>CM028138.1:557795000-559222500 GCA_016271365.2 Neoceratodus forsteri
CATAGAGCATACCAAGGGTCACAGGTTTGATTCCCTCCAGTTGTTCCTCACTTATGGGGAAGTGGGAAAGGGCAAACCTGCCACCAAGAGAACTATTGCCAGGTGGATTGTGTCTTGTACACAATTCTGCTATGAGAAGCTGGGAAAGATTCCATCCTCAGGCCTGAGGGCTCACTCTACAAGAGGTACAGCTGCTTCCTTGGCAGCTGCCAGGGATATCCCTCTGTTAGAAATGTGTCAAGCAGCCACCTGGAAAACAGTCCATACCTTTACCAAGCATTACTCTCTGGATATCCAGGCTAGGAGTGATGCTTGGTTTGGCACAGCAGTAGTTCAGAGCCTATTCCCAAAGTAGGTTCTCTCCCTCCTCCATAGAGGTACTGTTTGATAGTCTGCAGATTGTCAGAATACAGCAAGACTTCATGTTGTTTGAAGAAAAAATTACTCACCTTAGTAATTGTGTTTCTTCTAATGGAGTATTGCGTATTCTGACCTCCCTCCCTGCCTCCCCTCTCAGAACCTGTTTTTTGGGAAGTGGGTGGGCAGGTGCAGTGCTGCACCCCAGGGGTGTTTCTTGCACACCCTCCTTTTTATTTGGGTGTTTTTTTGTATTGTTATCCTTATTTGGATTGTTTTTTGGTTTTGGGTTTCCTGACTTGAGTCTTCCTTTGGGAATCCAAAACTTTCTGTTGCCAGTTGGCTAGTTAAACATTTTACGATTTCCACATAGTATAGTGAGTCTTTGCTCATAAGCATCTGACGGTTGGGTTTCAAAGGGCTGCAGACAGAGACCTCAACTGAGCTTGAGCTCAACATTCTATGCACTGCATAGAAAATTAACCCTATACTCTCCGGGGCAGTTTAAAGGCTGGAGCTAACTGCAGATTGTCAGAATACAGCAAGACTCCATTAGAAGAAACACAATTACTAAAGTGAGTAATTTTTTTCTTCTGTCTCTGTTGTTCATAATCCTGTGTTCCTGTTTTCTCCAACAGAGTGTTACACAACTCTTTTTTAAATCTTTCTGGTGAAAAAACACAAGCCAGCAACTACACATAACAATACACGGGGGTAAGTGCAAAATTATAAATTATGTGCACCCTTGGTGTGGGATGCTTTGATAAACTCCTTGGGATTCTCCCTCGGGGTTTATGTAGCATCCCACACCTTGAGTGCACATAGTTTATCATTATGCATTCATCCTCATGCATTATTGTTTGTTTAATGCACAGCCCAGGGGTGGGATGCCTCATAAACCCCAAGGGTAAAGCCTGAAGGGTCCATGAAAGCATCCCACCCTGAAGGTGTGCATTAAATTTGAGTTTTGCACTCCCCCCCCCACATATTGTTTTATGTAATTGCTGGGGAGCATTTTCTCACCTGGAAAACACTACATAGCAATTATAAAAATTGGTACCGTACCGGCGATAGTTGGTGCTGCTGTTGAAGTAATTTAATCAGCATTCATGCCTCGATGGTGATGGTGTTTAAATCCCCCCACCCAAGTTTAATTCCTTGCTCATTTAAGAGCATTGCAGGTCTCCATTTCTCACTTCTCCCGTTGTGTTGTATAATATTAGATGAGGCGCGGGGGGAGGGGGCGGGAAGCGCAGTTTTTACTCTTTTTTTCCTCAAGCATAAAGCAAAAAGAAATACTGCCTGGAGCTTTTGGGGTGTCACATTATTAAATAAGAAAACAGAAACCTGAAAAGTGTTACAGACGTGTACCGAGATAAGTCTTGGTTGCTGTAGAGATCAGGGGGAGACTTTGTGTGCACGCTGTTTTGCAAGAAGCACATGCACAGAGTGAGGGAAACCTGTCGTGTGTGCACCGTTATAACCTGCAGGTTATAACGGTGAATTATAACCCAGTTTCCCTATGGGAGAAAACGTTCCCCAGTTATTATGATGTAGATAAAAAACTTAACTGGTGTCGGCACCGACCTGTATGCCGATGATACCATTACACTGTACATGCAGGTGGCTCTAAACTCCTAGCTATTCAGCAAACCCTTCAAAGAAATTATTGCAGGAGTATTTTTCAGCAAATCATTTAGTCCTTAACCCTTGCTGTGCCACAGACTGCTATATCAGTCCAGAATTCCTATGCGCTCTAATTCTGTTGGCAGCCTAAGGGTTAATATTGAGAAACTCAAACAATGGTGTTTGGCCCAGAGAAAACAGTGAAAAGTGGACAGTATTTCTAGCCTTCCTTACCAAATCAACAAAAAATGAATGAATTAATTATGACAACTATTTTTGTTTTAAATTGTTAATTTGGATTATAGATAACTTCAAATGTAGCTAAGTATCTTGGAGCCAGGTTGGACTCTTCATTAAAATATAAACTACAGATCAAATCGTTATGAAAGAGAATTATGCAGGAATTAGAGGCATTGCACCACTATAGGATCATATATTCCCCCTTAATACTAGACATCACATTGTGAATGACACCATGACAATGCCACATTTTAAATATAAGCAGATGCTATTTATTCTAATGCTCTTCTTGTATCTAGCATATGCTTGCATTCTTGATAGGGGTGCAAGATTTTCTTTAAACACTCCCCAGGATATTCTTCATTGTCATCTGTATAGAAGTTTATGCTGGCTGTCTTTAAAATATCAGATGTCGATTCCATCTTGCCCAGCTTTTGCAAAGGCATGTTTTACTGAAAGCCCCTACTTACCTTTTGGGAAATTTAAGTAGGGGTCAGGAGGATTTACCAGGGAGGTGGGGAGGGCAGCAATGGTGTCCTGCCGGGTGCTGATTTTCGAGTAGACTTGATAAACCATTAGGCTTACTGTGCTGGCATCTTAGTATGTTAGTTTGTATATTCTTGCACTGACCTTGTTCCTCAGCTGGTATCCAATTTAGCTATAGTGTATTCCAAACCATTAAAGGCAACAGAGCCTTTTTTCTTTTTTTTTTTTATACCTTCCACACCCATTGGCAGCCCTCATCTTCAAGCCGCCAATGCCACACCCTTCCTACAGAATGCTACAGTTCTGTCCCAGACAGCGTGGAATAATAATTTATATCAATTCCAGCAAAAAATTTAAGTCTAGTTAAATTGTTCCTTAATTACAACAGAGAGCCTGGTTGCTCTTTAGGGCATTTTCCCCATTATGAAATAGAATGCCTCCGAATAAATCTAATATTTGGAATACGGTATGGAAACCAACAAAATTTATGAACTAGTCATTATTGCAAAATTTAATCGGCTTGAATACAATGCTGATTTCCAAGAGATTTTTTGCACAATATATTAGTTTGCAGTACAGAACAAACTATGCATCTTCCTTCTGCTCTGGCAGAATGGAGCTCATTTGGTTAATGAGTTATATAAATGATTTTAACCCTGTTTGCTGAAGAAACCTCCATTGTGGCCATTTATGTGGTAAGTTATCACCAGTAATGGTTTACAAACAGCAGGTTCCAAGAGACAACTGCTGCTCGCTCTAATGTTACTGCAAGCCACAAAATGGGCCAAGTGACAGTAAACAATCTAATAAAAATTCAATACAAGTTGCACGTGTTGCATCTGGGTCAGCTGAGAGCTGACATTGATATGGCTGGGTTTTATTGCAGCTGGGAACTGTTGGCTGCAGCAGGGCAGAAATGGCAGATGCCAAGTTCTCTACAGGCCAGAAAAAAAAGAATGCAAAATATCCCTACAAGATACAGACCACCCACTTCTTCAGTCCATCTATTTTAAATTCCTCCTTTACTGGAAGTTGCCCCAAATTATTGATCTCTGGGAGCCTGTCTTCATCATGAAAAGGTTTCTCCTGAAACAAAAATTCGGCAATGGTAATTACATTTTTTGAGATGTCATGCCACATCTCAGCAGTTCATCCTGAGTGAGAGAAACACTATACACTGATACAGTTATTCCTCCTCTGCAGCTACTGTGGATCCAATGCTCCAGCCCCTCTACATCCCAGTTTTCTACAATGCAACTGCAGAGGTCATTCTTAGCCCACCAGTGCTGCCTTCCCTGGCTACCTGCCTAACACTGCACTGCTAAAAACAAGATCGCAGGGCAAAAAGTCTGTTCAACTCTTCATGAGATTTCTTGTCAACCAAATAGCCTAATCATTTTCAGTTTGGTCTCCCTCAAAATTCTTCATGTCTCCATGATGCCCTCCAGCTTGTACGAAGGAACAGTTGACCAGTCAGATAGCACAACTCTCAACTACTTAGGGTGCCTCAGAATAAACTACATTGGGACAACCGACATACATCAGGACATTAATGCACTTGTAAACTGATTTCATGAAACGTGCGTTCTGTTGTGGTAGTTATGAGCCATTTCAATTTGGTATTTTTTGCAATGTGTCATTCCATTGCCTGCAACCTTAAAGAGCTATTGACACCTCAAAGAAAACTTTTAAAAACATAATAACAACAATAACTTGATAAACATAATAATTTGGCACAATTCTGTTTGCATTCCATATATATTCTATATATTTCTCCTCCCTATTATTTATTACTGAGTAAATGCGCATCAATATATGATCTTTGATGTGTCTTCTGTTGGCACCCTTTGCAGACTGTGTGAGAGTCCGTTCGGCACTGTGCGTTTTTGATTAAAGTTGAACCAGCATAATATTGTGTGGCGATTTGCAAATACAGCCCATGATGATTTGCATTATGGGGGTATGTATGATTTTATGTTTATAATATATGATCTTTGTCCCATATAGTTCCTTTAAGAGTTCATCTGCCTTTATAGCTTGCTCCCTACTTCAAGTCAAAATCCTCTGTTGTGACATTACAATCTTTTGCCATGGGAGTAACTGTGATATCAAAAGCAGTGCATTATAACCTTAGCTAGGGAATAACAAATGGGGGTGGATGAACTCTTCAGGAGCAAAGATTTTGTTTTCATGCAAATTACCTCAGTAATAAATAATTGGGACAAAAAATACAGAACTGATGTGAAATACAAGCTGAAGAATATCTAACTTTTATGTTTTGTTAAAGTTCTCCTGAAGGTGTCAGCTGCTTTTTAAATTTAACCTTACAATTAAATTGAGTTGGTTGAAGAAATGATACAAAAATAAAATGGGGCGGATGAACTGACAACCTGGAGAGGACAGGGAGAAAGAAGTGGTAGTCGGGGTGGGCTCCCCACTCTGCTTACATTTTTAAAAAAAACTATAAATATGGGAAGGGCAGACTAGCAAGAGAGAGATCTCTCAGGCTCCCATTGTTGAAAGCTGATCAGCTGCTTACTGGCCACATGCAAATCAAAGAACTGAAGCCCTATTTGATTGGAGTGACTCAGTTCTTTCAAGTACAAGAAGTTTCCGCCCAACAAACAGCGAGTGGTGTCAGGACCACAGTGCATGGTCATTGTTCTAGACTATTGTGCCCCTTCTATTTTGATCTGCAATGGGTTTGGCAGTGACACACCCCAAAATCCCCTTTCAGTGCAGCAAAACATTTGTTGTGCGTGTGCAGCAAATGTAAAAGTAAGCGAAGTTATGAGTGAATGTTGAAATATTGCAATGTTCACTCATAACCTGGGCATTTTACCATATTTGTACACCACATTTTCGACCTAACCTTCATATTGCCCCACCTCATTAACCCGGTAGGTGAAAAAATTCAAATCCCCACCAAAATGTCATTCTGCGCCACAGGTGTGAAAACACATTTTGGCCAAGATTTGAAAAATGACAGCTGTCATGTTCATGTGACGGTATGAAAAAACGGCTATGTTAAAAATTTTGGGTCATAGAAAATGTTCAATGTATGCTCATAACTTTATCATTTTTTATATATTTTGACCCCAAATTTTCAACCTAGCCTTCTTATGACCCCGCCTCATGAACAAGGGCAATGTAAATCTTCAAATCCCACCTGAAAGATGATATCGCAAAGCGACCACAAAATCACCTTTTGGGCCAAATATGCATAATTCCACCACCACTGGTCATGAGGTGGGGTACCAAAAAAGCCATGTTGAAAATTGGGTGTCAAAATATGCAAAAATGTTCACCAGCCTGCCGGCAGAGCAGTAGCGCTACCACTCGCGATGCTGGTGACTTGGGTTCAGAAATGAGCCCGGGAGCTGAAGGGCCAGCCAGGAGAGGAGGCTTGAGCATCCATGAACTGTTCGCTTCTCCAGGAGGGAGGGGGGACAAGACTCGTGCTTGTCTGGTCTCTGTTGGAAGCCAGAGGTATTGCCAGCACCAGCCATGCAGAGAGGGGAGGGGCATGACATATGTCGGCATTCACACCTTGCCATCTAGACACGAGTCATGCTCCATAGAGAAAATGGGATAAACACAGTTTCCTACACTTCAGGGACATGGAGTGCTGGCACAGATCTCTGAACTCTACCTCCATGGTGGCCAGCAAAATACTAAGATTAGGGGTGTACATGCCCCACCTCATCCCTTCCTGGGAGGAACAACCATGGCTTGATGGGGGAGTACCGAGAGGTAAGAAGGGAATTGATGGCTTGTCGACTCCCGAGGAAGCAGAGTTTGAGGGCTAAGGGAGGAGAGTAAATCAAAATAGCAACAAAACAAAAGCAAAAATGACAAAGTTATGAATCAAAGTTCAAACCCCATTGAATACATTAAACAGGACTCACCTTATTTTCTCATACTGCAGTTGCTGGATCCAGCAGCAAGGCATGTCTCACTATTGGAGAGTAGATCTATATTGTGGGACATGTTCAGGTGAGTCAGTGTGTGTGGGGATGTGGGGTGGTGGGTGCTGAGTGGGAGGTCACCTGGGGTGGTTGGGGGATATGTGGTGAGGTCAGATTGGCAAGGGATCATTTTCTTTTTTGTAAGTTACAAAAACATAGAGGGATGGTTTTCTTTATTTTGGGGCTATTCCAACACTGGAGATTGCACACCCTAGTGTCAGGCTTCTGTTCAGCAGCACCAGGGGTGAGCACCTGAGTTCCACGATGTACATAGTGGGAATGGGGGGGATGACCTGAAGGGAAGGTGGTCAATACTGTTCAGCGGCACAAAGGGTGGGTACCCCAGGGCTACCACAAACATAGTGGGAACTGAGTGGGGAAGACCTGGAGGGGAGGGGTGGTCAAGAGAAGCTGTACTCAGGTTAGGCACCCCATCTGCTTATATAATATTTTTAATTTATTTAAACTTGGGAAGGGTGGGCAACCTGGAGGCAAGTGGAAGAAGAGGGGGTGGGTACCCCGACTGCTTAAGAAATAATAAAAAAAATAGATAGATGGATGGATAGAGAGAGACAGAGAGAGAGAGAGAGGGAGAAAGAGAGAGATACAGTGATAGTCACACAAAAGTTGACTGGACTAGCACTGTATACCAAGCAGTGTGCAAGTGTGGTATCCATTGAATAACATGTATAGCGGTACTGCACAATGTCATGCACCACACAATATCAGTCAACTTTTGCACAATTACCACTGTAGATAGATAGATAGATAGATAGATAGATAGATAGATAGATAGACAGACAGACAGACAGACAAAGTGAGAGAGACACAGATTGAACAGGGGATCACCAGTTCACTGCTTGAACTGAAGCTGGCAGCACAACTCCAGCTGTGCCTTCTACATTCAAGAAAGTCCCTCTGTTTTTATACAGAGAATGTGGGTGAATGGCTCCTCCCACTAAGCTGGGCACCCTGGATTTTAGGGTGCCCCAAAAATGTATTTCTGGCAATTTTTTCAAAAACCAAACACCAGAATCCAGGTAAACAGGTCCAGTTTATCTAGCTTATGGTGTTTATTTTTTGAAAATACATAATTTTTATGTATTTTTAATGTTTGTTAGTTAAAAAATAAACAAGATGGTGGCCATCACGATCAGTATTTTTTTCCACACGGCAAGTAAACCATGAAAATAAGCACTCATGAGTTGTTTCTTTTACCATTTGTATTTCTTGGTTATACAAAAAATCTGTATAACTCTGGAACCGTATAACATTTTTTCACAAAACCTTCAAAAGTCACACCCTTGGTGTAGGCCATTTTAATAATTCCAATGCCATATAGACTGCAGGTGATAGCAAAAAATATGCAATGTTGGTTTTTTTCAATTTTTTGGTGCTTTGTACCTTAAAAACCGAACAAGATGCCATCACAAAACTTTCCACATCTTGAGACTCTGACAGCTTAGCTGCACATGCCAAACTGTAGGCTATTTCATCAAATGATACCAGTTATTACGGTGCAAAAACTGGGGTTTAACATTAAACAGCCTGCTTAACCCTGACTATAGGGGCACAGTAGTGCCCCTATAATGGATACATATATTTGAAAACATCGCTGATATTTTCCCTTAATGGAGTTTGATCTTATGGCATCACGAATGGCGAAACTATGAATGATGTGAAAAGGTCAAACTGCATGAGGGAAACTATCCGTGATATTTGTATTAGGGCTGTGGCATATTTGATTTATGCTATGCTTTTCATTATACCATGGCAATAAAAAATCCTGGGCCCTATTCCAGAAAAAGGTTATGCATGTCGCAAGGTGACTTGAGCCAAACCCAATGGCGCAAGTCGCACCTTGCGACATGCATTACGCTGCCCACTATTCTGAAAGGTGGCCTGTGACATGGCGCAGGCTGCCTGCGCCAAAGGCAGGCTACACCACCAGCTACTCCAGAACCCCCCTGTGACATGGCACAAGGGGGTTTCCGGCAGCAGTTACAGCCCTATTCCAGGTGTGCGACTGACAGAATGACAATTCGCTATTCCAGGAGAGACCCCTGGCAGATAATAGTCTAAGTACAGTTAGACCAGCTATTAGCTGGTCTAACCATACCCTACATCCACTGGGGTAGCACCTCCATGCCTGGTGCCCCTACAGATGATCCCCCCATGGTCCCACATAGGTCCCCACCCCCAGTTGCATTGCAGTCCCCTGTGGGCAGCTGGCACCTCCATGCTCCAATCCCCAAACAGTGCCCCATACGGCAGTACATGTCCCCTGCCTGCCATGCTCCTAGAGGGTGTCCAGTGGCCTCCCCAACCTGTTACCAGCCCTGTGGGGCATTGTCAAGGTGTCTGGGTGTGGGCTTTGGGGGGCTGTGCCATGTGCGGCTTGCACTCTGTGGGTGGGCATTGTTGCAGCTTGCAGCACCCAGGTCATGTGCACCCTTCCTGTGGCACAACCCTGGAACTGCCACAAGTCACAGTGCCTAGGTGCCGGGACTCTGCCTGTTTTGGAATCTGATGCAGGGTTTCTGGCGTAGTGGCATATGTCGTGACTCGTATCTGCCAACGAGTTGCACCATACGTCTTGGAATCAGGCCCCCTGTATCCTGATTGTTCAGTGGCTACCTTCAACAGTAACGGTATCACAGAAAACATCACTAGATGAAGGAGAGTATCAAACTAAACTTGCAGTGTAGCTCCATTTCCACTCTGAAGCTACTGTGTGGCTAAATCCTTCACTGTCACTAGGGGATAAATCAACCTAGAGTGAGGATAAATGTAATTAATAAAATGGGGAGACAAATTCCTGCTTTCTCATTGGTTGTTACCTGTGCATCAAATACATTCAATGTACAGATAAAAACAAGAGATTAAATGCAGAACCAAAGTACTAAAAAAAATCACTCTGCCAGTAAAATGCTCAGTTTTAAATTGCAGCCATTTTTTTCTTTCATTAGCAAGGACAAAGCATCCGTTCTGAAAATGCATACACCTAATATATTTGGCACATTTTTTAAATAAAATTAAAGCCACTGAGAAACACCCTACACATATATATATATATATAATTTAAAACAGAATTTCAATCAGAATAGTTGCCCTACTGTCCTACTGTCACTGCATCTCGACTTTGTCAACTACAGATGTCTGTGCTGCCTTTTCCGCTCCCGGTTCCACAATTTCAAATGAAAAATAGTTTTTTTTTGTCCTGTTAAACTTAGTTTACAGCCACCACTTGTTAAGCTCCATTATCAGCTGCAAGCTCAGTCATGGAGAAGGACACTGTAGAACCTCATCTCCTCTCTCTCCCAAAAGCCCACTCGCTGTAAGGCTGCTGTTTTTTTAGTTGTAAGTAAACACCTACTTTTGGGTGGGGGAGGACTATGACTGCACGGATCGAGGGGGGATGGCAGAGCTCCCACTCATTGCGCTGCCTGTCCCACTCCTGCAGTTTCAATATGTTAAATCGTTGGGTGTGAGTGTTTTTTTTTTTTACCTTTAAGTGATCTCACACACACTCGGTTCTGCTACTAATCTATTGTTGAGGAAATACAATGGCTCACAAATGTCAGTTTTTGTACTACATGGGGGGGAGTAGTACACCCAGATGGGGGGCGGAGTACACCCAGATGGACAGTGAATAAGGAGGCACTGTAGAAACTCAGCCTGTCCTTTCAAATTCTTGAAGGGACAGTTTTAGCAAATGGAGTATTTATGTGCACCCATGTGGGCTAGTCTAATTCAAAATGAACTTGGTCATGAACTACCACCTAACAATCACTGGATCAGATATGCAAATGAGATCATGAATATGCAATGATGTTGTCATATACATCATATACATGACAGAAGGACTATTTAATCAAAAATGCTGATAATAATAGCCCATTTTATAAGCACAATAAGACACTCTGGGTGGTGTATAGAACAGAGATTACCACACTTCTGGGGCTGAAGGATGCCCCTCGGTGCTCAGTAGTATCTGTTCTATGCACGCCCAATCATGTCTTGTTGCTTACATAATAAATGGTTAGTGATGATCAACAATTTATTTTATTTATTTTTTATCTCATTTTTGTTGACCAGGTAAGTGCACTAGACAAATCCTGCCTATTTTCAGGCATGACCCAGGGGAAGGGGATACAGATGAATGCCAACTGACCTTGAACCAGATTAAGCTGTGGGTAGAAGCTGTCAAACTCAATTATACATGGGTGATTATACACATACAGTATGTGTATAATGGAGTTTGGTTATACACATATCACTAAGGTTCACTAAGATGATTGAGGAGCAAGGAGGCTACAAGGCCCATAAGAGCTCCTATACTAATCCTTTGGATAATAAGTCAAGTTATGCACTGCAATTATAAGGTTACTCAGTCATTTTTTGAATTCTGTTTTGTTTTTGCTGATTATCACTTTCAGAGGTAAGCTATTCCATGGGTGTATTATTCTTTGGGTAAAAAAATATTTCCTATTCATGTAATTAAACCTTTTGCCATTGAGTTGGATTGGGTGACCTCTGGTATTCCCAGACAGAGTCCCAGTTCAGCCAAATCTTTGAAAAAGTATAAAGAATTATATTAACCAGGGAGAGGCCATATACCAATCTGAAAGCTAATCTTTGTACACTCTGCAAATTGGAAAGAACGGCCTACTCACCAAATATGTCTCATAAAATTATATATTTATTTTTCTTATTACTTCCAGACCTAATATTCCTACATTTTGGGATCGATATCCTTTCATCAGGGAGTCTGGTTGTATATTTTGTGGATTTTCTTGCCAATGTGTTCTTAACTGTTTAATCATATTGTTCTTTCTTAATGACATAGGGCTTCCCTCATTTATGTATGACAATCTCTCTGTATGCAAATCTGTTTTCTGAGGTATAATATTTCTTTGTTTTATTTCATCTTTGTTATGTCCGTGCATTCATCTTGCTGAAAAGATAATAAAAATATTTTTTTAAGAATGGAAAGATGTTCATAATGAGGGCAGAAATCAGATGTCTAACTAAAGCATAGCTAAAGCAGGGAGGAATAATGCTATTTGAAAAAAGGCATTTATAAATAAGTAAAAAAAAGTTCCTTTTTTTAAAGAAAAAGTTATTGCACAGAAATATGTAAAAGTTGATTGCACAAGTGTTATATGTGGTGTATTAATAGCAGTGTATGGATGTGTGTAGTTACGGACCTACATGCTGACATGACAGTCCACCAGGAAGGCAAAATCAAGGAATAACCCCTTTAAAAAGTTGCTACCTGGTGCACTAAATAGAGCCTGTTAGCATGTATGCCTCTACTACAACATAAAATAGCTGCTATTTTTGTTTCAAGATTCATGTTAAATAGGATTATGTACATTTTATGTGTGTATATGAATATGAACATACATGTCTCTTTTTCCAGAAAAGAAAGTATTTTTTATTATTGAATTGTAATGCATTTTAATAATCAAAGAGGCTAAGTATATGTTCTGAAGTTCTGATTATGAGGAACTAAATCAAAGAATATGATTATTATAGAGTACTCACAAGCAATGAAGTTAATTACTGAATGATGAAATAGGAAAATTAGTAACACCAGGAATTTAATTGTTATATAAGTCATGTGTCTTACATGCATTGCCACACCCTTGACCAAGAGGTCTTTGAGACTTCAAAGTGCTGAGATGCCTACACTGATGGTATGTTGAACCTGCACATTGTGAGATATTAATTATCTGCTGCATAGAATGTTTGTTGGACTTTTTTTTTTAAAGAAAAAAATATTTTATCAAAATGAATTTTTTTGATAAATAAAAAAATATATTAAGATATCAAGAATTTCACTGTCTTGGGTACCTTTCTTATTAATTACATAATTGTTCATTTTATGGCACCTGACCTTTACTGAGTGCATCTTCTTCTTTTTAATTACAGATTTTAAAACTGTTATTTGTTGCAATGCACCAGCAGTTATTGTGGTCAGTGGCAGAGTGAAAATATGGCAGAACAGGTTCACATACCCATCAGTGAGAACGCCAATGCAATTAAAAAAGAGAGCAAAAACAGAAATAAATTGGGATGGTGTTCACATTAAGCAGCACAACTTTGGCTGCCTCCCGACCAGCTATGCATTTGGATGTAAATTCAGAGTTGGATCCTCCATCTGATGAAGAAGAAAAACAAATCCGCACTGCATTTGTTCAGTTAGAAAAGGTGGTGCTTAAGGAAGTAGCTCTTCATTGTGATATCTGGTTACTTAAAAAGGGTTTGGAAAATGAAAGAGCACCTCGAGGTTTGTGAGTAACTAAAATGCCTGCTTGTGGACTAATAAACATGTACTATCGGGATAGATGGGAGAAGAATTTAAAAGAGAGTTCAGCAGACTTTGCACAGATGCAAATTGATGAAGACTAACATCAAATAAGTATTGTGCTTGAGGAACTTGCTAAACTACATAATCAGCTGTCCAAGTATAAGAATTCAGAATTAATTAAACAATTGGATTCAAAACTCACTGAGAAAGCTAAGAGATGGGAGGCTGAGTTAATCAATAGAAAGAAAGCAAAACTTAATAGAGATGAGAAGGACTATCAGAATGATAAAATTTATAAATGGGAGAATTTTGCAGGACAACAGTTGTGAGGAAGGAGAAAATCACATGGGGAGAAGTAATAAATTAAGAGGTTCTTCTTCCACTTCTGTGTCTAGAGGGAGATCGGAATGTCCTAGTAAGACAAGTTCAGATTTTGAAAAACAATGGGGGCCCCTGAAGATGGAAATGTCTCAAAAAAAAAAAAAAAAAAAAAAATCAGCCGACATGGAGGAAAATACAGTGGAAGTAGAGTAAGGACAACAACTTTAGTGGACAGCAGTCAGGTAGAAGAGAATGCAATACCTGAAATTAACAATAGTATGACACAAGAGCTGACTGTGTTAAATCTTTCGTCGCATGAATTCTCATTGTCTCAGTTAGAGGTATTAAAATATGGTCTCTCATTTGTCCCAGTACAGTCTGTCAATACTTTTGAGTTTTTTTGTGATTCGTTTAGGTTCTTCAGAAGGCTGCACCTGAAAAAGCATTTCTCACCAGATGCAAAGAGAATGCACAACATGCAGAAGGTTTAATTGACAACTTAATGATGAATGAATTGTGTTTGCTGTTGCAGGTTTCTCCTACTGATTGGGGGGGGTGATATCAGAACTATTAATGGTATTAGGGGAAGAAGGGTTGATTAAAAAAACAGCACTAAAACCAACAATTAAGACCAAATCAATGTTTGCGCCACTTAATACAGGAAGTGAGGCATTGAATGTGTTCCAGGAGTTAGTTATTCAGGATACAAAGAAAATCCTTGAAAGAAATAAAGATAAAAGACACTGGGATAATTTCAGTTCCTCAGAGCGATAGGCTTTAAAAGAAATTCAGAATATGCCAGATATTGAAATAAAACATTCAGATAAAGGGGGCAATATTGTGATCATGAATAAGATAGCTTATCGCTCTGAGTCATTGAAACAATTGGGAGATGCAGAAACATATAGAAGGTTGCCTAGCAATCACATAAACGTATACAGAAAGTAATGAAGTGGCTTTTTAGAAAATGCAGCAGAAAAAGCATGGATACGACATTAGGACATAAAAGTGTTATGTCCACAACATCCCCAAATCCCCATTTTTAATCACAATCCAAAACTACATAGGGATAGAGTGACCCTCGGCCTCCCCATCATTTCAGGCAATCACTCGTTATATGAACCACTGGCATCCTATGTGGATAAATACCTGCTGCAAGAAGTGACACAATTGAAATTGTATACAAAAGATTCTACCACTGTTCTTGGGAAACTAAGTAATTTTAAATGGGAATACTCATGCAAGTGGATAGTGCTGGATGTACATTCATTGCGTACCATTATATCCCACGAGCAAGGCCTAGAGGCAGTAAAGGGTATGCTGTATGAGTCCAAACTGGTATTTCCCATTCCCTTCATTTTGTCAACCTTGGAATTGATTTTAAAAGGAAATTTCTTTTTGTTTGATGGCTCATTTTATTTGCAGGTTAGTGAGACAGCGATGGGTTTGTCAATGGCCCCCGCCTTCACCAACCTGTATATGGGTTTATTTTATTTTTATTTTATTACAACTAGGATTACAAGTACCTTTGAGCCAGGCTCTTTTACAAAGGTTCCGCATCAGAGAACAAATACAATACAAGTTACGGAAATAGGAACAAAACAATAAATAGGTCGGCATATTAGGTTACAATGGTAGATCAATAGCTAGAATAAGTAGAATGTATACATGGGAACACAGAGTAACAGAGGGATAAGTAGGAGGGAAGGTGGAAGATGAAAATAAATGTGAGGACCGAAGTTGGAGAGGGCAGGAATTGCAGCCAAAGGGCATATTCATCAACTGGGAGCAGGCTGAAACAAATCAACAAAAAGGGAAAGATCACTTAGGGGTCAGAAGAGGTGGGGGGTGAAGGGGGAGAGTCAGGAGTGGTGAAAAGAAAGAAGAAATAAAAAAGTAACATAGAGGAAAAGAGGGGGTTGAGATGTGGTAGGTGATAGTTGGAGGGAACAAAAACAAGGGGGCTGAGGAGATTATAGGTAGCATTCACAGGAGCTAGAGTCAGTAAAGTGGAGGTGGAGTTTATGTTTGAATGAGCCAAGGGTGGTAGTGGAGGAGATGTCAGGATTGAGCGCATTTAACCAGCTAGGCGCTCTGAAGGCAAAGGATCTTTGGCCCTGAGAGGTGTGATGGCAGGGCACCTGAAGGAGCTGGTTTTCAGAGCCCCTGGTGTTAAGTGACCTTAGTCTAGAACTAAGCAGTGCTTGGACTCCCAGCAGAGCAAGGCCCATGGTTACTTTCTTTGCTATAGTGCAGGTTTGGTATTTTATGTGGTTTGAAAGTTGAAGCCAACCAGATCAGGTATACAGGTCACATGTATGAGTGAGATGAGCACCACAGATAAGCCTGCAGACCTTGTTACGTGATGTTGAAATTTGTCTCAGGTGGTGGCAGAGGCAGAGCCATAGATTATAAGACCATAATCAATGGTGGAGACCACCGAGCTTTGGATGGCAATCTTCAGTGCATCTGCAGTAAGGTGTTGTCTATGTCTGTAAAGTAGGCGTAGGTGCATATTTGCTGATTTGGTAACATTGTCTACGTGTGCCCCATAGGAGAGATTTGAGTCCAGGAATAACCCTAGGTATTTGAATGACTGCACTTGCTCAAGGGTGCTGCCATTGCTGGTAGATATAGCTAGGGGGTGAGATCTATGCCTGTTTTGAGAGCTGTTAAAGAGCATTACTTTGTTTTTTTTTATGATTGAGAACAAGCTTATGATGAATGAACCAGTTTTCCACCGAGGTTGGTGGGAGGAGGGGGCCATCTACTCACCCAGTTCGCAACCCCTTCAAGAAAAACATTGTGTTCTACACCCGCTACATAGATGATCTCCTATTATTATGGGATCGCTAGGGGGATCACCTCCAGAAGGAGGGAAGTGATACTCCCTCTGTATAACTGCTTGGTGAGGCCGCACCTTGAGTACTGCATGCAGTTTTGGAGGCCACACTTAAAGCGGGACATTAACCTCCTGGAGAGAGTCCAGAGGAGGGCAACCAAAATGATTTGGGGCTTGGGGGACAGGACCTATGAGGAGAGGCTCGAAGAGCTAAATATGTACACATTGGAAGAGAGAAGGGACCGGGGGGACATGATAGAGGTCTTTAGATACATGAAGAGAGTAAATAGGGGAGGAACAGTCGGGGTGCTTCGAAGGAAGGAGGAAGGGGCCACTAGAGGGCATGGCTGGAAGCTGGAGGGGGGAAGAATCAGGGGAGAAAGGAGGAGGTGCTACTTCACTAAGAGGGTGGTGGAGCCATGGAATGCACTGCCTAGGGGACTGGTGGAGGCAGAGACAGTGGAGGGGTTCAAGAGGGGGTGGGACAGGTACAGGGGAAGGGTTCTGGAAGCAAAATCCAATGCAGCAAGAATATCCAGAACTGGGAAGGGAGAAGCCAGAGAAGGTGAGGGGGACAGCAAGGTCAGCACCCAGGTTGGGGACTGACCAAACGAGCAGACACGAAAGACTATTAGGCCTATTCTGCTGGCATTTTAGTATGTTTGTATGTTAGTATGTTAGTATGGGATGGGTCAGAAATGGACCTGGAGGCTTTTTTGGAACTTATTAATCAAAACAGTATGGGTATCAGTTTTTTCTGATAAAAGACACAATGGTGAAATAGAGTTCTTGGATCTCTGCCTTAAAGGGGAAGCTGGAGAGATGGTAACATCAATGGGTTATAGAAAGGATACTGCAGGAAACAGCATTCAATGTGCACAAAGTGTACATCCAAAACACCTGATTAACAGCTTACCATACTCTCAATTAATTAGGCTAAAAAGGAATAGCACCAATGGCAGAGATTTTGAAGCTGCCACCAAAGAATTATATAGTCGATCACGGCAGAGGGGATACTTTGAAAAGATTTTGAAACGAGAATGAAATAAAGTAAATAGGAAAGATGGAAAGGATCTGTTACAATATAGAGTAAAAGAAAAAAATGACTAAGTGGTTATGGTAACAACATATTCAGCTGTCTCTATGGATATTCAATCAGCCATTAAGCAACACTGGCCTATCTTCAGTGTAGATAAAGACCTTAAATATGCTTGTGAAAAGGGACCCCTTGTGTCCTTCAGAAGAGGCAAAGATATTAAGGACCTAATAGTCCATAGTAAGTATATAAAGAGTGTAAAAATACAGGAAATTGGTTGTCTACAAAACCAAAGGGCTTTTTTTCCATCCAAAAATTGCATCACTTGCCCAAGTGCAGTTAAAAATAATGTTTTTTGCAATCCTGGCAACTTAGGAATTGAACAAGTTAACATCACACACTTCATAACCTGCAGCACTATGTATGTGGTATATGCCATTTGGTGTGCGTGTGGCCGGGTGTATATAGAGCAGACTACATGGAAATTAAAGGAGCATATACAGGAACATTTTAGGGCCATCAGACAAGCAGATCTGTAGCATCCGATAGTGAGACACATGAAAATGGTGGTAGACACAGCGAACCATCAAATAAAATATACGGGAATAGACCGTGTACTAATGTCGCCAAGAGGTGGCAATAGGGACAACAATCTGGATCAAATGGAATCTAAATGGATGTTTTTCTCTTAGGACATTGAAGCCATCAGGCTTTAATGATGAAATGGATTGGAAACCATTTTTATAATAAGTTTGCCAGATAAGGGTAGGATTCCTTTCCGAAGTAGGAATGGAAAATAAAAGCCTATAAGCAAGCTTGAAATGAATATTTTCTTTGACCAGAATTTAAGTTAAGATCAAAATGCAGTAAAAATAAATATAGGAATGAAAAATTGGAAAAGATAATAGAAAATATTTTATAAGAATGGAAAGATGTTTATAATGAGGGCAGAGATCAGACATCTAACTAAAGCATAGCTAATGCTGGGAGGAATAATGCTATTTGAGAAAAGGTATTTGTAAATAAGTAAAAAAAAATCCTTTTTCTGAAGAAAAAGTTATTGCACTGAAATATGTAAAAGCTGATTGCACAAGTGTTATATGTGGTGTATTAATAGCAGTGTATGGATGTGTGTAGTTACAGACCTACATGCTGACATGGCAGTCCACCAGGAAGGCAAAATCAGGGAATAACCCCTTTAAAAAGTTGCTACCTGGTGTACTAAATAGAGCCTGTTAGCATGTATGCCTCTACTACAACATAAAATAGCTGCTATTTTTGTTTCTGGATTCATGTTAAATAGGATTATGTACATTTTATACGTGTATAAGAATATGAACATACATGTGTCTTTTTCTCCTTTTTCAAAAAAAGAAAGTATTTTATCATTGTATTGTAATGCACTTTAATAATCAAACAGGCTAAGTATATGTTCTGAAGTTCTGATTATGAGGAACTAAATCAAAGGATATGATTATCATAGAGTACTCACAAGTAATTAAGTTAATTATTGAATGATGAAATGGGAACATTAGTAACACCTGGAATTCAATTGTTATATAAGTCATGTGTTTTACAAGCATTGCCACACCCCTGATGAAGAGGTCTTTGAGTCTTCAAAGCACTGGGCTGCCTACACGGATGGTATGTTGACCCTGAACATTGTGCGATATTACTTATCTGCTGCATAGAATGTTTGTTGGTCTTTTTTTAAAAAAAAGCAAACAATATTTTACCAAAATGAATTTTTTTTGATAAATTAATAAAACATACATTAAGATGCCATCCTGGAGTGCCTTTCCTATTAATTACAAGATCATCTTGTAGCCCCTGCCACCCCTCTGTGTCGTCCACGCCTGCACTTATCTTTGTGTCATCCACAAAAAGGCTGATATTATTCTTAATCCCATGTGAGATGTCAGCAATGAAAATGCCAAACAATACTGGACCCAGTACCAAGCCCTGTGATACCCCACTGGTTACGGCTCTTAGAGTTGATAGCTCCCTAACGACTACCCTCTGCTTCCTGTCATTCAGCCAGTTCCTGATCCAGTCCACCATTTTCTCCCCTGCTCCCTGGTATCTCAGCTTGCTAATCAGTCTCCCAGGTAGCACTGAATCAAAGGCCTTGCTGAAGTCTAGATGCAAGACATCCACTGCTTGGCTCCTGTTGAGCGCCTTAGTCACTCAATCATAAAAGTCCACTAGGTTGGTCTGACAAGATCTTCCTGAGACCTGTTGTCCTGGAGACCATTCACCTCCAGAAAAGTTACTAGCCTTTCATTAAGGATAGTCTCTATTAGCTTCCCCACAATGGATGTAAGGCTGACTGGTCTATAGTTGCCATGTTCATCCTTGGGACCACTCTTGTAGAGGGGCACCACGTGTGCCATCCTCCAGTCCTGGGGGATGGAACCAGTTCCCAGTGAGGTATTGAATAAGTCTGCTAGTGGCTCAGCCAGGACCTCTGCCAATTCCTTCAGAACCCTGGGGTATATGCCATCTGGGCCAGGCGCCTTATCTACCTGCAGGGCTTTTAGGCCATCACCCTGTTTGCTGGGATTTGTCCATCTGTTAACCCCCCCCCCCATCCCCTGAGGCATTGGCACCAGCATCTCCCTGGTAAACACAGAACAGAAGTAAAATCATAGAATCATAAGCCCTGTTTAAACTACCCCATTTGCAGTGCATCAGCTCATGCACGGTGGTTGATGAGCTGCAAATGTCACCATGTGGACACTCACCAGAGTGCCTCAGGATGCCTTCGGATCCAGTTTTTGGATCAGTACTGGAAAGGGTACCCTTTTCAGATCGAACACATTTTCCAGTACTGTAAATGTGATAATGCGCTCAATCCGCTGCAGTCCTTTTTTCTGGACTCTGGAAACACGCCCCCACTGAAGGAACAGCCACCCTGCAGTGTGACTTGCGGTGCAGCAAGGGAGGGGCTGTGTAAACACAAATTGCCGCATCTGTAGACAGCACAGCGAGCGAGGAGCAGCAGATATTTTCAATCACTGCTACTGTACAAACAGGGCTACAGAATCACAGAAACTTGATGGCAGAAAAGGACCCTTCGGAAGTAGTCACTGAGCACTTGTGCCTGGTCTGCCCCCCCTTTTCCACCTATCTTAAAAATGGCCTAATTGCATTGTATGATTTCTTCATTTCCTTAAGTAAGCCCAAGCTATGTCTGTGAAAGCACTGGAGGATAATAAAGTATCAATCATTCAGTAAATCACTCATTTAGCAATCTTCATTTTGTTTGTCCCAACAAAAAGATGTAGCCAAATTAAGAAACAAAATGAACTTTTATTAAATTTCTTTAACGAGGCCTCTTGCTCTCTGATGGTTGGGAACTGTAGTGCCATGTGCAAATAGTAGTGCAGTGTTGACCATCTTTGACTTCAATGTCCACATCTGATATTTTCCACCACAACTTGCTATAACTGTGTGCGTGGTGGCATTGTCATGTCATGAGCAGTTTTTATGCACACCAGGAGGTGGTGTTGTGTAAGAAGGTACATGAAGCTGAGCAAGACAGAGTGTTTGTCACATTTCATCTTGTGTGATTCAATTGATTTGTGAAGCACATGTCCACCACCCTAGTGAGGAGGTTTGCTCTACCACCATGTTAGCGATAGAGAAGTCAAACTAAATACTTAGCCCCATTTCCTCTGTTCTGATTGTCATTCATTTATAACCCACATGTCTGCCATGTTTGTGAGGGCAGTTATGTAGTGTAAGGTACTGTAGTTGCATCTTCACATACATTGTGAATCAGTCAATTTAGATTTATTTACTTATCTTAGCACCAAAAAGCACTCTTATGGTTATAGGAATGTCCCTTTTGCATCCTCAGTGTTACAAATCTGTTGACCCCTGGTTCACGGTTCTCTTATCCGAAAAGATACACATGGGGGCACACTTAGAATAATGTGGTTGCCTCAGTTCTCCTATAAATCTATGTCTAAAAACACTGGGCTTGGTTCTTGAAGGTGTTTCAATGCCGCAAACCCCCAGTGCACCGAACACACTATGCATGGGGCTTACAGCATTACCTGGTTGGCAATCAGGATTCTCTATCCCATGCACCACATGCTGCAAGTTTATTTATTTATTTATTAGCTTTTGGTAACCAGGTAAGTGCGTTAGACCAGCTTTTGCTGGTCTAACTTTGCGGCAATCAGGAGACCTTTTTACAGGGTTTGTGCCAAATACACGAGACCTTCGAGAATCAGGTGCAAGGTGCGGCAATGTGTTAAAGGCAGCACAGGGTTTGACACATGGCTGGTGCAAGCTGCATCAACCTTCAAAAATCAAGCCCATTAACTTTAAAAAAACCTCTACAGATATAAAAAGGGTGACATTTTATAGCTACCAGAGAAGATATGTCCATCCACTTGAAGCTGTATATCACAGCCAATATCTTTTTCCCAGAGTTTTTTAATAGCCCGCAGATTAGCCAGATGAATGTCGGAGGACAGAGGCATCCACTCATCAATATTCTCAGCTGATTGTTGAAAGCAGGTGCAGAGTTCATTTACTCTTGGGACACCAAGGTATTCAGCCGCCTCCTTGACCTCTGCTACTGTTTCTTCATTCAGTCTCACTTCTCCTTTATAAGCATATGCAATAATTGCCTCCAGGCCACTCCTGCTTACTTTTCCACCCAGGCAGATATCTGAACCCCATCCTTCCTGAAGATGTTTCAACACCAAGGAGCTGACTGCGGCAAGGACTATGGCATGACATTCAAAGCACATTGTACCCTGAGTGAAACGCAAGTCAGTCAAGATGCCATCCTGTTTTAGTTGATCCTGGGCCCTGAAGAAGTCTGCAGCATAGTTTATGTCAACATAGTTTTTCAGATCTCCGCTTTCCACATTTTTGCTCAAGCCGAGTTGTGCAGGTTGAGGTGAGGAAGCCATTGTAGTTATGCTAGACTCAAGCCAAGCTGTACAGGCTGAGGTGCAGAAGCTGTTGTAGTTATGTTGGGTGCCAGTTTCTCAGTGTTTGGTTTTGTGCAAGCCCCTTCAGATACGTTGGAATGTCAGCGACCTTGCTGGAGATGTTTCTGGGATTTTGAGAGGAGATTTCTTGTACTCATTCTTCTACAAGAGCCATTATCACATGCTGTCTTAAGATTGCCTTCAACTAAAGAGTGGAAATGAAGCAAAATAATTATTAGAGTACAGTGCAACACAATCTATTGTTGTATATCAGATGTCGTACAAAGTGCACCTTAAAATGTATAACAGTATGGGTATAACCCCACAATTGAAAATGTCATAAATAAAATATTAAAAGTGAAATACAAAATTTAAGAAAGATCATTATCATTTTAAAGAAGTAAAATAACTCAGTAGATCAAAATAGAGAGAAAGACTGAAGTCCTGATCCTGAAACAGCCACCACCCCCCTTGCACACCAGTAGTAGAGCTGTTCTGCCAGTATGTGGAGCACAGAGATCCAGCTCTGCACATGAAGGTATCTCTGCACATCTACATACATGGCTGATTGGCACTCGATCTTGGTTCGTGTGCATGGCTATGAGGGCAGGCAGGACATGGTGGGCAAGGGGTAGGGCTCTCAGGGATGCCGGTACCTGTGTCCTTTATGCACATTTTGGGCCCTAGCATGCTCCAAAATTTCTGCAGCAAGTCCCAGAGATGCTCGCTGTAAAGGCCCCAGGAGTCCCATGCATGCTACTTTAAGAATGGCGTGCTAGGAAATCAGCCTTACAGCTGCAGCTCTGTTGTTCAGTGCTGGGAGAAGAGGTGTGTTGGAGCTCTGTAGTGAGTGACTCAGAGTGCAGAAATCAGATCTGATTGCAGAAGGAAGGAGCATGAAGTAAGTAATTTGCATACTCCACGCCCCTTCTCTTCTGCAATTGGCTCCGATTTCAGCACTCTGAGTCATTTGCTATGGAGCTCCAACACGCCTCCTCTCCCAACACTGAACAACAGAGCTGCAGCTGTAAGGCTGAATTTCTAGCATGCCATTTAGTTGGTGACTGTTCTGTTTGTGAGATCTGCTCATCAGTAGTCATGGAATGGCAGAGAAAGCTGAATCTTTGTAATAGAGGAAATAGTTTAAAGGAGTAGTACACCCAGAATTTGCAAAAACATATGTTGTGCAGAGTGTTTTCATTTTTGTGTGTAGTCCTAGTGTGTCCTTCTTTCTGTCTGCTATTAGGAGTTTTTTTCCTAAATTTGCCTGCTAGCTTTATGGTAGCTTTACAACCCCTATGGATCTTCAACTCAGCTAAGTTTATTGCTTTTCTTGTTCCTACAATGCATCCTGTCTCATGTGACAGTGATGTAGCCGGGGCCATGGATTCACTGCAAGCACTGCTTCTGAATCAGTTCACAACAGTAGAGATGGCTATATTTTAAAAACTGTACAGAGCTCAGCTTGGTGACTACCCTCATTGTAAAGGTCTTTTTGTTGTAAACAATTGTGACACTGGTTGTGTATGTGTAATGAGAATGATTTTCAAGATATTTACATTTGTTTGTCATGTCACGAGGGAGGGAGCTGGATGTCATTGTCCACCTAGGGACAAATGACCTGGCTAGGAATGGGATCAGAGCAGTGCAAAAGGAGATTGTAGAGTTGGGGAGGGGCCTTAGGCAAGTAGCACATATGGTAACCTTCTCAGAGGTGCTGCCTGTCTATGGCAAGGGTGATGCTAGGGTACTCCTCACCAGGGAATTCAATAAATGGTTGAACAACTGGTGTGAAGCTCAGGGTTTTGGCTTCACTGGGGACTAGGGAGCCACCTGGAGGGATGCAGACCTATACTGGTGCGATGGTCTGCATCTGTCCGGTGGGAACCAGGATCCTAGGTGAGAGGTTTAAATGCTTCATTGGCAAGCATTTAAACTAGCCAAGAGGGGAGGCACTGAGAAGGAGCAGGAAAATCCCAGCCTCCCCCCACAAATTATGGTAATTAGTGAGGTAAACACCAAGGTAGAGAAGTCATTAGGGAGAAGGACAGAGGTAAATGTAAAAAAAGGCAAAGGCAGTAAGGACAGGAATGGGGCTAAAAGGGGTAAGGCCATCAAAAAGTGGAGGGTGATGAGTACCAATGCCCATAGTCTGTGTAACAGGCTCCCTGAACTAGTGGCCTTGATGGAAGAGGGTTGCCTGGATATTGTGGCAGTCACAGAAACATGGTACACAGAGAATCATGACTGGAATGTCAACATACCAGGATACACAATCCACAGGAGGGACAGGGAGGGTAAAAGAGGAGGAGGAGTAGCTCTCTATGTAAAGGAAGGGATCAAAGCAACAGAACTAAAGTATAAACAAGGAGCAGATTAGACACTCTGGGTCACCCTGGAGACAGGAAATGGCACCACAGTCCGCATGGGGGTTGCATACAGACCTCCATCTCAGGGGGAGGGAATGGACAAGGAAATGATAGAAGGCTTCCTTAGAATGGCAGAAAAAGGGGAGATATTGTTGATGGGGGACCTGAATATGTCAGATGTTAACTGGAGCACCTTTGCTGCAGGCACATCCAAGAGCATGGTCATTCTTGATGCCCTACAGGGGGCATGCCTCAGACAGCTAGTATTGGAACCCACTCAGGAGGGAGCAATCTTAGACCTGGTACTCTCAAATGGGGACGGAGAAAGAATCTAAGATTTAGAAGTGGGTAGCCATCTGGGAACAAGCGACCACCAAACAGTGTGGTTCACGATAAACACAGCCATACAATCAAGCCATACAAAAGCAAGAGTATTGGACTTTAGGAGGGCTGACTTTGGGAAAATGAGAGCTTGCCTCAGAAAAGCACTAGCAAATAGGCAAGAAGGAGGGGTGGAGGAACAATGGGGAATAATCAAAACAGCCATCACAGAGGCAACAAGCCTTTGTGTAAAGCAAATCAACAAAACACAGCGAAGGAAAAAACCGCTATGGTTCTCAAAAGAGGTGGCAGGGAAGGTTAAGGAGAAAAGGATAGCATTCAGGAAATATAAGGAAACACAGAAGGAGCAGGACAGAGAACTTTATCAGTTAAAACAGGAAAGTTGTGCCCTGGACATTGGAAATGCTTTTAAAATGAACTGTGGTAAAGAAAAGTGTGGAAGACTAGGGCTAGCAACAGGAAAATTGTGCCCTGGATGTTGGAAATGCTTTTAAAATGAACTGTGATAAAGAAAAGTGTGGAAGACTAGGGGCAGCAACAGGAAAATTGTGCCCTGGACGTTGGAAATGCTTTTTGAAAGAACTGAGAGACTTACAGGTGTGTAATGGCTATGTTAAATGGCTGAAATGGGCTCCCGCCATGGAGTCAGTTAGAAAAAAAAAAAAGTTGCATTCTGCAGTTTAAATTTGCCTGCTCGATGATCGCCGTGAGGAGAAGAGCACTCGCATGGCGTTGTGTGATTGGTCAGGCTTCAATCAGTCCCGCCCCTCAGCCAGCTCTACAGTGACTGCCCCAGCATTCGAGAGGGAGTGTGAGTGAAGTGCGTGTACTGGCTAGTGGAAGAGCGTCGTGGAGTGTTAAAATCGCTGTAAACTTGTAAAAATAGACTTTCTTGTTCAAAATCGGGCTCAACCCGCTAATCGATCGTCGGAATTGCAAGTGTGGTGGTCGAGAAGACGATCGGCAGGACTGCCCGCCCGTTTCTGTTCTGAGGCCTCCAAGAACTGGCTGCAGGCCATTTTTCCCCATCGCAGCAAACTGCTACTGATAACAGTAAGTAACAATATGAAAACTGCTCAAACAGTGATTTTCTGCCTTATGCCATATAAATATGTGTGCAGCAGTGTAGTAGATTTGTAAGTAACAACTGTGTCAAGTCCTGCCAGCAAGTGCAAGTCTGTTAAGCCATTGACTGTGTGCATAGTAATGAGTTCAGCCTCAGTTTAAAGTTTAAAGCCAGAGAGAGACTGTGAGTTGTAGCCGAATGTGCAGCACCAGTTTTACAGGCAATCCTGTGCTTAAAAACCTGAAGCTTTAAGGGACTGTGAGTCAAAGAAATGTTTCCAGCATGTAAAAAGTCCATGGTAAATCAAGTAAATGTGTTTAAAACAAGAACAGTGCAAGTTTGTGCAGTTTGAGCAAAAGTTATCAGTAGTTTGTGTAAATCGGATGCGCAGTGACTTGACCCAATTTCTGAATGCTGATGCACAAGAGTGCTGCCGCCGCCATTACAGGGTGGGGTAGTAATGTAAACACAGCAGCAGAGGAGCCATTTTAAAACTAAAGAGCGTGTTCAATAAAGTGGGACTTTCAGTTATAATGAGCTTTTGTTTGTTTTTCTGCAGTTATGGCCTCAGGACCAGCTCGCTATCCGGATCATGTCCGGGTTGCAGTAACAGCAGCAGTAAATAGACTGAGGGATATTGAAAAGTGGTGCTATGGAGGACAACTGCCTCCTCATGTGGCGATTCCTTGTTTTCCAGTGCATGTGTGTCAAACATGCTTGAAAGCTGGAAGGGACGTCTTCATGATTCCTCACTGTGCTGGATGCCTAGAAAAATATGGCTTGTATAAAGCGCCTCAAATTCGTTTGGCTCCCACATGGACAAAGGTTCAGGAATCTGCAGTTGGCAGCACACAGCACCAGGCGGAGCCTGTGGAGGAAGGCCCCTCAGGGGAGTGTGACACAAAGCTGGAGGGTGCAGAGTTAGAGACAGAACCAGAAGTTGAAGTTTTGGATGCTGGATCCCAGAAGGAAAGTTCGGATAAAGCATCAGTAGACCCTTGGGGGGGGCCTAGCCCAAGTCTCTTAGGAGAAGATGAGATGCGGGAGGCCTTTGAGTGGGAGATGTTGACCTCCACGCCTAGTGACGAGTGGATAGTCTCAGGGGTGAGAATGACTGCTCACTCCTGGGCTCAGATCCTCAGTGAAGAGGAAGATGAGGGGGAACCTCTGTGGCCTTGTGAAAAAGGAATGGGTACACAGCCTCAAGATCTTGCCTAGGAGGAATGCATGGAAGAGAGTGGTGGTGCCACTGCCCTGGCTATGCAGGAAGAAGAAGTAAGGGATCCATTTTTAATTTCTTTAAGGATGCGTAGCTGGCAGATCCAGGACTGGCCACCCCCCAAGCCAGGCCAGCGGTCTCAGGTTGACCAAAGCTAGTAAAGGGGAGAGACTGGTTCGTAGGAAGGCGAATGAGATCTATGGTATGACCTTTTCTACCTTTCCTCGGAAAGTCTGGGAGGAGATTGAGAACAGCAGGAAATCCTGGATCTGGGCCGAAGCAATAAAAGGTGTGCATCCTGGGGCAAACAAGCATGTAAAAAACAGACTGTTTCACGAGAAGTATACCCAGTGGAAGAGAGGCAGGACACTGTTTATGGACAGAGTGAGAATAGTGGATGGAGAGGGACATGAAATCTCCCAGTGTGTGAATTATGTGGGCCCAGATGGGGTAATAATTCAAGCTCCTGACCCCCCAGTACTATTGGCCTCAGTGCAAGGACCTCCCAGCAAATGTGCCCATGCCCACTAAATGGAAAGCTGAGAAGTGGTAGTCAATACTGCCACACCAGACTATGAAGTTCCTTTACTGATCCACCAGTATGGACGTCCAGGACTCAGGTGCCCCACATTCATCAGTTCTACAGTGTACTGGCCTTTTCAGAATCCATCGACTGACCCACCAGATGACTTCAGATACAGAGAGGACATCAACCCAGCTGTATCCTGAGCCATCGCCTGGTAATCGGATGACGTCGGACCAGCAGTTTTCTTTTTGTTCTTGTTCTAAGGTTCCATCTCCAGAGATGACATCAACTCAGCAGGTCCCAGATGTGCCCTCCTGTAGTTCCCGGAAGATGTCCGCCCAGCTGTATCAGAAGAAATGCTGCCAGGGAAAGTCTTCGTCAGAGGTGCAGGTCGGTTCAGAGTTTTCCATTCTACAAGGGGCTGGTAAGTCCAAACTTTTCTATCTTTATGACATTGCAGTACACACCCTACACTAGCAGACTCCAAAATGTGTGAACTGTCCTCAAAGACTCTCCCCTTCAGGACTTTGTGCTGTTAGAACTGTGCTTCACCGGGCTCCGGCCCAGGAGAGACTCTTTATTGGACTAGCCTTCGGGCATTGTGGTCACTAGTTGGGACTTTTTAGGGCACTCCATCCCCCCAAATGTGTATTGTAAATAATGTTGTTGTTTTCTAATGTAAATACTGTTTTTCTACCTTTTCTAAAAAAAAGAAATCTTTTTGGGATTCTCCAGTGTTTTGATGGTAGGGGTTTAGGTAGACTGTGTATGCAGATTAGGAGTGTGTGTTGTCTTTCTTTTTCTTGCAGGTGTTCCTGGGGAAGATAGAAGAGAAGACAAGAAGAGGAGGAGGGGCTCATCGGAGTTCCTCATTAGTACTTTAGTGTGTAGTAATTTAAAGTACTGTGGTGTTGTTATTGTTGTTGTTACTGTACTAACCCTTTCCTTCCACAGGTGTGGTTGTGGTGGTAGGGAGGAGGCAGTAAAATGGTATAAAATGTGGTATTATTCTTGGTGTGTGGTTGTAGGTTGCCCAAGGTCAGGGAGGTCCCCAGGTTGTTTTTGTTTTTGTGGTATTAAATTGAAGACAGATAGGTTTTCCCTAGAGGGTTAGGGGGGATAGACAGGCTGTGGTCCTGAATGGCCATAGGGACCGCAGTGCTGATCTATCTGGGCTATGCTCTGGATAGTTCTACCAGAGCCACTAGGTGTCCATAGTAAGTGGGTAGTGTAGAGGCTGATATGTCAGCTAAAGGCCTCTAGGCCCTTAGTGTTGCCTGCCTGTGCTTGCACATGGTAGGAGGGGGCCTGATCACCCCCTCCACAGGTAGCACATAGGGTGGGATGGCCTAAGGCCGGGTAAATAATGACTGCGGACAGTCATTTTCCTGGTCAAGGACCAGTGTAACCCCCTTGTTACCGGGGTTACTAGAATCCCAGTAAGACCTAGTGGTAGGCAGAGAAGGCAGCTTGTGAAACTCCAGTTAAATGGATTTCACACTGTCTCACCCTGTTCTCAGTCTCAGCTGAGACTGAGGGATGACATCGCCAATAGAACTATCGCAGCTGCATGAGCCACAATGGAATCTGCAGCAAGGGAGTTGGAATAGAATGTTGAGAGGTTTGAACAGTAGTCTGTGTTCAGTTGGTGTTGGGAGCTTGCTGTGAAAGCAGCACAGCAGCTCAGTGTAGGCTCTCGGAGCCTCAGCCCTGACAGAGGGCTACTTTTAGGTAAAAAGGGTGTGTGTCTCCACCAAAAGAGAGACACAGGAAGATAATTGAAGTGGTGGAGACCACTGTTTCGGGTCTCAGTGCCCCCTCCCTCCGGTGATGGGGGCAGGAAAGGGTTTCCTGCATATTCCTGGGGCAACCCCCTGGTTCTGCTACTAATGGAGAAGCTGCCTATTTGTTCCAGAGTTTTTGGGAGACCAAGAAGACTTGTGAATCGCCTGTGGGGCACCTGCAACCGGAGGGTGAGTGTCTGCTCTTCCTGAAAGGGCCTATGTTTTTCACCCTGGGACTTGTGTGACATGTGGGGATTGGACTACTGAAATAGTGGGAGGCCTAGAGTAATAGGCTTAGCCAAAAAGTAAAAGTAGGATCAAGTCCAGTGCTTACTGGGAAAAAAAAATGATATGCAGAGGAGATGTGACATACATCTACCCAGGAATCTACATTGCCAAGCTTTCAGTAAAGGAATTGTTTAGTTTCCAGAGAAATGGCCGGGTATGGACTGTGGGAGCTGGAGGTGGGAGACCCCCCCATCTTTAGTGACCAGGTCCACCTCTACCGATTTGCTCTGTGGATTTCTACTTTGCCTCAGGCACTTGGCCAGTGATGAGGGAAATACCCAGACGTGGGATTGGAAGAAAAATTCCCTCTAGGAGTCGAAGGCTCTAGTGTGGTTTGGGGAGCCACAACAGGATAATTGGTTCATTTCCCAAAATGGACCGAGGATCAAGTGGCCGGCAGGGGAGCCAGGCCCGTGGGGAAAACCCAAGTAGTGTACAAGTCGAGCTGTGTACCCAAAGCTGCGTGCAAGCCCGGGCTGCGTGCCTGGTGGGTTCAGAGCCTGAGGGCTGGAAATAGTGATAAAGTGTTCTGTTGTCTCTAATCTGCATTACCAGGAATGTAGCCCCATGGGGGTCCGTCTATGCTTTGTTTGTTCAGCTTGGATGTGAATAAAAGCCACACTGTAGAATCCCATTGCTGGTTCTGGACATTACAGTTATTGCTTCCTGTGTTCGGTTACTTAGGGTGCCCTGTGCAGATGTAAACCTAGGCCCCTGTGCCGAGTAACCTCATCCTCCCCGAACCCAGTCCCCACCAGGTACTGCTGTCAGCTTCAACAGCATGCCACCTGTCATTTTTGCTAAAAGGCAGGGGTGAGGGGTTACATAAGGAAACACAGAAGGAGCAGGACAGAGAACTTTATCAGTTAAAGCAGAAAGAGGCTGGGAAGGCAGTCAGAATACCAAAGGCCCAAACTGAGGAAAGGATAGCCAACTCTGTTAAGAAGGGGGATAAGACCTTTTATAGGTACATTAGGGAGTGAAGAAAGACCAAAGGAGGGATACTGAGGCTTAATAAAGGGGAGAGAATGTGGGTAGAGGGTGACAGTGGAAAAGCAGGGATACTGAACGAATATTTCTGCCCAGTATTCACAAAGGAAGAGGAGGGGGAGGTACCTAAACCAAACAAGAGAAACACTCTGAAGACGGGGGTCGATACCAGTCCATTTACAGAAGAAAGGGTTCTGAAAGAACTAATAAAATTGAAGGTGGACAAAGCAATGGGGCCTGATGCGATTCACCCAAGAATTCTAAAGGAACTAAGGGTAGAACTAGTGACACCGCTGACTACTCTCTTTAACAAATCATGGGAGGATGGGGTGGTACCTGAGGACTGGAGGAGGGTGGATGTGATTCCTCTTCACAAAAGTGGGAGCAGGACAGAGACAGGATACTACAGACCAGTTAGTTTGACCTCAGTGGTAGGGAAAAGGATGGAATCACTTCTAAAGGAAAGAATTGTTGAGTACCTAGAGGCCAGTGGGGCACAGGACCCAAGGCAGCATGGATTCACTATGGGAAGGTCGTGTCAGGCCAGATCTAATAGATTTCTTTGACTGGGTGACCAAAGTAGTAGACCAGGGAGGGGCTGTGGACATGGCCTACCTAGATTTTAGCAAGGCATTTGATACAGTCCCACACAAAGATTAATACACAAGTTAGCCAGCCTTGGAGTGGGCCCTAAGGTGGTAGCCTGGATAAAAAATTGGCTAGACAACAGGACGCAAAGGGTAGTAGTAAATGGAGTCCACAGTGAAGAAAGGAGGGTTACTAGCGGGGTACCACAGGGTTCGTACTAGGACCGGTCTTTTTAATGTCCTTATAAGTGACATTGCAGAGGAACTGGAAGGAAAGGTATGTCTCTTTGCAGACGACACAAAGATCTGCAACAGGGCTGATACACAAGATGGAGTAGAAAGGATGAGAAGGGACTTGGCAAGGTTGGAGGAATGGTCAGATGTATGGCAGCTCAGATTCAATGCAAAGAAGTGCAAGGTAATGCACCTGGGAAACAAAAACCCAGAGGAAGAGTACACAATGGGGGGTGAGATACTGACAACAGTAAAAATGGAAAGGGACCTGGGGTAATTATATCAGATGACCTAAAGGTGGGCAAGCAATGTGAGAAGGCAGTAAGGAAGGCTGGGGGATACTGGGATGCATAGGGAGAGGCATCAATAGTAGAAAACAGGAAGTTGTTATCCCTCTGTACAGACAGTTGGTGAGACCCCATCTGGAGTACTGTGTGCAGTTCTGGAGACCCCATCTCTGCAAAGACATAGACAGAGTGGAGGCTATCCAGAGGACGGCAACCAAAATGGTGCAGGGTCTGCACCAGAAGACATATGAAGAAAGTTTAAAGGAGCTTAATATGTATATCCTTGAGGAAAGAAGGGAGAGAGGGGACATGATAGAAACTTTCAAGTACCTCAAGGGAATCAACAAAGTCCAAGAGGGTAGCATCTTCCAGAAAAAGAGATGTTCAAGAACTAGGGGGCACAATTTGAAGATGGGACGGGGGGCAGCTCAGAGGTAATGTGAGGAATATTTTTTCACAGAGAGGGTTGTGGATGCATGGAACAGCCTCCCTTAGTAGGTCGTGGAGTCAAGAACAGTGGGGGAATTCAAGAATGCATGGGGCAGACATAAGGCTGTCCTAGAGGGGGTTAGGCGGAAGTAAGCTGTTGGTTAACTAGGATCTGCAGCTTATCTGTTAAGCAGGAAAATGGGTAGACTAGGTGGGCCAAGCGGTCCTTATCTGCCATCACATTCTATGTTTCTATGTCTACTAGAGTGTTCACTCAGAAAGAAAAAAAATGTCTGCTGTTTGCAAGTGCATCTGCGCACATGCCAAACAAATCTAAATATCTTGAAAACTATGTAAGCTACACAAAAACAACAAGCCTCACCTCGAGTACAGTGTCCAATTTTGAAGACTCCTTCTTCAAAAGGACATAAACAGAGTGGAAACTATACAGAGGAGAGCAACCAAAATGGTGGGAAGCCTGCACAACAAACCCTATGAAGACAGGCTGAGAGTTTAAATATGTATTCACTGGTAGATAGGACTGAAACTTTTAAATACCTCACAGGAAAAAACAGAGTTCAGGTTGGTACCATCTTCCAAAGAAAAAGATGCTCAAGAACTAGGGTGGACAATATGAAACTGGAGGGGGAAGAGGATCCCAGGGTAATGTGAGGAAGTACTTTTTTACAGAAAGGATGGTGAACAAATGCAGCAGTCAGCCAGCAGAAGTGGTTGTGGCAGAAACAGTTACAGGTTTCAAGAAAGCACGGGACAGACACAAAGGGAGTTTGAAAATACAAGGGGAAGGGACAGCAGGCTGATTAAGATTCACTTAGTCACGATAACTATGGTAACTGAGCAAACGCGACAGGCCTGTGGGCCCTTATCTGCCCACAACTTCTATGTTTCTATAGAAAGCTGATTGTATTCTCAAGTTTAAAATGACACACAATTTCCTAGCCCTCCTTTCCTGGTAAATATATAAGTAAATAAATAAATATATAGCCTTGGACTGATTTTATATTTACTTGCCCATGAACGCTCGTGCATCTGACCACCTCCAAACTACCCCAGTCCTCTTCTCCTATCTCAAGTTACCACCTTCAAGCCTCCACTCATCCACCTCCTTGCATTCTCTCCTGAAACCCCTGTGGTTTAACCATTATTGTTTGGGCCTTTGAGTTGCCCTCCATGTCTGTGAGGGACTGAACTCAGCAAAAACAGAAAACCATGAGGGTCGGGGGCAAGCAGTCAAGTGGTCCAGGTGAACAAGGAGGGGAGATAGAGCAGTCATCTGCCCAAAGTGGCCTACTTTTTCACCTTTTCACCCACCCCTACATTGCTGAGTGGAAACGTCAAAGGACAGCATGTCTGCTGCCCAGATACCCTGACAATGCCTTACGTACAGAGAGTCCCACCTCAAGCTAAACCCTAGCCCTGGGTCACCAGAGTGAAATCTGGTGGTGAGATCAGGTTCCTTCCCTCTCCAGGGGAAGTGAGTGTCCTAGAAGAAGTTCAATTCTCTATCCACCACTGGGATGTTTTTAAAATCTTACAATTTACAGAATTTCCATGGGATTGCCCAGCTGAGCAGCACAATCTCATTTACATTGTGGGTCAGAGTCCGTGTATGTGTGGTGGTGGGGAAGAATCCTCCTTCTACATAGTTTAAAAGCTGAGAGGGTCTGGTCAAGTGACTTGCTCATGGTTACATGGGCAGTAAGTGGCTTTAGGGTTTGTTTTTTTTTTGCTAGGAACAAGCTGAGGTGGTACAAGCTCATTTCCAGATGCATCCTGGAAGGAGGGGGAAGGGAGCAGAACAGTTTATAACAAGAATTTGTCAGTGCTGAATGTTCACTACTGGTAAGACATTGCTTTTGTACTGTTTTTTTTTTTCAGATTTGTACCCAAAATTTTCAACTTGTTTTTATGAGCACTTTTTGAGCGTGACAATAAAACAATGGCTGAAACATCACCGTGCACCACAAGTGTTAAAACATGTTTGGGGCAATTTGGGTAGGATTTGAGAAATGACAGCTGGCGCATTCATGAGGTGGTGTCAAAAAATGGCTATGCTGAGCAGCTGGGGTCAACATATTGAAAATTAACACAGTTATGAACGTGCTTTGAAAAATTGCAACGTAGATTCAGGTTAACCTAGACTTCTTATGATCTCATGAAGAAGGGTGGAGAACATTTTCAAATTCTGCACAAAAGGTGATTTTGCACCACAAGTGCGAAAACACATTTTGGCCAGGATTTGAAAAATGACAGCAGTCACATTCATGATGTACTGTGAAGAAATGGCTATGTTGAAAATTTGGGGTCAAAATATTAAAAATTATCAAAGTTATGAGCCTGCATTTGCAAAATTGAATGCAGGCCCACAACTTTGTTGTTTGTTAATATTTTTGCCCAAAATTTTCAATATAGCCTTCTTATGACCCCACCTCATGAACAAGTGCAGAGAAAATGTTCAACTCCTGCCCAAAAGCTGATTTCGTGCAGCAACTGTGAAATCACCTTTTGGGATACGAAAACACATTTTGGGCAGGATTTAAAAAAATGATAGCTGTCAAATTCATGAGGTACTGTGTAGAAATGGCCATGATGAAAATCTGGGGTCAAAATATTGAAAATTACCAAAGTTATGAGCCTGCATTTGCAAATTTCAATGTAGGCTCATAACTTCGTTGTATTTTAATATTTTTATGCCAGATATTCAAAATAACCTTCTTATGACCCCACCTCATGAACGAGGGTGGAGAACATTTTCAGCTGCTGTCCAAAAGATGATTTTGTGCAGCAAGCATAAAATCACCTTTTGAGACAGATTTACCTAACATCACTTGCATTGTTCATGATGTGGGGTCCCAAAAAAGGCATGTTGAAAATTTGGGGCAAAAATACTCCAAAATGGCCAAGTTATGCCACTAAGTTTAAGCTCCAATTGAAATACATTGAACAGCATGCCTGATTTCATCAGTTCAGGGTCTGGCTTTGAAGAGCCAAGACATGTCTCTGGTTCTGAGAAGATTACAGAGCTGGATCCCCACTGGGTAAGTAAGGGCTGGGGGGGGTATGGGGTGGTGGGTGCTGAGTGGGAGGGTTGGGTTGTGGGAAGAACTAATGGCCCAACAGACATCGATGTACCATTTTCTTTTTTACAGGGTGTATAAAAAACCGCAGAGGGAAGGTTTTCTTTATTTCAGGTTTGGACACTGGAGGACTGGGCACCCCGAGTGTCAGTGTTATTTTTAGGTGGGGTGGTGGGTGCTATGTGGGATGGTCAGGTGGAGTGTTAGTTACAGGGGTGCCAGCAACAGACATCGATGGACCGTTTTCATTTTTATAGATTATATAAAAATAAAATACATTGAGGAATGTTCTTTATTTCAGTGGACACTGGGGGATTGGGCACCCCCAGTGTCAGTGTTATATTAGGCAGCACCAGAGGTGAGCTCTCTGGTGCTACATAAATGGTGGGGGAAACACTGGCAGCTGCAAAAGACATTGATGGACCTTTTCTCTTTTGTAGGCTATATATACAAAATATAAATAAATTAAAATACCAGTGGCCTTCTTTATTTCAGTTGGCACTGACGGATCGGGCACCACCAGTGTTAGTGTTATATTTGGCAGCACCACAGGTGGGCTCTCTGGTGCTGCATAACTAAAATGGTGGAGTGCAGTTACGGTGGTGGTGGAAACAGACATCGATGGATGGTTTTCTTTTTTGAAGGGTTTTAAGAACAAACTTCGGGGATGGTGGGAGGAGGGAGACATGCTTGTGGAGAAGGGAGAGAGAGTGAGGGAGAAGAGGCACAGTGGAAGGCCACTCAGCTGTTTGTTGATGCATCCTCATGCAAATCAAAGGACCGAAGCCCTCTCTGATTGGAGTGGCTCAGTCCTTTGAAATACACAAAGTTTCTGCCCACCAGAGAGTGATGTCAGGACCACAATGCATGGTCATTGGTGTAGATTGCTGAGCCTATTCTTTGGTGCACTACAATTGGCTCGGCAGTGACACACCTCTCAGAAGTGCTCTCTCATAGCAAGATGTTCTCTGTGCATGTGGGGGTGAAAATACAGTTGCATAAGAACTTACTGTAACAGTAGCTCTTTGAGAGTATCTCTTGCAGCAGGTCATAATACATGGGGAATCTTCTGCCCAAGACACTTGTTTCCAGAAGACTTCTTAGCAGTCGTACCTGGGATCGCTCCCTCATGCACCACATAACCAGGTCTGTGATCTATAAAAGAGAGGGTAGTCCTAATAGTCCTCAGTTCTTGTCCTCATTAGCTACCTGATCATGATGTTGCAGAGGGAACTGAGGAGAAATATATATAAACATCACTTGTTTTGGATATAACCACAATAAATATACAGAAGTGTACATATCTATATATATAGAAATATACAGGAGGTGGAAAGTAAAGACAAACTCCGCCCCCTATTGTAGACAGGAAAAAGGGGAATGGAGGGAGGGGCTGCATGACCTGCTGCAAGAGATACTCTTGAAGATCACATGGGAAGATTTCTAAGCAGTTATGTGTAAGGCAGGGCAACAGGCAAGTCTGTCTGTGTGAAAGCAGACCTGGGAGTACTGTACGTCTAAAGGTAGTACTTTTGTGAAAATATAAGCCCATCAATGGTAATGTATAGGGGAGTGCCACATCCTGGAAGCAGGAGCCTTATCCCCCAGTACAGCAGTCTGTAAATCTGCTGTGGTGGTAGCCAGCGCCCATGTGACGTGAGTCTTGATGACAGCCGAGAGCAGTAGTATATATGTCACTTTTGTTATAACAAAGAAAACAACATAGGTGGAAACCTAAGTTTGGACAGACCCTGTACCAAAACAGGGCATTTCCCCTTCACTATCCTGCGGAAATGAAACAAAAGGTGGCACTGTTGTGCACTGTGGCCTCGTTCATTAAGAACAAAAGGGACTGTGAATAACCAAGATGAGAATTAGAGCAGCCTCAGGAGCCTCATGCCCCGCATAAAAGACAGGTAGCTGAATGGTTATTGATACATGTGACAGGGTGGAATAGGACCCTGTCCCAGTTTTTATGGAAAGAGTTTGAATGCAAGGATCTGTTCTTTCCTTTTCCTGTCTCTTGTCTGTCTGGTTGTGCAACCAAATTTTCCTGTGAGACCTAGGATTTGATTACCCCGACACTCTTGCAATTATTTGCCTGTCGCTATCTCTCAGTCTTCCCTTGTAATTTGTCTTTTTCTCCCTTCATATCTGCTAATATAAAAATATATGCAAATCATTATGTGGAAATGTAATGGATATTGGGATCCCTTTGTTTAGAAATTGCATAGTGTTAAATTTTTGAAATGTATATAATTATAGTTTGAGATGATTGCAAAAAGCTATTGGGAAAAATCACGAGGTTACCTGAGTGCAATTTTTAAGCCTTTTACAGAAGAGCTGTGGAAAAGGGGCCTCAGCTTAGGCACATTGTATTCTTACCAGCACCTGCCTGAAACATACAAGAACACTTTGGAAGATGCTTGTTAAGAATGGGGGTTGGAAGGACTTATGAGACAGAGCTACAGTTGCTTGCAAGTTGTACACAGAGACTGAAGGAAACCTCTGATGGATCTCCTTTTTTTATTTTGCCTTTGTAAATAGTTATACTGAACAATTTTATTTTTTATGCTACTGCTAGTACAAATAAATATTTTTGGTGAATTCTACAACTGCTCCTGGTTTTCCTATGCTTCCTGACCTGTGCCTCAACGACAATGCCAGGAACAGCTGAGACCACCTTAATAAAAAAGGTAGGGTCGGGTCACAGAATGACATCCTTTCCTTAGGAAAGGCAGATAGGGCCCTTTATGCACAGAGCCTAGAATGCAGCAATGTAGCCAGCCAACGAAATTGCAACGCAGAGTAAAAGGTTCCAGTTTAGGAAGTGCAGGCCCCATGGAACCGCAGGCCCAAAAGGGACCAACTGTCAGTCAGTCTAGGACTTAATTGAGAACCCCTAGATGTAGGTGGAGTCCTACCAGGGTGCAGGAGGAAGAATGTCCCATAAGGACTGTCATAAATACCCAATGGAGGCAGAGATCTTTATCCCATCAGGGAGGGAGGGGAAAGGTAAAAGTTTGCTGACAAGGGGAACCCAAAACACCAAAAGTGGGAGTAAATTGTCCAGTATTCACAGAGGAGGACATGAAAACAAGTTCCAACCCAATCCAGTCCCCTCAGAGAGTGACATGGCACCTGTTCTGTGAAGAAAGGGACATGGCATGAGATACCCAGGTTGGCATAAAGATGCTCATCATCATAAAGGTGACTCTGGAACCAAGAGAGGGGTAAGCCCTCTGGAACCAAGTGTGGAGGAGCAGGAAATGAAGAACTGGACAGAAGGAGTGTTTACTAAAAGAGAAGGGCAGGAGGGTGGGCATGAAGAGGGAGAGGTATCAGTACTAGAACCTCCAACTGTAACAGTGGGAACCACACCGGTCCTGACCCCAGAGGTGCCTCCAGTAAAGAGAGAAAACATCCAGACAGAAAACCATGACCTGGTCTGCCTTAGTGGGCAGCAGTGAGGCAGTAGGATATGGGGTGGAGAGACTAACGGATCCCCGTCAGGATGAGCCCAGCAGACAAAAATGTCTTTGACTACATCCTATGGAATTTTCCATTTGTGCTCTGCTGCTTTGAAAAGGTGGAGGGTATCTGGCAGTGTATGCCTGCTGCCAGGGATATGTACCTTTAATGAGGTGTAGTATGTTATGTGTGGCCCAGAACCCTATATAGATGGTTTTAATGCATATAGGTATAGGAGTGGGCAATGTTTCCTGGTCACGGAACATACAGCGGGGAGATAACTGATTGAATCATGAGACATATCTCCCATGGGAGACGCCCAAAAGTATGGAGAGCATAGAAAATGGCTCTTCCAAGACAAAGACACGCAGAAGAGCATTGCCCATCTGCCAAACATCTTGGCATGTTTTTAAACTTTTGAAAGTAACACTTACATCCTCTGGAGTTGCAGTATTCATTGCATGAGTGGTCATGCACCTTCTTAAATGGAGAAATTTGATAGCGGGTGATAAGATGCCAGCATCTGTTTTCAAGTAGATCTCTGAAGGCACAATCATTGCAGAGTGCCCTGGAACAAAGTCCCAGGTATTATTGGGGATATGTAATCGATTAGGATGGCTGCAGCCAAGTATCCCCAAAAAGTCAGCAGGCGAAGCCTGGCCAAAATGCCTCAGGTGCAGCAGATAATGGAAAGACAGTTAGTTCAGGCTTGTCCATCAAGATACAGGAAGAAAAGCATTTCCAACTGAATGTATGCCATAAAGGTGCACATTCAGACCCAGAGACTTGAACCATACTTAGAGTGCTGACCGGTGCAAGGAGGGCATCTGATGACATTTCCGAAAAGCAAAACCTCCGGGAATATAATGGAAAAACCACAGAGGCCTACTTTGCAAAGAATCACAGAGATTAAGGCCAGGTATTATTGGAAGACTCTGCCGGGAGAGTCTATCCTGAATGGGGGTTTCACTGCCTTTTGCAGCATAGGGTGAAAGTCTACCATGATCACTGTCTAGAAGAAAAGAGAAAACATAACCCAACCTTTGAGGTGGGGGATGCACAGGCAAAGCAGGCATTATTCAAGCAGAAAAAAGCCTGGATCCCAGACCTCAGGACAGATACTGTAACCATAGATTTGAGGGGACCTTCAGGCTGTGGGCAGTCCCAGACAGGGAACTGATGGAACAGCACCCATCAACCTCAGAATCAAAGGCGAGGAAGGCTAATAGAGGTAGTGAACCCACGTTAGGGAGGCCCCCGCAAGGTATCAGCAGGGTCCGAAAAAGGACTTTCATAAAAAAATTCTCCTGATGCAAAAAATGACATGGAATGCACCAAAGTATGGTGCAACCAGAGGTGGTGGGTTTCATTGAGAGAACTCGAACTGCAGCATCAAGAAGAAAACTCAGAAAGGTGGGAGCAAAAGGCCCGACATATGCAACCAAGAAAGTCAAGTGAGATATATTTTCACGTTAGAGGACATGTAAACCAGGGCCGCCAGAGGTACCAAGCAGTGAGTATAGTAGCTGCGAAAGCCTCCCTAAGAGATGGGACAATCACTGTGAGGACGTCTCCAAATAATTAGCCAATTTGTGCCTAGTGACGTGCAGCTCCTACACCTGGGCCCAGAGGGTAGAGCCAGTCCAGTCCCTAGTCCTGAGCAAGAAAAAAGGGGCTCCACCCCAACAACTGCAGACGGAGCTTGGCTGTACAGCAGAGCTACAGGTGGAGACTGGGATGAGACCCGGAGGTGGCCCCTCTGATGGGGGGGTTCACCAGGCCACAAGAATAGGCATGTCCACCTGTGCCTTATTGGCCCAACTCGGAGTTCTGAAGAGACATGGTTAGACTCCATTGAAATAATGGAGAGAAAAAAACTGGTGGGGAAGCAAACCCCAGCAGGCCAGCAAAGAATCGACTCAAAGGAGCCAGCACTGTTAGAAAAAGAGTCCCTTGGTAGTCGAGAGGATATTAGTGATGTTGAAGCAGTGGAAGAAATAACCATATACCCAGTATGAGGGCAGAGTTTTAGTTAAAGATCAAACAGGGTCCAGGTGTGGATTACAGAGGACACCCCATAGCCAAAGCCGCTAGGTGAAGCGGCACATAACTCGTGCTCCGTTAGGAGATGATGAGGAGGCCCACAGTGAGGCCAAAGGCAAGAGCACCTGGGTCTAGGCCTAAAGATTATTCTGGGGTTCACTGCGGACAAGAGGGTCCAAGTCCTCATCGAGGAGAAGGGTGAAGACGTCTTTAATGAGACGTCATTGGCAACGAAAGACCCAAGGCCATTGTCGATCTGAGGGTCAAAACCTACTGTGACCAGGGGGGAAGCCTATCGAAGCCAGTTTCAATGATAGGGTGCTGGAGCCATCATCGATGAGAGTCCATCATTGATCATGAGGGTGAAAGCCCTCAACAATGAGAGGGCCGAAGCACATGGCAAGGAGAGGGCCAAAGTCATTGCCACCAAGCCATCGTTCATGAGAGGGCTGAAGCCATCGTCGACGAGAGGGCAAAAGCTACCAGCAATGAGAGGGCTGAAGCCACTGCCAACACAATGGAAGAAGCCACCATCGATGAGAGGATGGAGGCCATCGTCAATGAGAGGGTGGAAGCCATCGTCGTCGAGAGGGCAAAAGCCATCATTGACGAGAGGGTGGAAGTCATCATCAATGAGAGGGTGGAAACTATCGTCGACATGTGGCGGAAGTCATTGTCAATGTGAGGGTGGATGCCATCATCAACAAGAGGGCAGAAGCCATCATTAATGAGAGGGCAGAAGCCATCCTCAATGAGAGGGCAGAAGCCATTATCAATGAGAGGGCAAAGCCATCATCGATGAGAGGGCTGAGGCCATCGTCAAAGAGAGGGCAAAAGCCATCATCAACAAATGAGTGGAAGCCACCTTCAGTGTTGCTGAAGATGTAATTATACTTATTAAAATTCAAAGCATCTTTATCGTCGTCAGTCTAGTAAAGATGGTCAGTGATGACAAAAGTTAGCAGAAAAAAATAAAAATGTTAATAGGCGAAGGTACCGCTGAGCCGATCTCCAGGAAAGATGTGTGCAGGTCACAGAAAAGAAAGAACGGAGGAGTATTGAGACCGCCCCTCTTTTATAGTGCATAGACCTGGTCATGTGGTGCATGAGGGGCCAGTCCCAGGTACGGCTGCTAAGAAGTCTTCCAGAAACAGGTGCCTCCAGCAGAAGGTTCCTCATGTATCATGACCTGCTGCAAGAGATTGTCTTGAAGAACATCATAAAAATCAGAACATACGCCCTCTGTCAGAGATGAAGAAGGTGCAGTTCTCACACTGTATGATGGGATTCATACCTCTCAACTGCCTCAAATGAAATGAGTGCCAGCGCAAGTGGCCAGAGTGGAGCAGGGGGATGCGCTAGCGCAAGTTCCGTTGCGCTAGGTGCAACAACCGTGATATTCAAAAGTGCACATGCAAATGGGGCCATTTGCATGTCATTATGGCCCCATTTGCATGCAGGTGCGCCGATCCCCGGCGACTTGCGCCTGGCGCCCTGCCAAGCTGCAGCCGTCAGGGACCGATGCCCCCTGCACAGTGCAGAAAAGTGCCCCACAGCCCGATCATGGGCATATGTTAAATCAAAAGCAGTCCAATATCCCTGGTGGTCCAGTGGACCGTTCGCAGCCCAATCATGGGCATATGTTAAATTGTAAGCAGTCCAATATCCCTGGTGGTCCAGTGGACCACTCGCAGCCCGATCGCGGGCATATGTTAAATCAAAAGCAGTCAAATATCCCTGGTGGCCCAGTGGACTGCTTGCAACCTGATCATGGGCATATGTAATAAAAATGGAGAGGTCCAATAATCCTGGTGGTCCAGTGGTACCCCTCTCTCCATCCGCCCACTGAGCCCCACAGCCCCACTCCCCCCCAGTCAGCAGCAGGTGGCAGCACCCCAACCACCTGCCGCCCCACCGCCCACTGACTGACACCGTACGGAAGCGCTGTACACCCATTGATCCACAGCGTGAGCCAATGCGTGCAGCCTGTACCGTACTACCAGTCAGATATGTAGAATGGCTGCTGACCGGGGAGGCCGGGTGGTGGGGCTCAGTGGCCGGAGTGAGGGAGTACCACTGGACCTGAACCTCTCCGCCTTGTGCCCGTGATCAGGCGCAACGGTCACTCTTCAGGGAAGTGAACTGCTGACAATGTATGCCTGCAATCGGGCTGCGAGTCCCACTGGACACTCAGAGATATGAACTGCTAAGGTAACATATACCCACCGATATCGACAACGTCCACTGAACCTGGAACATAACGGCTTCTTCTACGTCGCCTGCAATCGGGCAGGGGCGGCACCACCACGTAGGTGCAGCCGGGCTGGTGGCCACCCACAGGCGGCAGCTGCTGTGTGCGCCCTGCAACACGGCAGCTCACCTGTGGGTGGCCAGCCATTGTTCCTTTTTTTTTTTGGCTCACCTGTGTGCAGCGCAAGTAGGGGTTGCGCATGCATGGACTCAGCACATCCCGGGCTGAATATTGGGATGTGCGGAGTATGCATGGGCACGCCCCCCCTACCTGCCCCGCATACATTACTGATGCATTCCAGTGCATCGGGATTTGTGCCAGGCACAATCCCCATTTGAATATCATTCCGGGGTGCATCAGTGGGTTGCGCATGGTGCAACAGTGTGGCGCCATGTGCAACCCTTCTGACTATCTGGGCCCCTGTGTACAAGTTGCCTACTCTGTTGTAATAATTTACATATCTGATTTATTTTTGTTTGTTTAGTCCAGTATTGAAACGTTATTGACATGGAAACATAGACATAGAAACATAGACTTTGATGGCAGATAAAGACCGCTTAACCCACCCAGTCTGCCCATTTCCCTACCTATTGGGTAAGCTGCAGAGCCTAGTTAACCAACAGCCTACCTCTTCCTACCCCCCCCACCAGAATTGCCTTATGTCTGTCCCATGCATTCTTGAATTCCCCCACTGTTTTTGACCCCACGACCTCCTCAGGAAGGCTGTTCCATGCATCTACCACCCTCTACATGAAAAAATACTTCCTCACGTTGCCCTTGAGCCGTCCTCCCTCTATCTTCAAATTGTGCCCCCTTGCTCTTGCACATCTCTTTTCCTGAAAGATGCTACCCTCCTGGACTTCGTTGATTCCCTTGAGCTACCTGAAAGTTTCTATCATGCCCCCCTTTCCCTTCTTTCCGTGAGGGAATACATATTAAGCTCCTTTATTCTCTCTTCATACAGCTTCTGGTGCAGACCCTGCACCATTTTAGTTGCCCTCCTCTGGACTGCTTCCATCCTGTCTATGTCCTTGTGGAGATGGGGTCTCCAGAACTGCACGCAGTACTCCAGATGGGGTCACACCAACTGTCTGTACAGAGAGATAACAACTTCTTCTTTTCTACTGGTGATGCCTCTTCCTATACATCCCAGTATCCCCCCAGCCTCCTTCATGCCTTCTCAAACTGCTTGCTTACCTTTAGGTCATCTGATCTGACTACCCCCAGGTCCCTTTCCATTTTTGTTGTTGGTAGTACACCCCCCCACTGTGTACTCTTCCACTGGGTTTTTGTTTCCCAGGTGCATTACTTTACACTTCTTTGCATTGAATCTTAGCTGCCATACTTTTGGCCATTCCTCCAACCTTGCCAAGTCCCTTCTTATCCTTTCCACGCACTTGTGTATCAACCCTATTGCAGATCTTTGTGTCATCTGCAAAGAAACATATTTATCCCTTTAGTCCCTCCGCAATGTCACTTATGAAGACATTAAAAAGGACCGGACCCAGTACTGAACCCTGCGGTATCCCACTAGTAACCCCCCTTTCTTCAGAGTGGACTCCATTTACTATTACCCTCTGAGTCCTGTTGTCCAGCCAATTTTTTACGTAGGCTACCACCCTGGGACCCACTTCCAGGCTGGCTAATTTGTTTATTAATCTTTTGTGTGGGACTGTGTCAAAGGCCTTGCTAAAGTCTAGGCAGACCATGTCCACAGCCCCTCCCTGGTCTAGTACTTTGGTCACCCAGTCAAAGAAATCTATTAGGTTCATCTGACATGACCTTTCTGCTGTGAATCCATGCTGCCTTGGATCTTGTGCCCCACTGGCCTCTAGGTACTCAACAATTCTTTCTTTCAGAAGTGATTAAAACATTTTCTCTACCACTGATGTCAAACTAACAGGTCTGTAGTTTGCTGCCTCTGATTTTCTCACACCTTTGTGAAGGGGAATCACTTCCTTCCTGCTCCAGTCCTTAGGTATCACACCGTCCTCCCATGATTTGTTAAAAAGGGTAGTCAGTGGTGTCACTAGTTCTCCCAGTAGTTTGCTATGCTGATGACCCACTGGGGGACAGCTCCAGGGAGGGAGGATAAAGCATCTGAAGGACTTCTCTCCTTCCTCATGGAGGGGGGATGCTGCATCCAGCTATTCAACTACCACCTAGCTGAGGCAGGTGGTAGCACTGTGGGAAAACATAGACTAGGGGGAAGGGAGTCTCCAGATACACATACATGAGTGTCATTGCATGTTAGAACCCTCAGGAAGAGAACCAGGAGCTGGCGGAAGAAGCCCTGGTATACCGCTGCACCATGCATGGCCAACATGGCAGGCCTCACACCACTACTGTGGTCCTGGGTAAATGGTGGATAACCAGTAAATCCATGAGAAGGTCACTGAAAGGGCTGGAGGGTGCTATCAGATAAGCGGGGAGGGGGATGAGAAAAAAATGTAATATAAAAAGAAGAAACACATCATACGATTGCTAATTATTTTCTGACAACTGCACACCTCATCTGAACTACATATTTTTTCTAATGTAAAATCTCATTCTATAAGTGGAATAACATACGTAAGGTTGTGTGGCCATAAGTGAACAAAGCATTCTCAGGTGGTTGTGACTTTTAGCTACACCTCGTACCTAACAGCCACACAAGCCATGTATTATTTCCTTTAACCACACATCCTTGTTGTAACCCCCATATCTCTCCTCTGAAGTTATTAGTAGTGTGTTGAGTGCCACAGAGCATCCCTTGGGTAAAGCCTGCAGGTTTTTCTAGCTGGTGAGCCAAGGCACTAATGATGTAATGTTTTGAATTTTCTGCAGCAGCATAAGCCACCTTGAAATATTGCAGTGTGAGCATTCTGGAAGGCTCTGCTGTGAGCTGGCAGTCCAGTTTTAATGGTGATAGAGTTCCAGTTAGACTGCTAAGGGAGAAAGACAGCATTCCAGACTGCTCTGGAGAGGAAAACTCTCCAAAACCTTCGAGTAAGTGGCAGGAGCCATCCTCAGCAGAACCCTTACAGCTGGAGTATAGCAAAGAACAGTGTCTGGCACCTGGCCTGTGAGTACTTAGGACATGTTAACTATGGGAGATGGTCAGAGCCTCTGCAGTGCTATTTAAAGCAGTGTGTCCACAGAAACAAAACTGACTGAACTATGTGGGAAGTGATTTAAAGACATTCAGAACTGTGTTATCTGGGAGGACCCCCCCTGGACCCTTAACATCCTTTCCCCAGGACAAGCCCTGAGAAATGTTGCCTGCAGGTTCATGGGAGGTGGAGGTAGTGCCTAGAGATAGCTGACAAGTGAAGGGGGAGTCAAGAAGAAATCCTTTCAGCAGGCATTGAGTACCGCCCATTGGAGGTCACACACGTCTGCCGAGCTTCGATGACAGTGCCATTTATTTAGCCCTGAGAGTGCCAAGAAAGTTTGCCCTAATGTGAGCTGGGACCGGGCACAGGGTGCAAGGGACCTTGCATGGATTATAATCAAGTGTTTGCCTTGTAACACCAGAAAGAAAGTAGTGTTGTTGAAGCCACTTAAAGGCCAGTTGCCCTTCTGGGCTACTATGAGGAACAATGTAGTTACAGAGATTTGACTGTGAAAATGGTCTTCCCCATGGGAGATCCCCCAAAAGAGAAATGTTGCAGACAGTGAGCTGTGACACAGAAGTCCAAATATGGAAGACCCTAAGGGTGTGCCTCCACCTGAGTTATCTGCAAATGGATCTCTACCCCCACCTTCCACCCCCATCAAGAAGTGTGGTACAGGGCAAATAAAGGGGAAGAAGGATCCTTGTAAATATGTAAATAGTAATTTTTAGTGTGAGTACAAAACTCGAGGATGCAATTGAGATGCTACAAAAAGATTAAAATCTGTTTCAGAATTGGTTAATGTACAATTTCATGGTTTTGAACTAAAAAAAAAAAATTATGCTTTTTACAAGCACAAGAAAAAGGGCTGAAGAACTTATACCCATTGTAGATCTAAACGGGGATGCTATTAAGTTGGTTGAAAGTTTCAAATATTTGGGGATAGCACTCGATCCTAACCTTACTTTTGAACTCCTCATCAGTAATTAAAAAAAAATATATGCCAAAGATTAGGATTATTATATAGAACAAAACCATATTTGACTGTAGAATCTAGGAAATTATTTTCACATGGTTTCTTATTAAGCATCCTAGATTATGGGTTTATCATATACACCGCAACCAGTGGAAAATTCTTTGATGGATTAAGGATCACCCACAATTCCATCCTTAGATTTATGATGTGTGTACCCACTCGAACACATCACTGAGTATCATTAAAGCAATCTAACTGTCCATCCCTAGAAGATAGGGTTAGAATAAGAATGGGCACCCTCCTCTTTAAAGTGATCATTGAACTCCTCCCACCCTCTGTCTATGCTTTATTTCCCCGATTTACCAACTAATGTGGCACTTGATCACAGAGCAGATTCTCTTTTAAATTACCATTTTTTTTTAAAGTGTCTGGACAAAGATCTCACAGCTTCCCTCTTTTCAATTCCCTTCCAGTGGAAATTATTAATTGTTCGACAGTTTGTAATTTTAAAACAAGACTTAGATCATGGTTAAATGATTAAAATGAATGTACTTGTTCAGCCATGTAAATTATGTATTTTCCAGTCTGATTTACCTTGCACGGTCTCAACATGTTTTTGTGATTATTTTTTGTACGTATTTGTATTCAATGTTTTTTTGTAAGACTTGTCACTTGTAAAAAAGGGCAGAATTGCTCATCTTGCTTACAAGTATTAAAAAATAAAATGATTAAGTATTTATTTAATTATTTAAGATTGAGATTAATACCTTTGAGTCAGAGACTCATTTACAAAGGTTCCAAATCATACAAGTACATAGGACAGAACAGACAACACATAGGTTACATAAGGTTACAAAAATAACATGGCAAGCATTGCAGGTAACAGTTTGTCAGTATTAATACATAGGTTACAGCGGTAGTCAATTAAACCTGGTCTCCTAGTGCAAGAAATAACTGGTTTGCGGATCTGAGCCAAATGGAGAGTGCTGTATAGCAATTCAGGAGTAGAATTGGAACTTATGTCCAGACTAGGGTAACTGCAGAGGGACAGCAATAGTGACATGGAGAAGACGTGCATGGTCAAGTGGAGCAGCCCGAGAAGGCTTTGTCGGTAAGGTGAGAGAGACAGGGCACAGTGGGGAGGACAGTGTAGGCAATGCAGGAAGGAGGAGAAAAGAGGAGTGGGGGGAGGTGATAGGTGGGGGATAGGAAGAGGGATATTGGAAGGAGTGGGAGGGTGGAATAGGGAGGGTTCACAAGGAGGGATGGCTGGAAAAGGAGGGTGGAGAACTTGGGTTAGTGCAGTGTTGAATGGGGAGAGAAAAGCAGGTGACCTTGGTGCCCAGGAGAGGAGGTAGGATGTGACCCAGGGAACACTCATAACGGTATGTGCAAAAAAGAGGTAATGATTAGAGAAGACATTTACAAACATTCTCCTTAGCCAAATTAGCTGTTTAGGCCTGGTTTGAATTGGCTAATCTTACTTCTTTCTGGCAGGTCCTTAGGCAGTTCATTAATCCATTTCTGTCCTCAGTAGGAAAGAGATCTCTGTGCTTGAGATGTTCTCTTAAATGGTACCGCTAGGCCACCCTGTTCTGCGTTTCAGGTCCTAATGGAAGGCTGTGATGTAACGAATAGTCTGTATGTTGAACTAGGGGTGAGCCCTAACAGGGACTTCCTCGCAAGTTGGCACGACTGATAAACAATCCAGCTGTGTTAAGGGAGCCACCCAGTGTCTTGATATAGGGTACATGTGTGTGTCCAGTGATCAGCTCCCAGAGCAAGGTGACAAGCTTTGTTAATTAGAGTTTTAATCTTCTTGAGGACAGTGTTGGAGCCTGCCCCATAGATAACAAGGCCATAGCCAATGGTGGCTAAGACTGAGCAACTTATGACCAGTTTCAGGGCTTCCGGGGTCATAGAATGCCGGTGGTGATAAAGCACACCCAATTTAGCATTAGCATTTTTTACAACATGGTCAATATGAGTTCCAAATGACAAGGTGTGATCAAGGTGAACACCAAGATATTTGAAGGTGCCCACCTGCTCCAGGGTGTCACCTTTGGAGCTGTGTATATGCAGAGGCCCGAACTTCTTTTTGTTCTGTTGAACTGTGAATAGCATGCTCTTGTTTTTTTTTGTAATTGAACAAGAGTTTGTTATCAGAGAACCATTTTTTGAGCATGTGGAAGTTAATTTGTAGTTCAGAGGAGATCGATGCCTGGTTTCTCCCTTTTATCGATATTACTACATTAACTACATAGAGCATGATATGCACCGGGCATTCTGAAGGTAATGAGTTGATAATGAGGCTGAAAAGGAGTGGCCCTAATATGGACCCTTGGTGTACACCTAGGCTCACTTCCTGGGGATCAGAGAGGTTTCCTTTAATTTTGACATGTTGGGTCCTGTGAGATAGGTTGCTATAAAACCATGTCACCATGTCCTGAGACAGGCCTAGTGAAAGGAGGTTTTGTAGAAGGAGTTGATGGTATCGAATGCCTTTGTAAGGTCTATAAAGATAGACCCCACTGCCAGACCATCTTCAAAGGCATCATAGATTTGGGATGTGTAGTCAACCAAGGCAGAGACAGTAGAGTGGTCACATCTAAACCTATGCTGCTGGGAGCAGAGGAAGTTGTACTTGGATAGATACTCTGTGAGCTGGTCCAATACCACTCATTCAAGGGCTTTCGAGAGGTGAGGGGATGGAGATTGACCTGTAGTTTGATAGGTTGGTAGTATCTCCATTTTTAAAGACAGGAGTTACCTGAGCCTCCTTCCACTTGTCAGGGAAGACTCCTGACTTTAGTGAGGCATTAAACACTTTAGTGATGGGATCAGCCACCTCACTTAGAACCAGAGCTAGTAACTTCATGTCGAGAAGGTCACTACCCATCTGATTCTTCCCGAGTGTTCATTTGACATATTTAATGGTTTCTTGCTTATGTAGCTGCCTAAAGTAGAAAGGGGGAACACTTGTTAGTAAAGTCCTGATAGTTGACGGATTAGGGGCAGAGGTGGCTAGGCAGTCACTGGGTAGTACTGAACTTAGGTTGGTGAATGCCCTGTTGAAATCATTTGCAATATCACTCAGCTCCTGTAGAGTCTTGTTTGATGTGATTATTATTTGGGATAGGCTCTGGATGCTTTACCTGTAAGACACTTCACTGAGTCCCAGAAGTCTCTTCCATGATCCCAGTTCTTCTTCAAGAGGTCATTATAGTAGGTTGCCTTAGCCTGATGAATGAGCTTGGTGCATTTATTCCTAGCTGTTTTGTAGGCAATGAAGTCAGGATGTTTACCCGTAGCTGTGGCCTTATGCCACAAATGGTCCCTATGGCACATGAGCTCAATGAGGGGGCCAGAGAGCCAAGGGTTGGTAGCCCCTCATATTTTATTCGTTTTGAGGGAGGCAAATATATCACAAGCCTCATTAAATATAGTGAGGAAATAGTTTAGGGCTGTATTGACATCCTGTGCCTTGTCCAGTGGTGACCAGTCTGCTAGGCTGAGATATTGCCAAAAGGTATTCAAACTGACCAGGTCTTAGTGTCCTATTTCTTGAGACCTGTGGAGCACTTCTAGATAATTTATTTGACCAGGTGCACATGACTGGGGAGTGGTCACTAAGGGTGTCTGGTAGGACTGAGACATCAGTGATGTGTTCTGGAGAGGTTGCGAGGAGTCACTCTAGTGGTGTGTTGGTGCCCATTTTGTAGTTATATCTGGTAGATTGAGTTATCAGCTGTGAGAGGTAGAGGCCTGAAAACTGGTCCCAGACTGAGGCTGTCTCATTAGCCTGCCAGTTGATGTTACAGTCCCCTACAATGATGTGTTCCCAGTTTTGCTTATACTGCTCAAGATAGGTGATTATTTGTTGGACACCAATAGTGTGGGTACTGGGTGGAATGTAGACTGTGGATATTAGTAATACTTAATTCTGTTTGTCATGGTAAGTTTAAGGCTTAGAATTTGGGCCTCCATATTGTGGAGACTATTTGGTAATAGTTGGTATCTGATCTTACTTTTGACATAAACCAGGCAGCCTCCCCCACATTTTGATAACCTATCCTGGCAGTAGACAGTATAGCATTCGAGGGTTATAGCATCATCACTGACTTTTGGTGAGAGTCAGGTCTCCATGAGAGCTATGACATCTGATTTAAGCAGCTCGACCCAAGCCTGGAATTGCAGCATTTTGGGTAGGAGGCTAAGTATGTTATGTGATACTATTTTGAGGTGCCCCATTCTTATAGGGGATTTAGTCGTGGGGGGTCTGGGATTGGGGTGTACATTGCCTGCAATTAGCAGAAGTAGTAGTAGCAACTTCCTCAGAATTTGAGCCCAACAGAATCATCCTTTAGCTATATATTTTGCCCTGCGGTGAGCGTGGCCATCTGTATCTGCCACCAGAGTTTTGCACAATAATAGGGCAGCCACTGGGATGTTAGGTGTAGCAGGTGGTACATAAGTCTGTGGTGTTTGTTTGTAGAGCAGAAGCATCCAGGTATCAGCTCGTGTACCCTTGGTAAAGTGAGTAAAGTTTTCCCAGTAGGTGGGTTGACCTAGAATGGGAGCTGCAGTGACTCTTTCCATATTCCCTATTAGGTATCGGGTAATGGGGATAGTGTACCTAATCATTTTGGGTAGTTATGTGGTACAAGGCTGTAGCAGCTCCTACTCAGCCACTGGTTAAGTCTGACGAGGGGAAACCAATGGGGAGAAGGTGGGAGGTGATGAGCTTTGAGGAGAGAGCATTTAATAGAGGTCAGGGCAGGGGAGGGTGGGTGGGACGAAAACTAGAGCCTCCAAACAGAGAAGGATTCAGGCCCTAAAAGGCACCCAAAAGGCACTCGCCGAGGAGAAAGGCAGAAAATTTCAAAGAATGCAGAGCAGCCAATAGTAGAGAGCAGTGGAGGAAACTGCCAATGGGGTTCCGAGCAGGAAAAGAGCTGATCCAATCCGGAAGCATAAGCTAAAAGTCTGGCAAGGACTGTACTTGAGCGAGAGGCAGTGGGAATCCTCAAAGGGGACAAGGAGCAGGCAGGGGTGGATCTCGCCAGCCGCCGCTCCTTGGCTGGAAGCTCGAGTCAAGGGTGGCTACCTAAAGGGAAGAAGAGCAGCGGGTTAGTTGTAATAAGGGGCAGCACCTCAGAGCTGGTGCCTAGGGTTTAATTGGTGGGAAGGCCACTAAACAATAGAGGGGAGGGAGTGAGTGAAAGAAGGGGGCAGTTTTAGGCAATGAGACAATTTCCAGAATGATTAAGTTTAGAGTAGAGAGGGGGTGGCGGTACCTGGCTTTGCCGACGGAAGCCTTACGGCCAGCAGACAAGAGTTTAGGTATTTAGAATGGCATGGGTAAAGGTGTAGCTGAGGGCAAAAAAGCAAATTTAAAAGAAAATTACAGAGCGATTAAGTTTAGAGCAAAGAGGGGGGTTGGGGTACCTGGCCTTGCTGCCGGAAGCCTTACGGCCAGCAGACAAGAGTTAGATTTTTAGAAAGGCATGAGTAAAGGAGTAGCAGAGAGTAAAAAAGGCATATTAAACAGTGCTTTGGTTCGGTCCCTAATTCTAGCTAAACAATTACAGTACTAGCTGCACTAAGATCAACAATAAACAGTACATATTGTGTTTTAAAAGTAAGTAAATGTGACCTCTGCTTGATGCTATCATTAAGAAGGACATTCCAATTATTCACTGTTAACTGTGTCAAAAGGCCTCACCCCCCAGCCCGATCACCCAGCTGTGGTCCCAAAACCAAAGACATCTTATAAGCCCTGGACCCACCCCCACCCCAAAGCGGAGGACTCCCAAATTTGTCCTGTTACTAGGGGTGGTTCGGGTACATGCTCATGTTTTATCCCCTTACTATAACAAGGTATCAAGAGTGTGCACATGAACATAAAAGCAATGAAGTAAACCAAGTACAGCACAAGTTCGAGAACAGGAAGAGTAATATAAACACAATATAGTACAGTACATTCCACTCGTATGCACCCTGAGGTTATATGCACAAAAACGGTATGTCCCATTTCCAACCCCATATACTTAATGATAAAAAATGTGCTTCTATGCACACCAAATTTGGCTTGTTCGCACACCAAATTTCACATGCATGCACACTTTTTCCTCCAGACAGGGGTTCCACAGACATTAATGCTGTCACTCATACCTGATAAACAGGTGCTAACTGTGCTGCCAATGGTTAAATAATCATAGTGTATGGTGGAATGCTGTTATGCATGGAATTCCATGCCTGGAATATGCTTGTTCTGCCGCAGTAGTGACATGATTATGTTGTTCTGCTGCAGTAGTGCGAACAACTTGGAATGCTGCCACATACAGTAGACTCCCATTTATCCGACCGCTTTTGGAGACATCCGAAATGGTCGGATAATTGGAAGGTCGTATAAACAAGAAATTAGATCAAAATGCTATTAAATCAACTTTATTGTCCTCCTCATCCTCGTCACTAGTATCTGATTCCAACTTCTGAACAAAGTCCATAATCGCTTCGTCTGTCATGAGCTCCTGCCCATTCTCCCCAGAATCACACATTTGCCACGCCTCTATTTCTTCTGCTAGGATGGGTTCTGGCAGCAATGATGCCAATCTGCAGATTTCATCTGACTCAGAACTCAGTGCCAGATTGGCTGAGTCTGTAGAATCCTGGTCTGGTGCAACATCATCTCGGGATGTTCGAATCCCTCCCTTTGCCCATGCTTTCTGAATTGTCTCTGGCAGTACAGCATCTCAAGCCTTGGCACACATGTACACAACATCTTTCAGTGTGATTGCCTTAATGATTGCACTGATGGACAATTGCTGGTTTGCTTCTGCCAGAATTGCCTGCAGCAGTTTTTTACGATAGCCGCAGTTGAAAATTTCTAATATGCCCTGGTCACAGGGCTGTAGTTTGCTGGTGGTGTTTGCAGACAAAAACATATACTTGATGTACCAATCCCGAGTCCTGACATCAGCAATTTCGGGATGTGCTGGAGAACTGTCAACCAGCAAGATGGCACGGAGGGGGAGATGTTTGCTCCGTAGATGAGCTTTTACTTGGGGCACCAAGTGATCGGTAAACCATCTAAGAAAAATAGAACTGTCCACCCAGGCATTGTGTTGAGCCTCATAGTGCACTGGAAGGGAACCCAGATTTACATGCTTAAAGCACCGAGGCTGCCTGGATTTGCTCACAAGCACAAGTTTAAGTTTGTGGGTCCCAGCTGCGTTAACACAGCCCAAGATCGTGACCCTGTCTTTGGCTTTTTTGAAGCCAGAAGCCTCTCGCTCACCACCATGTGCCAAAGTACGATCTGGCAAACATCGCCAGAACAGCCCAGTCTCATCTGCATTGTAGATTTGGTCAGGGACGAGACCAGTGCTTTCTACAATGTGTTAAAAAGGGAGAAATAGACTCCTCAGCAGTGCTAAGTTTCTCCCCGCAAAGGCGCAGCTGGCGAATCCCATGATACCGCTTAAAGTGTGTCAGCCATCCCTCACTAGCTATGAAGGGGTCTGTGTTCCCCATCCTGGAGCGGAAAATGAGTGCTTTCTCCTTTAGAAGGGGTTCGGACAGAGGTGTTCCCTTCTCATGCTCCTGGCAGAACCAGAGATAAAGAGCGTCATCACGCTGCTCGTCCTTACAACAGTGCATGTTCTTGCGTTCCTCTGCCCCTGCTGCCGAGTCCATTGTCAAAGCAAAGTCTCTAAGTTTTTGTTTGGCAGCCTTTATATTACTGATAGTCAACTTTCCAACGCCATATTCATAGGCGAGAACAGCAGCTCTGTCGCCATTCTCCAGGCGCTCAACATTTCTTATTTTTTGGGACACATTGAGGACAACTCATTTCCGTTTGGTAGCCATCTCAGTAAGTGAATACAAAACCTGACTATACAGTTGCTAACTGGGGCTTAAGTAAGAGCAGCAGCAGGTGCTATCAATGTGCTATCAAGTGTTAACTGGTACTTCAATACAGAAGCAGGTGCAACACAGTGATATTGACTCACCAATTAACACAGTGTGTGGGGGACAATCCGACCGTCCGTTAGATAGTGAGTTCGGATGAACGGAGGTTGGATAATCGAGAGTGTACTGTAGTTGCTTTTCTGTATCCAGTTCTGTGGTAGAACAGCATTCTAGAACCTCTAGAGACTTCAGAAGTCAGTTTCATTGTGAAAGAGAAACAAAAAACACAATGCACACATTTCACATAATACTATTCACTATCAAAAATACAGGATAAGCAACTTTATGCATAACCGGTGCGTTCTGTCACCTCAGGGTTCTGATTCCCATGGACTTCTTGAGCTTCGTTCTTGAGGTCAGAGGGAATCAGAACCCCTCTGTGCCAGAACACATTAGTTGTGCATCGTTGCCCATCCAGTATTTTCTATGTAAGTTTTAGTTTTAACCAGTCTGTTTGTCAGAGCAAGCAACCTTGGAGAAAACAAATAACTTACGCAGCCCAGAGAATGTAACATCTGATGACTTGGTATTTTTTTTTCAATTATTTTGACACAGTAAGTAAAAGTAAAAGTAATTAGTAAGTGAGAAAGCATGTTTTACTCAGTGGCTCCATTGATATTTATTTATTTATTTAAGACTTTGATTACCAGGAAGTGTACTGATCCCAAGAACCATTTTCAGGCATGACCCGGGCCCACAAAGTGACACAACAAAATATACCATACACAACAAAAATACAGCCAAATATACATATAGATGCAATCAATGTACAGGCAGAAAATAGTTGAATACAGTACAGTTTACAAAATGTGTCAGGGTAAAATCAACAGATACACTGTAATTTCAACAGTGTTGAGAGAACAAGCATACATTACAAATGTACACTGGAGGAACAGGGTATGGAGAATACAAAACAATGGGGGAAAACAGTGCAAATAGCAAATATGAATGAACATGGCATGTTGATTCTGAAAACAGTAGGAAAGACTGGATTATTGTTCAAGGAGCAGGGAACCAAGTACTTTAGTGGTAGTACAGTTATAAATAGGGGAAAAAAAAGGAAGCGAGGGCAGGATTATTGGGAAGAAGGGAGTATCAGGTCAAAAAAAGGTTACCTGGCTGGCTCAGGCATTTGGCCTCTCTCAGTGACCAGGTTTCCAGTCAGATTTTGAAGGTGCACTGGGTGTCAGCAGATCGGAACGACACGGGGAGGCTGTTCCATAGGGAGGGAGCTGTAACTGATAGTGCTTTGCCATCCATAGCAGTGGAAATGTTAAGTACCTCCAAAGGAGGAACCTAGGGCACTTGTAGGCACCTGGGAGCCGTTCTGGTTTTAGGAGGGATATGTACGGGGATGTGTTGCCACCTCTTAGGGTTTTGTCAATGATGTAGCCTAGTGCATAATCATGATGGCCAGAGAGTGGGAGTCAGCCAAGAGTCTGGTACAGGTTACAGTGGTGGGTGGAGTAGGATGCCAGTAGTGCAAATTGACATATATTTTTATAGGCTGAGGTTAGACTCGAGTAAAGGACAGAAGACATACGGGTGTAAATGGGGGAGCAGTAGAGATGGATAGGCAGCAGGTTACCTTGGGCTATTGCTAGGCAGGCCTCTCTGGTCAGGAACTGTTTCAGCCGATATGTGGACCTGCGCTTTTGGTTAACCTGTTTTACAACAGAGTTCACGTGCTTCATAAATGAGAAGGAGGGGTCAAAGGTTACGCCCAGGTATCTGAAATGCGGGACATTTTCAAGTAAGGGTCCATCTGATGTGAGCACTGAGATAGAGGAACCAGACTTGGCTATGTTGGCCTGGTATGGTTTGGACCTAAGAAGCATCGCCTTTGTTTTTTTAACATTAACCAAGAGCCTGTGTGACAAAAACCAGTTGTGGGCCAAGCCATAGTTCTGCAAGAGGGTAGCGGCTACGTTAATCAGTGACTTATCACTGCAAAAGAGGATGAGATCATCAGCATACAGAAGTGCTTCACAGGTAAGGCAGTCAGTGGGGAGAGAATTAATAAAGATAGAGAATATAGTGATCCCAGGAAGGAGCCCTGGGGGACGCCCGTGGAGACAGGCATGTCAGGGGAGAAGACAGCTCCAATATATACGGACTGGGATCGGCCAGATTGGTAGCTCCTAAACCACTGTAAGGTCCTTGAGGAGCAGCTAAGTTGCAGATGAGTGTTGTGTAGGAGGGGTTGGTTGACCAGGTCAAAGGCCTTGGTCAGGTCCACAAACACAGTGCCTGTAGCTTTGCCCATGTCAGTGTTTCTAAGAACATGATTCATAAACCTTCATACGAACATATGAAAAATTAGCAGAAGAAGGTCATATGGTTTATCGAGTCTGTTCGTAATGCAGGGTCCACAGCTTGAGCTATTGTCCCTTCCCCCCTTCCCACTCCTCCAATCCTCCCTACCCATGATCCTTACCTTCCCCTATGCCTATCCTAGCCTCTCTTGAAGCTGCCTGCTGTTTTCAATGAGACCACCTCTTCTGGCAGGACATGCCAAGAGTCCACCACCCTCTCTGTGAAGAAGTGCTTCCTGACCTCCCTCTTAAACCTCCCCCCTCCAGCTTAAGACTGTACCCCCTCGTGTTATGGTTGCCTCTCAGCTTAAAGAGACCCTCCTTATCCACCTTATGTATCCCTTTCAAGTACTTGAAGGTCCTATCATGTCCCCTCACTCTCTCCTTTCCTCCAGTGAGTATATGTTCGGAACCCTCAACCTCTCCTCATATGCCTCACCCTGCTGACCCACTATCATCTTTGTAGCACTCCTCTGGACATCCTACAGCAGATTAATGCCCTTTTTGAGGTGTGGGCGCCAGTACTGAACTACATACTATAGATGTGGCCTTACCAGTGTCCTGTACAAGGGTAGTATAACCTCCACCCTCCTACTACTGATCCCCCTAGCTGTGCATCCCAGCATCTTGTTTGCCCTTGCTGCTGCTTTCTTGCACTTCGTGGAGTGCTTCAGGTCACTAGTGATCATCACTAACAGGTCCTTCTCCTCCTTTGATGCAGATACCTAGACTCCACTCAGGTATTACTCTGTTCTGGGATTCTTGGTTGCAATGTGCATAACTTTGCATTTCTTGGCATTGAAGCCAAGCTGCCAGATCCCGGACCACCTCCCCAGCTTGTCCAGATCATCCTGTAGGTCCTGTATCCCTTTAGCTGTTTCCACTCTCCCTCAGAGCTTGGTGTCATCAGCAAATAGGCACATTTTGCCCTTAATACCATCCCCAATGTCATTGATGAAGACATTGAACAACACCTGCCCTAGCACCAAGCCCTGCGGGACCCCACTGGTGATCTCTCTAATGCCAGATAACTCTCCCCCCACAACCACCCTCTGAGTTTTGTCCCTCAGCCAATTTTTCACCCATCTGGACATCTTATCCCCAACCCCAAGATCTGCCAACTTCCTGATTAACCTTTTGTAGAGTACAGAGTCAAAGGCCTTGCTAAAATCCAGATAGAGGATGTCTACCGCTATATAGCCCCTGTCTACTGTCTTATTAACCCAGTCCAAGAAGTCAATCAGATTTGTTTAACACAATTCCCCCCCCCAGGAACCTGTACTGCCTCACATCGTGGAGACCATGCTCCTCTAGATATTCTAACAACCTTTCTTTAAGTATGGTCTCCATGAGCTTGCACGCGATTGAGGTCAGAGTGACTGGTCTGTTATTCCCTGGGTCATCCTTGGGACCGTTTCTGTGGAGGGGCACCACATGTACTGTTCTCAAGTCTTGCGGCACCACACCTAACTCTAGTGAACTATTAAATAGGCCTTCCAGTGGCCCTGCTAGTTTCTCGGGCAGTTTTCTTAGTACTCTTGGATGTTCTCTGTCTGGGCCAGGTGATTTGGCCACCTTTAATGCTATCAGCCCCTCCCTCACTCTATCCTCCTCTATCACTACAACTGGGTTCCCCTCCCCCCTCTCCTCTTCTCCTTCCTGAAGGCACTGGTCAATCCTTATCCCTGGTGAAGACAGAACAGAAGTATTCATTTAGTATCTCTGCTTTTCCCTCATTATCCTCCACCCGCTCCTCCCATTTCTTAAGCCTAACAATACCATCTTTCTTGTCCCTTTTCTCATGTATATATTCCTTCGGCTATCTGTAGCTCCTCCTATGCCTTAGCTCACTGGACTTTCTTACTTGCCTCACTAGCCAACCTTAGGTAATTTTCCCTATCCACCTCTCTCTCTGTCTCCCTGAATTTTTCTATAGGCTAACCTCTTTTCCCTTTCTGCCTGGGTGACCTCAGAACTGAACCAGCTGGGTGCTTTGACCCTTGCATTCTTCCCCTGAGCCTAACACATTCCTCTGTGGAAACAAGTATTCCTTCCTTAATGATGAACCACTTTTGGTCCACTCCCTTATCTGGTCTGATGGCTGCCAGGTAGCTCCATAGCACTTTGCCTGTCTTCCTGAAGTCTGCCCACCTAAAATCCCAGATTTTGGCCTTCATCAGGATGCTTTCTCTGCTCATATCCATCTGGAACCACACTATGCCATGGTCATTTCCACCCAGGGGCTCCCTGACCATTATTTCCTGTACATGCTTCCCATTTGTGAGCACCAGGTCAAGAATTGCCTCTGCTCTTCTTGGTTCTGTGACACCCTGAGTCAGGAACCCATTTTGCAGTCCTTTCTGGATCACCAGATTCCTAGCACATGTTGTGGACAGTACGCTCCAGTCCACCTTGGGCAGGATGAAGTCCCCCAAAATCTCCTTTCCTTTCCCTGCAGCTTCCAATATTTGCAAGCTGTTCCCTGTCCCTCTCCTCATCTTGGTTGAGTGAACTGTAAACCACCTCCAACCTCACCTTTCCCCATTTATTGGACTGTATCTGAACCCATAATGCCTCCACCTTCCCTTCTTCTGACTCCTCCCTCTTGCAAGCTATTCCCTCCCTGATGTAAACTGCCACCTCTCCCCCTTCCCGACTTAGCTTGTCCCTCCTCTATTGTTTGTATCCAGGAATTGCAAGTTCTCAGTCATGGTGTGTTGTTGCCCAAGTCTCTGTTACTGCTGCTATGTTCACCCTCCTGTCTGCTGATAGCACCTGCAGGTCATCCATGTTGTTCCCAAGACTCCGTGCATTTAGAGACACTGCCCTCCATCTAGAATCTGAACTTCCTTCCCTTCCCTCTATTCTTATCTTCATATTTCTCCCCTCTGTGTGCATCCCCCACCTACCCTTGTTATGCTTTCCTCACCCCTTCCATCCTTTGCTAACTGTTTTCTCACCCTTCCACCTCCAACCTCCAGATCTCTTCCATCACTGTTGGGGGGGGGATGGTTCATTGACCTCCTCCTCTTGGAGTCCTTGGGTCTGCATGCTTGCTGTCCTCCTTGGTAGTTTAAATTAAGTGTAGTGGTTATGTATTGCCCCAGTTTGTTTCTGAGTACCCTAGAACCCTCTCTACTGAGGAGTAGCCTGTCTGGTGAAAAGAGTGGTTTGTTTAGCCAGGTCTCCCCCCAAGTTCCCAATACATATGAACATCTCCTCCTTATACCATTTCCTCAGCCAGTCATTAAAATCATCTATTCTTGTTTTCCTGGCTGTGCTGGCGCTTGGTAGTGGTATCACCTCTGAGAAGGAAAGCAAACTTGCTTCCTCCCTGCAGATCTTCCCTAACTCCCTGAACCTACTTTACACTACCTCAACCTCCTCCTCAGCTAGGTCGTAGATTCCCACATGTATAACTAAATTAGGTTTTCCTCCAGCCTCCCTTACTATTTCCCTTATTCTTGGGCCAACCTTCCCCGCTGTCATCCCAGGCAGACAAACCACCCTCCTGCTTTCATTTAAGACCCTTTTCCTTCCCCAGTGAATACCCTTAATTATGGAGTCCCCTATGATTGCCACCCTTCCCTTCCCTGCACCCGTGCTCCCCATCCTTCCTTCCTTTCTTCCTTGCCTTCGGTACTAGTTGCTCCCCTGCCTAACTGCTCCAACTACACCCTAGTAAACTTATTTTTGCATCCACTATTTGCCCCCTTAACTGTTTTTCCATCTCCCACTCTGCCCCTCCCCTTCTGACTACCTGTATCTGCTTCCACTTTTCCCTCCCCTTCCTTTCCTTTTCTCTCCCTCCCCCCCATTTCTCCTCTCCGTTTTCCTGCCCCTCATCCCTGCCCACCCTGTCTAGTTCCCTCCCCTCCCTGTACTCCTACTTTCAGCCCTGGCTCAACCCAACCTCCTACCTCACCTCCTGCTGCCACCTCCCTCCTTCCAGACAGTGGTGCAAATCTATTCAATAAAGGCACCCCTTCAAAAGTTCCCAACCCTGATGCTGCATGCTATATGATGATCATATAGAACGACACATGGGCCGGTGTGCATAATGAGAATTTTATGCACACCTGAAGTGTGGAATACTACATAAACCCTAAAAGTGAAGCTTGAGGGGTTTATAACAGCATCCCACACCAACGGTGTGCAGAAAATTTGAGTTTTTTGTACACCAACCCCATATGTTATTTTATATAATTGCTGGGTACCATTTTCTCATCTGTAGGATGTGTATAGAAAAGACTGTACAACAGTGTGGCCAGTAGATGGTGCTGCTGTTTGTATTGTTTTTGAGAATGGGAGATCGCAAATCAGGAATAACCTGGTTCCTTGGAGGCGTAAAACCAAGGTGAGAAAAATAAAAAGTGTAAAAAGAACAGCTTGAGAAGAAGGACTGTGGTGGTGTTCAGTAAGGAAGGATGGCGACCTGCCTTCTCTTCGGGAAACCTGATGTGTGTTCACCATTATAACGAGCTGCTTATAATGGTGAATTCTAGCCAGGTTTCCCTACAGGAAATGATACCCAGTTATTATAATGCAACTTTTGTTGTATGCCGTTTCAGATGTATGCACAAAAATGGGGTGTCCTAGTCATGTGCATATTGTCACGAGCCCAACCTCAGGGGCACAGTAGGACCTCCTGTTTGTAAGGAGGATCCCACTTTTTTGTAGAACACGTGAGCAGTTGTAGGGTTCAGGAAGTGTTACCAACCTTCCTTTTTCCCAGTGGGGGTGAAAATAGTAGTTTTGAGTCCCCTTGACTCTGTACTATGCTCGGGTTTGAATCTCACCACTGCCATTAGCAGCCTCTTGCCTAAGTAGTTTTGTTGGATAGCCAACAGTCACTATCTCCGTTATCAAGGCGTAAAGTCTTTTCCAAAACCCTTCTGTTGAAATGTTAGCTCACACACTCAGACCCCAGGCAGAGTTGATAAGAAAATCCTAAAAGTTTACTTAAATAAAAGCAACACAGTAAATATTACAATTTGGAAGATCTTTGAACTGAAGACAATACCAAAAATAACACTGGATGGTTTACAGGAAACACTATATATGGTTTTAAACTATACCTCATTCTGAGGTTTCAAAGTCCAGAAAAGTGTCCTTTTTGAGAATAACATTCTCTCTGTTTAAGTGAATAAAAGTTCTTTGGAAACACAAGATTTGTTGAAATTAAAAATCAGTCTCTGAGAGTCCTTTTTCAAAACTCAGGGTTTATCTTGAAGAGTGAAGCCCTAGTTTCCATATTCTAACTTAAAATTAGAATTTTTGTTTTGCATGTGAAAAATCAATCAGGTTTCCACAAAAACACAGGTCTCGTTCTAAAAGTATTCCAAGAGACCCACATATACTTTAACCAAAGTATATAACAGCTTAAGTTCTCTCAGCTCTGAGACCCTCCAATTCCTCAGGCTTTTGACTCCAAGCTAAACTGCACTGATGTTCAAAATGTGTGTCTGATAAATGCAGTCTGAATGGTCATTTTCAAGCCACACCCACCCTTTGGGATACAGAGTTTGGGGTGCAAACATTTCACCTCATCCTGCAGGTGACACTGGGGCTCCATGTCTAACCCCTGTAACATCCGGTTTCTGCATTTGGTTTGAGAAGCCCCCAACCCTAGTGGAAACTAATTGCCCAATTTTATCTAAGAGTTATTACTTTTATGGTGAAGGGTGAAGGATGGCAGAGATAATAGTTGAGTAATCTAAGAGGATAGAGTTCAGAAGGGCCTTAAAGCCTTGCAGGTGGAAAAGGCACCAGGACCAGACGGTGTACACTCAAGGGTCCTGAAGGAACTGGCAGAGGTGTTGGCAGGCCCTCTGACAGACCTCTTCAGCACCTCCTTAGAGACAGAGAAGGTACCCAGGGACTGGAGGATGGATTGTGTGGTGCCCTTTCACAAAAGTGGACCCAAGGACCAACCAGGTAACTACAGACCAGTAAGCTTGAGTTCCATAGTGGGGAAGTTGATGGAGACCATTCTAAAGGAGAGGTTGATAACCTTTCTATTTAGTAATGGTTTACAGGATGAGAGACAGCGTGGGTTTGTCTTGTGGAGGTTGTGCCAAACTAACCTGATTGACTTTTTCAACTGGATCACTAGGATGGTTGACAAAGTCCACACTGAGGATGTTCTGTACCTGGACTTCAGCAAGGCTTTTGACTCAGTGCCCCACGGGAGGTTAATGAGCAAGCTGAGGGACATGGGGCTGGGGGAGAAACTGGTGTGGTGGATTGAGAGTTGGTTGCAGGGCAGACAGCAGATGGTAGTTGTAAGGGGGGAGACATCCAAGCCAAAGCCAGTAACAAGTGGGGTACTGCAGGGTTCAGTGCTGGGCCCTGTTTTGTTCAATGTCTTTATTGGAGACATTGCAGAGGGGGTCGAGAGTAAGATCAGCCTGTTCGCAGGTAACACTATTCTAGGGAGTGGCAGTTGGGGTTTAACGCTAAGAAGTGCAAGGTCATGCACCTTGGAGTAAGAAATCCCAGGACCAGCTACTGGCTGGGGGAAGTGTAGGCAACAGCTTCAGAGGAGGAAAGGGACCTTGGGGTAAAAGTCACAGGGGACATGAAGGTATCAGCACAGTGTAAGAGGGCAGCAGTAAGGGTAAATAGGATGCTGGGGTGCATTGCCGGAGGGATCACTTCTAGAAAGGAGGAGGTCATCCTGCCCTTGTATAGATCATTGGTGAGGCCACACTTGGAGTACTGTGTACAGTACTGGAGCCCATATCTCAAAAAGGATGTGAGAATACTGGAGGGGGTGCAGCGCAGGGCTACGGAAATGATCATGGGACTGGGGGAGTTGCTGTTTGAGGAAAGACTGAGGGAGCTCTATATGTATTCGCTGGAAGAGAAATGGGAAAGAGCGGATATGATAGAGACCTTTAAGTACTTGAAAGGCATAAACAAAGTCAGAGAGGGAGGATTGTTCCACTTAAAGGGGGGAAGGGTCACTAGGGGACACAGTCTGAAGTTGGAAGGGGGAAGGCTCAGGAGGGAGATGAGGAGGCACAACTTTACAGAGAGAGCAGTAGCCAGATGGAATGCATTGCCAGAGGAGTTAATTGAACTGAGGACCGTGGATATCTCTAAGCAGGGTTAGGATAGTGTCAAGGGCAGGAGTAGTACAGACAAGAACACAAAGTGGGGGAGATCAGTAAAGGTGAGGAAGGAGGGTTTGGGTGGGCTGGGGCAGTTGTAGCCTCGCCCCATCACATGTCCCAAATAAGCTACCTCGGCAATGGCCACCTGTCACTTTTCTGCCATAATAGTCAGACCTGTGGCCTGTATTCAGTCAAACACCCCTTCAAATGTATCTGGTGTTTCTCCCATTACTGAAAATAGCAATATCATCCAGGTAGGCAACTGCAAAGTCCTCCGTATCTTGTAACACTTGAATTACTAACCACTAGAATGTAGCAGGGGCATTCTTCATCCCAAAGGTATGACCTTGAACTTGATCAGGCCGATTGGGGTGATGAATGCTTACCTTTCCCTAGCCCTGTCAGTCAGTTTCACCTGCCAGTATCCATTTGTCAGGTTTACTGTAGTAAAGTATGTTACCCCTCCCAGTTTGTCAGTTTATCTGTGCATGGCATTGGGTGGGCATCAGATTTCATGATGGTGTTACGCCCACGATAATCTGTGCAGAACTGTGTAGTCCCATCCAGTATTGGTACAAAGACTACAGGTGAGGATCAGGGTCTGTGGGATTTCTGGATCACCCCAGAGCCAGCATGTCCCACACTTCCCTCCTAATGTTCTTGAGGACTGTCTCTGACACCCAGTAAGCTGTTCTACATATGGATGCTTGGGTCAATGTGTCTACGTCATGCACTGCTAGCGGTGTCCATTCAGGCTTTGCCGTAAATAAAGGGGCAAAGTCTTGCAAAATGATCCTCAATTCTCGGGACTGTCCAGGTGTCAACTGGGGTGACAGCATGATGGTCTCCACAAATGACACCTGCTTGATCTCTGCTAACAAGTTGAGAAAGGGGTCTTCCCCATCTATCTCCTCCCCAGGACTGCAAACCACAAGTACCATGTCAGCCCTATTAAAATATGGCTTCATCATGTTCACATGATACATCCTGTGAGTGTGTTTTCGATCAGGTAACTCTGCGATGTAATTAACATTGTTTACCTGCTGGACTACCTTGTATGGCCCCGCCCACTCAGCTTGTAGCTTGTCCTTCCAGACCGGGATCAGAACTATTACCTCCTGTCCTTCCCCATACGAGTGAACTCTGGGTCCGTGATTGTACCAGGTCTTTTGTTTTTGCTGGGAAGCTGCCAGGTTGCTTTGGGCCACTTCCATAAACTTCTTCAGTGTCTCCCTGAACTTTAACACACACTCCACTACGGGAGTCCCCTGGGTGGCATGCTTACCTTCCCAGTCTTCTTGTATTAAATCTAGGGGCCCTCTCACCCAGCGTCCATACAAGAGCTCAAAGGGTGAAAATCTGGTTGACTCTGTGACACTTCCCTGTAGGCAAACAGCAGGTGGGGCAGGTATTTCTCCCAGTCCCTCCCATGCTGTTCTACAAATGCCATAAGCATAGCTTTTAGGGTCCCATTAAATCTCTCTATGAGACCATTGGTTTGCAGGTGGTAAGGCAGCTTCTGTGTGTTAATATCATGGGCCAGTTCATCGCAGGACTAAACATTGTGGTCATGACATTGCAGACTATAAGAAAGCTGGGTAAAAGCATCGTAGGATGGAACAGTGCAGGCAGGGAGCAGGAGGTACATGCCTGTCGGTGCACCTCCTCTTTATCTTCTCAATGGGTGTAATGAACAGGGGGGATCCCATGCATGATCCCCTGTCACCCTCCAGAACCCACTTGTAGCCCAGTTCTTCAGTGGGGTGGTTGAGCCCTGTGCAGCCCTGGGTACATGTTCCTGCCAATGCCACCATACTGGGGGTAGAGGTGGTGTGATCTGGTTGTCTGTGGTCTCCTGGGGTACTGCCTCTGTGCTTCCCCCCAATTACAGTGGGCCATGTTGTGCTACTCTCTTGCCCTGCCCCCTAGCACCCCCAGCACCCCCTGCTGTCAGTGCTTCACAGATTTTACTACCAATATCACTGCCTTGCCCTCCCATGTGCTGTCTGGTCCCCGATCCCCCCATCACGTCAAAGAACTGCCACCTCCTGCATCTGCTGCACAGACCCTGGACACACATTTATAATTTCACAGCCTCAGCATATTGTGGACATGAAAGGACACCGATACCACAAAGTGGAGGTGCAAAATGGGACAGGACATCACAGCTGGTAGGATTAGGGTTTACATGTACTGTAAGTAATTAGTTCTCTAAGAGAGAATAAATTACGGTGAGCTGCTGTTACAATATCTGCAAACGCAATTGGACTCTGAGGGGAGAAGGTGTAGACGTGTGCATTGTTGCTTTTCCTAGATTCAGCCGTGCACATGCAGTGTTTTCACCCAGTGATGTTTTGCACCAGGCGACCTATTTGCACATGATGAGCTGCCCGCAATATTTTTTACCTCTTTATCTTTCCGGCAATATTAACGCATGAAACTGGTAAGGCATCGTGCACCTCTGTATGACACCACACTTCTCCCACAAACATGTCATTAGGTCCAACATGAAGTTGCCCCCTCTACCAGAGATAACCTCCTGTGGAAACCCAACATGGGAGAAAATCTCCAACAAAGCATCTGACACCTTGTCCGCCTTAGTAGAGGACAGTGCTATGGCTTCGTGGTAGCGGGTAGCATAATCGATGACTGTCAATATATACCTTTTTCCCAAGGAACTTGGGGTATTCAAAGGACTCACAATTTCCATTCCAACCTTCTAAAATGGCTCTTCCACAAGTGCTAAAGGAATCAGGGCAGCCTTGGCTTTGCTTCCAACCATCCCTATTTCCTGACACCGGTGACTGGATTTGAAATATTCCTTCACCTGTTTGGTAATATTGAACCAATAAAAATTGTGGGCTAAGCACTGCATAGTATGAGCAATGCCCAGATGTCCAGACATGGGAATATCATGAGCTACAGTACCTTGAGAAATAACCCACGATACTCCTAAGGAACAAAAAGCTGCCTGCCCATCACACCTCCCTCTGTCCTGATGTCCCATGTGTATAACTGTCCATTGCACCAATACACCCTCTGTTTTCCATCACCCCCCCCCCCCCGTATCCCAACAGACTCTGCACAGGCATTCAGCTTCTTTAAGCTAGGGTCTGTCAGTTGTGCTGCTGCTAAGTCTTCCCACTTACTCAGAGCATGGGTCATGTCCCCATCAGTTCCCAGGCTGAAGTCCATAGCTGTGGCACTAGAGTCTCAGTATCACAACCTTCCCCCTTCCCTGGGCTATGTGTCACCCCTCCCTCCTGAAAGCAACCTTCAGTAGCAGTTGGGGTAACTGCCACTAGGGGGCATTCCATACCCCTGGTATCACCCTGTTTTACAAGAGCCACAGGTTGGCTGGCCTGTCTCTCAACCTCTCCTGTCTGAATTTCTGTGGGGTCCCAAAGATCACAGGAGCCCCTAACCTTTTGGCTCCAGGTCACAACACAAACCACCCCCTGTGGAACATCATTCCCCACAATAACATCCATAATGAGTTTACCAGTTACAGCCATCTTCCTTACTTCACCTGCATCTCCCCAGTCCAGGGTAAAACTGGCTAATGGGTAAGTTTTCTTTTCCCTTGTGTAATCCCTCACAGAGACAGACTGATTTAGCAGTATTTGTTCAACCCCCCCCCAGATCCCCTTTCACCAGGGTAAGAGATGCTTCTGTATCCCATAGCCCTCTAGTCTATACCCCATTCATCGTGACTGGGTGAATGTGCCCCCTCGTATTGTCAGGGATAGCATCAGAGATGCAATGGTCAACTGTCTCAGTTTGCACAGACCCTTTTTCCTTCTGGGCCTTCTTAGGACACTGCCTAGAAAGATGGCCTGGCTGTTTGCAATACCAGCATTCATCATTTTTCTTGTCCCCAAACTCCCTTTATGGCACCTGGGGGTTCCCTTCTTTTTGCAGGGGCCCTGTGGTTTTTGGTTGTCCAAAATGCCCACTTTTCCCTTTCACCCCTGAATTCCCTTTGGGAGCAGCCCTACTTTGAGCAGAGTGATCCACCAGCTCTGCAGCCTCTTTGGCAGTTTTTGGATCTTGGTCCTCTAGCCAAAGCTTTAGTTCAGGTGAGCAAATCCAATAAAACTGTTCAAGCAATACCACCCCTTCAATAGCTTCAACAGAATCTGCTTTTACCCCTCCCACCAACATTTTAAATATTGATGCTGTTTAGTGGCTACTTCCTCAAAGCTCATTTCCGGCCTCTTTCAGAGTTTCCAGAATTTTGCTCTGAATGCATCAGGGTTCAGATCATATTTTTTAATGATACAGTTTTTAACTTAACAAAATCTTTACTGTCAAGATTGTTCATCTGCCCCAATGCCTCCCTCCTCTTGACTGTAAGCAGTGGAGACAGTTGAAAACTCCAGGTCTCGGGCAGATTGGCCTGGATACAGACCTTTTCAAATGAATTCAAAAACATGTCCATATCCTCCCCCTCTTTAAACTCAGCCATTAATTTTGAATTTAACTTGTACCCCAGCCCTGGAGTTTCAGACCCACTCCCACCACTTACCTGTTGAAATGTTGTTGGGGTTGCTGTCTGTTGGAGCTTCAGCTTTTTCAGCTCAGACTCCCTCTGGTGTTTCCGTTCCTGTGCCTCGACCTCTCTTTGTCACTGCCATTCCTCTGCTTCGGACTCTTTCTCTGTTGCTGCCTTTCCTGGAGTTCCATCTCAGACCATTTGCACTCATTCTCAAGCTGTTTCTCCTGCAGCTACAGCCTCCTCAGCTCTAGCTCCTTGGCAGTGGATGGCTCCTTCTCCTCTGGGCTCTGGGCATTTGGAGTCACCACCTGTGGCTCCAAGTGGGGTGGCACTTCCTCAGTCTCAGCTGAGCTGCTTTTTATTTTTGTTCTCACTAGGAATGCCCTTTTCTCCACAGATCTTCCTCAGCTGTTCTAGATTCATACTGTTGTACTGGGAAGACATCCTTCTTCTTCTATACTACACTACTCTTCTCCAAAAAAAAAAAAACAGGATATTGTCTTAAAAAAAATTTATTTTTCCCCTTTCCAAATTCTGCCCTTGATTGTGTGATGTTTTTTTAAGTGCTTTCAAAGTCCCAGTAGCTGGCACCAAATCTATCACAAGCCCAACCTCAGGGGCACAGTAGGAGCTCCTGTTTGCAGGAAGGATCCTCCTTTTTTACAGACCTTATGAGCAGTTGTAGGGTTCAGGAAGCATTGCCAACCCTCCTTTTTCACAGAGGGAGGGTGGAAACAGTAGTTTTGAGTCCCCTTGACTATGTACTATGTTCAGGTTTGAATCCCATCACTGCCACTGGCAGCCTCTTGCCTAAGTAGTTTTGTAGGTTAGTCAAGCAGTCACTGTCTTCATTATCAAGGCGTACAGTCTTTTCCAATCCCTTCTGTTAAAATGTTAGCTCACACGATCAGACCCCAGGCAGAGTTGATAAGAAAATCCTAAAAGTTAACTTGAATAAAAACAACACAGTAAATTCTACAATTTGGAAGATCTTTGAACTGCAGACAATACCAAAAATAACACTGGATTGTTTACAGAAAACACTATATGCTGTTGTTCTAATCTATACCTTATTCTTAGGTTTCAAAGTCCAGAAAAGTGCCCTTTTTGAGAATAGCCTTCTCTCACTGTGTAGGTGAAAAAAAGTTCTTTGGAAACACAAGATTTGATGGAATTAAAAATCAGTCTCTGCGTGTCCTTTTTCAAAACTCAGGGTTTATCTCGAAGAGTGAAGTCCTTGTTCCCATATTCTTAAAATCAGAATTTTTGATTTGCATGTAAAAAATCAATCAGGTTTCCACAAAAACACAGGTCTTGTTCTAAACGTAGTCCAAGAGACCCACATGTACTTTAACCAAAGTATATAACAGCTTAAGTTCTTTATTTATTTAGATTTTGGTAACCGGGTAGGCCCACTGAGACCAGAGATCCTTTTTTCAGGGGCGACCCAGAGCTAGTTACAATGACTACATACATAGATGTAAAATACAGTAGAATTTGAGTGAAATACATATTAAGTTACAGTGAGTGCATACATAAACATTGAGGTACAGTAGATTAATAGAAGGTACAGGTCAGGAAGTGGGTAACATACATGGGGAACAGGGAACAGCAGGAATCGCAAGGTTGAACAGGTGCTCAAGTCAAGTAAACAGTATTTTTAGCCTTATCCATAGGCGACACAAGTAGTGGAAGTCATTTGTCAGCAGTCATAGCAAGGGGGTAGGTCAAGGATGTGGTCTAGCGATTACAACCACAGAGGTTCTCTCAGCTCTGAGACCCTCCAATTCCTCAGGCTTTTGACTCCAAACTAAACTGCACTTATGTTCAAAATGTGACTGATAAATATAGTCTGAATGGTCATTTTCATGCCACACCCACCCCTTTTGGGATATAGAGTTTAGGGTGCAACAGTTTCACCTCATCCTGCAGGTGTCAATGTGGTTCCATGTCTAGCCCCTGTAGCATCTGGTTTCTGCATTTGGATTAAGCTCCTGACCCTAGGACAGTCTCCTGACCTCTTTTTGTTATTGGAAACCAAATGCTCAATTTTATCTAAGAGTTATGGCTTTTATGGTCATAAACATGTCTGTTCCTTTTCTAGATAAGTACCAGACCGAAACTAGCTTTTGGTAATTCTGTTCTATTTTGCTTAGCTCTTTCTGGACTTTTAGTGAGACAGTGTCTTAACTCTAAAGTGCATTACAGCACATACAATAGGGAATATTAATAAAGGATATAGGCCTATCTTGTCACACATATATCAGGAATTGACTGTACATCTGCAAAGGTGAAGTATACACATAGACATCAGAGGAATACTTAGTGTGTGCAGACCTGAGTATTATTCAAAACAGTTGCAGACTTGGCTTCTATTACCATGTAGGAGAACTTTCAGAGTTTAAGTGGAAATAGCACAGCGAATAAGAGAGGGTAGGCTAGACCAGAACTGGGGAAACTCGTTGGTAAAAGCAGTCTGACTAATAAATGCTTTCATTCAGGGGAAGCTAGAGACAAAGAATGTCATCATTGCAGAGGTAGTATGCTGTTGTAGATGGGCAGGAGAGCTAGGAGTCAAGATAGGAGTGAAGGGTTCCAAGCCAGGACTTAGAGATCAGTATAGCACATTGGGCAAGATGTCTGCTTTAAGAGACGGAAATTGTCAGAGTACTGAGGGAGTTGGCAGATGTTTTGGCTGCGCCACTGGTGGATCTCTTTACCTTGTCGCTCCAGACAGGGAGAGTGCCAAAAGATTGGAAGCAGATGCATGTTGTCCCCATCCATAAAGGGGGATCGAAAAAAGAGCCAGGAAACCATAGACCCATCAGTTTGACATTGGCTGTGGGAAACATAATGGAGAGCATACTTAAGGAAAGGCTGGGGGGTTTCTTGGAGGAGATGGCTTACCTGGATACCTGGCAGCATGGGTTTTTGCCAGGTAGATCGTGTCAAACAAACCTTGTAGAATTCTATGAGTGGGTGACATCAGCACTCAATGGGGGAGACCAGTGGATGTACTGTTCTTGGACTTCAGCAAGGCATTTGATTCGGTCTCTCACACTGGCCTAAGGGAGAAGCTGGGGGGGTGGGGGTAGATCAAGTGATGGTTAGTTGGATTGTAAATTGACTTTCAGATCGCACTCAGCAGGTAGTAGTCAGAGGGGAGGTCTCATCTCCTAGGGAGGTCTTAAGTGGGGTCCCACAGGGATTGGTCCTTGGGCCACTCCTGTTTAACACCTACATCTCCGATATCAGGGAAGGTATCAAGTGTGAAATAAGTCTCTTTGCAGATGACTCTAAGCTGGGGGCAGTAGTGGAGGTGGAGGAGGGGAGACTGGCCCTGCAAGAGGACCTGGATACTCTAGATAGGTGGTCCTGCACCTGGAAATTGAAATTTAACTCATCCAAGGGCAAGGTGCTACACGTAGGGTGGGAAAACCCCAACTATATGTACACCCTGGATGTGGATGAGTTGCAGGCCATGGCAGGGGAAAGATACCTAGGAGTCTTGGTGGATGTTAACATGAATAATTCAGAGCAGTGCAGGAGGGCTGCGGTCAGGGCAAATAGGATGCTGGGATGCATCACTAGGGGGATTACCTCAAGGAACAGGGAGGTGATTTTTCCACTGTACAACAGCCTGGCTAGACCACATCTTGAGAACTGTGTGCAGTTCTGGAGGCCGCACCTAACAGGGACATCCAACTTCTGGAGAGGGTTCAGAGGAGAGCAACCAGAATGATCCGGGGCCTGGGGGATATGACATATGAGGACCGACTAGGGGAGCTCATCCTGTTCTTGCTGGAGGAGAGGAGGGACCGGAGGGGGGCATGATTGAGGTCTTCAAGTGCCTCAGGAGAGTAAATAAGGTAAGCCGAGACAGCATCTTTCGACTGAGGGAGGGTGGAATCACCAGAGGACACATTTGGAAAATTGAGGGTGGTAGGATTAGGAGGGAAAGGAGGAGGAGGAGGAGGTACTTCACTGAGAGAGAGTTGGAACCATGGAATACACTGCCCAGGGAGCTGGTACAGGCAGCTATAGTAGAGAGATTCAAGAGAGGGTGGGACAGGTATAGGCAAGGAGTGAAGCAGAGGCTGATGTGCCTGGGGGAGGCAGAACTGGGGGATGGAGTAACAGTGGAAGGAGACAGATAGAGGGCTATGGTACCCAATCAGGGTGCTGAAGCATGAGCAGACTTGATAGACCAAAAGGCCTACTCTGCTGGCATTTAGTATGTATGTTATGTCTTACTCGTAAAAAGATTAGTTATTTTGCAAGGACTGCCCAGCTAAACAAAGAGCTGCAACTGCTGCCTAAGATCAACTGCCAGTAACCAGGAAGTACTACAAGGGAGGTCAAAAATCTGATCTGGCAATAGTGGCCCTTCAGGGCCAAAAAAATAAGTAATGCAAGGCAGAAGACGAGATGTAGTTGAGGTGTACATAGCTAAAAGTTGTTACTGAGGTGCAGATGAGGTATATACTGCTAAATGTTAAGTTTATAAGGTACACTTGAGGTGTACACTGCTTAGTGCTAGTTTTTAAGGTGTAGTTGAGGTGCATACTGCTTAAAGGCATCTGGCATGTGAGTAATTGGGACATGTTAACTGCTCAATGTAAAGTTTTTAAGGTGCAGCTGAGGTGTGTAGTATTTCTGAGGTATGTAAAAGGTGCAGTTGAGATGCACTTAGTGTGTACACCTCAGACAAAGTATACACCGCAGTTCAGCCAGGGCAACCACCTGGGTTCAGAAATGGACTCAGGTTGTTCAGGGACTGGCTGGAGGGGGAGAAGAATCAAGTATCAAAGGAGTGCTCTACTCCCTTGGGGGGAAGGGAGCTTCATCTTGAATTTAACTACCCCCGATGGAGGCCAGGTGGCAGCACAGTCAGAGCACACAGAACACCAAGCGATGCAGCTGGATGACTTCACACATGCATGTATATGTGTTATCGAATGAAGAAGTAGAACCATTACAAAATATATGATATCCAGTGTAAAAGAGCAGGTAGCTCTCTTGAGATGACTCCCAGACACCTCTGTGACTGGTCAGGGGTAAAGGAAGAATGGAGGCATGGTGTCATTGGATGCCTTGGTATGCCTAAGCACAAATCAGGATGCAACGCATGCTTCTGTGGGTGTCTACCAGGGTGCACCATTATGCCAGGGAAAAGCAACTGCAAACACTGGCAGAGTGTATCATGTAGCCAGTGTGACTCACTAGTTCGCATCTGGCCTATACCTAGCCCACCTTGGCATGGAGAAATGGGAGCCCATTGGATAGTATTAATGAGTCCAAAAGGGGATACAGCAGTCATGGTGACACTGCAGAGCACGGGATTCCCACTGGAGCTGAACTGAGCTTGTGATTCGAAGCCTGGTGTCCTAGCTGACTTTGCCCCAGGGTGTCCCCTTCCTTTCCACATTGCTGCATGCTTAAGAAAGGGAGTTGCTGGGGGTAGTGAATGCAGGTGCTGCATGTCATGTTGGGGTCAGCTCCATAGCACATTACTGCACATCTTGGTATACATGGCATTTGTCAGGCCCCGTAATGAATTTGGGTCATTCTGTTTATAGAAAATGTTTGGTACCCTAATGTTTCATAGCTTTGAGGCTTCATCCTATTCAATGGCTTTTAAATATTTCACATTAACAAGCCCTTACTGTACTCCACTCTTTGTGTTTTTCTTGTTAATTCTGTTTGTGCTTCTGCAACCAATTGACCCTTGAACACCTCTGAAGCCTCTACCACACCACAACCCCATCTTCATGCCTTCTCTTGGTACTTACAATTCCCAACCTAGCCCTGTGGCTTGCCCCCATGATGGGGCCTTCAGGTTGGGCCAGGTCATTTGGGAACTATTATCCAATCATCAGGGAGTGGTGGATATGAATACAGTGCAGGGCTTTAAACAGGCATGGGAAAGGCATATGGGAGCAATACAGATGAGTATGAATAGATAGGCCATTGACAGAGTACAGGCCTATGGCATATTCATAAGGTAGAAAAAATGGGCAGACTGGATGGGCTTTGCGGTCCTTATCTGCTATCAATTTCTATGTTTCTATGAGTGCCTTGGTTGGCAGGTTATGGGTCTATGGGCACAGCAGTGTTGTAATTCTGCACAGCTGAGGGGTTTTCCATCCAGATTCATTCTCCCCAGAGGACATCTCATGGTGGGAGATCATGTCACATGCCTGCACATGCATACCTGAACACATCAGTGATGCCTTCCCCTCCCTTGCAGTCCTCGCCACACCTCACCCTGTGGTCAGGCGGTGTAGCAGCAGAAATCTGGTACCATCCCTCCTGGAGGAAGGAAGTGTCTGCTGGAATGCTCAACGTTCCTGCCCCTGGCTGGCCTCCAAGGATCCATGCTCATTCATGAATGGGGGCAGACTAAAGAATTTCAGCAAATGTTGGGAGATCAGCCAGGTCAAATTCCAAATGTCACACATGTGGGCAAACAGGCCTGGTGTTCATCACCGAAAGAATGACACAGTTTATCATTTCCTGGGGAAGACAGTCCAGGGGGAAGGTGACACATTTGACACTGTTTCAACGTATGCTTGCTTTGTGATAACTTACATTTCATCCTTGTCAAACATAATGGTTTCTTTGATGTGCATGGCAGCTGTGAGGGTTTTTCAATAAAAAGGCTATGTACAGTGAGAGAGGGTAGAGAAGGGGGTCTGAGTGTAGCATACACTACAGCTCATTGGTTGGAGGATTGCAATGGGAGAACACAGCTGCAGGTTCTAGTTCTCCAAAGACAAGATACTGCTTCTTTTCCATGTGTTCATCTGTAAGTTTTGACCTAGCTATCAGAAAGCTAAGTTTGCTTTTTATGGATTAACTCACTTTATTTTCCATGTTTTCTCCCGTAAGCACTTTTTGTTCTGTTTTGATGAATGTGTAAATATACTATGTAAATAAAGTAGTTATTATTTATCACATTATAATGACTGGTTGTGCTTTTTAATAAAAAGGGTATAGTTTGTGAAACTCTGGGATATCTGTCAATCTGAAGAGGCGTGCTAAATCTGGTTTAAGCAGTCTGTACACATATTCCTTCTTGATATAGGGAAAGGACTATAGTGAAGTTTGATAAGAACAGAACACACACACTTCGCCTGGGGCTCGAGCAGACAGCCTTGGCTTGATCCAGGGGGACTGTTGACTGAGCTGAGAGAGGCAAGGTGTCTGGGGTGCATCACTTTTGCACAGGATCAAGCGTGGGTGCAAGGACACAGTGAGGGACAGACACAGATGAAGGTCTGTGGCAGCCAGCTGCAAGAGGGGTGCTGGCGGGGATGTGGATGGGAGAGTTTGTCACAGCCAGTAATACTGCAGAAATACCCCAGAAATTATTAGAGATGGATAGATCTGGTAAAAAAATAGAAGCCTTTTTTTCTTTATTTGAGTCTCTTTATCTGTGTCCCTGTATAGTATACATTTCTCTTCCAGTTTATGTATATCATTGTTCCTGAGTCTCTTCATCTGTGTCCCTTTATAATGTACATTGCCCTTGCAGGCTTATTTTCACCACTGTTCCTTTTAAGGCATGCTCAGAACTAGGAAGAAACAGAAATAAGGGTATGGCAATATGTTAACTATGATTTAATGTAATCTTAATTAGAACATAATCATTGAGTTTAAAATATAGATAGATATTACAATGTATTTACCCTGAACAGCTTAGCTGAGAGGCAACTTCTTTTTTAAAGTGGGAGTCTTGCTTCAGCCCAGATTACATAGCTAAGTGGACTGTGGCACTGAGAGGCTAGCTGACTTTCTCAAGGTCATGCTGAATATTTGGCAATGGTGGGGTTTGAACCTGTAATCCTTTTGTTCCCCAAACTGTTGCTATAAGTACTAGAGCACACTGCCCCCAAAGAATGATGGAATATGTCTAAGAGCATTTTAGAAACCATCCACCAGGACATGAGCTATGCTATTGCAGAGGTCGGTATTTGAATTTTTTTCCTTTTTACTTGTTGAAGTGGGGGCTTTAGGAGTGTAATCCATCCTGAAACACCCCATGCAACATTGCAAAAAAGCTGCGTACTGAGTGTCTTAAATTATCAAAACACACGCTTGAGAAAGCTTGTCTGACAGTGAAATGTTGGGGGCATTTTTCCACCATTTACTTTGTTTGGGAGGAAGTATGGCAAAGTGGTTAAGAACAGCAAGCTATAGACCTTGAGAACTGGGTTTGAATCCTACATCCATCACTTGCATACTGTGTGACCATGAGAAAGTTACTTAACTTCCTTGTGCTCCCAGGAGTTACTTGGAAATAAGTCTCAGGTCAGTGTGTCTTTCCTGACCAAAAATTGTAAAATAAATTAAACAAAAATTGTATGTGTTTAGATTCTCACTGAATAAAGGACTGCATGGTGCGGTCAAAATCTATGGTGTGGCGAGTACAATTCATGTTTTAAATTATCCATTTGTTGTTATAAGTTAATTTAACTTTCATGCTTGAGGCCTTTCGATATAAAGGAAATTCCCAAGTTATTGGGGGACCTATTACTAATTAACCCATCCTTGTGGAAGCAATTGACTTTAATGAATTTTATTTTCTTGTTAGAACTTAGGACTCTTCTATTATACCTTGCCACATCGAGGGGGAGCTGCTGTCACAATTTGTCAACAATACAAGACTCTTCTAGTGTAGATTCTCACATCTATTGGGCACTGCTGTGTCAACTCCTCTATACAGTAGTCTAATACTCCTCATCTATTTAATTTTTAGACACCTATAGGGGGCTTCTCACTAGAGATGTGTGAAAAGCGCACATTTCATGAAATTTGTGCATTTCAAGAAATATTTAGTGGGTGCAAAATGCAAAATTCCACTGGCAAAATTGCAACTTTTGCCCACAAAATCGTGCATTTCGCCCACAACCAATGGAATTTTGCCACTCCCTGGCAAAATTCCACCACTTGAAGATGAAATTCGGCATTTCGAGGGTGAAATGCATGATTTCACGGGCAAAATTCATGATTTTGCCTGCAGAATTTCACATTTTGCACCTGCGAAATTCACAGGTGAAATGTGCAAATTTCACAAAACGTTTTGCAGTGAAATTCGCAATTTCACCAGAATTTCGCCAGCGAAATTAAATTTCACTACAACACTACTTCTCACAGAGACTGTTGCTTTACAATACACAATATTTGATGTGAATTGAATTGTAGATCATGGCTGGGATATTCAAAGCAGTTGTGCATGGTGCAACTGAGTTGCACCAGCACAAGTACAAAAATGTCCCAAGGAGCGATATTCAGCGGGAGCCAATGTGCAGCACAAGTCCCACTGCGCCAATGCACAACCCTAATGAATGCATGTGCAAGAGTAGGGGGTGTGCCCATGAATGTGCGGCGCACTGCGATACTCAACCGCTGAACCATGGCGCAAGTGCAGAGCAAGTTCCAGATGTGCCGAGCAGACTTGAGCCTATAAATACAGGGCGTAAGCACACTGACAGCAGATGCACCAGGGGTGAGGGAGGGAGAGAGAGAGAGGTGGAGAGGAACAGGATTGTGGAGGGATAAGACTGAGAAGAACAAGGTAGACAGAGCCTGAGAGGGACAGGGTGACCTGCACAGGCAGCCACAGGGGCGTGGGACAAAGGTGACAGTGGAGAGTGTGCCAGGGGCAGAGAAAATGAGAGGGAGAGGCAGTCAAGGTGCATGCACTGCACCAGGGTGGCAGACAGCCCACAGCAGCCGACCGCCCAGGGGGAGACAGGACAGCAGGGACCGTGGCCAGTGCACCCTTTCTAATGGAGGTCACAATGAGGGGTGAGAGAAGGCAGGAGGAACAGTGATATGGCTGCGGAAGGGCCATTCAGCGGTATGCCTGGAACAGGTGGTACTGTACCCACACTACCTTTGAGAACTTCAGCAATACGGAGAGTGTGGGCCGGTATAGTCGGAACCAGGCTATTCTGAGGCAGCTCTGTGAGCTGTGCAGTGAGGAGATGCAGGCACCCACTAGACGGAGCCATGCTATATCAGTGGAAACGAAGGTAACAGCTGTCATGTGTCTGCTCACCACAGGCACCTTCCAGAGACCAACAAGGGACACAACAGGCATAACCCAGTCGGCCACGCCCCGGCTCCTCACACAATTCCTCAATGCCCTGCTGCCACATGTTTCAGAATATATCCATTTCCCCAGCACACAGGCATAGCATACAACAACCATGTAGGACATCCACAGGGTAGCAGGCATGCTTGGGGCCATTGGCTGCACCCATGTGGGCATCTGCATGCTACCTGGCCCTGAGGGTGTGGCATATGTAAACAAGAAGGGGTCCCCAGTGTCAAATGCCAGGTAGTGTGCAATGCCAAGGGGCACATCACCAATGTCTGTGCCACATACCCTGGGAGTGCACATGATGCATTCATCTGGCACAGCAGTGTCCTGTGCCACAGGTTTGAGCATGGAGATATCACCACAGGCCACCTAGTGGGTGAGTATGGGCTGGGCAAGGGGGCCGTGCAGAGTATGGGATGGGGGCAGGCAGGGTGGATGCAGTGGTGAGGGCACCAGGGATGGGCAAGGGGCACAGCAACAGAGGACACAGGGCTAACCATGTCATTCTCCACACAGGTGACAGTGGCTATCGATTCAGGCCATGGCTGCTCACCCCTACCAGCGCCCATCATCCCCAGCAGAACAATACAATGAGGCACATGCCAGCACACAGAACATCATTGAGCATGTGTTTGGGATGCTGAAGGCACGTTTCCATTGTCTAGACAGATCTGGTGGTGCCCTACAGTACAGCCCCTCGAAAGCCTGTGGCCTATTCCTGGCCTGTTGCGTACTGCACAACATGGCCATTGACTGTGGGATAGCTGTCGAGGCTGAGGAGGGGACAGTAGTGGGGACAACGAGCACAATGGGCTGGAGGAGGTGGACAGCTCCTCCCTGGGTGGAGGGACTTGACTTAAAGCTACAGCACAGTTGCTAATAGCACTATGATGCATGCAGGTAGGTTGCGCCACACCCACGCACTGGCCACACACACAGGGACAGCACACAGGCAGGGGCATGCATGGCAATGGGTACGCAAACACAATGGTGTGGAGCAGGGGTGGAGGTGACAGTGCCACACAGCCACACACAGCAGCAAACAGCAGGGACCAGCGACACACACACACACACATACACACGTGCCCAGGCACTGGCAAGTGTCAGGGATCAGATGCAGTGCACCAGTGCACAGGTGCAACTGGCAATGATCTGCACTCATCATGCCCAAGCCCATGGAGCCCAGCAGCCGGGCAGGCAGGACACAGAGCAGTGTCGTCATGGACACAGGTGCCACACCTGTGGTTGCACGCTACACACACCGCCCATTGGCACAGGGCAGTGGCAGCAGACTGCAGGCAGGGCCGCACGCACCTCAGGTCTGACGTGCAGAACCATGGCCACTGCAGCCATGGGGGCAGCCGCACCGGGGCCAGTCAGCAGCCACAGGCTGCACATCAGCCACAGGGGGTGTCTGCAACAGTACCCCAGGGGTTGAACCATGGGACTGTGACTGGGTCCACCCAGGTGTGTGTAGGAACCCAAACAGGCCTGCCCCAGGTGTGCCTGGGATGCCAACAGCAGAGCCCAGCGTTGACAGGGAGGGTGTCACTTGATGCTGGGTCCATGGGGTGGACAGTGCACTATGCAGTGTGTGAGGTCGCCCAGTGGCGGCCAGTAGTGGAAGGCCATCCCTGATTACATTGGAAATGTGATCCGGGGATGCGGTCGTGTCCTCCCGCAAGTGCTGAATAGCCTTCAGGAGCTGCGCAGTACCTCTCTCGCACAGCTCGGCCACCTGGTGCACCTCTGCACAGAGTGCATGCACCCCAGATACCAGCAGCACCTGTTGCTCCATAGAGGCATGCAGCAATTAGGTGTGCTCTGACAATGGGTCGACGCCCAGAGGAACCTGGGTGGGGCGCCAACCCACTGGTGGTGTACGACCGTGCTGCGCAGCCCCCCACTCAGATGGATGCTGCACAGTGGGGTCCGCATGTGGTTGGTCCCTGTCTGGCACTCCGGCAGTGGACACAGTTTGACTGGCCCCTGCTGCCTGCCGTTTCTTCCCCTCCGGCCTCTGTACGCTGCCCAACGGCTGCACGTCCTCACTACCACCACCACATGGCACCGCCATGGTGGTGCACATGGCAGCACCTGCAGTGGCAGCAGGCAGCTGTCCCACCACTGGCAGACCACTGGGCTTGCTGCCTGAGGTGGTACTTGGTACGGGTGTCTCCCCCACAACACCACCACTGCTGTCCAGGATCGTGGTCATGTCATCATTGGTGTTGGACCCCGCCCTGATCTGTGTCTCAGTGCAGAGGACTCCATGGCTGGCATCCTGCTGGAACACAGCCAGGGTCTCGTCCGACCCCATGCCCAGGACATCTGGTTGGACAGCGGTGGTGTGCTGCAGCTGATCAGGCCCCTGGATGCCTGTGGAGGTGGATGACTGGTCCTCCGGGGCTGGGCCCACCTCCACGGCTGCTGCTGATGCCCCTTTCATTGCATGCAGGCATGTTGGTGCTGAAAGAGAAAACCGAAGTGTCAGTGATGCATGTCCCCTGGCCCAATCCCCCCATTGCTTGCTGTTTGTGCCCATCATACATACCATGCAGTGATGGGCTTCCACCAGTCTGGAACCCAACACCCGGCACACCTTCGACCGTGCTACATTGCATGGTGGCTGCCACCAGCTCCTCCTGTGCCATGAGCTGTGACACATCAGCAGGCCTCCCTCCGGTGGCTGTCCAGGCTGCACTTATGGCTGCCACCTTCTCCTTGATGTGCTGTTTATTGGTGCCCACCTTCTTTCGGCACTGCTGCACTGACTGCTGGTGGCTGCCCTGCTGGTTCACGATCACCGCCACCTCCACCCAGGCCACAGCCCTGGCCTGTGGCACCACTCAGCAGTGGCTCCCTGTAGGCCTCAAACAGCGCATCAGCCTCTGCCTTGGTAAAGTTGGGCCTGTGTTTGTGCGCGGGCTTATGCTCCTCAACCTCACTGCATTCCAACATTGTGCTACCCGTGGACATGGACATATGTGTCATTGTCAGCAGCAGCAGCCTACGTCATCCCCCACTGCTGTGCTGGCTGGGCTCAGCAGCATGCGCAACTTACCTCAGAAGGCTGCAATAACGGTCCATGGCCTGTGCCAATCTGCGGCGCTTTTATAGCGCAACATATGAAAATAAGCAGCTGCGCAACGATAATGATATGCTAATTTCCACAGTGCACCATGCATTGGCTGATGAGCTCATTAGCGTGTGGCAGCTGAATACTGCAAAATTACTCCTTGTGCAATGAGACTGCTCCGGAACAAATCGTGGCACAATGCGCACAAATGCGCACTGTGCGGAACTGCAGTGCACATGGGCAAGACAGTGTGCTACCACCTATTGCACACTGTGTGCACTCTGCGCAATAGGGCCTGTGGTGCACAGTGCGCCATGGCTGCTATTACGCACGTGCGCACCATGCAGTGGCTGGTCCCTGACCACTGCTGTGACCTCTGCCCCTGGGTGACCACCATACCTGTGACCCTGTCAGGCCATGCCCATTCCGTGCATCTCTGTGACTGCACGATATCATATCACAGTGTCTGGCACATGCACATTCCACATGCGCTTCATGCCGCCATTTTGAACCATGGTTCATACTGACCGATGATGGTACAACAACAGCCATGCCGTGCACAGGCAGCCAACTGGACACAGGTTGAGTGGCAAATCTAGTGGCCTGCATCCTGCCATGAGCACCCCAGCTCTTTGGGCAGGCACCACTGCAGCAGCCCCGGGTAAGTAGGCCCATCATGCATGTGTGTCCTGGTGCTCTACTGTGGTGTTGGCTATGCTGCCTGGCATGTCCTGCAGAGTGCAGCACTACCATCATGTGCAGTGCACTGTAGCTTCATCCTCCACCACTTGCGTTGCACCGCCACCCTGTAGGCCGTGTCAGGTGGGGACTCACCCTGTGCACAGGGATGGGGTGGTGAGCAGCTGCTATGCTTGGTTACTGATGTGTATCTCTTTCTGTTTCATTCCCAGGGCCTGAGGACAGGCGTCAGGCAGCGCTGGTGGGTCGCCAGACCATGGCAGCCCAGGAAGGAGGGAGGAGGACAAGGAGGAGGAGGAGGAGCAGTGGCACCACTGCCTGTGGGGCCACAGAGGGCAGGTAGGCACTTCCATAGTTCTGCTCACCATCAGTAGGGGGTGACAGGAGCATGGGTGCGGGCATGGCAGTCTGTGCCATGTGCAGTGGCAGCTGTCTGTGTTGCACTGTGGGTGATGCCTGCCACTGTGGTGCATCCATCGGTCATGTGTGCCTGCTGCTGGTCAGGTGGGTGTGCGCATGGCCACTACTGATATTGCTGTGGTGCAGGTGGGGCACTATGCCATGTGACTGCCATGTTGCAGTCGGAAGGCCACTGTGCGGCATGGACCACCACTGAGCACTGATGTGGTGGGTACCTTGCCAGCAGGCATTGGCCCACAACCCTGTGGGTGGCCTGTATGGGCCCTCCGGGGGGGGGATGTTCCCCCTGCTCAGTCAGCAGTCTGGTTGGGCCATGTTCCTTGGGACGTTGCACTAATCACCTGTTCTGTCCCTTGTCCTAGGTGTCCATAGATGTTCACCACTGTCACTGTACTGCAGGCTCCTTCGGCAGATCATCCTGGTCACCTCAATGACTATGGAGGCCATCATACAGGTCCAGAGGCAGGTCCTGGCTATCCAGAGGCAACTGCAACAGCAGGGGTTGGCTGGGCATGGCTGCCACTAGCCCTATACTTTGTTTCCCTATTTCCACCGTCATGCCTCCCACTCCAGTCCCCCATCCCATTGTACAATCCCTGTTCCCTGTCCCCTTCCCTCACTATCCTACCCTTTCCCATCCCCATGTTTCTGTACATAGTTTTTGACAATAAATTTCAATTTTGCTTTACCTGCCTATGTCTGTGTCTGCTTTGCAGCTGGCATGAGGAGCCATGCTGCAGTGGCATGGTGTGTGTCTGTGTGATGTGCCCATGTCGGTGTGCGGGTTGTGCATTGTGGTGTCCTACCCCTTGGTCAGTGGCTGTGCCTTGGGGTGGCCTTGGGGTGGCTGTCCAGGATGTGTGGCATGTGTGTGCTTGACAGCATGGTCCTTGGTGTGGCTTGCTGGGGTCTGGGTGGGTGTGGGCACAGCATGTGGGGGGGCTCTTCTGTTGGCCCTCCATTGGCCATTGGTGCCACCTTTTGCCTGCTTCATGTGCCACGGGTGTGTTCCAGGGTGGGGGTGTCTGGATGCATGTGTGTGCCCTGTTGGTGGTGGCCACCTGTGGCCTGCCACTGTGCATCCCTGGTACTGTCCCTGGGTGTCATCCTCTGCCATGGCCCATGCCTTTACACTGCTGCTGTGCTCCCACCATTGCCTGGGGCTAGTCTTTGTGTGCCATGGCACATGTCCAGTTGCACCCTGGTGCATCTCTGGTTGTGCTATGGGTCTGGTCTGGTTGCATCTTGGCGCATGTCTGATTGCTGTTCCGTGCAAGTCTGGTTGCACCATGCCGCTTCCGTTAATATTCAGCCATGTTGCGCTGGCACATTTCGCCATGTGCAATCTTTGAATATTGCACGAATTGCACCATGGCGCATTGGAGTTGTGCTGTACTGGACTTGCGCTGGCCTTTGGCGCATTTCTGAATATCTGGCCCCATGAGCTCTTGATGGCAGTATGACCAGCCAGCAAAAAAGAGCCCTCACCTAGCTGGTAATTAGAAGAAGAACTGAAAGAACAAACTAATCTAAGATGTGTTTCTCTGCACAATTATTTTTAGAAAATGGTCTACCCAATTTGTTTGGTGAGTAAACATAGAAAAATGTATGGGGCAGGGGAGGGGCATGTGTGACACGGTTTGTTGTCCTGCAAACAAGGTTTGCCCCTGAATCTATTCACACAAACTAGTATACCTTGATGTAGTCACCCAAGCTACAGTAGCATGCCCTGATATATACACACACAAGTTTGCCCACTCTTACCTATGCACACAAGCCAGTATGCCCTGATGTACTCACATGAATTGGATCACCCTGCTGTAAATACCTTTACTGGCACACTCTGATATTCTCACACAAACATTCTCTGACGTAGTGTCACAAACTGGCACACTGACATATTCACCTGGTCTAGCACACCCAGACATATGTAAACAGGCACCATCTTGATGTACTCACAGAAACTGTCACTGCTTACTGTATTTGCAGAAACTAGCATGCCGAGACATGCACATGTAAACCTGCATGTCCAGATATATGCACAAAAACTGGAACTCCTTAACATACAGAAAATGGCATACCCAGACTTACACAAACAGGCACTTTGTGTCAAAGACACATAAACTGGCATTCCCAGGCAGGCACATCAAAACTGACACTCCTTGACATACACAGACTAGCCCACCCTGACATTCACAAACAAACTGGCACACCCTGACAATCCCAAACAAACTGGAGTGTCCAGACATGTACACAAAAACAGGCACTCATTGATACACACACACTGACATACCCAGACATACACAAACTAGTACACCCAGACATTCACAAACTGGCACACCCAAACATACACAAGCAGGCACACCTGGACATACACAAACAAACTGCCACTCTTTGATATACAGTACTCACACAAACTAGCACACCCTGACATACACAAACAACCTGGCACACCCTGACATACACAAACAAACTAGCACATTCTGACATTCACAAACAAACTGGCACGCCCTGACATACACAAACAAACTGGAATGTCCAATCATGCACACAAAACAGGCACTCCGCAACATACACAAGCTGGCTCACCCAGACATACATAAACAAACTAGAATGTCCAGACATGTACACAAAAACAGGCACTCCTCAATACACACACATCAAAACACCCAGACATACATTAACTGGCACACCCTGACATTCGCAAACAAACTGGACTGTCCAAACATGCACACAGAAATAGGCACTCCTCAACATACACAAGCTGGCACACCCAGACATACACAAACAAGCACACCCTGACATACACGAACAAACTGGAATGTTGAGACATGTACACAAAAACAGCCACTCCTCAACAAATATGTACTGGCACACCTGGACATACACAAACTGGCACACCCAGACATGTGCAAAGTGGCCCACTCTGACATACACAAACAAACTGGAATCTGCAGACATGCACACAAAAACAGGCAATTCTCAACATACACAAACTGGTACACCCAAGCATACACAAACTGGCACATACTGACATACACACCTCAAACCAGCATGCCCTGACATGCACACAAACTTATACTCCTCAATATATTCACACAAATCAGCACTTCCTGACATACACACAAACTATTCTCACAAACTGGCACCCCGAATGCAAACAGGCACACCCCGACATGCACACACAAAGTGGTATCCCCAGATGTACATACACACACTAGCATCAGTATCATAATCCCCAGAGTGTGTATGTCAAGGCATAAGTCAGTATCAGTATCCCCAGACATACACACAAACTGGCACTACTCAACATACACAAAACTGCACACCCTGACATACTCACACATACATGTTCTGATGCACTCACACAAACTGGCACATCTTAATATAATATTCCCAGACATACATTCACCAACTGGTATCTGTGAACATACCCACACAAATTGGTATCCCCAGACAAACACACACAAACCGGCACTCCAACATTTTCACAGAAACTGGCATGCTTTGACACATACACAAGCTGGTGTGCCCTGCAGTATTCACACATGCTAGCATGCTCTGAAATATTCATACAAACTGGAAAGCTGTGTCCCATCTACATAAGCTAGTACACCTTGATGCACACCTACAAGCTATCACACACTGATGTAGTCGCACAAACTGGCAACAGGCTTCACACTACCTCCCTCCCCATATTGTATTTAGCTTAATAACTGATTAAAAAGTGGTTTAATACATTCCTACCCCCTGTCCCCCCAAAATAAACAATAACCCTTAACCCCCGCTCCCACTATGATACCCTACTGCCCAGCTGTGACTCGTAGGAATCATTATAATCTGAAAATTTGAATTACATCCACTCAGAATTTTAGATGCCTCAGTGTGGAATAGACACAAGCACTGATTTTAAATAAAAAACATTTACCCAGAATAGGCCAGCCCTTTCTTACAGCTGGCAGATTGAAGCAGAGGGAGTCTAAAAGATCTGTTCAGGGTAACACAATCAGTAGCTGTGATGGGATTCAAACCTGGCTCTCCTGGTTTCAAACCTGTATGCTAACCACTGCATCACACTGCCTGTCCAATTCCAAAGTGGATGAACCAGTTCCTGCAGATTCTATAGGTGGGGGGTGGGTGGAGATTCCTCCCAGTGTCCCAAAAATACAATAAAAGAGTATGACAATGTTTACAGCTAATTATTTTTACATGCAGTCCACGTTAACGAACTTCTGCATAGGAACAAATCAAATAGTTTTCTATCTAAACACTCATATACCTTTAATATATTTCTCTGCCTGTTCTTGCTAATTGGTTAATGTACTGTATCTGCATTTATATACCACACCAGTGGTGAATGAATTCAGTAAATAAATCATGTTATTTTGGGATATTTATTTTCACTTACAGCATGTTATTTCCACATAGAATCTTGAAATAGTATGCAGAGAAGAAGTTGTCATTTACTATACTTCACGATGGAAAGAGAGGCAGTTTTAAACAAAACCAAGGTAAGTCACTATTAAAAACATTACAAACAGTATGGCACATGTGAAATACATAATGGGTTCCAATGTAATAACACACTTATCATCATACATGAGTGGCAAAACCTTCACTGCTAATTTGTGGCTTTGCCACTTGTGAGTTCTGGGTCTTATCACTCTGCAGTGGAGATAGATGTGTTATTTCACTGCAACTCATTAGCTATTCCCTGTTTACACAACAGCTTTATATCTTGAGCAGACCAGTCCCTGTTACGTATTGCAGCACACACACTGATGTTATAATCCTGTATTGATGACATCACAAAGTTTTGGTAACTAATTATTAGATGTTATTCGTCTGATTTTGTTATTGAGATGTTTGTTTTATTTATTGAGTGGTTTTAATATTGTTTAGGTGCCTTGGTTTTTGAAAGGCACCATATAAATAAAGCTTATTATTATTATTATTATTTGCTGTGTAACGAATTGTGGTGTCACAACTAAAGGATTGTGACTTCACTGCATGCCCCAGCAGTGGGCTGAGTGTGGATTGTGTAGGAGTAGGCTCCTGTTGTAAGTACAAATACTCTCAGTAATAAACTATTGAATGGGAAGCGAGATAAAAGGGAATATACTACAGGAACTCAGATGGTTACTCCATTTTATCACACATTAAAGTTCCCCTCAGCATGATAATTCTTCTGTAGTAGGCATTGTAGAACCCCTTCTAATTCTGTTTTGGACTGGTTCTAATCACTGCCCAGAAAAATTATTAAAGGTTCTTGTTTTCTGACAGTTTTTAAAAGCAGCAATTAGTATATACTGTATTTGAATATTAACAGTATGCTACTCGCACACAAACTTCTTGCCTGCATTTCAAGCCACTAGACCTATTTTTGTAACAATTTTGGTTGGGTCCTCAATTAATGAACCAGTCTGGATTTATAGAGTTCTATTTTGGCTTTTCATAAGTGGTTCTGCCCCTTCTTGAATGAAGTACAAGTTGCAAAGCTGCCATGATGACTCAGACTCCTGGATACATCAAAAAAGTTTATTTCACATTGTTGTATTTCTGGTTGCTTACCTGCTTGACATCTATACAGCCTGAAGTCTTGATCCTTTTCTGTTTGCTCTGGGTCTCTATTTATCTAGCTGCTCTTTGGCAGCTGTTGAACATAAGTATGTCTTTAAACTAAAAATAGTATCCATAATATATTCTGTATTAAGTTGCAATGTTTTGCAGAACCTGGTGGGGGGAGGGGGGAGTAGAAGAGGGATCTCAGAAAAAGTTTCAGAAAATAAAGTTTATAAGGACACACACATGGGGGAGGGGTATAATCTCATATCAATCATTGAGTACAAAACAATGCAATAAGGGGAATGGAAACATGTAGTTAGGATGTATGGCTGAAGAAATTAGGACTGTATGTTTGTGGCTGAATGGGAGAACTTTCCAAGATCCCAGTAATCTGCCACAGATGGCCACATGTCATGCTACTGCTTAGGAAAAATGTGTTTCACAAGCAAGTTTAAAAATTCTAACACACACACACACACACACACACACACACACACACACACACCACACACACACACACACACACACACACACACACACACCCACACACACCACACACACACACGGAAACACACACGGCAAGGCCCTCCCGCCACCCATGCATTGGCTTAAAAAGAGGGTGATACAGGCACTGAATGTGAAGGCAATTGCTTGCCCACCCCCACCCTCACAAACAGAGAAGGGGTACAACTGTGTTGGCCTCTGTGAGAGCTGGCACATGGAACAAAACACAGGTGGACAGGTGGAGTGGACGAGGTGAGGGGACTTAAGTAGTAAATGAGACTGAACAGAAATGTTAGCACTTGTTTTAGTGACAGACTTGTGTCACCTTTAGATGGAGGAGAGGTTTTGCTCCCCTAGCTATTGTCATTCATCCCAAATTAGAATTAGAACTGACACCACTCTGGCCATAAGTGTTACATTGCAGAATTAGAATAGGCATACCCTCAGTAATTTTCATACCAAACATTACTTTTCTATGTTACTTCATTTTAAAGTTATGAAGTATTTTGTAACCCTGATTTCACTACCTGTTCAAAAAAGCCTGTTTCAGTGAAGAGCTGCTGCTGATCTCATCTCAGGAACTCACAGTCTAGTACTCCCTGTCAGCAAGCTTATATGACATGTTTCTCCAAAGTTGTAAAGGTATGCTTATTCTAATTCTGCAATGTAGCAGAAGTGGTGTCAGTTGCACTTTAACCTCATCCAACTGACACGCTTCCATGCTGCTAGCAGACTTTATCTAGTGGAAAGGATTCCATTAAATATGTAAGCAATAATACCTGACAGGGTAGGCGGTATCAGGAAATACCGGACTGCCCAGGGGTGTAATGAGGTCCGATGCTGCAGGCGGAGGGCCTTATAGTCCCTGGAAGGTCTGATATTTCCCAATACCACACACCCTGGAGGGTATTATTGCACTTAGAAAATGGCCCAATATGTAACATTTTAATGAAGTAGAATTAAAATGAACAAGTTAAATAAATGGAATAAAAGTATTTTTTTTAAAGTAGTCCTTGTGTTGTGCTGCAGCCTTTGAAGTGACCTAGATTTGTGCCGCATGGTGATATGGGAGTTGTAGTCCTGTGGTCCGATGTCCCAGTGAGCATGGCGAATAAAAGAATTTTGTGATTTAATAGAAAATGAAAAAAGAATGGGAAGACTCGGGAACTGAAGTGAAGTTTAAGTACTCCAGTGACTTCTGTGAACACAGGTACTGTCAGGCTGCGGAGTTGCAGCCCTTGAGAGAGCAGGCGGGGATTGAGGAAAAAGTGAAGTGAGGAAACACAGCAGCAGGATGTTTGTAAAATGGGTTCCACAGACAGAGTTGGGCTGCTGGGTAGGAGCATTTGTGAGAATGGGTGCATCATAGGTTGGGACTCGGGAGTGGTCTGAGCATCTGAGTTGCATCAGAGTTTTGGGGGGATGAAGAAGATGGGTTGTTTTTGTTTTTTTATGCTGAGACGTTTTGCATTTCTTATTTCTGAGCAGTGAAGAGGGATGGGCCTATCGCTCACTTGCATTCTCGCTTAGCAAGAAAAAAATAGTGACAGAAGGTTTTGATATATTCATGGCAAGAGCTGGGTCTACTTCTTAGCAGGATCGATTGAAAAATACCCTCCCGCTCTGATGGCTGCACTAGCCAATTGAAATCCTGGGATTTTCTGAGCCATTTTCTGAAGTCTGTGGTCAGATTGTCTTTTCATACTCCCTAAATCCCCACTGTACTGTCCATGGAATCCTCCCAATTGTTTCCAGCTGTATCCATGTCCATATGTGTGTGCGTCTAGTCACTCTTCTCCATGCCACACTCTGCCTAACAGTTCTCAGAACATCTTTCATTGGAAGACAAACAGGACTCAGTACTCAGTGTCCAATAAAGCAGTAGACTCACCAGTCCTTCTGCATTTTAATATCCATTCATCGTGAATATGCAGGTAAAAATGTAGTGTAGCCCAGGGAGGCCACCTGTACAGCCCAAAGTTTCACACCCTTTACAGGCACTTTGTCTTCCCTGACAAACAAACTTTCTCCTGAAGAGAGTGTGTGTGAGTGTATTTGTGCATGTTTGTGTGTTTACTGTGTGTGTGTGTGTGTGTATTACTGTGTATGTGTGCAGTGTGTGGTGAGCGTGTGTGTGTGTGTGTGGTGCATGTGCGTGTATGTGCGTGTGTGTGTGCATGAGAGTGGGTATGTATATTTTATGTGTATATGTCTAGTGTGTGTGTGTTGTTAGGAGGAACACAGGTTTGAATCAGTTTCCACTACTCATAAGATAGTGTTTGCTAAGATTCTGGCTCATGCGGTTCCGCACCTTGGCAGTGTTTGTGGATCTCTCCACTTTGAAACACAAGGAGGCTGGAATGGTATGGAGGTGAGGAGAAAACATGCTTTCACAACTTGAAAAAACAGATGCTTTTGTCACAAAGGCGATGTTTTGGGCTCCAGGTGGGGGAGGGCATACCCCGATCTGATACACCCCTTACTGACTGACCATAGAGAGGCAACAGAGTTGATTGTGAAGGCAGTTGCTTACTGTCCATCCTGAGTAGGGGTGATGAGATATCATAAAATCCAATCCATCTGTCCGATTTCAGGTTTCAGGGTACTCTAACCCAAAATCCCAGACTGATCTGATTTATTATTTAATTATTTCAAGGTCAGATTTTGGATTTCAGAATCTGAAGTGAATTAGAATCGAATCAGCATCCTAATCAGTATCCAAAAATCCTAAATCCTAATTTTGGGATCAGAATCCGAGGTAACCATATACCGGATGCCTGCCTGGATTTCAGCAAGGCTGTCAACACCATTTACATAGGAGGCTAGGATTAGGGCCTAAACTAATAAAATGGGTAGAAAGTTGACTGAACAATAGGAGTCAGAAGGTGGTGGTCTTAAATGGCACCCACTCTGGAATAGGCAAAGTGACCAGTGAGGTGCCACAAAGATCAGTACTAGGGCCAGTCCTCTTTAATGTTCTTATTAGTCACATTACAGAAGGACTGGAAGGGAAAGTATGCCTGTATGTGGATGATACAAAACTCTTCAACAGAGTAGACACACCGGGTTGGGGCGGTTAGAAAGAATGAGAGACGATTGAAAAAAAATGGAAGAATGGTCACGGATTTGACAGCTGAGATTTAATGCAAAAAAGTGCAAAATCATGCACATTGGGCACAGAAACCAGGGGGCAACATACTAGCTGGAAGGAGAGGTATTAACAGTCACAAAGCAGGAAAGGGACCAGGGGTCATCATTTCTGATGATCTGAAGGTAACTAAACAGTGTGACAGAGCAGTGGATAAGGCCAGCAGAATGCTCGGATGCATAGGGAGGGGTATCTCCAGCAGAAGGAGGGAGGTAATAATAATACCCCTGTTTAGATTGCTGGTGAGACGACACTTGAGCACTGTGTGGAGGCCCCATCTCTGAAAGGATATAGATATGGTGGAGGTGGTGCAAAGGAGGGCAACCAAAATGGTGCATGGCCTAAATCAGAAGCCCTACAAGGAGAGGCTTAAGGATTTAAATATGTACTCCCTAGAAGACAGGCAGGAATGGGGTGATATGATAGAGACATTCAAGTACCTCACAGGAATAAACAAGGTACAGGAAGGGAGCATTTCCCAAAGGAAAAGAGGCTCAAAGACAAGGGGTCATAATATAAAGCTGGAGGGGTGGAGGGCTCAAATGAAATGTGAGGAAGTACTTCTTCATGGAGACGGTGGTGGACTCTTGGAACAGACTCCCAGAGGAAGTGGTGAGGGCTAGAATGATTACAGGGTTTAAGAATGCATGGGATAGACACAAGAGAATCTTAGAAGCAAGAAAGGGGTGTAAACCGTAGTCCATGTAGGGTATCCGGTGCCACTACAGGTAGAGATTTTAGGGCAGACTAGGTGGGCCAAGTGGTCCTTCTCTGACAACAATTTCTATGTGTAAGCCTCCCAAATGGGTTTACCTTGTGAGGGCTATGGCCTCAACTCTCTGCTGCAGGCATCCTGCAGTAGTTCCCTATGGGACACTAGCCTGGTGTGTTCCCGTTCATCTGCGGCTGTGGTCACCTCTTTCCATCAGTTACTTGGCCCACAGTGAGAAGGGACCCAAGGTCCAATCCTGTGGTCTGCACCTCCAGGCACTTGGGGAGCCTTTAACCAATCCATGGAGTGAATGAGAGGAGGATCAGGAAAACGTAAACAAACATAGTGGCCTCACACTCCACTGCACATGTGCGGCTGCCAGGAGAACAACATTTAAAGGAACCACTGCTCCAAAAGAGTGTTTTCATCTACAGCAATAACTTAAATGTTATCCCTGGCTCCAGGGAAGGCAGCAGAGCTGGGGATCTGTGGAAATAAGCCTCCAGTTGTGAGGAGAAGTGTTTTCTGCCTTCTAAGGACTTAATAATAAAAGTACGTGGCAGGGTGCGTTGGGCTGAATGCAAATAAAGATGGTAGCTCCCATGGGACTACAGACATGAAGGGGCTGCTGGGATAAGTTGAAAGGGCATTGAATTTGCCTGGAACTATGATAGCCAATCAACAGAGCAGGGGTGTGGCCTGAAATTTCCATTTTGTGCACACAGTCTCCAACAGTTGTACCCCCCGCCATTACACATCCTCTCCAAATGGTACCCCCTTCCAAACAAGTCAGATTGTTGTCAGATGATTCCTCTAATCTCTAAAGAGGTTATACAAGTATCTGTCTCCTAAACAACAGAAGTTTGAACAGAGACACTCCTCAGTGGCCTAAACTAACTCAAATAGTACAGCTTAGAATGAAAATGTTAACAGAAAGGCATATGGTTTGTGACAGGCACTCAACAAAACAGTACTCAAATGTTTACAGTGAGTATGCCTGCCTACACCCTTGCAAAAGAGGACTATGAAAAAAGTATAAATAAGGCTGCCAGCCTGCCAAAAGGGGGAGAATCCTGAGCTAGAGTGCAGGAAAATCTGCTTTGGACTACTAGCCCTACAGCCTCAATTTTTCCCCAATGACCTGTTCGGCCACAGTTTGGCAACTACTGTAAGGACAGAGTGCCTAAGAGAGTCCTCCTGCTATGGCCTAGAAGAAGAAGAGAGAATTTTGTGATGATTTCTTGCCAGAGAAAAAGGAGCTTCCATGTGGGGCAAGCTAAGAGAGCCCAAGCGATTGTAGCTGCTGTGGGATGAGAGACTTGGTGTGCCCAGCCTAATTTGCCAAGTGGTGCAACTTTTAGCTGAGCTACTGTGTCCCACCTTCCTGAAGGGATACATTTGGGGAATGCAAATTCTGGCAAGAGGAGAGCCTGAGTGTGCTGTGGCTAGAGACTGAGCAAGGGCCCAGCACAGCTGTGTATAGAGAAACCAAAGTGAGAGCGCTGGAGCTGGAGACTGAGCAAAAGCCCAGCTGTTAATTGCCCAGGGTGTGTAACAGAGGGATCTAGGGGCCCACACCTGCCTTGTCCCTAGACTGAAGATGAGGGAGACAACCAGCAGAGGAAGATGATGAGAGGTCTGCCTGGTGAAAACTGTCTACAAAGGCCTTTGAGATGAAGTGGGCAAGGCCAAGCAGGTAAAGACCATCATTCTTCATTTTTCCTGTCATCCAGCTATGCATGCTTGTGGTGCACCACCAACAGGATACCTTCATGGTACCATGCCAGAATCCAATCTGTGAGAATGCTCCCCCCCATGAACTGTTGAACTGTAAGTACCTCAAGCTGAGGCTTTAGGAAGTATTTGATTAGCTAACTAGCTAGGTAAAAATCAGGGTGTTAGGTCCTGGGCTGGACTCTGTTAGAACCTTGAGCCTGGACCTGAAGTCCAACAAAGTTATCTGTTTAAAAGCATTGGGCCCCAACACAAGCATCCCAGCATGAGCTCCATCATCCTTTGGTGAGATACCCACCGCATCTAAGAAACATTGGCCAGGGTGCACCCAATGGTGTGAGGCAGGGAGTTGTGTGGGGGTGTCAGTGCTTTACTGTTCTATTGTTGTTCCTTAACGTCCCCATTTTCCCTTTCCCTCAAAATAAACACTGTTATTCGTTGCATGTTATATCTTGTTATTGTGCTAATATCTTGCAGTGTCAGTAGCTCAGCAGGTTGCACACTCGTCTTTGAGGCTGAAAGATCAGAAGGCTGTGGGTTCTATCCCCATTCCAGGCACTCGGGTTAAATCCCAATACTAACACTGTGGTGCAGCATGAGGGGGATGTTGCACTCCTGAGGTGCCGTCTTTCGGATGTGATGTTAAACCGAGGTCCCATCTGCCTGTTCAGGTGGATGTTAAAAATCCCATGGCACTTCTCAAAAAGAGTAGGGTTATTTTTTATTAAAAAAATTCAAAACAAAACATCATACAATACAAAAAAAAGATCATGGTGCACACAAAAATTCATATTCCATATGATATCAAATAAGCCATATACAAGTTATATAAACAGAAATTTAAACAATTTTGTCTTTCAAAAAAGGTACAGCATTCCATCTCTTGACCCACACTGGCCTGTTTGTATGTTGTTTTTCATATAGACATTGTGCTTAAAGTTCTCTTTCCAAAGATTGAATAACCTGGACTGGGTCAAGATCTTTTTGCTGGTATAACAGTTTGCACCTTGTCTGCCATAATATGAATTTGATACAAGTAAATATGAGCCTTATTGTACCAGAATCTGGAGATCAATACCTTTGATGGCACTATTATTAAGCAAGTTGACCAATATAAATATCTTGGTATCTGGCTTGAGTCTTGCTTGAGCTGAAATTTTCAAATAGATTCTCTTACAGGAGGTATGAATAGACGATTGGGAGCCCTCTAAGGTATAAAAGGTACATGTCTAAGGAGGTACGCTTAAATGTAGTTAACTCCTAGTTATTACCTGTCCTTGACTATGGAGATCTTCTTGGGGGGGGGGCATTGGATCCCTCCTAAATAACATAGCTCTAATGTTTCACAGAATGACTCATTTTATTCTGGATGCACCTTATAGAACTCACCGGTGTGTATTATTTAGTGAGCGGAATTGGCTTAAACCCCCTGTAAGAAGAAATCTACATTTACTTCAGTTTATGATCAAAGTTTGGAATAGAGGGGTACCTGATTATATTTCTGATTTATTTGAATTTAGAGAGGTAAGAGAGGGCCTGAGGACCTCACAGGGAGCTCAGTATGTCTTGAATAAATGTAATCTAAATGTGGGGAGATGGCCTGTTCCCAATTTAGGGGAGCCTTATTATGGAATCAATCCCCTTCGAACTTAAGATGTCATGGGGCCCAGAATAATAATTTAGATTAGAAAATGGGTAAAGGTCTTTGAGGCTTCTGATTGGCTGAGGCACTTCTCTAGCTGGGCATCTATCAGACAACAGATGCCCGGCTATTAAAAGTACTAGCCCAGCCAGCCCCATTGACAGAATCCTGGTGCCTACCCTAGTCCCTAACTGGCTACAATCCCGTCATTTCGAATTCAAATATCCACCATTTTATTCCTCACTTACCAGGCAAGAAACGAAGTGGCTGACAGGAAGACTCATAAATTTAAAAAGATAAAATCCAGTGCAAAGAAACGTCATAACTTTCCCAAAAACTGCTTCTCCAACTCAAAATAAAATTCAAACTGAGCGCCATTTATTTAGAAACGCTAGCGGAGGAATGAGGAAGTCTCCCACCCCAAATCCGTCCACCACAATCCCTCAACCAACCCATCAATTTAAAAATGTTCTTTAAATAAAATGTTTTGACACCACCACACAGTTCACTAGTCACACAGTTAATTCACGGCTCCCGCTCCATAAAAAGTCGGCCATAGCAGTACTTGAATCAGCCCGGCACAGACTCTGCATATTTGGGCACCAAAGTAAAGAAACTCCTGCTTCTGCTCTTCAGTCTGTGCTCCTCTCAGTATCGGTATTGACAATTTTCTTATACCCCCTCTGGCAATACAAGAGTCTCTACAACATTAGACTACCTATTCTTTTTTTATTTTTTCTAATACCACAAAAACTCTCACCTACATGTTAAGAAAAGAAATGCCTCCCCAACCATGGTCATGCTCCCAATCGCACACATGTTGGAGAAATGTATTTACGTGGTGCTTAAAGTCTGTGGCCCGATACTGAAATGCGCTCCCTGGAGCATCTCACAGCTCAGCCTTTTCCCTCCTGGCTGCAGCGTGAATGAAGGGAGGTGTTTATCTATTTCCCATTGTGGAGCAAGCACACAGTTTGATTTAAAGTGTATTGCCGAAGTGAGACTGCAGCTTCTCTAGACTAAAATGTGCTCCCATGAGCAGCGTCTTTTTAAATTTATCCCCTGTTTTGACAGGCAGCCCCTCTATTGCGCAGCTTATAATAAAAATGTAATACTGTCACTGCTCACTTCCCTTTTGGACTTAAAAAGCTCTGAATCTGTGCTGCTGTAGGGACAGGGTGTTACAACTGCATACAGCCACTAAAACTACAGACTCTCCAGCAGGACAGTCCAGGTGGAGGAACTATTTTATTACAAAACTTACAATGAACTAATTTTTTGTAAGAATTTCTCATTAATTTTTTTTTTTAACACAGTCATTTTCTAAGTGCAATAATACCCTCCAGGGTGGGTGGTATTGGGAAATATTGGACCTTCCAGGGGCTATAAGCTCATTACACCCCTGAGCGGTCTGGTATTCCCCAATGCCACCCACCCTGTTGGGTATTATTGCTTACATTAAAAAGATGGTGTACGAACTGATCTAATGATGCCATAATCTGTAACTCTTGCAATGCACTTTAATAACTTGATTGATGTGTCTGATGCTATTGTTGTATTGTTTGATGTTGTAATGCTATTGTTCTATTATATTGTGCATTGTTTTATAGTTGAATATGTGTAACTATATGTATTTTACTCCGCCTGGAACTTCATTGAAAATGAGCTTGCTCAATAGAATGTACTCCATTATTCTTGTGAATAAAAAATGATTTACTACTACTAGAGTCAATGTTCAGAAATTGCAGAGAAAACCCTCCCACTAATTCTTCATATGTAATTGTCTGCCATCTATCATCATGCCACTTTCTTGCTAGCAAGTGCAAAAAGGATTTAACAAAAGGACACTGTATAAAAAAATGTTTCATTGTTTCTTCAGTGGCTACACGTCTTCCCGGGGCACATTCGCTCAGCTTGGCTCTTGTGTTTTGCATTTCCTTTCATGCTTAATTTCCCATGACAACATAGCCACAGTATATCCCACATTCGGATAGGGGTCCTGGCATCCTGTAAATTTAAAGGTCTCTTTCTAAGGCATGTTTCAGATATCCCTTTAAAATCTGGTGTTATGGTAAAGGCCTGGCTCTGTAAAGTGCTGTAAATCTGAAGTCTGGATGTTTGCAGGACTTGACATGGTTCTACCTTCCATTTTCTTATTTTGATAATTACGGGTTTAAAAAAAACTTGAGCCTGGCGGTAAACTGTTCAAAGTACAGGTTGTACATTCGATAAGTTAAAAAAAGGTTTGAGACATGATGCTGCAAATACTGTCAAAATGGCAGGGGAGGGCTTGGTAGTATCCAAAAGATTGTTTAACATAAAAATACTATAGAAAAATATTATTGGGTTTAGTAAATTCAATCCTCCTTGCTTTATGAGTAAATACAGGAATTCCCTCTTTATAGGGTTTATACGGCTGCCCCAGATTATCTGAAACACTAAACTCAATAAAACTACTTCTAAAGACTGGGGGATAGGGTAGACCATGCTCATATAAGTAAATATTGGCAATAAAAATGTTCTGATTAACATAACCTTTTTCTTTTTTGTTTGTTGCCATGTTTTCCAAACTGCTACTTTTTTCTTTCCTATGTCCAGTTTTTCCTCCCAATTCAATATGCTGTTGTCCTCTCTTCCAAACTATATCCCCAGTATTTTCAGAGGTTCAGCTGAAACTGGAATCCCTTGTAAGTTGTTTAAAGGGACTGTAGAACTGCTTATTATATATCATTTACTTTTGGCCTTGTTAATAGATGAACCTGCAACTGCAGAATACTGTTGCACTTGTGTCATAGCCTGCCCTCCTGAAAATGGGTCTGCTAAAAATGAACAGATATCATCTGCATATGCAGCTGTTTTTACTTCTAGGGACACCTCTTGAGGGCATATACCTCTTATAAGTTCATTTTGTTGTATCGTCCACAGCAATGGATCCAGGCAAAACACATATAACAGAAGGCTCATAGGACAGCCCTGAGGTACACCCCTATTAATGGGAACATAAGATCCCAGAAAACCATTAATTAAAGGAATAGCTGTAGCTACCTTATATATGGAAAAAAGCCCTGTTACAGAATAGAGGTGGCACTCCAGAAGCTTCCAACACATAATAGTATGGGAGACTTTGTCAAAAGCTTTCTCCTGATCTAATGAGAAAATACAATCATTCATTTTTTCTTCCTTCCCTTGCTCCATTAATTCTCTTATGAGTAAGAGGTTATCCGCTATGGACATACCAGACACTGAACATCTTTCTGAATTTGATATTAAGTAAGGTGCAACCCTAACTAGTCTTAAGGTTAAGATTTTCATTAAAATTTTCAAATCAGTATTCAGTAAGCTAAGGGGCCACCACTTATTTAGGTCAGTTTGTTAATTTCTTTTATATAAAAAAAATTTGCACTGCTGTGCCAAAATGGAAATCTATACTTTGTGTCAACAAAATCCAATTAAATACTACCATAAGTACATCAGTTCACTACTGAACTTTTTATAAAATTCCATAGTAAAACCATCTATTCCAGGGGCAGTATCATTTTTTAAAGTCCTGATAGCCTGCTTAATTTCTTGCCTAGTTATAGGTTGTATCATTGTATCAGTTATATTAGAAGGTTGGGAAGGTTTCTGTAAAGACGCTAAATATCCATTTACAGTATGTTCACGTGTCTGGTGTGTAGCATACATATTTTTAAGATGGCTATGCACTTCTTTTATTATCTCTGGTGTAGTAGATACCTTATTCCCTTCCCCATGTTATCAGAGACTCCATAGTCCTTGCTTCTGCTCTGGCTTAGCAACTAGCAAATACACCTCCAAAACTTGCTTTCCCCAGAGTACAAATCCTGTGTTCCATTAGCAAAGTTGTTGCCCTGGAATACTGCAGTTCCTCCATTTCCTTTTTTGTGTTTGTAATTTGAGATGTAAACCCAGTTTTTCCTGTACTAATACAGGAATATAATTTTGATAAATGATTCCTTAATGTTAAATATTTTTTATATTGAGCAGTTTGTAAACAAGAGGCATTTTGCAACAGTGGGGTTTTTCAACTCATTCTTTGTCACCACCCACCAGTTGCTTAAATCATCAACTAAACATGCTACAGACAGCTAAGCAGATCCTATACTTGTAAACAGATTTGCTGGTTTTCCAATAGAGTGTTATTTAATTTCCAATACCCTTTTCCAACTGGGATTTTTTCTGCTAACCCTAATTTTATAGTTATTATTACATGCTCAGATGTTTCTAGTGGATAGGTTTTAGCTTCATGAATAGGCACATACCTTGACGAAAAAATAAAATCAGTTCTGATGGACAGCTGGCCTTTATGAAAAGTATGCCCCTCCTCTATGTGTGTGTGTGTGTGTGTGTGTGTGTGTGTGTGTGTGTATCTTGTAATCCTGCTGTGTTTATTATGTTTCTAAGACAATCAGTGTCACAGTATTCCTTTGAGGTCTGAGCCCCTCTATCCTGCCTAAACAAGGCACAATTTCAATCTTCTGCCCACAGTATATGTTTAGTGGTGTGCAGATATGAGTTTATGGAATTAAACATTTCTACTCTTTCTCTTTTTGTTTGTGGGACATAGATATTTACTGCCCTCCATGCTTTCTTGTTCGCCAAAAAAATCTATTAATAAAGCACAGCCAGGCAAAATATCTATAATTCTGGAAACCAAAAATTATCTCCCCAAAATAATATCCCTACCCAATAATAAACCTTAGTACCAAAGGAAAAATAAGATGGCTCCAACATCATAACTTTTGCACCGCTAATACTAGTGAGGTTGTATTCAACCTAGTATCCTGCAGGAAACAAATATCAAAGTTCAAATCCTTGAGCAAAGACAAAATCGCCAGTCTTCTTGCATTCTGTATACTATTAACATTAATGGTAGCAACTGAAATTGCAGTAAAAGAAGACATTTTATATAGATGATTCAGGTAACTTTCCCCAGTCTTGCACTCCATCTAGGTCTAGTCCCTAGCCAGTGCTGCCTCCCTTTATGGGGGTCCTGTGAGGAGGGGGTTCTTCCTCCAAATCAGTTGATAACATAGGTTGTGAAGAAATAGTGGAAGAGGTTTCAGATTCCCCTGCCTGGTCAGACTCCAAGGGTCCAGCAGTAAGAACCTCATATTTACTAAACAGTAAAATCCCCTGGGGTAAGGATGCAGACTTAACAATTTTGGGTTTGGGTCTTAATTGGCGTAAAGACCTCTTCTTTGATACCACAATCATATCAGGAGGCGACATATCAGTATTTACACTGTTAGGAGGAGGGAAATCTACAGGTGCACCATCCAGGTCAGGCTGATTAACTACAGGAAGCATGGTGCTTGCCTCGACTGCAGAATCCGATTGGGTTCTAACCTCAAGAGGAGGCTGAGCTTCACCCCATGTGTCATTAGGCATCTCTGCCTCGGGGGGGGGGGGTTGTCCTAACGAGGTTGGGGACTGTAGCACAGATGTTGTTTCCTGATTTGCAGCAGCATCCTCTGCTTCAGGAGACTCTTGTGACTTTTTATGGGCTGCAATATCTTCTTTTTTTTTTGAGCTTCAGTGAGCAAAGAATCTTGGTCAGGCTGGTCTGCCCTATTATGAGTAGCCCACGGACAGGATCGGCATGAATGCCCTGTTTTATCACACAGATTACATGTCATCTTATTTTGGCATTCAGTACTGGTGTGACCATACAACAGACAGATTGCATTTAATGTGGTCACATGCTAAACTCAGATGTAAAAATGGTCCACATTGAAAGCCTGTCTTGGGTTGTCCTGGATAAAAACAGTGACCATGATCTCTCCCCAAAAATAAGCTACTTGGCAGGTGTTGTGGCCCATGTTGGAACTACATAGTTTGACTTTATACCTCCATTCCCCTGTCCATATAAGTTCCTCATCAAAAATAGGCTGTGGTGATCCCAATAAATCTCACCTTTGCTGCAGCCAGTGTGTAATGTTATGCACTGCCACTCTTTCATTTCTGAATAAAATGGTGACTGTTTTTACAGCAGGCCTTGTTAGAGGTATTGCTCGAAAAGGTAACCAGAGAGAAGAATATTTTAATTTGTCATGTTTCGCCCAGAACCTATCTAATCCTTGCAGATTCTTAAAACTAACATCATACAAGGTGTCACCAGAAGCATGTTTCAGTGCATAAATTTTATTCATAAAGAATCCCATTGATTCCTTAACTAACTTTTTTCCCGCATAAATTCTATCAGGTGTACTGTCCAATCCACCTACAGTATATACTGTAACCTAACAGCATTTCTTCATTGTGCTGCAGGAGATAGTTGAAAAAAACGGTCCTGTTTTTTAAAATGTAACTTAAGTTGTTTTAGCATGATCTGATACAGAAAGGGGGGAGGGGGGCTGAGCTGTTGCTTCTGTTTCCATTCTATCTCCCCAGGAGTTCTGTTGGTTACTAGGCCCCTCATCCCCAGAGTCTAAAGCAGACTGCATTTGGATATTGACAGGATTGACAGTTTCCTGGGGCTCACGCCTGATGTCCTCAGTATGAAGATCTAAGCCAGAGTCAGTAATGAAAGTACTGGGCATATTCCCAGTAGCTATTTCTGTGGTCATATCAGAATTGTTCACACAACATGAGTTCAGAGACCCTGATATTGCACTATGTTCAGGGTCTGGAATCCACTGTCCAGAGGCTGTTTTTTTCCAGCCTGCATTTTTAAAAGAATTTTTCAAAGACCATGGGAGTTTTTTCTGCAGTGAGCTGACAGTTCTTTGTGGAGGACCTGCCCGCCCATGCCTAAACCCACGTTTTCTCCCTGCATTTGCCACTTTCCCAGCATTTATTTATTTCCTTCTGTTCGTACTTACAGCACATTCAAACACAGGAGGTATTTGTTCAAGGTCCTCAGCAGCAATAGTGCAGTTTGTTGATACCATGGTTGGCATTGCAGCCGCTGGAAATGCTGATTCACTCTGGTCCTTTGATGCTGTTGCATCATGCTCAGTTGAGAACTGTCTGTCATTTGAAACTGTTTTTTCAGGCTGTTGGAAGCTGTCAGGCTGTGCTAAACAAGTCATTGCAGGCAAACTTGAAACAGATGGAACATTTTCATCTTGCACAGCAGGTCATTCTCCACATACCTCTGCAACAACTTCAGTTGGTATTGCTGCACTAGACGATCCAACTTCTGAGTTCAGCAAGGACAATATTAATGGTCTCTTCTCTCCCTCAACAGTTTCTTCAGCCAGTCTTCCTCATTTTGCTCACCCGCCTGTGCAACAGGTACAGCAGTTTCCAGTCCATTTTGCTCATTACCAGTAGCAGCAAAAACTTCATTGATCTCCTGGGCTGGACCTTCAGGGAGGGAGATCTGCTCAGCTGCAGGTACACCAGCAGACCGATCACTCTCAGGGACAGCAGCCATGGGTTCAGCAGCTCCCCCCTACTGACAACAGTAGGAGAATATTTTATTGAATGCACACCATTACAATCATATATTACATCAAAGGAAACAGAAAGTAATACAGAAATTAATACAAGAAATAACTCAAGGGAATACAGGATTAACACAACACATTATTACTACAATAGAACGACCCACCACCACTGTGTATACTTGTAACAATTCTTTTCTCAATACACCCAGAATAAAGTATCCACTAAATCCCAGTTTGCTTACTCTATTTATACTCTATAAAGAAGGAGAACCCATTCCACCATTTCTTGACTTTGCCTAATGGATAAAGTATTATGTTTCGTAAACCTCGCCAAGGGCTTGTTCACATAATATGGCAAGAGTTTTATAGTGCATTCTCCATTGTTGAAAGACCCACTGGCATCAGGCCTGCCATAGATAAAATTTCAAACAACATAGGACTACTCCTACAGTTCCAACATGGTATGTATTTTTTTAATGCACTTGGAAAAATTCCTAATACCAAGGATTCGTAAGACATGTTAGTTAGCCATGGCAACCTCCATTTCTGTGCTATGTATGCCCATAGTGGCTTTACATGGAAACACTCCAAGAAAAAATGTTCAGTTGATTCCTCAATAGCCTGACATGATGTGCAAGGACAATATACTTCCTGTACTGCTTTATGTTTCAAGTTCCCTCGCAGGTTTAGCCTACCATATACTGACAGCCATAGGATCTCCCACATAGGAAAGGGGATCCTCTCATTGTCCAGTTGTGACAGCACCCATTTGTTTTTTTGGGGGGGCACTTCTTGAACTCAGGTTCTAAAGGGTGGGATACAGAGATTATCAAGGTGTACAACTGGGCCCTGAGGATTGTAGAATTTGTTTCATAATTCCCCATTTGTAAAGCCTCTGGGCAATGGGTTTCAGAAAATCAGGAAGGTTGAGATGGGGGGATACTTTCGGAAGGGTCCCGGTCCAAACCTGTAAGTAGTTGGCTATGATCCCTTGAAACCCTAGATGTGCCAGGGAGATGGAAGGACACAACACTCCTTTAATGTTCTGGGAGATGACTAGAGAGTAAAAAAAAGAAATGGGGTCAATCATACTTAGACCCCCTTGTTTTTTTGGGGAGCTATGTAAAGGCCCTCTTCATGGGATTGAGGTGGCCTCCCCAGAACATCTGAAAGAAGGCTTGTTTTTACAGTCTTGTTTCTAGTCTGTAAGGGGAGGAAAAATCATTACTATATAAAGAAAGTCTGGAATTATGAATTGTTTAATGACTTGAATTCTCTTAAGTTTGGATATCCTTCAACCTTTCCACCTTTCTACTTTGGCTTCTGTTGAGTTTAGTGCTAAGTCCCAATTCTGGGAAGTCATATTCTGAGGCTTAAAAAGGATACCTAATATTTTTACTGTGTCAGAAGTTAACTGGATCCCTGATATGGCCACTGGGAGCGAGGGGTTCTCCCTAATAATAGACCTTTGCATTTTTCTAGGTTTCTGGGGGGGGTAGGGTGCCTGCCTGGTGCCATGGCTTGGAGGGACAGGGAGCGAATCCTCAGGATCGCAGGAGCAGTTGCACGGGGAGAGAGCTGGATGTCAATTTCCACCTAGGGACAAATGACCTGGCTGAGAAATGGATCAGAGCAGTTCAGGAGGAGTTTGTGGAGTTGAGGAGGGGCCTTAGACAAGTAGCACACATGGTAACTTTCTCAGAGGTGCTGCCTGTCTATGGCATGGGTGAGGCTAGGGTGCTCTGCACCACGGGATTCAATCAATGGTTAAAAAATTGGTGCAGAGCACAGGGTTTTGGCTTCATTGGGAACTGGGGGTCCACCTGGAGGGATACAGGCCTATACTGGCGTGATGGTCTGCATCTGTCCGGGGGGGAACCAGGATCCTAGGTGATATGTTTAAATGCTTCATTGGTGAGCATTTAAACTAGCCAAGCTGGGAGGCACTGGAAAGGAGCAGGGAAATCCTAGCCTGCCCAGGAAACTCAGGGTAGTTAGTGAGGTAAACACTAAGATACAGAAGTCAATAGGTAGAAGGGATGGGATAAATGGAGAAAAAGGCAAAGGCAGTAAGGACAGGGATGGGGCGAAAAGGTGTAGGGCCATCAAAAAAAAGGAGGGTAAGGAGTACCAATACAAATAGTCTAGGTAACAAGCTTCCTGAACTGGTGGCCTTGATGGAAAAGGGATTCCTGGATATTGTGGCAGTCACAGAAACATGGTACACACAGAACCATGACTGAGGTGTTAACATACCAGGGTACACAATCTACAGGAGGGACAGGGAGGGTAGAAGAGAAGGAGGAGTAGCTCTCTACGTAACGGAAGGGATCAAAGCAATTGAACTAAAAGGTAAACACATAGAAACATAGAAACATAGAATTTGACGGCAGATAAGCACCGCTTGACCCACCTAGTCTGCCCATTTCCCTACCTAATGGATAAGCTGCAGATCCTAGTTAACTAGCAGCCTACTTCTTTCTACCTCCACCCCCTAGAATTGCCTTATGACTGTCCCATGCATGCTTGAATTCAACCACTGTTTTTGACTCCACAACCTCCTCCGGAAGGCCGTTCCATGATTCCACAACCCTCTCTGTGAAAAATACTTCCTTACATTACCTCTGAGCCGCCTCCCATCTTCAGATTGTGCCCCTTGTTCTGCACACTCTTTTTGAATGATGCTACCCTCTTGGACTTTGTTGATTCCTCTTGAGGTACTTGAAAGTTTCTATCATGTCCCCCCTCTTCCTCCTTTCCTCGAGGCTATTCATATTAAGTTCCTTTAGTCTCTCTTCATATGTCTTCTGGTGCAGACCCTGCACCATTTGAGTTGCCCTCCGCTGGACAGCTTCCATCTTGTCTATGTCCTTGTGGAGATTGGGTCTCCAGAACTGCACACAGTACTCCAGATGGGGTCTCACCAACTATCTGTACAGAGGGATAACAACTTCTTGTTTTCTACTGGTGATGCCTCTCCCTATGCATCCCTGTATCCCCCAGCCCTCCTTACTGCCCTCTCACATTGCTTGCCCACCTTTAAGTCATCTGATATGACTACCCCTGGTCCCGTTCCATTTTTGTTGTTGTTAGTATCTCAACTCCCATTGTGTACTCTTCCCCTGGATTTTTGTTTCCCAGGTGCATTACCTTGCACTTCTTAGCATTGACTCTAAGCTGCCATACATTTGACCATTCCTCTAACCTTGCCAAGTTCCTTCTTATCCTTTCCACCCCACTTTGTGCATCAACTCTGTTGCAGATCTTTGTGTCATCTGCAAAGAGGCATACTTTTTTCTTCCAGTCCTTCTGCAATGTCACTTATAAAGACATTGAAGAGGACTGGGTCCTAATACTGAACCCTGCGGTACCCCACTAGTAACCCCCCTTTCTTCAGAGTGGACTCCATTTACTACTACCCTCTGTGTCCTATTCTCCAGCCAATTCTTTACCCAGGTTATCATCTTGGGACCCACTCCCAGGCTGGCTAACTTATATATATTAATCTTTTGTGTGGGACTGAGTCAAATGCCTTGCTAAAGTCTAGGTAGGCCATGTCCACAGCCCCTCCCCTGATCTACTACTTTGGTCACCCAGTCAAAGAAATCTATTAGATTCATCTGGTATGACCTTCCCACTGTGAATCCATGCTGCCTTGGGTCCTGTGCCCCTCTGGACTCTAGGTACTCGACAATTCTTTCCTTCAGAAGTGATTCCATAGCTTTCCCTATCACTGAGGTTAAACTAACAGGTCTGTAGTTTCCTGCTTCTGCCCTGCTCCCACATTTGTGAAGTGGAATCACATCTGCCCTCCTCCAGTCCTCAGGTACCACCCCATTCTCCCATGATTTGTTAACGAGCGTAGTCAGTGGTGTCACTAGTTCTACCCTTAGTTCTTTTAGAATTCTGGGATGAATCCCATCAGGCCCCATTGCTTTGTCCCCCTTCAGTTTTAAGAGTTCTTTCAGAACCCTTTCTTCTGTAAATGGGCTGGTATCAACTTCTGTATCCAGAGTGTTTCTATTGTTTGTTTTAGGTACCTCCCTATTCATTTGTAAATACTGAGCAAAATATTTGTTTAGTATCTCTGCCTTTTCACTGTCACCTCTCTGCACCACCCATCCTTCTATTAAGCCTCACTATCCCTCCCTTAGTCTTCCTTCGCTCCCTGATGTACCTAAAAAAGGTTTTATCCCCCTTCTTAACTGAGTTGGCTATCTTTTCCTCTGTTCGGGCCTTTGCTGTTCTGACTGCCTTCCCAGCTACCTTTTGCTTTAACTGATACAATTCTCTGTCCTGCTCCTTCTGTGATTCCTTTTACTTTCTGAATGCTTTCTTTTTCTCTTGAACCTTCACTGCCACCTCCTTTTGAGAACCATAGTGGTTTCTTACATCGTTTTGTTTTGTTTATTTGCTTCACACAAAGGCTTGTTACCTCTGTGATGGCAGTTTTTATTATTCCCCATTGTTCTTCCACCCCTTCTTCCTGCCCATTTGCTAGTGCATTCCTTAGGCACTCACCCATTTTGGCAAAGTCAGCCCTCCTGAAGTCCAGTACTTTTGCCTTTGTATGGCTTGACTCTATTGCTGTGTTTATTGTGAACCATACTGTTCGATGGTCGCTAGTTCCCAGATGGCTACCCACTTCTACATCTGTGATCCTCTCTCCATCTCCATTTGAGAGAACCGGGTCTAAGATTGCTCCCTCTCGAGTGGGTTCCAATACTAGTTGCCTAAGGCATGCCCCCTGTAGGGCATCTAGAATAACCCCACTCTTAGAAGTGGCTGCTGCAACTGCACTCCAGTTAACATCTGGCATATTCAAATCACCCATCAGCAATATCTCCCCTTTATCTGCCATTCTAACTATACTTTCTATAATTTCCTTGTCCATTTCCTCCCCCTGAGAGGGGGGGTCTGTATATAACCCCTGTGTGGATTGTGGTGCCATTGCCTGCCTCCAAATTGACCCACAGTGCAAGAGGAGAGGAGACAATGTGGGTCACTCTGGAGACAGGAAATGGCACCACAATCCGCACGTGGGTGGTATAAAGACCCCCATCTAAGGGGGAGGAAATGAACAAGGAAATGATAGAAGGCATCCTTAAGATGGCAGAAAAAGGGGAGATATTATTGATGGGGGACCTGAATATGCCAGATGTTAACTGGAGCACCTTTACTGCAGCCACATCCAAGAGCAGGGTCATTCTCAATGCCCTACAGGGGGCATGCCTCAGACAGCTAGTGTTGGAATCCACTTGGGAGGGAGCAATCTTAGACCTGGTACTCTCAAACAGGGATGGAGAGAGGATCTCAGATCTAGAAGTGGGTAGCCATCTGGGAATAAGTGACCACCAAACAGTGTGGTTCACAATAAACACAGCCGCAGAGTCAAGCCATACAAAGGTGAGAGTACTGGACTTTAGGAGGGCTGATATTGTCAAAATGGGAGAGTGCCTCAGAAAAGCACCAGCAAACAGGCAAGAAGGAGGAGTGGAGGAATAATGGGGAAACATCAAAACTGCCATCAAAGAGGCAACAAGCCTTTGTGTGAAGCAAATAAACAAATCAAAACAAAAGAAATAAACACTATGGTTCTCAAAAGATGTGGCAGGGAAGATAAGGGAGAAAAAGATAGCATTCAGGAAGTACAGTATAAGAAAACACAGAAGGAACAGGACAGAGAACTGTACCAGTTAAAGCAGAAGGAAATGAAGAAGGCAGTCAGAATAGCAAAGGCCCAAACCAAGGAAAAGATAGTCAACTCGGTTTAGAAGGGGGATAAAACCTTTTATAGGTACATTAGGGAGCCAAGAATGACCAAGGGAGGGATAGTGAGGCTTAATAAAGGGAGGGGGTGGTAAGAGAGGGACAGTGAAAAGTAGGGATACTAAATGAATACTTCTGCTCAGCATTCACGAAAGAAGAGATGGGGAAGGTACCTGATCCAATCAATAGAAGCACTCGGGATAGGCAGGTCGATACAGTCCTTTCACAGAAGAAAGGGTTCTGAAAGAACTCCTAAAACTGAAGGTGGACAAAGCAGTGGGGCCTGATGGAATTCACCCCAGAATTCTAAAAGAACTAAGGGGAGAACTAGAGACACCACTGATTACTCTTTTTAACAAATCATGGGAGGATGGTATGGTACCTAAGGACTGGAGGGGGTGGATGTGATTCCCCTTCACAAAAGTGGGAGCAAGGCAGAGGCAGGAAATTACAGACCTGTTAGCTGGACCTCAGAGGTAAGGAAAATGATGGAATCACTTCTGAAAGAAAGAATTGTTGAGTACCTAGAGTCCAGCGGGGCACAGGACTCAAGACAGCATGGATTCACAGCAGGAAGGTCATGTCAGATGAATCTAATAGATTTTTTTGATTGGGTGACCAAAGTAGTAGACCAGGGTGGGGCTGTGGACATGGCCTACCTAGTCTTTAGCAAGGCATCTGACACAGTCCCACACAAAAGATTAATAAATAAATTAGCCAGCCTGGGAGTGGGCCCCAGGGTGGTAGCCTGGGTAAAACATTGGCTGGACAACAGGACATGAAGGGTAATAGTAAATGGAGTCCGCTCTGAAGAAAGGGGGGGTTACTAGCGGGGTACCGCAAGGTTCAGTACTGGGTCCGGTCCTTTTTATTGTCTTTATAAGTGACATTGAGGAAGGACTGGAAGGAAAAGTATGCCTTTGGCAGACAACACAAAGATCTGCAACAGGGTTGATACACAGGGGGGGTGGAAAGGATGAGAAGGGACTCTGCAAGGTTGGAGGAATGGTCAAAAGTATGGCAGCTTAGATTCAATGCAAAGAAGTGCAAAGTAATGCACCTGGGAAAGAAAAACCCAGGGGAAGAGTACTCAATGGGGGGGAGGTATTAACAACAACACAAATGGAAAGGGACCTGGGGGTAGTCATATCAGATGACCTAAAGGTAAGCAAGGACTGCAAGAAGGCAGTAGGAATGGCTGGGGGGATACTGGGATGTATAGGGAGAGGCATCACCAGTAGAAAACAGGAAGTTGTTATCCCTCTGTACAGACAGTTGGTGAGACCCCATCTGGAGTACAGATGTGCAGTTCTGGAGACCCCATCTCCTCAAGAACATAGACAGGATGGAGGCAGTCCAGTGGAGGGCAACTAAAATGGTGCAGGGTCTGCACCAGAAGCCATACGAAGAGAGACAAAAAAAGCTTAATATGTATAACCTTGAGGAAAGGAGGAAGAGGGGGGGACATGATAGAAACTTTCAAGTACCTCTAGGGAATCAACAAAGTCCAAGAGGGTAGCATCTTTCAGAAAAAGAGATGTGCAAGAACAAGGGGACACAATCTGAAGATAGAGGGGGGATGGTTCAGGGCAGTGTGAGGAAGTATTTTTTCACACACATGAACGGCCTTCCTGAGGAGGTTGTGGAGTCAAAAACTGGGGGGGGAATTCAAGAATGCATGGGACAGACATAAGGCAATTCTGTTGAGGGGGTAGAAAGAAGTAGACTGTTGGTTAACTAGGATCTGCAGCTTATCCAATAGGTAGGGAAATGGGCAGACTAGGTGGGCCAAGCATTCTTTATCTGCTGTCAAAGTCTATGTTTCTATGTTAAACTGGAATTTGAAACTCTAGAGTATCATTTTAATTCTTGGAAGAATATGGGTAACTGCTTGGGGTTCTCAAAAAACAGGCAGATGTCATCTGCAAAGGCCTGAGCATTTAAGGGGAGAGACCATTAGGTCTGGGGATGCCTTCCCATGCGGAGTTAAAGATAAGTATCCTCATTAGAGGATCTAGGGAAATAATATGTAGCAAAGAGCTTAACGGGCACCCTTGGCATACAACTTTCGAGATCTGGAAACTTTTTGTTACCTGACCTTTTATTATGGGAGACACAGAAGTGGATCAGTGCAGGAGTTTTATCCAGAGTATAAATTGAGGGGGAATGCCATAGTATTCTAGTGTGGAAAATAGAAAGGGGTGGTAAACCCTATTGAATGCTTTACTCTGGTCTAGTGTTATTATGCTACCCTTCTGGTTATTAGTTGATAGGGAGTCAATCATTTCTCTAATGGTCATCAGTGGGTGTTGGATTTTCCTGTTGGGGAGTCCACAGAATTGTGAAGAGTGGATTAAAGATTGTGCCACTATCTATAATCTTCTATTTAGTACTTGAGATAACATTTTGAAACCTGAGTTAGGAATTGTTACAGGCCGTCAATTTTGAATTTGCGTTCTCTCGTCAGATTTAAATATGAAAACTATTAGCCTGGTTGTGAAGTCAGATGGAACATCTTTGAGAGTTAAAAAGTATGAAAATACTTCACTTAGGCGTACTGCTAATTCTTTAGGGAAGGTTTTATAGCATTCATATGGAAGGTCGTCCAAGTCCGGGGAAGTGCCTAATTTTAAGAGGGTAATAACTTCTATTTCCTTTGACGTGATTGGGTTGGCTAAATTATTTATTCCTTGGGGGGGGGCAGGGTGCTTAAGACTCTTAAGAAATTAATTTATAACAGATTCCTTGGGGGGGTGTCACTCATGATATGTGACTTCAGAAATTCTGAGATGACTTTAGCGATATCCGAGGTAGATTCTGTGAGATTCCCTGTGCTGTCATGTAATTTTTTGTAAGTTTGTCGCATGGTTTCTTGCCATAGATGCTTCATAAGGAGCACCTATGGGTGTTTTCTGGGTCCCATGGAGTATGACTCTAACAGTTTTAGCTCAGTCGTACTGGAATTCTTTCATTTGGGATTTTAGATGTTCTATTTGGGAGGAGCAATCCTTCCTGGACTGTGAAGCTAATGTAATTATGTACTGAAATTGGTTCCTCAGCTGAAGGTATTTTAAAAAAATTGAGTTTTCCCTTTTTTTCCAACTGGCTGGAGCCAGTGAGCTATGTTACGCTTTGTGTCTGCCCACCATTCTCTGGTATCGTTGTAGAGATTACAGACTGAAGTTCTTGCCCACTGAAGGCTTAAAATACCCTTTCTAACTTCAGGGTCTGATAGAAGAGAGGTGCTCAGCCTCCATCAGTCCTATTTCTTCCCCAGGAGGGGGTAGTCCTGGAGGGTTAATTTTAACAGGAGGTGGTCAGAGAACTCTAAGGGGAAGATCTCTAGGGCTGGGAGGGGGGAATATTTTTGGAAGTGAAAAAATGGTCTATGGTAGACGAGTATTTCCCTCTGGTGTAGGTACATTTTGGTCCTCTCTTCTGAAACTGGGCACAGTTTGTTAGATCTGCTGTTACTATACAGTTTTTGAGTGCATTAGAGTCTAAATAATTATTTTTCCCCACTGTTTTTATTGTTTTGGGAAGTTCATAGTTAAAGTCCCCCCCCAAAAAAAAATATATTCGGGAGGTCACAAGAAAGGGTTGAAGGGAGGAAAAAAGGGTAACTCTCTCAGCCTTTGATTGGGGCCCGTAAAGGGAAATAAATCTACATGGGGAGTGGTGCCAAATACCGTCCAGAATTAATAACCTACCTGGAACTATGTCGACCAGTTTTGTAAGTGTAAAAGAGAAGAAGTTAAAGAGAATACTCACCCAGTCTACATTATCTGTCCTGAAGGACCAGAAGGAAGGAAGGAAGGTCCCCAGGACCATTTGGCATGATATAAGTGGGCCTGGTCAACTAATGACATCCATGTTTCTTGTAATAAGAATGCATCAAATTAAGATCCATGTAAATACTGGAAAAACATGTTTCTCTTTTTATGGTTTACTAAACTACAACTGTTCGCAGTAACCAGACATTGTTTCCCCATAGAGTTGAGTTCCTACCGAGTTAGGGACCTTTTTTCTTTTTTTCTTTTCTTCCCTTTGTACTCAATCATGCTGTTGTTAGTAATTATGGGATCTTGGTTTTGTGAACTTATGTTGGAATCTCCTACCTCCATTTTGGACTCCCCCCAGTTGGTAGTGGCAAAGACTGAGAAGGGGTTGTCTGATTCAATCTCAGGGGTTTCCGGGGGAGGAGGGCTTTTGTGTTCCTCAAGGGCCTTCTTCTAGGCAATGGGGTGTGCCTCTGAGCTGGGGAGGCAGGGAGGTATGGGGAAGTTGGAGGGCACAGGAGGTTGAATTACTTCTTCTGGTGGGTCCTGGCAACACACAGGGAGGGGAGGAAATGCCAGGGAGGACTGTAAAATGCTATCTTGGTCTGTTACCTTTTGAAGATCCTTTGAGGACCACCTAGGGGAAGGGGAATCGGAAGTTGCTGCTTTGGTGCTGGGGGTTCTGCAGCTTCTTGAGCTTTCTGGAGTAGGATATCAGGGCTTAGGGAAGAAGCTTTGTTGTTAGCCACCCATGGGCATTCAGCAAATATGTGCCCTGTTTCTTTGCACAAGTCTCATTTGGTGTGGTCAGCACACTGGAAGCTAATGTGACCCACCTTCCCACAGTTGGCACATTGGGGCTTGTTACAGATGCTTGACAAGTGGGTATGAGACCCGCACTTGTAACAAGCCCGGGCTGACCCACATAAAAACAAACCCCTGGGTCCCTACCCAGCATAAAGGAGCTTGGGATATGATGGATGCCCTCATCTAACTGTCTCAGTGTCACTTTAAATTTCCAGCTTCCTTTTCCAAAACATTTCTAAATCCAGTACTGGCTCAGGGGCACTTAGGACATCACATTCCTGGTTTAGCCAATACACAATGTCATCAATAAGTATACCCTAATTCCTAAACATTATAGTTATGAATTTAATCAAGGGTTTTACCAATGGCATAACCAGGAAGAGGGACCAGAGACGAGAGAATTTCACCTGGTTGTACCATTGCCAAAATAGTTCCAGAGCATTTGCACTCCTAAAACTGACATCATAGTTATCTTCAGCAGCAATGTTTATGAGGGTGAAGACTTCCTTGGGGTAGAAGCAGAGGGAGTCTTTAAGTAGATGTTTCCCCACAAAGTATATGTCCAGTCTTGTTTTCATGCCACCTTTATATCTAATACAAACCACGTTCCTTCTGGGGGTGCATCTTGTTTTGATTTTTGGAAAAGTTCTGACAGTAGAGGCCTTTGAGGAGGATCAGGTATGTTGTCCTGCTGCTGAGTTTCGGGATCTGGTATTTGGGGGAGGGGGGGTAAGGCCCCAGATTGCCCTTTTTTTAATAGTTATTACTTTTTTCCACCAGCTTACATCCAGATGGTGCCCCCAGCCCCGTAGCCTGACGTCCACCATCCGGCAGTTACCTGGCCCCAGGGCTTGTCCACCCTGGCGGGGCCGGCAAGGTTCCCCAACCCCTACCAGAGCCTGGATTCAAGGGGCCAGTGCTGTGGCTGGCCGGGAGCGGAACCTGTGAGGCACCCTCCATCACACTGCTGTGGCATGTGTATTTTTGTCTGTATTCCTTCCCCTAGGGTTCGGGATGTGCAAGGACACCTGCAGAGTGGAGCATACATGCATCCATGAGTGCTCCCCTCCAAGTGTCTGCCCCCAACTCCTCCCTTGTCTGCAGCATGGCAGCTGTGTCCTCCAGCCTCCGCTAGGGGGCAACCAGGTGCTGGCAGCTGAAACCCCCCCCCAGAGAAGGAGAGCAGTCCATTGGATGCTAAATCCTTCTGCGCCCCTGCCGACACACGGCGGTCTGCACTCGTTCCCGAACACGGGTTGCCAGCGTTGCCCGAGGTAAAGAGACCAGCACCTCAGCTCTCAGTGCCACTGGGCCAGCTTGATTGTCCTTTTGATGAAGGGGGGGTTAAGGCATCTCTTGTTTCAATAGAGGCAGGAGGATTTTCCCCTAGGACTACCATTTTTTTTTTTTTTACCATTTAACATTTTCTTCCTTGCAGCCACAGTCCTGCTTCACATCCAGCCACCACTCCTGTGCTCCACCGCTGACCCTGAAGCTCACATTCCCAGCCAGCAGATGCATCTACACCTGTGATAGGGGCCCCCCCATAGCCCCTGCGCCTGGCGAGGAACCAGTACCGGCACATGCTTCCAGGCATTGTCAGCCGGTGGAACTGCGGCCATCAAGCTGCTGCAGACTTGTGCTGCCATTTATCCACTTGTTCTCCCCACTGTGATCACAGATGTGCAATGACGTCCGAGCACATATGTGCAGACGTCCGCCGCAGTCCCCCCTCAGTTACACCATTGCATGAGGTACCTCCAGGTGTCCCAAGGGGTCACGCAGCACGATGCAATTTCTTCAGCCCACCCCAGGACTAGGAGTGCTGTCTCTTGATGCTCAATCCTAGTCCTCCCCTGCTGACTCCCAATGACCAGAGCTCGCTCCCGAACCTGGGTCGCTGGCGTGGTGTGAGGTGTGGTGTCCGGCGCCTCAACCCTCAGCGCCACCGGGCTGGCAGGACTACTGTTTTAAGTTCTTTTGAGGTTGCCTTCTGGGCGCAGTCTAGCTGAGTCATTGCAGGTACCTGAGGAGCTTCTGTTGAACACCACTCCGGGGATGTTTGGGAGAAGATAGCAGCTGCAGACCAGTTAGGGTCAGGAAGCCACCTGTCATCAGGCATTCTTTTCCATCCTGATTCAGAAAGTACCTTTTCTGGGGACCACTCTACAAAGGGGTTCTGAGATGAAGGATTCAAGAAAAAGGCAGTTTGTTTTGTATTAAAGATTATGAGGTCTGTGTTTTTAGTAGTTGGGGTCTCAGTGGGTTCCTTTACTGCATCATCATTTGTAATAGGTAAGTCATTTGGAATGCTCCATTTCAATATAGCAAAGGCAGGTGTTTTATTTCTGTTGTCCCCTTTATTTGCAAATTTATTTCTTGCTGAGAATGAGAAGATGGTTGCACCATCCTGGTTATCAGTTCCCTTTTGAAAAATAATGTTCTCCGGAGACATTATCGGGTTTTTATAATCACTTGGATCTGCTGAGGTACCCACTTTAATTTCAGCTATAATGTTTTTGATAATTACATTCTCTTTTAGACTGTCTGAAATCAGGTTAGACACCTCAGGCTGATTATGAACGGTGTCCATAGTTTTTCTGTTTTCTTTTAAGCTCCCTGTAACTTTCCCCTCTGGCTCTAGGTACACATTTAGGTTTGCGTTATTATTGCCAGGCATATTATTGTAAGGAGAAAAAGGTGCTACCTGGGGGTGAAGAAGTTTGTCAGACACCGGGGCGGTGGTTCCCTTTGATGTAAGTGTGTCATCAATGTTGATGATCATTCTGACAGCAGGGCCAATTTCTCTGACAGCCGGTTTAAGTCTGGCCAATTCTGCAGTCAGCTGTTGCTTGCAGTACTGGTGCCACCAATCCTCGTCTTCTAATTCCTTTAGTTTCTTTCCATGTAGGTCTGAAATTTCTTTCAAATGATACCTCTTCATTTTTGGAATGGAATTCTGGGATTTGGGCATTAAAATGAATGCAGAACTGGTACCGTTTTCCGATAGGTCTTTCATGGAAACAGATTGTTTCCTACGTCCTCATCCAAAACTTCCAAATGTATTCCTGTGATCTCGGTGGCCTCTTTGGTTAGAGTGACAGTTGTGGCCTGTTCAGCCAAGTTCAGGATTTTCTTCCAGCTCCCTGGGTTCACCTTCTTCCCCTCTGTCCGGCTTCGAACTGGACCCCTCCATCCTATCCACAGGAAGTGATAGCACTCCTGCAGGCAGAGTAGGGGAATTTTCCTGGTGCCCTGGACAAATCTCTAACAGCTTAATCTGGTTCAATATCAGTAAGCATCCGTCTGTATATCCCCTTCCCTGGGGTGAGGCTGAAAATAGGCTGAACTGTCTAGTCCTCGTTTCCCGGTCAACAAAAACAAAATAAATAAATACAATCTTGTTATTGTGCTTCTTTGTGAATGGGGTGAATTGCTTTTGTGAGGGGAGAGTCGGGGGGGCAGCTCATATATTTTCCTGCGGGGTGATATCCTGTTATTTGCCTAAAAGTATTCCCTGCCACTTCCCTGGGTGAAGGCTCTGTGCCAAACCTTTTGTCCACTGTGGAACCTAGGCAGGGCCCCTTGGAGGTGTGTACAGTATGGACTTGAGGGCCCCATGGTAGCCAAGGTGAGTAAAAGGGCTGTTACATATGTTTCTATGTTTCATATTCAAAATAGATATTTTATCACCCTTTCTCCTAACCAGGGGAAGGGGTCAGCCATGGAGAATCTGATCGCCAATGCAGATACAGGGAGAAAATACAGAAGCATAGGTGGTGAAAGTAATTAAAAAATCCTGATGCCTCTAAGCTGTCTGATATAGTACTAGATATACAAACTAGAGGATACTGGCTTAAAGGGAACATCTCCTCAGCCTATTTTCTCTACACCTGTGTAGTCTGTAGACGTGAACAATGATTCCCTCTCTTGCTTCCCCTAATGTCATCCTAATTTAAATATACTGTTAATGAAGTTGCTTTACTCTGTTTTTCCCTGATGTGAAAACCTGTTTGTCTCCATTTCAAAGATCATGACCACATTCACCTAAGGCATCATGGGAGTTGATGATGCATACATTCATGAGTCAGCAGAAGTTATACTCTTATTCAGTTCTGTTATGTGTCTTGTAAAGTCCCTGTATTCTCTAAAATCATTTCTGTGTTCACTGTGTGCGTTCGCGCAGTGAACATCTTGCTGTGAGAGTGGCTTTTGAGGGGTGTGACTTTGTCAGTGTCACACCAATCATCATTCAGGTTGGTCATGACAGTATTCTAGCTTGCTGGGCAGAAATTTCATAAAGTACAAAGGAGAAAGCGGACCCAATCATAGGGTGGCTCTTTCCTCTGATCTACTTAAGGCCACCCATCAAGCATAGCTGATCTGTCATGTTCTCAATCAATCAATCTCACTCTTTATTTATTTATCAAATGCTATTCCAATGAGATCATAGCATTGTACACAGAATCATAAAACATCAGTACTACAAAATTAAAACTTAAAATGAATCATGTTTCAGCAGGCTTTTTGAATATTGGAAAATGCTTGATCAAATAAATATGTTTTTAAGGCAGATTTAAAGGCCTCAATGGACAGGCACTCCCTAATCCGACGAGGTAGAGAATTCCACATGGTCAGCACAGCAAAAGCAAATGATCTAGCGCATGAAGTTGTTAAATGGACCCTGGGAATTTCTAACAATCCCTCATCGGCAGAGCGGAGATGACGAAGGGGGTGGTAGGGACAAAGGAGATCTTGCAGGTACCAAGGTCCCAGTCCATATAGGGCCTTAAGTCAGTAACCCGACCTTGAAGGTGATCATCCATTGTGCTGGCAGCCAGTGCAGGCTGTAGAGCACAGGTGTGATATGGTAAGATCTTGAAAAGCCAGTCAACAACCTGGCAGCCGCATTCTGCGCCAGCTGCAGGCGGCAGAGGTCCACCCCTAGTAGCCCTAGGTATAGGGCATTGTAGTAATCAAGGTGTGAGGTCACAAAAGTGTGGACCAATGTCAGAAGGTAATCAGGTGGGACCAGGTGTTTTATCTGGGCAATATTCCTCAGATGGTAAAATGAGGTCTTGACAATGGCCTACGCCTGAGATTTAAGTGTCAGATCGCTATGAAGCATAATGCCCAGATTCCACACCCGGTCAGAGGTCATCAGTTGACTGCCTCCTAGCCAAAGCCCGGATGGCTGCCACACTGATAACCCCTCTACCCAATGACCTGGGTCCACAACCAACACCCCAGTCTTATCTAGATTCAGCCTAACGCAGTTGGCACTCATCCAGTCCTGAATCTCAGAGAGGCAGTTGTTAAAGACCGAAACAACATCGCTTTGTTCAGGCACAAAGGACATGTACAGTTGAGTATCATCTGCATAGCAGTGAAAACTCAACCCGTACTGCCTAATAATGTCCCCTAATGGCAGCATGTACACCATGAATGACATGGGGGAAAGCAGAGCCCTGCGGTACCCCACTTGGCAGGGAGAGAGGGTCCGAAGAGAAAACTCCCGACTCTACTGTCTGCATTCTACCATTGAGGAATGAATGGAACCATCTGAGGACTATACCAGACAGCCCACAGAATAACCACAGGTGCTCCAGTAATACCCCATGGTGCATGGTGTCAAATGCTGCAGAGAGATCAAGGAGGACCAAGACGGAATGGTTCCTCCAATCTTTCGCCATCAGGAGATCATTAAGTACCTGAACCAACGCAGTCTCAGTACTATGCCTCTTCCTGAAACCAGACTGAAGAGGATCATAGAGATTGTGGGTGGTCAGATGCTCCTCAAGCTGCAACATGACTGCTTTCTCAATAACCTTGCCCACAAAGGGCAGGTTAGAGACAGGCCTGTAGTTTGTGAGACTGTCAGGGTCAAGAGAAGGTTTTTTAAAAGAGATTGAACCACCGCCTACTTCAGGGTGTGCGGAAACACCCCGGTCTCTAATGAACACCTAACTATCTCAGCAAGGACCGGTCTGATTACCTCCATGCACCCCATCAAGAGGCGCGTTAGACCTGGGTCCAGACTACAGTAAGTCGGTTGCAAACCCCTGATCATCTTCATGACGTCCTCGATCGCCGACTGGCTAAAGTCTGACCAGACAAACTGGGTGCTTGCAACCCCACACCGATCTCCACTCTGCCCATTTCAGCCTGCTCAAAACCATCCTACACCTGTAAAAGAGAAAACCATCCATCAATGTCTGTTGCTGCCACCACTGCTACCACCCTAACTGTCCCCTCCCCAGCCCAACCCTATTAGTATTCTGGCATGGAGGGTGCCCAATCCTCTGTGCCAGCTGCTACCCTCCAACTCTGCTCATCATATGTGTACTAGGAGCCTCCGTGCTGCCAAGCATATACACTGACACTGGGGGTACCCAATTCCCCAGTGTAGCCACCTGAAATAAAGAAAACCATCCCTCATAGGTTTTGTTTTCTAAATACACCCTGCAAAAGAGAACACCATCCATCGATGTCTGTTGCTACCACTGCCATAACTGCCCTCCCCCCCAGCCTAACCCATGTTAATATTCTGGCATGGGGTTATCCAATCCCCCATGCTTCCTGATAACCCCCCCCAACCTGCCCGTTTTACTTCTGCAGCACCGGGGAGCCCACCCCAGTGCTGCCAAACATAATACCAACATTGTTGGTGCCGAATCCCCTAGAGTCATGACCCGAAATAAAGAAGACTGTCACTTGTAGTTTTTTTTATAAACCCCATAAAAAAGAAAAACGTCCATCAATGTCTGTTGCCACCACTACTGTCCCCCACCCGACCCTCCACTTAGCACCCACCACCCCACACCCACCCCAAGTTGTTACTTACCCATTGGGTCCAACACTGTAATCCTCTCTGAACTGCAGACACGTCTTCACTCTTCAACACCGGACCACGAACTGAGGAAATCAGGTATGTGATTCAATGTATTTCAATGGGGTTTTGAACTTATTGGCACAACTTGGCTATTTTTACATATTTTTGCCACAAATTTTCAACATGCCTTTTTTGGGACCCCACCTCATGGACAAAGGCAGTACAATTAGGCAAATCTGTTCTGAAAGGTGATTTCACAGTCACTGCACAAAATCACTTTTCAGGCAGGAGTTGAAGATTTTCTCCACCCCTGTTCATGATGTGGGGTCATAAGAAGGCCATGTTATGAATGCAGGTTTGTAACTTTGGTAATTTTCAATATTATGACCCCTAATTTTCAAAATAGTCATTTTTTCACAGCACCTCATGAATGTGACAGCTGTCATTTTTCAAACCTTAGCCAAAATGTGTTTTCGCACTTGTGGCATGAAATTACCTTTTGGGTAGGATTTGAACATTTTCTCCACCCTTGTTCATGAGGTGGGGTCATAAAAAGGCTATGTGGGGTTACAAGAAGGCTATTTTGAAATTTAGGGTACAAATATGAGAAAATAACAAAGTTATGAATCCTTGTTGCATTTTTTCAATGCATGCTTGTAACTATGGTATTTTTCAATATTTTGACCCCAACTTTTTAACATAGCCATTTGTTCATACCACCTCATGAATGTGACAGCTGTCACTTAAAAAAAATGACATTTCAGCCATTGTTTTATAAATGACACTTGTCATGCTCAGAAGGAGTGGTAAAAAAAGATTATGCTGAAAATTTGGAGTAAACATGTTAAAAACCAACTAAGTTACGAGAACAGCATGAATTCATGGTAGGCAGATTGTGTGTAACAAACCTGTTGTCTTTTTATGAAAAAATATCTCATTCACTGGATACAGGCACATCTGTGGATTGTATATCTTGGACCTTGCTAAGGCATTTGATAAAGTCCCTCACAGGGTCATAATACAGAAAATGATAGACATCCAGGTGGACCATAGAATTATTAAATAGATAGGGAGCTGGCTGAGAGGTAGGAGTCAGAGAGTCACCATAAATGGGTATCTATCCAATACAATTCCAGTGACTAGTGGGGTTCAGTTCTGGGTCCAATACTGTTTCAGTTATTCATGTCAGATATGGGTATACAAACAACTAGCTGGCTAAGTAAATATGCTGGTGACACCAATATAGCCAGGGTAGTAAAAACCCAAGAGGACACAGACACAGTCTAAAGGGACCTAGATAAGATATCAGAATGGATCAACAGATGGGGATGAGTTTCAACACCGACAAGTGTTGCATTATGCATCTGGGGCGATACAACAAGGAAGACACATATTTTCTAAATGATATGCCTTTAAGAATGACAGATGAAGAAAGAGATTTAGGAATAACAATAACAGACAGATTATCTGATGATACACACTGTAAAACACAAACAGGCAAAGCTAAGAAAATACAATGGACAATAAAGAGAAATTTTAGAAGTAGAGATGAAACAGTATTGATGCCTTTGTATAGATCTTATGTAAGACCATTGCTTGATTATGAAAGCCAAGCATGGGGAGTTGCAACTAAGGGTACATCAGAAAGGTTAGAAAAAATCCAGAGACAAGCAACAAAAATTATACATAATATAAGAACCGTATCATACAATGAAAGATTACAAAAACTAAACGTGATGTCATTGAGCACTAGAAGGATATGAGGGGACCTACTTTTATGTTACGACATCATGCAAGATAACTATCTCTTGAACGAATTAAAATTTGAATCTAAAAATTATAACTTAGGCATGAGGGGACATCCCCTACAACTGAGACCTTAGAGGTTCATAACAAATAATAGAAAATCCTTTTTCACACAAAGAGTGGTTAACCCATAGAATTAATTACCTATTGAAGTGATTGTCAGTAAAGATAAAAAGCAGTTTTAAAAAGAGACTAGGCACTCATATCTTAGAAGGAAACATCTTGTCCTATTATAGGAGGAAGTAGGCTGTTGGTTAACCAGGATCTGCAGCATATCTAATATGTAGGGAAATGGGCAGACTGGGTGGGCCAAGCAGTCCTTATCTGCTGTCAAAGTCTATGTTTCTATAGGTAATGTGACAGGAGCACACCTACTGTAGGCACACTGCCTTCTCTGCTCCTTACACCTCAGTATGACCCTTAGTATAAACAAATTGTTTCAACATTTACTCATAACTTTATTTTTTGCAGATTTTGGCCCCTAATGTTGAACGTATCCCTTGTGTTACCCCATCTCCTGAACATGGCAGGTATCATTTTTCAAAACTCCTCTGAAACTTGCTTCCACAATCACACAGCAAAATCACTTTTTGGTTCGGATTTGAAAAATTACATCTATCTTGATCATAACGTCAGGTCATAAAAAGACTGTTGGACATTTTAGGTCAGATTGCCTCTCAGCTGCCATGTCCTGGATAAAAAGCAGGCCAGCACTGAAAAAGAGACATTGCATCTCATCTGCTCTATCCTGTGTGAATATATAGTAAAAATGTGTACAAGCAAGACCTGGTAGAACAGCAATACAAGCAGCGAACATTCGGCATTGACAATTGCTTGTTTTCTGACTCATATACACTTTAGACTACAGGAAACAGCAGAGCACTTACTATGTCTTGAAAAATGTTACAGCCAGCATAAGACAAGAACTCAGAGACTACAAAGGACAGATGCAGCACTGACTAATACAGTGTAACTACTGCAGGTTGTGCACCAAACTATCACAGAACTCCAGGATACCTTACGTGAGTCAGATCATGACCTTTGCAATGGAATCAAGCTGCTTTATATACCAGATTTAAATACCTTCATCTACATTTAAATCCTGATGAAATTAGGAGGGTGCAATAGAGGAAGTCATTGTGCATGCCTACAATCTACACAGGGAAACAGAAGAAAAGGCTCAAGGGGCTATCCCTTTAAATTAAAAAAGAATAAGGTCAGTAAGCTGTGAGAAACCTGTTTACATAGAGTTATCAGCTTCTGAAACATTGGAACAGACTTCAAGCAGAGGGCTACAGGTCAGCAGTTCACAAGGTTCATGGCAGAGCTAGCTCTTCTGTTCTGCTGGCACAGTACCTGATGGCAAATATCATGGGCTACAGTTACAAATGCTAAGTTGGCAGGTGATGTGTGGTGTGTGTGTGTGGGGGTGGCTAGGGAATGTGTTTTTTCCATTCTAGAGTTGCTTATACTTCTGTCTTTCTGAATGATTACTCACCAAACCGACACCATTTTTATGTTCACTGTGCACACACGCACAGAGAACATTTTGTTAGGAGATTAGCTTTTGAGGGGTGTGACACTGTCAGTCCAATGCAGAGTGGTCTGCAAGGGGCTCATCAGTGTCACACCAGTTATCAGCCAGGCTGATCACGACACTGTTCTGGCTTGCTGTGTGGAAACTTTGTGTATTTCTTTCTTTTTTTTTAATAACTTTTTGAATTATGCAAATGCACATACAATGAGACAGGACGACCTTACTGCAGGGTTACAGGGAGTAGAGGGTCCTCATGGTTTATACATTACAGTATGAATTGCATTCCCTCAGTAATAACCTATGCACACAACTACAAATCACTGTGTCACAAATAAGATACAGGGAGAGCAAAATAGTTCACAGAAAGTAAGAGTCTGAGTGTGGGGACCGAGTGCTATACATAAATCCCTAATATACTATACTAATGCTGAAAGCCGGGTTGCGGCCTACTGCCCCCAGCTATTACACTCTAAGTCAGGCATCTGTAGCCACTCTTGGGATCTCCTGTGTGCCTTCTGTCACACTCCACCCTATCCCCTTATGGTTTTAAGGCCTGTGGCAAAGCCATGGTATGGATGTACCTTCCTGCCTAATACGGAGGTGGGGGCCTGCGTCATAGTGGATGGGGTGATAAGGCGATGGGGGGGGCTTCCATAGGTGGTAATAATGACTAACTTGGGGTAGATTAGTATCTGCATTGGAGCCCTTCTGTCAGTAACCTGGTGGTGTTGGTTAGTACTTACAGCTCCGTCTGGTTAACTTCAGGCCTCCCTCCTGTTGTGGTCCTAGGTCTTTGCTTCATGGCTTCCTGTAGGATCCCACAGTGAGGTTATTTGCGATGAGGTCCAAACCAGGGGGATGGCAGAGGGGTACAATCTGTAACAGAGAACAAAATACACACAAAGAACACATTCTTGGAGGTATAACATCAGCTGGGTTTACACCTTGTGAACACCTGATGCCAGGCTTCATCTCTCTTATCCCTTGCCAATCAGTCTCCCTTGTGTCTCATTGTGCTTCTGGCTCGAGGGATGGGGGAGGTCTATCCTCCCTACCTGGGGTTGGTTCAGTAGTGTGGCCGTGGACTAACAACATCATCTGACAGAAAGGTAAGGGCCTCTTATTGTCCGAGCTGCCTGCCTACCCACCTCCCCCATCAAGATAGTCCCTGTAAGGCTTCCAGCAGTCATAAAAGTTGAGGGTAGCATTACCTTGAAGATGTGAAAGCTTATCTAGGGCCACCAGCGAAGCTAGGGATGCAAGGACTTCACTCTGGGTAGGTGCTATCTGGGTCCTCCATTTGCAGAGGATAGCTCTTTTGGTTTGCAAGGCCAGGAGAGCCATCCACCTGAGCTCCTGCTGAGATAGGTGGTGAACTGGGGGCGTGACCCCCAGAATATAGAACTGCAGGTAGAGTGGGAACTGGGTATGGAGAATCCTGTTGCCTAGCTGGTTGATATCCTACCAAAGGGTCCGGATATTAGAGCATGCCCAGATGATGTGGTGCAGTCCCCCCCCCCCCCCGGCATTATTGCACCTCCAACAGCTATCATCTGCAATCAGTTTGGCCTTGTGTAGGACTGTGGGGGTATGGTACCATGAGTGGTAAATCTTTTTCTGTATAAGTCTGCTGTGAGCATCCTTATACCATCTGTGTGAGTCATACTAAGTTTCCTACTACTAAGGTGTATTAGAGAGCAAGAAAGCCTAAAGGCCCATATATGCTCATGTACTAGTCAAAATCAATACTATGTCAATGATTTTATAGATAGTAAATATTCATCTAGTCTCGCTTTGAATTATTCTTTGTCCTTACTAATAATGATACACAATGACAGATTATTCCAAGGTTTAATAGCCCTTAAAGTAAAGAAATATTTTCTCCTAATATAATTGAAGGGTTTACCTATCAATTGGAGAGGGTGACCTCTGGTGTTATGAGATGAATCCTTGAATTGTAATCCGAAGTCAGTCATTAGTACCAGATCCTGAACTATATCATAAAGGAATAATAAATCTCCTCGCAATCTGTGAGTTTCCAAAGATAACACATTTAGATTAGATAATCTGATTTCATAGGGAAGTTGGTACATACCTTTTAAATGTTTAGTAAATTTACACTGAACTTTTTCTAATTGATTTATATCAGTTTTCTTATAATCAAACCAATCAAAATCTTTATTTTACCAGGCGAACATCATTGAGCAACGCTCATTTTCAAGATGGACCTGGGCAGAACGTAAAGACATAATTTACATTGGCTAAAAGCAATGAGTAAAATAGTATAGGATTTCAGAGACTAAATTATACAGTCATCAGGAGTAGACAAGATATTTACAGCATATGAACATTTCATTGGTCAATGCCAGGCTGAATGATGCAATCAGCAAGAGTAGCCATAAGATTTACGGTGCATAAACATTACATTGGTCGGTGCTAGACTAGGTGATACATTCAGCAGGACTAGCCATAATATTTACTGTGTATAAACATTATATTGGTCGATGCTAGACTAGACGAAACATTCAGTGGGGCTAGACATAACGTTTATAGTGTACGGACATTTCAGAGTCAGTGTGCTAATTTAGATAGCTGTGCTCCAGCATAAGCATGCAACCCTAAAGCTGACAGAGGAGGGAGGAGGGAAGCTGGTTCAACACTGGATGATGGGATAGTGACTGGTGGAGGTGGGCACTAGGATGTTTTTTTAGAGAAAGAGCCAGGAAGGAGTACCCGATGGGAGAGGAATATGTGAAGCCTAAAGTGCTTGTTCAGAAATCAGGTTTACTGAGCAAATAACTGATAAGTAATCAGGGTGATGGGCCAGGTAGTACTATGGTCTTGGAGAGAGATTCGGTGCTAGTACATAGGCCAAGTTAGGATCGGGATCAAACACTGGGCAGATAGAGAATACTGTTAAGTGCTAGGGGTGTGAGGGAGGAAGATAAAAAGAATGTATAACAAGCATTTTGACCCCAGTTCATCAAGGACACCAAAACTGGGATACATAGTCAAGGTGAGGCCTACCATATGCTCTGAACAATGGCATTAAACATTTGGATCTCTTGTAGAGATGTTTCGTTTTGAAAGATCAAATAACTTTGTTTTATTTACTGATTCATTGATGTGATGGGAAAAGTCCATATTATTTGAAATTGTTGTGCCCAGATCAGTTTCATCAGTTGTTTCAACAAGTGGGTATTGTCCCAACATATATGTCTTAAAGGCATTTGTCTGACCAAGGTGCATAACCTTTCATTTGGTGTTATTTAATTTCATCCCCCCATGTAGTAACGCATTCAAGGATTTTATCCAGATCCCACTGAATTATGTCAGAGTCTTTTGTACTCGTACATGGTCCACTGATTTTTATTTCATCCGCATACTTAATAGATAATGATAGGCAGTTTGATGTTAAATCAGATATAAAGGCCTGAAATGGACCAAGCACCGAGCCCTGGGTACTCCACTAGTGACATGTACAACATTAGACAGATATCCATTTATACAAACTCGTTGTGTTTGATCTGATAACCAATTTTTAATCCATATTATATTTGTTTATTGTTAGATTTTGTAACTTTATTTCTAAGGCCCAGTGTGGCATAGCATCAAATGCCTTGCTAAAGTCCAAGATGACATCACAAGGCATTCTGCAATCTACTAATAAACTGATGTTTTCATAAAAACTCATCAGATTAGTCAAGCATCCTCTACCTTTTCTAAAACCATGCTGTTCCATATCTGAATTGTTTAATAAAGGGGTTAATACATCACTAATCAAACTTTCAAAGATCTTATATATTGGTGAGGTAAGGCGAATTGGTCGATAGTTTGACCAATCTAATTTCAGGCCCTTTTTATATATGGGGACAACATTTGCAGTCTTCCATTGTGTTGGAACAAAACCCTTAAGCAAGCATTAATCGAAGAGCAGTTTAAGGGGAATCAATAAATAATCAGTGAATAAATACAGTAAATGTCCTGTATTGTGATCTGGCCCCATACAAGTTTTCCCTTTTTGAGATTTTAATTTTTTTTGCGATATCAGTAGTCTTGAAAGTGATAGTGTCCGAGCTAGTATCTGATTTATAAGGCACAGGGATAATCGACTTAGTTAAATCTTGCAGAATTTGTTGTTAAATGTATTGGCCATATCCTTTGGGTTTTGAATTATTTGGTTTCCACTTGAATGGGACCCACCCTGCATTTAGGGTTTTTTTAATGAATTAATATAAGACAAAAACTGTTTACTATTAGATTTTTTTGCATTTTAGCTAAGTTTAATTCCCATTTTTTTTACTTTTTAATAACAGTTTTACAGTGTTTTTGTACACTAATATATTTTGTCCAATTATAAGTTGTTTTTGATTTTAGATATTTAGCATATTTTGCATTTTTCTTTTTCATAAGTTTCTTTATGGATTTTGTTAGCCATTTGGGCTTTAGTTTCCCTTTTATATGTTTAATTTTACACAGTATAAACTTTTTTTTAATGTATATTAAAGAATCATACAAAAGCTCCCAATATTTTTGTAATGTAAGGTCAGCATGTTCTTTTTCCCAGTCTATCTGTTCAAAGACTTGTTCCATCTCAGAGATATTTGCTTTTTCATACATATAAATTGAGACTGACTCTGAATCAACTTCCCAAAAGCATTTTAATTTAAAGGAAATAACATTATGGTCACTGTTGCCAAGAGGTGCTTCAGCTAACACATCATAAACATTGAGTATATCACTAGTCCCGCCATGCCCTTTCCCAGGGGTCCTGCCTAATTTGGGGCCCTAGCATTTTCTCCCACCTGTTCCTGGACTTTTTTGACTGGGAGGGGAGGGCAACCGGGATTTTAGAGTATATCCTCCCCGAAAGACCTTTGAGCTGCTTTCTCCAGCTGGAGATGTCATTGGGTAATTGCGAGCATTCATAAGTGTGAAGTACCAGTCGTACGGCCTTCCTCATTTGGAAGAACCTTCAAAAATTCAGCTTTCTGGAGTCCCCATTTGTCCTGAAGAGATGTAAAGGGTGCCATTCTCATGTGTGGTGTATCCAGCAGGTGTGCAAGTCAGTGAATACCTCTGTTCTGCTAGGAGAGCCACCAGACCACCTTCCTGTCTATAAAGATATCCAGATTGTGCCATAGTGGAGCAATATCCAGAGGTCTGGGATGCATCCCCATTCTCCCATGTGCTCTATTCCAGTATGTAACCAATACAACTATGATGGGATGTCTGATTTTGGGTCTCCTTTCCTTGCTAAAAAGGAGGGCGGCCGCATCTGCCTCCTGACCCTCTGTCCTTTCCATTTCCACCCATTGGAGAGATTGGGGACCCTGAGTGTTGGTCCAGTGCAGTGTCTGTGCTGTTTGGAAGGCAATCTTTTAACCCTCCATCCAAGGCAGATTCCACCCTCCCCTTAACTAGTGAGCTCTCAGCTTGTTGTGACTGAAACAGGGTTTGGCTCTTTCCCATAGGAAGTCCCCCACTAGTTTGTCGAAGGTCTGCACCCACCTGTTGGGCAGATGGATTGTAATATGTGATAGAAGGTAGCTGATCCTTGGGGGTGGTGACCATTTTGACCGCTGCAAATTTGCCAGCTAATGTGAGCTTAAGGAGGCGCCATCTGTCAAACTCTGTTTTGGTGGACTGCAAAAGTGAGTGTGCGCTTGCCTCCCAGAGATCGGCTAGGTCGGGGGGTAATGTTGATTCCCAGATAACTAGTGCCCTTTAGGGCCCACACCAGCCCCAGGCTTGCTGCTACATCCTGTTGGCACCCTTGGTTAAGGGGAAGCAACACAGTTTTGGACTGATTTAGTCACAGCCCAGAATATAGTGTGAATTCCTCCAGGAGCTCCAGTAGTAGGGGTAGTGATGCTTTGGCATCTTCTACTGGGATAAGCAGGTCATCAGCGTACATTTGTGTTGGGTAGGATGTATTGCTGACCCTCACCCCCTTAATCCCTCAGTGGGATCTGATGGCAGTGGCCAGGGGTTCCACTGCCAGGACAAATATCGGGGGACATAGAGGGCACCCCTATCTGGTGCCGTGCCCTAGAGGGAAAGGGGAGGACAGGAGCTGGTTGGTGTTGACCCTTGCTGTCAGGGCTGTATAAATCATGTGAATTCTGGATCTGAATATGTCCCCCACTCCCAAGTGGGCTAGGACTGAGTGCAGATAATCCTACTCCAGGGAGTCAAAAGCCTTCTCGAAGTCTACCGCAATGGCAGCTGCATGTATTCGGAGACTCTTTCCCTTGTGAATAAGGTTAACCAGGGATCGGAGGTGGTCTGAGCTGTGTCTTCCCGGTACAAAGCCCACCTGGGAGTGGTGGATTAGGTCAGTCAAGAATGGACTAAGTCTGGCTGCAAGGATTTTTGCATATATTTTTCTATCGACATTTATTAGGGATATAGGTTGATAGCTACCCAGAGTAGTGGGGTCCTTTCCTTTTTTGGGGATATGTATTATCACAGTTTCCCTGAGCATGAGGGGCAGACATCCCAAGTCTTCCGCTTCCGTGTACATTAGGGCTAAAAGGGGGAGACAAAAGGTCTGCCAGGGTCTGATAGTATTCCACGGTGAAACCATAACTCCCTGGGGACTTCCCTGTTTTGAGTGCCTGTATGGCCTCCTGCACTTCCTGAGCTTCAGTCAGGGCATCCAATATTTGGGCTTGGGTCTGAGACAGCTTCAAGAGAGGAAGCTTATCCAAGAAGTGCTGTATGCCTACCAGTGGTGAGTGATGTGTGGAGGAGTAGAAAGTGGAGTAAAATGTGGTCATGACATTGCTAATGACCTTTGGCATGTTGACTACCTGGCCCGTGTTGTCCTTGAGCCCCGGGATATGTCTTTCCACCTGCTGCTTCCTTAATTGGTACACTAGCACCTTCCCTATTTTGTTTCCTCCCTCCCAGTATCTGTGTTTGAAGCGCAGAATCACTGCCTCGGCTTTCCCAGTCAAAATCTGGTTAATCTCCAGTCTGAGGCCCAGTACTTCTTTGCCTAGCAGGGAGTTGGGGTCAGGGACATTGAGCTGCTTATATTCCCTTTTGGCTTGTGCCAATCTGGTCTCAAGGCCCTGTAACCATTGTTCTCTCTCCCTTCACCTTCTAGAGGTGTACCCCATAATTGCCCCCCCGACAGTGGCCTTCTATGTCTCCCAGGTGTTTCCCGGTAAGGTGTCTTGTACCAGGTTATTTTCCACGAATGTGGTAGTCTCTTGTGTTATCCAAGGTGTGAACTCCAGGTCTCGGAGGAGGGCAGGGTCTACTCGCCATGTAGGCTTGAGAGGGGGGTGTTGCCCCATGTGAAATGTATCTGAACTGGGCTGTGGTCTGATATTACCTTGGGAAGGATAGGGGACTCCAGGACATTGTGGGTTAGTGTGGGGGCAACCAGCCAGAAGTCGATTCTCCTGTAAGAGGCATGTGCCTCTAAGTGGAAAGTGAAGTCCCTGTCTCGAGGATGGAATAGGCACCATGTATCAACTAGCCCTATGTCCTCCATCATTTGCTTCACAGCTAGGCTGGCTCTGACATGAGTTTCCTTGCTTGTTGTGTTCCTATCTATATGGGGCTCCAGCGTGAGGTTAAAATCCCTTCCGATTAGCAGTGGGCAGTCCTTAGGGGAGAAGGCAGTGATTTTTTTTCTGCCAGGGTGTGGAAAAAGCCTGGGTCATCATGATTGAGGGCATAGCTATTACATAGCACTATGGGGCCTGTGGGGGTGTCATATTGGGCTAAGATACACCTTCCATCTGGGTCTGCTAGCATTTTTACCTGGCAACATGGAAGGGATTTGTGAATCAATATCACCACCCCTGTCTTTCTAGTAAGTGCCCCAACATGTACCTCCTGCCATACCCAATCCCTTACTAGTGCTGCGTGGTCATTTTGGGTTAGCGTTGTCTCCTGTAGGAAGGTCACTTGAGAGTGCATTTGCTTCAGGTGAGAGAGGACTTTTTTCTTTTTACTGGGGTATTTATACCCCACACATTCCAGGTGTGACAGACCACCTCGCCCATTTTACGGCAACTGGGTAGTCACTCTATCACCCCAGTCTAGCCCTTGTGTCCAAACCGGTCCCAGTGGCTGTCCTATCGGGGACACTCCCATATAACAATGCCTGTTACTCCCTCTATAGGGGGTGTGTTATCTTGCACAGCCTGTTCTACTGAGGATCCTATACAATAATGCTATAACAGTTAAAGTTTGCTGTACCAAAGCTAAGAACACAATAAGCACCACTCTTTAAACAAAGAATTAAACACACGAATATCTCAACTATTTACGCTTTATAGGAACAGTTGTTCCAAACAATGAAAAAAAAACTTGAATTGGGCACTACCTGACCACGGCAAGCAGAAGTCTGTGCCGTTTAATGCGGGTGTGCCCTAAAAGCATATTGCTTGACGGCAAAGGCCTCTGTGGTGTGAGTTCAGGCAGACAGTGGTTGCTTCTTGTGCTGCACCTGAGGCCATTGCCTCTTTTGTATTTCTCAATGTGTTATACCTTTTATTATCACCCTTAGTGGCGATTGTCATGTTGCCTGCTGATATCGATGTTGCCCTTCTCCCAAAGAGGGGGGGCCCTTACTATAAAATGTTGTGTCCGGACCCCCTCCCCTGGTGCAAAAAGACAAGTCACTCCCTCACCTACCAGGTCTCCCAAGGGGGGGTACTGCATACTACGGTGCATGACTTGGGGGAGCGTGGAGGAGAGCCCTCTCCTTCCAGCAGAGAGTCGAGCATGGCTATCTGCCACTCCCCGTGGTGGGCAGAGGAGACAGTCAGGCACGTATGGGGACTGATTGCGTGCTGTATTTCTCCTCTCCCCAGTTATCCATCCTAGTGCCTCTGCAAAAAAAGAAGGGGGGTGGTGGGCCAAATGTACTATGCAAATTATTTGCCCCTATTCCCAGGATCTAGATCCATGCTCCAGGCCCTGTCTCCTGTTGCTGGATTCTGGCTGTGGTCTGAGAGGTATTAAGTACCCTGGGGAGGCCCATCCGGGCACCCACAGGATGCAGGGGACTGTTATATTGGGGGGGGGGGCTTCTAGGATCCTCTGTTCCTGCCTTGGGAGATAGGGAGTTGGCAAAAGGTATGTCACCTATTCGTCACCACGGGGGAGGGTGTGCAGGAGGTTAGATATTGCGATCTGCTATCCCCGCCCACCAGTGGCCCCAGATCTTATTCACACTGGAGTGGGGAGGGAGAAAGAAAGAGGCCTCAAAGGGGTGTACAGGTACAACCCAGATCAGTCGACACATATTATTGCCCCATCAACCCTATTAGTGCACATATTCATTGCATTTCATTCCAGGTTTAAGCAGTGTATGGTTCCAGACTTAGTACTGCTGTACTCTTCAGTGGCCTTCTGCAGGGAAGGGGCACCTAACAGGTGGGAGCAGGGGGGCAGGCAATGTCGCCCAATCTCCTCCCCTGCATATACCAGTAGGTGTCTTACAAGGGCTCCTTCTGCCATAAGCCGGGGGGGGGGGTGCCAGCCCAAGTGACTATTACCCAACCTGAAGTGGAGGTGTGCTTGGTCCTATTTTATATCCCCCAACCCCCATTATGTCTGGGGCTCAGGGCAGCATTATGGAGCCCCCACATGACCCATCCCCCCCAAAGAGAAAACCTCACTTATCTGACACTCCTTTTCACCCAGCTGGATCAAGGTGCAGGAAAGTGGTTACAGTCCTTTTGGCAGATTCTGTCTTCTCTTCACGCAACATGCTGTACCTGGGGACTGATGGGCCTATAAGGGCCTGTAGTGGAGTTTGGGTCCACGGCCTGCATTCCCGGTGTTTGTTCCTTCTCGCAGTTGGCCCACAAAACTGTGCTCTCCGGGATTGCCTTTGCTGCAGTTGTTCCCTGAGCTTCTGGGTCATCATTTACAAAGTCCATCAGTGGGTCATCTGCAGAGACCTCCATGCTGATTAGGGACTGCAGTGGAGCAAACTTGTTGTTCGAGAAGTAGGAGCTCACCGACACCAGCTCCTCCTGGTGCTCAGGCACAGAGTAGTCATCCTGCACGGCCTCTGTTCGGATTCTCTCAGCTGGGTGTTCCCTCCACTGGTGTCTCACCTGCTGGGCTTGCTTCCTAGAGCCTGGGGATACCTCTACTGGGTCATCTTGGTTTCCTTCAGAGGCGGGCTCCTCGATGCACCTTCAGTCCATTCAGGCAGCTGCTCCAGAGACCTCCTGTACTGGCTGTGTTGAGGGGATCTGCTTCTTCTCCTCAGTGGCCTCTGCTCCCTGGCTGAATTTTGTGTAGGCAAGGTTTTGTAGATGAAGTCCTTGGCCACCTGTGGTGTGGAACATTTGAGCTCAGTACCATTGTGCGTGAGCTGGAGGGATGAGGGGTATCTGATGGAGAACGGCTGTTTCAGTTTGTGTAGTCGTTTACACACCTCAGTGTATTCCTTCCATTTTTGGGAGAGGATCCTTGAGTAATCCTGAAATATAAGGATCGCTTGCCCATTCCAAAACACTTGGTCCATTTCCCTGGCTCAGGCCTGTAGCACCTCTTTCTCTGCAAAATTTAGAAAGCAAGCAAGGATAGGGCAAGGTCTTTCTCCTTCTTTGGGCCACAGTTGGAGTGTACAGTGGGAGCGTTCTATAGTTATTTGAGCATGCTCCGAAAGGTTAAGCATTTTGGGGAGATCCCTCATCAGCAAGTCATTTGTATGGCCCTTTTCACAGCCCTCCAAGAATAAAAGGAACCACAGATTGTTTCTGTGGTTCCTATTCTCCATATCATCAAGTTTTTCCTGGAGCTCTTGGATTCTGCCTGGCCTGTTCATGCATGGTGGTACAGTGGCCACCCACCACCTCGGCCTGTGTGGTCACTTTTTGCTCTACAAAGTCCATTCTGGCATCTAACTTTTGGAGGATGGCCATGAAAGTGTTACAGGAAAGTGTGACCTCCTCCATATGTTTGACCATTATCGCGAACATTTCTTTTACAGTGGGCTCCCCACTACCCTCCCCCCTTGCAGTTTGACATGCGGTCTGAGGTTGCAGTTTCCAAAAATGGCTCTGGTTTTGTCGTTACCCCATGGATCGAGATTGGATTTGGCTCCCTGGAACTAGCAGGATATTGCTTTCAATATGGTGAGTAATCAGCACTGAGTTTGCCAATTTACATTACTACTCTATGTCAAATCAAGCCCCGGGTGTCAGCTTCAGAAGAGTCAAGCAGCCATCTTAGTTGCTGGCCATGCCACACTCCAAAACTTTGTGTATTTCATAGGAGAGAGGCGATTCAATCATAGGTCGGCTTTTTTTTTATCTACACTGCACAGCAAGCATAGCTGATCTGTCAAGATTAGCCAGCTGAGGTTGAATTACACCCTGTAACAAAGAAAACTGTCTTTCAATGTCTGTTGCTGCCTCCCCTTTCTGTACCGCCACCAAACCCTCCCACTCAGCACCCATCATCCCACACACCCCCAACATAACACCAACACTGGGTACCCAATCCCCCAGTGTCACCACCTGAAATAAAGAACACCATATTTCATAGTTGTTTTTTAAAATACACCCTGCAAAAGAGAAAACCATCCATTGATGTCTGTTGCAGCCATCACCATAACTGCCTCCCCCCAAGCCCCACCCATATTAATATTCTGGCATGGGGTATGTAGAAGAAAACCCTCCTGCTCCCTCCGTGTGCTGTCCCACCCCTATTCTTTGTCCCTGTCCCGGTATGTAGAAAAAAAAACTCCCACTCCTCCTCCTCTGTGTTCTGTCCCAGCCCCCACCCTCCATTCCTCGTCCCAGTATAGATGAAAAAACCTCCCACTCCCTCCCTCTGTGTGCTGTCCCACCCCAACTGTCCATTCCCCATCCTAGTATAAATAACAACAAAAAAACTCCCTCTCCCTCCCTCTGTATGCTGTTCCACCCCAACCCTCTATTCCCCGTCCCAGTATAAAGTAAAAAAAAAATGAGAAGGGCTTATGCCACATTGGGGAGCCCACACCTGGTGCTGCCAAAAAGAACAGTGGCACTGGGGGTGCCCAATCCCCCAGTGGCACCACCTGAAATAAAGAAAATCATCCCTTGTAGTTTTATTAAACCCTGTAAAAAAGAAAACACTCCATCTATGTCTGTTGCTGCTGTTACTGTTCCCCCACCTGACCCTCTCACTCAGCACCCCCCACCTGACCCTCTCACTCAGCACCCACCAGCTAGCACCCACCCCAAGCCCTTAGTTACCCATCAGGGGTCCAACACCATGGTCCACAGACACGTCTTCCCTCTTCAACACTGGTGTACTCTTCAGTGACCTTCCGAAGGGAGGGGACACCTAACGGGTGAGAGCACAAACTGAGAAAATCAGGTATGCAGTTCAATGTATTTCAATGGGGTTTTGAACTTAGTGGCATAACTTGACCATTTTTGAATATTTTTGCCCCAGATTGTCAACATGCCTTTTTGGGACACCACCTCATGAACAGTGGCAGTGAAATCATGCAAATCTTTCCTGAAAGGTGATTTTGCAGTCACTGTGCAAAATCACCTTTTGGGCAGGAGTTGAACATTTTCTCCAACCTTATTCATGCGCTGGCCTCATAAGAAGGCTATCTTGAAAATTTGGGGTAAAAATATTAAACAACAACAAAGTTAGGAGGGAAGGAAGGGCAGACAAGGAGGAGTAGCTCTCTACATAAGGGAAGGGATCAAAGCAATGGAACTAAAGGGTAAACAAGGAGGAGAGGAGGCACTGTGGGTCACCCTAGAGACTGGAAATGGCACCACAATCCGCATGGGGGTTGTATACACCCCCCCATCTCAGGGGGAGGAAATGGACAAGGAAATGATAGAAGGCATCCTTATGATGGCAGAGAAAGGGGAGATATTGTTGATGGGGGACCTGAATAACAGGAGCACCTATTCTGCAGCCACATCCAAGAGCAGGGTCATTCTCGATGCCCTACACGGGGCATGCCTCAGACAGCTAGTATTGGAACCCACTCGGGAGGGAGCAATCTTAGACCTGATACTCTCAAATGGGGATGGAGAGAGGATTTCCGATCCAGACGTGGGTAGCCACCTGGGAACAAGTGACCTCCAAACAGTGTGGTTCACGATAAACATAGCCGCAGAGTCAAGACATACAAAAGTAAGGGAACTGGACTTTAGGAGAGCTGACTTTGTCAAAATGGGAGAATTCCTCAGAAAAGCAATAACAAACAGGCAAGGGGGGGTGGAGGAACAATGGCGAAACATCAGAACTGCCATCACAGAGGTAACAAGCCTTTGTGTGAAGCAAATAAACAAATCAAAACAAAAGAACAAAACACTATGGTTCTCAAAAGAGGTGGCGGGGAAGGTTAGGGAGAAAAAGATAGCATTCAGGAAGTATAAGGAAACACAGAAGGAGCAAGACAGAGAACTGTACTAGTTAAAACAGAAGGAAGTGGGGAAGGCAGTCAGAAAAGCAAAGGCCCAAACTGAGGAAAAGATAGCCAACTCGGTTAAGAAGGGGATAAAACCTTTTATACGTATATTAGGGAGCGAAGAAAGACCAAGGGAGGGATAGTGAGGCTTAATAAAGGGGCGGTAGGTGGAGCGAGAGGGACAGTGAAAAAGCGGGGATACTGAATGAATACTTCTACTCAGTATTCACAAAAGAAGAGGAGGGGAAGATACCTAATCCAATCAATAGAAGCACTCTGGATAGGGGAGTCGATACCAGTACTTTTACAGAAGAAAGGGTTCTGAAAAAACTCCTAAAACTGAAGGTGGACAAAGCAATGGGGCGTGACAGGATATACCCCAGAATTCTAAAAGAACTAAGGGAAGAACTACAGTAGTGACACCACTGACTACCCTTTTTAACAAATCATGGGAGGATGGTGTGGCACCTAAGGACTGAAGGAGGGCAGATGTGATTCCCCTTCACAAAAGTGGGAGCAAAGCAGAGGAAGGAAACTACAGACCTGTTAGCTTGACCTCAGTGGTAGGGAAAATGATGGAATCACTTCTGAAAGAAAGAAAGAATTGTTGAGTACCTTGAGGCCAGCGGGGCACAGGACCCAAGGCAGCATGGATTCACAGTGGGAAGGTCATGTCAGATGACTCTAATAGATTTCTTTGAACTGGGTGACCAAGGTAGTAGACCAGGGAGGGGCTGTGGACATGGCCTACCTAGACTTTAGCAAGGCATTTGACACAGTCCCACACAAAAGACTAATAAACAAATTAGCCATACTGCGAGTAGGTCCCAGGGTGGTAGCCTGGGTAAAACATTGACTGGACAACAGGACACAGAGGGTAATAGTAAACGGAGTCCACTCTGAAGAAAGGTGGGTTACTAGTGGGGTACTGCTGTGTTCAATACTGGGTCTAATCTTTTTTTAATGTCTTTATGAGCGACATTGCAGAGGGTCTGGAAGGAAAAGTATGCCTCTTTGCAGACGACACAAAGATCTGCAACAGGGTTGATACACAAGGGGGGGATGGAAAGGATGAGAAGGGACTAGGCAAGGTTGGAAGAATGGTCAAAAGTATGGCAGCGTAGACTGAATGCAAAGAAGTGCAAAGTAATGCACCTGGGAAACAAAAACCCAGAGGAAGAGTACGCAATGGGGGGAGGTATTAACAACAACAAAAATGGAAAGGGACCTGGGGATAGTCATAACATGGGCGCCAATATTTAATCCTGCGGTACCCCGCAGGACAGGGGGAGGGCATCATAGGAATAAATTCCAGTGACCACCCTGTGAAACCTGCCTGTCAGGAAAGATCGGAAACCATTTGAGGACTGTACCTGACAGTCTACAGAGGAACCACAGGGTTTCTAAATGCACCTCATGGTCCACAGTTTTGAAAGCTGCTGAGAGATCGAGAAGGACCAAGATGGTACAAGCCTTTTGATCTCTCGCCATCAGGAGGTCATTTAATACCCGAACAAGAGCTGTCTCCATACTATGCTTCTTCCTAAAACCAGACTGGAGAGTTTTATAGACATTGTGAGTTACCAAATGATTGTCAAGTTGCAACGCAACCACCTTCTCAATAACCTTCCCCACAAAGGGAAGGTTAGAGACAGGTCGGTAGTTTGCTGGATCGACGGGATCCAAGGAGGGCTTTTTAAGGAGTGGTCGAATGACCGCCTCCTTCAAGGGATCCAGAAAGGTTCCCCTCTCCAAGAATCTCCATACAATTTCAGCTAGGATCGGGCAGATAACATGAACACATCCCACTAAAAGGGAGGTAGGGCCTGGATCCAAACTACAACAGGTTGGGTGCAAAGTCTGGACAATCTTCACAATGTCCATGAATTCCAGTCAGTTGAAGTCCGTCCATCCAGACAGACCACCACTTTCCATCGACTGCCACAACCCCCCTTGGAGAGAGCCGGGCTGACTCCGGACCTGATACTGGCAACCTTATCTGCTAAGAATTGAGCTAGCTCATCACACTTAGCTTGTGAGAAAGCTCTTCCAGACTGTAGACAGATTGGATTGCACAATCTGTCCACAGTACGAAAGAGATGAGCAGGTCGGTTATGCGCAGCAGAAATCTCCCTGGACAGGAACTCTGCCTTCTTTCAGGTGATTTCTGATTGATAGCTATTATAATGTTCCATCAATCTAAACCTGTCATCATCCCGGCCAGATTTCCGCCATGCTCTCTCCAGTCTTCGACCACCCCGCCTCAACTCTTTCAAGGACCCATCATACCAAGGGGACCTTGGGTGAAGAGCGAGTGGTCGAACACGAACAGGAGCAATCAGGTCCAGGGCATCCCCCACTGCCTTAGTTGTTGAGACAGTTTGGGCTGTGCCTCTTGGAAAGGTGAGAGGTTCTGTAAAACAATTAGAAATAATCTGGCTGTATAAGTGTCTGGATAGATGTGTAAGATCCTCCATAGGGATTTTCCAAGACCAAACTTTCTCCATAGTGTGCACGACATATGTAGTTAAGTCCGTTTTCTGCAGTTTAAAAGTCCATTTTGTCTGGGACCATGCAGGAAAGAATCTCTGAAGCCATTCTTTCCCCCAACCAATCCACAGAAGCTGAATTTTCTGTAATATGGGCACTAGGTTGAAGGTCCAAAATGTGGTGTGGAAGAAAACTAGGGGCTGGATCATGCCATTCCCTCCCTGGGTAATAGATCTATAAGTAGTAATCTGCTTAATGGGATTTAACCTGCTGCCCCAAATGTCATGTGAAAGAAAACATTATAAAGTCTGGAGTCCAAGGCTAAGGCGGGGGGACACATATCCTACAAACATTAATAAGGAAATGATAACGGTCTTAAGGAAATATACTGTTTTGAGCTTGGAAATGTGTACTTTTTGCCAGGACCTTATATGCCTCTCGCATGCAGCCAATTTTGATTCCCAGTTCAGTAGATCCATATTCTGGGGGCCAAATTTTATCCCAAGAATCTCAGTTTCAGGTACCAAAGGTACTCCACCAATGTTAACCACCATCTGCCCATCTGACTGTCCAACTGCCAATGCTTTACTTTTGGTAAAGTTAATTCTGGTGCCAGTTGCTCTGGAGCAAGCAGTCAGTATGCCTGAGGTTATCGTGCCTTCTGAATGTGTGCCTAAAAACAAGCACAAGTCATCAGCATACGCTAACACTTTCAAGGGAGGAGTAGTCAAAGAGAGTGGTATACCTTGTATATGTGTAGCATTGTGTAGCTTGTAGATAAGTATGTCAATGCAGAAGGCATACAACAGGGGGCTCAGGGGGCACCCCTGTTACACCCCTCTTAGAATCCTAACCTGCTCTGCAGTGGTCCCATTTATTAAAGGGTAAAAATGGACGTATAAAAGGTGTCTCCACTCCACAAACTATTGTGGAACCCCGTAGAAGGGCAAAATATGGAATAAGATTGGATGGGATATCCAATCAAAGGCCTTTTCCTGGTCAAGGGCCACTATGAAACCCTGTGCCATCCCTAAGTGCCCCCTTGAGAAGACTTCCCATAAACAAAACAAGTTATCCCTCATATTCTGCCCGGCAATAGCACAGGTTTGAAAAGGAGAGATATTACAGCCTGGGCCATAATGTTTGGTCTGTTACACAAGATAATAGAAGGATGTTTAACATTGACATTCAATAAAGATATCGGCCTCCAATTATTAATGCCAATTTTGTCTCCTTTCTTATAGAGCAAAATAAGAAAGGCCTTAGCCATCCAATCAGGCATGGCCTGATTGCTGAGAATATAATTAAATATCTCCAACTATAACGATGTCAATGTCTCCTGAAAGGTTTTGTAGAAATTGGGGCTTAGGCCATCTGGCCCTGGAGCCGTGTTCAATTTTAATTTACTAATAGCCTCCATAATCTCTAGTGGCCATATGGGTTCCATCAATCTTGACATCTCTTACTGATTCTGTGTATTTACTCGGATATCCAAAAAGAAGGAATCCAAGGTATCATCCGTATCTATAGGGGACCCAAATGTGGAATGAAAGTGGTCAGTAATAATATCCATAATTTTGGTAAGGTCAGTGTGTAACACCCCTGAGTCATCTTTTATAGTGTCCCATACTCTGTGTTGTACACGGGACTGACAGTCCTTGAATATATCCAGGGAGGACTTGGTACCCTGAGTCCCTGCTGTCGGGTCCATTTGTAAGGACTTTTCCCTATCATAAATAAAGGACTTCATTTCAGTTTTAATTTGTTGGATCTGGACTGAACAATCCTGTTTTTCAGTATTTTGAACAGATATTAATTTGTGGAGTTGTTTCCGAAGTTTCAAAAACTGAAAATAGGCTGTTCTTCCTTTTTGTCTACCCCATTTCTGGAATAAACTCTGAATAATATTTTTGGTGTCTAGCCACCAATCCGCTCAAGGAATCGTACCAGACCACCACTGTTGCTCTAGCTAAAAGAGTGTCTATGGTCTTGTCATTTATGTGTTGATCTGTAAGCAACTCATTGTTGATATGCCAATAACCTGGCCTAAGCTGTTGTGTTGAAGGTCACCCAAGATCACTTAAAGTGAAAAATGGTCCAATGTGGCCAAGGGGATAGTGTTTGCCAGGAAGATCTTCCACTGACTAGAAACACAAATGTAGTCAATCCTGGAAGACAATGCACCCCTATGATATGTATGCCCCACTGAGGTGTGCAATACCTTATAAATATCTATCAACTGTGCAGTAGCCACAACTTATTTCGGTAGCCCGTGACATGGGCGTCGGCAATTTAGCACCTGCAATAACGGTGACTCAATCCCGGCACATGTCATTGGGGCTACCGACGGTGTAGGGCGACAACATGGGGGGGTCGACGAATATAGTGATGGGATGTCACTGTACGTACGGTGCGGTGGGGAGCAAGTACGCACAGTGAGGGGTGGGAGGGATTGTGCCACAGTGGGTTGTTGAGCTGGCTCTGTGGTGTGGTGGGTGGGTTGGCAGCTTCGGTGGGCAGGGTGCTGGGTTCGGGTCCGGGCACTGTTAGGTTTTTGTTGCGCCCTCTCAAATAATTGTTTTTAGACGTTTTTGCACCCCCCCGACATGCACCCCCCCTGGAGTTGAGAATCCTTAAGTAGGGGGGTGCAGGGGGGCGATGCCCTCCCATATAAAATGTTTAAAATAGAAGTCCCTGGCACCGTTTTGCTGTGCACCAAGGAGTCAGAGTGCCGAAATTCACTCAGGCTTCGCAATAACGCCGATCGCATTTAGGCGTTCGCCGTTATCACATAAATCCTTTGTTCCAGGGCATTAGTATCACAGAATAATTTAGCAGACAAGCCAGTTTTGTCTATATGTTCCAAAGGGCAGTTAAAATCTCCTCCCAAAATTAACTTATGCTGAGTATGCAAATAGGGTTGTAGGAGTTTAAACAGATCTATTCTAGCTTTCTTAGTCTGGGGGCATATATTACCCTTATCCTGATGTCTTGATACTGATATTGAACATCTAGGAATAATGCCCTTCCCGGATCAATATCCAGCAGTTTAATTATTTTAACTGTTCCTGAAAATAGAATCCCAACCCCTGAACATACTTCTTCCCCCAGGGACCAAACAAATGTACCCCAAAGCCAAGCTTTCTGAGCCTGATAGATGTTTACTTCAGATCTTAATTTAGTGTCCTGTAAAGCTTGGAAAGTGATACACCTCCTTTTAAAATTCTTAATAATGTTCACATTTAAAGATGTGACAGTAATTTTGTCTCCAGAAGAAGTAGCCATAAGAAATCAGTAGGTGGAACTTAACACATTATTTCTTCTTAGTTTTCTTCTCAACTTTAGGTCTGATGGAGTCAACCCCTTCCATGTCAGTCTCCTTTTGTGAGGAAGCAGCAGAGGAATTTTCTGAATCCTCATCTTCCTCTGCTGGGTGAGCGTGAAGGACTGCATATTTATTCAGGTCAGGCAGGGAGTCAGTTTTTGGGAGTTTTGGCTTAGGAATATTTCTGGCAGATCTGCGCTTGCCCCGTACCACTTGGTAACCATCAGCTGGAGGGGGGGAAGGGGGCATAGAAGAGTGAGACTGAGTGTCTAAGGAAGCCTGTGCCTGTATCTGTTCCTCTGCCACCAAAGTAATCTGATCCTGTGCATCAGAATGCTGCTCCTGTGTAGTCAGAGAGTGGTCTGTGAGAGTTTCTTCCGTATCCTCACGGGACTCCATAGGTGCAGCTGGTGGGGGGTCCTGCACCATCAGTGTAGCCAAAGATTGTGCTTGGTCAGTGGTAGATGAAGCTTGTTTTTCCTGTGCAGCATGAACAATAACATCCTGGTTCCAGAAAGTGCCTCGGTCATGCGCTGCCTGGGGGCATTGCAGAAAGAGGTGGCCATGTTCATTGTACAAGCTGCATTTTGGTAGATTCCTGCACTGGGTGCTCGGGTGGCCTATCTGTAGGCAGAGTTGCAAATTAGGGCCCTATAGGCCCTGCTTAGGTGAGAAAAAGCACCACATCTGTGACATGTTTTAGGCTGCCCGGGATAGAAAAAAACAGAAGGGTTTTACTATAGCGCGGTGACATCTACTTTCCCGACATCCCCGACAGCGACTGACACAATGCCGAATGTCGGCATTGTACTGTCAGGGATGTTGGTGGGTTTTCTTCAGGGGGGGCTACACCCCCAAATCCCCCATGAGGGGGCTCTGCCCCCCCACACACACCCTTGTCTCTAACGTTACAACTTCGAGTCAGAGTTGTCTCAGGGAGGGGATGAAACACCAGGAGATGCACCGCCAGTGTCGACAGGGACCATCATGGCGACCCAATGCTTTCAGCCGAATTCTGTTGCTGTGATGGTCTTTGCTGTGGTGGTATCACTCTACAGTCAGTACACCAAACAGAAGCCCCTGTCCAAACCAAGGTAGAATCAGCTAGGCAGATGGACGAGACCTTCCTCTGTCATGCGCAACTTTACTTTAAGCTTCCATCCCCCAGTCCATATTTTTACACTGTCCAAAATTGGAACAGGTCTTTCAAGCACATCAGCTTTTTGTTTCACCCAATGCAAGATAACTGATACATGGACATTTTCATTATAAAAAAGAATAGTAGTATTTTTCACAGCGGGTCTGGTGAGAGGAATCGCAATAAGGGGCGACGATAAGGGTGACTGTTTAAGATACGTGTATTTAGTCCAGACTTTTTCAAGCTATACTGGGGTGTTGAAACTGATGTTGAAAATGGTGTCTCCTGAAATGGGGATAAGTACAAAGACATCAGTAGCTAGAAATTGCATTGATTCCTTCAGAAGTTTTCTGGCTACAAACACTCTATCTGGGGGAAAGTTCAAACCACCTTTATATTTCAAACATGTGGTGTTCCGCTGAGATCTAGGTTTGACTAGGTTTGTAAATAAATCCGACATTCGGAACCTAGGGTTAGATTGTTGTCCATTTGAGTTAGACCGATGGGGAGTGCAGGGCGTGAGCCAGTGCCTGACCTGTCCTACGATGATCCCCCTCCTCCCCCTCCCTCGTTCTGCTCCACAGTTTGAGCCCATGAGGTAGAGGGAATGGCCTGGTCAGGCTGGGAAGTGCTACCCTCCACAGATAGAGCTGCAGAACCCTAGGCTTCTTTACACAACACAAAGGTCGAGGAATCATTCATATCTCCCACATTCTTAGAAGAAACATCCACAATAGGTGACTGTACATTGGTAGAGATAGCAAAGTTCACAGTACCTGTATTAGGAACATCCTGTTCCATGTTTTGGAAAAAAACAGGAGCATATACTGTAGCCATGGAAGATTCGCCCTGGGCCACCACACCCTGTTTGGAGCCCTCTGTCTGTTTCAGCGCTGCATCCTTTTGTCGAGTAGAAGAAAGCTGGTGAAATTGATCCTGGATCTCTGCAGCAGTCGGCACATCTCCTGGGAATCAGTGTACCCCATCTGGAGTGAGAGTCCAGCCAGCAGCATGAAGCGCTCTGTCAGGTGACCAGGGTTCATTGAGCAGCAGGTTCTCTTGCCCACGTGTAGTGTAGTGTCCTCCAGAGCAATTGTCATCCTGAAGTCCAGTGGTCCCTCTGACGAACTCCATGAAATATCCATAGTAGGTGCAATCATGAGGAGCAGCCTCGCCCATCGGGCTGCTTCCTCGGCAGTCAAGCATACCTCCGAGGTATCCAGTGCAGCAATTCCAGCTGCTGGTCTCACCGGGAGAGCTGAAACTGGTACTGCATTGTTAATACAAATTTCTTCATTAGCAGCAATGTCATATCATCAATAAGATCAGAAATAACAATCAGAATATCCATAGAACTAGTAAATAGTGTTTTTTTTATCAGAGACTGGAAGTATTTCTCCCGCAACTCCACCACCTTCACCCTCCATAGGACTGTCAGCCGGCTTAACATTTTCTGGTTGTCCTGAACATGAAGAAATATCTGCAGGTAATCTTTTCCCAGCCATACTTAAGGGGCTGGCTGCTTACCTTTTTTTTTTTTTCTCCTATGGCCCCGGTCTGCTCCTACTTCTCTCCTCCTTCTCCGTCCGCCATCTGCCCACTCCGATCTCCTCTCAGACCACCACCTTGTACTCCTCCATGCCTTACCCCCCATGGTGGGGAGGTGAGAGAGACCCCAACTCCCCCACCAGGCATGAATCCGGATCAGGTGGTGCCCGTGGAGATGGAATGCGTTGGTGGACGGCCATCAAGCTGCACGACCTGGCTGCCACTATTTCCAGTTTTCTCCCCTTGTGGGAGTGCAGCGTGCAATGACACCTGCAACAGAGGTCACGCACACTCCTGTGCATGCCCATGTCATGTGTCTGCCGCGAACCTAACCCACATTCTTGCAGCTCCTTGCCATTGAACCCCAGCCTCCACTAGGGGTCAGGCGTGCACCGGCCACTGGTCTCCCCTCTCCCCAGAGATGGAGATCAGTCCATCAGATGTTTGATCCATCTCCTCCCTGCCAACCTACGGCAGCCCGTGCTTGTTCCCGAACACGGGTCGCCGGCATGGTGCGAGGTATGGCATTCAGTGCCTCAACCCTCAGCACCACCGGGCCACAAGGGTCTGGCTGCTTACTGCTTTCTCTTCTGTTCCTCATCTATTTTAATCTTCTTTTCTATGTATTTTTGTTCCGCTGCTGTAATCATCTCCAGCAATTGGGTGTTTTCCTTTCCAGGTCCTTTTTACTGTTTCCTCTTCTTCTGGCAACTCCACATCCATGGAAATAGCTGTCACAGAATTTTCATCATTCTCAACCTCTGTAGGTACCTGGTTTGTATAAGCAGTTACTACCACTTTTTCCATTGCTTCCATAATTTCCATCATTTGAACTGTTCCATAAGTAAGCATTAATCACTGAGATGGGAGGGCATATCTCAGGAATTAATGCATGGTTGGGGAGGGGGGTGCATGATGCCATAGGCCGAGTGCTTCCCACCACCCAACCATGCATTAATTCCTGGGAAATGCCCTCCTGTGGAGGTGATTAATGCACTTGTAATATGGAAGTGCTACAGAAACTGACTGCCAATATTATTATTTAAAATGGAAACAGAGACACGCATTTTTGTTTGAGTTACTGTATGCTACTCAGCGCCATATGTTTTCGAACGTCTAAGATCAGTTCATACCATGGCTGCAGCCTGCTACGAGTTCAACATTTAGATTGTTGATCTGTACTGTCATTCAGCCCATGTCTCACTGTCGGGTAAGACACCGTTTGAGCTGCTGCTCGAAATCACCTATCATCACGGCTCAGTGAATGAATGGAAACTTTCTCTTTGTGTGCTTAGGTAGCACTTTTCATGTGGACAGTGTTTGTACTACAAAATGAAGTGGTTATTTCTAGGGAATTAATGACCACTTAATTTAGTACCACCGAGTGTGTTTCCACCTATTGTTATGCCAGATTCATGGCACACATTATTTGCCATGTTACAAACTGAAGTACTGGACTGCTCAGGCATAGCACAACCTCCTCCTCTTCTGTCCGGCTCCAAACTGGGCCCCTCCACCCTATCCACAGGAAGTGACAGCACCCCTGCAGGCAGAGTAGGGGAATTTTTTTATTAAAAACGAAAAACAAGCATTACATTACATACATATGTGCATCATTCTTTCAAACATCTGAAGATTTTACTTAGCCAATGCTTCTTATGCCTGCCCATAATTCTTTCCCCTTTTCCTCCCACAAAACATTACATTCTTCTTGATGTACTTTATCTAATTCATCTTGTACTTTAAACAACAAATCTTGTATAGTCAGGTTTTTACTTTGCAATACCCTCTGACACCTTATTTGCCATATTGCCCATTTTAAGACTGCAAATATTACATATAAAGTATGCATATTCCATTTTCTCCATTGTCCTGACAATTGTCCATAAACTAAAATCTCAAATGACATGTTTTCAAAACACTTCATACCCCCAAAATTTGCCAAGGAGTCCCAAAACGGCCTTATGAAACTGTACTCAAAAAGGAGATGCTTCATAGTTTCTACCTGATTACTACAATTTAACTCAGAACAAATTCTTTCCTCTATTTTTTTATGTTTCTGGTTCCCCTTCCCATGGCTACACATCCACACATCTCATTTTGGGGAATTATTGTTTTAGTGTTGCTTCTAGTATCATATTCACATCTATATTCTATTCCACTTTAAAGACCGGTGTTTCATAATAATTTTCCTGCACTGTTACTTTGTATGCCTGTTTCCTAGTCTTCCTTAATAAAAAATCTACTGTTACTCCCGTAGATTGGCAATTCTTTTTTTCCTTTTATGTTCTTTTTTTTCCTTAAATTATTTCACATAATAGGACTCCAAATCTTCACTAAAAGCATCCGTAACTTCTGTTCCCCTTTTAGAATCGGTACTATATCTACATAAAAGAAGATGTTTAAACAGAAAACTATGGGGTGCACCATATTCAAACCTGTTTCCACTACAGGTCTATATGTGTGCCCTCTTTTTACTGGGTTCAGTCTACTCCCCCAAAGTAACTAAAAGAAAAGGCCCAAAATTTGTGTCTGTATTTGTTGTGGAATAGGAAATATGTATGCTACATATGAAAAGATTGGAATAATAAATGTCCTTAACAAATAAATTCTCTTTTCTCTAGTCACACTCCATACTGAGCTGTTTAGAGTTTTGCCTCCCAGTTTTCCCATATCACATCCTTCCCCTCAAACATAATACCTAGAACACTGATGTTACCTTTTATCACCTCTAATTCACTTTCCTTCCTGTTACTTGCTTTTCCTAAAGGATATATCTTACTTTTTCCTTTATTTATGGAAATGCCCATGCACTTGCTGCTTTCTTTTACTATCCATCATTCTTTCCCCTGACACCTGATCTTTAACCAGTATAGCACAATCATCAGCATATGCACTCATTTTCTTTAAGCATTCATTTTGCCATTCTATTCCTTTTATTTTGCCATCATTTTCTATTACTCTTAAAATAGGGTCTAAACAAAAGACATACAATAAAGGACTTAAAGGGCATCCCTGTCTGACTCCATTATGTATATGCATAGGAATCCCTAGGTGTCCATTTATCATAGGGCAGACTTGTGTTTCCTTGTACAGTGTCTTAACTAAATCAATACATTTTGTTCAGAAATTATACCTTTCAAAGGCTTCCCACACACAATTATTCTGAACTGCGTCAAAAGCTGTCTCTTGGTCTATTGGTATAAATACTCTTCCAACCTATTTTCTTCCCCTTCATTCATGATTTCCCTTATGTATACTACATTCTGCCTAATGTCTCTTCCTGGAACCGCACAGGTTTATGTCTATAGTATTAATTTGTCAGCAAAGGACATCATCCTTTTATTTAGTATTTTTGCCAATATGTTGTAGTCTGCCATTAGTAAACGTATGGGCCTTCAGTTATTTATATTCTCCTTGTCTCCTTTTTTATGCAAAAATATTGTAACCCTTTTTTCATACTTTCAACTAGCTTCCCTTCTTTAAATATGTGATTAAAAACCAGCGTCAACATTGGTGAGAGTTTTTCTTCAACTTTTTATAGAACACATTTGGAATTCCATCAAATCTTTACACTGTATTAGTAGTTAGAGATTTTAGTGCCTCCTTCACTTCACTTTCTTTTATTGGTATCTCTAGTGATGCTGCTTCCCCTTCATCTAATTTAGGTAGTTTCACCTTTTCAAATAAATCTTCTTTTTTCTCTCCGCCTTTTGCTTTTGAAATTTTTCACTCATAAAATCCTGTACATTTCATGTTCCCTATATCTCTCTGCTTTTCTCCTTTACTGTCTATTAATTCATACATAACCCTACCTTCAATTCTATCTTTATTACTATCAAATGAGTTTGTTTGGTATTTTGTCCCTTGTGTGCCACTTTTTTGCTCCATTATCAATGATTTTGCCCTATTATATTGATAGTTGCTCATTTGCCTTTTCATATCCTCTATTTGTTCTGTCCCTTCACCCAACTGACTATTGTGATTGGTAATTAATTTGTACAACTTCGCCCTTAAACTTAAATATCTCTCATAATTAGTTTTTTCCTTATTCTGTGATTCAGTAATCATTAATTGTTTTATATCCCATTTTGTATCTTCCCACCATTCTGTCATTGTATCATATAATTCTAACATACTAACATACTATTTGCCAGCAGATTAGGCCTTACGGTCTATCGAGTCTGCTCGAACCTAGATCCTTAGTTGGGTGCCGAGACCCTCCCATCCCTTGTGCTCCAGAAACTCCTATCATCCATCCCCACCCCCCTGGGACAGGCCATCATCTGATACATCCACTTTCTGTGTCTGTCCCACCCTCTCTTGAAGCCCTCCACTATGGATCTCGAACCAGCTCACCAGGCAGTGCATTCCAAGGGTCCACCACCCTCTCAGTGAAAAACCTTCTCCTCTTTTCCCCCTCACCCTTCCTCCTTCCAACTTCCAACCATGCCCTCTGGTGATACCTCCCTGCTTTAGTCTAAAGATCCCCTCCATGTTTACCCTATTTATTCCCTTAAGGTACTTGAAGACCTCAATCATGTCCCCCCTGTCTCTCCTCTCCTCCAATGAAAACAGGCAGAGCTCCTCAAGTCTGTCCTCATAAGTCAAATCCCCTAGCCCTCATACCATCTTTGTTGCCCTCCTCTGTACCCTCTCCAGGAGCTGTATGTCCCTCTTCAAGTGTGGTCTCCAGTACTGTACACAGTACTCAAGGTGTGGTCTAACCAGTCCATTGTACAGTGGCAGAATCACTTCCTTGCTCCTAGAGGTGATCCCCCTTACGATGCATCCCAACATCCTGTTTGCCTTGCTAGCTGCTCTTCTGCACTGCTCAGAGTTATTCATACATGTATCCACCATGACCCCTAGGTCTTTTTGCCCTATTGAGGCCTCCAGCGCCTCCCCTCCCAGGGTGTACTTGTGTTTAGGGTTTCCCCAACCAAGATGCAACACCTTGCACTTGGTGATATTGAAATTTAATTTCCATGTGTGAGCCCAGCTTTCCAGGGTGTCCAGGTCCCCTTGCAGGGCCAACCTCCCCTCTTCTCCCTCAACTACTGCTCCCATCTTGAAGTCATCCGCGAATAGACTCATTTCACCCTATACCCTCCTGATTTCCGATATGTATGCATTAAACAGGATCAGACCCAGGACGGAGCCCTGTGGTACCCCACCTACCTACCTCTCTAGGGTTCGAGAGCTCCCCACAGACCACTACTCTCTGAGTGCGTCCAGCTAGCCAGTTTTCAATCCATCTGACCATCAAGGGCCTACTCCCTAACCCCATCAGTTTCTCCACCAGACCATTGTGGGGGACAGAGTCAACGCCTTGCTGAAGTCCAAGAATAATACATCCACAGGCTTACCCTGTCCAGTTCTGATGTTACCCATTCATAGAACTCCACAAGGTTGGTTTGACATGATCTACCTGGCACAAACCCATGTTGCCGACTATCCAGACCTCCATCTCCTCCAAGTACACCCCAATCGTTCCTTTAGTATACTCTCCATTAATTTTCCCACCACCGAGGTCAAACTGATGGGTCTATAGTTCCCTGGTACTTCCCTCGACCCCCTTTATGGATTGGTACCACATGTGCCTCTCGCCAATCCCTAGGTGCCCTCCCTGTCTCAAGTGACCTGCTGAAAAGCTCCGCAGGGGTGCAGCCAGTATGTCCGCCAATTCCCATAGCACTCGGATGAATGCCATCCGGCCCAGGAGATTTGTCTTTCTTTAGGGCCTTGAGGGCTAACCACACCCTTTTGGCAGAGATAGCATCATCAGTCCCCTCCACCTTACTGGTCTTTTTATCCTTATCCAGATGTGACACCCCTGGGGTACCTTTCCCTCCCTCTTGCTCCATTTCTGTTGCTCCCCTGATCCCACTCCTGCCACTTCTATCCCCTTCGTGCCTTGCTTTGTAGATATCCCATCCCCCTCCCTAGTGAACACAGAGGCAAAGTACCGTTAAATACTACCTCTGCCTGGTCCCTCGCCTCTTCCACCCACCCTCCTTCGATCTCAATCTGCTGGGGTGGCCCTTAGTTTTCTCCGCTCCCAATGTGTGCGGAAGAACCCATTTCCCTCCATGTATCCCTGTGCTAGCCGTGCTCTTTTACTGGACTTTGCTCCCCTCACCATCGGGTGACTTTTCTAGATGCAAGCTGGTACATTTCCTTATCCCTATCCCCTCTTGTTGTTTTGTATTTTTTGTAGGCGCCTTCTTTCTTTGACTGCTACCTGTACCTCACTGGACCACCAGCATGGTTTATGTGACCTTGCTCCCTTACGTTTCAACTTAAGCAGATCCTGACTGCCTCATGAAGTCCCGTTTATGACCTCCCATCTCCTTTCCACATTTGTCGTTGAGGTAATCCTTCAAGTGATCCTTGAGAATATTTCCCATGCCCATAAAGTCTGCCCCCCTGAAGTCCACTGCCAGTGTCCTAGATCTCACCCCCTCCCCCCATGCTTATTTGAAACCAGACAGTATTGTGGTCACTCCCAGTCAGGGGGTCCTGTACAACCATGTCCCTTACCAGATCCCCATCTGCCAGAACCACATCCAGGACATGGCCCTCCCTTGTGGGCTCCATCACATGCTGTGTTAAGAACACATCCTGGAAGCCATCCAGCAGCCTCTGCTCCTTGGCCACCTTAGAGGACATGGTTCCCCAGTTTGTACCTGGCATATTAAGGTCCCCCATCAACACTACTCCTTCCCCTTTTGGACCACACTGGGCAATGATGTTGTCCAGCAAACCATCCTCTAGAACATCACTTATCCCGGGGGGCCTATATGCTATTCCCAGCTTGACCTTATCTCCTGCTGGGATCGTGAAGGTGACCCATAAGGCCTCCACGTTTCCTCTGCCTCTTCTACCATAGCAATTTCTATGTCATCTCTAATGAACATAGCCACTCCACCCCTCTGCCCTCCTTTCTATCCTTCCTAAGCATAGTGTACCCCAGTACATTTAGGTCCCAGTCATGGTTTTTGTTGGTACGTCTCCGTGACTGCCGCCACATCCACCCCAACAGCATGGCCTGGAACTCTGGCAACTTGTTTCCCAAGCTCCTGGCATTTACTAACACCAACCCCCTTATCCCTGATCCTCTTTGTAGACCCCACCCAGATTCCTTATACTTCCATCCTCCCTGCTCCTCCTGGAACCTCCACCTCAGTCTGTTTCCCCCTCCCCCTTGCATGAAGGCTACTCCCTCATCTGGAGGAGGGCTTCTGATCAACCCCTCCCTTATCCCTTCCCCCCTTACAAGTTTAAACCCCACCTTTCTTGTATGTAGTCAGCCATCCCTTGTTTAAGGACTTCCTTCCCTAATGGGGCAAGATGAAACCTGTCCTTGGCATATAGTCCCTTATCCTCCCAAACTCCATTCCAGTTTCCTCTTAACCCCATTCTCTTCACCCCACTTCCTGAGCCAGTCATTAACCTCTGAGAGCTTCATTTTTTTCTCCACTGAGGCCTTTGGTACTGGCAATATCTCCGAAAAGGAAATGTTGCATCCATTATCACGACAGACTCTGGCAAGTTCTTGGAACCTTGCTTGGATTTCCAAAATGCTATTTCCCTCTAGATCATTAGTTCCCAAATGCACCAGGAAATCTGGTTTCCCTCCACAATCCCTAACCATTTCATACACCATGAACTTTGCTCTGTGCACTGTCAGCCCAGAGATACTCACTACCTTCACCTGGCTATGGCATCCACCCCCCTGTCCCTCCCAATGGATACCCCTAATCATCGAGTCTCCCAGTAACAGAACCTTAACACCCATCATCATCCTTATGGTTACCTCCACTATGCCCTCTCAGACCCCTTCCCCCCTTTATTCATGATCTCAATTTCTGTGGAGTCTTCCTGCCTTATTAGAGACCCCTTGTCACCCTCCTTTCTGCCTCCCTTGCTATTTTGCCCCTTAACTCAAACACCCTCTGAATAGGTGTCCCTTTAACCCTCTCTTATCTGAACCATTTATCCTGGCCCTGATGGTTTCCCTTCCCCCACACCACCATCCTCCCCCCTTGTAATAGTACCCCTGCCTCCAGAGGCTCTCTGTGGGTCCCTTTAGCTATGGCCCCATCCTTGGTACTGACCTCCCTGCTGAAGGGGGGCTCCTCTCCCACCTCCTTGTCTCCCAGTTTCTCTCCAATCATGCTCTCCTCCCTCATGTCTGGAATATGTTGCATCTCCCCCATTTGCTTAACATATATGTTTCCCCTTCTCCCTCTGGGACTATGTCTATCCTTTCCACAGCTGGTCTGTGATGCCCTATGGGTATCCGACTCCCTCCCCCCGGCCTCTGTATAAGTTTCCTCATTTCCACCAACCCCTTCCTCCCCCTCTAGGTTGCTTAGTAGCTCAAATTTATTGTGACACTCTATGTCAGCCTCCATCAAGTAACCTGAGTTTCCCCTGACTGCATCTCTAAACTGACCCTCTTCTTCTTCTTTTGCACTGTTCACCTTAGGAGCTCCCTTCCCACAGTCTGCTGATTTAGGCTTCCTCACAACAGCCCCTCCTGACTCTTCCCCCTCTAATCTCTTTGCATTCAGAATGTTCACCCCGTATGCTTTCCCCTTAGCATCAACTTCCCTATCTAAGGGTCCTCTGTCCCTAATATCCCCCCTCCTGCTTGCTGTAACATAACATCCTGTAATTTCAAGCGTTGCCCCTGCCTCCCTCAGCCACACCCTTCTGCTGCCCATATCCACACCCTTATCCTTGGACACCCCCAGCCCCCACAGCTTACTCCTTAACCAATATACCTCACTCCTGATACAAGATAGCTGTCTACAGAGTGGGCAGCCTCCCTCTCTCCAGGCCCAATTTAGAATTATTGCCATCCCACAGCCTGAGCAGCCTACAACCCTTCCGAAGATGCCTGCCATGGTGGAATATGGCCACCCTGATTATCCCCCTCTGTTTATAATAGCACAACCCCTTTTCTCAGTCCCTTTCACCTGGAGTACAGTTTCTCTCTATACTGACTGTAGTTATTTATAAACCCAATTTCAACCCCACCAATAAAGTTCCCAAGTCTCACAAACACATATAGTCCGGTGTGTGTTCGGTCCCACTAACAGTGTGTGTAAGCAGACATCAGGTACCGTATGATGTCACAGGCCCACCAGCTCCTGTTGCTTCAAATTTCAGTCCCAACAGAAATACTCAGCCCTTCAATCCCAACCCCAGTGGCTTTTCAGTATTTAAAAGCATAAAAACAGGGTGGGTGGGAGGGCTCTTACAAACACCAGGCAACACATTTAAATTTCCCTCTAATTATCCCTGCCAAACAACTATCTCCAAAGATACAATATCACAGCCCAAGTAACAGTTCTAATTCAAGGTAATAATTTTTAACACATAGAACTAGTTTCACTTACAAACTATTCAAATATTTCAGTTAAAAACAGAATATAACTGCAGCCCCTTTCCTACCAGCTTGCTGTTTAAGCTCCCAAGTGAACAATGAAAGCCAAGGTAATTCCTGTTTAAAGACAAGGTAATTGCAGCTAATGTCCCCTCCCCCTAGCACCAGGCAAACACATTTAAATTTCCCTCTAATTATCCTGCCAAACAACTATCTCCAAAGTTACAATATCACAGCCCAAGTAACAGTTCTAATTCAAGGTAATAATTTTTAACACATAGAACTAATTTCACTTACAAACTATTCAAATATTTCAGTTAAAACAGAATATAACTGCAGCCCTCTTTCCTACCAGCTTGCTGTTTAAGCTCCCAAGTGAACAATGAAAGCCAAGGTAATTCCTGTTTAAAGACAAAGTAATTGCAGCTAATGTCCCCTCCCCCTAGCACCAGACAAACACATTTAAATTTCCCTCTAATTATCCCTGCCAAACAACTATCTCCAAAGTTATAATATCACAGCCCAAGTAACAGTTCTAATTCAAGGTAATAATTTTTAACACATAGAACTAATTTCACTTACAAACTATTCAAATATTTCAGTTAAAACAGAATATAACTGCAGCCCCCTTTCCTACCAGCTTGCTGTTTAAGCTCCCAAGTGAACAATGAAAGCCAAGGTAATTCCTGTTTAAAGACAAGGTAATTGCAGCTAATGTCCCCTCCCCCTAGCACCAGGCAAACACATTTAAATTTCCCTCTAATTATCCCTGCCAAACAACTATCTCCAAAGTTACAATATCACAGCCCAAGTAACAGTTCTAATTCAAGGTAATAATTTTCACATAGAACTAATTTCACTTACAAACTATTCAAATATTTCAGTTAAAACAGAATATAACTGCAGCCCCCTTTCCTACCAGCTTGCTGTTTAAGCTCCCAAGTGAACAATTCTGCTACTGTATTCATTGCTTCTAATAATTCCATTATTGTCTTAATGCATTTTTCATCCTATAGATTGTCTGTGTTCATCCTCAAAACCCCCCTTCCAAAATTCATATTTTTAGATAAATCTATCACTATTTTAACAGCTATATGATCTGATTTTTCTATAGGTATTACATGGATGTCCTTTATTTTTGTTCTTACTGGGACCATCCAAAAATCTATCCTGGTAGACAATTTGCCTTTGTAAAAGGTATGTTCACTTTTCTTCCCTTTCACCTTGTATTCATCCTCCATCCCAGCATTCTTCAAAATATTTTGTTGCAAATTTGAATTGCAAAAAATGTTCCCTGTCCTTCTTCCCCAATCCGCTTTTGTTAAACCACAATTGAAGTCCCCCCCCCATAGGATTAATTTAGATGTATGCAAATATGATTCTATTAAACCCATAACTCTGTTCCTTTCTGCTTTTGTTTGAGGGTCATAAATGACAATGATTCTGTTACCCTTTCGACTACTGCATCTACTATAAAGGCCCTACCCGGTACTAAGTCCACTATCTTCAGTATCTGTACTTCTTTTGTCATAAAAGCCACCCCTACCCTGAGCACCTTTCCTCTCCAATAGTCCATAATGATGGCCCCCACCTCCATTCCTTTTGCACTTGAATTAATTCCGCAACTGTGTGTAGCCTTGTGTATGGAAAAATATTGTTACTTTTCAATTCACTCAGCACTTTAAAAGTTATTTTCCTCTAATTCCTACACTTAATACTGCTTACATTATTCGTAATACAATTTAAGCAAAGCATATTCATGTGTCCTTGTTTTTTTTCCACTTTTTTGATTCTTGTGTATTCGCTGTTTCATATTCAGAGGACTCTATTTGCTCTGAAAGCTCTGAGCCTGAAGAATTTGCTCTTTCATCCATTGTGGCCCACTCTTTATCTTGCAGCAAGGTGTATCGATTTGACAGTTGTATTCATTCTTTGTCTTTCTCCATTACTGGTCCTTTCGCTGTTTTAAAGGTTTTTTTCTTTGATCTTGTTACCATTGTGTACTTTGTTCCTCCTTTTTTTTCCATCTTTCTTCTTTTTCTTTGGTCTCATCTTTTTGTCCTGTACCTTCTCCTTTCTCTGTCAACCCCCTTGAGTCTTTACGTATAGGTTGGCTCTCCTCTGTTGGGGAGGGGGGAGGTAGCTTGTATTGTGGGGTTAGTTCCAGTTGCCTCCTTATTTTCATTCCTTTTTGACACATTTTCCTCTTTCCAAGCTGCAGCAACCACTTTTTCCTGTGTTCCCTTTTCTTTCTGGGCTAGTGCTAAGTATTCATCCTGTTCAGCTCTTTCTCCAAGATCTGGGCTGTTATGTGAAGCCCACAGGGCAATTCATAAAAATATGTCCATCTTCCTGTCTTAAACTGCATCTGACATCATTCTTGCAGTCTTCCCCATGATACCCAACAGTCCCACTAAATCCCCATTTTAGTTTTTCACACGCATTACTTAAACTAAGATCATGGTCTTTGCACACAACCAGAACAGATGCAAAAACTCCCTCCTTACAGTTCAGTCCAGCTCCCCCTAGAGCAAGTTAATACCTGAAAATACCTAGGTATAGTCTTTGATACTACCCTCCTTCCATGACCATATACGCACCCTTTGCTCTGTGGTCAACTCTTGCATAGGCCTATTATACCATCATAGGACCTGTCTCCACCCTGAAGCTCCTCAGTCCTCTCGCTTGTGGACTATGGGCTCCTGGTCTACAGAGCCTCTAACAACACTGCTTTCAACAGGGTCAAGCTCTCCCTGAACAAGGCCTGTCAATTAATCACTGGGACTGACAGGCTCACCCACACCTGCACTCTCTACTCCCTGGCTAACATACTCTTCTTTGATGAAAGGCTGCGTTACCAAACCTGCCTCTTTGCTCAGAAAATTATCACCGGCCTAACCCCTCCTGGCCTTTTCTCCACTCTCAGCCCTGCCATCTCAACTGCCTCCACCTATAGAGCCTCAAAGTCCTCACTTCTGGTGTCCAGAGTCAGAACATCCCTGGCCCAGAGGTCCTTCTGTTACAGAGCTCCCAACTGGCTTAGCTCACTCCCTCAGAAAAGTGGATTGGGCCCTTTAAGACTGCCCTCCGGCAACATCTCTTTGCCTCCCACTTATGTAACTGTGATTAGTCCACTACTTCTCTCACTGTTGTTAAATATGATGGCCTAGCTACACCATTGTATAGGTTCTCCATCAATGAATACTCTGCCTTGTACATATTAATTGCCTATGTAACTACTCTGTGCCTACCTGGTATAGTTCATTATTTGTATTTTTTTGTGTGTTGTTGTTTGATGTAATGTGTACCTGATTAACAATGTCATTATATAAGACATCCCTGCTGTTTATTTCCACTATGCTGTTATCACTACTCTGTATGTAACCTGTTTCACTGTACTGTCGCACTGTATTGTCTCTTGATGAGGAGCTTTTGGAAATGAGCCTTTAGCTCAAAGGTTTATAATTCTGATACATCAATAAATAAATAAATGCCCCCTTTCGCCATACGTGCAGCTGACCTGCATAAAATACTACCCCTCGATCTCTTCCTCAAAAAAAAAAAACAGTTTGGTAGATGTTGCATTTCACCCTCCTCTTGTTTTAAAGGGGACAGGAAATTTGTGCTAATTGGCAGATGTTTATAAAGTTCTTATTGTCAGAAACAATATGCATTTTCCTAAAGTATCCATATTTAACTGTACCTGAATAAAAAGAGATAGGTAAAACTGTAGTTTGCATTGTCGTGTTTTTATGAGCAGCATTCTGTTACAGTTCACTTCATGGAATCATTTATGTGGAGTTTTTACTATGTCACGATTTGTGTACAGAATGCTAATTATGAGCTGCTGACCTATCAGAACCCTGTTTAGAGTTCTGAGCATAAACCATGACATAGTTAAAATTCCAAATTATTGGTTCCATGAAGAGAACTGTAACAGAATGCTGCCCATAAAAACAAGACAATGCAAAATATAGCTTTTTATATCACTTTATTCAGGTACAGTTAAATATGGATAGTTTAGATGAATGCATATTATTTCCGAGAATAAGAACTTTATAAACAGCTGCCAGTTAGAAATGATTTCCTGTCCTCTTTAAGGTGATTTTATACTTCAACCCCACAGTCGATAAATACTCTTCATCAAGTATAAGTTCAGGCAGGCCATTTACCACACATTTTTGTTTTAACCAAAATGAAATGTCCGGCACATTCACTCTCTCATTCCTGAAGGGTATTGTTACAATCTTGAAAGCTGGTTTTGTCAGTGGGATTGCCATGAAATCCCTCCAGAGTGGTGTGTTTTTCATCTGGTGATACAATTTCCAGAATCTGTCTAGGCCTCCTGGGTGCTTAAAGCATATATCGTATTCTGTGTTTCCAGGTACATGTATAAGTGCATATATCTCATAGGGGTAAAATTTCATGCTACTTTTTAGTAAATTTCTTCCCACAAACAGTCTATTTGGGGCATCTTATTTATTTATTTATTTAAACATTTTACCAGAGGCACAATGAGCAGGGTACTGCTCAATTCCAGGTGCACCTTGGGAGGAGGGGACAGGATACTTTTGCTACATTTACAAACATTTAGAGAACAGTTGAAGACATTTTAAACAACAGTGCAAGCTAGGCAAATACTGTCAGATGTTTTGCATTTACATGTTTTGTATTTTTTTTTGTACACTGACAAGCTTTTGTGGAGCAGTAGTGAAACAAATTTGCATAACTAGCAGAGCAGACTAATATTAAACAATGGATATATTTAAGTGCAGTGATGTACGATTCAGGATGCAAAGGATATCGTCCGTGTTCTGATGCTGCCCCTCTAAATTTTAACCTAACTGTATAATGCATGCATCAAAATAATAACTGCATTTCTTCTCTTTGCCTGCTGTAGTTTAGGTTCTTCTAGGAACGGTCTTTCCCTGACATTCACTCCCCATACATTTCCTCCTGGGATATTTTCACATTCACTTGTCTCTTTGTCCATTTGTACTGTTTTTTTGTTCTATTTCCATAGAGATTTCAAACTTTCTACCTCAGTTATGCCTATAATCTCTTTCGTATCATCTGGTTCTTCTGCTACCTCTACTGGAATCTAGAATTTCTCTTTATCTGCATATTGTGATATTATTCCACTTATTTCACCCTTATTTGTTGCATTTCCTTCATTTTGATTACTTCCATTTTGCTCGACTGTCTGAGGCCTATTTGGGTCCCAGCTTGCCCCATCCTCTGTTTTCTTTCATCCCGCTTTAAGCAAAGCATCTGCCACCCCGTCAGGTGTATCTCTAAATTCAATGGGACTGTCTCTGTCTAAAAGTTCAATTTTCTTTTCCTGCATTTCAGTTTGGGAGATCCCTTTTTCCAGTGTATTTACATTCTCCACTTTAGGGTTCACGTCAGTGCTTTCTCCTGTCACATTTACATTATCTTTGTTTTCTTCAATTTGTTCTCCTGCCCTTCTTAGGCCGAGCTGTTTCCAACCCTTTCTGGCCATTCCTTTCATGGATTTCCCTTTTACTGTCTCCGCTTCACCCAGCATTTCAGCTGTTCCTGTAGTACAGGGTGCAGCTTCTTTTAATGTTTTTGTGTCAGCATTTTCCAGCTGACTTTGACATGCCACTTCCCTGTCATTACTGCACTCGTCTAATTGTTTTAACAGTTCTGCTTTCTTCCTATAAAATCGATCCTCCTCTTCCCTTAGTCTGTTTAACAACATTGTTTTGCTCTGTTTTGACTTACTTGTTTTCTTCTTGCCCTCTGTCTCCACGGAAGGCTCAGCCTTTGTAAGTCTCTCCATTTCTTCATTGTGTGCCGCCACTTCTTTTCTTTCTTTGTTTGCTAAAATCTCCGATGTCTTTTCTTTTCCTGCCATGGTCTCCATGGGTATTGAAGCAGGGGAGGAGACCTGCTCCCCAGCCTCCAGCATATCTTCATTCATGCCACACCTTGACTAGACTGACAATGCTCAGAAGTCCGTCATAGCTCCCCCTACCAAAAGAGCAAGGGAATTTCCCTGGTGTCTTGGCCAGATTCCCTCCATTCACTGAAATGCCACCAACAGCTTAATCTGGTTCTGTAAGTCAGCTTACATCTGTACAAATATTCCCTTTCCCTTGCCCCCGAGTCCCACCTGGACATGAGCCATGGCCCAATGAGCCTCTCCTGGTTACAAACTTTCAAATAAATCAATAAATAAAAAAAAATCAAATCCTGACCAAAATGTGTTTTTAATCACCTTTCGAGCAGGAGTTGAAAATGTTCTTCACCCTTGTTCATGAGGTGGGGTCATAACAAGGCTATGTTGTGAATGCAGACTCATGACTTTGGTAATTTTCAATATGTTAACCCAAAATTTTCAACAAAGCCATTTCCTCACAGCATCTCATGAATGTGATAGCTGTCATTTTTCAGATCTTGGCCAAAATGTGTTTTCGCATTGCGAAAAGTGATTTTGTGGTCACTACATACAATCACCTTTCAGGCAGCTATTGAACATTTTCTCTACCCTTGTTCATGAGGCAGGGTCATAATAAGGCTATGATGAAAATTTGGGATCAACATATTGAAAAGCAACAAGGTTATGAGCCTATGTTGAAATTTACAAATGCAGACTCGTAACTTTAGTAATTTTCATTATTTTGACCCCACATTTTCAACATAGCCATTTCTTCACAACACCTCATGAATGTGATAGCTGTCATTTTTCAAATCCTGGCCAAAATGTGGTTTCACACTTGTGGTGAGAAATCACCTTTTGGGCAGGATTTGAAAATGTTCTCCACCCTTGTTCATGAGTGGGATCATAAGAAGGCTATGTTGAAAATTTGGGGTACAAACATGAGAAAACAACAAAGTTATAAGTCTATATTGCAATTTTCAATGCACCCTCATAACTGTGGTAATTTTCAGTATTTTGACCCCAACTTTTCAACGTAGCCAGTTTTTCTCACCTCTTCGTGAATATGACAGTGGTCATTTCTCAAATCTTACTCAAAATGTGCTTTAACACGTGTCACAAAGTAATGTTTCCACCATTGTTTTGTAAATTACATCTGTCATGCTAAAAAGAATTTGTCATGAAAAGATTATGTTGAAAATTTGGGGTAAAAATGTAAAAAACTATTAAGTTATGAGGAAACAAATTGTTCCAACATTTATTCACAACTTTATTTTTTGCAGATTTTGGCCACTAATGTTCAACATATCCCTTGTGTTACCCCACCTTCTGTACATGGCAGCTGTCATTTTATAAATCCCTTCCAAAACTTGGCTTCACAGTCACACAGCGAAATCGCCTTTCAGATGGGATTTTAAATATTCCACCTGTCTTGATCATCAAAGACTGTTGGACATTTGGAGTCAAAATGCAGGAGCCCACTTAAAAGTAGAGTATTGCCTCTCAGCTGCCCTATCCTGGGTAATTACAATCTAATAATGTGTCAAAGCAGGATACCACTCAGAATGAATACTGCATCTCATCTACTCTATCCTGGGTAAATACATAGTAAAAATGTATATGAGCAAGTCCTGGTACAACAGCAATACCCGCAGTGAACATTCGGCATTGACAAATGCTTGTTGTAGTTTGTGGTGATGATACATTTTTCTTGGTAATAAATACTTTAGGTATGGAAGTGTTTGAGGAAAACCCCACATGGTCTCCTCATTAGAAGAGGACAAAGAGACCATAGAGGTTTTGAAAGCTTATATACCTGAACTATTTGTTAGCAAAATAAAGTTTGTTGGATGATTGCACAACTTGCAACACAACAGTTGCTGCAGATGGCCTACTTCTATGTGTCACACAAGTGCCACAAATTGTAAGACTAAAGATTACAATTATGAAATGGATAGAAAGAATACTGATTTCTGACTGGCCAGGAGGTACTTTCAGCCAGGACAATATCCCAGCACAACAGCCCGGCTGAAAGTAGCTCAACAAAATTATGTTTAAAAAATACATCCAGTTTACTAAAAAGGGCCCATTTCATAATCACAATCAGGCCATCAAGGGGGTGTGTTATGGTGGGCTAAAGACCCTTCTCAGGTTGTGGAAGCACTCAACTTCACCTCATGCTTCACCTCACCAAAGGAGGGTCGTTGTCCCACCATAACACACTCTCTATCATGCCTTATTGGTTAATTATGCATGCATCAAAATAATGATACATGTGTCATTTTTGCACCAGAAGGGGTTGCAAATGTGTCAAAACATTTGAAAATAGCACACCATTTATTTTTACAGTCAACATTTTATCTTTTCAATACGTTCATCAGTGACATAGGCAAAGGAATACCGGGCGAGATGTGTCTCTTTTCAGATGACACTAAGTGAAAGAAGGGGAGTGGGAAGTGCAAAAGTTGGAGAAATGGTCCAAACTCTGGCAGTTGAAATTCAATGCCAACAAGTGCAAAGAGATATACATGTATATAGGGAATGGGAACCTCAAGATGGAAAATTGGATGGGAGGGGTCAGGTTGGACACTACTTCTGAAGAAGCAGGTCTGGGAGTCATCATAAGCGACTACCAAAAACAATCTAGCCAATGTAACAAGGCCTAAAGCAAGGCAACCAAAATGTTGAGGTGTATTGGGAAGGGGTTCAACAGCAAGAGGGGAGAGGTGATACTACCTCTCTATAGATCATTGGTGACACTGATGCCACATCTTGAAAACTGTGCCCACTTCAGGAGTTCACACTTAAGAAAACACACAAACAGGCTAGAGATGGTGCAGTGTAGTGTAACCAAAATGATTCAGGGCCAGCAGGGAAGATTTAAATGTAGGGACAAATATAAAAACATTATTATCATTTCTACTACCAGCCTAGCAGTCTTTATAAAACAAGACTTTAATCATTGGAAGAGAGGATCTAATAGCAAGTGCCTAGAATAAGACTTGGATTCCAAATCTTTTCCAACAAACCAAAACAAATTTTTGCATGGATTATAAAGCAATTACATTCAGTCTCTGGAATTATCTTAAATGGAACTATTAAGAGATGGGGAAACAACCTTAAAATGAATTTCATTAATCAATGACAGCAATTGGCTTCTAATTCTATCCACGATTATAAATTATCAAGGGATAAATCTATCCAATTTAAAATTATTAATAGGGCATACTATTCCTCATGTAAATGATTTAAAATGAACATCAGTTAAGATACAAAGTGTTGACATTGTGGACAACCAGATTCAGAGAAGTCTTGCCCATTTTGGGACTGTGCTTTAAGCAAAAGATGGTGGACTCAGTCTTTTGAGGTGCTGGAGAGACTAAGCTTTGAACTTTAGGGAAGGGCCAATGTCCAGTTTGTTATAGTAGAAATGATGATTACAGGTATTGGAACATCTTGAAAGCTAACAATACTGCAGTCAAAAGACTGGTTCTACAATACTGGAAGTGTCCAAATGAAAATGTATCCATTCCAGTATTAGATTGAAAACAACTTTCCTCAGGTCCTTATACAACACAGAGTTTTTTTTCCCCCAGAAGGTTTATCTATTTTGGAAACCTTACAACACAGAGATAGTAAACTGAACTGCTAGTGACTTTATATGATTCGATATACTGCACATTTTGTATCAGTACTTTGCTCCCTTATCTGTTCCTTCAGGTCTGAGATAGTGTAATAATATTATTTTTGATCATATATGTCAATAAAGAATTTGTAGCTTTCTTTTTTCAGAATACTCATTTTTTCTAATATGCATTGTTAGCAACAGGACTGTGGTGCTGTGCTGAATGCAGAATTCCACTGGTGGAATAAGCATGGAATGACCATTCTGCCAGTAAAATTTCCATAGAAATTTCACTAGTTCTTCTGTGGAATTCCACCTGCTGTGATCCCCGGAATATTATTCCACAGAATAGCATTTTTTCTGCAGAAAATCATTCTGCAACTATTTCTGCAGAAAATACTGAGACCTGCAGAATAATATTCCTCGGAACAGCATTTTTTCCACATATAATCATTCTGCAACCATTTCCTCAGAAAATATTGAAGTCCACAGAATAAAATTCCACAGAAGTCTGCCATTCCATGTCTGGCAAAATGTGGTGGAAATTCAACAGAATTTTGAAAATTCCATGAAATTCTGTTTTGATGGAATTTGAAAATTCTGCACAGCATTACAGGACTGTCATACTATTTATCCATGTAATAATTTAACCAGTTATTTTTGCACTAAGCATTTTTCATTGCTTTTTTTTTAAACTCAACTTTACTCAGAGATACATTATGTACATGAAACAGACCACAAGATACACAGTGCAGAATGTGCATGACATACAAAAACAAAATTCAGACAGTAGTAATGAACTGGTCGCAACTAACCAAGCTGTAAAGTACAACTGTGTAATTCTGGGTACTGCTGTTTGATACAGTGTAGAGCCACATATTATGTCTTCTACAATGAGAAAAAAGGCCACTGTCTGAGATAAAACCAAGACCCAGATATTCAAAACTTTGCACCAGGTACAAACTGATTGTGTTGCAATTGCGCCAAGTTTGTGTTGGGCTGCCATTTTCAAAAGCCCAAAAAAGCACCAGTGCAACACGTTAGTGCTACCATTAAAAGATAATGTATGCACAGGGCAGAGTGAGGGGAAGGGACATGCATACAGGTGCAACAATATATCCAAAACATTAGCACCGTGCAACATACGTTAGTACGGCATGTAGCACGGCAGTAATTACCGCCTATGAAAAGGTAGTCTTAACTCTGGGCAAACCAAGAATGGGGGGCATGGACAGAGCAGCAACCTGCTACAAGGCTGTCTGCAATAATGGCAGCATGGTGCACCTGCTGACTGCAGCTAATGAGGAGGCAGGGAGGGCAGATGTCCACCCAGGGCCACCCCACATGCCTTGGAAGTGACATGCTGCTCACAGAAGGCACTGCCTATGTCCCTGTCAACAGGCATCGGTCCAAACCCTGCCAGGCTACCATGTGTGCCCCACCACCCAGTGGACACCATGGTGGTGCATCCATGCAGCACACACCTCCAGACATCCCATTGGGGTACACCAACACAATTCAGCAGACACATGCAGCACTGGGGGAATGGAGGATGTTGAGGGGAGGGTGTACAGGTGACCAGGCTGCACCACATAGTAGGTGCTGCCACACAGCAGGGACCATCCACACAGTGCATATGTTCCAGTGCCGGGAATGCCCCTGACATCAGTGTTCCTGTCTCATGATAAGTGTCTGCCCCCCCTGGGGCACATACTGCACACCTGTATAGACACCATGTCACACATGGCCAGCCATGTGTTTGGTACTGTGGGACTATCATGCCATTGATGCAGCGTATGGAGGCACAGGACAGCATGACAGTGGTGTCCACTGTCAGAACACACCTACCAGCTGGACCTGTCACTGTGAGGCTGGCAGTTGTCATTGATGCCTGACACACCATAGGCATTGCTGTGTCCCTCACAATACCAGCCATTATGTTACTGTAGCATCTGTTACGTGCTGTAGCAGTGTCAGCAATATGTCCATGGCATGCAGCACCACCACCCGTGCCTGTGGTGCTGGTCACCTGGGGCACATTACTCTCTGCCGCTGTGTACAAATGTAGCCTGCAGCTACCAAATTGTTGCTCAGGTCTGACATATAGGTGGTGCTGTTTGCACAACCCAGCCTGCGGCTACGGACCTGTAGTTCCAGTCGGACATACAGGTGGAGCTGTGTGCACCATGAAATAGTGCCAGGCAAACTACATGGTAATGCATGCAAAGCAGGCCGTAATAAGATTGTAATGTGGCTGTTTGTCCACGGATTGCCTAAGTAGGCTCATTTGCATAGGAGCCTTGAATATAGCAAAATTTAGCCACAGGCTAATGTGCTAGGGTCGGGCAAATGTGTTAGCACCAGGCAAACCTGTCAAAACCATAGCACAGTTCTGCTGCGTTTGGCCTACAGTGTTGTTTGCAGTTGTTGTGCACCACTTCATTACTATCACCCACAAGGCCACCCACTGGAACTCTGCCTTACTCCACCTCTGTGTGCACTGGGCTGCTGTTGCAGTTTGCACTGCCCAGCTGCTATATTCAGAGCCATCTTATTTGCCGGGCTATTTCTGCACTGCACTCTCAGCCCTGTTTGCAAGCCTTTGTTTGCATTCTATAGTCAACTGATTTGGCCCCTGGGCTATTCCTTTGAAAATAGCATGCAAATGGTTCTGTGCTAATTTTGTACCCCGGGCAGTGCTTATTTTGCCCTGGGGCTAAGTTTTGAATATTGGGACCCCAGTATGTTAACTTCACAATAAAACTGTGAAAGAAATGGATCCGGCAACATTGTGTTTATATATTATTATTACTTATTTTACTATTCTTTGCTGACTGGGTAAAGCCCACTACGCACAAGTGTCTGTTTTCAGGTGTGACTGGGAGCACAGGGGTGGTTAAGTGACTTGCTCAGAGTCACACAGTATGGAAGTGGAGGTTGTGGGAATCAAATCCAGGCCTACTGGATGTGCCAAGCTCATTCACAGCTCACTGCTCTAACCTCTAGGCTATACTGCTAGCCCCAAGTGTTGTTAAAGCAACACGTATTAGTGGACTTGAAGGAATCAAGTCACCTGAGTTATAATAATAAACTAAAAGAGATAAAACAAACCAATAATCAAAAGTGCACTGTTTTTAGCGTGCTCTGTCAGAATGACCTATGTACTGTACCTAGTATAGCATAAGCCTGTCACCTGAAGCATGAATCAGTAATAATTAACTCTGCAGCCTGAGGCTACAAGTTAGAGGTGTGGGAGGCCTCTGATTAGCATGTACAGTAATGACTGTCAGCATGAGAGTAGCACTGAGTTCATGGAAGGAGGGCCAGAACCTGTTGGAAGGAATGTTTGTGTGGGTGTCCATCAGATGCAGGGACCCCCTAGCCCAGCAAGTCCCCAGAGCCCCACCACTGCCAGGCATCACCCCCCAACCCCCGTTCCAGTGCTTGTCCTCCCTGAGATGAATCTCTGCTGTCCGCTGTTTCATTTTATGAATTTGGCATAATCTTTTTTCACCATTCTGCTGGGGGGGGGGGTCATCAGTTAATCAGTGTGTTCTTATGCATTTCAGGGCTGCCACTATTAAGGTGAGTGCCACTGAATGGACATCCGTGGACAATTACACTTTTGTGGGGAACCCCAATACCCAATCAGTAAATGAATCAGGAATATTCTTAGTCAGGATTTGAGTCACACAGTATCTAACATCTGCTGAGAATAGATATAATTTTGACCAGCTCTAGAAAATATGCCAATGAGAGCCCCCACCCCCCATATTTCCTCCAGCAGGTATCCATGTTGGTGCTTTGGAAATGTTTGGTAATTGTGGGGGACCAGAATTACCACACTAAAACTATCCAGAAAAATTTCCTCCAGGATGGTGACAAAGTTGCCTTCCAACTTTTCTGGAGTCTCTTGCCCCAGTTCTCCTCCATAATAGTACAGGGTGTGTCTGCCTCCCAGGCTGCCTTAATATTGCACAGGAATCAGTGTTTGAAAAGTAATTTTATATAGCAGAAATCAGGGTGTAGCCAGGAATTTTTAACTTGTACTCGAGAGTTGATGGAACTGGCCCCACTCCCATGTAAAGGCAAAACAAAAGATGTGCTGCCCCAGCACATACAGATTGCCCCCCCCCAATTTCAGTAAACAATATAAGTTAAGGATCCTAATAGATTCACAACATTTTATTTTATCTAGCACACACACCACCAATCAGACAGAAGTTGGCTGGATTTTAGTTACAGTGTTTATAATACATTGTGATAAGCCTGCGTACCACATCAATGTAGCCAGCCTACAGCGGTCCAGAGGAACAAACTGCATGGGGTCTGACTCATGGTGGCATTTAGCCCCCACCCCAACTCCACTCACTGTGATCACTCACAAGTTCACTTGATTACTTGTAGCTGCTGTGTAATCCCCCAGGCACAAGAATGGAAATGGTAGCTTTATTATTTCACTCTGGCTCTATTTGTGTTTGTTGCCCTGGCCTGAGGCCCATGTTGCCCCTGGATTTTCCAGGTTGTACTGTACTCAGAGAGGTACACTGAGTATGCTTGCCGACGTCTATGGCAGAAATGTATCTTAGAATCTCTCTCAGAGACTACCCAGCCAGTACACAAAATCTTTCCATGGTGACATATCTCTAGTTAGTAAGTTCTTATTGCTGTCTGTGTGGATATAATGCCTGACTTGTAAGTACCTATGAAAGTCAGGGTGTGATAGGTTGAATTTCTGCTTCAGTGTCTGAAATGACATGCAGGATCATTTTCCAATTAGCTGGGAGAAGAGGGGTAATCCCTTCCTTTCCCAACTAGCATACCCATTATCCAATCTGGGTGGGAGGAAGTCCAGGTGGTATCAAATCAGGGAAGTGGGGCCCAATGACTCCATGGAATTCAATATTTTTCTGACCTTATTTATAATTTTTGGGGAGTATTTAACCCATTCATTAGGAATACTAGTAGAGTAAGATGAGGATACATGGGCAAGGGCCAGAATAAAGAGTGGTGCCCCCCTGCGGCAGCATTTTCAATAGTGTACCAGCTAGATGCCAATTGCTACTTAGCTCATGTGCAGGTGGCAAGCATCTGTCCCGCAAAGTAATAATGTTGGAGGTTAGGCAGCAATAATCCCCCTGTCCTTTAGGTAGTGGTAAGATTCTATGGTTAACACAAGCTCAGTGGCCTTCCCAGATGAATTTTCATATATCTTCAAGCAGAGGGGTCCAATAAGCTAAAGGTATTGATATAGGCATAGGCATAGGCAATGCGCCAAGCAAAAAGAGATACTTATAGTAGGTAAAACAATTGTCTTGACCGTGTCTACCCTGCCTGTCACCAGTGATAGCAGCAGGGTCCATTAAGACAGATTTTGTTGAACCTCCCTCCACAGTTTATTATAATTCATACTGTATCAAATAGTCTTGAGATGCCTGTGTTAATCTGAATTCCCAGTTACCGTGTCTGATTATTTTATGCCCATGCAAAGGGGTAAGTTGCCCTGAAGCTCCCAGGACAGGTCCCACTTAACTTAATGAACATAAACATAGAAACATAGAATTTGCCAGCAGATAGAGATGTAGTAAAATTTAATTTCATAAGTGAAATCACGAATTTCACCGTGTGAAAGATTTCATGAAATTTGAGCATTCCGCAAAATATTTCACAGGTGCGAAATGCAGAATTTTGCCAGTGAAATTTCGCATTTTGCAACCACGAAATATTTTGTGAAATGTGCAGAATTTGCAACATGTTTTGCAGAAGTAATCTGCAGATTTCGCCCATCTCTACAGGCAGATAAGGATTGCTAGGTCTATTGAGTCTGCCCATTTCCCTACCTGTATCAGCAGCCGCTGACCCTAATTGGTCCTTGGCTTAATGATCTCATATTTATCATAACTAACATTTTTCATTCTGTCCAAATAAAAAGTTTTACTTGGAAAAAGCCAGCAGGGCAGATCCTACAAAGATCAACATAAGGCTCTGAACATGTACTCGCTAGAGACCAGAAGGAAGCGGGCGATATGATAGAGACCTTCAAGTTCCTGAAAGGAATGAACAAGGTAGAGTGTGAAGAAACAGTCAGCAGGAATAGCGAATCAAGAACTAGGGGACATCAGTGGTAGCTGGATGGGGGGAGATGCAGGAGGGACTCGAGAAAAGTTTTATTTTACAGACAGAGTGGCTGAATTGGGGAACAGCCTACCAGAAGAGACGATGGGTGATAGAAGCATTAATGGTTTCAGACACAGCTGGGCCCACATAAAAGACTTAAGGGAAAGTCCTCTCAACCTATTTTCTGTATACCTGTGTAGTTTGTAGCCATGAACAATGATTCCCTCTCATATACCCCCTTAATTTCATCCTAATTTAAATATAAATGAAGTTGTTTTACTCTGTTCTGTGGATCTGCCCTGGTGTGAAAACCTGTTTGACGCCATTGCAAAGATCATGACCCCACTCATGCATGGCATAATGGCAGCTGATGATGCGTACATGCACAAGCCAGCAGAAGTGCTGTCAGTCAATCTGTTGTATGTCTTCTGAAGTCCCTATATTCTTTTCTTATGTTAATCTTCAACATTTTCAAGGTAAGTTTCTTAATGCTTTCTGCTATTTAAAGTGTGTCTGAGCTGGAAAAATGCAATTGGAAGGACTATGGTGCTTGTAGAGTTTTGTTATTCAATTAATTAATTCCTATGTACTAAGAGCTCTTTATTTACTCTCAGTCCCTTTGCTATGCAAATACACATGCAACTACCCCCTTGCTACTTTACACAGTTAGCTACCCCTGGCACCCTTAACTGGGCACAGACTTCAGAAACACATTTAGACAAATGGTACCATCCCTAGCTTTGGGAATGTGTACCAGGCTCATTACTCTAGAGACCAAAGGGGTGGGGGTGTACAAAAGAAAATTGTGACCTATAAGGTATTTACAAAACCAGGTCCTGGGGAGAGAACTTTTTGCTAGTGCTATGCTAGATCTATACTTCTGCAGGGGTACCCAGTAAATCCACACACAAGAAGCAATAACGTAACTGTTTAAACCATAGTTGGGGTTCTAGAGTGTGGTTTTATTCCAAAAGATGTTCTCGAAAGCAAGGGTGGACCCCCAAGGTTTACACATCGTGGCACTAGGAGCTTGCAGAACAACAAAACGACTGTATCTGACAGAAAACTCTACCAATTCCCACACTTTAGAACATTGAACATCTTGTACTGGCATTCCCATATAGCATAGGACATTTCACATTTCTTCCAGTGGTACTGGCCACAACTGAACGCACATTTACTGGCAGAACTCTTGCATCTTACATTCTCATTTTTCATAGGGCATTTAATATTTCTTCAGTGGCATTGGCTACAACTGAACATTTCTTACTAGAGGCACTAGCCACAACTGAACATTTCTTCTAGTGGCACTGGCCACAACTGAACATACATTTGGCTAATAACTAGCACAACCTACTTCAGGGGGAAAAATCCTCTTCAGACATTGGCCACATGTCCAAAGTAACCTGGAACCCTTACTGAACCTGTAGTCTTGAACTGGTTACTCCAAATGGGGGGCTGTCCACCCTTTGCTCCCAAATCCATATCCAGCCATTCTTCAGAGTTACACCTTAGACATTTGAAAACACTTGGACAATGTTTAATTAAATGAACTTTAGCATCCAGCATTTAAAACACTACACTGGTAGTGTGAGAACTAAAGTCCTGAACAATGTGAATTAGTCATACCTCTGGACATCACACTTGTCAGCCAACTTTAAACTGAGAACAGTCCCAAACTTCTGAACAGAAACGTTGTACATTTCCCCCTTAGCCAGAGAACACAGCAGCATAGGTACTTGCTTTCGACAGCAAAAAGTCAGATCCTATTCACTGTTAGAAATTACAGGCAGCTTCAAAACATCCTAGATCAGAAAGGGGATTGCCCCTTGGATCCATCCACTAGCAGTCCTTTTCACCCCTCCAGGGATGAAAATCAGGAGATCCTGGTGTAGGCAATGGTTTCCACTACTTCTATTGGCAAACTGGAGAATATCAGGACTAGGGTGAGAATATCAGGACTAGGGTGAGAAAGCAGAATCTCCACTCAGAGCCCTCAGCTGAGCAGTTCTCACTCCTCTCACTTCAAGCTACAACTCTACACTCCAACTGATTGACTTCTACTCCACTACCATCCCAAGATTCTAAACTCCCTCACTCACAGCTGCTGTGGCTTATGCTGCTGCGAGAGTTTCAAATGAACTCATCTCTCTCTCATCTCAGCTGAGGCCAAGCAAACAAAAGCGTGACTAGGTGAAAAACCCATTTGTCCAGTTAATCACCAGCTGCCAGATCATTTTTTTTTTTTAAACTGTCCTGAAATGTGACCGTTTACAGGGCACCTGCCCGTGAGATGCTCTTCTCAGGATAAGAGTGTCTCATGTGCGTGGGAAAAAAGCACTCCCTTGATCTATAATTCCTTTTACGAGTGGAGTCATGTTGTTTGCAATGGTGTCAAATGAGTTTTCACATCAGGGCAGAACAGAGTGAAACAACATCATTTAAATTTAAATTTGGATGAAATTAGGGGGTTGCAAGAGACAGAATCATTTTTCATGCTTACACACTACACTAGCAAACAGAAAAAATAGTTGAGGAGACTTTCCCTTTAATAGTTACACAGGACAATGCAGTGGGGCAAGGGGGGCGTCAAGGGCAATAACATGGACTAGACAATAGTCCTTGGGTAGGACGGGGTAAAACAGGGCAGACTGGAGTGACCGATGGTCTTTTCCTGTCAACATTTTCTATGTTTCTATCTTACCATGGCACTCACCACCCAGCCAGGGCCAGTCATACCCCTGACATCTTTGTCTTTTACTTGCAGGCCGATTTCATGCCCTATGTGCTTCCCTCTATTGGCAGGGTCCAGCCAAACCATATTAAACCCCCTGCCTCCTACAGACCATGGAGGTGGATGTTCCCTGGGTTACCCCCCTGCAGTGGGCAGTAGCCAGACTTGGAGCCTGAGCGCACCTTGGATTTCTCTGCCCAGTGGCGGGTTTTCCCCACTTTCTGGTCCCCTCCATCTGAAACACTGACACACTAGGAGGCCCAGTCAGAAGCATGCAAGCATGCTTTACATAGGTCTCAACCAATGTCCTCCCTCCCACTCTCGCTGGCAACTGTACCACCTCTGGTCACCAGGTGGCAGTATAGCCATGGTACCGATGGCCATCCACTCCCAGAAAAAGGAAGCCTCCTCTGGGATACTTGCTGTTCCTCCCTCAGCCTGCCCTAGAAGAACTGAGTTTATACCCAAACTCAGGCCACCGGCATTATGAGCGGTACCGCTACTGCTGTGCCACCAAGGCAGCGCACACAAATATTTTTGTGCATTTGCCAACACGCAAGCTACACCAAAACTGGGAAACTGCATTTGCATCATGGACTTTGAAAACCCAGCCCATCATCTCTACCAACTGCAAAAATTATATTGTTTGTTCTGTGTTTTTGCCGGCTAACATGGCACTCTCCAAACAGTCTTTAATCAGGGGCTTCCATTGACGCCATGTGTCTGTGAGCAGCACAGCAGAAACACTCCATGGAGGACCAAAGCTTAAAACTTCGAAAATGTATTCGCTTATTCATTAAAAATGCTCACAGAGGTAAGGTAAGAGGCTTACATCAACATGAGATGCTCCAGCAGGGCTCCTTCCCTGGTGGAATCTTTAGGTGGGGAGAGATTGTGCACTGGCAGCTCAGACAGCAAAAGTTCCATTCCACCACGCACCTCCAGATGTGGTGGCAAGTATGCTGCAACACCCTCTCATACCACAATACAAATGGACTCACTCCTCTCTGAACTGCAGAGTGTCAAAAGCGAAATGAAGTACACAAGAACCACCATGAGAATGGATATTAGTAAAATCAAAACCCACCTTAACACCACAAATGACCAGTTAATTGTGCAAGATGGCCAGCTAGACACTATGGAGTGGACGATTTTGCAGCTCCACAGCTCCATCCAGGCTCTGCAGGAGCGCACCAAGGATGCAGCATGCAGGGAAAGATGGAGCAACTTATGAATTTCAAATATTCCGGAGGGGGCTAAGGGGTCAGACATGCTGAGTTTCATTCCGATTCCTAACTCTGCTCCATTCCTCACTGCAACTACCCCGGAGCTGACACTTCACTTGGAGAGGGCCGACCATGCTTTAGGCCTAATACCACCCCCAGACTCCAGACCTTGGTCTACTTTGGTCCGCTATCTCCGATACCAGAAGAAAGAATGAGTGCTGCACACTGCCTGGCAGCTGAAAACAGTGAAGTTTCAAGATCACCAAATTATATTAACGATTACTCACCAGCTGTAACTGCTTTGCGAAAGAAATATCTCACAGTCATGTGGTTCCTAAAGCAACAGAATGTGTGGTTCTGTGCTCCATATCCAGCCCGCATGACTGTGTTTCTGCCCACTGGTACAAAGCACTTTGAATTGGCGGAGGAGGCGATAGCCAGCCTCACTCATCATGGTATCCAGATACACTCTCCATCAAACCTGCTCCTCAATGTTCCTTAGCGGTGAAGCTGATGCAAAGGGCCTGATCTAAAGTGAATAAGCAGATCCTGAAATCGCAACACTGCCAGCAAGTGATGGGTGCACTCCAGGACATAATCAACCACCTGAAGGGGACAGATCAGCCTCCGGCAATGCCCCTGATGGCCTCCATGTCTGCTTCTGGACAGTGATGCAAGCTTACAGGTACATGCCTTTGTCCATATGTGGCAATTTTGTCCCAATACCATGGGTCCCTTTCCCTTGACTCTGGGCAAGGAACCGATAATTACTTGAATCTACAATAGTTTAATTGTTTAGAATGTTTATGCCAAGTCAGACAGGACTGCTTGCCCTTCCCTCTTCCCCTCATTCACCCACGATTGGTTTAATTGTTCTGCCCCCAGGCTCGGCTTTGGGGGGCTGGTACATAGCCTCCTTTATATGCATGTGGTGGTGCTACCCTGGAAGAGAAGATGCTCCCTGGAATGTTGTTGCAGCACCTGTGTATGCCACATACAGTTTGCCAGCCCTAATGCTCTCCCACAGCCAAATCTAACTGATTTGATGTCATATCGGGCACATTGCTTTGAGCTCTACAGTAATTGGAGTAGGGCAGGAGCCTGAACTTATACTGAATTGATCTCTGGTTCCCCTCCTTCCTCCCCGAAGAGTTCCACAGGAGCATTACAGGGTAGGGTGGGACACTCCTGGCTGCTTGGAGCCGGGTGGTAGCTTGGTGGGGTGTTGGGCAGCAGTATCAACCCACAAAGTAAATATTTGCAACACTACAGTGGTTAACCTGAATAAGACAGGGATCTGCCTGGGACCAGGGGAGAGGTGGGTTGCCAGCACTGGCTTGGGCAGTGGATGGGCACACCAGACACCAGACAGGGCATGGTTGGGTACTGCAGCCCAACGTCAGGGCAGGACAGTGGGACGCAGACTTTGTACCATGTATTGTTGCAGATCATGTCTTTCAGCCTTTGAGGAATCATTGTATGGCCTACTAGACTGAACACAAACAGACAAGCAGTACAATCATCTAATCCCTGTAAATGGTGTTGGCCTAGTGCTTCCTGTGGCTTGGACACCAAGAGCTGGACCCAATCCAGCCATGCATAACTAACTTAGGACCCTGGACTACTTCCATTATTCTTAGCTGTTGGGATTCTATAGCTCCTGTTTAAATATTTTCTCTTATTAGTTTCCCCAGTACTGGATGGAACAGTTGTTATAGACCTATGTCCAGGATGAATCGATGCAGTTATACCAACAACCCACTCAGCCACATTCCCATTTAGGTAATCAGGTGACTATTGTTTCAAACTATGAAACTGTGAGTTTCAAACATGCTTTAAAACATTGGGCCGGATTTTCAAAGGTCGGATGCAAGCTGTGACAAGGCAGCTTGTACCGACAGCCCCTGTGGCAGGGAACCTGCGCCCCATTTGGTATTGGACAGGGTCCCTGAGCCTGCGTCCTGTGGCTTGCGGCATCAGTGGTAGTGCAGCAAACAGATGGCACAACCACCAAGTATGTCACAAGCCATGGGGCAGTCAGGAGGCACGGAAGTTAGTGGTACACCACCCCTTACCCCAGCTCCAATTGGTCTGTAATGCATTATTATTATTATAATAAAATAACAATCATGGTGATCTAGTGGCCCTTCAAGCCCTGATCAGTTTATAATTCTTTAATGTGAAAGAAAGGAAATAAATCCCTGCTGGTCTAGTGGCCCCCACCCTGGCAGGTAGTGCCTGCCACCCTGCTCCTCCCACAGTCTGAACCCTGATCCGACGACCGGCACAGCCCTCCGTACACCACTATGGCCAACCACCGGATGGACAGTCAGAGCACCTACTGATACAGTATATTGTAGGTGCTCTGACAGTTTATCTGCCGGGCTGGCCATGGTGTGAGAGAAGGGCCAGCTGTCGCCAGATTAGGGTTTGGACTGGGGGAGCGGGGTGGTGGGCTCCACCTGCAGGGGTGGGTGGCCAGTAGACCTTCAGGGATTTATTTCCTTTCTTTAATATTAATGAGTTTTGGACTGATTGGGGCTTGGGGGGGGACCGCTAGATCACCAAGGTTGTTATTTTATGATAATATTAATGACTTATGGAACTATCAGAGCAAGAGGGATCACTAGATCACCAGGGTTGCTATTTTATGATGATACTAATGAATTACAGACCCATCAGGGTGGGGGGGCCAGTAGATCAACAGGGATTTTTTTTTATTCTATACATATTACACGGGGGGGGGGGGTGACACAGTGGCACACTGTTGCCAACCCTCCCAGAAGGTGTCTAAGTACCGTTACGCCTGCTTTTGGATTGTCTAACGGTACTTAGAACATTGTCCTCTGGAGGAGTCTCCATATACAATATAAGGGGATATGGCAGCCTGTGTCTGTCGTAAGACCCCTAGTGCCATGCCGCAGCCCTTTTTGTGGCACAAGGCTGGTGCAAACCCCCTTTGCTGCAAGCAGCCTGCGTTTGATGCAGGCTGCTTTCCTGAATAGCTCCCGGCCACATCTTTTGACAAAGGTGCCAGTTGCGGCACAACCGTTTGCCGCAAACACCTTGCATTGGACATAGGACTTTGAAAATCTGGCCCATTATCTTTTTGGTAAATGTCAGTGTAAATGTTAAACTGACTAGGTGTATTTGTTTATGTACTTGTAGTATTTTTTGTTGTCCTATATATGTTTTTTATTTTGTTGAATGTTCTGGTTGCCCTTGTAAATGGACCTTTGGTCCAAGGTCTTACCAGATTTTAAACAAACACAACAAACAAAAAAATATCTATCATATACTCCGAGTACATAGATTGAATTTAAATGCTTATATCTCCAGTATTACCACTCATACCTCCCCTGTCAGCTCAAAAGGATCTCCCTGCAGTCCAGGTGGGACTGTTTATGCAGGCTGGTCCCTCCAGGAGGAGCTGACATCCTCCTTACCACCACAACCCCAGCCATTTCAGTTGAAGGCCCCTCAACCAGGGGTCTTTCTTCCTGGCAGAATATTGCATTGGGACCACAGTGGTCCCTACCTTGTAAGCCTTACCTGGGTAGTACCCTTTGTATAAAGTTGGACCCAGACAAGATGGCACTTTTGTTTCCAGTGGGTCAAGGTCGGTTCCATGTGATGATAGCGATCAAAAAACAGCGATAGCTATCATTGCGAATGTATATCGCTGAAAAGCATTTTGGTGATATACAATTGCAAGCTATCCCGATTTCTGGTAAAATAAAGTGTTTTTGTGGGGGTGCTGTGCCACCCCACCAACACCTCCCTTATTAGGATTCTCAACTCCTGGGGGTGCATGTCGAGGAAGGGACAAAATTCTGCACTGGAAAAAAATAAAAATACACAGCCGCAAGCAGTGGCAAAACAGTATCCCCAACCAGGTCCCGAACCCAGTGTCTACTGCACCGTATCCAGTCACCCTCACCACTACACCACAGGACTGGCTCAGTTGCAGCAGGCTCACCTCCCCTTCTAAACCCTCCCTCCTATCCCTCCCCTATAGCTCCCCATCCCTCCCCTTCCAGTTGCTCTAGGCGCTATACCATCACTACCATTGCAGGGTAGCTCATGATGATAGCGCTATAAATGAGTGACTGTTTCTACAGTCACTCATTTATACTCGCTATCATCACGGGCTACCATCAAGGTCCCCCCTGGTTTATGCTATTTGTAGTTCATGTGGTGCTGTTATGGCACACGTCCTACCAGATGAGTCAGTTTTCTCCCTGCTTTCCATGTTCTCCTTCTCAAGTGTCCATCTACGTTGGACAATGATCAACCTTGAAAGATAAAACTGTGTTTTAAGGTGCAGGGTTTGGTTGTTTGGATTCGGGGGCACAAGCTGCCCGACCTGAATTCCCCCCTTTAATTAATCATGATGGTCTCATGCCCAAACCTATGCTCATGGAATTAACAGCCTTACTAGTCCAGTTAAGCACTCCAAAATTCTCTTCCAAGTGTGCAAGCTGAAACCAGACTTGGTCTTTCTACAAGAAACACACTTAACCCAGTTATAGCATTCCAAGCTGACCAAGTTTGGTTTTGACAGGAAATACTTATCCTTCTATGAAGGAGGTAGACACAGGGAGGGTCTCTATATGGCTGCCTAGGCACACTCAGTTTGAAGAGCTTCAGGCATGGTGAGATCCTGAAGGTTGCCTGGTCGAGGTGCATGGCATGATACATGGCCAGGAAGTTACGCTGGTGAATGTGGCACTAACACCCAAACATTGCATTGACTACTACTACTACTACAGCAGATAATTCCCTTTGTAAAGGGGATCCTCCTTAAGGCCGGCAATCTTATTATAACTGTAAATCCTAATTTGGACTCCTCTAGGCAACACCCCCCCCCACTCCCTCCCATAAATATTTTAGGAGGCTTATGTCAGAAATAGGCTGAGCAGATGTATGGAGGTTGTCTCACCTTGGACAACGTAGCTGCATCTTTTATTCTGCGGTTCACAGTACGTACTCCAGAATAGACTACTGTTTCATGCAGGTGGAACATCTTGCCTGGGTGGACCGCTGTATCACTGGAGACATCTCTCAGTCAGACATTGCCAAATTAGCTCTTATTGGGACTTTGGACTTCAGTGTAAAAACACATGCTGGCATCTAAACACCTGTCTTCTGAAATCCCCACAATTCTGAGATTTCATCAAAGAGAAACTAGAGGAAATCATGATGGATAACCCTGTGGCTGATACATCACACGCATTCTGTTGGGACACCATTAAAGCAGTCCTTAGAGGACACCTCATTCAATTTTCTGTGAAGTTGAATAAAGCCTGAATGGAATGGAGGCAAACATTGGAGAATACTCTTCACTTCCTACAGCAGACACTCCAGTAGGGGGATCATTCAGTTCTCCCTCAACTCAAGAAAGTTAAAGTCGACATAGATGAGTTATTCTCAGAACATACCGAAATATCCTTCACATTTTTATGCCAATGCTTTTACGAAGTAGGAGCTAGAGCCTCCTGACTGCTGGCGTATCAACTGCACAAGCAGTGTAAACAAGCAACCATCGCCTCTGTGAAGCATCCCTTAAGTGGAGAATGCTTAATTAGCTGCCAGCAAATAGCGCATGCAATTCAGCACTATTATCACACAATTTACACTCCAGAAACAGTACCACAGCAGGCAGTGATGAATGCCTTCCTGCAACACCTTCAAATCCTGTGGCTCCCCCTGGAGCTAGGGGACAGATTTTTAGCCATATTACTGGAGGAACTGGATCTCACAATCTGCACTGCAAAAACTCTGAAAGTGCCCAGACTGCATGGCTATAATGCAGAGGTTTACAAGCTCACAAAGGAACTTGTTGTAGCCCGGTTATTAGCAACATATAATGAGGTGCTTCACGACTGGGGACACCCTCACTCTAGTGCTTACACTGCGATTTATGTCCTCCCAAAGCCTGATAAAGATCCCCTATATTGTCAATCTCATAGGCCCATTTCAGTGCTTAGAACTGACTATACATTTTTTATATCCATCTTGGCAAAGCGAGTAGATAAAAGCCTGCCCACTCTTGTGCATAGAGACCAAACTGGTTTTGTGTGCACATGCACCACAATGGATATAATCTGCCGCACATTGCAAGTCATGCATTAGATGCAGCAATCCCCATCCCCATCCCCATCAGCCCTCCTGTGTCTAGTCACCAACAAGGCATTTGACCGGATCTACCAGCAGTTTCTGTATTCTGTACTAGAGTGCCTAGGATTCCTGGTCCTATTCATTCAACTCCTGCAAAAATATACTCCAGCACAAAAGCCTGTGTTAAATTAATGGACTTCATTTATAGGAATTCCCTCTTTACAGAGACACATGGCAGGGGTGTCCTATATCACCACTCCTCTTTGCCCTATTTATAGAACCCTTGGCACAAGCCAGTCATGCATTTTCTATGACTCAGGACATAATAGTGGAAGGAAAAGAACACTGCATAGCTCTTTATGCAGGTGATGAGCTTCTTTTTTTTATAATTTAAACTTTATTAGTACATTTCCCTTTATAAAGGGCAGTTACAGAGGAACAAGGTGTGACATACCACATGTACAGAAAGAACTGCCCAGCCCACCCTCCCGCCTATCCCCTTACAGCAGCAACAAGACTCTATAACCCTAAAGTGCAGTGATTATTTCCATTGGACATATGAGAAAGACTGAGGTGTGGCATAATCATAAGTGAGACAATGAGAGTAAGGAGTAGAGGGGATCCCATATTTTACTATGAGCTGCAAGTCTATTATGAAGGCTTACAATCGCCTTTTCTGTTCGGAGATTAGCAATGATTTCATGCAACCACTCTTGGAAAGATGGGGTGGATTTGTCTTTCCAATGGCGTAAAATGAGTTTCTTAACAGATAGACCAATCATGGAAATATGAAATTTCCTGATTCTGACCCTGACAAGGGACATATCCCCTAGAAGACATATCTCAGGAATAAAGTACTCCTGAAGGCCCAGAAGGAGATCCAAAGACATCTTGATTGAATTCCATAAAGGGGAAACTTTGGAACAGGACCAAAACATATGAAGGAGCGTTCCTTTTTCCTGCATGCACTTAATACATGTATTAGAATTTGAGAAACCCATTTCTTTAGTTTAACAGGGGTACAATACATATTGTGTAATATATGGTATTGCATGAGACTCAGTCTGCTCTGGGAAACATATTTATGACAGGATCTCCATAGGGATTGCCAATCCAACTGGTATTGAGGGAGGAGTGAGTTCCAGAATCTAGTAGGTCCAAAGGAGTCCCCGTATTTTTTATAATACAACACTCTGTATAATTTAGATACAGTGCCTGAAGATCCAGACAGTAGGGAGATTTCAGGTATCAAGGCTAACACCTTCTGGGAAGGGGGAGTATTCTCCAGGACTATTGTGAGTAGGTGTCTTAACTGCATGACCTTAAAGCGAGAAGAAACCATAATGAGAAATGTTTCAATAATTCCACCTGAGGACAACCAGTGTCCCTCCCCATCCACCAAGGAAAGCAGTTTTCCATCACCTAATTGGGGCAACCACTTACTGGGAATCTGCTTCCTGTTTATAGTAAAAGATGGGGAGTTCCAAATGGACTGAGCTAAGTCAGTCTGAGGGGAGTAATGAAGAAATAAACATAACTGTGCATAGACTCTTAAAGAGATACCTATGTAGGACAGTCAGCTGTCTTTACATGTGATAGACTGAGGTAAAATGGGGTTAAGGAGTCCAGCCATTTAGCTTTAATTGCATCTAATTCAATCTTAAGCCATACTGGTTGTTCCATTTCACGGCCCGGGGATATCCATCTCACGCATTTTACTAGGTGACTGGCCCAGTAGTATAATGCCATATGGGGAATCTGCAGCCCTCCTTCAAATTTTGGGGCAGCTAGTTTATAATAAGCCAAACGGGGGTATTTATCAGCCCAAATAAATCTAGTTAATATACCATGCAATTTTTTAAACCAGCGTATAGAGATAAAAGAATTGAGAAGGGATAGGAGGTAGAAAATTCTAGGAAAGACATTCATCTTAATTATGTTAATCCTGCCCCATAATGATATGGGAAGTTTAGACCATCTGTCAAGGTCATGAATAATAACTTGTGAGAGAGAATCCAGGTTATCCTTAAACCATGTTGAGTGGTTACACGATAACTTAATGCCCAAATGCCTAAATGCTCTAGGAATCCAGCATAAGCCTAGAGGACTAATATTGTTCTTGAATACCTTGTGGTTTAATGGGAAAAATAAGGATTTACTGGCATTCAGCTTGTAATTAGATAGCTTGCTAAATCTGGTTATTTCATTCAGTAGGGGCCGTATTGATGAAACCGGATGGGAGAAGTGTATCAACAAATCATCTGCATACGCGGTGACTTTAATTTCATGGCGCCCAATCCAAATACCTTGAATAGAGATATTTTTGAGAATGTTTTGAATGAGGGGTTCCAAGTATAAATTAAATAACAGAGGCGATAGGGGGCAACTCTGCCTAGTACCTGAATGGAGTGGGAAGGAGTTAGAGAAAGCCCCATTAGCTGAGATTCTTGCTGCAGGGGATTTATATAGTGCAGCAACCCAGGATATGAATACCGGAAGGAATTTGAAGGCACTCAATAACTTGAACAAAAAATTCCAATTTACCCAATGGAACTCCTTCTCGGCGTCCAGACAGACCAGGCCTGCGGGGAACTCGGCGTCTCTGGTAGCTGAGAAGACATGAGATAACATACGCAAGTGGTCCGCCGATGAGCGTCCCTTCATAAATCCTACCTGATTCATGCCTATTAACTCAGGGAGTACCACGCATAGCCTATTAGCTAAAATCTTTGAGAAAATTTTAATGTCTTGATTTAGGAGAGATATAGACCTATGACTTTGGACAAGCTCTGGGTCTCTGTCTGGCTTGAGGAGAAGCACTATCAAGGCTTCAAAGAGGTGACAATCAACCTCCATCCCGGATAGAATATGTTGAAATAATCTATTAAGTATTGGTAGTAAGAGATCTCAAAACGTCTTGTAGAAAAGGGAAGAAAATCCGTCAGGACCAGGAGCTTTATCTGAAGGTAAACCATTGATAACCTCAGCAATTTCTTCCTGTGATGTAAAGGAGACAAGAGAGTCTTTGTGTTGTGCTGGGAGGGAAGGCAGGTTGGAGTCCATCAGATACTTCTCCACACTTACAGGGCTGGGGAGGTGCTCCATGTCCCCGTACAGCGTTTTGCAGTATACTGCAAATTCTTGAACTACCTCGGTAGGAGATGTTTTCAGAGACCCATCAGCTAATGCCCTGATAGAAGGGATGAATCTCATAGATTCTTGTTGCTTGATACAGAGTGCCAATAGGCACCCCGCCTTCTCTCCCTGATCAGTGTAACTAGCTTTAGTACATATGTACATTTGTTTGTAGTGGCTGCTTGTCTGTGTCTGTAGCTTAGTTTTGTGGATTTACATGGTTTTCTGCTTGGAGTAACTACACCATTCTTGCTGACTACATCCGTGAAAGTCTCCTGAACTGGATTTCTGCAAAACATCATCACCAGGTATCTGCATTTTTCATTTAAAAATCAACTTTTTGGAAGCTATCCCAAGCAAAACATAAGTCAAGTAATTAAGTCTGACAAACTCAGTGACTCTAGGTCTGCTTGAATCCACATTTTGTCTGACCTGCTCCATGATCTGTATGTGGGCTTTTCAACAACCTCTTTGAATGACAAGAAGCATGCAGACAAAAGGATTTACATTCTGCATATGCGTGGGCACAGTTCATCACCTTCAGGAATTCTAACACATTCTGTGACTCTGGACCTCAGCTGTTGATAATTTCTTTTGGCTTATGACTTAACCACCAGGTATCTACAAGATGCTGAAATCCTTTCTCCTACAAATTCTCCTTATGCTGCTCCTGCTCTCAGGAAATGTTCACTCCAACCCAGGACCACCTGGGCAGCCAGCAGTGGCACCAAGCAGAAGGACAGGGACACTTACCATGGCATCCATCAATGCCTGCAGCATCCTCAACAAACTTGATTCCCTCCAAACATGGATCCTACAGCACAACCCTGATGTCCTCTCAGTTGTGGAAACATGGCTAAACCCTAAAATCCCTGATACCTCAGTCTCTATCCCTGGCTACTGCATTTTCAGGCAAGACAGGATTGCTAAACGGGGCGGGGGCTGCGCCATCTATCTTAAGGATACCCTTATGGGTCACATCATCCCATCCCCTAGCCTGAGCAACTCCTCTCAGGTCCTCACAATCAAAATCCTCCTTGGTGCACATAACAAGGAACTCACTGTCATCTCAGTTTACCTACCCCCAAGAGACCAGGCTGCTGGCTTCCATAGCATCATGGAATATCTAAGGGTCCAGCAACATAATTCTGAAACCATAATCATGGGTGATTTTAACATTAACTGGCTGTCCGCTGAGGCTGCTACCTATAAGGATGCAGCCACGGCGCATCACCTCACTCAACTGGTCAGTGCCCCCACTAGGTATAACTATAGGACAGGCTCCCTTACGCTTCTAGACTGGATTCTATCTAACCACCCTGAACGCATCTCCAATGTTTCTGTACTCCCGGATACAATAAGTGACCACTCGCCTGTCATCTGCTCCTGGTCAAACAAATACCAAAAGCCCCCTCCCAAGCTTATCTATGTCAGGGTTATCAAACAAGGGCACCTCCAGCTGTTAAAATCCCATCTAACCAGGCTGAACTGGGCAGTGCTCGACTCCCTCAATGACACCAACAAAGCTCTGGACCTATTTATCAAACGTTTCAACGAAGCCTGTGACATCTATGCTCCAGTGAAAAAGATGAAGGTCAAAGGACAGACCAACCCCTGTTACTACTGACCTTTTAACTCTGCTCAACACAGAGACCACCTCTGGCATTGTGCTCGTGCAACTCCGATGCAAGTAAACACTTATAGCAACAGCCAGAAATGATTGCACTCGAAAATACGGAATGCTAAACGTAGCTATTACAAAGAGGCTCTGACCAACTCTTGGGGCCAGGAAACAAATTTTGGAACAACATGAAGAACTCAGGCAAGGATCCTAAAGCACAACCCACTATGCTCAACCTTCATGTCACTCCTACACTAAACCTGGTACCATCACCCGCACTTTTAATAATGCATTTACAAACCTGACAGTGTCCTTCCACCAAATTTTTCGACAACCTCCTCCAGCTCCTCCCAAGTTACCCCCCAACTAGAATGTACAACCCCAAAGTTTTTTTTTTAAGGAGGTCCCACCACAAGTAGCTAGAAAATGCATTCAAAAGGCCATTGGCAAACAAGGGTACAGCGGTGACTCCCTTGACCTGAAACTGCTGGCACAAGTCCTCGATGAAATCTTAGAACCACTTACAAAGATCTTTAATCTCTCGCTTAGATTGGGCCATTTCCCCTCTCTCTGGAAGAAAGCCACTGTCACACCAGTTCACAAAGTGGAGATAGGACACTGCACACCAATTACAGACCTATCTCACTCCTCCCCACTATCCAAAGCGCCGGGAGCTAATAGTATCGGACCAACTAGTTGAATTCCTGATAGTACAATGTACAGTGCCCAGAGCAGCATGGCTTCAGAAAAGAGCACAGCACCACCACTGCACTACTGGAATTTACAACCTTCATCCATGCCACGCTTGACAAAGGGAATTGTGGAGGGGCAGTATTTATAGACCTTACCAAGGCATTCGACACAGTTAACCACCCCCTACTGCTCAAGCAACTGTCCTCCATTGGGATCTCCAGCGATGCCCTTCCATGGTTCACCAGCTACCTTGATAATCGGATGCAGCGTGGATTGCTAGGATCTCTTCGGATGAGAAACCGGTCCGCTCCGGAGTCCCCCAAGGGTCTATTCTGGGCCCTCTACTCTTCTCCCTCTTCATCAACAATCTCCCCAGTGCCTGCCACCAAAAAATATTACTATACGCAGACAATGCAGTCCTGTTTTCCAGCCACCATGACATTACAGTCCTTGAATCCCAGCTGCAGCTCGACTTCAAGCGTGTCGAAGACTGGTTCAATTCTCATAAACTTGTCCTGAACCACAGCAAGACTAAAGCCATGTCCTTCCATAACCAACAGAGCAGGCACAACTCTCTGTCCCTCACCATCAAGAACCATGCTGGGAACCCACTCGAACATGTCAAGGGTTCAAGTACCTGGTATTACCCTGGATAGTACCCTCTCCTACACTCGCATATTGACACTGTTGCAAGACCGCCAATATAACGGATTGGACTACTACACAAACACAAGACTGTAGCCCGTGATGCCCTTAACCAGCCATCTACAGCTCTGTCACCTATCATTGACTCACGGCCTTGCCATCTATGGCTCTGCCTCAACAAGTGCCCTCCGCAGGATCTCAGTTATTCTCAACAAAGCCTGTAGACTACTGACGGTGCAGCCCGACAAACTCACACCTGTGACCTCTATGCACAGGCCAGCTGGCTACCCCACAAGCAGAATACAATACCAGACCTGCTTACTTACTTACCAAAAAGATTCTCCTTGGTCTCATGCCACCTGGTGCTAGCTCACTCCTTACTACCTACAGTGGCACTCAACAAACACGTGGTGCCCAATCTCTAACCTTTCAGGTTCCCAGATGTCGTACCTCCATGGGTCAGCGGTCCTTTATCTATAGAGCCGCTCTGTGGTTCAATTCCCTCAATAAAGAAGCACTTTCCTCTACTACACTTGGACCCTTCAAAAGGAATCTCAAACTTTACCTCACCTCTACCACTCAATGTGACTGCTCCTCTGAACAGAGATCTCTCTAAACACCTCCCAGCTCACTCATGTCTCACAGCTCGCCTTTCCCAGTCTCATTCCTCTGACACTGGGCCTTCCTTGTGACCTTTCCTGCTTCACATCTCCACTGGTACAAGACATTTTCCACCACCATCGGACAGTGGCCCATTAGCCTGCCAACTTCCTCTCCCGGTCGCACGCCTGCAATACTAACTGTCTATGGTGCCCTCTATCTCTTATTGTTAACGCAGCCAGCTGCCTACTCAAGCTGCTCATTATATGAATATTATATCAAAGTATATTATAACTGAGTATCTTTATTTTTTTTCTTTTAGTTGTTTTGGTTGTTTATTGTGCATTCTTTTACTACCTCTGTATGTATGTTGACCCTCATCCTTTGTCGTGGAACCTTTGTAAACAAGCAGTTTCTGCTCAAAGGTATTGTAATCCGAGAATTTAATAAATAAAAAAATAAAAATATGATAGCTAACTCTGCCTTTTCCCAAAGTAATTCTAAATATCTATCTCTCAACAATAGGAGCTTCATCCTATCCTCTTCTGGAGTATTGGCCGAAACATTAATTTCAAGTACCTGAATTTGGGATAATAAAGATAATAATTCCCTCTCCCTAGCTCTTTTCCTAGTCACCACCATACTAATTAGAATGCCTCTCATGTTGGCCTTAAAAGCCCCCCATATAATGTCCGGTTATGCACTATTTAAAGGGTTGGACAAAAAAAAGGCCTCAATATGTTCTCTTATGATTTTACAATATTTAGAATCTTTAAGCAATTGATCATTAAGTTTCCATCTTGTTTCTCTCTTTGAAACATCCTGAAATACCAGTTTACACAACACCAAGGAATGGTCGGAGACAGGATCAGGTTGGATCAATGAGGTCCTGACCCCAGGCAAGAGAGTCTGAGAAATGAAAATGTAATCAATGCGGAACTGCGAGCCATGCGCCAATGACCTGTAGGTGAACTCCTTGGAATCCGGATATAGGACATGCCAGACATCACAGAGCCCGCATTGATCCAGTAGGTCTCTAAAAGCCCTCTGACCTGGAGACCCCCCCCCCCGATCCGCCACCTGACCTGTCGAGGTTTGAGTCTATGACTTGATTAAAGTCACCCCACAGAATAATCCTTATAGGAAGGAAAGGCAGGATTATATTTATAAGTCTCATGAAGTACCCAGGGTCATCTGCATTAGGGCTGTATATGCTGCCCAGTAACAATGGTACTGACCAGAGAGTACTTATAACTAAAACGAATCTACCCTCAGGATCCTTGATGACTTGTGTAGAAACAAAGGGAATACCCCTGTTAATAATAAGCATGACCCCACAACTATTGGAGGAGCCTTGAGCCTCATACACCATCCCCACCTGTTGTCTCCTCACTTGTGAGGCCTCCATTTCTAATAAATGCGATTCCTGTAGGAAAGTTATCTGAGAGCGTAGTAGGCTTAAATGTTTAAGAACCTGATATTGCTTAGATTTTTTTCCTGATCCCCTTAACGTTCCACATTGCAAAAGTCACCTCCTTGGCCACCTACTAAAGACTACTAGGTGTAATAGATTCGGCCATGCACTCAGGTTTTATAGCATGAGTAATTTAACCCTACCCATTACTATTGTAAGGCCCTCACACCACCCTAACCCCCCCATCAAAAGCCCAACTTTAAGCCCCCAGTACACCTCACCCCCAACAAAACCCGTAGCACTCACCCTCCCAACCCTCCAATCTGTCACAAGCAACGCTTAGGACAGCAATGGGTCATATCCTCCTCCCGCCCCCAAGAATATCCTCTGCTAATGATCACCCACATATCTCTAGGTATAAAGTAGTTTATGAATTGCATTGACAAGCCCTTAATGCCTAAGGAGCAGTCTCGGGCTTCCAGAGCCTGTGGACATATGATAATGAATACAATAGAACTAGAGTAGAAAAATGAAACCAGCTATCAAAGACCTGAATATGGCAGGTATCCACAAGACTCCAAAATGAGAATTGTAAATTGCCTGTCCCCCATAGAAAACTGCACCAAGAACCAGAGCCAGGGGAGAAGCTAGTATGAAAGGGTAACCCCAATCTTGAACTGAGAACATGAAAAAATGAGAAACAGGATGACAACCACAATGAGATCCTGAAATGAGAAAACAACTAGGAGTGATTACCCAGAGGTTACCAACCCCTAGTTCCAAAATACCCCCGGCAAAGCCAGAATGGCATAGAGACTGAAAGAGATCCCTCTCGAGTCAAAATCACCCAGACCTATGTTAATTGGGCAAACCACGCCCTCTTGTGGTCATATCCCAGTCCAACTGGCCTTCCAAAAGCGCAGTGAAAGCCCGAAACCACTCTGAAACCTGAAAAACTAACAAATAAGATCTAATCAGGAGCCATTAACCAAAAGCCTTCCCCCCGGATGCTACCCCCAGAAACTGAGTGTGTAGTATTCTCTGGATGCAGTCCCAAATAAGCCATCACCAGAACCCCCAAAAGAATTCACCCTGAAACAATATTAACACCAAAAAGCCAGGGCATGAAAATGGTAACAGTCAGGCTGTATACTAGTAGCCCAGTTCCAACTGAGAAAATTAACACAGCAGAACTCGGTCATTGGAAAAAGCTTTCTCCACGAAAGAAAAGAGTAACAGTTCACTCAGCAGCCCTCAGTGAATCCTGATACTCCAGAGGCACTCTCAGGTCATTCGGAACAAATCTGGCAGCATTGATTTAAGGCTTAGTAGCGTAGCTTCAGGGTCTTCAAAATTAAGCCAAGAGACATTTACTGAGACTTGTAACTTAGCTGGGTACCCCATCCTGAATTTTAACCCTGCCGCTATAATTTTACATACAATAGGGTGGAAGGCTTTCCGTTTCAGACGAACCAAGCCAGAGATGTCTTGAGCAATTCTCAACTTCGCCTTCTCCCATCTGACTTCTTGTAAGGCCTTGACTTTCTGCAAGAAATGCTGCTTTTCCAGATAATTCAGAAAGTGGCAGATAATGGGATGATGGGGAGCATCAGGTGGGGGGTATTGTCACAGGGACCGATGAGCACGCTCTATCGTGTACACTGAGCCAAAGGGAGAGGGACCAGCAACCCGGTCTACCAGCTTCTGCACAAAGACTACTGCATTCTGGCCCTCTTCCCCTTCTGGAAGCCCAAGTATTACAACATTACTTCTTTGGCTACGGCCTTCCAAATCTTCAAGTTTAGCTTCTAAGCGAGATAACTTTTGTCTCATTGATAGAAATTCAGGATTCAGGCTTTCCAGTTTTCTCTCGATCGAGACTATTCGGTGGTATTATCTGAGACCGTAATAGAGACTTCATCCAATTTTCTGGAGAGGGATTTCAAGTCAGTCGCCATGTCTTTCATCTCTTCACAAAATGGCTTAAATTCTTCCAAGAACCTGTTAAGAGTTAAAGGTTTTTGATCCCCAGCTTGACATGAAGGATCAGGCTTGTCTGGGCCACTCGAGGCTCGGGATTTCTTTGAGGCCTTCTCAGGAGTGGTAGGGGGTATGTTTCTGCGGGGCTTTCTTCATATAAGCCTTCATTTACCGCTCTGATACCCAAAACTGGAGCACAGGATGTTTAAACACAAGAGAAAATCGTAAGCAGAGGAATTAGATAGATTTTAACAATGTAAAAAGACAAATTTATATTTGGGAGGCAGGAGCTTAGCGGAGGAAATTCTACTCAGCTCTCTGCATCACATGATCCCAGGCGATGAGCTTCTTTATTTGAGAAATCCAGAAGAAGTGCTCTTGAGGGTAATGAATACAATCACTCGAACTGGGGAAGTGCTGGACTATCACCTAAATATCTTTAAATCTGAAACACTGTTTTTTTTTTAATGTTACTCCCTCACCATCCCTGTGTACAATGCATTCATTCAAACAGGACTTACAAAAGTTAAACTATCTGGGAATATATGTCGCCCATGGACAATTCACATAGGCCATGATTGGAGACTTTCAAACATGGAGGACCCTACCACTCTGTTTGTCTGGAAGAATTAAAGTTGTCTGAATGGTTACACTATACAGAGCCCTTCACTTCTTTCAAAAATGTTCCAGTGGCCCTGCCCAGCCACTGGTGGCGTACATGACATAAAGAAATTTCAAGGTTTATTTGGGCCGACCAGCAGCCCCATATTAAATTAGCGCACCTTTGCTTGTCCAAAACTTAGGGAAGCCTGCCCTCCCCAATAACCAGTGATATTACTGGGCCACACACGCCATTTATTCTCCACCATCACTGAGGAGGCAGACATGCCATCTGGCTCAGCATGGAAAGGGCTATCTTCCCCTCCTCTCATTGGGCCCTATGCATGAATGAATGTGGTGCCTATGCACTGCATAGGCACGGAGGCAACCACATGGGTGAAAGCCTCTCAGCGGAGGTCCCAGGGACCCCCGGCGGCATTCACCAAGAGTGCGTAAGTGTAGCACGAGGCACTTATGCACCTGTCACCAAAACCCCTCAGGGATATCCAAGCAGGGGGCATGTTGAGAGCATGTCTGCACTATGAGGCATTCACAAAGCCACATAGTACCAGGTGGAGGGTATGCCGGGTATGCCTGCTGAGACCAGGTGTAACCCAGTATGCGCCCCAATGTTCTCTGGCTGCTGGGTATGGTGTCACCACAGATCAGACCTCCGTGCTGCCCCAGCCCACTAGGCTGCAGAGGAGGACTGGGGCAGCAGCTCAGGAGACTGCCCGTAGGTTTCATAGCACTGCCGCAATATGCGGCTCTTCCCCTCCCCCCGTGCCCTCTGCAAGGGTGCAAGGGATCCACTCAGAGACCCAGTATGGGCATCCAATTGGCCGTGTGACCCTGCGCACTGAGGGGTCATGGCCATAGACAGGTGCCCCACAGGTGCATGTGGTCATGCATGCTGTGCACCCTGTGCCTGTCTAGCACCGTGAAGGTAAGTGAGCAGGGTATGCACATTAGGAACATATAACCCACCTGTCAGTGCATAGGTCCCCATTTGCACAATGCATGTACTATAGATTAACTCCCCTAAACCAGGTGCGAGGATTGAGACCATGGTTCAGAGCCCAGGTAAAAGTGTGGCAATCCATTCGGAAAGTCTTGCATTATTTAGCATTACTCAGCCCAATTTCACAGCTAGAGGAGTTTCCACCCCAAATTTTCAACCACAGATTCAGATTCTGAACATGGGAACATAGTAACATCCAATCTATCTACCAATTATTTCAGGGGTCACACATCCAACCATTTCTGGTTATCTAGACATTGTATCACCTGCTGGGATTAGAGTTTTACAGATTTTTGCAGCTACATCACTATATCACTCACTGTGCTTCCCCTTGATGCCTGATTGCTGGATCTTCACCCTCTTATAATTGCATTCTGCATAATGTTTTTAGCTTGGAATCAGCCACTCACATGATTTCTCAAATATATCAGGTGATACAGGGCTCATGGGGGCTGACACTATGATTATAGCACTCAAATGGTCAGAGGAGCTTTGTACCCCCATGGACAGAGAGACAACATGGTTGAAGGCCTGTTTGGCCTCTGCACAGGTCACCATTTCTTACATATGGAGGGAATACACTTGGAAGCAACATATTAGGTTTTTATGTTGCTTGCACGCATGTGCAAGAAACATAGTGCCATCATCGGAGATTTCGGAGGTGTGTCACCTCCTCCTCCAATTCAGTCAGTGTGCTGGCAGGCGAGGCCCCTGTTATCCAATGCATTCTGGAGCTGTCTATGACACGCTCCAAAATGCAGTGACATACAGTTGAAAGGGGGAGCTATGCTCAGTGAGCACCAATAAGATATTGGCTGCTCACGCAGCTCCCTCCCAGACACATAGTAGGCGCAAGGTGCCCCCAAGACGCACTGTATAGCTGACTGCGCCCAATCCCATCGGCTGAGCCGCGCCCCCAATGGAGGTGCCATGCTGGGAGCCCACCCCAGCATGGCAAGCAGTCCTCCAGCGACGGGTGCCCAATCCCCCGGCTGAACGCCCTCATGCTTTTCAGCCACGCTGGGAGCCCACCCCAGCGTGGCAACAACATGGCCGACGGGGTGCCCAACTCGTCAGCTGAACACCCTCCCAACATCCTTGTGCCATGCTGGGAGCCCACCCAGTGTGGCAAACATCCCACAGTCTTTTTTTTTTTTTTTTAAACCTGTAAATGAAAACGGTCCCGCTGCACATCTCCCAACCCTCCCACAATCCGCACCTACCCACTGTGCACCCAGCCTCCCCTCACCCCCTCACCCCATACTTACCTCCGGACTACGGCGCGACGATCTTCGGTGGACCGAGAACACGTCTGCACTCTTCAAAGCCGACTGCGAACTGAGTAAATGCCGGTAAGCTGTATAATGGGCTAGATAGGGGGGTTTCAACTTTGTTGCATATCTCAGGCATTTTGGAATTTTTAATTCAACGTGATGGTGAGGTTTTGATTCTCATGAATGATGTCACTGTCATGGTGTTATTTGCCAGAGGGTGATTTCGCAGTGACGCTAAATCACCCTTGGGCCTGAATACCACCATGACAGTGACATCATTCATGAGAAGGTCCCAAAACCCCATGTTGAAAATTTGTGCCAAAATTCAAAAATGACTGTTTTATTAGCTGAGTTGGAGCGTTCCTACGCAGGCTCGTAAGTTCGCTAAATTTCAATATTTTCACTCCAGATTTTCAACATTGCCATTTTACCACACCTTCTTATGAGTAGTACAGCTGTCATTTTTCACATCCTGCTCAAACGCAGTCCGCCTTAATGTAGCACACAATGGCACAGTCAGTGTGCGTAAATCAATGTATGGGACACATTAAGAAAATCACAGTGATGCTGTTCATGAGCAGAGGTCTTAAAATGGCTGTGTTGATGTTGAGTAGCTATTCCTAAAAATGACTGTTTCTCGAGTCCTGCGTTGGCAGTTCCTCGCCATTTAGTAGTTTGCGAATTTTCAATATTTTTTCACTCCAGATTTTCAACATTGGCCATTTTAATACACCTCCTCATGAGCAGTACAGCTGTCATTTTTCACATCCTGTCCAAAATGTGTTTCCACTCATGTAGCGCATAATGGCGAGTCGGTGTGCAAACTCAATGTATGGGACACATTAACAAAATCACAGTGACACTGTTCATGAGCAGAGGTCCTAAAATGGCTATGTTGAAAATTTGGATGAAATCTAAAAATGACTATTTTACGAGCGTGCGTTGCGCAGTTCCTACGCACGCTTGTAAGTTCGTAAATTTTCAATATTTGCACTCCAATGACTTCCAAATACCTAAACAGCACATAGAAGCAAGCAACATTTGGCATTGACAAATGCTTGTTTAGAACACCCATGATTACATCACACTACCAAGCCTCTACTGAGTCAGGATACTGAAGGAAATGTGGTGGGTGTAGGGCTATGCATCTACGTATGATGTGGTCATGTTCTGTACTGCAGGCAGCCTTTCCTCCACTCTCTGGAAACAGAGTTGCAGGAGTTGTTTGGATCAAATATTCTACTCATCCCCCTCTCTATGTACATATGTTACTGCAATATCCCAGAGGCATGTGGGACTCAGGCTCCTGCTATCTCCTAGGAATAATGTTCATGGTAACAAAAAAAACTGTTACAAAATGCTGGCTGATGCCCATTACATCAGTACTGGAGGGCTGGTGGTTGATGGTCCTTCAAACATACTCATGGAGAGAATTATGTATTCTATTAACAACCGACTGGAGTTATGCAATAATCATTGGACTCGTTGGCTAGTTCACGCCATGGGCAAGGATTCAGCATTGATTCCCTGTGCCTTGGTCTGCTTAATACATAGGTGGTCCCCTGTTTGTGAAAGCATATAAAACCTTTCTTCAATATTACCATAACTGGGATTGATAGACCCAAATGGTGGCCCTGCTGGCTCCCCCCTTGCCCACCCGCCTTCCCCACTCAGCTGGGGAATGGCCCTCTCCACCCCCCTGCACACACAATGGTATAAGTTCTCCATCAGCCAATGAAGGTGGGTGCTGCAGGGACAGGTATAAATCTTGCACTTACTAACTTGTATGAGCACCACGCACCATACTGTACCCTATGGGGTAAGGTAGCTTGTTATTGAGGCCTAGTCCTAAAGTGACAACAGATGTACTCCACTCTGTTACATAATACAGTGCTAATGTACACTTATCACTACTGAACTTTGTAAATCAATGACAAGAACATTTGATAAAAATTATATTTACAAGCTGTCGTTGATCCATTGGATAGCTGTTCGACTTTTCTGTAGCACATTAACCTTCTGCCAAATGTAGCTGTATTGATTTCTACCACCACCACCCCCTCACCCCCCCCCCAGCTATTTGAGATGAAAGTCAGATCATCATATTTGGCAAATGTGTTTGATCCATTAATGTAATAGCTGGAAAGCTGTCTGACTTTCCTGCAGCACATAAACCCACTGCCCCCCCTGCTATTTGAGATGAAAGTCAGATTATCACATTTGGCAAAGGTGTTCAAAAAAGTGATGCAGCTGCATTTTTCTGAGGCACCTAGTAGCATCCAGTTATGCACAGTCTGCTCAAAGTTTACCCAAAGTTGAGGTGAACAGCTGGAGCCAGATTCCACAGTCCAAGCAATGTGACAAACATAACCAGTATGACTTGCGTCAGTCCTGACTAAGTCATCTGAGGCCAAATTCTTCCATCCAAAGAAAAACAGGATACAGTGTAATAAAATAGGGACAGATCACTGCAGCAAAGAAATGGATTACAAGAGTAATGGAGTGCAGTAATTAAAAATCACCTAAACCAAGGTAGGAAGAACAGAGCTAGACTAATGAGACTTATGAGATAATGGGAGTAGAGAAGGCTGCTTCTGACCATATGTGGGGTCCCCAAGTCAGAAACATTTCCTATACCCCAAGACTCAACAGAGCCATAGGGGAAAAGGATTTTCTCTTCTCCTTTCACCTGGCACTGGCTGGATGTGAACAAGTATTTGTCAATGCTGAATGCTCGCTGCTTGCATTGCTGTTGTACCAGGTCTTGCTTGTACACATGTTTACTATATATTTACCCTCAACAGAACAAATGAGATGTGATGTGGTATCTCATTTGCAATGATGTCCTACTTTTATACATTTTTAGATTGTGTTTACCCATGATAGGCCAGCTTGGAGGTAATGTATAATTTTCAGTGGGCTCCCACATTTTGACCCCGAATTTCCAATTTATGCCGAAGACAGGTGAAATATTTTTAAATTCCATCCGAAAACTGATTTTGCAGTTGTACTGTGAAAACAAGTTTTGGATGGGATTTGGAAAATGACACCTGTCATATTAAGGAGGTGGGGTAACACAAGGGGTATGTTGACCATTAGGGGCCAACATCTGCAAAAATAGTTATGAGTAAATGTTGGAACAATTCAACGTTTCTTCACAACTTAGTTTTTTCAATTTTTGACCCCAAATTTTCAACATAACCTTTTTCTGATCACTCCTGAACGTGAAAGATGTCATGTATAAAATAGTAGCCAAAACATCATTTTGTGCCACATGTTTAAAAACACATTTTGGCTAGGATTTGAAAAAATGACAGCTGCCATGTTCCTGAGGTGGTGTGAAAAAATGGTTATGCTGAAAATTTGGAGTCAAAATATTGAAAATTACCAAAGTTACGAGTGTGCTGCGAAATATTCCAACATATACTATAAATATGTTGTGTTTTAATATTTTTACCCCAGATTTTCAACATAGCCTTCTTATGATCCCACCTCATGAACAATGGTGGAGAACATTTTCAAATCCTGCCTGAAAGGTGATTTTGTGCAGCGACCATAAAATCACCTTTTGGGATAGATTTGCATAATTTCACCACCTTTAGTCATACAGTGGAGTCCCAGAAAGGTCATGTTAAAAATCTGGGGTTAAAATATTTAATAATGACCAAGTTATGAGGACAAGTTCAAAACCCATTGAAATACACTAAACCACATACATGATTTTGTAAGTTCCTGTTTCAGCATTGAAGAGTAAAGATGTGTCTCCGGTCCAGAGAGAATTGAGGTGTTGGACCCCAGTAGGTAAGTAATATGTGTGTGTGTGTGTGTGTGTGTGTATATATATGTGAGGTGGTGGGTACTGAAAGGGAGGGTTGCATGGGGGGAGGGTAATGGTGGCAATGGGCCAGCAGCGCAACAAACATTGATGGACAGTTTTCTTTTTTGTAGGGTGCATAAAAATAAAAAAGGCTATGATGGATGTTTTTCTTTATTTCAGGTACTGGCACTGGGGATTGGGCACCCCACTGTCATTGTCATGTTTGGTGGCACTGGAGGTGAGTTCCTCAGTGTCACACAGTGAAAATGGGTGGGGTGGGGGTACTAGCTGGCACTGGGGATTGGGCACCCTGGTGTCAGAGAATTAAGAAGGAAGGGAAGGGAAGGGAGGGACAGAGGCACCATTTTCTTTATTTTCAGTACTGACACTGGAGATTGGGCACCCCAGTGTTGCTGTTGTGTTTAGAGCACCGGGGTGGTCTTCTAGATGTCACACAGTGAAAATGAGCAGGGTGGAGGTACTAGCCACCACCAGGGATTGGACACACCGGTGTCACAAAATAAAGAAGGAAGGGGCGGGAGGGATTGAGGGATGGCTTTCTTTATTTCAGGTACCAACACTGGGGATTGGGCACCCCAGTGGTGTTGTTATATTTGGTGGCACCAGGGGTGGGCTCCCTGGTGTTGCACAGTGAAGATGTGCAGGGTGAAGGTACTAGCCAGCACCGGAGACTTGGCACCATGGTGTCAGAAAATTAAGAAGGAAGGGGTGGGAGGGATAGTTTTTATATTTTGGGGCAGGACCACATCAGGTTGATCATGATGCTGATCAGCTCTGCTTGCTGGGTGATGTTATGCAGATCAAAGGAAATAGCTGCTCTATGAATCAGGTGGCTCTTTTCTTTGAACTGCACACAGTTTCTACCCAGTTAGGCCAAAAGAGTGTTGTAATCAGTCTGGTTGCTGACTAGTCTGACACTGTCAATCTCCTTGCAGACTGCCCTGCATTGGACCGACAGTGACACACCTCTGAAAATCCACTATCATACTAATATATTAGCCCTTGCTCAAGACCAAGGACAAATATAAAAATGTCTCTTTCTTCTAATGTTTCTTGTATAGCCTGTACACTTTTATTAATAAACTGTGTTTTTTTTCTGGTTGATCTTCCTGTTGTATAACTAGTGTAGCACTTGTATTTATTTATTTCAGTTAAAGCTGTTGACCGGGAGAGGCACACTGAGCCAGGCTCATTTCCAGGTGCAACCTAAGGGGAAGGGGAGTAGAGAAGTTACAACAATACATGTACATTGTACAATACAACAAGTTGAACTAGTATACAGGGAAATAAACTATGAAGTCAATAATATGAGTAGATTATGGTGTATGCAGTGATGCAGGTACCAAAAATATGGTAAATACAGAAGTACAGAACTGAAGAGACTGGACGAGGAGTAAATAAAGCATTAACCATCACATTTCCTTGGGGGATGGGAGAGGCAGAAGGAGGAGAGAAAAGAGTAACTGCTAAGAGGAAGAAAGTGAGAGGGAGAAGCTGAGGTAAGGTGCGACGGGAGTGCCTAATTTGTTGAGCAGGGGGTTAGCATTTGGGGGGAGGTGAGAAGTTTGTCTTGGCAATACCAGGAGTTGGGAAACATGGTTTGGTGGGATAAAGCATGTTTTAGGAGAGAGACTGAAAGAGAGTGTCTGATTTGGAAGGGGAGGTTGTTCCAGAGTAAGTGCAGTCTGTATGAGAATGCAGCTGAGCAACAGCAGGAGGAGGGCCGTGGGAGGAAGAATGTGCAGGTGTCCCTAGACCAAAGTGGGTAGGAGACCACAGTAGAGGGAGACAAAAGTGAAGAGAGGTAGGAGGGTAAGGACCCAAACCAGCATTTAGAGATAAAAAGAGTAGAGTGAAGTTGCGCACACTGGTATAGGGAAATAAGGGAAAGGGACAAATGGAGGGTACAATGATGTGCGTGAGGAGGGGCATTTAGAGCAAAACAGCAAAAGGCATTGTAGAAGGAGTCAAGTCTGGCTAAGGGGAGGCTGATGCAGTGCCATTCACCAAGTCAGCATAGTCAAAGGAAGGGATAATCATCTTGGTAAGGAGCTGAAGCTGAGTATTTAGAGAAAGGATGTCCTTATTTCTGTATAAGATGCCCAGTTTAGGGTGAAGTTTTGTGTGGATGTGCTCAATGTGTTTAGAGCAATAGTTCTCAGTCTTTGTCACAGTGAGCCTCCCCAAATCCATGGAAAAAATGTTGAGCCTCCCCCAAAAATTGAAATTATCTTGAGCCTCCCAAAGAAAAATAATTAACTGTACTTTGCATAGTACACCATGAATAAACTGAAACCCCTTTGAGTACTTGACTCACATTCAGTTCTTTGTCTTATACTGACTTGGAACTTTTGAAAAAGTGCTCCTGTGCTCAAAGGTGTTATCTGAATAACAAATAAATAAAATAAACAAATAATAATTCAGCTTATTGTAACCCCCGGCCAACCTACTTGCTCTGCTATTTTCATTCTTGAACCATTGTTACCCCTTGTTGCAGTACCTTCATGAGTCAGACTACTTCCTCTGTTTCCTCTTTATATGAAATAACCTTCCTACATACTTTACCTCTCCCCCTCCTTCTCTGCTTCTAAGCAACTTCTCGTGGATTACTTTACTCCCTTCTGCTATTGCCCTTAGCACTTCTATGCTCAACCCTTGTAAATGGGCTGTTCTGCCATCAGTCTACAAACTGATCAGTTACCACCAACCGTTATTAGCTTATTGTTCATATTTGTTTGCACTATTGTTCACTGTGTATTTCTTGATTGTTCTGCAGTTACCTTTTGAAATGTATTCACTCCCTATCATTCCCCGGGTACGCCTGAAATGAGTCTTGGCTCATTCACCTTCCCTTGTCACCTATTAGTAAATAAATACATAAAATTCACCTATTATTATCCTCTTTCAGTTTGATTCATCTCTTCACACAAAATATATAAAACCCAAAATTTAAATATAGTACTGTTTCAGACTTGCTTGAGCCTCCCCTGGAACAGGTTGGGGCCTCCCCAAGGAGGCTGGCCTCACCATTTGCAAACCCCTGGTTTAGAGTAGTTGAGCTGGGAGTCGAGCCAGATACCCAGGTATTTGTAGTGGGGGACTGCATTGAATAGGAGCCATCGAGGGTTGTGAATGAGTGGGAGAAGGGGAGGGAGGCAAATTTATGAGGGGTTTCAAAAGTCATAGACACCGTCTTTTTGACATTTACCTTTAGGAGGTTATTTTGGAACCAATGAAGGACAGAGTGAAAGTCAGCTTGGAGCTAGGGTCTGTACACATTTGTATGTTTGCCACAGAGTAAATGGACAGGAGATCATTTAAGAAAATAAAGAATAGTATAGGAGCCAAAATGGAGCCTTGAGGAACACCAGCATGTATTGGGAGAGAGGGCTGCACCAACCCTGACTTGTTGGGTTCGGCCAGAGAGATAGGAGTTAAACTGGTTTACAGGAGAGAGGCCAGTGGAGGTAAGCTTGTTAATTAAGAGGGGATGAGACACAGAATCAAAAGCCTTAGCAAGATCAATGAGAATAGAGGCAGTTTTGTGGCCTTGGTCCATACGGGTGAGGATGGAGTTTGTGACATGAAGGAGTGAAGCAGTGGTGAAGTGGTTTGCCCTAAAACCTGATTGAAAGGTGGAGAGGAAATCCGATGAATTTAGTGACTCAGTGAGTTGAGTGAGGACAAAGGATTCTTGAAGTTTGGCTGGAGTGGGGAGCAGGAATATGGGGCAATAGTTATCTGGAGTGAGGATGTCACCACCTTTGTGCAGGGGTAAGAGTTAAGCAACCTTCCAGGCCTGTGGGACTGTGCAGTGGTAGAATGAGAGATTCAAGATATGGGTGAGAGGGAAGAATATTTCAGGGGTGGAAATACATAGAAGGCAGGGGTCAAGATAGGGCTAGACTTATTGGGGCTTAAGGAGGCAAGGGCTTGTAAGACTTCTTGGACCAAGATAGGAGGAAAGGAGTAACCATGGGGGGTGGGAGTGAGGAGGAGGAGGGTAGGATGGGTAGTCAAGGGTAGAGAACAGATAGTAAAGTATAAGTTTAGAGCAGCTGCGACTGAAACTGGGTCAGTAACAGGAGAGCCATTTATGGATAATGTGGGGGTGGCAGATTGGGCAGGGGTGTCAAGAAGAGAGTGGAGGGTAAACCAGAAATCGGCAGGGGATGATTGACTATTGTATAAAAGAGTACAAAACTAAGCAGTCTTGGCAGCCCTAATAGCCTTTGTGCATGTGTTTCTTAAGGTCCTGCATTTGCATAAATCAGGAAAGTTTTTGGTAGCTTTATGATGAGCCCAGGCTTGGTTGTGGGATTTATACAAATGGATGAGGTCTGCAGCATCTGAGTAGGGCATGGTGATTCCAAACTTTCTTGAGGAAGTGTATGAATAGGGAAAGGGCTGAGTCTACATGAGGGGCAGAATACACAGTTGACCAGTCAGTAGTATGTAGGTCATGAAATAGCACATCAATGTCAAGTGATCTGTAGGAGCAAATCCATCAGTAAACTTTTATGACAACAACAATATGTAGATACAACACCATTGAACTTCCTCTATACATAGCCCACCAGGCTCTTGCCATTGGAGTTCTCAGGATCCTAAATGATGCTTATTTTCTTCTCCCACACATCTATGTCCTTGCTGTCCAAGTGGGACGTTGCTTATGACAACATTGAAAGATTTTACCTACTATTGAGCCACTTGTCCCACCATTGTGATTTTTAGTTATCTCCATTGGCTATCCCCCTCAAATGGCTGTTTGCAATGGGATGCTTTACAGACAAAATACTTAGGCTTGGCTCTCCTGCTTCTCTTGCAGCTTAATTTAAATTTCCCCACCTATTATATCCCTTTAGATCCATTGACAAGTCCTTATGTGTTGTCCTGAAAACTTCCAATAGTATAGGTGATCAGGCTTTTACTGTCACCACTCCTAGGGTATGGGACCCTCTTCTGTTCCCTGTTCGCAGTTTTTCTACTCACTCTCAGTTTAGAAGATCTCTCTGGCACTACCTAAAAAGTTCTAAGATGATTCTTAGCATGAAGAAAACCCAGGTAATGTTGTTCAATCCTAAAGTTAAAAAAGTCCACAATCAAAAATTGGATATACAAACATCAGCGGGGGTATATAGACAATAGTCTTACTTTTTCTGAGCATATAACCAGTGTTGCTGGTAAGGTCAATATTAGACTGGGTGTGCTTAGAATAAAAACTTCAATTCTTCCTAGAGAAACCAGAAAAAAAGAATTTCTTCACAGAACGGGTAGTGGACAAGTGGAACACCCTGCCAGAGGAAGTGGTGGGGGCTGAAACAATCACGGGATTTAAGAATGCATGGGATAGACATAAAGGAATTCTGGAGGTCAGGGGTAAGGGGCAACAGACTTCTAGGAAAACAAACTGAACTTACAAGCTCAAATGGGCAGACTGGGTGGGCCATAGGCCCTTATCTGCCGACACTGTCTATGTATCTATGTATCTATGAAATAGAGTGGCCTTACAACTACTTTTACCAACATTAGAATATGGTAGCGTAACATACCAGCATGCTTCAAAGATCTTATTAAACAAGTTGGATAAAACATATTATAACATGGTCAGATACATCATAAAATGTCCTTACTCCACCCACCATTGTAGTCTCCTACAACAATTAAATTGGGACTCTCTTACAAATCGTAAGAAAAAAATGGGTTGCGCATAAAGCATATGTAGAATATGGAGGAAATATGAAGAAAAAAATCAACTATTCTCAAGCCACCCATAAGTATAATTTAAGGGTTTTAAAACACGGATCTTTAAAAATCCCTTTGGAGGTTAATATATAGACAGTAAAATGCAAAGAAGATTTTACTTATCAAAATTGTGGAATGAAGTAGATCCAGAAATTCAAAATGTGGATAATTTAGGACAATTTAAATGATGTTTAGATCTAGTCTAGAAAGACAAGCGTATATGTTAATTGTCCTCTTGTATAATGTCTCAAGCTTGTCTCCCTTTGTAGGATCTGTATTTCAATACTAGTTTGTCTTCCCTGGCCAGGTTCATGACCTGGTCTGGGTCAGGTAAATGTGTATGTAATTGACTATTATGTATAATGTTCTTTGGTCTCTCCCTTTCTTGTTCCTACTATATAGGATCTGTTTTTTGCCAAATACATGGTCAATGGTGTGTATGTTCACCCTGTGTATCCATCTTGAGTCTATTTCTTGGGGTAAACTTAATAGAGGGTTAGTTTCTTATGTATCTCTACTGATTGTATGTCTTTATAATACATTTATATGTTTTTAATGTACAATTTGTGTACTATATGTTATAACATCTTATTGTAAAATTGTATAACAAGCTATATACACTTCTTGTGAAACCGTAATCTTTTTACAGGACAATTTTGATAAACAGGGCCTCACTGTCCTAACAATTATTTTTCTGTTAAAAGTTTTTATGTATCTATCTATCTATAACCCAAATTGTACTCGCACTTGATTTCACAATGCCAATATGTTGTTCACACCATGTCAACCATTTTTGAACTGCATATGCTCATTATTACTTTGGATTGTAAATTTTGCGCTGGACCTTACTCCTAACTGTGATCTCAGATTGAATGGGATTATTGTTCCTTTCCAAAACTCTCCGCATATTGCAGTGTGTGCTGTTATTTAACATTGTATCCCACTGGTTTCCCTTTTTGTCTATTGACATGTCTTCCTAATTTTGCATGTTATGTAACTTCCTGGGTCATACCTGAAAAGAGGCACAAAGTTGTCTAGTATGCTTACCTGGTCAATAAAAACTAAATTAATAAATAAGTATACTGTTATCAATGTGTAACATTCCTAATAGTATTTTTAAACTTTTAGTGAATGCAACAAAGTGTGTGTAACACTACCTGCTGCTATTCTAGCCCTTAGCACCCTTTTCCAAATTAGTTACTACACAAAAACGAGGCTATACTCGCGTGGGAAAGTAATAAATGAAAATAAATAGATGAATGACTGAATGTAAATAACTATGCATGGTATATTTACTAAAAATACCACCAACAGCTTAATCTGGTTCAAGGTCAGTTGGCATTCATCTGTATCTCCCTCCCCCGGGTTGTGCCTGAAAATAGGTAGGATTTGTTTAGTGCACTTACTCAGTCAACAAAAACTAAATAAATAAAATAAATAAATATTATAAGGCTGTGCACTGAGCTGATTTTGGTATTTGTATTTGTGTCTCTGGTATTTGTATCTATTTATATTTGCATCTCTGATAGTTGTTTCTGTGTTTGTATTTCTGGTATTTGTATTGTTTTTCTGGTGTGTGTATTTGTCTCTCTAGTATTTGTATTTGTGTCACCTGTATTTGTGGCTATGTTATCTGGTATCTGTATTTACATTTTTAATTAACTGCGTATCTTGTATTTGTATGTGCACAGTATGTCTGATATTTATATCTTTAGTTGTGTCTCTGGTATTTGTAGTTGTGCTTCTGGGATCAGTATCTATTTGTAACAGTGTCTCTAGTATTTGTATTGTATTTGTATTAGTGTCTGTGGTATTTGTATATCTATTTGTATTTGAGCTTGTATCTCCAATATCTGTATTTGAATTTGTATCTTTGGTATTTGTATTTGTATTTGTATTTGCGTCTCTTGTATCTGTACTCGTGTCTCTGGTATATGTATGCATATCTCCAGTATTTGTATTTGTATTTGTGCTCATTTTGTTTCTGTGTGTGTCTCCAGTATTTGTATTTGTTGTTGTGTCCCTGGCATTTGTACTTGTATCTCTGGTATCTGTATTTGTATTTCTACTTGTCTCCCTGGTATTTGTATTGTATTTGTAGTTATGTCTCTCTTATTTGTATTGCATTTATAATTGTGCCTCCGGTATTAGTATCTGTATTTGCATGTACATATGTGTCTCTCGTATTTATACCTGTATTTGTGTATCTGGCATTTGTATTTGTATTTTTGTCTCTGGTATTTGTATTTTATTTATATTTATGTCTCTGGTGTTTGTATTTTATTTGTATTTGTGTTTCTGGTATTTGTATTTTGTTTGTATTTGTGTCTTTGGTAGTTGTATTTTATTTGTATTTGTGCCTCTGGTATTTGTATTTCATCTGTATTTGTGTTTCTGGTACAGTATTTGTATTGTAAAGGTACAGTATTTGTATGTGTGTCTCCGGTATTTGTATTTGTATCTGCATCTGTATCTGTGTCTCTGGTATCTGGTACAGTATTTGTATCTGCATTTGTGTTTGTGTCTCATAGTATCTGTATTTGTATTTGTATCTGCATTTGTATTTGTGTCTCACAGTATCTATATTTGTATTTGTGTCTTTGGTATCTGGGGGATGGCCAGTATCTTACTTTGCCACTGCTGCCTCCTACCCTCCAGCCAATGGGACAGGGAGGTGCGCAGCAGTGCCCTACATACCCAGTGGTGCAATGTCAGGTGGCCTGTTGGCAGTCCATCAGTGGCCATACCAGACTCTTGAGGAAATGAGTCCCTTTACATTGAGGGGGCCAGTCTGGGTTATATACTAAACAGTTCTCAGGGACTGGGACAACATTAACTTATTTACATTAAGTGGTGCTTCCATTGGGGATATTATAGTGAGCACCCCAGGATACTTGAACACTATACCCCCACTAGGCAAGGAGTAGTGACTCTTGATGGTAATCAGTCTGGTGTGGATGGATCAATGAGAAGATTGGACAATGACTGCTGGGATATAATTCAATACACATAGCAACATATAAACAGGTTGCCTAAAGCAGAACAATTTATTTACACTTAACCCTGCAGTCAGTTGTTAGCTGAGGTTTCATGCAAATAGATACCCATTCCACTGCATCTTCCAATATCCCAATTATATACATTTCCCATTCCCATAAGAAGTGGGATACAAATTCATTCAAAGGAACCCTAATAAATGCTACACCTCCATATTGCAATCACAAGGGAATTTGGGGTTACCAAAGGATGTGCCTGCATCCCCAGTTAATACTTACATAGACAACTGAATGTTTACCAGATGATTGAGGGATATATCCTCCTATACTAGTCTACCAACTCATAGTATGGTCACCAGAATGGTAGGTATAGTTCTCACTATATCTTATCCTCCCCATAGGCCTCAATTTCCCAGCAACCCCACCATCCTCAGGGCTAATGGTCTGAGCACTCACTCCTTTACACAGAAGCCTGATATGCAGGGGAATCCTTTGGGCATCTTCTGGGCCCCAGGATTTAACAGCAATCACTATAAGCAGCCCCCCCTTGAGGTGGAGATACCAACAGGCCCTCATAATACCAACTTCAGATCCCAACTAGGATCAGGATCCAACCTCCAGAGACTCACTAAGGAGGGAAGAAGTGTCTCCATCCCAAGTCTGACAAGCCCCCTCCAGCCGTTCAAAGACAAAGCATCCCTCACACCTCTACACTGTACTGGAATGCACACCACTGACCTCCCTCCTCTCTGAATGAGGCCACAGCCCCAATAGCTCTATAGATATATGTAGAGATATAGATAGATAGATAGATAGATAGATAGATAGATAGATAGATAGATAGATAGATACTAAAGCAGTGTGGTAGTACCAGTATAGTTAGGGTTGAGTAAGCTGTTTAATGTTAAATGCCTAACTTTAAACTTTAATAGCTTCACCACCATTCAATGGATTTGCACTACATTTTTCATGCAGTCTCAGGGGTAAGGTCTCTTGATATTAAAAGCTTCAATCTTACTTCAAGGAAGGGTCTTGCAGCAGGCCACACTGGTAGGGCTATGTTCCAGGCACTAGGACCACATGGAAAACTTCTAGCTTGCAGTCAGCCACAGGGGACTTCCCCTCGCTGATGTCAGTTATCTGATGTCAGTACAGGTCATAGAGGAGGGTGGTCCTCCTCACCACCTCAGTTCTTTTCCTGCCATCAACCCATGCATGTTGGACCTTAGCAAAAGTTGCAGCTACAGTCAACCACCATTTCCCATGTTTACCATGCTTTTTATTTTCAGTTCTTTACTGATTAACATGAAATATTTTGCTGTTTTTCTAAAGAGTTTATGTCTTCTACAAAAGCCTCATCTTCTGACACTCCAGGAAGTGTGTCTGCAGTAAATTGATCCTGAGAAGGATGGTCATTCTTCATCCTTGATCTGCCTATGTCACAGCCATGACATCAATGCCTGCCAGTTCTACCAGAAATTTAACCAGGCCACTTGGAGACATCAACTGAAAATGCTGGAGAGCCAATTTCTCAAGCAGAAACTACTTGCAATGGAAAATGAGCTGTGGGCCAGGAGCTCTTCAGCCTCACTGACACAGTTCTCCAGAGCCTCTTCTTGCTCCCACAGGGAGAATTCGGGAAAGCACAAGCACCGGGATAAGCACCATGAACTGGCCCAGTCAGTTTCCCAGTCATGGCCGCCTCTTAAATCTTCACTGTGACAGCATCCTCCTCCCATGGGAGGGAGTCAGCACCTCCAGCTTCACCAGCCCTTTCCTCCTCTGGGCTTTTGGTGGCTCCCCTGCATGCCCTTATCTCTGTTTCAGGTGGTGGTGCTTCAGGACAGGGGACTTCGTCTTCACCTCCTCAGCCTCTGCTGCTCTGGCCCATCTCATCCATGGGCTCTCAGCCAGGTGGCTCAGCTGGTGCTGGGTTCTCAGGTGGTAGCTCTGTGCCCATTGCCTTCCCAGCCATGTCTCTGTCTTTGTCGGCTGCCACCTCTGGGACCGGCACCAGTTTTAGTAGGCAGCATCCATGGCAGTCTGACAGCATCTCCTCCTCTCTGGGGTCACCTCAGCTGCTACCCAGGGTTTCCATTTCCCCTCAGGCACTGGCTTCCCCTGTGGCTATGATGGACCCTTTGCCCAGGCACTTTAGACCGTCACCCACCAGGCTGTTGTTCGCCAGGACTTTGCTGATGCCCCAGATAGTGGGCCAAATGTCGGCATCCCCCCCCACCTCAGCCCTCGCTGCAGCTGACCCTGGCTGGGCCTTCACCAGATTGTTTGCTGGTTCTGCAGGGACCAAAGCCAAGTTACCCATTGTGGGCTCCACAGCTGTTGTTCCCTAACCTGGTGCCGGATGTGCCCTTCCTATCTGTGTACAACATTGCTTCACAGATGGACTACAATGCTCTATCTGCGGTGTGGTGGTCGTTCATGTAAAAACAGACCCTACCCCTCAGGGCCTACTTCCGGCCTCTCCCGTCCCTCCTCCCTGGGACCCACAGCCCTGGAACCTAGGCAGAGCTTGGCCATCTGACCCTCATAACCTCCAGGACCATACCTGACATTGGTGCAGACTCCAGGTGGGATGGATGCCAGCCTCTGATGCCAGTCCCTGACAATGAGTCCTCAGAGGATGACTCTTGATTTCTCGGGATCTCATTCTATCCCAGGGGAGTCTTCAGGTGCAGAAGATGTGCCTAAGGTGGTGTCCAAGTATCCCCCCCCCACAATGAACTGTCCTCAATGGACATTATGTGCCACATTCAATCAATAATGGGAAAGGCGACAGAGGAGCAAGACCCAGAGAGATGCTGTCTAGCCATTTTCCTTTGGCAGAAGGATGCATTGTCAATTGTGGTGCCAACCTTGATTGATTCATATAAGGATGTCAACAAGGTGGCTTGGGTTCACCCCTCCACTATTTCTCCTCTTCCCAAAAAGGTAGATCATCTCTACCATGCTCCTGTGGGTAAGCCCTTTCTAAGGAAATACTATAAAGTAGATTATGTGGTCATTAACACAGCTCACGGCCATTCCAAGAAGCACAAACACCTTAGTGATCTCCCCCCAGACCACAAATCTTAGCAGCTGGACAAGATTGGCAAACAGGTCTTTGACTTCCTTGGCCATTAAGACCATTAACTTCCTGACCCATATAGTATAATACCAAAGTGCCATCTGGGACCAGGCCAGGGACCTGGTTCAGTCTCTGCCTGAGGATCCTACAAAAACCCAGCTCACCCAAGTCGTGAAGTCAGGCTCAGTTGTGGGTAGCCACATGCTCTGGGCATCTTACAATGCAATCAAAGCCTCTGGGCATGAAGTGGCTGCTGGTGTTTACCTTCGGCACCACTCTTGGCTCCGGGTCTTCAGTTTTGCCCTGGATGTTCAAGCTAGCATTTTTTTTTTATATAGATGATTATCTCTCACAGCAGGCAGCATCTTGTGTCAGCCACCTGTACTGGTCTCTGTGGTCTTTCGAGGCCTCCATCCCTTCAACCTCGGTGGAACCACCAGAGCCAGCATGGGGGCATCATCTTGAGCGCCCGCAACCCCTGATTTTAACTTGTTCTCCCTTATTCAATCCAGAGCCCCAGACGAGGTCAAATGTGCATGAGGCAAACACGCAGCCTTGGCAGCTGACTCTGTTTGCCCACCCTGGCTGGTGCCTGGCTCACCAATGCCTTCACCACCATCACGCCTCCACATGGTGGTGGTCTAATCTCAGAGAGCCAACCTCCTGATTCAGAAGAGAAGAGCTGCCTGGCAGCCCTCTATCCACTCAGCCCCCCCACTGACTGACCCCAGCAAGCCGTGCTCATTCCTGAACACAGGTCCTGGCGTGGTGAGAGGTTAGGTGCCCAGCACCTCAGCCCTCTACACCAATGGGCCGGTCGCAAGCTAGCATTTTTGATGCTCCTTTCAGGGGTTCAATCCTTTTTTGGGGTGATGTCCAGGACCTCATCTCTAATCTGCAGGAGTCAAGCAAGGCTCTGAAGTTGGTCCATTTACTCTACCATACTCAGCCTAGAGTAAATCAACACCAGCTCTTTTGTCAGTCCTCCTGCAAACAGGTGTGAGGCCAACCCACCAAGGCCAGCAATGCCGTAAGATCACCACTGCCCCAGCAGGTACTGCTACTCAATCCCCCAAGGGTCCCACAGCCCCCTGCCCACTCCCGCACCCATTTCCTGACTGCTCAGCCAACCCCCCTGACCAAGGGTCCAGAAGAGGCAGTCAGGGGTCAGTTCTCTCTCCACCTGGTGGGATGGGGAGCAGTGACCACAGATAACTGGGTGCTCCAGCTCATAGCTCAAGGTCACACTCTGGAGTTTCTGGAATGACCACCTGAGACCCTTCTTGTCCACTCTTCCTACCCTCCCACACACCTGCATCTAGTTTTGAAGGAAATTCATGTGCTTCTGTGCAAAAGATCCACAAAGTCCATCCCTCTGGCTCAGTGGGGAAGGGACTTTTAGTCCCATTTCTTCCTCATCCCCAAAAAGACTGTGGACCTTCTGCCCATCCTAGACCCAAGCAATCTGAATTTCTACATAAAGTACAAATGCTTCAGGATGGTGACACTTCTGAGGCTACTGCCTCTGTTGCACTAGAGGGACTGGCTCTGCTCACTGGACATGCAGGATGCTTACCAGCACATCCAGGTGTTTCCAGCTCATCATCATTTCCTCCACTTCTAGTTTCAGGGTGTCATTTCCAATTCAGAGCCATCCCATTTGGCCTTTCTTTGGCCCCCCAGGTATTTACCAAATGCCTGGCTGTGGTGGCAGCAGCATTGAGGAGTCAGGGTTTTTATGTTTTTCCCTACTTGGACAACTGGCTGCTTGCAGCCCCTTCCAGGGAACACTTGATTAAGACCATGGAATGCATCTCTTGTCTCTTCCAGGAACTGGGGGTCACAGTAAATCTACCAAAGTCCTGCCTCTTCCCTTGCCAGTGCCTCCAATGTACATGGGGCAATCCTCGACACCCACCAGGGCAAGGCCTTTCTGCCTGAGGACAGGGCAGACTGTCTGATGAAGCAGTCCTGTCTAGTTTCCATGAGCCATCAGGTTCCTGCAAAAGTCTTCCTGCACCTCTTGGGCCATATGGCGGCATCAATTACCATGGTTTCCTTGGCCCGCCTGCATATGCCTGTGCTCCAGTGTACTCTATGGGTCCAATGGGAACAATGTACAGACAACCTCGACCAGCTGTTACTGGTCTCTGACCTGGTCCAGAGAGTTCTGGCCTGGTGGATGGACCTGGCCAATCTGCTGTGGGGGTCCCTTTCCAGATCCCCCCCACATGTTCTTACAACAGTTGCCTCAGGCATGGGCTGGGGTGCCCATCTGAATGGCCATCAGACCTGAGGTACCTGGTCATAGAAACATAGAATTTTATGGCAGATAAGGACTGCTTGGCCCACCTAGTCTGCCCATTTTCCTACCCAACAGATAAGCTGCAGATCCTAGTTAACCAACAGCTTACTTCCTCCTACCCCCCCTCTAGGACTGCCTTATGTCTGTCCCATGCATTCTTGAAATCCCCCACTGTTCTTGACTTCACGACCTCCTCAGGGAGGCTGTTCCATGCATCCACAACCCTCTCTGTGAAAAAATACTTCCTCACATTACCTCTGAGCCGTCCCCCCTCTATCTTAAAATTGTGCCCCCTTGTTCTTGCACATCTCTTTTTCTGAAAGATGCCACCCTCTTGGACTTTGTTGATTCCCTTGAGGTACTTGAAAGTTTCTATCATGTCCCCTCTCTCCCTCCTTTCCTCAAGGGTATACATATTAAGCTCCTTTAGTCTTTCTTCATATGTCTTCTGGTGCAGACCCTGCACCATTTTGGTTGCCCTCCTCTGGACAGCCTCCACTCTGTCTATGTCTTTGCGGAGATGGGGTCTCCGGAACTGCACACAGTACTCCAGATGGGGTCTCACCAACTGTTTGTACAGAGGGATAACAACTTCTGTTTTCTACAACTGATGCCTCTCCCTATGAATCCCAGTATCCCCCCAGCCTTCCTTACTGCCTTCTCACATTGCTTGCCCACCTTTAGGCCATCTGATATAATTACCCCCAGGTCCCTTTCCATTTTTACTGTTGTCAGTACCTCACCCCCCATTGTGTACTCTTCCCCTGGGTTTTTGTTTCCCAGGTGCATTACCTTGTACTTCTTTGCATTGAATCTGAGCTGCCATACGTTTGACCATTCCTCCAATGTTGCCAAGTCCCTTCTCATCCTTTCCACTCCATCTGGTGTATCAACCCTGTTGCAGATCTTTGTGTCGTCTGTAAAGAGACATACTTTTCCTTCCAGTTCCTCTGCAATGTTACTTATAAAGACATTAAAAAGGACCAGTCCCAGTAATGAACCCTGCGGTACCCTGCTAGTAACCCTCCTTTCCTCACTGTTGACTCCATTTACTACTACCCTTTGTGTCCTGTTGTCTAGCCAATTTTTTATCCAGGCTACCACCTTGGGACCCACTCCAAGGCTGGCTATCTTGTGTATTAATCTTTTGTGTGGGACTGTAGTCAGACTTAGAGCAAGCTCTTTGTATCAATGTTCTGGAGATGCAGGCAGTTCTATACATTCTGCAGGCCTTTCAGACCCATCTCCTCCCAGGCCCATTACTGGTTCAGACAAACAATGTATGCATTGTCTACTACATCAACAAGCAGGGGGGAAATCACTGTTACCCCCTGTGTCTGGAGGTGATGAGAGTCTGGTACTGGGCCATCGAGCACAATCTGGAGCTCTTGACCGTTCATGTTCCAGGCATACAAAACATGTTGGCTGACAGTCTCAGCCACTCCAAGTCTTGGGCTCATGAGTAGGAGCTTCTTTCCTCAGTGGTCGAAGACCTCTTTGACAGGTGGGGTCGTCCAGAATTGGACCCCTCTGCATCCCCACTCAATGCAAAACTGCCACTATTTTGCTCGCTTGATCCAGGCCTGGAGTTTTCTGGTAAGACACATTGTCCCTTTCTTGGAAGGGGAGTTTTCTGTATTCATGCCCTCCCTTTCCACTTCTGCAGAGGGTTCTGCACAAGCTTCATTTGGAGGGAGCATAGATGATTCTCATAGTTTCCTTCTTGCCACACCATATTTGGTTTTCTCTTCTGCAACAGCTAGCTGTGGAACCTCCAGTGCCCTTACCTCTGTGCACAGGCTTGCTCTCCCAGGGCCAGGGCACCCCAATCCATCTGAATCTCAAGTCCCTGAACTTTCAAGCATGGCTCCTGTGGAACTAGCCATTTCCCACTTTGGGGTCTCCTCTAGGTTGCTGATGTCCAGGTGGCAGCCAGGAAGCCCTCCACCAGGGCCACTTATGCTATGAAATGAAAGCACTTTTCCATTTGGACTGCAGCTCACCATTTGGATCCATTTACCTGCCCAGTTATTCAGGTGTTGGAGTGCTTCCTTTTCCTCTTGGATTCAGGCCTCGGGTACTCATCTCTTGAAGTTCACTTTTCCACCATCTCTGCATACCATGCACCTGTTGAGGGCAAAACTGTTGCCTAGCTTGAGGCATCCCACATATTTCCGAGGAGCATTCTGCATCTGAAACCTCCCATTCGGGACCCAGTCTCCCCATGGGATCTCAATTTTATGTTGGAGAAACTTACTTTACCTCCCTTTGAAATGTCCGTATGTTGCAAGCTGTGCTTTCTGTCATGGAAAGTGCTCCTTTTAGTTGCAGTTACTTCTGCTTGAAGGATTTCCAAGCTACAGGCTCTGATGTGTAGTCTTATTTGGTTTTTCACAAAGACAGGGTGTAGTTGCGTACTAATCCTAAATATTTGCCTAAGGTGGTGTCTGAGTTTATGTTGAATCAATCCATCCACCTTCCAGTTTAATTCCTGAGTATTCCAATTGGGGGAGACATTGCTGCATACTTTGCATGTCCACAGGATGTTGCGGCATTATACTAACCATACCAAGTCTTTGAGAAAAACTGACCAGTTGTTTGTTTCATTCACCTTCCAAGAGAGAGGGTGCTCCTGCTTCCAAACAGTGATTGTTTAAGTGGTTAGCTAACTGCATTGTTTACTGCTACTGCAAGTACAACAAGCCCCTCCCGGGGGTGGTCAAGGGCCATTCCACAATGGGTATGGCTACCTCTATGGCTTGCTTCAGGAATGTGCCTGCTGCTGACATCTGTGCAGCTGCCACCTGGAGTTCTGTCCACACTTTCACTAAGCATTACAGTCTGGACATTGCATCTAGGCGTAGAGTCAACTTCAGTCTGTCAGTTCTTCAGGGCCTTCTGCCTTGAACTATTGGCTGCTTTCTGGTCATCCTCCCAGTGACGATATCCAGTATGACTTGGGACTCATTCCTACTGGTGTGGCCTGCTGCAAGAGCCTTCCTCAAAGTATCGTAGTACAGGTACGTAAGAACTTACAGTAACAGTAGATCTTTGAGAGAAGCTCTTGCAGCAGGCCCTGATTTGCCTCCCTCCTTCCCCATGTTCCTCTTTTTCTATTGCTTCTGCTTCTGCCTTTTCTTTGGCTCTCAGGATAACCTCCTTGGTTCTCCATCAACTGGCCATGCAGAGTCTTCAGCAGGAGAACAGAGGTGGTGTGGGGGACTGCCCTCCTATATAGCCTGTACTGATGTCAGACAATTGACATAGGTGGGGGCGGTCCCCTGTGGTAAACTGCTAGCTAGAAGTTTTCCATGTGGTCCTAGTGCCTGGTGGCATAGACCTACCACTGTGGCCTGCTGCAAGAGCTTTTCTTGAAGAACTACTGTTACAGTAAGTTCTTACGTAACTGTACTTTCTGGTTTGATGTGCAGATTCCGAGATCCAGATAGTGAAAAAAGTGCCTAGCACCCAGTCGGTTTGGAATTGTATCTGAAATTTTTAGAATAGACAGGGCTTGGTCCAGAGTGATGCCTTTCATTGGTTTAATGAAAACATATTAATAAATTCTAGAGTTATAAGGATTTTAAATTTCAGTTCTGATTATGCTCATTACAGTTTTTGAATAGCTGTTTCATATGAAAAAGGATTCTGTTTTGTATGGTGGGAGGGTTCTTTTATTCAAGAGAATTTTTTTTTATGTGGCCACCATCTTGTTTCTGTTTTCTAAAAAAAAAAAAAACACTTTTCAAAACCCATAAAAATCGTATTATGGAAACACATCAACACATTTATCTTGCTAACTGGGACCCAATTAGATGGATTCTGTGGTTACTTTTTTGGAAAATGACCCACAAATTTGTTAACACATTTTAAAACAAATTTTTCATGAGACAATTTTCTTTTCTCGTATGGCCATATGAAACAGGAATCGGACATACAAAACAAGATTGCCTTCATAAGAAAAAAAATTGTGGACTTTTTTTTCACATTCTTATCTCGTATGAAGGAATCCTTTTTATGAGTATGGCACAATCTCACAAAAAAAAAAATTCCTTCATATGAAAAAATAATTTGGGCCAGCCAGGTGGCACTGAGGGTTGAGGCACTGAATGCCACACCACATGCTACGCCGGCTACCAGGGTTCAGGAACGGACTTGGGTCGTCGGGGGTCGGCCAAGGAGGAGCATTCATAGGACGGCTCTCCTTTTCTGGAGAGGGTGGGTGGTGCCTGCCACAGTTCTAGTGGCTCCTGGTGGAGGCCAAGAGCATTGCAACTTGTGGCAGCATGTACATGTGGGAGGGAGGTATCATCATTGCACATTCATGTCCCTGGAAACACCAGAATGCTGAAAGCCCTGGCAGCAGGGTAGGCAATGGTGGGTCCAGTGGATGGCCACCATGCTCAATGCTGGGTCACTACCACCCAGTCTCCAGCTCTCCTCCACACTCTGATCACCCCTACTAGATTCTAGATAGAGCACCAAAGGAGTAGGCAGTCCCATCTAAGGGGTTCTCAGAGCCAGGGGTTGGGAGTGTTGGTAGCTGTGGAGGAGAGAGCCTGGGATGGAGACTTGGCCTGGAAAGGACCTTAGGCAGATTGGGAACTGGCCAATTTTAGTGACCACACCCAAGAGAGACCTACTGGGCCAGTGAAGGAGGAGCATAAAGAGAGTTGGGGGAAAAAAAGAGTTTGGACTTAGTATTTTTCATATGCTTTTTTTATATGATAGACTCTCTTTTGTGAGATGTGTCATTCTCACTAAAAAAGATTACTTCATACCAAAAAAGAAGTTGGACTTTTTTCCAACAAGCCATAACTCCATTGATATTTGCAATTAAGGGACAGTCTATATGTCATAAGAAATGTCTTAATGAGTTCTACAACACTAATAAATAACATTCCACAAAACAATTAGGAGCCATAAAAAAACATAATAATTAAGAAATGAAATTTCCATAGGATAACATTGCAACTGTAACAAGCCATAAGTCCATCAAAAATGGAGTTAAGGGACAATATTTATATAGATATAGATAGATAGATAGATAGATAGATAGATAGATAGATAGATAGATATCTATATATCTATATATATCTATATATATATATATATAATATATACATATATATATACACACACACATATATATATATATATATATATATATATATATATATATATATATATCATCACAAAAAACTCCATTAATGCATCATTTAGGGTTGTTAGTACAGCAACAAAAGTTTGGAAATTCGGTGTGGGTTACCAACCCCTAGCATTCCACTACCACCCCACCTCTACACACCAACAGGTGTCAGGGTGTGCGCTGAGGTCTTCGAGCCTAACTCTCATCCCATTCCATTTGTAAACAAGCTGAGGTGTTGTAGTATCAGAGAGAATGGGGTGAGAAGTTGAGACTAACCCAACACACACCCAACTCCTGTTGGTATGTGGAAGAAATGTGATAGTGGTGAGGTAGTCAGGAGTTGGTAACCTTAACACTGAATTTCCAAACTTTTCTTGCTGTACTATCAACCCTAACTGATGCATTAATGGAGTTTTTTAAATGAATTTCCCTTCTTTTTGAGAAAGTATAATGTAAATGGGACATGGTATGTCATTGTGGGAGCACAGGGGGCCTGCGCTTCCCTAAGGCTGCACATTTTCTTGTAATGGTATGCATATGTGGTAGGGCAGGCCCTCTGGGCCCTGCACTCCCACTTACACATAAGTACAGGGACATAACATAGGCCTAGAGTCATGAAAATAAACACTTGGAATACTAATTTGCCAATATCTCAGTGACCATAGCAACTGTTTAAAAAAAATCCACTGAGGCTGAAATCACAGCTTTGAAACTTCCATGTGTGGGGGACTTCCGGTTGCGTCATGATCTTGAAGGCTGGCTGAACCTTCAGCTCCATCCCCATCGAGGCTAAAATAAATTAATTCAGCAACTAAAACTCCAAACCGGGAGATAATAAGCTGCTATTTACGGGGGAAGATGCCGAAACGCAAGCCGGACAACCCAAAGCCGCTTCTGGGCTTAGTGGAAACCGATAGTAACTGCTCTGATAGTGATGGCTCACAAGTTTTGGCACGAAGTGAAAATGCGAGTGCCGACATGGCGGAAAACCCGAATATCTCCAGCCAGATGGATCTGTTGTTGAGAGAGCTGAGGGATTTTAGGAGGGAGACTCGTCTAACATTTGCAGCCCTCAAAACTGACGTGGGGAAAATTGAGAAATGGATGGATGAACTAGAGGAGCAGATGACAGCATCAGTCTCCCGGGTAGATGAAGCAGAATCTGCCATCCTGCAGCTATACCATGAGGTACAGGGCCTACATGAGAGAGCAGAGGATGCAGAAGCCCACAGCAGGAGGAACAACCTCCGCATTTCAGGCTTCCCGGAGGGAGTGGAGGGCAACGACCCGATCCGGTTCATGCAACAATTCTTCAAAAAAGCACTAAACCTACCAGAAGACTCCCTGCTGGAGATGGATTGGGTACATTGCACACTGTGCCCCCAGACACCTAATCGCCCTCATGCAATACTCATCAGATTCTTGCGATATCAGGAGAAAGATCTGATCCTCCATAAATCATGGCAGATGGGGGAGTTGAAGTACCAGGAGCAGAGAATTTATGTGGATAACGATTACCCCCCAGCCATTGCTGCTAGGCATTGCGCATATGCCCCTCTGCTAAGAAAACTTAAAGAGGCAAAAATTAAGTTCCGAACCCCCTACCCGGCTAAGCTTGTCGTACAGTTCAGGGATGGCCCCAAATCATTTGATAATGTGGAAGAGGCAGTACAGGGACTTGCAAAAGAAGGGATCAAGATTATCCTAGAACAGAAACCTCAGAACAAGACACTGGCCACAAAATTAGCAATGAGGGCCTGGAATCGAATACTGCAAAAGGAACAGTGCAGGAAGGAGGGTGCCTCGGCCTTGCAGCAGATTGTGGCTGGGCTTTGCAGGCAGACCTCAACTGAAAGTAACCCAGACTCTGCACCACCAGTGGGGAAATGAACTGCTTACCGGTGATTAATTGACAGAGATGTTGAGTCAGAATTGAACAGGTAGGCCAGTTGAGCTTGCCCCCTTGAACAGTTTTACCCTGAGATCCATGGCCCCCAGCCCTCCCCTGGCATCCTCCCTCTGTCCTCCCTTGCCTCCCCCACATTGCACTGCCCTGACCTTAATCCGGAGTAAAATGGGCTGACCCCTCTCGTCAACCGGCGGGAGATGGGATACCCATAAAGAAAAAGTCCAATTGGATGGGGTCACGAAAGTGGCCTGCTCCCCAAATTAATAAGATACTGAACGGTGAAAGGTGGGCATTTGGGGATGGGTGATGATCTTGGGAAGGTGGGGGTTTGAGGTGTGGGGGCACTAGGTAAGGGGGGGGGTGGGTCGGGGGGTTGGCTGACCTGTCCAGGGAGTACCCTCAGCAGCTTCCATACTTACTTGTTCTCCCTTTGTTGCTGCTCTTACCTGCCCCTTTTAGAGCTGGGGGGTGGGAGAGGAGCAGGGGTATCAGCCTGAGACATTAATCCCCTGAGTGGACTCAAGATTGAATACTCAGAAGGTTCCTCTCTAAAAGCAATAAACTGATAAAAAAAAAGGGTCAACTTGATTTGCTATGGGGGGCTTCCCCGAAGGAAGAATGATTAGCAAGCCCCCTCGGGTTAAGGGGGGGTGAGTGCTATCTTTTCACTGTTACCCTTCCCCCCATTTTCTTACATGCTGGATCATTTACTTGAATCAGCTGTCGGTGGTGAGGGGGATAACTAACAGCCATGAGTGGGGTGGGGCTGGGCCGAGGCCCACCCCCTTGCACGCCTTCAATGCTGTGACGGAGGCGTTGGGCGGGGGGGGCGGCATGGAGCCCCATACCTCGCTCTGGATTTGTGCAGCAAAAGGTATGAATCAGATTCCCCCTGAGGACTGGCACCACAGTGTTCATCTCCTGGTTACAGAGCAACCAAAAATAAATTACTACTTGAAACCTAATCAAAGACACTGACTACTGATACCATAGGCCTGGATGGGGACATGGGCATGACTACCCCCCCATAAGAGACATTTTATGTCAGGTCCTCCCTGAGAGTAGGACTAAGCCAAAATGGGCAATCTTAGTTCTGGGCATCTGATAGCACCCAGAACTATGGAAGCCACTAATAGTTGGGCAGACCAATCCCGGTTGGATAGGAGCTGCATCAAGTGGTGTTTTATGACCACTTTGAGAGTTAATTCTTTGTTTATAAAGTTCAAGAATTTATTGTTGGAGGGTGACTTTTTCCCCTCACTAGTTTATTGGTGGTCACCTTTCAATTTGATAAATGCAGAAGCGGGCAGGGTCACGGGCGAGTGGGCCATCATTGGATTTAGCATGACACCTATAAACCCTGATGGAATATGAATGGCTAATCAACCATTGCAAATCTTATCCTTGAATGTGAACGGGCTGGGCAACCCCATTAAATGTACTAGACTGCTTACAATGCTAAAGAAGAGCCACTCAGGAATTGTTTACATACAGGAAACTAATATGACTGATACAGAACACAAAAAACTAGCTACACGGGGTTTCTCGCAGGTCTTTTCATCCTCATTCCGGGGTGGCAGAAGAAGGGGGGTCGCCATACTGATTCCCAGCCATACACCCATTCCAGGTTACTAGGGAGTGGGCAGATTCGGAGAGCCGATTGATGATAGCCCAGGGATTGCTTCAGGATAAGGAAGTAACTCTGGCGAATGCTTACTTTCCCCCAGATTCCTCCTCCCAGACAATTGGTTTCCTATTAAGAAAAATACTAGAACTATCTAGGGGAATCCTAATCCTGACAGGAGACTTTAATATAACCTCGAGTCTGTCATTGGACACTACCAATTAAAATAAAAGTAGGCAACCTGCCCCACACAAATTTTTTAAAAGCCTCATTCAGAAGGTGGGCTGGGTGGATGTATGGCGATCCCTCCAACCCAGAGACAGACGTTATTCATTTTACTCAGCTGCCCACGGTACGTATACAAGGATTGACCACTGTTACACTCAAAAAGAGCATTTGGGGACACTTGAGGATGCTGCCATGAGGGATATTGCCCACTCGGACCATGCCTCTGAGATAACGCGCTAGGATCTGGGCCTAGATAGGTGGAACAGCCTTTGGAGACTTAATCCAATATACTTCAGAAGTGAGCCCTTCTGAGAATATGTAATTGACAAAATACAGGAGAACCTGGTAGACAACGATACACAAGATATTAGCTCAGCAATTAAATGGGATACATTGAAGGCAGTTCTGAGGGGCCACTTAATACAATATACCTCCGCCTTGGCGAGGCAACACCATGAGAGACAATCACAGCTAGAACAGACACTGGGTTTCCTGCAGGAGGCCCACCAACAGGGGGACCATTCAGTGGAGGCCCAGTTGAAACAAACTAAACAAGAGCTTGACAGGCTGTGCATGCAACATACTGAAATAGCATTGGCGTTTCTTCATCAAAGATATGGGGAGGTGGGCCCCAGGGCTTCCTGTCTGCTAGCCTTCTGATTAAGATGATAGAGATGTCTTTCTACCATAGCATCCATCAGAGACCTGGCTACAGGTACAATCCATACCAAGTTGAAGCAGGTGACAACAGCATTTTGCGATTACTGTGAGAAGTTATGTACCCCAGATCACCTAAGCGAGCAGGGCATAATTGAAACCTTTCTCTCCTCCCTAGACCTCCCCAAACTCGACAGGGAACAACAAAAAAAACTTATGGCACACATATCCCCCATTGAATTTAGAACAGATATCTCAAATCTTAAAACCATGAAGGCCCCAGGTCCAGATGGATATGGGCCAGAGTTCTACAAACAGATGGAGGCATGGGTGGGTCCCCTCTTGCTACATGTTTATAATGGGCTACTGTTAGGACAGTGTGCCCCACCCCCTAGTTGGTCATATGCTAGTGTTTCTGTTATCCCTAAATCGGACAAAGACCTGCAGTTATGTAGTTCATACCATCCCATATCAGTGCTGAATGTGGACTATAAGATCTCAATGGCTATCTTAGCTAAACGCTTAGATTTGGTCCTTCCACATTTGATCGCATTAGATCAAACGGGTTTTGTAAGCTCGAGATCGACCACTGACAATACCAGAAGGGCCTTACATCTGGTTCCGAGGATGCAAATGATGGGAGCCCCCTCAGTCCTTCTCAGCCTAGATGCTGAGAAGACATTTGACAGGGTTTCATGGCCCTTCCTGTTTGCCACCATGCTAAGAATGGGAATACCTCCTACATTCATTTCTATGATTAGGGCTCTCCATTCCTCCCCAAGGGCATGTGTGAAGGTGTCCGGTCACCATTCTGACTACTTTTCCCCTCTATAGAGGCACTCATCAAGGCTGCCCCCTCTCACCTGGACTGTTTGCCATTTTTATCGAACCTTTGGCCCAAGCAATTAGGCAATCACCTCACATTGCCGGAGTACTGAGTGAGGGGGATGAACATCGCATCGCCCTTTATGCAGATGATGTGTTGTTTTTCCTTGCCGATCCTTTGCATTCAGTTCCCACTGTCATTCAGATCCTCAAGGAATTTGGGAGGGTCTCGGGGTATAAGCTAAACACCTCTAAAACGGACACCCTAACAAGCCACTTTGAACCTCCCTCGGCTTTTAAAAATTCCTACCCCTTCTGATGGGAGCTTGACAAACTAAAATACCTTGGCATCTTCCTTTCCTGCTCAACGAGACAAACTATTCGGTGCAACTATGATTCCTTCAGCTTCCAGCTTCAGGAAGAGCTTGCAAAGTGGGCCATTCTCCCCCTTAATCTAACACAGTGAGTAGAAGTGATTCAGATGGTTGTCCTTCCCCGGGCTCTATACCTTTTCCAAAATGTTCCAATAAATATGCCCGAAAAAATGATCCAAGTCTGGAATAAGGCAATACGAAAATATGTATGGGCTAGCAAATGCCCCCGAGTACGGTATCAAATATTCTGTCTCCCCCGACAGAACAGAGGATTGGCCTTCCCAAACTTGAAATTATATAATTGGGCCTCCCATCTCTCCCTCCTTGCAGTCTGTTTTGCATGCAGCCACCCAGCCAAGTGGAGGGATGTGGTGGAAGGCTTACTCCCATTCAAAGACCTGGTGAGGGTCACCCTCCATAGACCTTCACCAGTGCCGCCCATGATAAACTCTAGTCCATGGATAGCACACCAACTCAAAACCTGGGGAGCAGTTCAAAGACAACTAAACCTCATGCCCTTCCTAATTTATATTTGTCCTCTAGCTATGCTGGAGGATTTCGCCCCAGCTCACCATGACCACACGTTTCAGCAGTGGGATCGGTTTTGAATCTACTCCCTTTCTCAATTACTAAAAGGTAATGAATTTAAATCCTTCCAGGAAATGCAGCAGACCTATGGCCTATGACAAGTGGATTTTTACAGGTTTTTACAACTTAGACACTACTTTTACTCTCTTCCCGCAGGGCACCGTAGACCCCTCGACATTCCCCCTATAATACACCTGCTGCAATCTACCCTTACTTCAAGCAAGATCCCCCATGCTATCTCACTTTCTATAAGGCACTTAATAATAACAACATAGCCAGCACCTATGAGGTACTTGAGAGATGGAGGGGAGAGATGGGCCAGGACATAACGGAAGCACAATGGGATGGGAGCTGGCTTATCTCAGCAAAGCTTACCTGTTCTCACACATGAAGGTTGTTCTCCTGGCAAATAATGATTAGATACTTTCATACTCCAGTCATTACAGCTCATTATTCATCTACGAATACAAAAGGGTGTTGGTGCCAATGTGGGGAGACACTCGCACACCACACACATATTTTCTGGTCCTGCCCAGTCCTTCGACCCTTCTTAACCTCCTTACAACAAGAACTCACAACTATTCTGGGACATACAATTGTCTTGAATGCTGAGTGTTTCTTACTTTTACTTTTCCCACATGAATTTAGGGATTCACACACTAAATATCTGTTGGGGATAGCCCTCATGGCAGCAAAAAAGACCATTACTAGACACTGGCTCACCCCTCAGGCACCCACCATCATGGAATGGAGAGAAACAATGAACCAAATCTATAAGTCAGAGAGAATCACTTACCAGTTAAATGATAAAGCAGAACCATGCTCTATGAAATGGACAAGATGGATCCTTTACATTATGACTTGGGACCCTGATTTTGTTCCCTGAACTAAATTAATTAATTCCTGAAGTGGAGTAGAAGGGACCTGATGAACAGAACATAGTGGGGCACTGCGGGAGGGGATTGGGCGGAGAAGGTGTGGAAAGATGAAATTTGCCTGGGAACTACGATTTCTAACATGTATTATTTGTATATAGACCTAGTAAATGTATTAACTACTAAATGAAAGAGAAGCTGTAATTTGGTTGATTCTCGCCATGTTTTTCCCTGCTCTGTGTAATGTTCAATGTATGAAATATGTAAAACATGACTGCTGATAACCCCCCTGAAATTGTAAAGAAAAACCTGTTAATAAAAACTATATTAACAAAAAAAGAAACTTCCATGTGTGCTTAGTCCACCTAAAGGTGGACTAAGCTGTGAGTAGAAAAAATCTGTATCTCAAACCATTTTTGAGCTATGGGCATCAAAAGGCATCATAGGCACCACAATGTTATCATAAGAAAAATTTTGCAAGAAATTGCACAATGGGCGATCATAATTAGGTGATTTTTTTGGAATTTTTGAATCAAATTTTCAACATGGGCTTTTTTGGGACCTCCTCTCATGAACACTGGCACTCTGATTTTGTTAATCTGTCCCGAAAGTTGATTTTGCACGGCGACTGTGCCATTCTGCAGCACAGGTGCAAAAACACATTTCAGGCAGGATGCAAAAAATGACAGCTGTACTGTTCATGAGGAGATGTAAAAAAATGGCAATGCTGAAAATCTGGAGTTAAAACATGAAAAATTGCCAAACTTACGACTGTGCATAGAAATTGCTCAATGCATGCTCGTAACACAACCATTTTTGTTTTTTGGAATGTTTTAACCAAATTTTCAAAATGGGATTTTTGGGACCACCCCTCATGAACAGTGTCACTGTGAATTTGTTAATCAATCCCAAAAATTGATTTCGCACATGAACCATGCCATACTGCGGCACAGGTGCGAAAACACATTTCAGGCAGGATTTAAAAAATGACAGCTGTATTGTTCATAAGGAGGCATGAAAAAATGGCAATGCTGAAAATCTGGAGTGAAAATATGAAAAATTGTCAAACTTATGAGTGTGCTTGGAAACTGCGCAACACATGCTCATAACGCAGTCATTTTTTGGAATTATTTAGCCAAATTTTCAACATGGAGTTTTTGGGACCTCTCCTCATATGATTTTGTTAGTGCATCCCAAAAATTGATTTCACACACGGACCGCACTATTCTGTGGCGCAGGTGCAAAAACACATTTTGGGCAGGATGTGAAAAATGACAGCTGTACTGTTCATAAGAAGGTGTAAAAAATGAAAATGTTGAAAATCTGGAGTGAAAATGTAAAAAATTAGTGAAGTTATGAGTGTGCATAGAAACTGCTCAATGCATGCTTATACTACAGTTATTTTTTGGAATTTTTTTTTTACCAGATTTCAACATGGGCTTTTTGCGACCTCACCTCATGAATGCTGGCACTGTCATTTTGTTAATCAGTCCTGAAAGGTGATTCTGTGCAGTGACCATGAAATCAACTTTAAAACGAAAAATGATAGCATAGTACTGAGAGCACGAAAAATGTTCAGGAAAAAAATATCTACAAAACGAGTGGTGTTTCATTTATAGATACCTTTTAGTTTTTTTTATAATTAGCAAAAAACTGCAAAAAATCCTGTTTTCTTTTCACTTTTCAGACAAACAAATAAAAATAACTTTAAAATGAAAAATGATAACATGATACTGTGAGCACGAAACATGTTCAGCACAAAAATATCTACAAAATGAGTGGTGTTTCATTCATAGATACCTTTTAGTTTTTTCATAATTAGCAAAAAACAGCATAAAATTCAATTTTCTTTTCACTTTTTCAACAAACAAATGTGAATCACTTTAAAACTAAAAATGATAGCATGGTACTATGAGCACAAAAAATGTTCAGCACGAAAATATCTACAAAATGAGTGGTGTTTCATTAATAAATACCTTTTAGTTTTTTTAATAATTAGCAAAAAACAGCATAAAATTTAATTTTTGTTCCACTTTTTCATCAAACAAATGCGAATAACTTTAAAACAACAAAGTTAGCATGATACTGTCACCATGACATTTGTTCAGCAAGAAGTTCTCTACAAAATGAGTGATGTTTCATTTTATAGCAAGCACCCCACTAGGCAGACATACACCAGGAAAGTTAACCGGAAGTCCCAGAAAGTCCCAGAAATTATCATTTAAAAAAAAGAAGATAAACAGTCAACACCAAATGTTCCCACACTGATAAGAAGCAACCCTATTGCATAAATGAAATATACAATAGTGAGCTGTCAGATGAATGATTTATCTACACTTGCACTGTTTGACCCCTGACACCTCACTCGTGACTTACGCCACTCGTGAAGTTACCCGAGGTCAAACAGCACTTGTGTAGATAAATCATTTATCTGACAGTTCACTATTGTATATCCCTTATATATATATATATATACATACAGTATGTGTATATATATATATATATATATATATATATATATATATATGTGTGTATATATATATAAAATATAATAGGGTGATGTGTATTCATTGAGAATAAAGCATGTATTCTCACCCCAGTGAGAATATCAGGTGATGACAAAGCTGAAGTGAAAATAAATAAGGGATATGCAGCGGTTCAGTGTGTGATAATGCATTTATCTTGTACAGTTTCCAGTGACCTCAAGTAACCTCCACGGTGCCGAAGGCACGAGTGAGAGTTACGAGAGGTCACTGGAAACTGTACAAAATAAATGCATTATCACACACTGAACCACTGCATATTCCATTTATGCAACAGGTTTAGATGTTGTGTGAACATTTTGATTTTGGTAGGTGTAAATAATTTGTCAAAAAAGGGAAAAGAAAATTGAATTTTATGCTGTTTTTTGCTATTTATAAAAAAACAAAATAGTATCTATAAATGAAACACCACTCATTTTGCAGATATGTTTGAGCTGAACATTTTTCGTGCTCAGAGTACCATGCTATCATTTTTTGTTTTAAAGCTATTTATATTTGTTTGTCAAAAAAGTGAACAAAAAATTACATTTTCTTCTGTTTTCTTGCTAACCATATACAATATACAGGGTTTATATAAATGAAACATTATTCATTTTGTAGATAATTTTGTGCTGAACAATTTTCGTGCTCACAGTACCATGTTATCTTTTTTCGTTTTTAAGTTATTGACATTTAAATATGGTTAGTACTGCTTCTGAGGCCGAACATTCTAAATGAATTCTGAAGAGAACTGTGTAGATAAATGAGCTACTGATGTAGTTACTGTGTGAATAAATGGGTGATGATGTAGTTACTATGTGGATAAATAAATTTATTACCATAGTAGCAAAGATAAATAGTTTTATTCTACAGTTTTTATCCTGACCCCTGTTGCATAAATCCATTTACACCTATAGTAGCTATGTCATCACCTGATATTCTCACTGCAGCATCAGTTAAGCACTACAAGCTGGAACTTCTTTTAAAACTGAAAATGAAATCAGCAATCTACCTAATTACACACAACCTGCATAGTGTGAAACTTTTACTTGCAGTTTCTAAAAAGCCAGAAGCTGTAAGCAATACACTTGCAGCAGTACTTAGCACTGAAAACACATTACAAAAACTTGACTAAAAACAGTATTCCTGTACAATGAGCTTTTCAAAATTAACTCCTAAACATGGAAAAGCACCACAGATGAAAAAAACTAAAACTACATCATCCACTAAAAACAATGAACCTGGAACAATAGATTTTCTTGAGCTGTTCTCAGTTCAAGTAGGATAAGGAGCCACTGCTAGACTCATCAGAAAGAAACAAATAATAAATATTCTACCTTATTTTTCACATATTGACACTACAAGTCTCCTCCCAGAAAGCATTCAAAGCAGCTCACCAGTGACACAGACTCTGAATAACCAGTGAAGCTCCTCTGTCCCACATCTGTTTTTCTCTGTAAGCCTTGTATATTTCTGCCACATCTCCATGTCCATCGACTTCTTAATGTTGATATCCCTTCTCAGAAGCTGTGATGCAGAGAGAGCTAAAGAACTAAATTACTGTTGCTCTAAGCACTACCAACACAACATAAAATAAAATCTCATAAATAAATAAATGTTATTCACACTGCACCAAAACAATTAAGCAGTCCCATTTTGCCAATGGTCATGGAAGCACTCTGGAAGTAAACATACCACACACATCCCACCCACAAACACCAGCAAACCAATGAAGTCACTCATTCCCCAACACACACCTAATAGCACCAATGAAAAAATAAACTCTGAATCCACTACCAGCACAACTAAGACACCACTACACACCATATCAACCAATCACAACAGAGGATTCCAAAGCATCACTAATCCCCATCACACAGTTGAGCACACTAACACACAGCAGGCAAATCACTGAGTAATAACACCAATTTAAAAAGTAACAACAACAAAACAGACCTCAGAAACAATATTTAAATAGCAAAACCATACAGAAACAGTTGTTGCCTATTGTATAAATCAAACACATGTTGGGCAGAGGAATATGGAAAATATTCTCACTCCTGCATTATGAAGCATGGCTATCCCACTTGTGCCTTCGGCACTCATGGGATATCCATGCCTCACTCTGCAGGAGTGAGAATATTTTCCATATTCCACTCCTTCCCATCATGTATCCCCTATTGATATATATATATATATATATATATATATATATATGTATGTATAATTAGAGGCAAAAAAATCCATTTAATGCATCAGTTAGGGTTGTTCCACAGTGACAAAAGTGAGGAAATTCGATGTTAGGGTTAAAACCCCCTTTGCACCCCTTCAGCCCACCACCTGAACTGGAATCGAGGTGCACATTGGGGTCATCGGCCCTAACTGTCACCCTATCATATGTGGAAAGAAGCTGAGGAATAGGAGAATGGGGTGACAGTTAGGACCGATGACCCCAATGCGCACCCTGATTCCAGTTGAGGGTGGGCTGAAGGTACAAAAAGGCTTAACCTAACATCGAATTTCCTTTTGTCGCTGTGGGACAACCCTAACTGATGCATTAAACTGAGCTTTTTGCCTCTAATTTCCCTTCTTTTTGAGAATGATAATGAGAAATAGTGAATGTAATGTGGTGGTGGGAGCACGGGGCCCTTTGGGCCCTGCACTCCCGCCACGTGATGGCTTGTCACATAGTAACATTGTGCCCGCAAACGCAAATCGCAAATCGTAATGAGCATGGTGACGCAAAGCAAAACAGAAAGAGAAACAGTACTGTAGGCAGAAATGTTAAAAACAATGGAAACGCAACCGCAAATGAAAACGCAAAGGGTAATGCACATGGTGACGTAAACGTGAACAGTAAGTGAAATGGGTACGGAACCGCAAGCAGAAACGGTAATGGTAACAGTAATGTAAGCCCACAGGCTGGTTTTCCTGAAAAGCTGTATAGAGAAAGACAGTGAGTAGAAAGAATGTATGCAAAATAATGGCTCTCGGAACACAAAAATGAGGACTTGGAATAGTAAATTGCTTATATCTCAGTAACCGTATAACATACAAAAAAAATTTAAAAGTCATATGTATTATCACTTTCCTGGCCAGTTTTCTACTTAGCCCCATGATGGGGCTAAGAATGATTTTGACAAAAAGTCCGTATCTCACACTGTTTTTGAGATACGGGCCCTGACAGGCGCGGCGAACGCCGTAATGTTATCCTATGGGAAAAAAACAGACGTTCAGATTGCCATAACTTTGCCTCCCTGTAATACTTTTTCACCAAACCACTGAAAGGCACATTTGTGTGATGTTGGCTGTGTTCCCTGCAAATTTCAGCCAAAAAGACCAAACCATTATTTTGCAGCAGGGCGCCAAACGATTGCTGCAATGCGTAGTACACTGTAATGTTATCCTATGGGAAAAAGCATCAAATTTGGAGTACCGTAACTTTGCCGCCATGTAATATTTTTTCAGCAAAATACTGAAAGACACATCTGTGAGATGTCGGCAGTGTTCCCTCCAAATTTCTGCCCCAAACTCCAAACTGTTCTTTTGCAGCAGGCTGCCAAAGAATTACTGTTATTTTGAGCATAGTGTCGCAAAGTAGTGTCGTGATTTGCGAAAGCTTTCGCAGAAATTTGCGACACTTTTGTGAGTGTGACACTACTTTGTGAAAGTACTTTTTCCAGAAATCTGAAAAACATATTTCTGGGGTGTTTTACCCCAAAATAAAGACATGGCTAGCATCCTCAGGACCCACCTAGGTGAATGCAAAAAGAAATAGGTTGCTAAAGCCTAGAGGGTCTCAATTTTAAATGGCAAGCATTTTTCTGATCAGTAACTGAAAACAAAATGGCAGATTTGCTATGATAAAGGGGCCATTTGCGACAGTAAAAATGCATTTGCGAAAGTGTTGAACTTTTTGTTAACTTTTCTCATTGACTTATAATGGGAACTTGTTTTTTGAATAACTTTTGAACCGTTTAATATTTCTTCACAAAATCTTCGAAAGGCACATCAGGGACCCTGGATGCGCGTTCTCTGAAGATTTCGGACTGGTCGAGCAAACCGTGTGACCTGTAGGCGTGACCGTAGAATTCTAAAAAAAAGTAAAAGCAAGCGCAGATCATGCTTAATAACTCTACAGCCGTATATCCGACCGGTACAAAGCTTGGCAGATCCCAAGGTGTATAGGTCTTGATTCTGTATTCCAAATTTCAGGCAAATCTGTTGAATAGTTGCAAAGTTATTAAGGTGCAAAATTTTGGATTTAACATGTAAATAGCTCCTCAACCCAATATATATATATATATATATATATATATATATATATATATATATATATTAAAATCTGAGCTGTATTGTAATTTAGTCTATAATATTTTTTCTTTATTTGAATTAATTCCAGACATACTTATTATAATAAGGATTGTTATACTGATGTAATCGCAAATACAACAACTGTGCAATTTACAGTAGATGTACTATCGGTCATTGTGAAGCTTTATTTCATGTAATTAATATATGTCCTTCATATTCTAAGACCAGAAATTACCTACTTCTACATTTTTTTAGCTTATATGCAAAAACTAGTTATGATTGAGCGTTTATTTTATTACATCCAAGGTGTGTGGAAGATGCCATGTTGGTGTCCAAATTCTTCTTCTCACTAACCAAAATAAAGACAAAATATTATAGACTAAATTACAATACAGCTGAGATTCACCCTTAACCTGCTTTTATGTACCCTCATTAACTGCACTTTATTAATTGCACTTTGTTTATTGTTAATAAGTTGTGACATTGTACTAATACATGTTACGATCTTTAGTCCTTAGTAGTAAGGTGTTTTGTAAAATTCTTGTAGTGCTATTTTTATCCTAGAGATATACTGTAATGTGGTTAATCTGGCAATAGTGCTCCTTTTTAAACTACATATTTATTTGTTTTGTTACATTGTTGCAGAAACAAGTGGATGTTTTTAACTGTAATAACTTTGATTGCTAATAACAACAAAGTTGAACAATAAATTTTGATTGATTAATATCTATATGTATATATATATATATATATATATATATATATATGTATATAGGTGTTAATGAGTACTACAACACTAACACATAATTGACCCCTAAACATTCATAGGGTACACAGTGCACCCCAAAATTACCTCCGATCTTCACCATAGTGCCAAATCTACAATGAAAGTCTGATCATATCCTCAAATGCACCAAAGGTGTATCTTGTCTGTCACTACAATCATAGCAAATTTCAGAGCAGTCCAACAAAAGGTTTCTGACTTATGGGTAAAAAAATATATATATTTTTACCTATATACAGTCAAGTGCTGGCACTTAATCAATCAATCAATCAATCAAATTTTATTTAACCAGTCAAGCTACATTGTTGAGCAAGCTCATTTTCAAGATGGTCCTCGACACATAGGACAAATTCATTCACAATAACACAACAGTTCATGGTACACTAGACAGTAATACAGGAAATTATAACAATACAAGGTCAGTAAGCATGAGCACAAGGCTTGGTATATAACAAGTAAACACACAAAAGTTCAATGTATGCTAGTTGAGTTCATTAGAGTATTGAGGGAGGAGTGGGTGGGAGACAGTGGAAGACAAAGGAAAAGGTAGTAAACAGGACACAAGAAGGAGAGGGAGAAGGGCATCCTAATAAAGGGGAGGCCCCAAGTGAGATAGCTCAGCGAGGGAGGGAGGAGGTAACGGGGTAATACCTTAGCGGAATGCTGGCCGATGGGGGAATAAGATTGCCAGTGAGTCCAGAGCTAGTTCCTTGTTCAGAATGAGTGACGAGTTTCTTAGGCTATAGGCACCTTTGGAGTGCACAGATAGGTTATAGATATAGGATGGCAGCTTATTTGACATAACCTGGAAGAGCCACATGAGGGCATTTATTTGCCTCCTCATGGAAAGGGGTGGCCAATCTAGTGTTTAGTACAACAGGCAGTGGTGAGTCTGGAAGGGAAGGCCAAGAACAAATCTCAGTGCACAATGATAGAGTGTATCAAGCTTTTGGAGTGCATTTTGGGAGCAGTGACCATAGAGGAAGTTGGTGTACTCAGGCAGGAGAAGAAAGGTTGTTTGAACCAAACTCTTTCTAGCTTCCAGGGAGAGAAGTTGTTTAATATGGTGGAATATACCAAGTCACTGTCTTAACTTTTTGATAGCTCACTTAGGTGTACATTGAAGTTAAGTTTGTCATTCAGCCACACTCCCAAATACTTGAACTTGTCCACTATCTCTAATGGTTCACCAAGGAGGGTGATAATCTGGGGAGTAATAGGTGTCCTCATACTAAGGGTGGCAGATGGGGAGATAATCATTGCTTTTATATTTTTTTGGCATTTAACAAGAGCTTCAGGTTCAGCAGATTATGTTGGAGAATGTTAAAGTCCTGCTGTACATCCTTATAGGTTGTGTAGAGGACTGTGTGGTCTGCGAAGAGGTGAACGTTTCCTGCAAGAAAGCCAGAGTCAATGCAATTGACATAAAAGGTGAAGAGGACAGGCCCCAGGATAAAACCTTGTAGTATGCCACGGGGCAGAATTTTTAAAGGGGAGCATTTGCCTTGGGCTTTAATTTGCTGTCTCCAATTTGTGAGGTAGCAGTGGAACCACTTTATTGCAGTGGTGCTTAGACCAATGCAACCCAGTGAATCAAGTAGTAAGGAATGATCAACGATGTTGAATGCTTTGCTGAGGTAGAGGAAGAGTGCATAGACATGCTGTTTATTGCCCAGAGCTTTTAGTCAAACATTCAGCACTTTGGCTAGGGCTGATACGGTGCTATGCTTGGATCTAAAACCTGATTGGACAGGGTTAAGGGTGTTTTACCTCTCCAAGAACTCCCTTAATTGAGAGTTGGCAACTTTTTCAAGTAATTTGGATAAAATTAGCAGTAGTGAAATTGGCCTGTAATTATTTAAGTCTGTGGGTCTCCTGATTTGAACAAGGGAATAATGTGCGTAATTTTCCAGCTAGTTGGCAATTCCCCTTGGATTAGTGAGCTATTAAAAAGATGGCCAATTGGTACTGTCAGATAATGATAACCTGTTTTTAGGAAGAAGGCTTCTAGCAAGTCGGCATCAGTGCTCTTTTTGATGTCCAGTGAGAGGAGAAGATACTCCACTGGTTTATAGAATACCAGCTGGAACATGAATTGAGGGTTGTTGGTACCAGGGGCCAGAGTTGGGCGTGTAATATTGCTGGCGGTACACATGGTGCCATACCTCTCAACTGTCCCTGATTTTCAGGGATGTCCCTGATTTAACATCAGAAATTTCTTCTGTCTCTCCTAAATTTGCCATTTCTGTCACTGAAGAGTAGGGATTTGAATCACAAAATAATGCAAGACATTGGTGTTACAGTCTAGTTCTTATTAAGAAAATGCTATTCTCACTAAGAAGCATCTTGTACACAGCTTTTGGAACTAATATTACTATTTTTTCAGATGTGTCCCTGATTTTGGTCCTTTGTCCCTGATCATTTTAAGCCTTTTCCCTGATTTGTGATGAGGGAGGTTGAGAGATATGTGTGGCGTTCAGTTTACTAACAGAAGATGCACTGAATGCGAGGCCTGCAATGGCAAAATGGTTATTGAGTTGATCCAGGATTTCAGCCCTACCTGTGCAGGAGGTGTAGTTTGCCACAAATTTGGCTGGGAATGGGGTGGCAGAAAAATTTCCTTCAACATCTCTCAGGATCTGCCAGAATTTGGCTAAGCAATTTTTGTTTACCACTTGGGCAGACTGGATGTAACGAGATTTTTCCAACCTGACCAGTTTGGAACAGGTGTTTCTGGCTACTTAGAAGGAGAGTCAGTCTGAGTCAGACTACGAGTTCCTTGCTCTTTTCCATAGATTGTCTCTATGCTGAAGGGCCCTCTTCAGTGCTGGGCTGAACCAATCAGTAGCACAATTCCTTGTTTTGATTTTTCTTAAAGGTGCATGTTTGTTGATAACCTTTAATAACAGATCCTGGAAGATGCGGAGAGCTTCAGACACAGAGGGTGCAAGGTAGAAGTCCTGCCAGATAATATTTCCAAGATCAGTCAGAAAGTCAGGGAGTGAGAAATGCTTCAGGCTGCGCTTTAACTTGATCGTGGAGGTGGAAGGGAGGTGCAGGAACACCAAACACAGCTGACTGCACAGTAATCACTCAGGTCATTGTGGAAGACCCCTGCATAAGAGATATTATGTGCTTTGCTGACCAGTATAAGGTCCAGTAGGAAGCTATTGTCGAGGTTAATTTTATTTGATCAGGTAACCTCAGGGGTAATTTGAGTTAGCCCGTGCTCATCACAAAAGCCCTTAAGCCTATTGGTGCAGGCATCGTTCAGTTAAGATTAAGGTCCTCCATTATGATACATTTCATATTTTCTATCTCCAGGAGATGATGTAGATGAGGCAATATGCGCAGGCCAGCTGCAGCCAGCCTATAACTTACTGCTACCAGAAGAGCGACTCCCTTAGATAGGGTAATTTTGAAGGCAAAACGCTCAAATTCTTTAGGCATTGATGTGCGGGCAATGTCGCTGGTAATGAATTTATCTTTGATATATATGCCAATCCCGCCACCTCTGGTCAGTCTGTCGCACCTAAACAGGTTGTAGTCAAGGATGCTAATCCAGTTGTCAGGTACGCTTTTCTTCAGCCAGGTTTCTGAAAACATTGCTACATCAGGCAAGGTGTGTAGCACCCAGGCTTGGCCCTGGTCAAATTAGACCTTTTAGCTGAGGGAGTTCCCAGGGGCTGCTAGAAGACGGGGGGGGGGGTGGATTCAATTCCACATTGCCTACACAGAATAACAGCAGTATTAGTAATTTCCTGAGACATCTAACCAGGAATCTTGGGAATGCTTTGCTTGGCTGTTTTGCATGTTCACTGCTTGGGACAGCAGTCCAGGATTTAGTGGGGCTGCGAGAGTTGGTCAGAGCAAGAATTACTACCCTAACAGAGATGGTGAATGGTGTCTGATTTTGGGGTGAAGGGCAGTAGGGGATGTGTAACGTTATACTAGCATAGGGGCTACTGCCCTTGGAGGGAATTAAATGGTTTGCAGATACTTTAGGGCTTAGGGCCTGGCATGTATCATTATTCAGGCAGCTTGTGTCTTTCATTAGGTCCATAGTAGGCTCAAATGCAAACTCTTAAGAGAGACACTTGATAAATTTAGTTTTCCCTTTGAAGTGAGCCTCACAAAAAACAATTAAAATCAAACACATAAATGCATTTTCTGGAAGCGTGGAAGTGCAGGGCCATGTCCACAGCCAGATGGATGTGTGCATCTATGGAGGGATGGAAGTGCAGGACCTCGAGAGACCTGTGCTTCCACAGCCAGATGGATGTGTGCATCTATGGAGGGATGGAAGTGCAGGACCCCGAGAGACCTGTGCTTCCCTAGGCAGATGGATGTGGTCACACAGGTCCTGAAGGGATCTACATGAATGAGGATACGATTATGCTAGCTCATTAATTAAGGGAATTCTTTGCGCAAAAAAAACTGCATTTATGCACCAGTTAGGGTTCACATTAAAGCAATAAAAGTAGGGAAATGTGGTGTTAGGGTTTTCAATCCTAACACCCCACTCCCACCCTGCAAGCAGCTAAAGGAAAAAAATTACAATTTTGGCTCTCTCGAGCAGTGGCGGCTCTACACCAGGGCCCGCCAGGGCACGTGCACTGGTAAAAAAATACTGTGCCCCAGTTAGTGCCCCATATGGTGCAGAGCTTCCCCCATAGTAACCATATATCAGTGCCCTGGCTGCCATCTGTTGTGCCTCAGCTGTGCCCTGGTAACCATATGTGGCTAGAGCCGCTAGTGCTCTCGAATCTTGGTGAATCAGGCACGGAGTCTTCCTTGGGGTTATATAAATATTATTGGGCTTATATAAATGATTCTCTCTACTTTCAACTGTGGCAACATTGTCTATATTGCTGTTCCAAAAAAACACCCTAACCAGATTGGACCCCCTCTTTCACTTCTTCTGTTGCTTTACTTTAGACTGTCCACCCCACACTCACCACTGTTCCTTATATTTCTCCCTATCCTTCCTCTCCCTTGAAGCTAGATGCCTAGCTCATTGTGCCTCCTTTATCTCAAAATTCTAGCTCTCCTCCCTCCCTCCCTCCCTTCTTACTTTACTTCACTCCTCTCCCCCTCCCTCACCCTCCTCATACCCCAACGTAAAACTTGCTATCAGTGCTTCATGCTCCCTTCTAGGAGAACCTTCACTGGCTAGGCTGCTTTCTCCTACTGCTTCCATAGACTTTGGAACTCACTCCCCCTAACCATCCACAACTCCTTTTCCAAATGCTTTCCCTCCTCTCTACTCCATGACTTCTCCTCTCACTTCAGCAACTGCCCCGATACTTGTCCTTGCTCCACTTCTCAAGTCCCTCTTTTCCTCTTTTCACCTTCCGTTTTCCCCTGATCTGCATTTGTGTTCCCTTCCTTTTGCTTCTTTCTCCACCCTACAGCACTCTAGCCCTACATTGCCTCCACACTTTAGAAATGCATTTCCTTGTGACCCAAATTGGCAGGACATATTCATGTAAAAAGCCTATTGTGAATGCTTAATTCTAGCGTACTGAATAATTCAGAAATTATTGTTATTATTGTTTTTAACAAACTGCATAATTTATTGTTATGATTGTTTTCTTAAACTCCTCTTTCCCCTCCTACCAGGATGCATCTGGAAATGAGCTGTTATCAGATCAGTATGTCTTTCCTTGTGAAACATTTGAAAATAAATATCCATCTGTCTATCTGTCCAGTTATCTGTCTATGTATTTTTTTTTGGTCCCGACATCCCAGCATCAACCACCCACAAGCAGAGGCACTTCAGCCCCCATCACCCACACACCACCCCCAAACTCAGGCTTACCTCCCCGGGTAAGCACCCCCTCCCCAGGACAAATAGTTGCAAGCCCTGGCTTAACCCCCAGGATGGGGCCATGGGAGCGGGACCCCCCCAGTGGACTACTGTCTCCAAGGGGTGATGGAAAAGGTGGGAGCTTCATTCATGGGACTGGATTTTTGTGGATACTGACCCCGAAGGTGGGCCGTGCAGTGATGTCAAAGGTGTGCACTGATGTCTGTCCCAGCCTCCCATGATGTGTGGCTTTGGTACCTGCGGTAACCCCAGCCTCCATCAGGGGCTGCTAACATACCGAGACCTGACCTCCCCCTGGAGAAGAAGAGTCAACAGAAGGCGTTCAATTCTTCTCCACCCTGGCTGGTCCTCCAACTCCCGTGTCTGTTCCTGAACCTGGGTCATCAGGGACATGAGTGGACACTTTGCTGCCATGCCAGTGGGTCACCTGTCTATCTATGTATCTATACACACACACATATATATACATATATATATATATATATATATATATTCATTGCAAAAAAACTTTGTTAATGCATCAGTTAGGGTTAAAGTGACAAAAACAGGGAAATGTGGTATTAGGGTATCCAACCCTAACACCCCACCCCCACCCTGCAAAGACCAAGAATCATCAGGGGACGGGATTAGAGTTAGCAGCCCTAACGCTCACCCCATTCCATTAGAAAATTAGCTGAGTGGCTACAGTGTAGGAGAATGGGGTGAGCATTAGGACTGACAACACCAATAGAAACATAGAAATACAGAAGTTGTCAGCAGATGGAGACCATATGATCCATCAAGTCTGCCCTTGGCTTCCTACCCCCTTACTTAGCTGCCTGCTTGTGTAACCCACAGTGTCTGTCCCACACCCACTTTAATTTCTCCACTGTCTTGGCTCCCACCACCCCCTTCGGCAGGCGATTCCATGATTCCACAATGCACTCTGTGAAGAAGAATCTCTTCCGTATTGCTTCTGAACTTTCCTCCCTTAAGTCGAAGGTTGTGCCCTCTAGTCCTGCTGTAATCCTTTACCTGAAAGAGCTTCTGCAAGTGCACCCTGTTGTTGCCTTTAAGGTATTTGAATGTTTCTATCATGTTTCCATGATTCCTGCATTGTTCTAGGGAGTATAATTTGATGTATGTCCTTCCTGATGTCTGGCCTCCAGAACCGGACACAGTACTCCAGGTGAGGCTTGATCAGGGACCGATACAGGGGCAAGATTACTTCATGCCTTCTGCTTGTGATGCCCCTCCCTATGCATCCCAGGATACCACTAGACTTTAGTGCTGCCTTTTCACATTGTCTACTGACCTTGAAGTCATCTGATATGATCACCCCTAGGTCTCACTCCTGCCTGGTAGCCACCAGCTGCTCCCCTCCCATTGAATACAGTTTTCCTGAGTTGTGCTTTCCCAGGTGCATGACCTTGCATTGTTTGGCAGTGAATTTCAATTGTCAGGTCTTGAACCACTCTTCCAGTTTTCAGAGATCAGCTTCCATGCTTTTCTGTCCCTCTGTTGTGTCTACCCTGTTGCCAATTTTGGTGTCATCTGCAAACAGGCACACCTTTCCCTCGAGTTCATCCACAATGTCACTGATGAATATGTTGAAGAGGATTGGCCCCAGCATTGAGCCCTGTGGAACCCCACTAGTCACTCTCCCCTCCACAGACAGAGTGCCATTTACTAATACTCTCTGAGTTCTCCCATGTAACCAATTTCTGACCCAGTTTGTAACTTCGGATCCAATTCCCATGTTCTCCGGTTTTTTGACTAGTCTACTGTGCAGAACGGAGTCAAAAGCTGTGCTGAAGTCCAGGTAAACCACATCCACTGCCCCACCCTGATACACTGTTTTGGTGACCCAATTGAAAAAAATCAACCAGGTTTGTCTGGCAGGACCTCCCTACCTTGGCACCCCCTGATGCCTCTTGGTTTGTGCAGGGTGGGGGGTGTTAGGGTTGGAAATTCATTTCTATGCTTTTGTCACTTTATCACTAACTGATGCATTAACAAAGTTTTTTGCAATGAATTTCCTGACTTTTTGAGATAGTTTACTTGAATCCTTATTTGTGGGCCCTGCTCTCTCACCCTCCATAACTTCTCCTGTCCTTCTTTGGCTGTGGAAGTGCAGAGGCTCTTTGGGCACTGCACTCCCACCCTCCATAACTGTCCTTCTTTGTCTGTGAGAGCACAGTTGCCCTTTGGGCCCTGCACTCCCACCTTCCGTAATTGTCTTTCTTTGGCTTTGGGAGCACAGGGGCCCTTTGCATGAGTTTTGGGGTGGGAGTCTCCCATGTGTTTTGAGGTGGGATCAGAGTTGCATTTTGTGTTGAGAGGTCAGAGTCCTTCATATCCTACACTCCCACACATTTTGAGGTGGAAGAACAGGGTCCTTTGAACCCTGCACTCCTCCCAAATTTCATGGTGGGAGCACAGGATACTTTGAACCCTGTACTCATTTTTTGCAAATAAAGACAGATTCCTTTTCCACAAAAAGGAATCTTTTTTTGTAAAAAAGGAATAATTTTGTCATGAAAAAGAAATCCTTTTTCGTGAGCTCAAGAAAAAAAAATCAGCTAATGAAAAAGGAATCGGCTTGCAAAAAAGGAATTCTTTCTTCATGAGCTCGTGAAAAAAGAATCAGCCTTGTGACAACCCACCTCTCCCTCTGGGCTGAAACAGCTTTTAGAGAGGTGTGTGTCCTTGGGTATTCGTTGCCACCAGCCGGACTTTCCTTCCGGCACCTCTTTCAAGTGTACAAACTTGAATAATCACACGTGCAATTGCACAAGTTAAAGTCTGGTAGTGTGTCTCTTTCAGGTGGCGGATGCTACACAGAGTTTACCTTAGCCAGTGGAAAACCAAATCTTACCTTAGAAAATGACATCAGAGACACAACTGTTGAGCAAATAAATAGCTTTTACTTAACAGAAAGTGCAATGAGCATTTACAGGAAATGTATTTACAACACAAGAGAATAACACTTATACAGGAAAAGTAAACAAATGTTTTTAAACAACAGATGGCAAAGAAGAAGGCTATTACTGAAATATACTATCACTAAACTTACCCTTCCCTGTCCTTACAAGAGACACTGGGCCTGTTCTAACTGCCAGCTCCTACGGACATACCAGGTAGGCTCCAAGCTTATGTTTCCCCTCAAAGCTTCCAAAGGCAAGAGAGTTCTCTGTCTTACAGAAGCTTATATAGTCTATGGAGACTAAGTCATTCCTATTCTCCCCTTAAATGCACCAACCAACTAACATGTATGTATTTAATTGTCCCAATCAGAGTGAACACCTATTGGTGACCAATTATATTCCCTTTTCACCTTAAGTTTATATTTGAATGATCCAATCCATTCAAACTGCCCTGTGTCCGTGTCTGCAAGGTCTGTGTGTGTCTGGAGATGTCCACTCAAGATTTATGACCCAGCTCTTATCTAGCAGCTAGGAATTCCACAAGCTGGTTGCTGCTGGAGGATTTCAGCCTCAGTGTATTTTTTCCACACTGCTAAAAAAATAAGGCATCTACAGAATCCAAACCATTAACTCTTTCCTTCCTATTTCTGTCACACAGCTCACAAAAAAGGAATCTGCTCACGAAAAAATATTAATCAACTTGTGAAAAAGGATTTAAAAATGCTAAGAAAAAACCCTTCCAAGGTTGCGTTTCCACCAAATGACTTAAGAATCCACCTAACAGAGCCCTGATGTTCAACATACATGAGTTGGTGTCTCTGTATAGTTTCATTTTTTGGGGGGTTCAATTTTCTTTTTTTTTGTTGAAAAAAATAGAAAACAAGATGCTGGCTCCCAAACAAGGAATTTTTTCTCATGAAAAAGGATTTTGCTCTCATGAAAGAAGAATGGTCTCGAGAGAGTGAATCCTTTTTCTTGAGAACAAATTCCTTCTTTGATTTTTCCTCACTCTATCCTGAAAAGTGCTCTTCCCATTAAAAACAATGGGAAATGGAAAATTGTTATAACTTTGCAACATATCAATAATTGTTCACAAAACTTGGCATGCCTGTTCTGTTACCCAAGCTGGTTTTACCATAAAAAATCACACCAAATTTCCACACCATCTGGACACAGGGTGATGAGGAAAAAACTGCAAAAAAAGGCAACTTCATAACTTTCTGCTCTGCCTATTTCTCAGCATCTACATATTCAACTGGAACACAAATTGTCACATCAAGAAATCTGCCGCATGGGACAGGGCATACCAAATTTTGAGCAAATCCATTGATCGGTTACAAAGTTATCAAAGTGAAAAATTTGAGGTTTGACATTAAACATGCTACTCAACCCTAACCATGGGGCACAACTGTGCATATATATATATATATGCTACCACTCAATGGATTTGCACAAAACTTTGTGTGTGCAATATTGTGGGGGTAGATCTCTTGACATACCAACTTTCGTTCTAGTCAGATGTGCAGATTTCGAGATGTGGATAGCAAAATCACCTAACAAAATAAAATTTTTTTGTGCATTGTTTATCATTGCACTGTGCCCAGACAGTTTGAAATTTTGGTATGAAATCTTTAGGGTAGAAAGGGCTTGCCCCACAGATGTGCCTTTCACTTGTTTGGTGAAAAAATATTAATACTTTCAAAAAAAGTTATTCAGTTTTATGGTTTCCATTTTAGTCAGGTGGCAAAACAGTCTTTTGGATAGCTGCTTGGAATGAAAAAAGAATTCCTCAAAAAAAAAAGATCTTTTTTACTTTAGGTCTAATCCTTTTTTGTGAGGAAAAACTCCTTTTACATCTACTGCCATCTTGTTTTCCATTTTTGTTAAGAAAACATTTTAAAAACCACAAAAATGATATTTTGGCCAGACACCAATACATGTATCTTGCTCATCGGGACTGTTTTAGGTGGATTATGTGGTTATCGGGATGGAAAAATAACCCCTAAATGTTTTTTTTTTTAAACTTAGAAAATTATTTTTTGTGACTAACACTTTTTGCGTGAATCTTTTTTCATTTAATCGAAAAGGATCTCGTGATACGAAATAAGGTTTCAGACTTAGTTTTTTTATAGCCTTTTTCATTCAAATGAAAAAAGAAGCCTTGTGACTTAGTTTTTAGGCTAATTCCTTTTTCATGAGAAAGGATCTTTTTTCATTTTTGATTTTTTGGTTCAAACAAAAAAGGATCCCTTGTCACAAAAAAGGACTTCAGACTTAGTTTTTCTGCAGACCTTTTTTCAGTTTTAGGGGATCCTTTTTCAACTGATGTTTTCTTCCAAACAAAAAAGGATCTATTGACAGGGAAAAGGATTTCAGACTTAGTTTTTGCCAATTCTTTTTTCATTTGAAGGAATCATTTTTTGTCCCCTTTTTTCATTGGTACAGAAAAGGATTCCTTCAAATGATAAAAGTCTTTTCTGTGCTGTTCCCATAGTTTTCATCTGTTTCCCTAGTGTCTAGTGGCACCTGCACACTCTAATTGTTGTCCCCCTTTGTATATATTTTATTTTGCTTTTCTAATTCATAGTTCTTTTATTTATTTAAAAATATTCTATTTATTTATTTGTATTTTATATATTATTCCCTGGTGTCCAGTGGCACTCCCACCCTGTGATTGTTTACCCTGTAATATTTTTGGTTTCCCTGGTGTCTAGTGGCACCCCCCACCCTCCGATGTCTGATCCCATAAATGTTCAGTTTATCCCTGGTGTCCAGTGGCATCTCCACCCTCCGATGGCCATCTCTTTTCATGTTCCTTGTTGCCCTGGTGTCAAGTGGTACCCCCCACTGATGCCCATCAGACTCTGAGAACTAGGACTGTGCAAATACCTTTTTACAAATATTCAGCCAAATATTTGGTATTAGGTTCCCAGATATTCGTTATTCAGCTAGAGAAAATGCCTTATTAGAGAACTGGCATACAAGTCCTTTAAATGTCTTCAGGAAGAGTAGGATGAGCTGTAATGGCACTTTAGCTTGTACGTTGGTACCACAGGCTGTCTTTTGACACTGTTACTTCAATAGAAGGATGCAGTGGACACAGCACGTTGGCTTGTACACTGGGCTACAGGATATAGGCTGCCTTGTCCTACTGCTACTTCAGGAGGAGGATGCAGATGTCGCAGCACTATGGCTTAAACACTGGTGCCAAAGATTAACTTGTTGGGTACAGCTCTGTTGTGGAGGAGGATGCAGATGTCATAGCACTTTGGCTTGTACACTGGTGCCACAGGCTGTCTTGTGCTGGTGATGCTTCTGGAGGAGGATGCAGATGTCATGTCACTTTGGCTTGTACACTGGTACCACAGGCTGCTTTGTCCCACTGCTGTTTCAGGAGGAGGATGCAGATGTTGTGGCACTTTGGTTTGTACACTGGTGCCACAGGCTGCCTTGTCCCATTGCTGCTTCTGGAGGAGTATGCAGATGTCATGTCACTTTGGCTTGTACACTGGTACCACTGCCACACAGGCTGTCTTGTGCTGCTGATGCTTCAGGAGGAGGATGCAGATGTCATGGCACTTTGGCTCATACACTGGTGCCACAGGCTGTCTTGGTGGGTATGGTTCTGTTATGGAGGAGGATGCAGATGTTATGGCACTTTGGCTTGTACACTGGTGCCACAGGCTGCCTTGGTGGGTATGGTTCTGCTGTGGAGGAGGATGCAGATGTTATGGCACTTTGGCTTGTACACTGGTGCCACAGGCTGCCTTGGTGGGTATGGTTCTGTTGTGGAGGAGGATGCAGATGTTATTGTACTTCAGCTTGTACACTGGTGCAAGTGGGTAGGCTACCATGCCCCGCTGCTGGTTCTGGAGGAAGATGCACAGGATCTGGAGGAGGATGCACAGGAAACTAGTTCATCATGGGCATTCCATTCAGTTTCCCATAGGATTCAACTGGAAGTATAAGAAGACATAACTCTGTCATTTATTGTACTTAAGTGAAAAAAACAATGGCCCAGATATTCAAACTGCGCTCAAAACGAGCGCAACAGCAGGAGCAAGCACAAACCAGTTGCGCAAATGTGCAACAGGTGCGATATTCAAACATGGAGCAGAGCAAATTGCGCAAGCAACCAACGTCTGAATATCGTACATACTGTGCCATCGCGCAACCAGGAAGGAGAAGCTGAGCCAAAATGTTGCGCTATGGAGCAACCAGGGAAGCTCAGCTGAGCAATCCAGAGCTGCCATAGCGCAAGCACAGCCCCCCAGAGCAATGGAACTGCACATCCAGGGAGGCAGGCTGGGGCCCACCGCCAGCCATGCCACACATGGGCACAGGAACACACTGCAGAACCCACACCACACCTGCGCACCCCAAGAACAGCATCACTGGGGGTGGGACAGATGATCTACTTGCCCATGGGGACAAGCCAACAAAGCATAGCAGAGCCATGACACCCCAGCACAACCACTGGCAGGCGGAGAGTGCCACACACAGGGGGTTGACAACCACAGTGCATATCAGCCCCGCGTACGCACAGCACACCCTGCACTGTGACCCCAAGACACCACCCATGTGCAGTGACTGGCACTGCAGGAAACCATGCTTCCCCAGCACTCATCAGCCCGTGCAACACAGAAGCTACAAGCCAGACACACCCTGTGCACCCAGCAGTGGTGGCAGCAGACGGCAAGACCAACCGAAAGGCACTGCCATGCTAGAGATACCTCCCCATGCACACAAATGCACACACACACATACCCAGGACCATACCAGCCCAGATGGCATGTACACCCCTGCAACTGAGCACCCATAGCCAGCTGCAAATCAGAGACCAACACAGTATTCATATCAAAATAGAAATGTATATTTAAAAGATTAATCACAAAACCAAGTGAAACTATGTACAAGTGGGGGGGGTAAAGGCAGGGGTGTTCAAGGGAGGAATAAAAACTTGGAGGGAAGGCAGGGTGATAGGGATGGGAGAAGTGGGAAGGAATGTGGGCTACCCAGCTGGCTGCTGGTCCTCCTGCTGGCGCCCCTCCTGTGCCTCCTTCACGATCACCATGGCACTGTATGGCCTGCAGGATCTCCTGGTTCTGAAGTCCAACCTGGGTGAGGCACCAAAGATCCTGGAACATCCTCCTGAGTACCTCGAGGCCTAGGAAAATGGGAACACAGTCAATGGCTGAGACTGACCACAACCCTGAACACCACCCAACCTGCAAGCCATATAGCCCAATGTCCCGCACCTGTGATGGCATACACCCACCCACAGTGAACATGCAAATGGCCATCACAAACTGGCAGCACCAGCTATGTGCACCACTGGCCACACACACTGCCCACGTCCATCACAGTACAAACAAGGCTGGCAAGTGACGTGGCAACGTAGTGCGATGCCAGTTACACAGCTATGTGCCCAGTGCATGCCTGGACCACCAGTGACACATACACAGATGTGCTGTGATACTGCACAGTGATGTCACCTGTGTCGTGCCTACATACATAGATACATAGACAGTGTCGTCGGATAAGGGCCTATGGCAAACCCAGTCTGACCATATGAGCTTGTAAGTTCACGTTGTTTCCCTAGAAGTCTGTTGCCCCTTACCCCTGATCTCCAGAATTCCTTCATGTCTGTCCCCTGCAGTCTGAAATCCCGTGATTGTGTCAGCCCCCACCACGTCCTCTGGCAGGGTGTTCCACCTGTCCACCACCCGCTCTGTAAAGACAGTCCATCACCATGTGTCCTCTGAATCGTCCTCCCTCCAACGTCATCCCATGCACTCTAGTCCTGGAACATCTTTTTCACTTCAAAAAGTGTGTCCTGCACCCTGATCCTCCCTGTAAGATACTTGTATGTCTCTATCATATCCCCTCTCTCCCCCCTTCCCTCCAGGGAGTACATGTTCAGTTCCTTCAACCTGTCGTCATAGGACCCGTGATGCAAGCCAAGCACCATCTTTGTTGCCTCCTCTGAACCTTCCCTGGCCACTCTACGTCCTTACGTAGGTATGGTCTCCGGAAATGTACACTGTACTCCAGGTGGGGCCTCACTAGTGTCTTGTATAGTGGAATTATGACCTCCTCTTTCCTGCATGGTGGTATTGTGCAAGGCTAGCGGACTTCCCCCCCAGTATGCAATAGCATCCAAGAAGTCAAGATACTCACATTGCTCAAGCAGCTCTGTCTGCCGCTGTTGCCGCAGCTGCTGCTGCTGCTCTCTCCGGGTGCCGACTCCTGCTGCCACCGGGGCCCTGGCACGGCCCTCTTCATCCCGGGCCTGCATCCTCAGATCCCAGCCTGTGGGAGACATATGTTGAGACAAACATCAGTGTGACTCAAAAGCAGAGTGCCCCCTGCCCCAGTGAGAGTGCCTGCCCACACAGCCATAACCATCCATCGCACAGCTGCACACACTGACACAGCCAACCGTGTCCAAGCTGTCACCTATGCACAGCCACACAAGCACACACACACCCCTACAGAGAATATAGGTGCATAGATGGTACACTCACCTGGCCTAGGCACCATGCCCCGCCTGGCACGTGCCCGCAGCCTGGCCAACAAGACCGGCTCCCTCCGGCGGAGGTCACCGTAGCGGTGCCAGCACTGCTCAGCAGACCGCCCCGCCCAGTGACCTCCACCAGGTCAGTGGCCACTTGCTGCCACACGCAGCATCCTAGGCTTGGTGAGGGGGCCTCACCATAGAGTGCCTCACAGTGGGCTCCACCAGGCCACCACGCTGGCCACCTCCAGTGGGCTCCAACTCACTGCCCTCCTCCTAGCCATCTCAGCCGCAGTTTACAGCAGGCAATATGGCGCACCGCTGCACTGTAACCCCACATGGAGATGTTGCGCAATAGACCACCACAGGTTCAATCACGCTGTTCGAACAGCGCCGCCACACATAGCGCGTCACCAGACAGCGCAATAGGGACGACACATGGCATGCGAACAGCGCAAAGGGCATACACAAGGTCACGGCAATGACGCAGGCATCGCACAGTGCCATCGGACGTATAGGCATCCTCGGCGACTGCCAAGCTGCGTACCAGTGCCACAGTGGACTATTGCGCAGTAGTGCGAATACGCGCCATATAGTGCCCAGTGCTGTGGCGCCACTGGCACAATGGTGGCTATGGCCTGAATTGCCTATCGCTCCAGCAGGTCTGGCAGCGTGATAGACGATGCATAAGCTGTCTGGGCATGCGCAATGCAGTGTAGCATGCAGGCACAAATTTGCGCCATTGGCTCAGCTGGCCCTTCCTGTATTGGGAAAGCGTAACTGCGATATTCAGCCGACATATGCAAATCATTCGATCAGCTATTCAAAGGCGCGGTGGGCCGATTAGCATGTCATTAAAGTGCGCCCTCCTCATTTGCATGTGTTGCGCTATAAAAACACGACAGTGGGTTGTGCTGGCCAGATTCGGTTACTGCAGGTGAGAGGTGAGTTACATGCTGTGTGATGCTCAGGACAATGCTCATGGGCAAGGGTGCCGGAAGATGATAAAGGCTGAGGGGGCTGAGAATGAAAAGGGCACTTAGAAAGGGACAAAGGGCACCCTTTCTATCAATATCTGCCATACGGAGAAGAAACGTGGGGGGCTTCCGCCACCCCGGGCCGGCACCTATGCTCATGGGGAAATGCTGTCGACTGCACAGTGACAGGTGTCCACTTCCACCCATACAGATCACCATGACTGACCAGAGCCAAGCTGAGGGTGAGGATGGCAGGCGTAGGAGGAGGCCGAACTTCACAGCGGCAGAGATGGAGGCCCTCTTCCAGGCCTACCTGGAGGATGAGCCACTATTGAGTGGACAGAGGGGCACCCCTCAGGAACGTGCAGCTGCATGGGAGGGGGTAGCTCGGGCCGTCAACCTGCACAGAAGCCACCAGTGCTCCGTGCAGGAATGCAAGAAGAAGATGGGGAGTGACCGCAGGAGGCTGAAGGAGAAGGTGGCAGCCTTCAGGGCGGCACGTGCTGGCACTGGTGGGGCCCGCCAGTGGTGTTGCAGCTGACCCCAATGGAGGAGAGACACTGGTCGCGCTAGCAGCCGAGTGCCATTGCGGGCGCATCTGCGGAGGATTCCAGACAGGTGGAAGCCCATCACTGCACGGTATGACATGGTGGTGGTGTGGGGGCTGTTGTTTACATGCACTCACATGTACTCTCTTTCTGTTACAGATCCTGTTCGTCTTCAGGAGACGGTGGTGGTGGTGGGTCCAGACAGTGATGCAGACCTGCTGGACGTGGAGGAGGGACCATCCACCTCCGCCACCAGCCAGCAGGCACTACAGCAGCATGCACGCTGGGCCAACAACTCTGGTGTCAGTGATACGGGTGCGGGGGATGCACAGCCTGTGTCTCAGCAGTCCGGCATGCAGGTATGCCAGCATGCTGTGCCTATGGCAGTGGCACGTACCTGCACCATTGATGATAGCAGGCCTGCAATGGGCAGTGATAGGTGTGTGTCCCATGACGGACACATGGCAGGCCAGCACGTGCCCCTGGGCCTTCCTGGTTCACACCTGTGTACCAGCATGCTGGCACAGTCCCAGGCTGTGCCTGTCAGCACCAGTGGGGCAGCACTGGTGGCTGTGCAGGTGTCCGGCACTGTTGCCAGCACGGAGGTGGAACAGGTGGACCTGGGGGCTCAGCAGTTCGAGGGGCGGCAGCAGCAGTCGAACACCAGGTCTGGGGGTACAGTGTCAAGCAGTGGCACATGTCCACCACCCTTTGATCCGCCCATACCTGGTCCTGGCGAACAGCGCCCACCCTCAAGGGGTGCTGTGCACCGGGACCGTCCGCACCCTGGGGGTCACGATGCCATTGGGGCACAGTACCCATTGGACGCGCACACCCGCCTGCTGCAGGAATCAGTACAGCTGCAGGGGCGGGTTGCAAACTCCGTGGAGGCACTGTCTGTGTCCGTGGAGTGGCACAGCAGGGAGTGTGCTCGGGACCGAGCCGAGCTGGTCCTTATGCGGATGGATGTGACCGCCACCATTGACAGGCTGACCCAGGCAGTGGTCTCTGTCACTGACGCATTGGGCACACTGTCAGGTGCCCCTGTACCGCACATCCCACACAGTGCGCTCTCCACTCCCCATTCCTGGCGTCGTGCGACACCAGGCCTGTCGACGCCGGGTTCTGCTGTGGGCATCCCGAGCACCCCTGGTGCACGTTTATTCGGCATGATGCAGACCCCTGTGCGGGCATGGTCGCGTTTGCGCAGTGGGACCCCTGGTGGTGCAACAGCACCACCCCATGTGGCCCCTGCTCAGCTTGCCAGTGCTGCTGGGCCACGGTGGGGCCACCCACGCATCCGTGGTGGCCGTGGGACAGTGCTACATGACTGAGCTGTCTCCCAGTGTGGGCCCTGTCTGGTGCTGCCCTGTGTGCAATGTGTGTCATGGTGGGCAGTGCACTGCTGGGTGCTCTGCTCACCATGCTGACACACAGACCACCTGCACACTCTCCCAACTGCTGTCCACAGGTGCGTGTGCATGATGATGCCTGCATTGCACTGTACACCAAGGTGCAAGGGTGCCCAGGTCCTGACACAGGTACTTGGACAGTACAGGTGGTGGGGGTGATCGGTGGTGCTGTGTGTTGGCAATGTCGTTTCCGCAGTGCTGTGCTTCTGCCCATGTACACTGCCTGGTGTGTGTGTGTGTCCATATGAGTGCTCACCCTCCCTGATGGTGTGTTGGATGCCTGGAACCTTCAACTCCCTGACCTTCATGCACGTGTGTTCCCTGTGTGCCTGTGGTTTGGCGATGGACAGTGTTGCCTGCACATGTCCCTTGACTTACCTGTGTTGGGCGTAGTGCTCTTCTGCAATGGTGTCCCAGTGCAGCTGGGCCTGCTGGGTCAGTCGGGGGTCCCTCCGTCCTGGGGGGGGCTGCTCATCACCAACATCACCGGCGCCACTGGCGTCCCCATCGCTGTCCCCCTCTTTGACCTGTATGGCTATCCCATGGTCTTTGGCCATGTTGTGCAGGATGCAACAGGCCAGGAATATCTCACAGGCCTTTTGGGGGCTGTACTGTAGGGCACCGCCAGAGGTGTCTAGGCATCGGAAGCGTGCCTTGAGCATCCCAAACACCCGCTCTATGATGTTACGTGTTGCAGCATGTGCCTCATTGAAGCATAGCTGCGCTGGGGTCGTGGGGCCGGCAGTGTGAGCAGCCAGGGACGGAGTGGGTATCCGCAGTCACCTGTGTGGAGATAGTGGAGAGCAGTGTCATGTCAGGTCCATATTGCCCATATCCTTGTGTGCCACTACCATGGCACCTGTGTCATTCCCAACCTTGCCCAGAGTTTGCATTCCATACATGTGCTCACCCACTAGATGGCCCGTGGGGATGTCCCCACTCTCAAATCGATGGCACAGGTGCAGACTGGTGCCATATGAAACATCATGTGCTCTGCCAGGGTGTGTGGCACAGACATTGATAATGCGCCAGTGGCATCACACACCACCTGGCAGTTGACACTGGAAAACCCTTTGGTTCCGATATGCCTGGCCATCGGGCCAGGTGGCGCTGAATGGCCACATGGGTGCAGTCTATGGCCCCTAGCACGCCAGGCATACGTGCTACCCTGTGGAACTCCTGCATGTTTGCTGTATGCTCTGCCGAGGTGCTGGGGAAATGGATGTACTCCACAGCATGAGGCAGCAGTGCACTGAGGAATGGGTGAGGATGCGTGACGTGGCCGACTGTGTAATGCCTGTGGTGTCCCCTGTTGGCGTCTGGAAGGTACCCGTGGCGAGCAGGCACATGCAGGCTGTCACCTTGGTCTCCACAGACAGAGCGTGACTCCGTCGTGAGGGTGCCTGCATCACATCACTGCACAGCTCACAGAGCCGTCTCAGTATTGCCCTGTTCAGGCGGTACCGGGCCACGATCTCGACTTCTGTGTACAGCTCGAAGCTGAGGCGGGCACGATACCGCCTGTCGGGGGCATACCGCCGATGGGCCCCTCCGCGGCCCTGCAGCATGGTGTCTCACCCCCCTCATTACAGCTTTCATGTGGAAGCTGGCACTGTCCATCTCCCTGGCTTCTGCCCCCCCGGCTGCTGTTCCTGTGTTACCCCCGCTGCCCCCACTGCTGCTTCCACTGCACCAGGCATCCCCGCTGGCCTCTCTGTCCTCCTGGACCCACTGTCCCTGTCTGCCCTTCCAGCTTCTGTCTCTCTCTCTCTGTCTCTGTCTCTCTCCCCAGTTTATGCCTGCTAGGGTTCTTGTGCGCTTCCTTGAGCCTTTTTATTTTGGCTCAATTCAGCTACTCGCAACTTCCGGCTGAGCCACTCTTGCGCATTAGCAAGTGTTGAATATCGCATTGCGCCTTTATGCGTATGACCGCCCCTTGATACATGCCTTCATTTCCATTGCGCTGTTGCTCAGCATGTTTTTGGTATAACTGGCCCCTTCTGAATATCGCAGAATGGCGCATTTTTGAGTTAAGCACGCACAACCCTGTTGCACATGGCGCAACCCTTTTGAATATCTGGGGCAATATGTACTGCAAGAACAAAATATGCCACACCCTTAAATAATTGTGGCCTTTAAGAAAACCAACTAATAAAACATAATTATGCCCATAGGAGAACAGTATAACTTCAACAGGCTTAACTCAGTCAATACTGGTATTTAATTGACAATCTACATATGGGCACACTCCTCTTAATGGGATCGGGTATTACAGGAAACACACATGACAGATCCTTAACTAATTCTGTCCTTAAAAAAAAACCTAATAAAACATAATTATGCCCATAGAACACTCTGGGCTGGATATTCAAACTGCGCTATTCTGTGGCACAAGCCCTTGCGCTGCACAAAATAGTTGCGCAGGGGTGTGGCCTGGGCGATATTCAACAGAGCTGCGCTATTGAGCAACTCCTTTGAATATCACCCCCCAGCCACAGCCACTGTGCATGACGCAGTGGAACTTGCGCCACCGCAAGTGGTCAGAGTGGAGCATTCAAGATGCGGTGACGCAAGTACCATTGCACCATGCGCAAATTTCTGATATTCAAAAGGTGACATACAAATGGGGCCATAAGTCATGCAAGGTGCAGGGGGGGCCATTTGCATCTATTTATGGCCCCATTTGCATGCCATTAGCTTGCAGGTGCACCGATCCCCGAGGACTTGCGCCTGGTGCCCTGCCAGGCAGCAGCCCTCGGGGACCGATGCACCCTGCAGCCCGATCACGGGCATAAGTTAAAAATCCCCCACCCCGACTGGCCCAATCACGGGCATGGTGAAAATAAACCCCCACCCCCAACTAGCCCGATCGCGGGCAGCAAAGTTCAACCCCACAGAACATATCCCTGGTGGTCAGTGGACCTCGAAGCCCGATCGCGGGCAGCAAAGTTCAAACCCCAAGGACCACCTACCCTGGTGATCTAGTGGCCCCACCCCACCCACCCATGAAGCCCACCACCCGTTCCCCCTCCCCATCAGCGGTGGGCAGCGCCTCCGCCCCGCCACCCTCACCCACAGACTGACTGCCCAGTAGGGCTGCATGCCCATTGGTTCAGAGCAAGAGCCAGTGGGCGTGAGCTATAGATTCAGGCAGTCCAGATATGTGAATGCATTCATTCACATATCTGGACCGCTTTGAACTGAGTGAGCTGTATGCCCATTGGCTCTTGCTCTGAACCAATGGGCATGCAGTCCCTACCGGCAGTCAGTTGATGGGTGGTAGGTGGCAGGCGGTGGATGCTGCCGCCCGCCGCTGACGGGGGGAGCAGGGTGGTGGGTCGTAAGTGGGTGGGATAGGGGGCTACCAGATCACCAGGGTAGGTGGTCCTGGGGGTTTGAACTCTTGCTGCCCGCATCAGGCCGAGGTCCACTGACCACCAGGGATATGTTATGGGGAGTTGAACTGTTTGCTGCCAGCAATCGGGCTAGTGAGGGTGGGGTTTATTTTCACTTATGCCCTAGATCGGCCAGTCGGGGTGGGGATTTTTTATTTTATGCCCACTATCAGCCAGTCGGGTGGGGGGATTTTTAACTTATGCCCGCGATTGGGCCAGTCGGGAGGTGGGGGATTTTTAACTTATGCCCGCATTGGGCCAGTCGGGAGGTGGGAGGATTTTTAACTTATGCCTGTGACGGGCCAGTCGGGGTGGGGGATTTTTAACTTATGCCCGTGATCGGGCCAGTTGGGGTGGGGATCATTCACTTATGGCCACAATCGGGCCAGTCGGGGATGGGGGTTACTATATGCCCACGATTGGGCTGCAGGGGGGGCACAGGAAGTATTTTGAGTGCCACCCACAGGTGGCAGCTGCTGTTTTGCACCCTGTAATGCGTCAGCTCACCTGTGGGTGGCCCTCGACTTACTCCTTTTTTTGGGGGCTCAAAGTTGTGCAGGTGCAGGTTGGGGATTGCGCCTGCACAACTCTGCACAGCCCGCTGAATATCGGGCTGTGCAGTTTATGCATGGTTCCTCCCCCTCCGGTTGAGCAGGCCTTCATTAGCATTGCGCTGTTGCTCAGCTTGACTTGGGGGGCACAACTGCCTCCTGCTGAATATGGCAGAATGGCGCAATTTCGGACTTGCGCAGGTGCAACCCTATTGAGCATGGCGCAACCCTTTTGAATATCCAGCCCTATAACTTTACTTCATCATGCTAACATACAAATTCAAATCTTACCTTTGTCACTGAGAGGGACTTCCGTGAGGATAGCACTCTTGCATGATGCCCATTCTGCCTATGATGTGGCCACAAAGATGCCTTTTAATGAATGTTACCTGTTAGGGACACATAATGAAATGAAGTGCTTCAAAATGGCCGGCACACATCCATGAAGTCTCCCTTCCCATGTGGCCATCAGATGATTCAAAATCAGTGGTCACTAGTCAGACAGCTCTATTTCTTCCTCTTTTTTTATGTATTCCTTTTTTTGTTTTTTTCTCCTGTCCCATGCCCTGCCCACATGCCCCTGATGTGCCGTGCACATGTGGAGGCATGCGCACTCATGCCTTGCTGGACACTCCCACCCTACCAGTCACCAGGTTATACCTATGCTTATTGTGGGGCCTTCACCCAGCCATGCCAGGACTACAGCCAGGCACCCCCCCACCCAGGAGAGGAGAGGAGAGCAGGTGCTCAGTCCTACTCCCACCTCCCCCTTCCAGCCTGGCACCCTGTGGTGACCAGAGGTCATTCCTGAACCCATGTCACAGGCGCAGCATGAGGTAAGGTGTCCAGCACCTCAGCCCTCAGTGCCACTGGGACAGCCTAGACTGTTATATTTCAGTAATTCCTACCCAAACACCACCAAACAGAAAGAAAATAATGAAATGACTGAATACTTATCTTTGCAAGTCATACACACGGTGTTTTTCAAAGAGTTCATCAGACTTGTGATAAAATTCCTGCAGCGTAAAAAAAATCAACATGATTAATTTCCAGCCAAGATACAGAATTACAGAAATACAGATACATTGTTCAATCATAAGTCTCAAACCCCTTCACCCAAACAAACATAAAACAATTAAAAGATTTCATACAGTTTACTTACTTTTGCTGGTAGCATGCAATGTGGTACTTGAAGAAGAGCAACATCACTCTGGCTTGGGCGGTCATCATCATCCAGACTTCTTCATCAGAATTATTGGTGATTTGACATGGTAAATGAATACTGGAGTGGAGACTGGTGATGCCACATATTTCAGTCATGGGGAATACTGGAGAGCAAATTTCAGGCATGGGCAATACTGGAGACTGGTGATTCCACATTGGTATCTGGCAAATTTCAGGCAAGGGCAATACTGGAGACTGGTGATGCCACATTGGTATCTGGCAAATTTCAGGCAAGGGCAATACTGGAGACTGGTGATGCCACATTGATATTCAGCATATTTCAGGCATGGGCAATACTGGAGACTGGTGATTCCACATTGGTATCTGGCAAATTTCAAGCATGGGCAATACTGAAGACTGGTGATGCCACACTGGTATTCAGCAAATTTCAGGCAAGGGCAATACTGGAGACTGGTGATGCCACATTGATATTCGGCATATTTCAGGCATGGGGAAACTGGAGAGTGGAAACTGCTGATGGCAAATCAAGTCTTACACTTGGCTGGTGGTGCTCTAAGCAGCTACTTAGAATATTTGTGCAAAATTATGCTGAGCACCCACCACCTCACATTTCATGGACACCATAAGTGGTTTACAAATTCATGTGATTATTAAAAAAGCACAATGTGGACTTCTGGCAATGTACCATGCCGTGTAACAGGCTCCCTATCGAGCTCCAGCCTTCTGCTCCAATAATATTAATCTAATTCACTAAATCACACTACCTGAGCATCGCAGCACACTCATTTACAAATCAGAACATTATAGGATCACTCAAGGATATATTCTGAGAACCACAATGGAGGTGGATATGAAAAAAATCTACCTAAACGCATGCCACCTGTGACACCTGAAAAGGCCCCAAAGAAGCTGTGGGCCACTAGTCTCAACCTCGGCACCAGTCCCTCCTATGTAGACAGTGAAATGCTTACCTTGCAATGATTCCTGGAGGAATTCAAGCCATTCAGGGATGATCTCCACACTCTGGCCTCCGAATTCAGCTCTCTTAATTCAAAACTGGAGAAAGTTTCGTAAAAAGCTACAGACAATTCAGCTAAGCTATTCTCCCTCGAGAAACATCAGGACAAGCTTGACCCCGAACTGGCCACCTACAGACAATGCCTGGCCAAACTTGAATTAAAAGTGGAGGACTTGGAAGGACATAGTAGGAGAAATAATGTAGTCATCATTGGTCTCCCTGAAGGAGAGGAGGGACATGACATGATTATGTTTATTCAGAAAATGGTGGGTTCCTCTCCCATTGGTGCTAAGTACATCATAGAAAGAGTGCATAGAGCACTGCGCCCAGAACCAGCACTTGACACCCCTCCTCACACTGTTATTTTCCGTTTCCTTAACTTCTAGGAAAAACAGCACTTCTTACAAAAAATTAAGGAGCTTCAAGAAGTAAATTGGGGAGGGAAATGTCTGAGGATAGCCCAAGATCTCCCAGCATCGGTCTGCCTTAAAAGAAAGGCATTCCATCTGGTGGTAGTCAAGCTAATTGCTGCTGCCATTAAGTTCCGGATGGTGTATCCAGCAAAACTGAATGTCCTAATCACGGGAGTCTGGACCGCCTTCGAAAACCCTGAATCTGCCTCTACACATTTGAAATCTGCCTTTCCTGATTTATTCAAGAACCCCTGACTGTAACGCCAACATGACATGGTTTTCTTTGATTAGGGTCTGTAAGTCCGGTTTTACTTCTAGCAAGTCTTACTAGCCTCTGGCTTGGTAGATACCTCTGCTGGTCGTTCATTGGGCTAATGACTCCCTCTCATACGGCTGGGCACCTTTCCAACTTCTCCAATATGGAGATGCGTGCCTGGTCAAAGCAATGGTATAATTTTTACATCAGTGAAGAATCGTCCCAGTGTAGGATTTTCTCATTGGCATTTCCACGCTATCACCACTAGATGGGGCTCTGCAATTACAAATGCACGCTCTCCAGCTTAATTGTGGCTGGCTTATCAAACTGTTTTGATCCGTACTGCCTGTTTAGTATTTCCCAGCCTCAGAGACATGTCAGTGAATTGTATCTTTGCAGCATCTGGCAGGACCTTCATTTACATTGTAGATAAGTACCGTTTATTTTCTAAAATGTCTTGCTTATTTTATTTTATTTTGTTAACAAGGTGGACTAAAGAGCTCGGGAAGTTGAGTGCTACATTTGGCACTCAGTTGTTGGGGCATATGTTAATTTTCTCAGTTGCAATGTATTACAAGCACTACCTACTTTTCTTTTGCCTTGTAGATTGGGAACTGCTTCCTTTAATGTTAGAATTAACTGCTGAGATGTAAGAAGCGGGCAAAGCTCATTTCTTGTTTTGTTTTTTCCTCTTAGATCAACCTTGATCGTTATGTTATATGAGTGGGTTAACTCTACCAGTGGTCTTAGTAAATTGCTGGCTTTTTGATTTATTTACTTTGATGTATAAATTTATTAATCGATTGGAGAGCTATTTCTCGACTAATAATCTTATACCTTCAACCTCTCCAGTTAAGGTAACTTGCTCTATTAGTTTATTGATATGTAGATGTTAATTAGCATTAATTGTTATCTTTACAACTCTATATAGTTGGGTTTTGTTAGGGTGGCTGGAGCGGAGGGAAATGTTTTGGGGCGTGATGCAGAAGGTAACTGCAGTAGAAAAGGGAGGGTGGGATGGGATAGGGCTTTTATATCTTTACAGTCTAACTAATATCTGGATTGTTCATTTGGGATTGGGGTCAGGAGGGGTTGCTTCACACAGAGACACTTTGCAGGGAGAAATGTTGGATGTCTGGCCAATGCTTCGACCAGTTTATAACTTATCATGGCTGGGACACTGAAAATAATTACTTGGAATATGAGGGGGATTAGACATAAAGTTAAACAGTATCAGATACTTAAACACCTAAATCTCCTGACTGCAGACATCGTATTCATCCAGGAATTCCACTTAATTAATTCTGAGGCCATGAAGTTATGTAGACAGCAGATGGGTCAATATTTTGTGGCAGAGGGTAACACCCAAAGCCGCGGATTCCTGATCCTATTGAGAAGATCCATACCATTTTCCCCTAGCTAAGCTATAGCAGACCCTGAAGGACAATATATTTTTGTAAGGGGTATGCTCTATACCAGAGAAATTATCTTGGGTAGTATCTATGGCCCCGATATTGGCACACCCAGCTTTTTCATGCATATTCTTAATATTCTCTCACCATTTTTACATATTCCCTTCATCACAGAGGGTGATCTCAACTTAGTTTTCGACCCACAAATAGACCATTCAGGCAATCCACGCAAAGGACTTTCCCCCACACAGCGGGCACCCCGAGATTTGTTAGATGGTGTTGGATTGACAGATATTTGGTGTACCCTTCATCCCCTGGAGAGAGAGAATTTACTTTTACATCCCCGGTACACCATTCATCCTCCCGTATTGATTATCTGCTTATTTCCCAATCCTTAATCCCTGGAATCTTAGACTCTGCCATTTTCTCGGGCCTACTTTCTGATCATTCAAAAGTTTCTTGTTTGATCTCTCTTACATTTCTTCCCAAGGTAGATGGGAGATGGAAGATCAATAATCAATTGCTGAAGATCCCAGATCATGTCACATATATATCCAATCATATTACTTTCTTTACTGATGTTAATGTTGGCTCTACTGGAAAACCAGACATTGAATGGTGTTCCCTAAAAGCATATCTCAGGGGTCTGCTGATTGGTCTGGCAGCCAAAAAAAAAGAACTCAGGACGAACTGCTGAAATATTTATTATCACAAAATTGTGTCATGGAACATGACTTATCTCCCCCAATCCTCAGACCAAACTAGGAAAAACCTAGTGAAACTCAAAGACTCATATTTGAATCTATTAAGGGAAAAAGTTGAATTTACCATTTTGAAAACTCAGTCCCTTCACGTAGACTGGGGGAAAAAGTGGGCCGCCTCTTGGCACTCAAACTCAAACAGCTAGAATCTCATAGACTAATTGTGGTAATTCATTCCCAAGAGGATGATACCCTAAAGATCTCCCCGTGAGACATAATTGCCGAATTTAGGAAATACTATGCAAAATTACATAGTTCCATGGATGATCCCCCATCTTTGCTGCAACTAAATTCCTATTTAGAATACTCTTCTTTACCTTCACTTTCAGACTCACAGAAAACTTCTTTAGTTGCTTCCATCACTTTGGAAGAGATATTCAGAGTTATCCAATACTTGCCCTCGGACAAGACACCTGGTCCGGGTGGATTTTCCTCTAATTTTTATTAAATTTTTGCTCAACTAGCACCATCCCTTCTTTCCCTATTTCATTATATTCTTTCTGGACAGGCCTCTGATGGATCCTTATTCAAAGCCCTAATTACCTTAATACTTAAGGAAGGTAAACCCTTCGATAGAGTCCAAAGTTATAGACCGATTTCCCTCTTGAATCAAGACCTTAAAATCCTAACAAAACTCCTAGCAACCCATCTGAGCCCTGTCTTGTTAGATATTACAGGCCCGGAACAAGTAGGCTTCATGCAAGGTAGATCCTCAGTTGATCATCTCAGAATCCTTGCGCATGTCTTCTCAGCTTCCAGGGATGCTGATTTCCCTGTGGTTTTGGTCTCCCTGGATGCCGAGAAGACATTTAATAGGGTCAACTGGAATTTTTTATTCCAATCACTGGCAGCATTTGGATTTTCCCCCTTTGTTTATAAAATGGACAGGAGTATCATATAAATCTCCTACAGCAAGGTTGTTTGCAATGGACTGCTGTCTGATTCTTTTACACTCCATGCCAGAACTAGACAAGGTTGTCCATTGTCTCCCCTGTTGTTTAGCATTTATTTAGAACCTCTTATTCGGAGGATCACAGCGAGTCGGGATGTTCAAGGTATAACTATCCTTCAGCAAACTGTTAAAGTCTCGGCATATGCAGATGATTAGCTTCTTCAGTTATCCCAGCCCGATACTTCTATACCTGCCTTACTTACCATCATGGACGAATTTAGCTCTATGTCCAACTATAAATTAAATAGGGACAAGATGGTGGTTTTCCCTTTGAATTATAGAGTACTAAAACCAGTTGCCTCTACGCTGGGTCTTTTTTGGCAAACCAACTCATTAAAATACCTAGGGATAAATCTGTCTAGAGACCTGAATAAATTTTCAAAATTAAATCTCAACCCATTAATCTCCATTATTAATCAGGACTTAAAGAGATGGGCATCACTTCCTCTGTCTCTTTGGGGAAAAATCAATATTATCAAAATAAATATTTTCCCACAGTTATTCTGTCCATTAAATCTTTCAAACGTCTGGTTGCTTTTGGCATGGTTTAAAAAGATACATCAAATGCTTTCAGCCTCTATTTGGGCCGACAAGAAACCCTGGATAGCCTATGATATGCTTTCGGCACCAAAATTGAAAGGGGGACTTCGTTTACCACACCTAGGTCTTTACTACTGGGCTAGCCATGCAAATAAATATTTAAGATGGATGTCATCAGAATAGCTCTCACTGTCATATTCCTTTACACCGGTATGGCTTAAATTAGATCGTACTTTAATGCAAATTCATGGATTATCTCCGACTGCACTATTGCATGTTAATTTAAGTTCTTTACTGCCGGCATTGAAAAATACCTCCCTGGCATTATCTATTAGAATTCACTCCCAACTTTGCTCCTTTTTAAGATATAAACATACCATGGATCTATCCCAACCCTGGTGGGGAAACCCTAACCTCAAAATTAATGGCAAGCCGCTTCAAATGAGACGGCTCTCGCAGTTAGGGGATGATCCTCTCTCCTTATTTTTGAAGGCAGATGGCTCATGGTTAACCTCTCTCGAAATTTTAAAGAATGCCCATATCCCGAATTCAGCTATTTTTAAAATATTCCAATTACAGCATTTAATAATAGGACTCTTTGGAGCAGTCCCACCAGTATCCCCAAATCTTTCCTGCTTGACAGATTTAGTCCCCCTTGCAAGCCTTCCCCATGCTGTCTCTAGAATGCATGAAGTACTTCACAACTGGAAATGGCCTGACAGCCTTGGCCCAACTCACTTCTGGATCCCTTTTTTTCCCAATCAAGAATTTTTCTGGCCCTCTTTATGGAAGAGCTGTCATAAGTTGGTGATACAAGACAGGCTCTGTTTAATGCAATTTAAAATCTTGCACAACTTTTATTATTCACCTCAAAAGATGACTAAATTGGGTCTTCTTCCTTCACCTACATGCACTTGATGTTTGCATGGTGATGGTAACCTATTTCATATAATTTGAACATGTCCCAAGATAGTCCCCCCTCTGGACCGTCATCAAACAGAGAATCGACCCCCTTTTGGGTTTAACAGATCTATTTACTCCTGAAATTTGTATCCTAGGGGAGCTTTCCTCTGTTGGTGTTACCAATAGAAAGCATAGCATTACATTACCCTTATTGCCATGTCGGTTACAAAGCTGGTCTTGAGGCATTGGAAAGATACAGTTGATATTTCTCATTGTGAATGGTTACAGGAACTGTTGGCCAATCTTTACCTGGAAGAGACAACTGCCAGTCTACATAATCAGTCTCAAAAATTTCTCAAGAGATGAGGCCCTCTTGTTACTCTGTATTCTCTTCAGAGACCCTGAGGGTTACTCATTTTTTTTCTCTCTTAGATAGCTTTCTACTATATAGTTGTGCTCTGTGTGAATGGGGGGTGTACGGAGGGGAGGGTGGGGGGAGAGTTGATCTGATTTCATAACTATGTATAGTTGTATGTTCCATACATGTTTGTAACAGCAGATCTTCTCTCTGTAATTGTGGAAAAAACGTAATAAACTTTGAACTGGAAAAAAAAAGCACAATGCCAGACACATTTCAGATCCTAAAAGATGTTTTCAAAGGCAATTACAGTAAGACTGAACACTATTATATATACATAAGTGTTGTGACATCACAGTGGCATCATAATACAAACAACCTTCAAATTCATAGGATGTAGTACACCCTGACCACATGATGTGTCCATTACCCACCCTTCGGTGTTACAGATTGTTAAACAGACGATTCCAAAGGTAACACAACACTGTGTTAGTAAAGTGCTTAACTATTGAAAGTGCACATGTTGGGTCTTCTGGTTCTGGTTACCAACTAATGGCAGCTTAAACCTAAGAGCTCCGTCTTGGCCTATACATTATTCAGCAACACTGTCTATCAAAAATCACCATCCTGTCACAGAACCACTGGATTGTATTGGTCGTGTGTCCATGGCACTCCAGACATTACATCATGGGTTTTAGCCCACCTGATAGGCTATAGATGCACATGTGACCAAGTATCAAATTTCGCAGTATGCCTTGGTCCCAGGAGTCCCTGCTCTCCAGCTCTCTAGTGCATCTGAAAGGCTAGCACACAGGGGTCCCTGCTTAGAATCCTAAACAAAGTAAGAGACAAGAAATTTATCTTAGATTTCGCTAAAAAGAAGCTGTATTATAATCTGCATTCTCAGGAATCAACCATCCCATGGGAGTTCCTGAATAACTAGTTAATGCTGGCTCTAAGATCTAATTATCTGAATGCTGGAAGTGTTAATTAATGGGTACCCTCCTCACAGCTAGATACAGCTTTAATTAAGGCAAGCAGCATAACCAGTTTGTTCACATTCTTTTTTTTAAAAGAAAGGAAAAAGTTGATGCTGGTGTTTGGTCAGCTTGTGAAGTCTGATCAGATTAAGTTTGTTCAGATTCCTCTTTAAAAGAAAAGAAAAAAGCTGATGTTGGCATTTAGCCAGTTTGTGAAGTTTGATCAGATTATTTTAAACAAAGAAAAAGCTGAAGTTGGTGTTTTTGGTCGCTAGAGATGTATAAAGTTTATAGAAAGAAGTTTGCTGAGCGCTTGGCTAGATTGTGACCAGATAGAGAGATTCCTGTTGTGGGAGAAGTGGCCCGTTTAGTAGTAAGGCAGCAGGCAGACAGACGCCTTCCTTTGTTTCAAATATCACCCCTGGGGAGGTAGAGAAAGTCCACAGCTTACAGTGGGTCTAGTTGGCGCTAGTCAGGTGGCTCCTAATGCACTGCACACGCTGGCTCCTGGGTTCCACACAGCTAGATACAGCTTTAATTAAGGCTAGCAGCATGATCAGTGTAAAGTTGATTAGATTCCTCTTTTAAAAGAAAAGAGACAAAGCTGATATTGGCATTTGGTCAGGTTGTGAAGTTTGATCAGAATAGTTTAAACAGAAGCTGAAGTTGGTGTTTTTGCTGGTTGCTCGAGATGTGTTTTTTTTAAAAGCTTATAAAATTGATAAAATATACTGTAAGTTTGGTGATCGCTTGGCTAGATTGTGACCAGAGAGCGAGAGATTCATGTTATACCACTTTCAGTACTAAATACAGCCATTTGTGGATGAAAACAGTTGTAGGAGAGATGTTATTCTAGATTAATGCGGCAGGCAGCAGGCGTGTGTGTACCTTTGTTTCAAATTATCACGCCAGAAGAGAGAGAGAAAAAAACGCAGCATGCAGCGGCGCTAGTCGAGCGGTTGCTGCTCTCAATTCCTTGGGGAGTCAGACTCATCCCATGGATGTCCCCAATGGCTGCAACCACGCGGGGGCCGACTATCCTCCCTCACTCTAGCAGGGCCCCTCACACTAACAGATAGCATTGTTGCTCTGGGTGTATTTTGCTCGGAATTAGCGGTCGCCTGTGAGCCCCCACACTGAAGGGTGATGATCTAGGAGTCTACCTCCTCCATGGTGGTGAAGTGGCCTGGCCTGCTCTCTCACAAGCAGAGCAGATCACAGGCCTGCCTCTACGTTTTCTCTTCATGGCAGAGAATTAGAAAACCGAGGGGTCTACAGCAGTGTAGATGGCTGCAAACCCCCACGGCTCTCGCTGCCCCCCCCATGCCAGACTGCGTGGCATGGACTCGGAGGCCCTATTCACGGCATCCATTTTGTGTAAGGGGGCTGGAGTATCCATTTTGTAACCCCTCTCCTATTTCTGACCTAACATTCAGCATTGACCACGCTAGGAGATGCAGTGGCCATCTTGAACAGTGTGCTCAGCCAGCATTGTAATTCCCAATTTCTGGCTGGCTACTCTTTTGATCATCTCCCATAGCGGATCGAAAGAAGGCATAATGGTATAGACACTCTGTTTTTTAAACAATATTCACAGCTATCTGATTTTTTTTTAAGGGTAACCTTGTCCCCTATCCCAGCGGATCTAGGCACCTACATCTTTGAACCCCATGCAAAGTGCCCCTTAACAGCAGCAGCTAATTGCAGTATTATGAGTAATTTTTCCCTTAGTTTGGGTATTGGTCAGCCTCGATCACCTATCCCAGTGGATCGAGGCTCGCAATCTCACCTAGTCCCATCTGGGGCATCTCTAATTAGCAGCAGCCCTCAGTTGTAAGGGAGACAAGTTTTTTGGGAGTGACCATTCCAGACCACCTCACAAGCAGGTCGGGACAAAGGTCATACTGCCCCCATGGGACACAGAATGTATATACATCTCGGGGTTTGTCTTTTATCTCTAAGTTATTAAGTTAGTAGAGTTATGCCCTGTGGTCATCTGCGCGCTCCCCCTTAATGGCGATAACCCAGGAATCTACCTCATCTACAGCAGCGTAGCGCTTTGGCGCGGCCTGCTCCCTCACAAGCAGAGCAGGTCACAGGCCTGTCTCTCCTGTATCTCCTTATGGCAGGGAATCACAGCAAGCACTAAAAGAGAAGCGCTTGCACATGGCAGCAAACTTCCATGGCTCTCGCCCCCCATGCCAGACCGTGTGGCAGGAGACGGAGGCCCTCTACATGGCAGTCATTTTGTATAAGGGGACTAAAGCCTCCATTTTGTAACCCCTCTCATGCTCCTGGTCTACGCGTGCAGCCATGTCCACGCAGGAGACATGGCAGCCATTTGGAGCATGGTGCTCAGCCACCATTTTGTAACTCCCAGGATTCTAGCTGACTACTCTTTCGGTCAACTCCCATAGTGGATCAAAAGAAGGCACAACAGCATATATGTTTAATTATTAGCAATATTCATAACTACCTGAGGTTTTTTAAGGTTAGCCTCATTCCCCTATCACAGTGGATCTAGGCACTTACATCATTTTAATCCCATCTGGAGCACCCCTTAGCAGCAGCAGCTTACTAATACAATCTACTATAATGAGAGTTCTACTTTCCCCCCACCTTGGGTATAGGTCAGCCTCAATCACCTATCCCAGTGGATCAAAGCTCACGGCCTCATCTAATCCCATCAGGGGTGCCTCTTAACAGTGGCAGCTCTCAATAGTAAGGGGAGACAAGTTATTGGGAGTGACTCTTCCAGACCACCGAACAAGCGGGTCGGGACAGAGGTCATACTGCCCCCCCCCCCCGGTGCACAGAATGTCTATACATCTCAGGGTTTGTCTTTTGCCTCTAAAAATAATAAGGTGTGAGTTTACAGGAGGTACTGACACTGGTTCACCCACCTGGTCACTCGTTTGGCTCACCCCCTAATGGGACCTGTTTTCTCCACTTATATTTTCCATATGGCAAAAACAAGAAACTGCACCTTATGCAGTGCCCCCCTCCTGCCTCACAACACAGGCCCGCAGTGCCTGGCCTGCCTCCATGATGATGATGACGAACTATCCTTGGAGCAATCCCCCTCGCTGGATCCAAGTATTCCAGGTACCAGCAGAAACACGTGGGTCAACCTGGGGGCTCGCCTTATCCAAAATCATCAGGCCACAGTGGCCATGATGGAAAGCCAGCAAAACTTTATGTTGGAGAAGTTGGAGGCTCTTGCCCAGAACATATCTCCATCACCGAACCCAAGACCAGAACCAACCCCCCCTCCAGGTGACCACGGCGATAAGAACACGTTGCCTTTGGAACCCACCCCACCCCAGCCAGGCAATGGATAAATAGATGAGGAACCACAGGATGAAGAGGAGGAGGACTCAGAAGAGGAAGACATGGACGTCTCCCAGTCCATTCCTTCTCTCACCTCTAAACTATGCTCCTTCAACCTCATTCCAGGGATCATGAAAGCCATACAAAAGTATGATGGGGTCTGAGGAACAGCCATGTGGAACAATATCTTTGAAGGATCCTACAGACAAGAAGGTAGAGGATATGTTAAAGAAGATATTTGAAATCACTGGCATGGCAGCAAGGGTGGCTGCCACAGCAGTATATGTGGCTAGGGCACAAATCAGATGCCTGGACTTTAAGAACATTGGTTGGGTAGTCAATTACAGCAAGAGCTCTCTGGTACCAGCTCAGCAGCTTGAGCCCCTAGGAGTGGAGATGGACATGGCCACAGGCTTAACACAACCATCACAGAGATGCATAGACAACATGACGGGTCAAATAAAAGGCTTAAAGGCACACCAGTGACCCACCATTGGCTAGATAGCACAAGTGCTAGGATGCATTGCCTCCTGCATGGGCCTTGTCCCATGGCCCAGGTGGAACATGACATCACTGCAAACCTACCTGCTGATCCAGGGCTCCCCATTCAAGAAGAATCTGGGAGTCAGGGTCACTCTACTACAACAGATAAGACACTCCCTCACTTGGTGGTTGGACAGGCATAACCTCCAGAGAGGGACCCCTCTGGAGCTGACATACGAGATAACCATAGAGACAGATGCCAGCCTCACCGGGTGGGGGGCATGTCTAGGCTCCCAATCGGCACAAGACCTATGAACTCCAGTGGAAGCCAGATGATCCATCAATGTTCTGGAGATGAGAGTGGTGTTCCTTGCACTAAAGGCATTCAAAGCTACCATGCAGGGACACAATGTCCTCATACGCTCAGACAACCAGGTCACAGTAGCCTATCTGTCAAAACAAGGGGGCACAAGAAGTTAAGCCATGATGGCTGAGGTAACAAGGGTATTTATCTGGGCACAAGTCCACCTCAGACACATCGGGGCTGTCCACCTCACAGGCAAACTCAAAATCACGGCAGACTGGCTAAGTCGACAATAGTTCATCCCAGGGAGTGGCAACTCCACCCGGGGGTATTCCAATCTATTCACTAAGGACCTTATGGCCACAGAAGCAAATCACCAGGTGAAAGACTTCTTTTTGAGGTACAGGGAAAGAAAGGCCAAGGGAGTCAATACCTTGTCACAAGATTGGATCCGGGACAAGGCATACATATTTCCTCTGATTCCGCTAATCCCCCAAGTACTAGCCAAGATCAGGGAATTTTAGAGGGTCATCATTCTGGTGGCACCTTACTGGCCATGAAGGGCATGTTCTCCATGGCCATGGCCATGACAGTGGACTGATGGAAGCTCCCGTGCAGGCCGGACCTAATAACCGAGGGCCCGATGAACCACCCGACACCAGAATCCTTCCGGTTGTCAGCCTGGCTTCTGAGAGGCATAGACTGCTAAAAGCAAGGTATCACAGTGCAGTCAACTCCACCTTGCTGCAATCCAGAAGGTCCTCCACTATGTCCATGTACGCCCATCAGTGGAACATTTTCTCCACTTGGTGCTGCAGTAGGAACAAAGACCCAAACTCAGCAGATATGTCAACTATCTTGCTGTTTCTACAGCAGGGTGTGGAAAAAGGATGCCCCATTCTTCCCTCAGAGCCCAACTCTCAACCATAGGTCCACATTAGGACTGGTGGGCCAACATAGCCCAGGGTCTCACCTAGATGCTATCAAATTCATGAGAGCAGTAGAGGTGATGAGGCCTTGAACCAGACCATCCGTAGCACCTTGGGACCTCATTCTGGTCCTGGATGCTCTAGCATTGCCACCGTTCGATCCAATATGGGACAATCAACTGTACTGGATGGGGTTGAAGACCTGCTTCCTCATAGTCATATGCTCAGCCTGCAGGGTAGGGGAAATTGGGGAAGCATCATGTAAAGAACCCTATACCATCTTTACTCCCGAAGGGGCATCCTTGAAAACAGTACCTGCCTTCACTCCGAAGGCCACTTCCCAGTTTCATATGGAACAGACACTAGAGTCCCTAAACTTGTATAACCAAGGAGAGTCTGGGGACAACTCTATCCCACATCACCTTGACGTACGAGTCACCCTAGCAACGTACATCACCAGAACTCAAACCTGAGAAAAACCGAAAGGCTCTTCGTCATCTCAAAGGGACACAGACAGGGCACGGTAGCCTCAAGAACAGCAATTACTAGTTGACTGAAGAGGACAATTCAAGAGACATATAGACTCAAATGGCACCCCACCAGAAGGCATCAAGGCTCATTCGACCAGGTCAGTAGCCACATCTTGGGCCGAAAGGGCCAACGCATCGTCCGAGGATATTGTTGGGCAGCAACCCTGACATCCATCCACACATTTGCAAGAAATTACAGACTAGAAACCCTGTATAAACAGAGGGCTTCTTTTGCCACCAAGGTCCTTTTGGCAGCCTCCCTTACATGCGCATTCTTAGTCGCTCTGTCCCACCCTGCTGGATAGAGTACTGCTACTTAAGTACCACTGATGTAATGTCTGGAGTGCCATGGACATCGACCAACACAATCACCTTTACCAGCAATGGAATAAAGATGGGATAGCAAATGCTGCCCTAAAACAACAAAACAACAGACCAGGAGCCAAAACATAGGCCACACCATGAGAGGAATCCACCTTGGCAGCAGTCTTAACCTCAAACAGTGACTGAGATGAAGAAGAATGTACCATCACCTCAAAAATGCTAGGCTGTATGCTGAAACAGATGTGTGAAACATTAAATTGATTAGAGACCAAAGTCAATGAAGACCGCCAGACACTAACACAACTAGAGACTCGCGCAAAGATGATAGAAACCACCTTGATCAACTACACCAGTGCCTCAAACCTCCACAATACAACTCTCCTTGACCTCCATCACAGAGAAGAAGCTCCTGAACAACAGCTAGAAGAACTGGAAAACAGAAATCGCCATAACAATATACGGCTCCATGGGGTACCAGAGGGAACTGAGTCCAGGAACATGCTGAATTTTACAGACAGCTTCCTGAAAGAAATCTTAAATTTACCAGCAGACAAAGATCTGGGAATCATTCGGGCACACCGCTCACTAATACCATGCCCCAAATACCCAAAGGCTCGACCATGGTCCATAGTGATGGCATTTATGGACTTTCGAGTCAAGGAAGATATTTTGCATATAGACTGGGCCAAAAAGAAAATACACTTTGGCAATGTGCACCTATTCTTTGATCAGGACTATGCCCCACAAACAATCGCACGTCACCAAAAAACATTCCAACTTGTTAAAGCACTCAGACAGGCCAGCCATCAAGCACAGGTAGAATACCCAGCTAAGCTAAAGGTGTTTGCCAAGAAGGGCTGGAGATGATTTCCAGAACTGAAAGATGCCAATGAATTTTTGTCAGAGCTCAGGGTGAAGGTTCCAGAGGATGGACAAACATTTAGAGGAAAAGCCCTACAATCTAAAGAGTGGTCGATAGCATGAACCAAAGGGACCCAGAAGCGAACAGCATCGGGGACTTCCATTGCATAGGACAGAGTCTCAATGAAAATATTCCCCAGAACACCAAAAGGGCTCCCATCTGAATGCATGAGGAACAAGCAGGGAACTCAACAGAGATTGATTCGAACATGGACACCTGAATAAACATTTCGGGGTTACAGTAAGATTTCTGTTTCTTCCACACCCCACTTGACTAAAAAGGGAGGTGGCCCTGCCAGCTCCAGAGAAGGAGCTGCAAGATTATGCACAGATGATTCAGAACCCGTGTATCAGTTCATCCGGTGTTCTTAAAAGGACACTGATGCCATAATGGCTAATTTAGAAATTTAGTTATGGTGATTACTTATGAAAAACCAAAAAGATTAGGATTTAAATCAGCTGGATTTAATGTTTTTGCTGGTGGGAGACCATTTCGGGGGGGAGATTTATAAGATCACACTGAGGTGTCATCAGGAAAGGAGTCATCCAATGGGGTGGATTGGAAGGGCTCTCTCCACTTCCCAGTGTGCAGGCGGAGTGCTCTGGTGGCCACATTTGGTGTGGAGGTTCCTTGATTCAGACCTCAGGGTAGTCTTACGTTACCTCACTTAAATCTTTATGGCATGCAGCATCTGCTGGGGGAGAAATTGAATCTATAGAAACCGATGCCTCAGTAAGAGCAATCTAGAAAAGTGTGGTCCTCCAACTCCTTAGCAATCGAGACCTATCATTTCCCAGGTTTAAAAATTGGGTGGCTGGGAGAGGGATCCCGGATGGGGTCCTCCTCGAAACACTTGAAATAAATACTCCTTCCCTATATATGGGGAACTTAAAATGTCTCGTAGAGGTGACAAGCCTGCCCTAGGTTATCTCTGATGTAGTGAAGTCTGATCTCTACTAGACATCGTACAACTATATGAAGAGGTGCATGGAAACTGGTGGGGGCTGTCCTGGGGGAGACTCTCTGCCAAGGATGCTATGGGGGACCCTGCCCCTGCATGGTTGGTGGAGGTCCTCAGATCTCCTTCTACGAGAGCTCTTCTTGGACGCAGGGCTCTACCAAAAACATAATCCCTAATGAATAAGGGCAACCTAACATGACAGACAGTGCCTTGGTGCCCCCAGAATACCTCTTGGGGTAGATTTCCCGACCAGCAAAGGGCCTTGCCACTTGGCGGCCTGAGATATTATCTCTCAAACAGTTTATCTTTTTTTTAAGCCCGAGAAAGACAAAGTAGGAACTTCTAATGTCTTTGTTGTTCATCCCTACTTAGTCTAGGGAACCTTAATTTTTTCCCATCTGGTGGCCCAGCTCTCTCTCTGGAAAGGAAGCAGCTAATACCACCTTCCACCATCGCCCCGTCGAAGATTCAAAAGGGGACAAAAAATAAGGGCTTTACTTTACCTTGAAGCACCACTTGTACCAAATGTTAAAACATTTATTACTTGTACAAAGTTTGCAAGATGTTGAGTTTAAATATTATGTGAACGTTAGTTTTACTATGTTATTGAAACGTGCATTCCATTCCATCCAGAGACATAACTCCTGGAACTTCCACAGACCTAATGGGTGACCTAAAAATCTCACCCCTGAATGTCAGGGGTATAACTAGCCCAATTAAGAGGGCACACATCCTTCAAGAGCTACAGAGACAGCAGGTAGGGGTGGCCTTCCTACAAGAAAGCCACTTAGGGGCACAGGAACATCAAAAGCTTTGCCAAAGCTGTGTGGGGGAGGTTTACGCCTCACATTATGTGGCACAACCACATTGGAGGGGGATAGCCATGCTAATTCATAGAAACATCGTGTTTAAGATGTCCCAGGTAGAGGGTGACCTGGAGGGTAGATTTATAAGAATACATGGGGAATACAGGGGTCAGAAGTGCACCCTGCTAAACTTGTATGCCCCAAATGAGGAATCTGAAAGAACCCCTTTCCTGTCTAATGTAATTAAAGACACTGTAGTGGATGCAAAAAGCTTAATCATAACAGGAGGAGACTTCAATTCTGTTTTAGACCTAAACCTAGATAGAGTGGGTTCTCGAACAACTAGCCCCTCCAGATCAGGAAAGACATTGGCCAGACTGTGTACAGAGTTGGCCTTAATAGAGGGTTGGCAATTCCTGCACCCAAGGGACTGAGACTACACATACTATTTGCCGAAATACAGAATGTATTCCAGAATTGATTTCTTTCTTATCTTGGCAAACTGGATCTTGAACCTAACCTCAGCCACCATATGGAACATTACACTCTCAGACCACACCCTGATGGATATACAACTTGACCTGGCACCAAAACCTACTGAAACCCAATGGTGCCTTAATGTCAGCCACTTGACAAATTCAGATTTTAAGGATCTAATGCAGAAATCCACTGAAACATTCCTGCAACAAAGCCCACCAGAGGATACTAGTGCAGGGGTGAGACGGGGCACCCTAAAATGCTATTCAAGGGGGAAAATCAGTTAAATATGCCTCACAAGTTAACAAAACCTGCCTGAAACAATGTGTAGAGTTAGACAAGCAAATTTCACAACTAGAAGACAACACAGATCAACCCTTGTTGAAGGTATAAAACTCAGAATAGATTAAACCAGAGAGAAATTAAACCAACTTTTAAATACACAAATAGAAGGCCAACTTAGATATATTATGAGCATGGGAATGGAGCCGGTAAACTTCTGGCATGGAAGCTAAGAAAGGAAGCAGCTAATAGGGCAATACTGAAAATAAGAAACCCAGTAGGTGGACAACCTACAACTTTCCCTCCTATGATCGCTGCAAACTTCCAACAATATTATAACTCTGTATACAAGGCTGAGAGAGGACCAGGGCATGCAGAGTGAGCTCTCAACTACCTAAATGCACTAAAATTTCCCAAATTACAGGAGGACGGAAAACAACTATTAGAAGCTCAGATCACAGAACAATAACTTTATCAAAAAAATCAAACAATTAAAGAATGTGAAATCTCCAGGTACGGATGGCTACTCATCAAAATTTTATAAACAATTTCTTAATTCATTAAAAAAATTCCCTCCTGGATGTGTTTAATGAACTGGTGGAGGAGAGGAGGGCAGCCCCAGCCTCTTCGAACCAGGCCCTAATCTCGGTCATACCTAAACTAGGGAAGGATCCAGAGGAATGTAAATCATACCATCCTATCTCTCTTCTACCATTGTCCTTAAAATATTCACAGGGATTCTGGCTGACAGACTTCAACAGATTATTTCACCATGGCATGGGGTCAAAATGTTGCATGGCAGAATGCCATGCAACTAAATCGCGTTGCGCGCTATCTTTAGATCTTTTGTTCTGTGAGGGGCTATGCCCCCCACAGCCCATGTTATGGGGGCTGTGCCCCACACCCCACTTAGATTCTAACTCCTGGGGTCCAACACGGAGAGCACACAGGTCCAGGGTTAGCACATAATGCTGTACACTATTAAGCGTACAACATTATAACCCGGTACATCTCACCACTAATCCATAGAGATCAAACAGGATTCATCTCTGGCAGATACTTACAAGATAACACCAGAAGACTCCTTAATATCATCTCAGCTCAAAAAGGTAACACATTTTTCCAAATAGCCATAAGTATAGATGCTGAAAAAGCATTTGATAGGGTAGATTGGTCATTTCTATCTCTGGCTTTACAATTTGGCCTAGGAGACAAACTCACCAAAATAATAAAAACTCTATATGTTACACCTGAAGCCAGAGAAAAAGTTGACAGATTTTTGTCTGACAGGTTCCCACTCCATAGGGGTATGAGGCAGGACTCCCCCCGTCCCCTCTACTTTTCGCTCTCTCACTGGAGCCATTGGCAATTGCAATCAGAGTGACCAAAAACATTCGGGGGCGAGAGTAGGAGGACTGGAGCAGAAACTCACTCTTTATGCAGACGATTCACTTTTCTTCTTGGCAGACCTGGAAAGGTCTGTACCTCCACTTCTGCAAGCTCTTTCAGACTATGGTTCCCTAGCAGGTTATAAACTAAACCTACAAAAGTCAGAAGCTGCAATTCTAAGTGGCAACCCGACACCAGTGTTTAAAAGATTGTTTCCATTTACTTGGGCCCCTAAAAACACTTAAATATTTAACTATCAATGTTTCTGTGGATATCTCACAATTATCCAGGAATAACTACCTTTCACTTTTCCAGGATCTACAAGCTGGTATAGCGAGGTGGAACCTCTTACCACTTAACATTGTGTGGTAGAATCCAAACCTTAAAAATGAACGCCTACCACGTGTTCTATTTTTGTTTCAGACCTTACCAATTCCCATACCGGGTTTCTTCTGGAATCAGTTGCAGAAAGACACCCAACGGTTTAACTGGTTGGGACGTCACCCACGACTTGCAAAGACATTGCTTCAGGCTTCCAAGGGAGAAGAAGGGTTGGCGCTCCCTAATTTTTCACACTACTTTCTGGCAGCTAGAGGAGCACGGCTGTGCACCTGGGCCAAGCGCAGAACAGATTCAGGATGGTACCTCTTAGAGGAGGAGATGGTGAAAGACTGGGCATTGTGGACATTACCTACCAATAGTATTCCCCCAACTATATGGATGGCTAATGACAACCCTTGGGTTAAACACTCTCTTCATGTACTCCTCAAACTCCTCAAACTTACCCACATTCCCAAAGGACCGGGTCCCTTGTCATTCATTAGACACAAGGTCACTTTTGCACCCCCAAGGCTAGAGTGAGGCTACTGCTTTTGGTCAGTGAATAAGTTGTCATCCTTCTCACAATGTTTAGCCATGGATGGATGTTTATCATTCACCCAACTCAGTGCAAAGTATTCCCTCTGAAAGGAGGGTCACTTTAGATTCTTCAGGTGATGCACTTTTTGTTGACCCCTGAGATATGATCCCAAATTCAAAGAGATCGTACAAGTCTGGAATCGTTCTTCTACTATGCTATCACATTCAGAGATAACACACACTATCTCTCACAACTATACTCTATACTAAACCAACAAGAGAGTCCACCACTATACAAAGTTAAAGATATATGGGAGACAGAATTCGGCACCCAAATAGATCTGGCCCATTGGACCAGAAGGCTTGTAAGAGGCTGGCAGGTAACTGCCTTGCCCACTTGGAGAGAATACAACTGAAAGATATTAATGCATTTTTTCTTAACTCCAACTATCACAAAACATTTTGGAACCACTCCGACCTTTGTTGGAGTAACTGTGGGAACACAGGAATGCACGCACACATTTTCTGGTCCTGTCCCAAAATCCAAGGATTCTGGAAGACAATACATACACAAATCCAAAATTTAACAGGCTTCCATATTCCCTATATGGGTCTCAAGCTGGTGCTGGGGTTTCGTACCCTACTCACAGGAAATAAAGAGGGGCCCTGGGTCAGATGCTCAGAATAGCGGTACTAAAGTGCATAACTTCTAGATGGCTTTCTCCCCTCCCACCCACCTTGCAAGACTGGCAGGCAAGGATGACAGAGTTAGAGAAGGTGGAATGTATTACCAATAAACTTAGATTACATTAAGAAAAATTTATTGAGATCTGGTGCCCATGGCATCAATTTCAAATTAACTCTACACCTTAACATAATAAGACCATTTAGATATCAATCTTGAGAAAATAAAATGGAAGATGTGCAAAATCAATGTTTGTGTTTTGAGTTTTCTGTTTGTGAAATAAGATACAGAAGATTATTTTGAAGAAATTCTTTTAGGGATGTAATTACCTCACAGAAGTGACAATACTGGATACTAACTTTAGCCACAGTAAGACTGTATTAACACATACAAGATCTAAAAACACATTGTGATTGTGCCAATGATGTAAATTTGGATGTAATGTGAACTGATGAGATGTTCAACAAAAGACTATGAAGTTAAAAAAAGTGCATGTTCAAAACATAGAGGATAGTGGATGCGTAACAGTGAACAACAACACTGTTGTTCACTTTGAGAGGTTGTCATGACAACCAAGTAAACCTTGAGAGAGAAGCTCGAAAGGTGTTCAGTTGTCATGAAACCTTGAGAAATGAAAAACAGTGTTGTTGTTTACTGTTGCCCATCCACTTTCTTTTATAGTGTATGGGCAAAAGTAAAATAAAACAGCTTGTGACTTCCTCCACGGTCATGCTATGATGTCGGTGACCCCCCGGCCGGGTCCGTGAAAACACTCCATTCCTTCCCGGTCCATAAAGATACTGTTAGTTTATAAATTTAAAAAGAAATACAGGTGCACTGCTGTGTGCCAGCTACTATTAAAAAAATTGGCACTTACTGACAGATTTGAACTTCCTCCTGTGCCTTCGATGAACTGATATGGTCATTCTTCGAATGCCTACAAACTGCTATTTGCACATGTGCAAACACAATCAGAGCTGTTGTATCATCATTGTGACATACTCACGATGGTACAATAACATTGTGATGTCACATCAATGGTACAACAAGACTAGGGAAAGACAGATTTAAAGGGACTACAACGTTCTAACATACACTATATATAATATAGCATATATACAACAGCATAGCCAAAACTCTCCTATATCATAAAGTAAAGAAAAGTAGTGGAAGAGAAAAGAGAGAAATAAAAGAAGTAAGGACAAAAAAGACCAAAATAAAACATTAAAAACTGAGAAAATAAAGGGGGCCGGGGGATTTAAGATTTTCACTGTCAGAATTCAAAAGTTATGTAGCGGCAGCAAGCAAGCCATCAATGTGTAACACTTCCATTTCCGTTTTCTTTTCTGCAAATATGGTCCGAGATCAAGACCATAATTTAAGCCGCCAGGAAATTTATTATCTACCAATGTTACAATCCAAACCAATGCAGATCAGCATTGGTGGAAAATCTCTGCAGTGACTTCTTCAGTATCTGAACTGCAGGGATGACCCAATTCAGTAGTGCAGATTCTGCACTCATGTCATGTGTGCTTCTTTCAAAAGGACCAAGCACCTTTACTGCTCCCTCAATAACAGCCCAGTCCTGGTGACTGAGAATTCCCCCAAAGTCTGTCTCCATACTCACATCATGGAGAGCTCGCTTCTGCTCCAGTAGCCTTTGCATAGATACATAGATACATAGATACATAGACAGTGTTGGCAGATAAGGGCCTATGGCCCACCCAGTCTGCCCATTTGAGCTTGTAAGTTCAGTTTGTTTTCCTAGAAGTCTGTTGCCCCTTACCCCTGACCTCCAGAATTCCTTTATGTCTATCCCATGCATTCTTAAATCCCGTGATTGTTTCAGCCCCCACCACTTCCTCTGGCAGGGTGTTCCACTTGTCCACCACCCGTTCTGTGAAGAAATTCTTCTCATGTTTCCTCTGAATCGTCCTCCCTCCAACTTCATCCCATGCCCTCTAGTCCTGGAACATCTTTTTCCCTTAAAAATAGTGTTTTCCTGCACCCTGTTCCTCCCTGTAAGATACTTGTATGTCTCTATCATATCCCCTCTCTCCCTCCTCTCCTCCAGGGAGTACATGTTCAGTTCCTTCAACCTGTCTTCATAGGACTTGTGATGCAATCCATACACCATCTTTGTTGCCCTCCTCTGAACCTTCTCTACCCTGTCTATGTCCTTACGTAGGTATGGTCTCCAGAACTGTACACTGTACTCCAGGTGGGGCCTCACTAGTGTCTTGTATAGTGGAATTATGACCTCCCTTTTCCTGCTGGTGATGCCCCTGCCTATACATCCCAGCATCCTATTTGCTTTACCTGCTGCCTTGTCACACTGTGCCTTACCTTGAGGTCATCAGAGATGATAACCCCAAGATCCCTTTCCTGCTTGGTGCATGCTATATCCTCACCCCCCAACTGATACATTGTGCCAGGGTTTTCGTGCCCCATATGCATTATCTTGCACTTCTTTGCATTGAATTTCAACTGCCAAACCCCTGACCATTCTTCAAGTGAATTTCAACTGCCAAACCCCTGACCATTCTTCAAGTGAATTTCAACTGCCAAACCCCTGACCATTCTTCATGTAGAATGTTGAATTCCACCATGTTGACACATTCTGTGTGAGCCTGTGTTGTGCTAGCTGAATGTGCTCTTGCACCTGCCGCAGTTGATCTGTGGTTTTAATGGAGTGATGGAAATGGGCACAAATTTTTCTTGCTGTCTTAAGTGTTTGATCAACCTCTGGTGTCTTGCAGATGGACTTTGTCACCACCAGATTCAAACTGTGTGCATAACAACAGATGCCTTTAAAGTGCCCATCAGACAAGGCCTTTATCATATTTTCTGCATTGTCAGTCACAATAAAACCAACATTCAGTGATGTGTCTTCAGTCCACACACGCAGCATGTCTTGCAAGAAGGCCAAAATGTTGGTGGACTGGTGATCCACAGGCATAATGGACACATTCAGAAGTGCAGACCAGCTATGAGAGATTGTGGAGGCTACACCAGGGGAATGACAGGAAGTATGTAGACCTGCACTTTCACTGCCTGTACCAGCTGGGTCTGCTGCACACCAATATGCAGTCAACGACGTGTATGCATGGCTGGAGTTTGTGCTACTCCATATGTCTGTTGTGCAATGGAATACATCACTTACTGAATTTGATAGTTGCTGCAAGACTGCCTTGTGCACATCCTCATAAATGTTGGGCCCAACAGTATGGGAGAATGTTGTGCGTGATGGTATCTGATACCGTGGGTGCAAATGTTGCATCAGCCATCTGAAACCGATGTTTTCTACCATTGAAAATGGCTGAAGATCAAGTGCAATCATTTCCCCAATTAACTAGGTGATCTGTTGTGCACATGGGTAGTGACACATAATATTTAGTCCTTGCATGAAAGGACCGCATAATGGGTGCCAAAGAAGTCTTTTACTATAAGGGGGTCTGATGTCTTCCAATGGGAGATGTTGTGGACCGTGCAGCAGATGAATCATCAGGAGGTGAAGAGGCAGCCACAGTTTGTCCTGACGCAGTTTTGTGACAAACTGTAACTGATGTGGATGGGCATGAAGAAACTGTGTCAGACTCACTGACATGATGCCCATCACCACCGCTTTGTGACTGGGAATCATCAACATGATCTGGACCCCCACCAGTACCACAAGAAGGTGCTATTGGCATACTGTGGTGCAACACACTGGATCCCTACAGTGCATTGGCATGCTTCAGCTTCAAATGACTACTCATTGCCATGGTAGTTAGGTTAGAGACCTTTTTCCCCTGCTAATTATGGTGCGACACAGCCCACACACTGCCTTAGTTGGATAATTTTTGGATAAGCTAAAATGAAGCCACACAGCGCTTCTTACAGCCTTACTTGAACCAGCACTTTTCGTAACAATAGGGCGGCCATGGCTACTCCTTTTTTTCCCACTTTTCCCACCAGCTGAACTGCATGCTGCAAAAGCACCTCGATCTTCCTCAACAACAGCTGTCTGACTTTCTTGATTAGAACTTTCCCCATCTTGTGTGGATGGAGGTGACACAACCCTGCTGATGCTTAGTGTGGACTGCTTCATTTTTTTGACAGATGGAGGTTTTATGCCTTGTTTGCCCTGCTGACCATGCCTATGCTCACTTTGCTCAGTACTCCTATCACCTTTCCTCAATTTGTCTGCAGACTCTGCAGCTCTTAGTTTTTTACTAGTCAGATATGAGGCATATTCTGACTCATCCCCAAAGTCACTCATGTGGGTGTCAGTGTCATTGCCAGATGCTGATGATGATGGTAGCTCCCTAGGGTCTGGAATATATTAGGAGCCAGAAGACTGATCTGCAGACTCTGCATTCTCCTCATGTAATACGTCTTCAACCACCTGAGCAGCATGACTGCTGCATTTGGATTGCATCCTAGGGGAAGGGGTAGTTCTTGTCACAGGCATTGTGGAAATATCTATTGGAGCAGTATCCAGGGTCATGGCAATAGCCACAGTTACAGTGACTGCACTGGTAGTGGTTACAGTACTAGTAGCCATGGATTTAACATTGTCACTGGAGGCACTTGTTAAAGCAGTGGTGGTGGTGGCTATAGTGGGGGACAGGGTTACAGTGACAGGGACAGCAAAAGTAGTACTGATGGCACTGGTGGCACTGGCAAATGTGCTTGTGCTACAGATGGTCACAGAGGCTGGAAGTAAACTAATGGTGGCAAGGGGTGAAACATCAACAAGAGTGGCAGAAGCTACAGGGTGAGTCAAGACAGTGGCTGTGGCTGCTGCTTCCTCACCTGGAGCTATGCTAAGCTGTAATGCCCTTCTACTACTGCCACAGAGGGCAGGGGCAGAAAATGGGTGGCTGTTACTGGTGGTGGTGACAGTGCTATCAATTAGGTTACTACCACTAGAGCTACTTTCAGCAACCAACGTACTATGTGAGCTTACCACCTTGCTAGGTGAGAAAAATATTTTGGGACGCCAAATGCATCCAGATGAACGTACAGTACCTTCTGATTCGGCATCAGTGCTGCTTGCTGTGCCTGGTACAGGCAGGGCCGTGGACTTGCTGGGGCTAGACCACATCCTTTTACGGGTTTGCTTATCACCAGACACGATAAATGATATTGCTGCTGGTTAATGTTACAATCAGTAGAAGTGCTATGATTAATTAACAACACAGGCAAATATTTGTATTTATGTTATGGTACGCAATGACGTGTAACTGTGGGTGTAATATATGCAGCTTGCAAATAAGTCCACAACAGAACTGTACCCAACAGGCCCAACACACACACACAATTCACTGTGCCACACCTGACACTCTGAAAGACCCCAGAAGAAACTGATGGACAGATGTGTGACTCGCTCTGCACTTGCACTCAGACGCAGTGGGGTGGGGAGCCTAGGTATCAAAATACTTTCTTTTTCAAAACTAAATCAGACTGACATACATTTTCAGTTACATCACAGGCAGCAGCTTGTCACACATACACTACTATATTTTGTGTGGATTGGGACGTTAACCACTGCAGTTGGGAGGCCACTAAGCGATGATGATGCTTACCAAACAAAATAATGCTATGTTAATGAGTGTTACTGAGCTCAGAAACAGTTCTCCAAATTATACATATATATATATATATATATATATATATATATATTATAGGGTGTGGTCACGCCCCTATAGTAAGTGTTGAGTGGGCATTTTAATGTTAAAACTCAATTTTTGCACATTAATAACTTTGTAACCATTCAACAGATTTGCACAAAATTTTGAATTTGCAGTCTGGTATGGTAGATCTCTTGCTTTACCAAGTTGCATTTTGACCAGACTTACAGTTTTTGCGCAGCAAAGTGCTGAAAAACACATTTTTTTGCTACTTTTGACTTGTTTTTTTCCCCTGTGGCACTGTGACCACACTGTTTGATGTTTTGGTCCGAGATTTGGAACATAGAAAGAGTGTGGGTCAAAGTTAAAAAATATGAATCCATTCCAAAGTTATTTAATTTTTAATTTTGGGATTCTGAGCATGCTCAGTTCACTCCAAGATTTATATATATATGTTTTTTGAACTAGGATTAGGCTCATGGTCAAGGATTTTGTCAGCTCGCAGATGAGGATTTAAAAAAATCCTAGTCCATCAGAAAAATTTCCTGTCCACGAGCCGCCATCTTGTTTTCATTTTTTCACCCAAACAAAATGTTGTAGCTTTCTCCATGGGTGATTTTTTTGGTGTAACAAGGCATGCATTTTGTTCAGGGTGACTCCCTCTACAAATCCATACCTTTGATTTGCTTTGTTTTGTCCAAAAAATTGCCTTTTGAAATTTAAAAATTCTTTGACTGCGACTTGCTAACGATCCTCACTCGCGAGGTGACAAAATCATAGTCCGCCAGCCGATCCTCTTTTGCCAGGCTGCAAAATCCTTGTCTGTCACTTTGCGACCAGATGCCCCTCCTCACAGACTGGGATTAAGCTGACAGTCAAGGATTTTGCTACCTCGCGAAAGAGGATCAGCTCACGGACTAGGATTTTGTCAGCTCATGAAAGGGGATTAGTTTTTGAATCCTCTTTTGTTAGTTGACAAAATTGCAGTCCACGAGCTGTCAAAATTGCCTGCACCTTGTAATTATCTCGGGTCGCACCTGAAAATAGGCACTTGACTATCTAGCGTGCTTACCTGGTTAACAAAAGCTAAATAAATAAAATCCTAGTCTGCCAACCAATCCACTTTCGCGAGGCAGCAAAATCCTTGACTGTCACTTAGGGACCAGATGGCCAAAATTTGACAGTCAAGCATTTCTCACAGATGGTGATTTTGACAGCTCTTGTACAGGGATTGATCTGATGGTTGGGGATTTTGCTGCCTCACAAACTAGGAATTTTTAACTTGTAAAAACGTTCCCACTGCATTGTAAATTAATGGTTTGGTCTTTTTACTTGCAATTTTCAGGGTATTAAGGGGATACCCTACAGATGTGAATTATGCTATTTAGCTGTTGGAAAGTTAAGTGATCCCATAGATATGCCTTTACAAAACTGAGATTTTTTCCCATAGGATAACATTGTGGCACCCATTGTGCATTTTGGCACCCGTATCTCGAAAACAAAGCAAGATACGGACTTTTTGCTACTTGTGGCGTAAGCCACAGGAACAAGATTGGAAACCATAGACTACACCTGCAGTGGAATTTTTTTTCATAGGTTGAACGGTTACTGAGATACTGGCAAATTAGTGTCACAAGGGTTCCAAGGGTGTCTTTTCAGCATTTTACAGCACCCATATCTCATAAACGATGCAAGATACAGATTTGTTTGATTTATGTCACATGGAGGGTTCACTGTCACGATTACAACAACACTTGAATTTTTTTCCTAGCTGCTACGATTCCCAAGATATTGGCATATTAGTGTTACAACAGTTCCTTGTCCTAAAGGGCTACTGTATGGCTCCATAGCTATGTTTAAGCGGCAGTGCAGGGCCTGAAAGGCCTGCGCTCCCACAGACGCATATTGTTATGCTCCCATGGGCAGCTTGGTGGTGCTATTTACTAGTTATATTACACTTTTTCAAAAAGTAAGGAAATTCATCACAAAAAAATTAGTTTAATGCATCAGTTGTTAGGACAAAAAATGGCATGAGATGCTGGTTGAGCCCCCAACTCTAACACCCCACCACCCCATCCTCCACAGACCAACAGGAGCTGGGATGTGCTATGGGTCATGAGGCCCAACTCTCACCCCATTCTCCTTTACTGTAGCATATCAACATGTTTACACATGGAATGGGGTGAGAGTTGGGGCTTGTGACCCCATGGCATACCCCGGCGTCTGTTGGTCTGTGGAGGATGGGGTGGTGAGTTATTGGGGGGTTAGGGGCTCAACCTTAATGTCTCATTTCCCCACTTTTGTCTCTTTAATCCTAACTGATGCATTAAACAAAGTTTTTTGCAATGAATATATATATATATATCTTTTCTAAATACTATAATTCTGTCATACTGGACAGAAAACTAAAGCCTGACTTTACTGAGCAAAAATGGGTCTCTTTTCTAACACAAAATAAATCTCTTTACATTAAAAACATTCACACACTTTAAGAGCAGACAGATGTGTGACTCACTTTATGCTTGCACTCAGATGCAGTGGGGTGGGGGAGACTAGGTGTCAAACTACTTTCTTTTCCAAAACTAAATCAAATTAACATAAATTTTCTGTTACATCACAGGCAGCAGCCTGTCACATTCACACTACTATATTTTGTGTGGATTAGAATGTTAAACACTGCGGTTGGGGGATCTCTAAGCGTCAATGCCTACCAAACAAAACAACCCTCTGTGAACGAATGTTACTGAGCCCAGAAACAGTTCATCAAAATTATATACAGTATATATCTTTTCTAACTACTATAATTCTAGCACACTAAACAAAAAACTAAAGCCTGACTTTACTGAGCAAAAAAAGTGCTCTTTTCTGACACAAAATAAATCTCTTTAAATGAAAAAAATCACACACTGTAAGAGCAGACAGATGTGTGACTTGCTTTGCGCTTACAGTACTCAGACGCAGTGGGGTGGGGAGATTAGGTGTCACACTACATTCTTTTTCTAAACAAAATCAGATTGTCATTAATTTTCAGTTACATCACAGGCAGCAGCCTGTCACACTCACACTATTATATTTTGTGTGGTTTGGAACTATAGCACTGGGGGTGCGGGCCAGGGGTCACTAAGCAGCGATGCTGCTTAGCAAACAACCCTCTGTGAATGACTGTTATTGAGCTCAGAAACAGTTACCCAAAATTATATATATATATAAATAAATATATATATATATATAAGACAAAGAACCTCTGTGCTCAAATATTGAGGCAATGGTTACCCCAAAGGGCATTTGGCTGGGAAGCCAAGTTTCAAGGAAATACAAAATCACACATGCCCACACAATACAAAGCATCATGGGCTGCATATGCAAATCACCATGGACTATTATGCTAGTTCAACTTTAAGCAGAATTGCATGTGTATATATATAGTCACACATCTATCTGCTCTTAAAGTGTGTGAATGTTTTTCTTTAAAGAGATTTATTTTGTGTCAGAAAAGAGACCCATTTTTGCTCAGTAAAGTCAGGCTTTAATTTTCTGTCCAGTGTGCATTGCATATATATATATATATATATATATATATATATATATATATATATATATATATATATATTTATAAAATGGGTAGGGAAATTGTTGTTGCTCCATTGGATCCTGAGCATCACATGACCGTCACGTATATCAGAGCGATCACACCTGCACTTTACCCCCAAAAATAATTTTGACATTTTATAAGATAGATATACCACTCTGAGGTGTGCGGTCGCCAGCCTGATATGCACGCCTTTGGGCAGTTGACGATACCAAGGCGCATGATATCAGAGCGTTAATTTATTACCTCAGGAGTGGTATATATCTATTACATATATATATATATATATATATATATATATATATATATATATATTATACAGAGGATTGTGTATGAGCACTCATACACAAAAAGATTATTTTGTGATCGAGTGGTTTCCGTGGTGACAAGAGACCTCAAGAGTGAAGCTTGAGAGGTCTCGTTACCACGGAAACCAAGAGATCAGAAAATAACATTGTTCTTGTATGAGTGCTCATACACAATCTTTTAAAGTGTATGGACACGCATTCCTGGCAAACAATGTACCCCAAATGGTTTTAAAAGTCCTTACTGTGGCTCATTGCTCCAGCACCGGTTACTTCCATTTGGCCTCTCACTGCTGTGGACCCTTTATCGCGCATGCACAACTACATTCGATGTTGTTATACTGCACTGGTGACAGACTCAGTGCAGCATAACAACATTGTGACATAGTTAAGACAACACAACAACACTGTTCTGAGCATGGATTTCCATGCTCAACAGCATTTCCACCATACACCAGATATTATATTTTATAATACTATATTAATGCTGTCACACTAGACAAAAAACTAAAGCCTGCCTGACTTTATTGAACTTTACTGAGATTTCGCTGAGATTTGATGTGGACTGGAACTTTAAAGTTAAACCCAGGGGTAATGGGAGACTACGCACAATATGCACTGGCAGTGGCAACAGTTAGCAAAACCCTCTCTGAATTACTGTTTACTGAGCCCAGAAACAGTTACCCTAAATTATTATATTATGCTATATAATTCTGTCACACTAGACAGAAAACTAAAGCCTGACCTTACTGAGAGCAACAACAAAAGCCTCTGCTGCTGCAAAATAAAAGATATCTAAACCAAACCAAATCACACACTAAAGCAGTGTGGAATGGATGAATGCAGTGGGGGAAGGGGGTGCAGACACAAACAGTCTTCCCTTTCTCCTAGGCTAGGCTGCAGCCTGCTACTCCCTGTGTAACTTAGCAAAAACACAAACAAATTAGTCACAAAAAAGTCTTTCTAAAACTTAAGGATCACACTCCAGCAAAAAGCAGTTCAACAACAAGATTCTGCAGTTTGAGAAACTCTGAAAGTGAAGCACAATCTCTCCTCTGAGAATGCTGTCTCACAGTGAGATCACATGATCTGCAGAGCTGAGAAGCTCCGATTGGCCAAGGAAGCTGTGCAAGACTAGGAAATCTCATTCCCTAAATACTTTTGCCGAATACCAAATTGCGAGGTATTCAGAATGGCTGTCCGAATATTCGGAACGGCCACTATTCATGGTATTCGGGAAATAATATTTGGGATGTGCACAGCCCTACTGAAAACAAGAAAACTGTCCCTCAATGTCTTTCTTTTATCTGTGAAAAAAAGTCCATCAGTGATGGGCCCCCCACCTGACCTCCCGCTGAGCACCTACCACCCTGCAACCCCACACACACCCTCACTACCGTGATCAGGTTCCAGTGTGAAGATCCACTCTCCGATCGAAGACACGTCTTGCTGCTGGAACTGGCAACTGCTATATGATTAATAAGGTAAGTGTGGTTCAATGTATTACTTCCCTGGTGTCCAGTTATGTAGAAAAATCAAAGGAAAACTCAACAATATTAAAAGTAAACAGTTCACTGTCCACTTAAGTGTGATCATCTCTGATGTCTTCTCCCCGCTTCTCTTCTATCTCCATGGTCTCCCATCAGACTGCTCCATGTGTTGCAATAGTTTAACAACCTCCGTTGGGTCTGAGAAAGAATATGGCTTATTTTGGAAGGCTGGGTTTAAATAAGCAGGAGGCAACAAAGCAAATGGTATCTGTTTGATTCAGACCTCTTTTTTCATGCCATCATACGCCTTGTGTCTCTTTCAGACTGCATAACACCAGTCTTGAAAAAAATTTTTTTCTGCCCAACAGTCACATTTATACAGTAGAATCTCATTTATCTGAATGTGCTGGGGGACAATAAAATTGTTTGGATAAATGGGGTTTTGGATAAGTGAGGGAACTTTACATTTAAGTCTGTTAAGCTGTTCAACTGTTTATATCTGCACTCCTAGACTAGCCCCTGTATGAGTAGTTAATTGGAGAGATGGTCCCCAAATATCTAAAAATCTGTTTAACATATCAGAGAGCAAAAAATAAATGATCTCATTGTTAGCAGTGTAGCTCATTATATTTAGCCATTTGGGAATATTTACACTCAATACAGCTGTCACTTATGATCAGAAGTTGTGGATCTCTATCGCCTCTGTTTGTGCCAAAAGAGTCATTCTCAAATATTGGAAAGACTCAAGGGTGCCTTCCCTAGATTCATATGGCTTGTGATTAAGGTCCTGCACCATCTTTGTGGCCCTTCTCTGAATTGATTCCCAGAGCTCTATGTCCTTCTTCAGGTGGGGCCTCCAGAACTGGACGTAGTACTCCAGGTGTGGCTTCACCAGGGATCAAAAGAGTGGAATGATCACTTTTTGTTTCCTGCTAGTTATTACCTAACCTATGCATCCGAGGATACTGCTTGCTTTTCGTGTCGCTTTTTCACATTGATTCCCTACTTTAAGGTCGTCCGATATGATTACGCCTAAGTCCCGTTTAGTTCTGGTCTCTTCAAGTCGATGCCCATCTAGAAAGTATTGAGTTCTTGGGTTCTGTTTTCCCAGGTGCATCACTTTGCATTGTTTTAGCATTAAATCTAAATTGCCAGTCGCTGGACCACTGTTCATGTTTCTTGAGATCCTCCTTCATTCTGAAGGCTGCTACTTTCCTGTACCTTGTTTATTCCTTCATCCCTCCATAGATGCATGACCATACCATCAGCATAGTCATCTTATTACCCCAGCACTTGTAGGTGGGAGACAACATTTTCAAATCCATGCCAAAACATAATTCTGTGCAAGTAGAATCCTATTCTGCACCACAGGCAGAAACACACATTTTGGACAGGATTTGAAAAATGACAGTTGTGACATATATAAGCTTGGGTAATAAGAAGGCTAAGTTGAAAATCTGGGGTGAAAATATGATTGCCACAGTTATGAGAGTGTGTACTGAAATAGCAATGAATGGGCATAACTTTTTCATTTTTTAATATTTTGATCCCAAATCTTGAACATAGTCTTCTTATCACCCCACCTCATGAACCCGTAGGTGATGTTTTTTTAAATCAATGGAGAAATGCCATTTCACACCACAGGTGTGAAAACACATTTCAGGCAGGATGTGAAAAATGACAGCTGTTCTGTTCATGAGGTGGTGTGATAATATGTCTATATTGAAAATACAGAGTTGAAATATTGAAAATAACCAAAGTCACGTGTGTGTGTGTGTAGAAAATTTTCAATGACCACATGTAACTGCCATTTTTAGGATTTGTTCACCAGATTTTCAAAATGGCCTTTTTGGGACCCCACCTCATGAACACTGTCACTGTCATTTCATTCATTGGTCCCAAACAGTGATTTCACACAGCAACCATGCCATTCTGCACCACAGGTGCGAAAATATGTTTTGATCAGGGTGTGAAGAATGACAGCTATACTGTTAATTAGGTGGTGCAAAAAAAATGGCAGTGTTGAAAATTTGGAGTGAAAGTATCAAAGACTGCCAAAATTCTGGCGTATGTAGAAAATGTCAACAGCCGCGCATAACTTGGGCATTTTTCTGTTCTGCAAATTTTCAACATCATTTAGGACACACCTCATGAACAATGGTGCTGTCATTTCACTACTCCGTCCCAAAAGGTGATTCTGAACAGCAACCATAAAATCACCTTTCAGGACAGTGTAATGAAATGAAGTGCCAGTGTTCATGAGGTGGGGTCCCAAAAAGCCCATGTTGAAAATTTGGTGCAAAAATACCTATAAATGGCCGAGATATCAACATAAGTTCAAAACACCATTGACAGCCATAATACGGTCATTGACAGCCATAATAGGGTTGGTATGGGGAGGAGGATGAGAAGACAATGAGGGACCATTTTCTTTATTTCAGGAATAAAAAAAGAGAAAGACATTGGGGGACTGTTTTCTTTTTTCAGGTTTTTCATGAAAGAGGTCAGGATACTGGGAGTGGATTCCCCAGTGTCCTAGTGTTTTGGGGGGTACACATCAAGGAACACTGGAAGTGGGCTCCCCAGTGTCCAACAAGGAAAGGGGTTGCAGAGTTAATTGATGTTTTGAGACACTGGGAGTGAGTTCCCCAGTGTCCCACACTACTGGCTGAGAGGAATATGACTGGGAACACTGGGAGTGGCTCCTCAGTGACCCACACTGAAGGGTGGGCATACATGATGAGGGACACTGGGAGTGGGCTCCCCAGTGTAAGACACTTGCTGGGGGATGGGGAAGAAATGTGTCCCCCGGGACACTGAGACTGGGCTCCCCAGTGTCGTCTGTGGGGGGGAAGGATACATGAATAGGGACACTGGGAATAGGTTCTCCAGTGTCCTAGTGTTTTGGGGGTACATATCAAGGAACACTGGGAGCAGGCTCCCCAGTGTCCAACAAGGAAAGGGGTTGCAGTGTTAATTGATGTTTTGGGACACTGGGAGTGGGCTCCACAGTGTCCCACACTACTGGCTGAGAGGAATATGACTGGGGACACTGGGATTGGGCTCCCCAGTGACCCACACTGAAAGGTGGGCATACATGATAAGGAACACTTGGAGTGGGCTCCCCAGTGTACGACACTGCTGGGGGATGGGAAAGAAATGTGTCACCTGGGACACTGAGAATGGGCTCCCTAGTGTCATCTGCAGGGGGAGGGATACATGAATAGAGACACTGGGAGTGGGCTCCCCAGTGTCCCATGGTAATGGTGAGGGCAAGATAAGTGGGAGGAGTTCCACCACACAACAACGTAAAGGGGCACCTCAATTCTGACTCCATGGCTGGCAGCACAAAGACTGGGTGGGGTCAGAGGAGAGAGAACTAGGGAGAGAGAATGCAGCAAGCAGCAGGAGCTGCAAATAAGTGTAGCCACATCACGGCTAATGTAGAAGCTGGGGGGGGCAGAAGAGCGAGGACCGGGGGCCAGAGATAATGTGGCCAGTGGCAGAAGCTGACAATAACCGTAATTCTGGCTGTGTGCATTAGTGTCAACTGTAATGCACATGCTCAGAGTTATGGCTACAGAAAGAAATGCAGCGTGCTCTCATTAGAGCATTTCATTTCTTTCAACTACAGAACTACTGTCATGATCAGAGTGCCTGGCCATTGGTCTACACTGCCAAGCCTATTGTAATTTCAGTCTAACTGGCTCGGCCATGACACACCTCTAAAATGCCGTTAGTAGCAAAACAATCCTTGCTCAAGTGCAGGTGAATGTAAAAAAGCCCTCTCTGTCTCTTTCTTCAAACTGTGGTCTGTTGAATGATGTTCAGGGTGATAAAGTGCCATTAAATGTAAAATTATTCCACTGATTGGTTTAGAGCTTCCGGGACATTCTGCTAATGTTTTAACTCTGATTATAACTTTAATAAGTTGTAAAACAGTTCTTTCTTCGTTGTAGAATTGTTCATGGAAATGATGGAAAGTGCGAAATATGTTGTGTAGGGTATACCCAGTCTATGTAAATTGTTTCCGCTCTATAGCAGCTGTGGAAGATTTGTGCTGCAAACTATTTTGGAAAAGTCTAGACCACTGTGGCAAAAGCTGGCTTATGTGTCAAAAAAGAAGCATGCGTAAAACTTAATTCAAAGCTGTCAGATGAAGGAAAGCACCAAACTATGTATTCATGGATCCTACTGTAATTCTGATGATCACCTCATAGTACTGACATGTCAGCTGTGGTAAAAGTTTGTCAAAGCTTTTTATAAAACTAATACAAATAAAATTAAAAACCAAAGCCCTCTCCCCCTGCTAGCAGGAGAGGGTTGTTACATCTGAGTTTGTATTTGTCTCTGGTATCTGTATCTTCAGTATCTGTGTCTCTGGTATTTGTATCTATATCTGTGTCTTTGGTATATGTATCTCTAACTATGTTTTTGCCTCTGGCATTTGTAACTGTAAAGGTAAGATGCAAGCAAATTTAGCAAATGGTGGACTCTGCCTGGAAGATGCCTTAGGAGTCCTCCACTACAAATGTGTCTTATGGTGGTTCTACATCTTAATGCAAGGAGGGTGTCTGCACTATGTTTAAGCCTTTCTTCACTGAAGCCCCAGCTATGCTGCTAAATAAAGCTGGATTATCCTCAGCTAACATGCATTGTGATCTCCTGCAGTGTATCCTCTTTCAAGGATTTATTTTAGGTCTATAAAGACCAAGTGTAATATTTTTGGTGCCCTAGACAGACAGACTCAGACACAGCACATCAGTTCAGTTGCCATCTCATACACAGGACATCAGTTCAGCAGCTATCTTTGTTCCTACTCTAGAGCTACAGATCACACACTGCAGGACAGAGACAAAGGAAAGTACACTGGGCATGACAGGAACTATACATTAGATAGGACTACAAATATCTATATGCATGAACTACAGCCCTAATGGCATTCCCTGTACTTCCTCTGCAATATACATAGATACCTGTATGTATATATTACATTCTTCCCCATTAGACAGACCACTAGTCTAAAATACTTCAATAGTAACACTTCCTAACTTCTGGGCCAAAGTAGACTATTCGGTACCCAGAAACAAGTTCAGGGGATTATTCTGCCCCTAGGGTTTAACTTATCACTAATTAAATAACGGTACAGGTAAGAGTCTAGTTGCACAAAGGTACAGTTTAAGTACATGACTTAGAGGTCAAGTCTTTGTGGTGGTCTTCAGTGCCTCATAGGATATCTGTAGGTTGGAATAACCCATGCTTGTGAAACTGGTGTTCAATTATTATTTGGCCCGCACCGGTGGAACTTCACAGGCAGGAACAAAGTCCTCTGTATCACTGTCCTTATCTGGAGTGACGTCTTCTGTCACATGCACTGGTACCTCAGAGTGCAGCAGGAGATCCACATGTACATGAACAAGTCGATGTCCCATGTAAACTGCCTAGTTCAAAGGTCCACGTGTTTAAATTATCACTCCAGGAATCCAAGAAATCTTGGGATCCTACTGTCTTGAACCATCACCCTCTCCCCAGGATGGAAATTCTGTACTGGCTTGGTCATCTTATCATGAGCCTTTTGCTGTTGTAGTTGATGTTTTGCAACAGCATAAGCCAAGCCTGGTTTGACCAATGACAAACGGGTACGAGGCTGATGTTTTAAGAACAGTTCAGTAGGTGTTCACTGTGTGAGGAGTGTTTCTGTAAGTGGACAGGAAACAAGACAACCTTTGAGTTGTAGGTACTTGCTGTGAATCTGGTTTAGTCCAAGTTTATTTGAATGCCTGTACAGCTTGTTTGGCTGCACCATGGGATGCTGGATGGTAAGGTGGAGTCAGAATATATAGGACGCGATTCTGCTTAAGAACAGTTTAAACTCTTGGGAAGGAAACTGGGGACTGTTGTCAGACACTGACTCCCATGGTAGTCCGTATGAAGCAAAAAGGTTGTCTCAATAGTTTTTCAGTTGTTTCAGTGGTTGTGACTGGTATGGAAAACACTTTCAGCCATTTGGAGTGGACATCAATTACAACTAATTATAACATGGGCAAAGATGTTTCTGTGATGTGATTGGCAGAGCTTAATCAGGTGACTGTTGATTAATCTCTGTTAATCAATCACCTCCTTTGCTTGTGATAATCAATACTTTATTTCAGAAGCCTACATTATTATTTTAATCTAAGTACTGTTCTCTCAAACGTTATGCTCCTATTAATGTAAATACTCAACTAAATGTCTTCACACTGTATTTATTTTTCCACCCATGTCTGCACTATACTCCCAGATTTTCCTTTAAATTGCTAATTGTACAAACCTATGTTCATGTCTGTACAGTCCTAGTATGTCAATTTGTATGTGGGCCTCGGCCCCCAGGTCACATCTGGAATCGAGCATGTTGCTCAGTATGTTCTCCTGGTAAAACCCGTAAATAAATAAACAAATACATGATGCCAGATCTTGGTAATTTCAGGTGAAAAATAATGAAAAAGTCGCTATGTTGCTCTCGATTTTCAGCGAGACTGGAACTGTTCTTAGAGTTCCCACCCAACCACCCATCCATCCGGAGGATACTGTAATCTTGGCCAATCATTTTTCAGAGATAGTGGACCTCCTATCAGAGTTCCAACCCACCCACCTACCCACCCACCCGATGGACACTGTGAAATCACAGCATGTCTAAATACTACCCCTGACCATTGTCCCAATGCAGCAGTAGCACTGCTGTAATTCCCATCATCATCCTTCTGAAGTAAATAAATGGAACAGAAGCAGCACACATAAAAGTCACACAAGCTCCTGATGACAAGCACAGCAGAGCCTCATACAAGAAATGGCTCATCACTTCTTCCTCCGGTCATAGTAAAAAATAAAGGGAATCCCCACATAGCAAAACATAAGCGCACCAAACAGCTAGAAAGCACTCATCCTCCTGAGACCAAGCGCTGCACATCTTCTTGAAAGAGAAGCCACAGTAGAGCAGTGTTAGTGTATAGGGATGGTTACAGGCACCATCCATGGTAAACGTCATTGCAGTCATGACAGAGATGTGATGTCCATTATTGAGTTCTGTTCTTGGCTGATTGTTGTAATCATTGCCGATGAAGTCTAGCATGGATAGAGCTGCAAAAAAATGAAAGCACGACTGATCGAGAGCTACAAATAAATGAAACCATAAGAGATGTAGTGCATTACTGTAGCTTTTATTTTGAGAAGACATCTAAATAATAAGCACAATATGTAATTAGGTAGCACTTCCGTGTTTGTCTTTATAGGGGTACACAAATAATGTGTAGTAATGTGACCCGGAGGTGAATCAAGGTGCATATACCGGATCTTCCTATTAGCACAGTTAAGCATAATTTTCAGCTTGACGTAAGTTGTAAAGTAGCACAGCTGTAAATGAATAGAAATGACTATAGGTTTTTCCTTGTCTGGCCACCTCTCACTGAATCAGTGGCTTCAGTATCATTTTCCAGGTTGTACAGCACCAAAGAAAGGTGCATTACAGAAATCACACACCACGTTGTGTGAGACAGATGCAACTGGCCAAGCAGACAGAGCAGAAGCCACATTGCAGATGCATTCTGAAAACGTTCAACAGAGCAGGTCAAGCACTAATGAAAACTAGTGGGGCAGTAAGAAAGTGAGCAGAAAAAACAGCGAGACAGCAGATGTGTGCAGTAATGTATGGCTAAGACATACAAACACTGAAAGTAGCATCAGCACCTTAAGCAGTGGGAAATCTATGTGTTGTTCTATGGTAGACAGCACAACAGGTATGCACAGTGAATGTAATAGAGATTGTGCAAATTGTAAGATGAGTATCACAAGGCAACAGTCATCAGCCAGCATTTCCAGTCCAGAATCACTAAGCAGAGGTGTAACAGAAAACCAGAACGTCATGTCAGGAGATGGTGATGCTCCTTGCAAAACGTTTTAGCAGGCTGTTAGTAGGAAACAGCCAGAGACCCCCAGTGGCACAACGTGTGAAGCATCACAAAAACCATATACATCAACTGTCACCGGAACGCAGGCCATAATAAAGAACAGAGGAAACCAGAAATATAGAGCAATAGGAACTGAAATCATGAATGTTCCAGATAAATGTAGGCAAAAGAAACCTGATTTTGGCACACACATAACTATAAAAGAAACACAAAGCACACCTGGTCATCATGACTATATCTCTCCTGCTGAGATAGATAAACATGAACAGTCCAAAGATGAAGAAAACTCTCAAAAAAGAACTGCCCGGGCAGTAAATGTTCTGAAGGACTGGCTAGCTAGTCACAAGAAAAATGTTAATTTCATAGAAATTTCACTGCAGGATTTGAACACAGTACTACGGCAGTTTTATGCAGCTGTTAAAGGCATAGATGGGAAAGAGTACACAGTGAGCTCGTTTATTTGCTTGAGAGCCGGTCTGAATAGATTTTTAAAAAATCTTGAGAATAGCAGACACATAAATATTTAATCTGATCCCATTTTTCAATCTGCCAACAATGTTTTCGTTGCTAGACTTAAAAAAACTGAGACAAGAGGGGAAAGAGCGTGATGCTCATCACCCCCCAATAAGCGACGAGGATCTTGCAAAGCTGCTTTCATCTGAAGCACTATCCCCAATCACAGCAATAGGTCTTCTGCAATGCGTTTGGTTTGAAATGCAGCTTGGCCTCGCACGGTGAGGAAGGGAAGGTGTGCCGGACCTGCAAACAAGACTCATTTACCATACAGAAATTTTATGATGGCACTGAATACCTGTCCCTCAGTTTCAACCCTCACACCAAGAATCATCAGGGTATGCAGGAACCCAGCAAGGAGTGTCTGCATGGATTTCTGTTTTCTGATCCATGAAACCCTTTCTGCTCAGTACAAATGTTTAAAAAATATTTGAGCCACTGTCCCCCAGGCGCAACAGCTTTGTACTTGCACCCAAAAAGAGTTATTCATCCAAGAGACGTGTGGTACACAATGCAACCCATGGGGGTTAACTTTCTTGGCAATATGTTGTCCAAGACATCAGAAAGGGCTCAATTATCAAAATGATACACAAACCATCATCTATGAAGCACAGCTGTGCAAGTATTGTCAAATGCTGGGCTTGCCTCTCGCAAAATGATGACCGTAACAGGTCATAAGTGCGAAGCAAGCCTTAAGAACTATTGGGCAGCATCAACATCAGATAAGCAGAAATGGAGCAGTCCACTAATGTCAACAGGGGCACCAGGAATAGAAACTACACAAGAGAGTAAGTGTCCTGTGAACATCTCGAAAAAAGATTCACACAGTAGCAGAAGGCAGCACAAATCAAGTTGTAACGCAGCAATAGCAACTTCTTCCGCAGAAATTAGTGACAAGGACATGCTTGCAGCAACATTTCAATCCAAGCAATTCCAGAACTATGAAACGGTGCACTCCCATAACCATGCCCATTCCAATTTTTACAATCATGACCCAGAAAAGTGTGCAAACACATAATAGCAACCCATAGGATGCTACTGAAATAGTGCATGACCACAGTGCATCAAAGTAAATGTTGTATAGCAGTTCGTACAGCTGCTTACAACACCATGTCCTCCATATGTTATGGTAATAAACCTAACAGCACCGTACAAAGTTAGTATTGTTTGTTGGCAGTTCTAGTACTGTATATTTTCTGTTAATCTGTGTGTTAAACTGTGAAAGTGTGCATAACAGAATTTCAGTGTTACTAACAACAAGCATTTGTCAATGCCGAATGTTTGCTTGCTGGCATTGGCAGTGGTAGTGTAGAAGTTACAGAGCTGCGTAATAGGAATGGCAGTGAAGTATTGAACTGAAGCCAACCCCACCACCACCCTGCAGAGAGTGACAGGCATTGGGGTGTGCGTTTGGGTCGTCAGGCATAACGGCCACGCCATTTCACCACACCCCACTCTGCAGAGACTGACAAGTGTCACGTGTTCCTTGGGGTCTTTGGCTCTTATACACACCCCATTTCATTAGGAAATATGGTGAGATGGGTGCAATATAGGAGAATGGGGTGAAGTTTGGGGCCGAAAAGTCCAAGCCATACCTCGATGCCTCTCAGTGACTGCAGGGTGTGGAATGGTATGAGCATCACAGGCAAGAATCCCAAGTCACACCCTCTGATTCCTGTCATTCTCTAGAGGGTTGGGCGATTTAGTTGAAAGCTTCATTACCTCAGGCATTCGCTGGTATTTCACTCCAAATTTTCAACATGTTTGTTTTGTGACCCCAACTCATGAACAGGAGGAATATCAGTTTGGTAGCTAAAGCTGCTTATGCACAGTGACTACGGCATTTAGCACCACATGTGCAAAATATTCGAACAGGATGTAAAATGACAGCTGTACTCTTTCATGGGAGGTGTAAAATGGCTATGTTGCAAATGTGTAGTAAAATATTTAAAAAATGGTGAAGTCAATGAAGACATAGAAGCGTGTGCAACGCACCCGTATATAATTAGGTTGGGATTTTTATAGCAGATTGTCAACTCAGGCATTTTGGTGCCTCCGATCATGAACAGTGTCACTGTAATTTTCTTTATCTGTGCCGAACAATGATTTCCACAGCGACCACGATCTCTGCACTGAAAGTGTGAAACACACTTCGCCATGTTGTGAAAATGGCAGCTGTACTGTTCATAAGGAAGTGTGGAAAAATGCCACTAGTGAAAATCTGGACTGAAAATATTACAAAGTCATGAACTAACGAGGATGCGTGGAAACTGCACAATGCTCACTCGTAACACAGTCATTTTATGGACTTTTGTCACCAAATTTTCAACATAGTCATTTTAAGACCTCTGCTCATGAACAGTGTAACTGTGATTTTCTTACTCTGTCCTGAACATTGCTTTCGCACACCAAGAGCACCATTGTGCTCTACATGTGCGATATCACATTTTGGGTGACATATGAAAATTGCAGCTGTACTGTTCATAAGGAAGTTTAATAAAATGGACATGTTGAAAATCTAGAGTGAAAATATTAAATTTGCAAACTTACGAAGATGCATAGAACTGTGCAACGACGCCGTAAAAGTCATTTTTAGAATTTTCACCAAATTTTCAACATAGCCAATTTAAGACCTCTGCTCATGAACAGTGTCACTGTGGTTTTGTTAATGTGTCCCATACATTGAGTTTGCACACCAACTCGCCATTGTGTGCTACATGGGGCGAAACACGCTTTGGGCAGGATGTGAAAAATGACAGCTATACTGCTCATAAGGAGGTGTGGAAAATGACAATGTTGAAAATCTGGAGGAAATATTGAAAATTCGCAAACCTATGAGCCGTGGAACTGTGCAACGACACCGTGAAAACAGTCATTTTTAGGAATTCTTTCACCAAATTTTCAACATTGCCATTTTAGATCTCTGCTCATGAACAGTGACACTGTGATTTTCTTAATGTGTCCCATATGCTGAGTTCGCAGATAACCATCGCGCCATTGTGCGCCGCATACATGGGCGGAAACACGCTTTGGGTGAGATGAAAATGACAGCTGTACTACTCATAAGAAGGTGTGGAAAATGGCAATTTTGAAAATCTGGAGTGGAAATATTGAAATTGGAGAACCTATGGAGCTATGAGAACCGCAACGCATCTACCGTAGTATCAGTCATTTTAGGTACGCACCAAATTTTCAACATAGCCATTTCAAGACCTCTGCTCATGAACAGTGTCACTGTGATTTTCTTAATTTGTCCCGTGCATTGATTTCGCACACTGACTGCGCCATTCTGTGCTACATGGGCAGAAACACATTTTGGGTGAGATGTGAAAAATGACAGCTGTACTACTCATAAGAAGGTGTGGTGAAAAGGCAATATTGAAAATCTGGAGTGAAAATATTGAAATTTTGTGAACTTATGAGCCTGCGTAGGAACTGCGCAATGCACGCTCATTAAACAGTCATTTTTGGAATTTTCAAATTTTCAACATGGGGGTTTTGGCCCCCCTTCTCATGAATGATGTCACTGTCATGGCAGTATTCAGGCCCGAAGGGTGATTTCGCAGTCACTGCACAATCACTGCGCGAAATCACCCTTCAGGCCCGAATAACGCCATGACAGTGACATCATTCATGAGAAGGGGTCCCAAAAACCCCATGTTGAAAATTTGGTGCAAAAATTCCCAAAAATGGCTGAGATATGCAATAAAGTTGAAACCCCCCTATCTAGCCCATTATACAGCTTACCGGCATTTCCTCAGTTCGCGGTCGGCTTTGAAGCGTGCAGACGTGTTTCCGGTCCACCGAAGATCGTTGTGCGGAGTCGAAGTAAGTATGGGGTGGGGTTGTGGGGAGGCTGGGTGTGCAGTGGGTGGTGCGGGTTGTGGGGGTCGGAGACACAATCGTGGGACCATTTTTGTCTTACAGGTAAAAAAAAAAAAAAGACGCTATGGGACCGCTTGCCACACTGGGGTGGGCTCCAGCGTGGCACAAGGACTTTGGCGTTCAGCCGATGGGGATTGAACCCCGGCCGGCAAAAGGAGGAAAAAACAACTCATGGGACCGTTGCCATGCTGGGGTGGCCTTGTGCCGGCACAAGGACTTTGGGGGGGGCGTTTCAGCCAATGGGGATTGGGCACCCTGGCGGCAAAATGACTGATTGCCACGCTGGGGTGGGCTACAAGGCGTACCAACTACTGGGAGGGGAGGAGGCGGTGCAGCTCAACCAGAGAGTTGGGCACCCGTCAGCTATACACTGCGTGCTGGGCGGCAAGCGCCTGCGGCTGGGGAGCTGCTATCGCAACTTCTTATCGCTACTCACTGAAGCCGTAGCTCCCTTTCAATTGGCGTTACTGCATTTTGGAGCGTGTCATAGACAGCTCCAAAATGCATTGGCTTACAGGGGCCACGCTTGCCAGCACACTGCCTGAATTGGAGGAGGAGGTGACACACCTCCGAAATCTCCGATGATGGCACTATGTTTCTTGCACATGCGTGCAAGCAAACATAAAAATCAGTGAATCATAAAGAAAGGAATGCAGAAAGGCACATCAGTGAGAAGATTGTTCAAATCAGTCTTTCATTATTCTATGCAGGTTGCATTATGTGTTGTATTAATATTTCGCTTACAGTTTAAAATTTGTTATGACAGAATTGGAATGTGTTAGTGATAGTTCTGAATGTCTTGGTACATCAGGAACAGAATTATGTAACAAATCAGAGTGCTCCAAGATGCTTGAAATTAGGCCTTTATTTTTCTCTGACACTTCTGTTATGTGTAATAATAATATTACATTTAAATTTTGAAAATGCGCATAACATAATTGCAATCTGTTAGTAACAGAAGATGCTTGAAATAAGCCTGTTATTTTAGTAATAAAGTTCCATTATCTGTAATAAGAATATTATAGTTAAAGTTAAAAACTGTGCATGACAGAATTGAGTATAAGCCTTAATGGCACTATTTCTTGCAGTGGCAGCACACAGACTACTGTGTGGTACTGTGTTCTAAGGTTGTGGAAGGACACATAATAAAGTTCCCAAGTTTTTACATCCTATAGCACTGTCATTTCTTTATTTCACTACATATATATCCCATGTTATAAGTGCAATAACTCACTCCAGGGTGTGCAAATATTGGGGATTAATCAACACCCCGGGTACAGTGAGGACACTTGGCCTGCAGCCTTGAGCCTCACAATGCACCCGGGGTGTTGATTAATTCCCAGTAACCGCACACCCTGTCATGGATTATTGCTTACAAAATGTTGTTTGTCCACTTTGGCACAGCTGACATGGATGCCCTCCCACAGTGTGGTAGGCCCAGGACTAGGGATGCAGGGGTGCGGTTGCAAGTTGGTCGCAGACAGTCGCATATGGCGCACATTGGTTGACAAGATGTTGGCTATCTTGATCAAGTCCTGGCTATCAGAGGTATCCTCTGGCCAATGCCTACAGTCAAGAAATTCTAGGATGACTGTCATATAAGTTGGAAAGTAACCAGTTGTCACCAGGAAAGCACTAAAATATTACCTCTTGCAGAACTTTGGAGGTATCACAACCCAAGCTCCAACAGAACACAGCTTTGTTCTGAGGACAACTGGCCCTTCTTGTCCAAGAAAGGTCGGAGAGTCTGGTCTCTCATGAAGTTGGGCCAACCATTTAAGGTGAAATCTAGGACTTTAGAGAGGATAGAATCTGACTGTGTTTTTTGCTGTGACATCCTGTGAAGCAATGGGTAATTCTTCAAGATGTGAAAGATGGAATACTGCCCCATCATCTTCCTTCTCTGTAGTATCTTTGCATGGCAGTCTCGATAATGCATCCACATTTGTGTCATAGTGAGAACATCTGTATTCAATGTCATAGTCGTAAACCAATAAAATAAAAATAAAATAGGAGGCAGTATAGCGTAGTGGTTTAATTCTCTGAGCTGCTAACCTGGAGACCTGAGTTTGAATCCCACAGCTTCCACTTGCATACTATGTAACCCTAAGCAAGTCACTTAACTTCTTTGAGCTCCCAGGTCGCACCTGTAAACAAACTTCAGCTTAGTGTGTCGCTCTTGGTTTAAAAAGAAAAATCAGGGCCCATCACTGCATCCTGAGTGCTGTGAGAGTTGGTATTGTAGCTTTTGGCCCTAGAATTGCCAGTAGAAGCTTGTGATCTGTTAGCAGAGTGAATTTCTGTCTGAACAAGTACTTATGGAACTTCTTGACTCTGAAAATTATGCTCAAGCCTTCTTTCTTGATCTGAGCATAGTTTCTTTCAGTTGGGGACAAAGTCCTGGAAGCAAAAACGATTGGGTGTTCCTCCCCAGATGGTAACACATGTGAGGAGATGGCCCCCATTCCATAGAGGGAGGCATCACAAAGCAGCCTCAGAGGTTTGACTGGGTCATAGTTTGCTAGCCACTTGCTATTTAAAAGATGTCGCTTGTCAGTCTGGAATGCTTCCTCACACTGTGGTGATCAGTTCCATTGAGCTTCATTCTGTAGCAAATCAAGGAGCGGTTTCAACAATGTGGATAAATGTGATAGGAACCACCCATAGTAGTTCAAGAGTCTTAAGAAAGATTTTAACTCAGCCACATTTGTTGGTTCAGGTGCCTTGATTATAACATCCACCTTGCTCTCTGTTGGGTGTAGGCCTTGGGCGTCAATGCGGCAGCCTAGGTACTAACCCAAATTTTACAGAATCTGGCATTTTGCTAGCTTCAATCTCAGTCCATACTGCTGCAGCTGGACAGAACTTGGTCCAGGATTGTCAGATGCTCCTCCACTGTGAGTGCTGTTACCAAGATACCATCCATAAAGCAGACTGCACAGTCCAGTCCATGCACTATCTGGTCCATTGGTGTTCTGGAAATTGCTGGTGCTGTGGAAACTCCAGGACCAAATGATGATATCAGTAAAGTCCTTTGCAGGTGTTGATGTTTAGTTACGGTTTTGACCCTGGTTCCAATTCCAGCTGTTGGTATGCAAAAGATAAGTCCAACTTGCTAAAGAACTTTCAACCTCCTAGTGTGGCAAACAAGTCCTCCGCATTGGGCAATGGTTATGGGTCTGGTTCTATACAACAGTTCACTCTAACCCTGTTGCCACCACACAGCCTCACTGTTTTGTCTCACTTTGGTACCTCAATGATAGGGGCAGCCCAGTCACTCCCCTCTACTCGTGACACAATACCATGGTTTTAAAGGTGGTCCAGTTCTGTCTCCACTGCTCCCCTTAAGGCATAGGGTACTGGTCAAGGCTTGTGGAAAATTGGAGCAGCTCTCAGTTGCACTTGGATCTTCACCTTGAAATCTAAGATTGTGCCATAGCAATCCTAGAAAATAAGATTATGTTTGTCCGATACTTCTTTTTTCGGTGCATCTTGCAGAACCTTGGTCATGGTATTTAAGCTGAAAATCTTTTCCCAGTTCTGCTTGATCTTCCTGAGCCAGTTTCTTCCTAGTAAGGGAGGTCACTCTCCTTGCACTACCACCAAAGGCAAGGTCCACATGCCTCCCTTATTAGTGACTGGTACATGACTCTCTCCTAGCACAGGGATTCAGTCTCTAGTGTAAGACAAGAGTTGAATATGCAATGGTTACAATGGGCAGTGCTGATGTTTTTCTCTGTGGACATGCTCTGCTACAAGACATACTGATACTCCAGTGTCAAGCTGCATGCTAACCAATTTTCCCGCTAACTCAGTTTGGAGGCATATTTCCTTTCAATTGGCTTGTGTTGCAGAGACCATGAACATTGGCAGTGTCTCATCTTCCATTTCAGTGGCTAAAGTAGCATCTGTGACATACTGTGCACAAGCAGTTCATGCTGCAGTCTTGCACACTTTCTGTATATGACCAATGTTTCCACAGCTGTGGCACTTCTCATGACAAGATCAGCATGTGCTTTGCTGGTGTACACCCCCCTGTAAAGGAGGGGCATATATTCCCAGCTTAGGCATCCCCTCTCCTCCCCGAGCTAGGAATTGGTTAGTGCTCTAGGGGACATGGCTGCTGGATGCCTTAAGGTGGCAGCAGAGAGTGGGTTTGAGAGTATAAAAAGGGACAGACAGGAGTTATAGGGCTTTTCCAGCCCAAGCATTAAGCCTGGGGCTGGAGGGGAGAGGCTGAAAGGCACAGTAAGGAGCAGAGTTTAGGTGGGCAGGTGAGGGAGCTCGGCAGTCCAGGTGGGTCAGTGGGAGACCCCTCCAAAAGAAATGAGAGTCAGGATGTTTTTTCCATGTGCCATAGTTGAAGAGGAGTTGGGGGAATGGAGCTCCGTTTGGGGAGGCATGCAGCCAGGTCCTGCGTCGGTTGGGGGCAGGGACAGTGGGTGGCTTTATAGGCCATAAAAGTGTAAGAAAACTGTAGGAGCCCTTAGAGGCCCCATCTGGTTTTCCCCCAGGTCGCTAGGGCTGGGAGGGTGGTGGCAGGGCCTTCAAACAAAGGGAGCTGATGGTAGTGGTTCCCCTCTTACCCAGTGTGGCAGAGCGGCCTGGAGGGTTAAAGGGAGCAGGGGGATCTTTCACCCAGTAAGTGGCCTGCTTTGGAGGGGCAGGCCTGGGGAGCTGGTACATTGAGGTCCAGGTGGGTCACAGGCCATTTGGCAGACCTTAAAAGGCTGCCTTCATGCTGGTGCTTATCACAAGCCCAGGCTGAGAAAAAGGGGATGTGGGCCTGGCTGGGATCCCCAGAGAAGTGAGTGGCAGAAACTGGAGCGTTTGGGTCACCAAAAGTAAAGTGTACAGCCATAGTATGGGGCCGGTATTTCTGGAGCGGGGCTGGATTTAGGGGCTGTCTGCACCAGTGGCGCCAAGGAGAGGTTGAGTCAAGTAATGGTGGTGAACGGTGGTGGGTGCTTGAGCAGCACCAGGTACCGTAGAAGTTGTGGGTTACAGGCCCTGGGTTGTCAGAAGAGAAATCCTGGAAGCCCCTGAGGCTTGGGCCAGTGCCTAGGGGTCCCAGTGAGGGAAACGGCTTATTTTTAATGCGGGAGGTAAGGGGAGGACGACCAGCACAGGTGAGGAAGAGAGTGACCTGTAGAGAGAGAGAGAAAGGAAACGTTTGGCTTACCAGAATCCAGAGAAGTCAGGAGATCGCAGGGTCCTGAGCTTGAGTGGTTCTTGGGTAGAGCATCTGAGATGGGAAAATGAAAGCCTTTGCTTGTGTCTGCCTGTATTACAACACATTTTCTGCTGCCTTAGAATGTCCATCCAGTATTGTAAAAAGTTAGATAGCCCCATGGAGCTGATTATCTAGTTGAAAGATGACATAAGTTTTTTTTTTATTTAGTTGTTTAACCAGGTATAGCACACTAAGCTGAAAGCTTTTTTATAGGAGCGACCTGGGAGCACAAGGAGGTTAAGTGACTTGCTCAGGGTCACACAGTATGCAGGTGGAAGCTGTGGGATTCAAACCTAGATCTGGTCTGCTGGATGTCACCAGATTTGCAGTTCAGAGCCTTAGACCACTGTGCTATCCTGACCCGTGTATTGCTGAAAATCATTTGAATTACAGGTGCAGAATAAAAACCAGTTTGGCGAGAAAAGAGTGGTTATGTGTATTATTTAACTGAGAGGGGGAGCAAGAGAAATGAAATTTGTATGGTCCCCCTTTATCATCAATTTAATAAATTCTTCATGAATTGCATTCCAGTTGCAGTGTTTGCCCTGCCTGGGTGGGCCGTGAGGGCTCCTTGGACAGCGAGGTGCAGAATGGCAGTCCTGGTCTGGTGGGCAACTTCAGGGAGAAGACAATCAAACACTGGGAAAGGTACAGTGCATGAGTACTGAAGACGGTTGAGAGGTAGGAATATTTGGAAAGTGCACCAAGGTTAGCACTTGAGGGCGCCCCCTCCTTCATTACTCCAGACCACTTGCCATTGAACCATGCCCCTAGACGGGAGCATGTTGGGGGGTCACACTGGTGGTTACCTCCACATCTGTAACACAGTTGTTTGGACCTTGTGGAAGTGCCCTGTGGTGCTGTCTTTCTAAATGTTTTGGGTTGCTGATATATGGGTGGCGGATGACTTCACGGTGTGGAATGTCCCTTAGGTTCTGGTGTATAAGTGACCGTGTGGACTCCACTGTTTTGTTGTTCAGAATGTACCGCTAGTACCCTGGAACCTTTTTGTGCAAGCTCCGTAGCAACTGCAATATCACAAGCTGACTTGAAGTTTAGGTCTTTTTCTGTCAAAAGCCTTTTTTGATAAGCTTCCCCTCTCTGATCACAGACAAATCGATCTCGGAGGGTGTCATACAGGTACTGGCCAAATGCGCAGGTGCATGCCAGACATTGCAGAATACTCCCCTTAGGTTTCAAATGCCTGGAATTCCTTGAGTTGCCTGGATCAAAGTTCAGAGAGATACCGTTGGAGTTGGTGGTTTTTTTTTTGTTGTTTTTTTTTAACTCAGCAAGTTAAAGCAATAGGCAGTTCATAGGGCTCTAGCATGTTAAACATCCTATATGTCTGTAGTGTAGGCAAGAGACTGTGGCTGGCAAGGTAAGAGTGCCTAAATTACAGTAGCTTTGCTGTTAGAGGATTAGGAGTCTGAAACCAACCTGATTCAGCAGGGAGATTCCTTTTGCACTTAAAGAAAAATGCAGTAGTGTACCTAACCTTTCTTGCACCCATGGGAGTTGTTTTTCTTGTGATCCTCATCACCAGTATAATTGTTTTGGTGCCCTAGACAGACAGACTCAGATACAACATGTAAGTTCAGTGACCATCTTTATTTTTTACTCTGGAGATACAGATCACACACTACTGGACACAGACAAAGACAAGCATTTGTCAATGCCGAATGTTGCTTGCTTCTATGTGCTGTTTAGGTATTTGGAAGTCATTGGAGTGCAAATATTGAAAAGTTGCAAACTTACGAGCGTGCGTAGGAACTCGCGCAGAACGACGCTCGGAAACAGTCATTGTTAGGGAAATTTTTCACGAAATGTTCAACATAGCCATTTTAAGACCTCTGGTCATGAACAGTGTCAGTGTGATTTTGTTAATGTGTCCCATACATTGAGTTTGCACAACCGACTGCGCCATTGTGCGCTACATAGGCGGAAACACGTTTTGGGCAGGATGTGAAAATGACAGCTGTACTGCCATAAGAAGGTGTGGTAAAATGGCAATGTTGAAAATCTGGAGTGGAAATATTGAAAATTCGGAAAACTACTTAGCGCATGGGAACTGTGCAATGCACGCCTGTAGTGTCATTTTAGGAATTCTTTCACCAAATTTTCAACATTGCTATTTTAAGATCTCTGCTCATGAACAGTGACACTGTGATTTTCTTAATGTGTCCCATACACTGAGTTTGCACACCGACTGCACATTGTGCACTACATGGGCAGAAATATGTTTTGAGCAGGATGTGAGAAATGACAGCTGTACTGCTAATGAGGAGGTGTGGTAAAATGGCAATGTTGAAAATCTGGAGTGAAAATATTGAAAATTTGTAAACTTGCGAGCATGCATAGGAACTGCGCAACACACGCTCGTAAAACAGTCATTTTTAGGAATTTTTTCACCAAATTTTCAACATAGCCATTTTAAGACCTCTGCTCATGAACAGTGTCACTGTGATTTTCTTAATTTGTCCCATACATTGATTTCGCACACCGACTGCGCCATTGTGCGCTACAAGGGCGGAAACACATTTTGGGTGAGATGTGAAAAATGACAGCTGTACTACTCATAAGAAGGTGTGGTAAAATGGCAATGTTGAAAATCTGGAGTGAAAATATTGAAATTTCGCGAACTTACGAGCCTGCGTAGGAACTGCGCAACGCACGCTCGTAAAACAGTCATTTTTTGGAATTTTTGGACCAAATTTTCAACATGGGGTTTTTGGGACCCCTTCTCATGAATGATGTCACTGTTATGGCAGTATTGGACCCAAAGGTGATTTCGCACTCACCGCGCCGAAATCACCCTTTCGGCCCAAATAACGCCACCACAGTGATATCATTCATGAGAAGGGTCCTAAAACCCATGTTGAAAAATTTGCGTAAAATTCCCAAAATGCCTGAGATATGCATAAAGTTGAACCCTCCTATCTAGCCCATTATACAGCTTACTGGCATTTCCTAGTTCGCGGTCGGCTTTGAAGAGTGCAGACGTGTTCCCGGTCCACCTAAGATCATCGCGCTGAGTCCGGAGGCAGTGGGGAGAGGGGGGTGGGGAGGCTGTGCGCAGTGGGTGGGTGCGGTTGTGGGAGGGGGCTGAGACGCCGGGGACCGCTTTTTGTTTTACAGGTTTAAAACAAAAAAGACGTCGTGGACCGCTTATGCTACGCTGGGGTGGGCTCAGCGCGGGCACAAGGACGGGGTGTAATATTCAGCTGACGGGGATTGGGCACCCCTGCCGCCAGTGATCTGCCACGCTGGGGTGGCCTCAGCGTGGCACCAGCTCCTGGGGACGACAGGCAGCTCAGCCGGGCGGGGATTGGGCACTGGCCGGCTACACAGGACGCAGGGCTGCGCCTGTGTGTGGGGAGCTACGCTTATCAGTGTTCACTCAAGCGTGAGTTCCTTTCAATCAGAGTGTTACTGCATTTTGGAGCATGTCATAGACAGCTCCAAAATGCATTGGCTTACAGGGTCCGCGCCTGCCAGCTCACTGACTGAATTGGAGGAGGAGGTGACACACCTCCGAAATCTCCGATGATGGCATTATGTTTCTTGCACATGCGTGCAAGCAACATAAAAAGTACACTGGGCATGACAAGAACTATACATTAGATAGGACTGCAAATATCTATATGCATGAACTACAGCCCTAATGGTGTTCCCTGTACTTCCTTTATAACATACATAGATACCTATATGTTCCCTGAGAGAGGACACTGCCAAGGGAATTGACAACCTAGATTATTTATTACTTAAATGCAGCACTGACATTCTGATTTCTTATTTAACTTACCACGCAAACATTCCCTACTGTATGGAAATACTCACTAGTCATCTCTCTTCACGGGGGACACAACTTTAGTAGATAACTATCATGCAATTTCTCTGCTCCCCACAGTTTCAAAATGCATGGAAAAATTGTTTTATCTCATATTAATGATTACTTAGTAAATTACCAGGTTCTTCCTAGTTTTCAATCAGGTTTCAGCAGGGCTAAGTTTACCTTCCTGTGGGTCCTATGCATAGCAGTATCACTGCCCCCCCTTCCCCCAGACTGCATCTCCCCATCCTCAAAGGTTGTAATGCAGTGGCACTGTAAACAGGAAAATAAAATGAAGTACCTCTACATACCTGGAAACATAGCAGCACAATTCATTTTCACCAATGTGGAATGCCTTAGTGTACCATGAATTACATACCTGAGTTAGTTCCTAACTGTAAAAACAGTTATCATTGGAAATGGTGGTTGTTGGGGGTGCGGGTTTTCAGTAAAGATGAACAGCTCAGAAGCTGCCAACAAGAGCTGTAAAACAGTGAGGCACAACCACCACATTCAAGATGCTACTTAAAATTAAAATGCCCACCCCAAGAAGTGCCATCTACTCAAACTTTAAAACAGAAATTTATGGTATTCTAAGACACAGAATCAAAAATGAAATGTTGTGCATACTGAATCATAGACTTATGTGATGGCAGATAAAGACCAAGGCCCGGATATTCAAAAGGGTTGCGCCATGCGCAACAGGGTTGCGCATGCGCAAGTCCAAAATTGTGCCATTCTGCGATATTCAGAAGTAGGCAGTTGCGCCACCGAAAACATGCTGAGCAACAGCGCAATGAAAATGAAGGCATGCACAACTGAAGGGGGTGGATCCATGCATAAAGAGCGCAATGCGATAGTCAAAGACTTGGCGTTAATGCGCACAGCGGCATTAGCCGAAATTAAGATTAGCGGAAATGAGCCAAAATAAAAGGCTCAAGGAAGCGGGCGCAAGAACGCCAAGGCTGCCAAGTGGGGGGAGAGAGAGAGAGAGAGAGAGAGAGAGACAGACAGACAGACAGACAACAGACAGGCTAGGCAGGCAAGGAAAGCGATAGGGGCTGTAGAGGCCAGCGGGGGTGTCCGGTGCAGTGGAAGTAGCAGTGAGGACAGCGGGGTAACACAGCAACACCAGCCGGGGGGTCAGAAGCCAGGAGATGGATAGTGCCAGCTTCCACATGGAAGCTGTAATGAGGGGGTGAGAATGCATGCTGCAGGGGACGGGTCGTGGAAGGGTCCGCTGGCGGCATGCCCTCAACAGGCAGTACCGTGCCCGCATCAGCTTTGAGCTGTACACAGATGTAGAGATTGTGGGCCAGTACTGCCTGAACAAGGCAATACTGAGACGGCTTTGTGAGCTGTGCAGTGATGTGATGCAGGCACCCTCACGAGGGAGTCACGCTCTGTCGGTGGAGACCAAGGTGACAGCCTGCATGTGCCTGCTCACCACGGGCACCTTCCAGAGGCTGACAGGGGACACCACAGGCATCACACAGTCGGCCATGTCACGCATCCTCACCCAGTTCCTTAGCACACTGCTGCCACATGCTGCGGAGTACATCCATGTCCCCAGCACCATGGCAGAGCGTACAGCAAACATGCAGGAGTTCCACAGGGTAGCACGTATGTCTGGCGTGCTAGGGGCCACAGACTGCACCCATGTGGCCATTCGCATGCCACCTGGCCCCGATGGGCTCGCATATAGGAACAGAAAGGGATTCTCCAGTGTCAACTGCCAGGTGTGTGTGATGCCACCAGCGCATAATCAATGTCTGTGCCACACCCTGGCGGAGCACATGATGCCTTCATATGGTATCAGTCCACACTGTGCCATCGATTCGAGAGTGGGGACATCCCACAGGACATCTAGTGGGTGAGTACACCTGTATGGAATGCAAACCGGGCAAGGGTGGAATGCCACAGGTGCCATGGTAGTGGCACACAGGATATGGGCAACATGGACCTGAACATGAGACTGATCTCCACTATCTCCACACAGGTGACAGCGGATACCCACCCATCCCTGGCTGTTCACACCGCATCGGCGCCCATGACCCATCGCAGCAACGCTTATAATGAGGCACATGTTTCACATGCAACATCATAGAGCGGGTGTTTGGGATGCTCAAGGCACGCCCAATGCCTAGACACCTCCGGCGGTGTCTCCAGTCACAGCCCCCAAAAGGCCTGTGGGATATTCCTGGCCTGTTGCATCCTGCACAACATGGCCAAAGACTATGGGATAGCCGTACAGGTTGAAGAGGGGGACAGCGATGGGGACGCCAGTGGCACCGGTGTTGATGGTGATGAGCAGCCCCCCCAGGACGGCGGGAGCCCCGACTGATCCGGCAGGCCCAGCTGCACTGGGACACCATCACAGAGGAGCACTATGCAGAACACAGGTAAGTCAAGGGACATGTGCAACCAACACTGTCCATGCACAAACCACAGGCACACAGGGTAACACACCAGGGTGCATGACGGCCAGGGAGTGAAGGTCCAGGCATACAAACACACCATCAGGAGGGTGAGCACTCATATGGACACACACACACACAGGCACAGAGCGTACATGGGCACATGCACAGCACAGCAGAACCGACATTGCTAACACACAGCACCAGCGACCACCCCCACCACCTGCACTGTCCAAGTACGTGTGTCAGATGCTGGGCACCCTTGCACCTTGGTGTACAGTACAATGCAGGCATCATCATGCACATGCACCTGTGGACAGCAGTTGGGAGGGTGCACAGGTGGTCCGTGTGTCGGCGTGGTGAGCACAGCACCCAGCAGTGCACTGCCCACCATGACACACATTGCACACATGGCAGCACCAGACAGGGCCCACACTGGGAGACAGCTCAGTCATGTAGCACTGTCCCACGGCCACCGCGGATGCATGGGCGGCCCCGCCATGACCCAACAGCACTGGCAGGCTGAGCAGGGGCCACATGGGGTGGCACTGTTGCACCACCAGGGGTCCCACCGCGCAAACGCGACCTTGCCCGCACAGGGGTCTGCAGCATGCTGAACAAACCTGCACCAGGGGTGCTCAGGATGGCCACAGCAGAACCCGGCGTCGACAGGCCTGGTGTCACACGACACCGGAATGGGGAGGAGAGTGAACTGTGTGGGGTGTGGCATGGGCACCTGATCGTGTGCCCAATGCATCCACGACAGAGACCACCGCCTGGGTCAGCCTGTCAATGGCGGCGGTCACATCCGTCCTGCATACGCACCAGCTCTGCACGGTCCAGAGCACACTCCTGCTGTGCCGCCCACAGCACAGACAGTGCCTCCACGGACATTGCAACCTGCCGCTGCAGCTGTACTGATTCCCGCAGCAGGTGGGTGTGCTCGTCCAATGGGTACTGTGCCCCAACGGCATCCTGTCCCCAAGGGTGTGGAAGGTCCTGATGTACAACACCCCTTGAGGGTGGGCGCTGTTCACCAGGACCAGGAATGGGCGGATCAAAGGGCGGCGGACATGTGCCACCGCTTGACACTGTACCCCCAGACCTGGTGGGTGACTGCTGCTGCTGCTGCTGCCCCGCCAACTGCTGTGCCCCAGGGTCCATTTGTTCCACCGCTGTGCTAGCAACAGTGCCAGACACCTGCACAGCCACTGGTGCTGCCCCACCGGTGCTGACAGGCACAGCCTGGGACTGTGCCAGCATCTGGTACACAAGTTGGAACCTGAAAGGCCCAGGGCACGTGCTGTAGTGCTGTGCGTCCGCCATGGACACACACCTATCACTGCCCATTGCAGTCCCCAGCATCAATGTGCAGGTAGCGTACAGCTATAGTCACAGCAGTGCTGGCATGCTTGTTTGCCAGACTGCTGAGACACAGGCTGTGCACCCCCGCACCTAATCATCGACACCAGAGTTGGCGGCCCAGCGCGTGCTGCTGCAGTGCCTGCTGGCTGGTGATAGAGGTGATGGACCCTCCTCCATGTCCAGCAGGTCATCACTGCCTGGACCCACCACCACCATCTCCTGAAGACAAACAGGATCTGTAACAGAAAGAGTACATGTGAGTGCATGTGAACAACCTTTCCCCAACCCCCCCAACACCACCACCATGTCATACCGTGCAGTGATGGGCTTCACACTGTCTGGAATCCACCTCCTGGTACACCTCATAGCGCCTGCTGCATTGATGCAACCAGTGTCTCCTCAGCCGGGTCAGCTCCAACACCACTGGCAGGCCCCCGCCAGTGCCAGCACGCGTGCCGCCTGAAGGCTGCCACCTTCTCCTTCAACCTCCCGCGGTCTGTCCCCATCTTCTTGCATTCCTGCACAGAGTGCTGGTGGCTTCGCGGCAGGTTCACGGCCCGAGCTACCCCCTCCCATGCAGTCGCATGGGACTGAGGGGTGCCTCCGTCCACTCAGTACTGCCTCATCCAGGTAGGCCTGGAAGAGGGCTTCTGTCTCTGCTGGGGTAAAGGCCTCCTCCCCACTCCACCGCCCTCACCCTCACCTTGGCTCTGCTTGGTCATGGCGATCTGTATGGGGAGTGGACACCTGTCACTGTGCAGTCTACAGCATTTTCCCATGACCATTGTCCAGAACATCACACAGCATGCAACTCACCTCTCACCTGCAGTAACCGAATCTGGCCAGCGAGCCCAATGTCGCACATTTATAGCGCAATGCATGCAAATGAGAGTGGAGCAACTATAATGACATGCAATCGCACCACCGCGCCTTTGAATGGCTGGATCAGATGATTTTGCATGTGTCGGGTTGAATATCGCGAATTTGCTTTCAGTCACGGTTGAGTCGGGTTGAGCCAATGGCGCAGATCTGTGACTGTGTGGTACACTGCATCGCGCGATGCCCAGATAGCTGGACGAGGCGCCCGCCGCTGCCGACTTGCAGCGCGATCGGGCAATTCAGGCCATGGTCACCATTGTGCCAGTGGCGCCACAGCACTGGGCACCTATATGGCACTGTGGGCACTACTCGCGCACAGTTCACGTGGCACTGGTACGCAGCTAGTCGGTCATGCAGGATGCCTATACATCAGATGGCGCTGGCGTGGCCTCGCGCCATTGCCATCACCTTGTGTCCGACCTTTGCCCCCGGCCCTGTTCGCTGCCATGTACGTCCCCATTGCGCTGTCTGGTGAGAGCGCTTTATGAAGTGACGGGCGCCTGTTCGAACAGCCGCCGATTGGAACCTGTGGTGGTCTATTGCGCAACATCTCCACGCGGGTTACGGGCGCAGCGGGCGCATATTGCCTGCTGTAAAGTTGGTGCCATGGCTCGGAGAAGAGCTGTTCCTGCGGAGCCCATTGGAACTGGCCAACCTGGTGGCTTCTAGTAGAGCCCCACCATGGGGCACTTTATGGTGAGGCGCCCTCACCATTGCCCGGACACAGGTGTGGCATCAAGGCCACTGACCTGGTGGGGGGTCACTGACGGTGCCGGTCAGTTAGCAGTGCCGCACCGGTACAGTGACCTCCGCTGAGGGATCAGGACCTTCTGGATCGGCTGCAGTCACGTACAGGCGGGGTGGTGCCTAGGCCAGGTGGGTGTACCATCTATGCACCTGTATTCTCTGTAGGGGTGTGAGTGTGTTTTTGTTGTTGTGCATAGGTGATGGCTCTGCCATGGTTGGCTGTGTCAGTGTGTGCAGCTGTGAGATGAATGGGTCTGCTGTGTGGGCAGGCACTCTCACTGGGGCAGGGGCAGTCTGCTTTGGAGTCACACTGATGTTTGTCTCAACATATGTCTCCCACAGGCCGGATTGCGGATGCAGGCCCGGGTGAGGAGGGCCATGCCAGGGCCCCGGTGCCAGTGGGAGTTGCACCCCAGCAGCAGCAGCAGCATCAGCGGCAGACCCAGCTGCTTGAGCAGTGTGAGTATCATTACTTCATGGATGCCTTTGCATGCTGGGGGGGGGGGAGACCACTAGCCCTGCACAACACAACCATGCAGGAAAGGGGAGGTCATAATTCCACTATACAAGACACTAGTGAGGCCCCACCTGGAGTTCAGTGTACCGTTCTGGAGACCATACCTACGTAAGGACATAGACTGGGCAGAGCAGGTTCAGAGGAGGGCAACAAAGATGGTGCATGGATTGCATCACAAGTCCGATGAAGACAGGTTGAAGGAACTGGAACATGTACTCCTGGAGGAGAGAGGGAGAGAGAGGATAAGATAGAGACATACAAGTATCTTCAGGAGGAACAGGGTGCAGGACAACACTATTTTTAAGCGTAAAAGGATGTTCCAGGACTAGAGGCATGGGATGAAGTTGGAGGGAGGACGATTCAGAGGAAACAAGAGAAAGAATTTCTTCACAGAATGGTGGTGGATAAGTGAACACCCTGCCAGAGGACGGGTGGGGGCTGAAACAATCACGGATTTCAGAATGCACGGGATAGACATAAAGGAATTCTGGAGGTCAGGGTAAGGGCAGCAGACTTATAGGAAAACAAAGTGAACTTACAAGCTCAAATGGACAGACTGGGTGGGCCATGCCTTATCTGCCGACACTGTCTATGTATCTATGTATGTATGCACAACACAGGTGACATGCATCACTGTCCAGTATCACAGCACGCCTGTGTATGCGCCACTGGTGGTCCATGCATGCACTGGGCACATAGCTGTGTAACTGGCATCGCGATTCACGCTGCTATGTCACTGACAGCCTTGTTTGTGCTGTGATGGACATGGGCAGTGTGTGTGCAGTGGTGCGCATTGTTGGTGCCGCCTGTTTGTGATGGCCATATGCATGTTCACTGTGGGTGGGTGCATGCCATTACAGGTGCGGAACATTGGGCTATAGGCTTGCAGGTTGGGTGGTGTTCAGGGTTGTGGTCAGGTCACAGCCATTGACTGTGTTCCCATTTTCCTAGGCCTCGAGGTTCTCCGGAGGATTCGGCAAGACATTCGGGACCTGACACAGGTGTCCATTGAGAACCAGGCCATCCTTCAGTCCATCAGGCGCCATGGCCTGCGGAGGAGGTGTCACAGGACAGTGAGGGACCAGGCACAGGATGACCAGCTGGCTGGGTCTTAGGAGAAAATACCCTTCCCACTTCTCCCATCCCTACCACCCTGCCTTCCTCTCCAAGTTGTTCATCCTCACCCTTTGAACACCTCTACCTTGTACCCGCCCTCTCCTTGTAAATAGTTGTTGTTTACTGTTTTGGTTATTTAGTATTTGAAAATTTTAATATACATTTATATTTTGATATGAATACTGTGATCTCTGATTTGCAGCTGGCTATGGGTGCTCAGTTGCAGTGGTGTACATGCCATCTGGGGTGGTATGGTCCTGGGTATATGTGTGTGTGTGTGTGTGTGTGTGTGTGTGTGTGTGTGTGTGTGTGTGTGTGTGTGTGCGTGTGTTGGGGAGGTATCTCCAGCATGGCAGTGACTTTCTGTTGGTCTTGCCATCTGCTGCCACCCACTGCTGGGTGCACAGGGTGTGTCTGGCTTGTATGCTTTTGTGTTGCACGGGTTGACGTGTGCTGGGGGATGCATGGTTTCCTGCAGTGCCAGTCACTGCACATGGGTGGTGTCTTGGGGTCACGGTGCAGGGTGTGCTAAAGCGTATGAGGGGCTGATATGCACTGTGGTTGTCAACCCCTGTGTGTGGCACTCTCAGCCTGCCAGTGGTTGTGCTGGGGTGTCGTGGCTCTGCTGTGCTTTGTTGGCTTGTCCCATGGCCCAGTAGATCATCCATCACACCCCAGTGATGCTGTGCTTGGGTGTGCAGGTGTGGTGTTGGTTCTGCAGTGTGTTCCTGTGCCCATGTGTGGCATGGCTGGCGGTGGGCCCCAGCCTGCCTCCTGGATGTGCAGTTCCATTGCTCTGGGGGGCTCTGCTTGCGCTATGGCACCTCTGGACTGCTCAGCTGGTTGCCCTGCCGCGCTATAGCGCAACATTTCTGCTCAGCTTTCCTTCCTGCTGCGCTATGGCGCAGTTAGTGCGATATTCAGACGTTGGCTGCTTGCGCAATTTGTTCTGCTCCATGTTTGAATATCGCACCTGTTGCGCATATGCGCAATTGGTTTGTGCTTGCTCCTGCTGTTGCGCACATTTTGGGTGCAGTTTGAATATCCGGGCCCAAGAGTGCATCCATTCTGTCCATTACTTCAAACAGCACTTGTTTCCACAGTGTTCTAAGCGTCTGTTCCTGTTTGATCATGTGCCCCATGTTGTGTGTTTTATTATGTCCCACACATTTCAGTGATGAAAGCTTGAGAGATGCAAGCTATTTAAAGCACTACACCATCACTGCATATCAAAGGACAGCTTTTAGTCTATGCTACAGGGTCATACATGTACAGCCATAACTACGGGCCCAGTGGTCAATGACGCCACATCCACAACATTAAATTACAATGTAAAAATGGAATGCAGACTATTATGCAAAATATATCAAGCAAAAAAACTCTAGAGCATCATGAAATTATAATTTTTTCATGATCCACATAATCCAGGTGATTTTTATTTAAATTTAAAGTAAAGGATTCTTGAGTCCAAAATCACTTGCAGCAATGCCAACAACTCCTAGCAATAAAGGGGGAAAAATCACTTATTACATCACAGAAAAAACAACCTCCCAAGCACCACCTCACAACTTGCCACCAACTGTGTATTGTTTTTCTTTTGCTGCTTGTCATGCTATGCTAGCGTGCTTTAATTTATTTATAATCTCCCTTAACCTGAATCAGACCACTATTTAAATGTCAAGGTCATGCATTGAAATGCAACATGTGTACAGCATATATTATATATAATACACTGAGTGCGAAAAATGCTAACAACACAGCTGGGTGGTCCAGCACCTGCCCACCATACACATTCACATAATGACCCACTAGCAGGCCCAGGCTGAAATCTTATTCTACGAGACCAAGTTACTGTGAAATAATAACTAACAAGAAATGTAACTAAATTTTAAATCTAATATATCTCAGATTAGTCATCATCCTCAGGGTTTGGACTGAGAGAGTAGTATTGTCTTAGCTTTAGCTACTGGTTAGCTTATGCTGTTGAATCATGCCCACAATCGATGGTCTGGTGCTGGTCCACTGTCCACTCACTGTCTCATCCTGTTCTTCCAATCCTGACCACTGGCAACTGGTCAGCCTGGCTGTCCAACTTCTATCCAGGGCCCTTGATCAGGCTCTCCTTCACCTCCCAAAGCTAAACTTCCCAAACCAGTGACAAGTCAATGACCTGACCTGGCTTCAGACTCATCCCTCCCTGGATCCTTCCCTTGCAGCACTGTTGGTAGCCTGGTGTGCTGCCAAGTGTTAGATCTGACTAACAGAGCTCAGTCCAGGGCCTCTGAAGACTAGAGCGAGTTGTGTACTGCACTTAACCAGGTGGGGCCTCACACTACTCAGTGCAAACCAAATAGGAGGCGTGGAAAGGATGAAAAGGGACTTGGCAAGGTTGGAGGAATGGTCAGAAGTATGGCAGCTAGGATTCAATGCAAAGAAGTGCAAAATAATGCACCTGGGAAACAAAAACCCAGGGGAAGAATACACAATGGGTGGGGAGGTAGTAACAACAACAAAAGAGGAAAGGGAACTGGTGGTAATCATAGATGACCTTAAGGTTAGCAAGCAATGTGAGAAGGCAGTAGGGAGGGCCGGGGTATACTGGAATGTATAGGGAGAGGCATCAGCAGCAGAAAACAGGAAGTTGTTATCCCTCTGTACAGACAGTTGGTGAGACCCCATCTGGAATACTGTGTCCAGTTCTGGAGACCCCATTCCATAAGGACATAGACAGGATAGAGACAGTCCAGAGGAGGGCAACTAAAATGGTGCAGGGTCTGCAAGAGAAGTCAGATGAGGAGAGACTAAAGGAGCTTAATATGTATACCTTGAGGAAAAGAAGGGAGAGGGGACATCATAGAAACTTTCAAGCACCTCAAGGAATCAACAAAGTCCAAGAGGGTAGCATCTTTCAGAAAAAAGAGACTTGCAAGAACAAGGGGACACAATTTAAAGATAGAAGGAGGCGGTTCAGGGGCAATGTGAGAAGTATTATTTCACAGAGAGGTAGTGGATGCATGGAACACCCTTCCTGAGGAGGTTGTGGGGTCTAAAACTGTGGGAGAATTCAAGAATGCATGGGACAGACATAAGGCAATTCTTGGGGCTAGAAAGAAATAGGCTGTTGGTTAACTAGGATCTGTGGCCTATCCTGTAGGTAGGGAAATGGGCAGACTAGATGGGCCTAGCGGTCCTTATCTGCCATCAAAGTCTATGTTTCTTCGTTTCTGTGTTCTATGAATGCACGCTCCATTCAAGCCCACCTAAACTGTTGGTCGGTTGCCTGGCCCAGGCCACCCAGTTCCCATTGACTGACCTGCTGCCACCTCCTCTTACCTCACCAAAAATAAACCTCCAACCCTCTGGCCTGACCTGAAGGTCCGACCGCACTTCACTGATCACTGATGTTGACGAGATTTGGGCATGTACTCAGTGAAGTACAGATAGCTGAGGGGAGATCTATGCCTAGTATTTAGTGCAGACAGAGATAAATATATGTGGGAAACTATCAGACTAACATCCCAGGACTCCAAAAAGCACTAGGATGTTTTTGCTGTTTATTCAGCTAGCCCACTAGTCAATTGTATTTGTGCAACTTTACATTGTTTTAGGAGCATTTTTATAATCCTTTTGGTAGCACAGCTTTTTTTATGCTGCTTTGTATATGAACATACCAGCTGACTGGCCCTATTGCTTAGAAGTTACAGTAATGAGCTGGAAATGAGCTTGGTACATCCAGGAGACCACTGTTTGATTCTCACAACCTCAACACATATACTGTGTGACTCTGAGTAAGTTACTTAACCTCTGTAGTGCTCCAGGGTTGCTCCTGAAAACAGGCACTTGTGCCTAGTGGGTCATAATCTGATTACCAAAGAATAACAAAAAAATTGTAGATGTGGCAGGATTATCAAATAAGGGGTCACTGTCACCAACTCCCTCAAACCACATTCAGTTATATAATCAGCAGAGCCATCCAAACTCCTCGGACATTTGAATCAAAATCCATTGAGAACATAAGTATGTATACTGTAGGTATATAAGGAAAATGTACCCTGTCACTCAAAACTAAGCACGGTAGTTAAGGCTCCATTTAGGTGAATGGGACAATTTGCACCTTTTCTTACACTTATTGGTTAAGTCTCTGTGGCAGCAAAAAGGTTTTTGATAATCTCCTTCAAAGTATTCAAGTGCACATATGCATGGCCAGAGGATTTTGAAACCAAAACAGGGAAGTGAATCAGAAGAATGCAGTCACATCGGACTTCTCCTCACTGCACATATTATTCTTTTGGCCAAACCCAGGACTGTGTACCAAATTGTTAATATGTTGGAGTATCTTTCCTTGAGAATTGAAAAACTTTCATACAATTTCAGTCAAGAATTCAATAAACTGTCAGCATGTTTCCATCGAGGGGTTGTGCCTATGCAACTCTGAGTCGGAGTTGTCTTGTGGTGGGGGCACAACACTGGGAGATGCACCGCCGGTGTCTGCAGGAACCAGCACAGTGACCTGACAATTTCTGGTGAAATCTGTTGCTGTGCTGGTCTTCAAGGTGGTGGCATCACTCTCCGGTCAGTACACCACTGCAAACATGTGTGGGATAGGCACACAGGCATAGTAAGTAGAGGAGAGGGAGGTAGTAGGGATGCTGGTGACTAAATAGGGTCCAGGGTGTCAGAACAGGCAAAGGGGGAAAAGGTAGAATTGATGGGCCTACTGATCCTTTTCTGTCAACAAATTCTGTTTCCTGTGTGGTACAGTGTCAAAGGCTTTGCTGAAATTCAAACAGACCACATCCTCTGCTCTTCCCTGATCTATTTCTTTGCTCACTGTGTCAAAGAAATCTATCAGATTATGTTTAACATGACTTCCCACTCGTGAATCCATGTTGTCTTTGGTCTTGCAACCCCTTAGAGTCAAAATATTCCACTATATAAATATTTCCTTCAACAGGGTTTCCATTAAGTTCCCCACCACTGATGTGAGATTGAACCAGGGTTGGACTGGGAAGCAATGGGTCCACCTGGAAAGGGGGCTATGGGGGCCCTGGTACCAACCGTGGTATGCCCTAGTGTACAAACTTTTGCCTGGATTTTACTCGACAGTGGTATCCCCTGGCATACGAACTGTAGCCAGATTTTCAGCCAGAAATTAACAGCATGTATTCTGTTTGGAAGAAAGCTATTCCATTACTGACATGAGTTATAACATCTGACTATTTCAGAGGCTTTAGTCCCATTGATTTAAGGTGAACTCACAGCTACCCTGCAGAAATGCTGCAGAATGTGTGGTCCCGATTTCCTTTTTTTATTCATTTACTTAAAAATAGTGTAGTTTTTATATAGTTGATCTGCACCCTCCAATATCACATTGCATTTTGCTCAGTTGGGACCTGAGTCCCACAGCACTGCTTCAGAAGAGCTGAGAGTTCCCATTTAAAACAAAATCAATGGTTAAGCTCAATGACCATCCAAGGCACCTCTGAGACCTGAACCTTCCCTACTCTTTCCATTTCTGGAGACAGTTCTTGTGACATAACAAGATGCAAAAATACAGGGATGCATGCTTTCAGAAAATAACTTGCAGAGCAATGTCTGCTACTGTATGTCAAGATTTTTCAAAAAGACCCATGTGTACTCCTAGCGTAATGTGGTCACAGTGTTATTGGGAGCCAGAGCCCCAATTAAACAAAATGCGAATGGAACTATCAATGATCTGCATGAAGACAGTGAAAGTCAGTTTCAATGAAGACACTAGGATGTTAGCTTATTGTTCACTGTGAAAAAATATTTTCATCAGGGGATTTGTCCACCAGTAAGTTCTGGTGACTACATTCTGAGGTCATAGGAATTTAAAGCTCAAGAACCAGTGTGCTATGCTGTTTTTAACAATGTGTAATACTGTGATATTCTGCATTGGTATCACATATGTAAGCAATAAGACACTATGGGGTGGTGGTTGTCATGAGTAAATGCATGCCCCAGGGATATTGTGAGAAACGATGGGCTTGTGACAACTGCCTCTGGCCTCTGGGTGTGCATTAACCCATGGCAACCACCACTGCCAGAGTGTCTTATTGCACCTATAAAACAGGTCCCATGCTACAGAATTTATTCCCCCCAAAAGATTGAAAACAAGCATTTGTCAATGCTGAATGCTGATTGCGTTATTCTGTTGAGCTCGCTCAGTGGCCCTTTGTCACTGGCTCAGTCTGTTTGTCCCGGTGCTGCAGGCTGCTCTTTTGTACTTGGCTGCTGCCTGCATTGGCACCTTGTTCTGCTGAGGAAGAAATCTGCAGCTGTCCCAACAGAGCTCCATTGAGGTGGCTCACTCCTCCTCTCTCACTTGCTCAATCTGTTTCTCTTGGCGCTGCAGGCTGCCCTTTTGTACTGGGTTCCTGCCTGTGTTGGTGGCTTTTTCTACCCACAAAGAAAGACACAGCTGTCCTGACAGAGCTTCGTTGAGGTAATTCACTCCCCCTGTCGCACGCACTCATTCTGGTTCTCCTGGCGCTGCAGGCTGACCTTTTGTATACTGGGCTACTGCTTCTGTTGGTGCCTTTTTCTGGCCCCAAAGAAATCTGCAGCAGTCCCGACAAAGCTCCGTTGAGCTCGCTCATTCCCCTTTTCTCACTCGCTCATGCTGTTCTGCCAGCACTGCAGGCTGCCCTTTTCATCTGGGCTCCTGCCTGCGTTGCTGCCTTCTTATGCCCACAAAGAAATTTGCAGCAGTTACAATACAGCTCTGTTGAGCCCGCTCACTCACTCACTCATTCTGGTTTTCCTGCAACGGTAGGCTGCCCTTTAGTACTGGGCCCCTGCATGCACTGCTGCCTTTTTCTGCCCACAAACAAATCTTCAGCAGTCCCAACAGAGCCCCGTTCAGCTCACTGACTCCCCCTTCCTTCCTCACTCGTTCTGTGTCTCCTGGTGCTGCAGGCTGCCCTTTTGTACTGGGCTCCTGCCTGCATTGGTGGCTTTTTCTGGCCAGAAAGAAAGCTGAAGCAGTCCCAACACAGTTCCACTAAACTCACTCACTCCCCCTCTGTCATTCTCGCATTCCATTTCTGCCAGTGCTGCAAGCTGGCCTGTTGTACTGGGCTCCTGCCTGCATTGCTGCATTTTCTGCCCACAAAGAAATCTGCAGAGTCACTTGGGCGCCTACTTGGGCTGTGTGGCTGGGTGTTTGTGTTGTCTCTGTCAATAGTTTAGTTTTGTGGATTTTCCTGTGTTTTGGCTTGGAGGAACTAGACCATTCTTGGATATGTGCTCTATGAAAGTTTCCTGGACTAAGAAACTGGAAAACATCACCAGCAGATATTGGGATTCTCATGATAAATCAACTTTTTTGGAAGCCATCAAAATCAAAATAAGTACAGCTAAGAAATTCTACAAGCTCTGACCTGGGGAGTGCAAACTGAATCAACATTTCCATCTACCTTGTTGCTAAAGGGAACTGCATGTCTTTGAGAACCATTCACAACTATTTAAACAAAGGGAAGACACTGACAAATGGTTTTAACTTCCTGCATATGCCCCAGGCCAGTGTTCCAGGAATTTAACACATCCTTTGTCTTGTTACCATAGCTCAAACAGTTTACTGGTCATTTTCCTGTGGATTTGATTATTTTACATCATTTGGCAATGGGCAAATCCTCCCTCTGGAGGCACACCACCGAAACTGATCTGTCCCTGCTCATGTGTGAGCCTTGGGCACATCTAGCCAAATTGTATACAACTATTTCAATGTTGCATTTTCGACATTACCATCTGGCATACTACTATTCAAAAAAGAAACACAACCTCTCTCTGACTGAACTCTGCCTATGCACCCTGAAACTTGTGCTCCTCCTCCTGCTGCTGTCAGGGACTGTTCACCCTAACCCCGACCAAACACCTCCAACCAAACAAACCAGCAGGCACTCTCAATCATGTGCCTGAACATCTGCAGTTTACTTCGAAGCTTGATGCACTGCAAGCCTTTACCACCCAACACAACCCGATAGTCTGTCAGTAGTTGAAACTTGCTCACCCAAAGATTCCTGACCAGGCACGCTCTTCCTGGCTAAGCAATGTCTTCCCGGGTTGATTGTGGGAACCAAAGAGGTGGAGGGTGTGCCTTATATGTGAAAGACACTTTCGCGGGACACCCCATTGATTCCAATCTTCCAGAACACCTGCTCAGATTCTTCCCATCAGACTTCTATTAGGTGCCCACAATAAGGCCCTCACAGTTGTCACTGTTTATACTCTCCCAAAGAACAGGGACCTGGTCTAACTGCTGTCCTTGACTTTGTCAAATCCCACCCATCGGACTCCGAAATCATCCTTCTTGGTGACTTTAACATTAATTGGCTCTCAGCTGAATGTGGGTCATTTAAGGACTCCATTATATCAGCTAACCTGACTCAAATGGTTGACTATGCAACCAGAAAGAACTACAGAACTGGGACCTGCACCCTACTTGACTGGATCCTAACCAACCACCCCTCCTGGATCACGAAAACCTCAGTCCTCCCCAACTCACTCAGTGACCACTCTTCCATCAGCTGTACCTGGTCAAACAAATTCTATAAGCCCCCTCCAAAAATCATCACCAGCAGAGTCCTACCCCGTGGTCAGCTACCCCACCTCAAATCACACCTCAGTCTGCAGGACTGGCCCCCCATCTTCAAGGCAACAGATACTAATACTGCACTGGAGCAATTTATTCACATTTTCAATGAAGCCTGTAATAAATTTGCCCCTCTCAAAAAGCGTAAAATTAAATCGCTCAGTAACCCTTAGCTGTCAGGAGACCTTCTAAAAACTTAAATCCAGGGACCACACTCTGGGAACTGGCTAGAAACTCTGGTAAGCAACTCGACATCCAGAATTATAAACGGCACGGAACACTGCACCAAGTCCATTCGCAACAGAAATCTGACTACTATAAAAATGCCCTCACTAACTCCTGGGGAAATGGAGGATTTCTGAAAACATTAAAGAGGTCACTGGGAAGCAGTCAAAATCCTCACCGAACATTCTCAACATAAATGGGCACACTACACTGACTCTAAAACTATTGTGAACACTTTAACATCGCTTACTGACCTTAGCAGTGTTCTCCCCTCCAACTTCTTCCAAGACGTGTCAACTCCCATCCCCCCAACTCCTCCACCCATGCCTGTCACCCACCTTTCTACTTTAAAGCACTAAAGAAACATCAAGTCCGAAACTACATTGCCAAAGCCATCAGCAAATGTAGAACAAGCAATGACACACTTGACCTCAAGCTACGGTCCCTAACGCTTGACGAGGTACTTGGGACCCTCACCAAAATCTTTAATCTCTCTCTTTCCTCTAGCCAATTCCCAGACAAATGGAAAATGGCCACTGTTACCCCAATTCACAAAAGTGGTGATAAGGCTGACCATGCGAACTTCCGCCCTATCTCCATTCTGCCTCCCCTATCGAAGGCACTGGAACGTATAGTAGCGGACCAACTTACTGAGCATCTGGACAATTATAATATTCTCTGTAAACAGCAACATGGCTTTAGAAAAGGTCATAGTACATCCTCTGCCTTACTCGAATTCTCCAGCTCCATCCACAGCTCCCTTGACAATGGACAACTAATTGGTGCTATTTTCATCGACCTGACCAAAGCCTTCAATACTGTCCACCACTCCCTCCTGCTGAGCCAGCTAAAAAATGCTGGTCTCTCCAATGATTCAATCTCTTGGTTCAAAAGCTATCTTGAAAACCGCACCCAGCGTGTAAAAATTGGAGATGTGCACTCTGGATTCAAGACCTGTCCCTCTGAGTCCCCAGGGTTCACAATACTGGGCCCCCTTCTCTCAGCCTGTTCCTTAACACCCCACCGGACTCCTGCACTGAACATATCACCCTGTATGCCGATGATGCAGTACTCTTGCCACACACCAGACCCAAAGAAATTGCAAAGAAGATCTCCAACCGGCTTCTCCTCGGTTGAGAATTGGCTCACAAAGCACAAACTGATCCTTAATCAAAAAAAACAAAGGCCATGATCTTCAGCAGCTCCTATAATAAACATAAGCACTTCCAACTCTCTGTTATCACCAGACAAGGTGCCGCACTGGAACAGGTCAAAACTTTAAATACCTCGGGATCACCTTGACCCTCACCTCTCCTACACTGCCCACATCGACCATGTTGCCAAAGCCGCTAACTCCTGGCTAGGCCTGCTATTCCATCATAGGAAACACCTGACACCCGAAGATCTTGCTGTCGCTGTCCAGAGCTCCATCATATCCATCATTGATTATGGCATTATCATTTACGGCTCTGCTACAACCACTGCACTCAAACGTGTATCCACCGTCCTCAACAAGGCCTGTCGACTTGTCACTGGCTCCCAACGCCTAACTCACACCTGTGACCTCTATTCTCAAACTGGATGGTTGAATCCTGCCAATCGAATAAAACACCAAACTTGTATTACTACTAAGAAAATCTTGCTGGGCCTTGACCCCCCTGGACTCTGTGCCCTCATACAACCAAGAATCCACACCCGACATACCAGGGGATTGAAACCTCAGCTTCTGCAAGTCCCACATTGCTGCACAACACAGGGCCAAAGATCCTTTGCTTACTGGGCCACTAGTTGGTACAACGGTCTTCCCAGCGACATCTCATCTTCTCTATCACTCAGCACTTTTAAGACTCGTCTCCGCCTAACACTGACTGCCTCCAACCTCTGTGACTGTTGTGGCTAAGCATATCTTTGGTTCCATAGCTGAAGATGCCCTTTTGGACCCACATCTACTCCTGCACTTTGCCAGCACCCCCTTCCTATCTTTACTCTCCTGCTGGCTCATGGACAAATGCCACCCGGCTGCACTACCTCTATTCTTATCCGCCTTCCACTCTCTCTGTCCCCCCAACCTACCTCCTCTTCTCTCCCATCCACTTAGTCTCCTGATTTCACTCCTCCTTTCCCTTCCCTTCCCAAAGTTTCACCTTATTGTTCTTTTTTCATCTACAAGACTATGTGTTGTTCTTTTTTTTAATTTTATAAACTGTTATCTTTGCTTATGATTGTCTCAATTGTACCAATGACGTGAAACCTTGTAAAAGAGCCTTGGCTCAAAGGTATTTGTAATCCTAGAACAAATAAATAAATAAAATAAATAAAATAAACACTAGAGCTCCGTTGAGCTCGCTCAGTACCACTCTGTCACTCGTTCGTTCTGTTTCTCTTGGCGCCGCAGACTGCGCTTTTGTATGGGGCTCCTGGCTGCATTAGCACCTTTGTCTGTCCACAAAGAAATCTGAAGCTGTCCCAACAGAGCTCCGTTGAGGTCGCTCAGTCTCCCTCTCTCATCACACATTCTGTTTGTCCTGGTGCTGCAAGCTGCCCTTTTGTATGGGACTGCTGCCTGCATTTGGGCCTTTTTCTGTCCACAAAGAAATCCGCAGCAGTCCTGATAGAGCTCCATTGAGCTCACTAAGTCCCCTTGTCTAACTCACTCATACTGTTTCTCCCACTGCTGCAGGCTGGCCTTTTGTACTGGGCCCCTGTCTGTACTGACACCTTTTTCGTCCCACAAAGAAATCCACAGCAGTCCTGACAGCACTTCGGTGAGTTCGCTCACTCCCCCTCCCTCACTCGCTCTCTCATTCTGTTTCTCCCAGTGCTGCAGGCTGCCCTTTAGTACTGGGCTCTTGTGTTGGGGCCTTTGTCTGCCCACAAACAAATCCACAGTGGTCCCGACAGAGCTCAGTTGAGCTCGGTCACTCCCCCATCTAACTCGGTCGATCTTAATCTGTCCCAAACACTGATTTCCCAGAGTGACCGTGCTATTGTCTGGCAGGAGTGCAAAAACATATTTTAGCCAGGATGTGAAAAATGACAGCTGTAGTGTTCATAAGGAGTTGTGAAAAAATGCCACTGTTGAAAATGTGGCGTGACAGTATTACAAATTTGCGTAGTTACAAGGATGCATGGAAACAGTTCAACACATGCTTGTAACACAGTCATGTTATGGCAGTCCCGGCCAAGTTCTGTTGAGTTCTCTCACTCCCCTTCTCTCACTCGCTCATTCCGTTCTGTCGGTGCTGCAGGCTGCCCTTTTCTACTGGGCTCCTGCCTGCATTGCTGCCTTCTTATGCCTACAAAGAAATTTGCAGCAGTTACAACACAGCTCTGTTGAGCTCACTCACTCGCTCATTCTGGTTTTCCTGCCACTGCAGGCTGCCCTTTTGTACTGGGCCCCTGCATGCATTGCTGCTGCCTTTTCTGCCCACAAACAAATCTGCAGCAGTCCCAGCAAAGCCCCGTTCAGCTCACTGACTCCACCTCCCTCACTTGCTCATTTTGTGTCTCCTGGCGCTGCAGGCTACCCTTTTGTACTGGGCCCCTGTCTGTACTGACGCCTTTTTCTTCCCACAAAGAAATCCACAGCAGTCCTGACAGCGCTTCGGTGAGTTCGCTCACTCCCCCTCCCTCACTCACTCTCTCGTTCTGTTTCTCCCAGTGCTGCAGGCTGCCCTTTAGTACTGGGCTCTTGTGTTGGGGCCTTTGTCTGCCCACAAACAAATCCACAGTGGTCCCGACAGAGCTCAGTTGAGCTCGGTCACTCCCCCATCTAACTCGGTCGATCTTAATCTGTCCCAAACACTGATTTCCCAGAGTGACCGTGCTATTGTCCGGCAGGAGTGCAAAAACATATTTTAGCCAGGATGTGAAAAATGACAGCTGTAGTGTTCATAAGGAGCTGTGAAAAAATGCCACTGTTGAAAATGTGGCATGACAGTATTACAAATTTGCGTAGTTACAAGGGTGCGTGGAAACAGTTCAACACACGCTTGTAACACAGTCATGTTATGGCAGTCCCGCAAGTTCTGTTGAGCCTCTCACCCCTCTCTCTCACTCGCTCATTCCGTTCTGTCGGTGCTGCAGGCTGCCCTTTTCTACTGGGCTCCTGCCTGCGTTGCTGCCTTCTTATGCCTACAAAGAAATTTGCAGCAGTTACAACACAGCTCTGTTGAGCTCACTCAATTGCTCATTCTGCTTGTGAAGAATGCTGATGCAATATGTTTCTTGTGCATGCGCGCAATCAACATAAAACTGACGTTACCTTTATTAAGGTTTATTCCTACTCCCTGCAAAATTCTGGCATTGAAATACTGTGAATTGAAATTCCAAGTCAAAACTCAAATAAATTAACCCTAGGTATCTGCTACAGGCTCCCTGATACAACATTACAACATCATAATTATTTAATAAACTACATTCAAGAAAAAGCATATAAGAAAAATGTTTTGCTAATGGGTGATTTAAATTTGCCAAACATAGATTGGGAAAACTTAACTGCAAACAACCAGATGGAAAGCACATTTCTTGACAGTATTTTAAGCAATGGCTTTTCACAAGTAATAAAAGAACCAACAAGGGGGACAAACAGGGGTGTCATTTAGGGGTCGCCAGGGGTCGTATTCACGACTCCTATGAAAATTATGCGACCCCTGCCTGCTGTGCTGTCTGCTGCCCTGGCTTGGGAATGGAGGGACCTTAAGGTGGTGAGTGGGTGAGGGCGACATGCCCCGTGGTGGACGTGCTTGCACTTGTTGAGGCCGGGACTGGTCAGGGATGGATAGCGCCGGCACCGCGCCGACTGTCTGCAGCTTAGTTTGTCCGTCCGCCCCCCCGAAATCATTCATGTTGGTTGCACTTGGCAAGTGCCACTTGTGCTGTGGCGCTCTGTGATTGGCTGCTGGGAGGGGATTGGGAGGGCTTAGGTATCGCGCGATTCACGCAGGCATGGGGATTGGCCAGCGGTTGGCGGGATTTCACCATTTACATCGTGGCAAGCAGCAGTTTAATTCGGAAGGTGGTCGACCGTCGGTGGTGTTCTCAACTTCATGTTAGACTAAGCCAAGAGGCCGTTTGCAGCTAAACAACAGAACAGATGCCGAGACTGCATGGGGTGAATCGGGTGATCCGCACGCAATCACAATCCATTCAGCATCAGTCGGCAGACAGAGCGGGCACAGGCCAGCCGCAGCCGGGCAGTCAGAGTAGGTAGGTGGGGTGCATGCAGTGCAAGAAGAGTAAGACCCCAGGCCAGAGACAGTGCCAGTTGGGACTTGGGAGAGCACCAGACCACCAGCCAGGCACTCCAGTGTTGCTGCAGGGGTCAGGACTCAGCAGGTGACACTCAGATGACGCTGGAGCGTGGGGAGGAGAGTTGGAGTGAGTGGTGTGGGGTGGACCAGGCAAGAGTCAGGAGGAGGAGGCAGGTGACGATCATAACCATTGCTCATTGGAGCACTCTGCAGTGCAGGTGGTGTTGCTGCCAGGTGGGGTCAGGGGTTGTTGCCCTTAAGGTCGGGAAGGAACCAAGGGAGGAGGAGTCTGGTACTTTAGGCAGCTAATAAGGCAGGCTGGGTGAGCCTGAGGCTGCCAGTCAGACAGTCACTGACTTACTGTTAGGGGAGAGGGCTTTGGCTTTTAGAAGTGAGCAGCAGTGCTCAGTAGCAATTCGGAACGGGGGAACTCCTCTTTTATTGTTGAGGAAGGCCTGACCCGAAGTAGTCCCCATCCTTTGCCCTTGCCCTGAGGCCTGATCGCCACACTTGCATGCAGCTGGGGGAGGGTGCTAAAGGATTTAGGCGTCTGATAGCCACTGGCTCCATCATCTCACACCCACGGGTTGCTGTTAAGGTTGGGAAGGAGGAGGAGGTTGGTTTAGGCAGCTAAGGCAGGCTAAAACTTAAGTGGACAGACTGTCTGGGTGGCGTGGTGGACGTGTAAGTTTTGTGTCCTCGTAGTCTTCAGTCCAGGCAGTGGCACACTCAGCATGGCACCAGGCAAGTGGAGCAGAAGCAAGTGGTTTTCTTCTGTGACGCTGGAGTGGAGCCACGGAGGAGCGAGCGAGGGGAGAAGCTGCAGTAGGAGAGGAGACTTTGGAGGAGAGCATCCATCAGGACAGCCAGCCCAGCAAAGGTGGTAAGGTAAGTAGCTGCCTGCTGGCAGGCTAGGACATTTTCTTCTCACTTGTGTTTGTTTGGACTGAGCTGTGGAATGATGTGGGGGCCCAAGCAACTGACGCTGCACGTAAGCGCAACCTGAACCTTCTTAGTTCTTTGTGGTACAGTATGTTGCCCCAGACAGGGTGTAGGTGTAGCCAGACAATATACATATGTACACCAGGACTGTCTGTGTGTGTGTCCCTGTATGGCACAATCAATACGACATTTGTACTCCCTGATACTGGTTGCTGCCCCCCTCCCCCATGGGTATATGCAGATGTCATGCATTGTTCCTTTGGACACCAACATACCAGCCCATCCTCAGTCCCTGTAAAGCTGTATAGCCCCTGGGCTACAAAGACAGTAGCAGTGGCCAATCCTTCTGGTGCTGACATATAAACATACAGAAAGGTTCTGCTGGTTCTGTGTTGTGTCCATGGACTAGGGAAGCTGTTCAGGACCTATATACTGTTCCCCTTCAATACAAGTATACACCATGGTGTACATGGAGTATGCCTGCCTACACCGGGATAGTAGTTCAGCTATGAAACATCTTAACAACATTTGGGTCCCCCACTCCTTTGTGCCCAGTTTTACATCTGAGAGAGATTTAAAGCATAAGGAGGCCAATTGACCTGCTCAAGGGTTCACTCCAAGCTAGATGTTGAGCACGAGGCACAGCCGAGTGACCGAACCACACCAGTCGTGTTAAGTCCTCCAGTATACCCACACCCTGGAGGGATACGTTTATATTATACAATGGGAAATGTATTTTTAATTTTTGTAGATATTTTGTAAGCAACTGAAGTCCGTACGGTTGGAAGGAACATGTAATTTTTTGTAATATTTACTGCAGTGTTTTAGCGAAGCAGCGACAGGACAAATGGCTGCAGTTTCAATCAAAATGAAAGTGACCGGATTGGCATGATATAACACTGGCTGGTACTTTTCCAGTGGATACACTGGAGGATTTACCATGCTGGGAAAGGTACCAGCCAACCAGTCAGGTTGCAGGATTTGGCTCATTCGATTTACCACATTGTATAATAAAGCAATATACCCCTCCAAGGTGTGGGTATACTGGTTGATTTACCACGGCTGGTGTGGTTCAGTCATGAGGCACAGCCGAGTGACGTAACCCCACCAGAAGAGGTAAATCCACCGGTATACCCACTCCCTGGAGGGGTATATTGCTATTATGCAATGGCTTATATTTTTGGGTGACTAAAAATATAGAAATACTTTTTGTTTCTCTTTTTAATCATCATTTGTGTTACTGTATTAGTGAAATAGTTCCTTCTTGCTAGGCAGAGTAGTGGTGATGCCCCCTCTTAGTTTTCTTTATCTCGTTTGCCAACGCTCTGAACTGAATTGTGTGTGTCTTTTTTTTTGTTGTTTTTTTTTTTTTACTGTGAGCGTTAAGATTCAGCTTGAGTTGTTGTTTTTTCCATGCTTCCTATAGTAGGAATTCTAAAGGACTGCTCATTGACCTGGTATTCAGGTTACTGTACGTAAAATTATTGCAAGACTGGAGAATATTTTGTTTTTTAAGTTGTTTTATGTGGGTTTGGAGTCTTTTTGGAAGCGATGGGGCAGTCTGTCTGACACAGGAAAGTTGCTGTTATGAAGGGCTACTGAGGAGGAGGAGGAGGTGATTCAAAAAATACAAATTCAAAATTTTAGACGGCTAAGTACTGGTACTGTGAGCACTTATGGAATTAAGCGTAGGATTGTAGTGTGTTTGCCATTGTTTGGATTCTGGCAGTCGGAGTGATTTTTTGCGAGGGTTTCTGCTGTGGCTGACTGGCGGCCGCCACCTTTTCCAGTAGGTACACTGGCGGATTTACAACGCTGAAAAGGTGCCAGCCAGCCAATCAAAATGCAGGATTGTGTGAATTTTTTTGTGGCCATTGTATAATAAAAGATCAATATAAGGCTGTTAGAATGTTTACAGCCAATCAGAAAGCTTCATTTCTCAGACCATTGTTATAATTTTATTTAATAAAACTGAGGAATTAGCTTAATGGTGCTTCATGTACTCTTATCACATTACATGAACTATATTCTGAAATTGAAATTTCTTCAGAGTGATGCTGTAGGCAGGCAGGCAGCATTGGTGCCCCCAAAAAAAAAACCACTAAAAGAAGAAACAAATCTCACTGGTGAAGAGGTTGAGAACTGATGCACTTTATGACTTACTGGGAGACAATCAGTGGCCCAGTGGTTAGAGCACAGAAATATGATCCTGAGCCCTGGTTTGAAATCCTGGAACTGACACTTGCTGTGTGACCCTGAGCGAGTAAGTTAACTTCCCTCTGCTTAGTGGTCTCTCGCTGTTTTTTCTGTGTGCTCTCTCTATCAATCTCCCTGTGTGCTTAAAGTGGCAGCAACATTATAGCATGAAAGGCACTATTTAAAACCCAGTGAGTCCAAACAAACTACAGTTCTGAGCTGCGTTCAAACAAATTGGATGCTGGTAGTTTGTAACCACTCTGTGCTGGCCATTTATTAATAGGACACTGATGTGTACAAATGTCTTGGTAGAGTGGACTGAGAACTAAATTTATTTAAAATGTTTTTTTTTTTTTTTTCCTAGATAAGAATTTCAGGTGCCAACTATGCTCCAAATAATGTTGGCAATTTACTCACCAGTTTTAAAACATAGTGAGTAAAACAAAAGTGGGATGCATACAAGTGTAAATCTGGCAAAAAACTATTACTTTTGAATCACTAGTTATGTTATGAAGCACTATTCTTTGCGCAGAGGAGTATTTACAAATGTTGGGTGAGTACAGGTACTCATTTAAAAAGATTTCTGAAGAGTAGTTCCTAAAATGAGGTGAGTGTAAAAGACTGGTACACACCTTATCTGGAACCATGGTCATGACTGTGTGGGTAAATGCCATCTACTGTGACATCATGACTGTAGATAAATATATTTATTCAATGTCTCTGCAGATCTACAGTGGTGAGAATATATGCATTTATCCAATGGTTTGACCACTCACCCCTATTGTATAAATATAAATAGATATTTTATTTAAAAACACATGAGGTTGAAGGCATTGTACAGTTGACAAGGACTCAAAAGTCAAAAACAAACCACACAGACTGGTCCGATACCATCTTACATCAACATTTTTAAACATAACCCCTTCTCCACTGGTTACAGTAAGTACTCCCAAACTGGCCACAATTAATCTGCCAAGGGCAATTGGAAACATTAAGGTTTTTAAGACTCTTAAAGCAGCTTAAAGACGTGGCCAGGGCTCCAGATAAGGTCTGTACCCGCCTATTTTACTCACCTGTCCTCATTTGAGGAAATATGCTTCAGAAATGTTTTTAATGCACACGAGTACTTGCCCAACATTTGTACATACTCCACACGCCAAAGAATGGTGCTTCAAATCATAACATAACTGGTGATTCAAAAGTAACATTTTTTTGACTGATTTACAGCACTTGTATGCATCCCACTTTTGTTTTATAACAGAAATGTTTTTGCGTCTTTGCATTTATAAGATTACTTTTAAAATTCAGAATTATAATAGACCTTTTTTTTAGGTTCATAGGTACAGTTAAATGTAAAATTTACACCCATGCATATGTTAATGTTTTTAACTCCCTGATGTCATGACTGTTTGCAGATTTCGTAACGCACACTGGTGATTTCTTTAGACTGAGTGCACATTTGAATTCATAGCTGTTTTTCATGGGTTTCAAAACTGATATCTGATTTGCTAATCACTGGGCATAGCTGCTGGCAGGCTGTACATTGCTAAATTTCTTCTTTAGTAGCCTTCACTGATTGAAATTTCTTTGAAGTTCACTGCTAAATAAGTATAACTGAAATGTCTCTGTCTAAGAAGAAGGCATCCAGTGATCCTAAGCAACCATCGGTGCTTCAGTTATTTGCTAAGAAAAGAATTCCAGCAGACACTGCACATGCTGAACATACAGTGAAGAAATCAAGACCTGAAGATAGTGTTCTGTCAGCTGGTACGCATGAATCTGATAGTAGTAGTAGTAGTATAGTTTCAGAGCCTAGTTCTGCTGCTACAGGCCCATTACTTGTTGCTTCACCCTCACCCTCTGATGCATGTGCAAGCACATCCTCCGATGCATGTGAAAGCACGTCACTGCCATCTAGTGAAGGCCACTCATTTTCAGTGGGTGAGTGTGTTGGTCACGATACTGTGCCAAGTGACATATCTGCTACTCCTTACCAAGCCCAGTTCAGCCAAAGTGTGTTTTCCTGTGACAAAATCACGTAAATTTAATGGTGATTACAAAACTCATAAGTGGGTAGAATATTCAGTACAGAGAGATGTTGTATACTGTTTTGCATGCAGGCATTTTACTAGCACTCAGATTGCACCTGAGGTGGAGGTCGGAATGGAAACATTCCTTTTGTCGATATTGGTTTCTGCAAATGGGAAAAAATTGGTCGTGCCTTCAGAAAGCACAGTGAGTCTGAGAAACACAAAGCATCTGTTGTAGCATGGTGGAATTTGAATATATACAGTCTTCATCAGGGATGACAGTCAGTTGTGAGATGTTTGAAAAATAGAGACAATGAAATTGAAGAAAAATAGACGCTATGTTGAATTACTACTGCATGCAGATACACTTAGACTGCAAGGTCTTGCCTTCAGAGGTGGGTGATGATGACGATAAATTCCGATAACAAAGGCAATTTTATTGAGTTTCTGAAAACATTATCTGCACATGACTCAAAATTAAAAGAAAATGTCTAGGAGATATAGTCATTATACTTCCAGAGTATCAAATGATTTGATTAATATAGTTGCAACATTAATATGAGAAAAAATTGTAAGTAAAGTTACAAATATTTCTTTGTTTTAGTCGATGAAACTAAGGATGTATCACGTAAGAGCAGCTCAGCTTTGTAATCCATTTTGTTGAGGGAGATGGTAATATCTCTGAAAACCACTTGCTGCTACCACATGGATAAACTAGATGCTGGTAGTTTGGCTGGTGCAATCAATCAGGCAGTATGTCAGGCTGGACTGTAGTGGAAGCACTGTGTGGTACAGTGCTATGATGGAGCCTGTCATGAGGGGTGCTTCAGTGGAGTACATAAGCAAGAATAAGAGAGACTTGCCTCAAGCTGTTTATATTCATTGTCATGCACACAGACTGAATCTTGTCTTGGTGCAAACAATTAATAATATATCAGAAGTGAAATAATTTTTCAGTATCTTACAGGCTGTATATGTATTTATTTTCAAAGTTCATCAAGACATGAGTTGTTTGTTAAAGTCTCAGAAAGAAGAAGGTCTACAAGTTCTGAACTGGAAACGACTGTGTGGTACACGGTGGTTTTACTGGTACAACTGTGTCAAGAAATTTCAGTTATGCCCAGAGTCCATTATTATAACACTTCATGCTATTCAGTTACAAAACACTGACAAAGAGGCAAGTAGCTAAGCAAAAGTCATCTGTTTAAAATTCAGAACTTCACCTTTGTAGTAACACTGTACAGCCTAGAAACAATTTTAAGGAGGATACAATCGGTGTCTGAGGAACTTCAGAGAAAAATTTGATTTGCCAAGTGCTTGTAATCTTGTTCAGTCTTCGAAAGTGAGCTCTTGTCTCTCACTTATGATTCACAGTGGCAGAAGATTTACAAGAGATACAACAAGCCGCTTGATCACTGTGGCATTGATTATGATGTAGTACGTCACTCAGCACACAAGAAGGCCACTGCGCAAAACATCAGTTGAGCCGAAAACTGACAGAATTTTTGTTTCATCCACTTTGGGAAACGGATCGAAATATAGAAATTCAGGACATCACAAGATCTAACAGTGATAGGCTTAAACAGGAAATATACCTGGCCTGCATTGACAGGTTTGTTACTGAACTGATTCACGCTCTCACAAGTAATCTGGACCTCTTAAAGTTGTTGCTGCTTTCATCCCAAAGGATGACAGTTTTCTGAATTACTCTGTTTTAAAGGTCCTAGCAGAATCTTACCCAGGAGCAAATATAGACACAGTTGCATTAGAGTCACAGCTGGAATCAGCAAAGGCACCTACAGAACAAAAATATGCAAAGTATTCATTGTGTCAGACAACAGTTGCAATGCCTTTGTAATGCATTTTCAGAAGTCCTGGAGATTTTGAACCTGGTGCTGGACACCTCTGTGACCACAGCTTCAAATGAACGCTTCTTCTCATGCATGAAAAGAGTGAAAACTTACTTAAGAAAGAGCTGTGGTGACAGACGACTCAGTGACTTAAAGATGATGGCATGTCAGCCACTGGAGGTGAAGCAGCTAGACCTGTCAGTAGCAATAGACAGATTTGCTCAGATGCGTTCAAGAAGATGCCCATTACTGAAGTAACATTACTATCTACAGTCAGTTAACCAGCAGTCCAGTTTGCAACTTGTGTTTGTGCCGCCAGTCAGCAGCCAGTCCAGTGTGCCAGTAGTGTTACCACCAGTCAGCCAACCAGCAGTCCAGTCTGCCAGTAGTGTCTCCAGTCAGCCAGCAGTCAGTGTGCCAGTTCTGCCCCAGTCAGCTCAGCAACGAGTCCAGTTTGCAACTTGTGCCTCCAGTCAGCAACCAGTCAGCCAACCAGCAGTCCAGTCTGCCAGTAGTGTCTCCAGCCAGTCAGCTCAGCAACGAGTCCAGTTTGTGACTTGTGCCTCTAGTCAGCAACCAGTCTAGTGTGCCAGTAGTGTTACCACCAGTCAGCCAACCAGCAGTCCACTCTGCCAGTAGTGTCTCCAGTCAGCCAGCAGTCAGTGTGCCAGTTCTGTCCCAGTCAGCTCAGCAACGAGTCATTTGCAACTTGTGCCTCCAGTCAGCAACCAGTTCAGTGTGCCAGTAGTGTTACCACCAGTCAGCCAACCAGCAGTCCGGTCTGCCAGTATTGTCTCCAGTCAGCCAGCAGTCAGTGTGCCAGTTCTGTCCCAGTCGGCTCAGCAACAAGTCCACTTTGCAACTTGTGCCTCTAGTCAGCAACCAGTCCAGTGTGCCAGTAGTGTTACCAGTCAGCCAACCAGCAGTCCAGTCTGCCAGTAGTGTCTCCAGTCAGATACCAGTCCAGTTTGCAACTTGTCCTCCAGTCAGCAGTAGGTCCAGTCTGCCAGCCTTTTCTCCAGTCAGATACCAGTCCAGTGTGCTAGCAGTGTCTCCAGTCAGCCAGCAGTGTGCCAGCAGTCTCAACTCAGATACCAGTTCAGTCAGCCAGCAATTCAGTGTGCTAGCAGAGTCTCCAGTCAGATATCAGTGTGCCAGCAGTGTCACTAGTCAGCCAGCAGTCCAGTGTGCCAGCAGCCAGTGTCTCCAGTCAGCTTAGCTACCAGTCCAGAGACAGTTTGCCAGTTTTGTCTCCAGTCAGCTACCAGTCCAGTTTGTCAGCAGTGTCCCCGACTAGTCAGCAGTCTATGTGCCAGATGCCAGTAGTCACCAGTCAGCTTCCAGCACTTCCAGTCACCTACCATCCCAATCTCCAGTGTGCCAGCAGTGTCTCAGCCTCCAGGCAGGTAATAACACTCTATGTACTTTGCTTTACCACTTTCATGGGTGTTTGGGAGGGAGTTTACGCTTTACATTATTGTAAGAGGGAGTAGTAGCTTTGGTGGGAGAGTTAAAGAGTACTTCCATTTGCTTTGTTGCAGTGATTGAAGTCTGGAAGACTTTCTTTATGTAACCCCTGGGACTCAGTTCTTTTTCCTTTTATTACAATTTTCTTACAGGTTTTTGGCATACAATTTACTAGGATCTTTTCTTTTATTACTTTTTTTCTTCAGGTTTTTTGGTCAGTGAGTTTTAATCAGCTCTTTTTCCTTTTATTTTTTTCTTTACAGGTTTTGGGTGTTTTGTTTTTTTTTTCATCAGTTCGTTTTCCTTTTATTACTTCTTTTACAGGTTTCATTGTATCATTTATTTTACTAAGCTCTTGTTTTAACAGAGAAGAAGTTAAAGTTCTCTCCATGGTTCAAGGTTCAGAGTATGCTTTCATAACAGTATAATTTCTCTCATGCTTTGATGTGTATTTTTTATGTACTGTAAGGTATTGGTATAGAGACGGTTCATTATTTTTAGTAATGTGTGTCTTAGCTTGTATAGTACCAGTCATTTGACATGAACAGTGTGGTAATATTTTTTTGGACACAGACAATGTGGTAACATATAGAGGATAATGCCTGATGTACAGGTGATAACCATGGTATAATTACTTTGAGTGCTGTCTAGGGCATCAGTAAACCTAGAGTGCACAGCTTGAGAGGTTTACAATTGCCCTAACAACCACAAGAGAGGATTACACCCTGGTTATCACCTGTACATCATGCATTGTCATTTACAGTGTATGGGACACGACATGAGAAGTCCCCCCAACATAAGTAATTTAGCCTTACCTTATTAATGAATCTGCACTACACCCACATGATTGTTTAGGAAAACAATTTATTAGGATACACGGACTGAATGACAGTGGGCCAAAATAACACCAGAGTTAAAATCTCTATCAGACATAGTGATTGCTAGACAATAAACTGTGACAATTGGAATGTTATTTGAATACTGTACTGAGACTAACAATCACATTCTGGGTATGTAGAATACTGGATAACACTGGTATTCCATTTTGTAAACCCACTGCTATGACATAGAGAGATAGGTTTATAAGGTTCTGACATCACAACAGTGGGATTACAAGGTTGTAATCTGTTTGATTTCAATGGGTAATAAGGGCTACCCATGCATTAATTTAATATTGTTTAATATTTGTACAGTTGAGGAATGGGACTTTCACTATACTGATGATTCCATAATTTGATGAAAACTAGCTATTTAATTTGAATCAACATCTGTAATGACCCATTTCAGATTTATAGTCAGACTTTACTATCCAGTTCATACCCATTTTTAAATTACTTAGTAACTAGCTCTATGTCATATTGACAAATGCCACCCTCTCTGGCTCCGCCCACACCGTGGCCCCACCCACACCGTGGTCCCACCCACATCATGCCCACCCCACCTTGCTACCCCTATGATTTTGCTGAAATGACGCCCCTGTGTAAATGAGTTCTGAAAAGAAGTAAAACAATATCTGTTAGATCTAGAGAATACATATGTTCCAGACAAAAAAGTATATAATAGTAAGAAGGGCAAAATATCAATATGGTTAACCAAGACAATCAAAAATGCAATTAAAAAAAAAATTCAACCTATAGAGCAATGAAAAAAGACAATAGTGCATATCATATAGTGAAATATAAAGAGGCTTTAAATACGTGCAAAAAATTAATAAGGAGGGAAAAAAATAAAGTAGAATTTAAAATAGCATGCACAAAAGATAATGGGAAGCCTTTTTTTGCCTATGTCAATAAAAATAATTGTGATAGGTAAATAGGACCACTAATAAACAATGGAATTGAAATTAGTGCAGCAGAACCAATGGCTACAGTCTTTAATTATTTTTTTGCTTCTGTATATCAAACTAAAAATAGTAATACCTCTGACCCCTATCACCTTTCCCATTCCCTCCCCATCCCCTCTAACAGCCCTACTCTTCCTTTCTTTTCATGCTCAAAATGTGACATCTATTGCCTGTGTATAGTTAAAATAATAATGTACATAGAACTTATAGATATGTAGATATGGGGTAGGATATTAAGACATGTGCCAGAGGCAGGCGCAAGGGCGGTGCAGCGCAAGTCCACTGGGCCATGGTGCACAGAATGCGATATTCAAAGGTTGTGCATGATGGCAAGTGCCAGTGCAACACAGCTGAATATTGCAGGGATGCACCATAGTACAGCCAGGGTGTGCCAGGGAGCAAACCAACATGAGCCACAGCGTAACCAGGGCTGCACCGGGGGCAAGCCAACATGTGCCATAGTGCAACCAGGGATGTACAATGGGCAGGGGTGCATGTGCCAGGACACAGAACAACAGGCACAGCAAGGAGCATGCCACCAGGGCAGGATGGACCACCACCAGGGTGCAGAGGATGCCAGGAGGAAGGCATGGCAGACACACAGCAGCAGGCCCCCGATCATGCACACCACAGTGGTGCACAGAGGCAGGGTGGCACCAATAGCTACTGGCAAACAGCCACCAGCAACCCCCACAGGAAGGCATGTGACATGCCACCTGGACCACAGCTGGTAACACACAGGCCAACAGCACACAACGCACATGCCACACAATACAAACAGAGAGCCCATGGTCACCCCAGGGCACAGCCACCAGCCAATGGGCGGAGACCACCAGGCACAACCCCAAGTCCACCCCAGACATACAACTCAGCCACTTTGCACACCACTGCAGCATGGCACCACATGCCAGGTGCAAAGCAGACACAGACACAGATGACTAACCATAGAAATGTGTATTAAAACAGGCATAAAACAACTATATACATATTAACAGGTAACTGGGTACAGGGAGCAAGGAATGTGGAGGCCACGTACAAACTGGGAGGCCGGGGAAGGGAAGGAGGCAGGGAGACAGGGGACATGGCTAGACAAGGGGACAAGGGAGGGGGGACAAGGAAGGGAAACAGTAGCAGGCTAATGGGCCCTATGGCCATCCATGCCCCACTGGTGCCTGACACCAATGTCTGCACTGCGACCTGCACAATGTCCAGTGCAGCAGCCATGCCACCTGGAGCGTGACAGTGGTGACCTGAAGGATCCACCTCAGGAGCCTGGTGTTGACATCAGGGTGACAGACACCTAAGATAAAGGAGGGGACATGGTATGAGTGCATGTCCGTATGATCGTTGCCCACCCACCATGTGCAGTGGACAGCGGTGACATGTGCCCCTGAGATGGCAGACAGCCTCCTGCAGCATGTGCACCGACACAAGCCACCAACCTGACTATCTGCAGCCACACAGAACACTGTACACCAACACCACCCATGTGCTGCACACCACAACCATGGTAGCCAGGCGACAGGGCTAAGTGGTGGGATGGCAGTGGTACAGCTGGTATCTGGGTGCACCCACAGCCCACCTGCAGCAGCCACACACATGTGTGATAGCCACGGCATGGTGCAATGGACACCGCGGGTGGTGCACAGCTGGAATGGCCATGTGTACAGTGGGCTGTGACCCTCCCCCACTTTGCACAACTTCATACCTTGGAACAGTGCCTACCTGCATGCTGCAGAGCACCCTGCACCTGTCTGGCAGCACCGCCCATGTGGCCTGCATCCTGCACCTGAGCCCCTGCAGTGGCCCACCCTGGCACACCCGCAGCACCAGCCAGCCGTGCTCTCCTTCTATCCTCAGGGCCTAGTAGGGAAACATGGAGAAAGACACATTGGTACCTGGCAACACCACATGCCCCCCCCAGCACAGCATGCCCCTTGGCTCAGCACAGCTGCAGCGTGGTGGCACAGCACACCCATGGTGCACCGCCATGGCCAACAGAACACACAGCCCCAGTCAACCCCTCTGCTACATGGTGTGCCACCCTGCAGGCCCCCACAGAACACTGAATGGCATGTACATGGGCGTAGTGCACTTATCTGGATGTGGCACAGCACCCCTCCAGATGCATACCAGTAGTGCCTGGACCTCTCAGGGTCCCTCCACTGCAGGTCCCTGTAGTGGTAGTGGCATTGCTTACTGCTGTGCTGTGCCCCTGTCATCTCCTCCATCCCCTCAGCCACCTCCTGCCACACCTCTGTCCGTGGCTGATTCAGGGGCATCTGGCCGAACAGACTGCTTGCATGTGGCTCCACGAGGACCACAAGGTTGATAAGCTCTACTTGCAACCAATTAGGTGCCCTGGCACTGCTGCAGTGTGGCATGGTTGTATCAGCAGTAGCAAAACCAAAATGGTGCCCAGTAGTGCACGAGTTACACGTGCTGGGGATGCGGACCTCGCACGGTGATGCGTTGCCATCACTAATTTCGTAGCCACAGGGATGCGCGACACAGCCGGTGCCCCACTGGCACGTGCCACAGATCACCCAGAGGATCAAAGAGCAATCATGGGGTCAAGGATCAGCATGCGCACCGTGTGCGACTGCGGGATTGGGCTCACCATGCATGGGGTGCAATGGGGCATGTGGGCACCATGGTCCATGGGTCAATAGTGCCCGGGCGCCATAGGGCATAGAGTGCACGAGTGCAACATGCCCAATAGTGGCAGAGTGCTGTAACGCATATAGTGCAGTGTGCGTAGGTTGCACCAGTGATGTACGTGACAGCACTGCATGCATGCATGCTGCCGGGCCTATTGCACACATCACAATGTTGTGCCATGGCTTGTGCATTAGCAACACCAATGCACCATGCGCAATTTTGCAATATTCAGCTAGCATATGCAGATTAGTAAATCAGCATATCCATGGTGCATCAGAGGCATTTGCATCCCATTACAGTTGTGCATCCCCTCATTTGCATGCAATGCACTATAAAGGCACCACAGGACTGCACAGGCTCCTTCAGAAGTAAGCCACTGGGGGGTCACGTGACCGCGTCATGCTGTGAAGACGTGCTTTTCACAGCTCTCTCCTCCGGTCCTTAATTTATCGAGTTAATCACTGCTAAAAGAGCTTTGGCACCTAATTGGACAGGCTTACGTGTTCTGGAACTTAGGATGGAGCGGTTAAGTGATCTCCATGACGAAATCGCCAAAAGCATCAATATAAGGGTGTAAAAGTCCTTGGCGGGCCTAGCGTGAATTGCGTGAGCCAAATCTCCATTTCAGCTGCAGAGATGATCAGCTTATGGCGGCCCTCGCGCCCAGACTGGAGAGTTTGGAAAATAAGCTGGAGGGGCGACTGGCGCTGATAGAGGCGCAGGTTGAGAGGCAAAATGAAAGAGTGGAGGAGCTGGAAAGCCGCATATCGACCGCAGAAGATGAGCTGAGCCCCATGGGCAGAAGAATTAAAGAGCTGGAGGCACAGGTGACTGAAATGAGGGAAACCCTAGACTACCAGGAAAACTATCTGAGGAGAGACAATCTAAGGCTGAGAGGGCTGCCTGAAGGCAGGGAAGGTAACGACATGCTGGGCTTCTGTGCAAAAACTCTCCCTATGCTTCTAGGGATGCAGCCAAAAGGAGGAAGGCTCAAATTAGAGAGAGCACACCGCAGGTCATGCCTAGGCCACAAAATGGTCAGCCACCCAGGCAAATGATAATTCGTTTCCATAACTATCAGGACAGACAGGCCTTGTGGAAAGCATATAAATTCTGATCGCAGCTTCAGTTTGAGGGAGTTCGTTTGTTTCTCTCTCAGGATTACTACCCCCGGATTGGAAAGAAGAGAAGGGAATTCAATGAAGTTATTGCGAGCTGCCAGAGGATTGGAGTGGAATGGTTTATGGTGTTCCCTGCCATTTTGAAAATCAAACATGAGGGAGCCACTTACAGCTTCTGGGAGGTGGAGAAGGCGAGGAGCTTTCTGAGGAGCTGCAAAAGAAAATCGGATAAACTAGAGGAAGTGGAGAAAGTAACATCCTCATTTGTACCCATGCTTGGGTGCAGTGTTTTGCTCACGAGGTTCCAGAGGGCATGTTATGAACTTTTACTAATAAAACTAAGCGGATGTGAAGATGGATGCATGATCTGTCTCTGGAGATATCCCACCCCACACCACACTATTGTGTAGGTTTTGAAAGCTGTCACGGTTATGAGTAAGCCTCGGGGTGTTTGCGGGGCTGGCGCGGAGTTTTGTGGAGCACGGCCTATCCGGAGTATCCCCTGGGAGGTGGTCTCCTGATATGGAAAAGTGGTAAAAGAATCCAGCCTGGCAATATGGGGCTCAGAAGACTTCTCCGTACTGTGGGGAAGCATATCGGAGACGAAGGACAAAGGGGCAAAGGACTATCCTGCAACCTGATGTGGTGTGGGGGGCTGTATACCTACGAGCTATGGTGCAGAATGCTGTAATTATGTAGCGTGAAACTGAGGGGGGTCACGGGTCGGGAGGTTGAACATAGAGGATTTTCTATTTTCTATGGTTCAAACCCTACTGATGATGGGGGAACATACCGGCGTGATGATCAAAACACCTGTATGAGTTTTTGAGGGATGTGCTGTAAATAAGTTCTGGGTTTAGCTGTTGTTGGGGGAATGTTATACTGTGTTTGTTTATTCTAGATCCACAATTCTGAGCATTTGAGAACCCGATTGGATGATCAGACAGGGCTAGTATCAAAATGGAGGAGGGGAGAGGGCCCAGGGCAAAAGACTGAGTGCATGGCCAGTAAGACCAAAGTAAAGTCGCTTCATGGAATGTGAGGGGTATCGCCCTGCCAAGAGAACTATGCTCCTCACTGCGCTTGAAACGGGTTGATGCCAGTAGGCCTCCTGCAAGAAACACACCCAAACCCAGCTGAACATAAGAAATTGATCAGGAATTGGGTAGGGAAGTGTATGCTGCCTCATTCTCCTCGAGTAAGAGGGGTAGCAGTTGTTATTCACAAAATTTACCGCTTCAGGCACTCAGAGCGGTCTCTGATAAGAAGGAGGGCAGATATGTTTGTTGAGGGGATTCTGGGGTCAATCGGTTCACGTCTTGGTAGTGTCTATGCCCCGCCGCCACCGATCCCCAATTTTATAGAAACCTCCCGAAAGTCCTGGTAAAGAGCAGTTTAAGGATTAATTATGGGAGGTGATTTTAATTGTACCTCAGACCCAGTGATGGACCACCGGAAGGCAAGGGCAAAGGGTAGGTTTTGAAGGAATGGAGGAAGGGCTGCTAGACCTTGACCTAGTGGACGTGATGGAGGACGGCCAACCCAAAAGTAAGGAGTTCACCTTTATCGCACTCACATAAGACATGGTCTAGAATTGACCATGTATGGTGAGGGGGTGTATCAGAGGACTGTAGAAGTAAAACACTAACCTATTCATATCTCAGACCATGCCATGGTCAAGGTGACGCTTGATATAGAGGGTCTAGGGTGAGAGAATGAGGATGTGGAGATTCCCTATATTTAATGGGGAACGAGAACTTAAGGAATACCTTCAGATGCAAATGAAAGGTTATGTTGACCTAAATATGGAATCTGCCCCATCCTCACAGATATTATGGGATGCGGGAAGGCCTATATGAGGGGGCAATCATTGTCTGTGTCCGGTATAAAAAGGAAAAAATGGAAATTCAACTCCTTCTCCAAAGAGCTAAGGAACTGAGGGTCGGGTACTGAAAGGGATACAGCTAGTGAACCGCTATTAGCAGCAGTGGGGAGAATTGAACAACTTGCTTGACAGCAGGCTGAAAAGGAAAGCTCTGGCTTGTGAAGCAAAATTTATGAATGGGGAATAAGCCTGGCCCCTCCTTGTTAATCTGATTAAAGGCAGAAGGGGAAGAACAGAGTTCTGGAGATAAAGAATAAAGACGGAAGGTGATGAGGACCCCAGGCTATTAAGGAGATTTCAGAATTTTATAGTAACTTGTACCATAAAGAAGCAGAAGGGACCGGGATGCAATGGAGCATTTTTGAGTCGGCTTAGCTTGAAGCAAGTATCAGAACAACAAAGGATGTCCCTGGAAGCATGCATTACTAAAGAGGAAATTGGGAAGGCCATAACAGGGTATCAGGTCGGTAAGGCAGCAGGCCCAGATGGGTTCCTTTATTGAATTTTATAAGACCGTGGTCAGCAGGTCAGATCTGCTCTGGGACGCTTTTGGGGCACTAGGAGGGATCCTTACCACCGCCTATGGATTTGGCAATTATCTCAGTGATTCCCAAGCCAGGGAAAGACCCGAGGGAATGTGCAGCATACCGCCCTATTTCATTAGTGAATGTGGATGCTAAGATTTATGCAAAAGTATTGGCGGGCAGGCTTGAGTCCCTGATGCCCAGCCTAGTCGATCCAGACCAGACAGGATTCATAAAAGGTAGGCATTCATACCACAATGTCAGGAGACTCTTGAATGTGATTTGGGCTTCTTCTCGGCATCCGGGGCCCACCTTGGTCCTGGCCCTGGACGCCGAGAAGGCATTTGACCGAATTGAATGGGAGTACATGATGGTAGTTTTGGAAAGATTTGGGCTCGGCCCGGGCTTTCTGAATATGGTGAGGGCTCTTTACCGGTCACCAAAGGCAGCTGTGATGGTCAATGGCGGCCTGACACAGGTTTTTGAACTGGGCAGGGGAACGAGACAGGGGTGCCCTTTATCTCCCTTGTTGTTCGACTCTGCGCTGGAGCCTGATGTAGCTATTAGACAGTGTGACAGGGTGAAAGGGTCCAGGTGCTGGGGGTGGCACCACAAACTCTTTATATGCTGACGATATGATTTTATATCTAAGTCATGTAGAGGAGTCCCTTCCCGCAGTATTGGACATGATCGAGAGTTTTGCACTGTTCTCGGGCTATAAAATAAATCTGGCAAAATCCGAGGCAATGTATCTGGGAGGGGGGCTCCAGATGGGTCTGCAAAAATGGGGACTGAGAGAGGTGAGGGGGGCCTTAAAATATCTGGGGTTAACATTGGAAGCTCACTGGCCGATTATATAGGCTTAACTATACGCCAATGATTGAGGTGTGCTTAGAGACATGAGAAGATGGAAGATGTACCCAATGTCATGGATTGGCCGGATGAACATTATAAAAATGAACATTCTTCCCAGGATACTGTATTTTTTGCAGATGCTACCCAACAGACTTACTAATAAGGACATAAAGAGACTAGATAGAGGGTCTCTGGTTACCTATGGCAAGGGGAAAAACCTAGAATTGGCCTTCAGAGACTGAAACTAGATACGAGGAGGGGGGCTAGGCTTCCAGACGTTAGAAGCTATTTTTGGCTTCTCAGGCTAGGATTATAAAAGATTGGATTCAGGCCCTAAGCAGCAAGCTGGATGGACCTGAAGGGAAGGGGCTTGTGGTCGCCTCCGCCTTTCTGAGGAAAAAGGGTAAAAAGGCCTATTTATTTCAACAGAATCCTAATCCGTTAGTTGTCTGGACCCTGGAGGATGGGAGCTGATGAGGGCCAGGATCGGAGGTGATAAAATGGAGACGCTGCTCCTCCACTAGTGGCAACCCCTCTTCCTACCCGGGCTGGAGGATCAGGGTCAAGCTGGGAAAGAAGCGGATTCAGTGTGGTCTGGACTTGTATAAGGGCATGCTTTTCCCTCTCTGGAGGAACTAAAGACTGGTTGGGGATCCCAGTTGGTCACTCATTCAGGTTCTTCCAAGTGAGGGACTTTGTTCGTAAGTTAGGGAACCAAGCTCACAGCCACTGCTCCAGCTGAACCTAGAAGGGCAATCTGAAGCTCTGTGAGTGACCCTAAGGGATGATAGGGGTGGTGGTTCGTATACTAAGAGTGGGATTGACTGAGGACAACTCAAGCAGGAGAACAAGATGGGAAAAGGATTTAGGAATTGAGTTGTCAGAGGCGAATTGGGAGCTAATGGTGGAGACGCATATGGGCCTACTATTATCTAATAAATATAAGGAAGCAGCCTATAGGTTTATCCACAGGCTCTTTTTTCCACTCGTCATGGTTCATAAAGTCGTCTAGAGGTTCCAGAAACTTGCCCACGCTGCACCAAAGAGGTTGGTACGATTTCCATTGTTTCTGGAATGCTCTCGCCTGCAAGGCTTCTGGAAAGAGGTGGTAGGATTCATAAATGAGAAAGCAGAGGCTGGGGTACATATGCATCCAATTGACATACTGTTTGGGATTGAATGGGGGGAAAAGGAAGATGGTACCCTGCACAAAAAATGGGTTAGAGTGGCCTTAGCAATTGCGAGGCAGTGTATCTTAAATACATGGGTATCAGCTCAGGTCCCCACCCTTGCCCAGTGGAAGACCTTGGTCATGTCTGCTTTGGCCATGGAGAGAAGGGCTTTCAGATCCAGGGAAGTAGAGATGTTTTGGTGCTATTTGGAATCCGCTTTACTTTGCTATCTCTGCCTGCCTAGGGTATATGGCCAGGGAGGGAGACTAGGAAATGTGCCTAGATGCAAGGGTAGGTGGGTATGCCACTCTGATGATTGCCCTCCTGACGAATGTAACAAAATGCTGTCCTTGACTGATGTTACCTCCAAGCAGTATTACCTATTTTTGGGCTCATTAACTGACTAATTAATTGATTGATTAATTAATGGATTGGTTGGTTAAATACTTCGCCTGTGTTGGGACAATGAAATGTGGATCTTTGTAAATAGTTTTTAATTACTTATTTAGGGTACAGGGGTGGGGAGTAAATCAGAGAGTTTAGGTCTCTCTTGGGGGGGGGGGTATTTTTTTTTTTGTGCAGTTTACAGGTTCTTTGGACTTTGAAGTTTATTAACTTACCCTAAAGGTCTGGTCAAATATGTATATGAGGGCGTAGGGATAAAATTAAAATTTGTTTAGACCCTCTGCCTTGTGATAATGTGGTAAATGTCACTGTATCTGCATTATATGTCTGTTTGCTTTTTGTATATATGTTTGGAAATGCAAATAAAATTTGTTATACAAAAAAAAGAAGTAAGCCACCAGGCTGTGGGTCTGTCGGGATAGTCGAATGGGAGGGCGGTGTGGGTTGTAGCCATCACTGGCCACATGTTTATTCCCACAGGACTAAGCATGATGGATCATGAGAGGGTTGAGGAGCGTGGGCCTGCATGGAAGCGCAGGCCCAACTTCACGAGGGCAGAGACCTATGCCTTATTCAAGGCCTACCTGGACCAGGAGCCTCTTCTGAGTAGCTCAACAGGCACCCCACACACCCGGTCAACAGCATGGGAGGGTGTGGCCAGGGCTGTGAATCAGCAGGGCATCCATCAAAGGACTGCACAGGAGTGCAAGAAGAAGGTCGGCACAGACCGGAGGTGGATTAAGGAGAAGGTGGCTGCCATCCGGACCGCACATGCTGCCACAGGCTGTTGCCGCAGGAGGAGTTGGTGGTGGTGCCCATGTGGTGCAGCACTGTTGAGGGGGTACCTGTGGCAGATTCCAGAAAGGAAGCAGCCCATCACTGCATGGTAGGTACAGCAGCACCTGGGGCAGGGGGGCAGGGGTGTGTGTGCTAGCAGCACTAATGCAACTGTTCCCTTTCAGCTCCAGAATGCCTGCATGCAGGGGTGGGGGTGTCCACCATGGGGGTGATCCTGGACCTGGAGAACCATCCTTCCACCTCCACCAGTGTCAGGGGGCCAGACTGCAGGCAGCCCAAATCCATTGTCCATCTGGATGCCTGTGGCCTGGTTGCTGACAAGGCCCTGGCTGTGTTTCAGCATGACGCTAGCCATGGCGTCCAGTATGCCGAGACACAGATCAGGGCAGGGTCTGGGACCGATGATGATTTGGCCATTATCCTGGATAGTGGTGTTGCCATTCAGTGGGAGGCACCCATACCACACATCCACCACAGCAGCGCAGATGGTGCCTTGGTGGTGGTTGTCTGCCCACCGGCCCCCACACCCGGTGTTGCCATAGGCTCCATCAGTGTGAAGCAGGCTGATTGGGGTGGCAGTGGTGGTGCAGCTGCACTGGTACTGCTCGGCGCACAGTGGCCGGAGGGGCAGCAGCCAGATGATGTTGAAGGGGGGCCGGGAGCAGTGCCCACCAACGGTGCACCGCAGAATGAGCAGCCCCAAGAGGGCCCCTCTGTGCAGCCCCCACCAGTGTGGGAAGCTGGGCTGTGGGGTTGAGCATCACCCAGGGGGCTGACCCCTTCACTGTGCACACCTGTCTGCTACAGGCCTCCATGGAGCAACAGGTGTTGGTCATGGCAGGGGTGTGTGCACTCCACACAGATCTGCTCCAGGCCACAGGGAGGTGTAACAGGGACTTTGAACAGCTCCTGGCCAAGACCACACATATGCAGGAGGACATGACCACAGCCCTGGATAGGCTTACCGCTGCGATCATGGCCAGTCTAGCACCACTGGCCACCCTGGTGCATGGCCGTCCACTGCAGACCCCACGGAGTGCCTTCTCCACCCCTCGGTCATGTTGTCGTGTGAACCCCTCTGTGTCGATGCCGGGATCCGCTGTGGGCATTCTGGGCACACCTGAAGCGGGCATGTTCGGGTGCCTGAAGACACCTGCAAGGAACTGGTCATGTTCCCGCAGTGACACATCTGGGGGATCATCACAGATACCCCCTGTGGCTGTCGCACAGCCCACGTCTGTGGGGTAGTCTCAGCAGGGCTGTCCATGTGTCCACAGTGGACGTGCGACCACGCGGCAGTCCTGAGCTACCATCCTCCCTGTCCTCTGTCTGCTGCTGTCCTGTGTGCACATTGGTGTGGCGTGTGCATATGCATTCCAGGGACGTGGCATCCATGGTCGATGCTGCACACAGGCCTTGTGCACACACCCAGCCGCTGGCCACTGTGGCATGTGCATGATGATGCCAACACAGCACCAGCCACTACTGTGCACCAGTGTTCAGCGTCTGACACATGCCCGTTGGCGGCCTCTGGGTGTGCGCATGTAGGTGCCCATGTGCATGTGCGGGTGTGTGTAGGTGTGTGTGTGTGGGGGTGTGTGCAGTGTTGTATGGGGTGCTTCTATTGAGTCCAGTCCCATTCCCATCCACGTTCCCCTCCAGCCATTACTGTCATGGGGCCCATGCTGTGTCATGGTCCGTGGGACAAGCATGTGGTCATGTTCACCTACCTGCATATACTGTAGTGCTCCTCTGCAATTGTGTCCCGGTGCTGCTGGGCCATCCTGTTCAGCCAAGGTTCCCCTTCACCCAGAGGGGGCTGCTCACTACCACCTGGCCTGGCAGCCGCGTTGTCCCCACTGATGTTCCCCTCATCAACCTAGACAGCTATCCCATGGTTGATGGCCATGTTGGGTAGTATACAGAAGGTCAGGAATAGGCCACAGGCCTTTGAGGGGCTGTACTGTAGGGCACCACCAGACCTGTCCAGGCAATGGAACCAGGCCTTCAGCAACCCAAACACATGCTTGATGATGGTCTGTGTGCTGGCATGTCCCTCATTGTATTGCTCCTGCACTGAGGTTGACAGGTACTGGTACGTGGTAAGCAGCCAGGGCTGGAGTGGGTATCTGCTATCACCTGTGTGTTGACATGTCTGCTTAACATGGTGGTCTGTGTAGCTGCACCCCCCACCTTCCCGGCCACACCTTCTGGTGCCCCTGGCCTAGCATCCCCCACACCCTGCCCTGTTGTGCCAGGCTGCTCATTCCAACAGCATACTCACCTACTAGGTGGCTGGTGGGGATGTCCCCACTCTCGAACCTGTGGCACAGTGCTGACTGGTGCCAGATTAGGGCATCATGTGCTCCACCAGATGTGGCACAGACATTGATTATGCACTCCCTGGCATCGCACACCACCTGGCAGTTGACGCTGGGGTAGCCCTTCCTGTTGATGTGGTCTACCCCCTCTGGGCCAGGTGGTGTGCGGGTGCCTTCATGGGTGCAGTCGATGGCCCCTAGCATGCCAGACATACGTGCCACCCTGTGGAATTCCTGCATGTTCACTGTACACTCTGCCTGTGTGCTGGGGAAATGGATGTATTCCACAGCATGTGGCAGCAGTGTATTGAGGAATTGTGTGAGGAGCCATGACGCGGCCAATTGGGTTATGCCTGTAGTGTCCCCTGTTGGTCTCTGGATGGTACCCATGGTGAGTAGGCACATGACGGCCATGACTATGGTGTCCACCGACAGAGCATGGCTCCATCTTGTGGGTGCCTGCATCTCATCACAGCACAGCTCACAGACCTGCTTCAGAATTGCCCGGTTCAGGCAGTACTGGCCCACAATCTCTGTATCACCATACTGTTCAAAGGTGGTGCGGGCACGGTACCTCCTGTTTTGGGCATACTGCCAATGGGCCCTTCCACGGCCATGCCACTCTGTCTCCTGCCTCCTCACACTCCTCATTACTTCCTCCATCTAGAAGGTGGCACTGGCCATGGCCTGGCTGTCCTGCCTCCCCAGGTGGCTGTCTCCCCAGGCACCCCCAGTTGTGTGCTGCTGCGTGTGCCCCAGCACTGGGTGCACACCTGTGTTTGGGGTTCCCAGCTGGCAGCCTGTTGGCTGTAGCCTCTGCCTCCCACCCATCTGGGCACTTTCACTGCCCCTCCTATACCAGATATTGCAGACACACGCTGCTGATGTTGCCCTCGCACCTGTCTCACGCGCACACATACAGCCACTCGCACACACAGGCACAATCAGTGTCACATGCCCAGTCCCACACTCTGTTACAATTCCTGCCCACCTCTGTCTCTGTCTTGCACCCCTCCTTCTGTCCTGCCTGCCCACTCACTCTCCCTCTCTATTGCCTCCCCGTGGCGCAAGCCTCCGTCCCTTGCTTGCTCTCTCTTTTTATGGGTTCAAGTTAGCTCCACACATGTCCCTGTTGCTCCGCCCTTGCACCATTTGCTTGCTGTTGAATATCGCACTGCACCACTTATTCATGGCTACGCCCCCTGCACTTGCGCATACATTCATTAGGGTTGCGCACTAGCACACTGCAAATTGCGCAGCGCAATGACTCCCATTGAATATCTCTCTTTAGCACATTTCTTCACTTGTGCAGGCACATCTCAGTTGCGCCATGTGCAACTGCTTTGAATATCCCACCCATAGTGTACATAACTAGCTCTAGAACATATAGAACTTATAGATGGGTAGATATGGTGTGCATAACTAGCTCTACATTATTGTATCCACTGCACAATGCATGTCAAATTTGATACTGTAATGAACTGACTCCCTGTATAATTTCTCTGCTCTACTGTACCATGTACTGTATGTCCCCGAGTTGACCCTGAAAAAGGGACTGTAATTGTCTCTGTGGTCCTGCCTGGTCACCAAAACTCAAATAATAATAATAACAATACCAGTACGGAACTAAACCACAACTATAAAAAAGGTGTAGCTAGGAAATTGAGTATTAGTGAGACAGAGGTTTTAGAGCAACTGAATAAAATCAATATTTATAAGTGATCAGGTCCAGATGGATTATGCGCAAGGCTATTAATGGAAACAAGGACTTCTATAGCTGCACCTTTTACTTTTCTTTGTACTAAATCTCTAGCTATAGAAGAAATATCGGAGGCCTGTGGGAATGCCATTATAATACTGATATATAAAAAAGGTAGCAAATCAAATCCATCAAACTATAGAGCTATCAGTCTAACATGCATTTTATGTAAGGTTATGGAAACCATCATTAAAAAAACAGGTTAGAATTAGAGTTGTTAGATAAGACTTTTTATAGACAAAAAACAACATGGTTTTAAAAAAAGCAGGTCATGTACAACAAACCTGTTAGCTTTTTATGAAAACGTCAGCAATACCATGTCTCACAACCAGCCAGTGGATATCATATTCTTAGATTTTGAAAAGGCGTTTGACAACGTACCACACAAATGCATAATAATGGAATCACTTCTAAAGGAAAGAATTGTTGAGTACCTAGAGGCTATTGGGGCACAGGACACAAGGCAGCATGTGTTCACAGCAGGAAGGTCATGTCAGACTAATCTAATTGATTTCTTTGACTAGGTGACCAAAGTAGTAGTAGACCAGAGAGGGGCTGTGGACATGGCCTACATGGACTTTAGCAAGGCATTTGACACAGTCCCACACAAAAGATTAGTAGTCAAATTAACCAGCCTTGGAGTGGGTCCCAGGGTGGTAGCCTAGGTAAAACATTGTCTGAACAACAGGACACAGAAGGTAATTGTAAATGGAGTCCACTCTGAAGAAAGAGGGTTTACTAGTGGCCTACATGGACTTTAGCAAGGCATTTGACACAGTCCCACACAAAGATTAGTAGTCAAATTAACCAGCCTTGGAGTGGGTCCCAGGGTGGTAGCCTAGGTAAAACATTGTCTGAACAACAGGACACAGAAGGTAATTGTAAATGGAGTCCACTCTGAAGAAAGAGGGTTTACTAGTGGGGTACCGCAATGTTCAGTAGTGGATCCAGTCCTTTTTAATGTCTTTGTAAGTGACATTGTGGAGGGACTGGAAGGAAAAGTATGCCTCTTTGCAGATGACACAATGATCTGCAACAGGGTTGATACACAAGGAGGCCCGGAAAGGATGAGAAGGGACTTGGCAAGGTTGGAGGAATGGTCAGCAGTATGGCGTCTTGGATTCAATGTAAAGGAGTACAAAGTAATGCACCTGGGAAACAAAAACCCAAGGGAAGATTACACAATGGGGGGGAGGCAGTAACAACAACAAAAATGGAAAGGGACCTGGGGGTAATCATATCAGATGACATTAAGGTTGGCAAGCAATGTGAAAAGGCAGTGGGGAGGGCAGGGGGGATACTGGGATGTATAAGGAGAGGCATCACCAGCAGAAAACAGGAAGAAAGAAGAGAGAGAGAGAGAGAGAGAGAGAGGGGACATGATAGAAACATTTAAGTATCTCAGTGGAATTAATAAAGTCCAAGAGGGTAGCATCTTTCAGAAAAGAGATGTGCAAGAACATGGGGACACAAATTGAACATAGAGGAGGGATGGCTCAGAGGCAATGTGAGGAAGTATTTTTTCACAGAGAGGGTTGTGGATGCATGGAACAGCCTTCCTGAGGAGTTTGTAGGGTCTAAAACTGTGGGAGAATTCAAGAATGCATGGGACAGATATAGGGCAATTTTTGTTGGGGGTAGGAAGAAAAAGGCTGTTGGTTAAATAGGATCTGCAGCTTATCCTCTAGGTAGGAACATGGGCAGACTAGGTGGGCCAAGCAGTCCTTATCTGTCATCAAAGTCTATTTTTCTATGTTTCTATCCTGCCAACGTTTTCCCTTAATGCCTTGTCCAATTCCTCCCCCTGTGCTGAAGGCCTGTATGCCGTTCCCCTGCAAATAATCGCCCCAGCTCCTATCTCCAGTGTAACCCAGAGCACCTTCAGCCTTTCCTTTTGCCTCTAGATTCCTTTAAACTTCCGTAGCTTGGATACCCTCCCTCACATGCAAGATAACCCCCCCCTCCCTTCTCTATCCCTTCTGAACTAAGTGGCTCCTGACATGAGCATATCCCAGTCATGAATTTCAGTGCACCATGATTCAGTTACAGTCATTATATCCAGATCCTCTTCCAACCTTGACAGCCTCCAGGGCCAAAATTGTTTTTCCTAGATGTCTTGTGTTGGCCTACATGACTGCCCAAATCTTTCTCCCTTTTTGCTTGCAGCACCCTCTTACTTACCCCCTTTCTACCTGTGATGCTCCCTTCAACTTTACCTAACCTCCCTTTCTCTTTGTTGCTCCCTTTGTTTCTTGTCCAGTTTACCTCCCTTGCTGTTTTGTTTTTGTTCTTACAACCCTTGTCCACCTCCCTTACCTTCCTCCCTTCAACCTGCACCCTGGCCCTCAGAGGATTTTCAGTCTGTGCACTTGCTCACTGTTGCTTTAACCTGTGTGTGTATTGGGGGGGTAATTTATGCCTCCCTTGGTAATACAGCCTCCCCTTCTGTCAGCTTAAATGCTCATCCGTGTAACTTTTAAACCTCCCGTTGAGTACTGAGGTTCCTTTCAGGAAAGGATGTAGGCCTTTTTGCTTTAATTTTATTTCAGTACCTGTATTTGTGTCTCTGTTATTTGTATCTGTATCTGTATTTGCATATCTGATATTTGTATCTGTATCTGTATTTGCATCTCTGATATTTGTATTTGTGTCTCTGGTATGTGTGTTTGTATTTGTATTAGTGTCTCTGGTATTTGTATTTGTGTCTCTGATATTTGTAGCTATATCTGTATTTGTGTATCTTGTATTTGTATCTAGCTATATTTGTCTCTCTGATATTTGTATCTGTATCTGTACTTGTATTTGTGTCTCTGGTATTTGTATATGTATCTGTATCTGTATTTGTGTCTCTGGTATGTGTATCTGTATTTGTATTTGTATCTGTGTCTCTGGTATTTCTATTTGTGTCTATGGTATATGTGTCTGTGTTTGTATTTGTGTCTGTGGTATTTGTATCTGTATCTGTATTTGTATCTCTGGTATTTGTATATCTATCTGTATTTTTATTTGTGTCTCTGGTATTTGTATTTGTGTCTCTGGTATGTGTATATCTATTTGTATTTGTGTCTCTGGTATTTGTATCTGTATTTGTATTTGTGTCTCTGGTATGTGTATCTGTATCTGTATTTGTATTTGTATCTGTATCTGTATTTGTAGCACTGGCATTTGTATCTGCATCTGTATTTTATTTGTGTCTCTGGTATTTGTATTTGTGTCTCTGGTATGTGTATGTGTATTTGTGTCTCTATATCTGTATCTGTATTTGTGTCTCTGATATTTGTATCTATATCTGTATTTTTATCTGTGTCTCTGGCATTTGTATTTATGTCTCTGGTTTGTGTATTTGTATTTGTGTCTCTGGTATCTGTATCTGTATTTGTGTATCTGGTATTTGTATCTATCTGTATTTGTGTCTGGTATTTGTATATGTATCTGTATTTGTGTCTCTGGCATTTATATCTGTATTTTTATTTGTGTCTCAGGTATGTGCATCTGTATTTGTATTTGTAGTTGCGTCTCTGGTATTTGTGTATGCATCTGTATTTGTGTCTCTGATATTGTATCTGTATAAGTATTTGTATATCTGGTATTTGTATCTATCTGTATTTGTGTCTGGCATTTGTATTTGTATGTGTGTCTCTGATATTTGTATCTCTAGTATTTGTATCTGTAATTTTATTTGTGTCTCTGGTATTTGTATTTGAGTCTCTATATCTGTATTTGTGTCTGGTATTTGTATCTGTATTTGTATCTCTGATATGTGTATCTGTATCTCTAATATTTGTATCTGTATTTGTGCCTCTGGTATTTGTATCTGTATGTGTATTTGTATCTGGTATTTTTATCTGTATCTGTATTTACAACTCTGGTGTTTGTATTTGTGTCTGATATTTGTATCTGTATCTGTATCTGTATTTGTGACTGGTATTTGTATTTGTGTTTCTGATATTTGTATTTGTGTCTCTGGTATGTGCATCTGTATTTGTATTTGCATTTGTATTTGTGTCTCTGGTATTTGTATCTGTATTTGTATTTGTGTCTCTAGTATTTGTATCTATAGCTGTATTTGTGTCTCTGGTATTTGTATTTGTGTCTCTGGTGTTTTTTTCTGTATTTGTATTTGTGTCTAGTATTTGTATCTGTATCTGTATTTGTATCTCTGGTATTGTGGGGGATAATCTCTGAGGCACTCCACATTCATGACATCATGGGTTGTGTACATCTGATAGGTTGCTTGATGCACATGTGACTTGAAGAAAGTCCACCCCCACCTGAGAGGGGGGTCTGCTCTCCTAAGGTCAGTTTTTATGTGCATCGAAACAGGTTACTAGCACACCCTAGAGCTCCAGTGTGTTTCTTGTAAAGAACAAATGTTTATTATAAAGAACAACTTCATTACTAAGGTAAGAAGCCACATGGCTAAGCCATTTATTAATATCCTACAACAAAGATCAAACAAGACCACAAGAGTATGTTTCTGCAGATAAGCAATGTCTGCATTTGTACTTGCTTGTACAATCATGTTTACTAAAGTAATATCTATCTGTCTATCTATCTATCTTTAGAAAATGGGCTTCAGAAATAAAGCATTCTGATTGGATGAAAGGAATGGTCAGGCATGCATTTATTTTTGAATGTAGCCCAGTGAAAAACAAGTTCCAAGTCGGGGTGCCCCATTGCTTAAGGTATCCATGAGCACCCAGAATTTTGACACTGAGCAACCACCATTTTTTTCCACTCATAAAATAGCAGACAATTTCCTCTTCTCTCCTTGGCAAGACTGACACTCAAACTTAAAACGAATCACCTCTGTTGTGAGAAAAATAAAGTAAGCTTACCTCCAAAATCTCAAACGGTGTTCGCGAGACACAGCAAGCCACAACGAGACACAGAGCACTACCGCTCCTGTTACACACAGTAGCAGTTCAGGAGCTACCGTACTCAGTGTGTCTCTCTCTCACAGCCTCCATCTGCAAAGTTTCTGATTTTACAGTGAACATAGATAATCAAGTGAGTGAGTGCCTCCTTATCTGCAAATAAAGGGAAAAAAATCACACTACTTCATTCTTGCGACTATGTGATGCACTTACCCTGCCATTGTCCCTACCCTGCCACTTAGCTCGCGGTCACACTCAGGCTGCAAAAAATGACGGAGGGGAGCGCTGACTCAGAAACTAAGTAAGATTAAGAAAAGCAGCAAAACAAAGTTTTTGTAACCTGTGTGTGCATACTCCTCCGCATTTGGAGAAGGTAACCATAATAACCAGATCCATACTGATAATTATGGGGCTCCTGAAGTACAAGTCCTTACCTCAAAAAAAAAAACACACTATAGTCTAATGCAGGCAGAGGAACTATTTTGCCAAAAATTAAATAGAAGCATAGACTTTGAAGGCCGATAAAGACTGCTTGGATCACCCTTTTCCCTACCTATTGAATAAGCTGCAGATCATAGTTGACCAACAGTCTACTTCTTCTTATCCCCAACTAGAATAATCTTATGTCTGTCTCATGCATTCTTGAATTCCTCCCCCGTTTTTGACCCCATGACCTCCTGATGAAGGCCATTCCATGCGTCCATCACCCTCTCTGTGAAAAAATACTTCCTCACATTGCCCTTGAGCCTCCCCCATCTTCAACTTGTGTCCCCTTGTTCTTGCACATCTCTCTTTTCTGAAAGATACTACCCTCTTGGACTTTGTTGATTCCCTTGAGGCACTTGAAAGTTTCTATCATGCCCCCTTCCTCAAGGGTATACATATTAAACTCCTTAAGTCTCTCTTTGTATGGCTTCTGTTGCAAACCCTGCAGCATTTTAGTTACCCTCCTCTAGACTGCCTCCATCCTGTCTATGTCTTTGCAGAGGAGGGGTCTCCAGAACTGCACACAGTACTCCAGATGGGGTCTCACCAACTCTCTGTACAAAGAGATAATAACTTCCTGTTTTCTACTGGTACTGCCTCTTCCTATACATCCCAGTATCCCCTGCCCTCCTTACTGCCTTCTCACATTGTTTGCTTACTTTTAGGTCATCTGATATGACTACCCCAAGGTCTCTTTCTACTTTTGTTGTTGTTAATACCTCCCCTGCCCCATTATGTACTCTTCCTCTGGGTTTTAGTTTCCTAGGTGCATTACCTTGCACTTCTTTACATTGAAGCTAACCTGCCATACTTTTGACCATTCCTCCAACCTTGCCAAGTCCCTTCTCATCCTTTCCACTCCCCATTGTGTATTAACCCTGCTGCAGATCTTTGTGTCATCTGCAAAGAGGCATACTTTTCCTTCCAGTCCCTCCACAATGTCACTTATAAAGACGATAAAAAGGACCTGACCCAGTACTGAACCCTGCAATACCCAAATAGTAACCCCCCTTTCTTCAGAGTTGACTCCGTTCACTATTACCCTCTGTGTCCTGTCGTCCAGCAATTTTTTTACCCAGGCTACCATCCTGGGACCCACTCCCAGGCTGGCTAATTTGTTTATTGATCTTTTGTGTGGGACTGTGTCAAATGCCTTGATAAAGTCTAGGTAGACCATGCTCACAGTCCCTCCCTGATCTACTACTTTGGTCACCCAGTCAAATAAATCTATTAGATTCATCTGACATGACCTCCCTGTTGTGAATCCATGCTGCCTTGGGTCCTGTGCCCACTGGATTCTAGGTACTTAACAATTCCTTCTTTCAGAAGTGATTCTATCATTTTCCCTACCACTGAGGTCAAGCTAACAGATCTGTAGTTTCCTGCCTCTGCTTTGCTCCCATGTTTGTGAAGGGGAATCACATCCGCCCTCCTCTAGTCCTTAGGTACCACACCATCCTCCCATGATTTGTTAAAAAGGGTAGTCAGTGATGTCACTAGTTCTCCCCTTAGTTCTTTTAGATTTCTGGGGTGAATCCCATCAGGCCCCATTACTTTCTCCACCTTCAGTTTTAGGAGTTCTTTCAGAACCCTTTCTTCTGTGAAAGAACTGATATTGACCCCACCCTATCCAGAGTGCTTCTATTGATTGGATTAGGTACCTCCCCCTCCTCTTCTTTTGTGAATACTGAGCAGAAGTAGTCATTCAGTATCCTTGCTTTTTCACTGTCCCTTTCTGCCCACCCACTCTCACCTTTTTAAGCCTCATTATCCCTTCCTTGGTCTTTCTTCACTCCCTAATGTACCTATAAAAGATTTTATACCCCTTCTTAACCGAGTTGGCAATCTTTTGCTCTCAGTTTGGGCCTTTGCTGTTCTGACTGCCTTCCCCGCTTCTGCTTAACTGATACAGTTCTCTGTCCTACTTCTTCTGTGTTTCCTTGTACTTCCTTATAAATGAAACATGCGACAGATTTAACATGTAAACATAAAATTATTTTTTCCAAAAATATGCAGTATAATACAGTGGCCCATTTTCTAAGTGCAATAATATCCTCCAGGGTGGGCAGTTTAGGGAAATACCAGCCCTTCCAGGGACTATAAGACCCTGTGCCTGTGAGGACAGGCCTCTTTATGCCCCTGGATAGTCCAGTATTTTCAATACTGCCCACCCTGTCAGGTATTATTGCTGATATATGTGTGTGTGTGTGTATATATATATATATATATATATATATATATATATATATGTATTTACATATTTAATGCAAAAAACATTTTAATGGACCATTAGGGTTCTAGCGTCACAAGTAGGAAAATTAGATCTTAGGGTTTCCAGCCCTAAGACTCCACCCTCACCCTCGGCTTCCAACCCTAACACCCCACTCTGTAACCTGCATGCAGGAACAGGTGTGAGTGGTGTGTCTTGGAATTGTGAACACTAATGTTCACCTCATTCCAAGAGTAAGTAAGCTAAGATGGGTACACAATAAGAGAATGAGATGAGCATTAGCATCCAAGCAAAACAAAACTTGCCACATCAAGACATCTTTGGTCACCGATTGCGCTTGCAAAATTTTGTGTGAATCGGTTGAATGGTTGCAAAATTATTAAAGTGTAAAAATTTGGGTTTAACATTGACATAGAAACATAGACTTTGACGGCAGATAAGGACCGCTTGCCCCATCTAGTCTGCCCATTTCCCTACCTACAGGATAGGCTGCAGATCCTAGTTAACCAATTGCCTATTTCTTCCTACCCCCCACAAGAATTGCCTTATGTCTGTCCCATGCATTCTTGAATTCTCCCACAGTTTTAGACCCCACAACCTCCTCAGGAAGGCTGTTCCATGCATCCACTACCTCTCTGTGAAATACTTCCTCACATTGCCCAGAACTGCCCCCCATCTTTAAATTGTGTCCCCTTGTTCTTGCACATCTCTTTTTCTGAAACATGCTACCCTCTTGGATTTTGTTGATTCCATTGAGGTACTTAAAAGTTTCTATCATGTCCTCTCTCTCTCTTCTTTCCTCAAGGGTATGCATATTAAGCTCCTTTAGTCTCTCCTCATATGGCTTCTCTTGCAGACCCTGCACCATTTTAGTTGCACTCCTGTGGACTGCCTCTATCCTCCAGGGTGGGCAGTTTAGGGAAATACCAGCCCTTCCAGGGACTATAAGACCCTGTGCCTGTGAGGACAGGCCTCTTTATGCCCCTGGATAGTCCTTGTGGAGAGGGTGTCTCCAGAACTGGACACAGTACTCCAGATGGGGTCTCACCAACTGTCTGTACAGAGGGATAACAACTTCCTGTTTTCTGCTGCTGATGCCTCTCCCTATGCATCCCAGTATACCCCCAGCCCTCCCTACTGCCTTCTCTCATTTCTTGCTAACCTTAAGATCATCTGATACGATTACCCAAAGGTCCCTTTCCTTTTTTTGTTGTTGTTACTACCTCCCCCCCATTGCGTATTCTTCCTCTGGGTTTTTGTTTCCCAGGTGCATTATTTTGCACTTTTTTGCATTGAATCCTAGCTGCCATACTTCCAACCATTCCTCCAACCTTGCCAAGTCCCTTCTTATCCTTTCCATGCCGCCTTGTGTATCAGCCCTGTTGCAGATCTTTGTGTCATCTGCAAAGAGGCATACTTTTCCTTCCAGTCCCTCTGCAATGTCACTTATGACATGACCACTGAACCCTAATATAGGGGCACTATATAAACTGCAAAAAAATGTTGGTAATGCTCTAGTTAGGCTTAAAGCCACAAAAGTAGGGAAAGTGGTGTTAGGGTTTACAACCCTAACATACCACCCCCACCCTGCACATTCCGACAGGCATCAGGGGGTGTCTTGGAGTCACTCCCATCCCCCCCATAGACGCATATATGTATGTATGTAGCTGTGGACAAAACGTAATTATGCACAAGTGCAAAACCATTCCACACCACAGATGCAAAAACACATTTTGGCCAGGATTTGAAAAATCACAGCAGCGACTTTATTTATTTATTTATTATGTTGCTTGCACGCATGAGCAAGAAACATAGTGCCATCATCGGAGATTTCGGAGGTGCATCACCTCCTCCTCCAATTCAGTCAGTGTGTTGGCAGGCACGGCCCCTGTAAGCCAATGCATTCTGGAGCTGTCTATGACAAGCTCCAAAATGCAGTGGCATACATTTGAAAGGGGATCACGTCGGTGAGAGCACCGATAAGATATCGGCTGCTCAGCATGCAGCTCCCCCACAGACACCCACGCAGCGTGCGTGCCTCCGCCTCCCCGCAGACGCACTGTACAGCCGACGGGTGCCCAACCCTTGGCTCTTTTACAAAGGTTCCACGTCAGAGAAATACAAATTATAGGGAACATCAAGACAGACATTACAACAATGTGGACATTGCAAACAGAGTACAGATTAATACAATTAAAGGGTAGCATTGTAACAAGGCAGCCAGCGGCATTTGTCAGAGAAAATCAACAGCAGATAAGAAGTGCCAGAGTCATAGGGAGAGGGAAGAGGGGAGGGGGGGAAGGAATGTAGGAAGAGTGGGGAGAGGGTGAAAAGCGCAGCACTGGGTATACCAAGATGTGAGGGTAGAATCCAGTGAGGAGGGGATAATAAGAAGGCTATGTTTAAAATCTAGGGTCAAAATATTTAAAAGTTATGAGTGTGTGCAGCAAAATTGCAATGAATGGTCTTAACATTGCCATTTTTACATATTTTGCCCCCACATTTTCAATATAGCCTTCTTATGACCCCACCTCATGTACAAGGGCAGAACAAATTTCCAGATCCAACCTGAAAGATGAATTCACCAAGCATCCATGAAATCACCTGTCAGGCGGGAGTTGCTTAATGGCAGTCCTGTTGTTCATGAGGTGGAGTGCCCAAAAGGCCATGTTGAAAATTTGGGGTCAAAATGTTAAAAAATGGCAAAGTTATGCATAAAAGTTTAAACCCCCAATGAAATACATTGAAACACATTCACCTTAGTTTCTCATATTGCAATCACCGTTTCCAGCAGCAAGATGTGTCTTTGATCAGAGAGTGGATATTGAACCTGGGACCTGTTCAGGTGAGTGAGGTTGTGTGGGAGTGTATTGGGAGGTGTGGGGTGGTTGGTGCTGAGTGGGAGGTGGGGGGCTGATCATCAAGGGACAGTTTTCTTTTTTGACAGGTTTCGAAAAAAAAAACATAGAGGGACTGTTTTTGTTATTTCAGGGTTGTGCCTGAAATAGCAGGGTGGAGGGTGCCACTAAACACCAGGGAACAAACTATAATACTAGTGGCAGGGAGCCACATAGGTGCTTTTTATTTCCTCAGGAGTTTCCATTTCTAGTATCTTTTTATGACAGTATTCAGTCAGCAGCAGTGGATTTTCTTATCGGTTGTTTCCGATGTGATCTGCTATTAATTAAATTGCTTGTACTGAGCTCTGTATATAGCTGCAGAGTTAATGCAGTAATCATGCTCAGAGTTTGATACAGTGGCGTGAAAAAGTATTTGCCCCCTTCCTGATTTTCTCTGTTATTGCATATTTGGCACACTGGATGTTTTCAGGTCTTTAGACAAAATGTTATATTAGATAAAGGGAACCTGAGTGAACAAATAACACTTTGTTTTTTTTTACTTATTTCATTTATTTCATGAAAAAAGTTAACCAACACCAACTGGCACTGTGTGAAAAAGTAATTGCCCCCTTACACTTAATAACTGGTTACGCCACCTTTAGCTGCAATGACTGCAACCAAACGCTTCCTATAATTCAATATCAGTCTTTCACATCGCTGTGGAGGAATTGTAGCCCACTCTTCCTCGCAGAACTGCTTTAATTCATTAACATTGGTAGGTTTTTGAGCATGAACTGCTTGTTTCAGGTCCTGCCACAGCATCTCTATTGGGTTTAGGTCTGGACTTTGACTAGGCCACTCCAAAACTTTAATTTTACTTCTTTTCAGCCATTCTGATGTGGACTTGCTTTTGTGCTTTGGATCATTGTCTTGCTGCATGACCCAACTACGCTTCAGCTTCAGCTGACGGACGGATGACCGGACATTCTCCTTAAGAATTTTCTGGTACAGAGCAGAATTCATAGTTCCTACAATTATGGCAAGTCGTCCAGGTCCTGAGACAGCAAAGCATCCCCACATCATCACACTACCACCACCATGTTTGACTGTTGGTATGATGTTCTTACTGTGGAATGCTGTGTATGCTTTATGCCAGACATTATGGGATCCATGTCGTCCAAAAAGTTCCACTTTGGACTCATCTGTCCATAGAACATTTTCCCAAAAGGCTTGTGGATCATCCAGGTGCTTCTTGGCAAATGAGAGATGAGCATTTATGTTCTTCTTGGTTAGCAGTGGTTTCCACCTTGCTACTTTCCCATGAAGCCCATTTTGCCAAGTCTCTTTCTGATTGTGGAGTCATGAACACTGACCTTAGCTGAGGCAAGAGAAGCCTGCAGTTCTTGGATGTTGTTTTAGGATCCTTTGAGACTTCCTGGATGATTTTACGCTGCGCCCTTGGAGTAATTTTGGCAGGCCGCCCACTCCTGGGAAGATTCACTACTGTTCCAAATGTTCTCCATTTGGGGATTATGTCTCTCACTGTGGTTCGAAGGAGCCCCAGAGCCTTAGAAATAGCTTTGTAACCCTTTCCAGACTGATAGATAGCAACAACTTTTTTTCTGATCTTTTCAGGGACTTCCTTTGATCATGGCATAATGTGCTTGTTGAATCTTTGTGCTGGCAACGTGACTCTGATGGTAAGGGTCAAAATAAGTGAGGTTTATATTGAGCAGGGCTGACTGTAATCAAGCCTGGCTGTGTTCAATCAGCTGACTCTAATTATCCCTTTAATTGGGTTGATTTAATTAGGGGGGCAATTACTTTTTCACACAGTGCCAGTTGGTGTTGGTTAACTTTTTTCATTAAATAAATGAAATAAGTAAAAAAAAACAAGTGTTATTTGTTCACTCAGGTTCCCTTTATCTAATATTACATTTTGTCTAAAGACCTGAAAACATCCAGTGTGACAAATATGCAATAATAGGGAAAATCAGGAAGGGGGCAAATACTTTTTCACGCCACTGTAACTGTTATTGGACATAGGGTCATGACAGTCTACTAAGTTTTGAATGACGTCACCATTTTGAAGGGTCGTGACCCAGAGCCTCAGTAGACCAGGAGTGCCATGACCCTATGCCCAGTGACAATTATCAGACATTGAGCGCAATCACTACACTAACTCTGCAGCGGTATATAGAGTTCAGTACAAGTAATTTAGACAACTGCAGATCACATCAAAAACAATCAATAAGAGAAGCCGGCCCGGTGGTGCTGAGGGATGAGGTGCTGGATACCACACCTCACGCCACACCTTTGACCCGGGTTCGGGAATGAGCCCAGACCGCCGGGGGTCTGCTGTGGAGAGAGAGGATCAAGCAGCTGGAGGACTGCTCTCCTCTCTCGGGGAGGGATCCAGGGGTAGCCCAGCGCAGCAGTGGTCCCCAGTGGAGACAGGCAGCACTGCAGCGCACAGGGGCTCACAAACAGGGAAGACGCTGGGCGGCTGCCTTCCGGATGTGAGTGGGAGCACCCATGTCATGGGTTGACAGCATTGCACGTCCCACGTCTGGGGAGTAAACTATGTAAAAGCCCCACCAGCCTGGATAGGTGGTGGCCAACCCAGTGCCAAACCAATACACGCCAACACTGGAACCCTGCCACTGCCCTTTCAGACTCCTCAGGCCCTTCATCCTCCTCTGGACTCGGGAAGTGGGAAGTAACACCCTTGAAGATGACAGGGTTTACAGTGGGCGGTAGAGCGGCATAGCAAGTGGATAGGCCCGAGAGAGTTCCGGTGCCTGGGGGAGATAAACAGACTTGGAAAAAAAAAAAAAACAATCGAAACAATTGATAAGAGAGACCACAGCAGCTGACTGAATACAAGGATATAGAATAACGGCTGTCATAAGAAAGTTACTAAGAATGGGAACTCTTGAAGGAAAAAAACACATACAATCACAACTTTAAGCACACAGAGGGGGACAAGGAAGCATGTTCCTACTACAGAGTCTGGTCACATATGTCACTGAACATAGTAAAAAAAGTATGACAGTATGTCAGTGATATGGAGTCGACTGTCACAGGTTCACAAACAGCAGACTGCCATTCATGGTCAACTACTAGCACTTACAAAGCGATAGCTGCCGACTTACAGAAATCAACACTGAGGGCTGACAGCTGACAATCCCAGCTCCACTTTGCAGTGCCTATAGAAATGTGAATGAGCAATACTTGTCAATTACATTTTGAAGCTGCAAACAAACTGGAAATTGTTGACCACAGTTCCCACCACAGAGTATTCGCCTTTAACAGCTGAGCAATCCTGACAGCTCAGCAGAGAGGGTGTGACATACATGCTGTCTCATGGCTTGAAAAACAAGCATGCAGCCACCCACAGGACTGTCCTCAGAAATGGCAGTTTCAAATTGGGCTGATAACATTTTAAAAACAAATAAAACAAGCATTTGCCAATGCCAAATGTTGATTGCATTGGTGTGTTGAGCTTGCTCACTGCCCCGCTGTCACTTGCTCTGTCTGTGTCTCCCTGTGCTGCAGGCTGCTGTTTTGTACTGGGCTACTGCCTGCATTGGCACCTTGTTCTGCCCACTAAGAAATCCGCAGCTGTCCCAACAGAGCTCCATTGAGGTGGCTCACTCCCCCTCTCTCTCTCTCTCTCTTGCTCATTCTGGTTCTCCTGGCAGTGCAGGCTGCCCTTTTGTACTGTGCTCATGCCTCTGTTGGTGGCTTTTTCTGCCCACAAAGAAATCTGCAGCAGTCCCAACACAGGTCTGTTGAGCCTGCTGACTCCCCCCTTTCTATTACTCGCTCATTCCATTTCTGCCAGTGGTGCAAGCTTACCTTTTGTACTGGGCTCCTGCCTGCGTTGCCGCATTTTCTGCCCACGAAGAAATCTGCAGCAGTTACAATAGAGCTTCATTGAGCTCGCTCACTCCCCCTCTCTCACTCAATCATTCCGATTTTCCTGCCACTGCAGGCTGCCCTTTTGTACTGGGTCCCTGCATGCATTGTTGTCTTTCTCTGCCCACAAACAAATCTGCAGCAGTCCCAACAGAGCTCCATTGAGCTCACTCACTCCCCCTCCCTCACTCACTCATTCTGTGTCTCCTGTCGCTGCAGGCTGACCTTTTGTACTGGGCTCCTGCCTGCACTAGCGGCTTCGTCTGGCCAGAAAGAAGTCTGAAGCAGTCCCAACACAGCTCCATTGAGCTCGCTCACTCTCCCTCTCTCATGCACTCATTCCGTTTCTGCCAGTGGTGCAAGCTGGTCTTTTGTACTGGGCTCCTGCCTGCATTGCCACATTTTCTGCCCACAAAGATGTCTGCAGCAGTCACACTAGAGCTCTGTTGAGCTTGCTCACTACCGCTCTGTCACTTGCTCATTCTGTTTCTCTTGGTGCTGCTGGCTGCGCTTGTGTACGGGGCTACTGGCTGCATTGGCACCTTTGTCTGTCCACAAAGAAATATGCAGCTCTCCTGACAGAGCTCCGTTGAGGTCGCTCAGTCTCCCTCTGTCACACACTCTTTCTGTTTATCCTGGCGCTGCAAGCAGCCCTTTTGTACAGGGCTCCTGCCTGCATTGTCGTTTTTTTCTGCCAACAAAGAAATCTGCAGCAGTCCTGAAAGAGCTCCGTTGAGCTCACTCAGTCCCCCTGTCTCACTAACTCGTATTGTTTCTCCCACCACTGCAGGCAGGCTTTTTCTACTGGGCCCCTGTCTACTTTGACACCTTTTCCTGCTCACAAGGAAATCCACAGCAGTCCTGACAGTGCTCCAGTGAGTTTGCTCACTCCCCCTCCCTCCCTCTCTCTCTCGTTCTGTTTCTCCCAGTGCTGCAGGCTGCCCTTTTGTACTGGGCTCTTGCGCTGGGGCCTTTTTCTGCCCACAAATAAATCCACAGCAGTCCTGACAGAACTCAATTGAGCTCAGTCACTCCCCCCTCTCACTCATTCGATCTTAATCTGTCCCAAACACTGGTTTCCCACAGTGACTGTGCTATTCTCCGGCAGGAGTGCATAAACATATTTTAGCCAGGATGTGAAAAATGACAGCTGTAGTGTTCATAAGAAGGTGTGAAAAAGTGCCACTGTTGAAAATGTGGTGTGAAAATATTACAAATGTGCAAAGTTACAAGGGTGCATGGAAACAGTTCAACGTACGCTTGTAACACAGTCATGTTATGGAGTTTCGACACCAAATTTTCAACATAGGGCTTTTAGGACCTCTGTTCATGAACTGTGCCACTGTCATTTTCTTAACCTGTACTGAACACTGATTTCCCACAGCGACCACGTTATTGTGCGCCGCAACAATGAAACCACATTTCAGTCAGCATGTGAAAAATGACAGCTGTACTGCTCATAAGGAGGTGTGAAAAGATGTCACTGTTGAAAATGTGGTGTGACAATATTACTAGTCTGAGAAGTTACAAGGGGGTGTGGAAAGTGTGCAATGCACACTTGTAACACAGTCATTTGATGGGCTATCATCACCAAATTTTCAACATAGGCATTTTAGGACCTCTGCTCATGAACAGTATCACTGTCATTTTCTTAATCTGTCCCGGCAGTGATTTCCTACAGCAACCGCTCTATTCTGTGGCAGAAGTGCGAAAACACATTTCAGCCAGGATGGGAAAAATGACAGCTGCACTATTCATAAGTAGCTGTGGTAAAATGGCAATGTTGAAAATCTGGACAGAAAATATTATAAATTCGCAAAGTTACGAGCGTGCGTGCAAACTGCGCAACGCACACTCGTACCACAGTCACTTTATGGAGTATCGTTACCAGATTTTCAATACAGCCATTTCAAGACCTCTACTCATGAACAGTGTCACTGTCATTTTCTTAATCTGTCCCGAACACTGATTTCCCACAGCGACCGCGCTATTCAGCACTGGAAGTGCAAAAACACATTTCTGCCAAGATGTGAACAATGACAACTGTACTGTTCACAAGGAGGTGTGAAAAAATGGCAATGTTGAAAATCTGGCATGAAAATATTGCAAATTCACGAAGTTACTAGCGTGTGTAGCAACTATGAAGTGCACGCTCGTAAAACAGTCATTTTTTGGATTTTTTCCACTAAATTTGTAACATAGGCTTTTTGAGAGCCCACCTCATGAACACTGGCACTGTCATTTCATTAATCAGCCCCAAAAAGTGATTCCGCACAGTGACTGCGAAATCACCTTTCGGGCCGATTAACGTCATGACAGTTCAAGAATTCATGAAGAGGGGTCCGAAAAACCCTATGTTGAAAATTTGGTGAAAAATATCCCAAAAATGCCCGAGATATATACTAAAGTTGAAAAAACCCTATTTATTAAGTTATACAGCTTACCGGCATTTCCTCAGTTTGCGGTTAGCTTTCAAGAGTGCAGACATGTTCCCAGTCCACCAAAGATCCGAAGGTAAGTATGGGGTGAGGGAGTGTGTGGGGAGGCAGGGTGCGCAGTGGGTGGGTGTGGGTTGCGGGTGGGGGCCAGGGATACTACGAGGGACTGTTTCCTTTTTTGCAGGTAAAAAAACAACAAAATACTTCATGGGACCATTTTCCCTTTACAGGGGCATGTGGCAAGCTGGGGTGGGCTCCCAGCATGCCACCAACGGCTTTCTTTGGGGGGCAGCAGTAACCGACAGGATTGGGCACCCCACAGCACACAAACGGGAGGATTAATTATACTGATGGGGATTGGGCACCCGCCGGCAGGAATAAAAGTGGGGTAAGACAGAATGCCAACGGGGAGTGGGCTCCCCGTCGGCACCAGAAACAATGGGGCACTGAGGCTGATAGGGTTTGGGGCCCCTGTCAGCACATAAACATGGTGGGAAGGGTTATACTGTTTGTGAACACGGCAGCAACTCGCCGCCATGTTCACAAACAATATCAGGGTTTTTACATCCCACCCTGCAATGACAGGTCACTCCCTCATTGCAGCAGATGGCTGATGCTGCAATGACAAGGCGGCCCCTGATTGCAGCGGTAAAATTGTCAGTAGTTGATGTGAACGCTCCAAACTACTGTCATCAGCAGCCTGCAATGGCATTGAAGCGGATAGCCTTTTGCAGGTTGTAACTATTGGTCACAACAGTGCTATGCCTCCACAGCCTTCTACTGAGAAAGCTGCTGCAATATGTTGTTTGCACTGTGTGCAATCAACATAAAGAAAGGTCCACAAAAAAACAAAGGCACACTGTGCATACAAAACCACTACCATTACAGGTTTTGGTTTCAAATAAGGTAACAAACAAAGAAGTGGTTTTCACACATTTTATATTACATATATATATTTTTTAATTGATGTTTTTTTTTCCAGGTGCATTTTGACATTATCACAAAAAATTTATAAATTAAAAAACTTCAATATTTTCTAACCAACACATTAAAAGGTATACTCTTGGCATAGATCCCACCATCCCTGAAATTTTCTGGGAAAAAAGTCCATGCTGTCTAGGCTGTAGGTGAGAGCAAAAATCCCCATGTTAAGTATATGGGAAAAAAGTTGTTGTTTTTTTACTTTTTTGACCCTCCATATCTTGAAAATCATACAAGATGTTGGCTGTCACCAAACTGTCCACATGCCCGATAGCCTGAACACACATGCCAAATTATGTACAAATTCATCAAAGGACAGCAAAGTTATTAAGGTGCAAAAAAATTAGTTTAGCAATAAACAGCCTGCTCAACCCTCACTATAGAGGCACTACCGTGCACTATAATATATGTAACCCCCTTGTTCCCAGGGGTTACTAGAATCCCATTAGAATCAGTGGCAGGCAGGGAGAGGCAGCTAGTGAAATGCCAGTCAAATGGGTTTCACACTGTCATTCTTTGGCTTCAGTCTCAACTGAACTGGAGGATGATGTAATCATAGAACTGTCACAGCAGCATAAGCCACACTCAAGATAGCTGTAGGGAGTTAGCTTTGGAATGTTCAGTTAGAGTGAGGGAGTCTGTAGAGTTGAGTTCCAGGAGGAGGCTGCAACCTTCAGCAGTTCCTCAGGTTTAGCTCTGACAGAGAGCTACCATTATGTTTTGGGTAGTTTGTTCTCACCCTAGAAGAAGAACATAGGAGACAGAAACTGAAGTGCTGGAAACAGTTTCCAGTGGGTTTTCCTTTGCCCCATCCCAGGAAGGATGGGGTGATCTTCAGGGTTCAGGGGTAATCCCCTGGTTCAGTCGGGACTGTGTTGAAGCGGTCTGAGATTCAACTGCTCTGTGAGGACCTGTGACTTTTGTGTGGAAAAGCCCTGGGTCACCTGCATTCCTTGTGGTGAATTTTCTCTGTCAAAGGGATCCAGTCACCTAGACTGTTTTCTGTTTAAAAGTGTCTGCTAAAGTTGGGGTCTACTGAACAGACAGTGCCAGTTACAGCACTTTTAACTTTCTGACACCTCAGAGGTGTGTAATGTAGTATGTTAAGTGTGAAAAACATTTAAAGATAGCATCTGCAAGTTTTCTGTGAGGGTGTTATTAACCAGATGAATGGCCGAATATAAACTTGGAAGCAAAAAGTGGGAGACCCCCATCTCGAGTAACCAGTTTACATCTCCGGGTTCAGTTTGGGCACCTGTGTTTTCTCTCAGTGCATTTGGCCAGTGCTTGAAGAAAATAGTTTACCTAGATGTGGGTTGGATTCTCTGTGAGCCTGTATGTGCTCTTTGATGGTCGAGGGTGCCACCAGTAATTCCTCATGAAATATGAGAAAGTCTACTAGTACTGTCCATGTGTGTCTAGTCAAGAGGAAATGTACCAGTTCTGGCCATGTGTGCCAATCTCCATTTCAGAACCAGAGAGTTCACTGTGTAATTCAGAACTAGAGAGTCCGCTGTGTAATTTAGAACCAGAATGTTCGCAGTTCAAGTTAGAACCTGAAGGTTCACTGTGTGTGTTCAGTTTGCCTATGCTAAATGTGAATTCAGGAATTTCTGTACCTCAGTAATTTGGATTACCAGTAGGAATAGCCATGTGGGGGTACATCTTCGCTTTGTGATTATTCTCTGTGTATATGAATAAAAGCCACACTCTCGAATCCCAACCTGGTTTGGACAGTACTGTTATTGCTTCTACTGTGTCTGGATTTTCTTGGTTGCCCCTGTCCAGAAGAGCAAACCTAGCATAATTGTGAGCAAATGCTTTCTCCCAGGGACCTAGGTTGATGGCCACGGTAAATGGTCCCACCAGGTCCGAGCCAGGTAGTTGCCACACTTGGTTTGCCTGTCTGTGTATGGCAGGCTCAGAAGGAAATGCACCGTAAACTGTTTGTAGTGACAACCCCCATCCCTCTCTTTGGCAACATGTAGTGAGAGGAGCAGCCCTGCTAGTTAGACAAGGGGGGCCGGTGGGGGTGGGTTACATATATATCTATACATTTATTTTACAATTCAGATATGTTACTGTTATTAGTAAAGGTGCAAGAGCAAGGGATGGGAGTTATCAGTAAACCATGCAGAGTTATCAATAAATGATGCAGTCATGTTATGAACTGAGGTATTCATATGTGTTTCACTCTAGCCTTAACCAAGGTCTAACATTACTTTATGTGGTCTAACACAAAAGAAATATCGAAGAGTGAGATTTGTAGTTGTACAAAGGGAACTAGTTGTGTGGTTTTGTTTGGAAGAGTACTGGTATTGCTCAGCACTAATTTAGTGTCATCTCAAGGAGAGCTGATTTGTTCTTTAAGAAAATACTATACTTTGCAATAAAAAAAACTTAATTTTCAAGAGATTTGTAGGTCTGGAAGAAACATAGAAACATAGATTTTGACGGCAGATAAGGACTGCTTGGCCTACCTAGTCTACCCATTTCTCTACCTACAGGATATGCCGCAGATCCTAGTTAACCAACAGCCTATTTCTTCCTACCCCCCACAAGAATTGCCTTATGTCTGTCCCATGCATTCTTGATTTCTCCCAGAGTTTTAGACCCCACAACCTCCTCAGGAAGGCTGTTCCATGCATCCACTACCCTCTCTGCAAAAAAATACTTCCTCACATTGCCCCAGAACAGCCCCCCCATCTTTAAATTGTGTCCCCTTGTTCTTGCACATCTCCTTTTCTGAAAGATGCTACCCTCTTGGACTTTGTTGATTCCACTGAGGTACTTAAAAGTTTCTATCATGTCCCCCTCTCTCTTCTTTCCTCAAGGGTATACATATTAAGCTCCTTTAGTCTCTCCTCGTACGCTTCTCTTGCAGACCCTGCAACATTTTAGTTGCCCTCTTCTGGACTGCCTCTATCCTGTCTATGTCCTTGCGGAGATGGGGTCTCCAGAACTGGATGCAGTACTTCAGATGGGACCTCACTAACTGTCTGTACAGAGGGATAACAACTTCTTGTTTTCTGCTGGTGATGCCTCTCCCTACGCATCCCAGTATACTCCCAGCCCTACCTACTACCTTCTCACATTAATTGCTAACCTTAAGGTCATCTGATACGATTACCCCCAGGTCCCTTTCCCTTTTACGTTCGCTTGCGCACATGCACAAGGAACGTCTTGAGAGAATAGGACAGTTTGGAGGTGTGACTGTCCTGTGCAATGCACTGCCCATTGAGCAGGTGTGGCAGTCCTGCACCAATGGATGCGGGTGCTGTATATGACAGCGGTGGTCTGCACTTCAAAGAAAACCACCGCTGTGTGCTCGCAGCACCTCACGCCCCCCCAAAGCTTTGGTGCCACGCTGGGAGCCCACCCCAGCATGGCAAATCTTGTTTTGGCCGACGGGGGTACCCAATCCCCTCTCAGCTCCACGTCCCCCCAAACAGCTTCCCCTGCTGCCACACTGGGAGCCCAACCCAGTGTGGCAAAGTCCCGAGCTGCACCTTGTGTGCTGGCAGCGCCTCATGCCCCCAAAGCTTTGGTGCCACGGCTGGAAGCCCACCCCAGCGTGGCAAACCTTGTTTTGGCCAACGGATGCCCAATCCCGTCAGCCCATGTCCCCCTGCCGTCCTTCTGCGCTGGGAGCCCACCCCAGCATGGCAATGTCCTGTGTCATCTTTTTTAAAAACCTGTAAATTAAAAACAATCCCACGGCGCTTCTCCTGGCCCCTTCCCACAACCCGCACTCCACCCACCCACCCACTGTGCATCCTGCCTGCCCATGCCCCCCACACCCATACTTACCTCCGGAGTCCGGCACGACGATCTTCGGTGGACCGGGAACACGCCTGCACTCTTCAAAGCCGACCGTGAACTGAGGAAATGCCGGTAAGCTGTATGATGGCCTAGATAGGTTTTTTTCAACTTTGTTGCATATCTCAGGCATTTTTTGGAATTTTTGCACCAAATTTTCAACATGGGGTTTTTGGGACCCCTTCTCATGAATGATGTCACTCTCATGGTGTTATTTGGGCCCAAAGGGTGGCTTCACAGTCACTGCGTGAAATCACCTTTCAGAACTGATAAACGAAATGATACTGCCAGTATTCATAAGGTGGGCTCTCAAAAAGCCTATTTTGAAAATTTGGTGGAAAAATTCCTAAAAATGACCGTTTTACGAGCATGCGTTGCGCAGTTCCTACATAGGCTCGTAAGTTCGCAAATTTTCAATATTTTCACTCCAGATTTTCAACATTGCCATTTTACCACACCTTCTTATGAGTAGTACAGCTGTCATTTTTCACATCTCACCCAAAATGTGTTTCCGCCCATGTAGTGCACAATGGCACAGTCGGTGTGCGAAATCAATGTATGGGACACATTAAGACAATCACAGTGACACTGTTCATTAGCAGAGGTCTTAAAATGGCTATGTTGAAAATTTAATGAAAAAATTCCTAAAAATGACTGTTTTACGAGAGTGCATTGCGCAGTTCCTACGCACGCTCATAAGTCTGTGAATTTTCAATATTTTCACTCCAGATTTTCAACATTGCTATTTTACCACACCTCCTCATGAGTAGTACAGCTGTAATTTTTCACATCCTGCCCAAAATGTGTTTCTGCCCATGTAGCGTACAATGGCACAGTCGGTGTGCAAACTCAATGTATGGGACACATGAAGAAAATCACAGTGACACTGTTCATGTGCAGAGGTCTTAAAATGGCTGTGTTGAAAATTTGGTGAAAAAATTCCTAAAAATAACTGTTTTAGAGTGTATGTTGCGCAGTTCCTACGCACGCTCGTAAGTTTGCGAATTTTCAATATTTCCACTCCAGATTTTCAACATTGCCATTTTACCACACCTCCTTATGAGCAGTACAGCTGTCATTTTTCACATTCTGCCCAAAACGTGTTTCTGCCTATGTAGCGCACAATGGCGCAGTCGGTGTGCGAACTCAATGTATGGGACACATTAAGAAAATCACAGTGACACTGTTCATGAGCAGAGGTCTCCAAAAGCCTATGTTGCAAATTTGGTGAAAAAATGTCAAAAAATGACTGTGCTACAAGCATGCGTTGTGCACTTTCCACGCACACTCATAACTTCAAGAATTTGAAATATTTTCACTCCAGATTTTCAACACTGGCATTTTTTCACACCTTCTTATGAACAGTACAGCTGACATTTTTCACATCCTGGCTAAAATGTGTTTTTGCACATCCAGTGCACAATGGTGTGGTCAGAGTGAGAAATCAATGCTCAGGACAGATTATGGAAATCACAGTGACACTGTTCATGAGCAGAGGTCCCAAAATGTCTATGTTGAAAATTTGGTGACAAAGTCCACGACATGACTGTGTCATGGCGTTCATTTTGTGCAGTTTCCTATGCGCCGTAAGTTTGAAAATTGTTGTATTTTACTCCAGATGTTCAACATAGCCGTCCGTTCACACCTCCCTATGAATGCTGCAGCTGTCATTTTTTACATCCTGCCCGAACTGTGTTTTTGCACATGTGGAGCAGAATGGTGTGGTCGCTGTGGGAAATCAATGTTCAGGACAGATTAACAAAATAACAGTGGTACTGTTCATAAGCAGAGGTCTCAAATGCTTTTATGAGTGGGGTAATAAAAGGTCATGCTGAAAATTTGTAGTGCAAATACCAGCAATCGCACAGGCATTAGGGTAAAGCACCATACGTGCCAAACACCACTGCAAATACCTGTGTAATGTCCAGCATTGACAAATGCTTGTTTGTTGTTGTTACTACCCCCAATTGTGTAATCTTCCCTGGGTTCTTGTTTCCCAGGTGCATTATTTTGCTCTTCTTTGCATTGAATCCTAGCTGCCATACTTGACCATTCCTCTAACCTTTGCCAAGTCCCTTCTCATCCTTTTCACGCCTCCTTGTGTATCAACCCTGTTGCAGATCTTTGTGTCATCTGCAAAGAGGCATGCTTTCCTTCAGTCCTCTGCAATGTCACTTATAAAGACATTAAAAGGACTGGACCCAGTACTGAACCCTGTGGTACCCCACTAGTAACCCCTCTTTCTTCAGAGTGGACTCCATTTACAATTACCTTCTGTGTCCTGTTGTCCAGCCAATGTTTTACCCAGGCTACCACCCTGGGACCCACTCCCAGGCTGGTTAATTTGGCTATTAATCTTTTGTGTGGGACTGTGTCAAATGCCTTGCTAAAGTCCACATAGGCCATGTCCACAGCCCCTCCCTAGTCTACTACTTTGGTCACCCAGTCAAAGAAATCTATTAGATTCATCTGACATGACCTTTCTGCTGTGAACCCATGCTGCCTTGTGTCCTGTGCCCACTGGCCTCTAGGTACTCAACTGTTCTTTCCTTCAAAAGTGAGTCCATCACTTTCCCTTCCACAGAGGTCAAACTGAGAGGTCTGTACTTTCCTGCCTCTGTCTTGGTCCCACTTTTGTGAAGGGGAATCTCATCTGCCTTCCTCCAGTCCTCAGGTACCACACCATCCTCCCATGATTTATTAAAAAGAGTAGTCAGTGGTTTCACTATTTTCCCCTTAATTCTTTTAGAATTCTGGGGTGAATTCCATCAGGCCCCATTGCTTTGTCCACCTTCAATTTTAGGAGTTCTTGCAGAACTCTTTCTTCTGTGAAAGGGCTGGGGTCGACCTCCCCTATCAAGAGTGCGCCTGTTAATTGGATTAGGCACTTCCCCCTTCCCCTTTGTGACTACTAAGCAGAAATATTCATTCAGTATCCCTGCTTTTTCAGTGTCCCCTTCTGCCCACCCACCATTCATTCTATTCAGCCTCACTATCCCTCCCTTTGTCTTTCTACGCTCTCTGATGTACCTATAAAAGGTGTTATCCCCCTTCTTTACTGAGTTGGCTATCTTTTCCTCAGTTTGGGCCTTTGTTATTCTGACTTCCTTCCCTGCTTCCTTCTGCCTTAATTTGTACAGCTGTCTGTCCTGCTCCTTCTGTGTTTCCTTATACTTCCTGAATGCTATCTTTTTCTCCCTGACTTTCCCAGCCACCTCTTTAGAGAACCATAGTGGCTTTTTCTTTCATTTTTATTTGTTTATTTGCTTCACACACAAGCTTGTTGTCTCTGTGATGGCAGTTTTGATGATTCCCCATTGTTGCTCGACCCCTCCTTCTAGCCTGTTTGCTAGTGCTTTTCTGAGGCACTCTTCCATCTTGCCAAAGTCAGCCCTCCTGAAGTCCAGTACCCTCACTTTTGTATGGCTTGACTCTGTAGCTGAGTTTAACGTGAACCACACTGTTTGATGGTCACTTGTTCCCAGAAGGCTTCCCACTTCTAGATCTGAGATCCTCTCACTACCCCCATTTGAGAGTATGAGGTCTAAGACTGCTGCCTCATGAGTGGGTTCTGAAACTAGCTGTCTGAGGTCTGTCACCTGTAGGGCATCAAGAATGGCCCTGCTCTTGGATGTGGCTATAGAAAATGTGCTCCAGTTAACATCTGGCATATTCAGGTCTCCCATCAACAGTATCTCCCCTTTCTCTGCCATCCTAAGAATGCCTTCTATCATATCCTTGTCCATTCCCTCCCCCTGACATGGGGGTCTGTACACAACCTCTGTGCGGATTGTGGTGCCCTTTCCAGTCTCCAAGGTGACCCACAGTGCCTCCTCTCCTCCCTGTTTGCTCTTTTGTTCAGTTGCTTTTATTCCTTCCTTTACATAGAGAGCTACTCCTCCCCCTCTTCTTCCCTGCTTGTCTCTCCTGTAGGTTATGTACCCTGGTATGTTAACATCCCAGTCATGGTTCTCTGTGTACCATGTTTCTGTGACTGACACATTATCCAGGCATCCCTCTTCCATCTAGGCCACCAGCTCAGGGAGCTTGTTGCCCAGACTATGGGCATTGGTACTCATTACCCTCCATTTACTGAGGGCCTTACTCCTTTTTGCCCCATCCCTATCCTTCTTGCTTTTGTCACTTTCTCCATTTACCCCTGCCCTTCTCCCTGTCACCACCTCCATGTTGGTGTTTACCGCACTTACTACGGTGACTTTTTTGGGGGGAGGTTAGGATTTCCCTGCTCCTTGTCAGTGCCTCCCCCCTTGGCTAGTTTAAATGCTTGCCAATGAAGCATTTAAACCTATCACCTAGGATTCTGGTTCCCCTCCTGGACAGATGAAGCCCATCATGCCAGTATAGGCTTGCATCACTCCAGGTAGACCCCCAGTCCCCAGTGAAGCCAAATCCCTGAGCTCTGCACCAGTTTTTCAACCACCAATTGAATCCCATGGTGCGGAACACCCTTTCCTCTTCTACGCCATAGATGGGCAGCACCCCCAAGAAGGTTACTGTGCATGCTACTTGTCTAAGGCCTCTCCCTAATTCCACAAACTCTTACTACACTGCTCTAATCTCTTTCTTAGCCAGGTCATTTGTCCCTAGGTAGACAATGACATCCAGCTCCCTCCTCTGTGCAGCTGCTCTGGCAATCCTGAGGGATTCGCTCCCTGTCCCTCCAAGCCATGGCACCAGGCAGGCACCTTACCTCCCTCTCCCTTTCCTCCCCCAGTTCTACCATCCTAACAATGCAGTCCCCCATCAGGAGTTGTCTCCTTCCCCTGTGGGGTCCCATGCCACTCTCCTGTGGGTCTCCTTTGTGGAGGTTCCCAGCATCCTCCTCGGTCTCCACTGCAGGTGCCTCCATAGAGGAACCACACTTTGCCAGAATGGCATAGAAATTGTGGAGCGGTACAACTGGAAGGATGCACACCTCTGTTCCACCACTCTCACCCTCCCTGAGCCCACTGTGGTCCAACTGCTCCTCTATCTTGGCAACCTCTGAGGTAACAGCAGTGGCACTGGTGGTCCCTGGATGGAAGAGGAGGTCCCACAAATCCTGGCCAACTCAGCCTGGAGATGAGCAACCTCCTCCCTCAGCCCGGAGAGGTGCCTACAGATGGGACAACACCACATCCTCCAGAACGTCTCCCGGAAGACTTCTGCTCCACAGCCACTGCACTGCACCACTCCCATCATGTCTTATTTTTGGCCCCTTAACTGTTTTTTTGGAATCCTTACTCTTTCCTGTTTTTTTTTTTCTTTCTCTACAGACTATAGAATAAAAGAACAAATCTGACCTAATGAACTGGGACTGGGGGAAGAGGGAGAGATATCTTTTCTTTCAAAAGGACAATGTTAGAAAGGTAAACTGATTTAAAATCAGTGCACTTGTATCTGAAGAGACATGCTGCTAATGAACGTGTTTGATAAAAAATGGAAAATAAGTTTTAAAGTACCCTTAGGTTTACAGCCATTATTTCTGTTTTTGTGTTTTCTAGGTATTTATCATTGCCCTAATTTCTTTTAGCCATTTTACATTAACTGGTGCTTATTCTAACTCTATGGCCCAATTCTCAAAAGATTTAGAATGCTGAAAGTCCCAGGTTCGCCAAACACATGGCACATGGAGCTTGTGGCATTCCCCAGCCGGCAATCAAGATTCTTAATCCCGCACCACTAAGCCCCAAGTTAAGAGCAGCTTTTGATGGTCTAACTGTGCTGACCTTTATACGGGGTTTGCACCAAATATTTGGTGCAAGCCACCATAAAAAGGATGAAGTATCATAAATGCACATGACAGTTTAGAATTGGGCGCAAGGTGCGCCAATGTGTTCGGTGCAGCACTGGGTTTCATGCAGAGCTGGTGTAATCCCTGTGTCGACCTTTGAGAATTGAGCTCCATGTCTTAAAACACCTAACTGGAAATTAATAGCCTCACAAGCAGGCTCAGTGACCCAGAAGCCGAGTTCACTTCTACCACCTGGGAGACGTTAGTTCTTGTATGGACTTGGGTTTCCTACCCCCATGACTAGAAGGGGGGCCAGCCATGGTGTGGACATTTGGTGTTGAACCCCTGGGGAGAAAAGCTATGGGGCTACCCAGCATTTGCCGTCTCACTACAGGTGAAATAGGGAGTGGCCATGTTATCATTAGCCTAGGCAGTGATTACTCACCCACCCTCCTGGCTGGAGAACAACATGGTACTGCTGTCTGCCTAAAGGGGAGCGGGTACCGAAGGAAAAATATGGAGATGGGGAAGGGAACCACTGAACAAAGACGTGTTTTAATGTTACCATGCTCAGAGCTCATTTTAGATATTTATCTATTTGGGACGCAGACCAACAGGATAATATTTGTACTTGGTTGTTCTCACTGGTGTTATTTAGAGCCAGTATTATCTACTTTCTTTTGCAGGCTAGATATAGTGTCTCTACATCTCCCTGTACTTGTTCTGGTACTGCTTTTGCTTGAGTTGTTCAATCTATACCCCTCGTCTTGTTGATGACCCATCACTGCTACCCTGGGCCATTACACTGCAGCTTTTTGGCCCCTGTGCCATGGAAAACCCAACCTTGCATCTTTCAAGGCTGCTACCTGTCTCTTACAACTCTGTGCTGCTGTTTTTAGGTTAGTCTCGGTCTCGGCCTCCCTTGGGCTGCCCGGGATCCTAGGCCTAGAACTGAGCTGTACTTGACCCACCCCCCCGTGGCTTTTAGAATGCTGCCCGGGGGTGACCTAGCTGGGGGCACAGCTCAACCCCCTGGGCCTTAGACTGCCTTGCCCTCCTTCAAGTCCTCTCCTGCCTGGCTATCTACCAAAGGCATAAAGCTGGCTCACCTGAACGTGTGTAGTCTACTACTAAACCTAGCAGATCTAACTGCCTGGGTGGCTCACTATAACCCTGACATTTTGGGGATCACGGAACCCTGGCTGAAGCCGCAAACCCCAGACTCTGTGTGTGCCCTCCCTGGATACCACCTTATTAGACTGGACAGAGAAGGGAATAAGCGTGGGGGCAGAGTGCTCCTCACTATAAGGGGCATTTAAACATGTCTGTCATTAGGCACACCCCCTGCACTCTCCCTGCCTGTGAGTTCTTGCATGCCCTCCTCCTTCTAACCCTCCAAAGGGAGGAACGCTTGGGCTGTCCTCATTACTCAACTGCCTTAAGGACAAAGCGGGCCCAAATGAGCTACTGGTCCTGAGTGAATGCAACTTATACTGGTTGGGGGGCAACGCCAAGCAGTATGAGCCTCTGCTTTCAGGCCTCGCCCTCAGCCAACTCATCACTGAACCCATGAGGCCCTCCCCACGCGGGGCAAAAGGATCCCTCATTGACTAGATTCTGAGTAACAGGCCCAATAGAATAGTCTTCTCAGGTGTCCTCCCTGATACCATCTCAGAAGACTCCCCCACCTATTGCACATGGGGCATCTCACCCCCCAAGATCCCTAACAAGGTGATCCAGATGTGGGACAACTCAAGATTTAGCACTGAAGACTACCTCGCTGACCTTTGGCAAACCGACTGGTCCCGGGTCACTGCCACGAGTGATCCCATGGAGGCCCTCAGCAACTTCCTCGCTGTCTTCACTCCCCTGAAAAACAATCATGTACCCCTTATGAAAAGGAGGGTGTGGAGTACGGTAACCAAGTGGCTCCATGGTGGTCTATTCTCCTCAATGCAAAGGGACAAATGCTGGGTGAGATTCAAATCCTCCCACTCCAGTAACAACTTCCTCGACTATAGACAGTTGAGGAGCTCTTGCAAGAGAGTCATCTACTCTGCTAAGGACTAATTCTGCCAATCCTCCATTATCCTCAGCCAGAAACTCTAGGACCTTCTGGCAAAACTCAGTCAGGAGGTCAGCCCGAGCCCAGGTCTCCGATTTGCTGATTGGTGAGGTCAGCTGCAATAACCTCCTCACTACTGCCAATGCTTTTAACCACCAGTTCTCAAACCGGCTGCTTCCTCCTCTCAACCACCCTGGCCCTGTGACCCTGGGTCCCTCCCATGGTGGGGCCGCATCCAACCTTCCTTCTACCCGAGGTTGTCTCTGCCTTGAGACCCAGAGGCTCCTCGCTAGTCTCTCCTCACACTGGAGCTGGGCAACGACAGCCTTGAGCCTAAACTTCTCTGCCTTGGGTCAACCCCCTTGCCTGACCTATCTCTCACATATTCAACACTTCCTTAATCTCAGGAACCATCTCAGAGGTATGGAAGGTGGCTAGTGTCATCCCTCTACTCAAACAAGTCGACCCTAAGGATCCCAATAACTACCACCCTATTGCGATCCTGTCTCGATCTGCAAGCTAGAGAAATAAGTTGCCTCCCAGCTCACTCACTACCTTCAGAGTTATGAGCTACTCTCCCAAGCACAACATGGCTTCAGAAAAGGGCACAGCACCTCTACAGCCCTTGTGGTGGTCACCTCCGAGATCAGGTCTGCTACTGACCATGGTAAGCTGACTGGAGCCATCTTCGCTGATCTCTCAAAAGCCTTCAACCAGGTTGATCACTCGCTGCTGCGCTCTACTCTTTGGTCTATGGGTTTCTCCCTCCTGCCCACGTCTGGTTCTCCAACTACCTCTCTGGGAGGCAACAATATACTACATTCAACAAAGCCCTCTCAAAACCTTCCCAGGTGACCTGTGGGTACCACAGGGCTCGGTCCTTGGACCCATTTTGTTTTCCTTATTCATAAATGAGCTGTCCTCAGTCTCTGCCCATGGGCACTCCACCCTGTATGCAGATGACCTTGTCATCCTAGTCAGCTCGCGTGACATCAAGGACATTAACTCTCGGTTAAACTCCAACTTTAACCACATTCAGACCTGGCTAGAGGACCACAGGCTAACCATTAACCTCACAAAAACCCAGGCCATGCTCTTTGGCTCCTCGGCCAAGATAAAATCATGCCAAGCTCCTCTCAATATCTTGGGAGCTGATGGTTCCCTCCTGAATGTTGTGAATGCAGTCAAGTGCCTGGGGGTCACCCTTGACCCACAACTGGATCTCACACTCCACATTCACAATGCCTGTAAGGCCACAAACTGCAAGCTGGGCATGGCATACAGAGCTAAAGGTTGTCTCACCCCGACCGCTCGTCTCACCATTGCTAGGGGGATCCTCCTACCCACACTTTGTTATGGCTTGGTATTCTTTGCCCATGTTCCTAAATCCAGTCTCTCCAAATGGGACACAGCATGCAACAATGTATGCCATTTTGCCCTCGCGTCTCTTGCCTCACACACCGATGTGAGCTATACTCCCGACTGGAGTGGCTTCCCGGAATTCCACCACACCTTTGTCCTTGGCAACTTCATTGACAATATTGCCAGAAATGCCACTCCCCCAACTCACCTCATTCCACAAACCTGCTAACCCCACCACTGCTTAAGATCCAGCAACCTCAGGTCCTCCTGGTTTCTAAAGCCCACACCCAAATGGGGATCGGGCCTTTGCTGCCTATGCGCCCAAATTGTGGAACTCCTTTCCTACTAACACTCACTCCACTACCTCCACCCTGTATCAAAGCCTCCCTATGGGGCTTCCTAAAATTGGCCTCTGTCTGCCTCTGTGTCTGAGCTGCCAAACTGGTCCTGACTGTCTGGACATGGTGACCCTGGCTTGCTAGCACTTCTTCCACCCGGCAAGCTCAATGCCATCTGTCCCACCTGTTAAATATGGTGCTGGCATGCTCAATGCCATCTGTCCCACCTTCTGAATACAGTGCTCTTCCCCACCCTACCTAACCCTGAATTGAGTGCCTACATCCGTAAGTCCACCCCCCCACCCACAATCTGTTGCCCATCCTGTGTAGCTTGCCTCTCAATTACCTGTTGTTCTCCAGAGGGGTACTGGTGACTTGAACTGTATGCATGTGTTGCCCAGGCTGGTACCACACAGTTATCTACCTCTTGACGTAGTCTATGAGTCTGATGCTCTTCTATATGCCTAGTGTAACCCCGTTACCCAGGGTTACCAGAATCCCAGTAAGACCTAGTGGTAGGCAGGAAGGCAGCTTGTGAACTCAGTTAAATGGATTTCACACTGTCTCACTCTGTTCTCAGTCTCAGCTGAGACCGAGGGATGATATCACTAGAACTGTCGCAGGTGCATAAGCCACACTGGAATGTTGCAGTTGGAGGTTAGAGTAGGAACGTTAGGGGAATTTGAAGTCAATCTGTAGAGTTCAGCAGAGGTGTGCAGTCTGAAAGAGGTGCTCTGCTGTAAGCAGGCCCTCAGAGCTCTAAGCTCTGACAAAGAGCTATTAATTTATAGTGTGTGTTCTCACCTGAAGAGGAAACACAAGAAGAGCATATTGAAGTGGTGGAGACAGCTTTCAATGGTTCAGGGCCCCATCCCTGTGGGAAAGGGGGGAAGGTATCAGTCTGTTTCCAGGGTCAACCCCCTTGGTCCGGCTAGGGGAAAGAAGCTGCCTAGTTTAAGTTTGTGCTGAGGCACCAGAAGTTCTGGACGAGATTCCTTGAGGAGGAAATGCCTGTGGGGCACCTGCAACCAAGGGGTGAGTTCACTCTGCTAAAGGGCCATGTGTTTTCACCTGCATCAAGATGAAACTAAAGTGCCTGTTACTGTGAGGTCAGGAAAAGACAGCCAAGTACAGTTTGAAAGATGTGGGGATTGGACTGCTTGACTCTGTGGGGGGTCTAGAGTAATGGACAAAGCCACTTACTAAGTATTTTCAAGTCCATCACAAATGGGATGTAAAGACAGATTGAATGTGAAATATATTTAAAAAGAATCTACACAGCAAAGTGTGTTGAAGGATGAGGTGTTACAGTCCGGAGACATGGCCGTGTATGAATTATGGGTGCGAGAGGTGGGAGATCCCCCATCGGTAGTAATCAAATTCACCTCTACGGATTTGCTCTGGGACACCTGTTGCTTCTCTCAGGTACTTGGCCAGTGCCTGAGGAAAGCACCCAGATGTGGGATTGATGAGGAAGATTCCCTTATGGAGCAGAAGTGCTCATAGGTGGTTTAGGGAGCCACCAGTAAATGTTTCCATGCTATATGGAAAGTGTCCAAGTGGCTGGCAAGGGAGCCGAGCCAGGGAAAACCCAGAGCACCATACAAGTTTGGGTTGTGTGCCCAGTGTGTTTCAGAGCCTGAGGGCTAAAGTGAATGAGGATGTGTTCTGGTCTTCTTAAATCTACATTACCAGGAGTGTAGCCCCATGGGGGTCCATCTATGCTTTGTTTATTTTGTTGGATGTGATTAAAAGCCACACTTTAGAATCCCACTTCTGGTATTGGACATTACAGTTATTGCTTCCTTTGTCTGGAGTTACTTGGGTGCTCCTGTGCAGAGTAGCCAAACCTAGCCAATGTGCTGAGTGACATATTCCTCCCCGAACCCAGCCCACCAGGTAGAGCTGTCAGATAGAAACATCATACCCGGGTGAGGGTTACACTAGCTAGCTTGATGTCTGTTGTTATGTACTTTTGTTATACTCCCCATGCCTGTACTTATTGCTATTCTATCTCTCACCCTAATCACTGTTCCTGTTGCTGTTGTATAAATCCTGTCTGCCTGATGATCATAATATACCTCTTGATGTAACCGATGCTCTGATGCTTTTTGTGCACCCGGTCTGCCTATTGCTCTGATTTGTACAATTGTAATCCTTCTGGGTCGCACCTGAAAATAGGAACTTGGCTGTCTAGTGTGCTTATCTGGTTAACAAAAGCAAATAAATAAATAAATATCAAAAGTAATGATCAAATGAAAAACGGGTCATATTGTTCAACCAAGTCTAGATTCTAAAACAGCAGTTTAAAACTGTTATAACACTGAACAGGCTATCCCCGAGGGAGGAGAAAAGGTGGGCCAAAGCTGAAAACTGTGTGGCAGATGTCCCAGTCCCCTACACTGAAATGAACACTGCACACTAGCATGGCTGCCTGACCTATTTTTAATTTTAATTAACAGCAGCACAGCAATATTTAGAGATGGGGTTACACCATAGGTCCCTCTAGCTCATTCCGCTCTTAGTCAAATGTCAAAATACTGATGTTACTTCCCTGCCAAGAATCCCTTTTGCCTAGCTTTGAGACTTAGTTTACTGCTTGCCTTTGCAAACACTTCTACAGTCATTCTATAAAGTCAGAAAAGACTTCAGTGTGAGGTATAAAACTATTTCCTCGTGTCACATTTCACCCAGTCTTCCCCAGCCTGAGTTCACCATCAAGAGCACCAGGTTCTCGACTCCTGCATAATGTTGTCACGTAGGCTGAACAAGGTCTGGTTTTCAGATTCGATACATCCAAATCTGACCCACATTAGTATTCAGGATTTCCATTTGGTTGTCAAAGATCCTAAATTCTAATCAACAATCAGTTTCTGATTGTATTCCGATCAGTTCAAATCCAATATCCAATATGCAAGCAATAAGACACGATGGGGTGTGTATAAAACATATTTTACCGCACGCCCGTGGGGTGGCTTATTGCCCTAATAAAATGGGCTCCATTTTTTAATTTTTTACAGTTGGGAAATGCATATTTATATGTAGAAACAATATATTTACTTGTGTGCATTTATGATAAAATAGTCCTTCTGCCCACTGTAAATGATGTCATAGATGATGTCATTGTATTACTGCTGGACAAATGTTATCCTTTGCTGGTATCAAGATTCAAGATATGGAATGTTTATCATGGAATGTTTCCCTTGGAATACATGGATTCAAACTTCTGCTCAGTTCCACTGGCAGAATGTTTCTCTCCAATATACTGTATACACACACACACACACACACACACACACATAAAACAAAGGCCTCTGTTACAGCCAGTGACTCAATTATCTCACTGTCAGGGCAAACAAAACAGATTTCCCTGATGCGTAAGTAAAGACAGAAGGGGGATTTTTCATTGTCAGAAAAGAAACAGTTGTAATGAAAACTATAAACAATACTTAATGTTTCTAATTTATGTGTGTAAAGAAAGTGTGATGATCATGGAAACAACATTAAATTGATTTATTTTTTATTTAAGGTAGTTTTATTTTAAGGGCCCAGTTGAAGGATTTTTACAGTGTAAAGGTAGCAGCCATATAATGTATGGTAGAATGCTGTAATGTGCCAAAAATCATCATTTTACAGCATTGTTACACTATCGATGTGATGTCATGCTCTTGTTACAGTATCGTCACTACGTCACATCGGTAGTGTAACAGCATGGAACACAAATGTTTGTTGCTAGACACTTATGATGCCGAACTAATACATGTTTAAACACAAAACGAAGATGACTCCTAGCAGGTTAGTCAAAATGAGCATTCACTATAAAGTAAACAAACAGCAAAACACCATACCTCTGCAGGAACTCAAAATCGCAATTGTTGTGTTCTCTCTTTTCAGCTCTGCGTGATCATTGGCGTTAGTTCGCAACACAGACCCACGCTTCACAGCACCCCCGATTGGCACAACCAACCACATGATCAAAAGGCTGTTTTTTTTTTCATAGACAGTATATTTAGTAACATCAACATCTTCTCCACTGACCATACGTTTTATCATACACTATAAAAGACAATGTATGGTCAACGGTGTGTCACTCAGTTTGCCTTCTCGTGGTTGCTGCTATAGCAGCTAGTTAAACCTCTCGAGCTCGCTCTGAGGTTTAACAGAGTCGCCAAGGGAACCACTCAAGGCAAACCTAGAATTGTTACACACCGCTGACCATACGTTATCCTATATGTTTGTGATGGAAGATCAGTTTTGGTTGTAGGGGACTGATGGAAGATACTGTAGTTCTGCTTGTAGGAAGACTGATTTGCTCATTGTGTGATGTGGTTTATGACCAGGATGACTGTGCATGAAACAGATTTTACACACGGTTGCATGATATGTACAGGAACCTCAACTCTGGTGACATAGGGATAAAAGTAAATATACTGACTGACCCTACATATGCTACAAGTAATAATGTTTTCCTGTCTGTGACTAAGAGATACAGAATGGTAGAAGGATACCTTTAAACATCACCCGACCATCTTCAAAGGCAATCTAGACATTTTGAAAAAGTCTGCCTGGCCTGCAGCACACAGTATGGCTGGATATTTAGTTTTATGCAGTAGGCATGGACATAAATCCTGTGTGATAAATCTGAGCTACCATAAATGATTTATCTACACAAGTGCTGTTTGACCCTGGGTAACCTCACGAGCGGCATAAGCCACGAGTGAGATGTCAGAGGTCAAACAGAACAAGTGTAGATAAATCATTTATTTAACAACTCACCATTTTATATTTCATTTATGCAATAGGGATGCTTTCAATCAGTGCAGAGACATTTGCTTTTGATTATCTTTTTTTGCATATGTTTGTCAAAAAAGTGAACAAAAAATTGCATTTCTGCTCTTTTTTGCTAATTATAAAAAAATCTATAAGGCCTCTATAAATGAAATACCACTCATGTTGTACATAATTATGTGCTGCACAACTTTCATGCTCACATCACTATGCTATCTTTTTTCACTTTAAAGTTATTTGCATTTGAATATAGTTAGTACTGGTACTGAGGCTTAACTTTCTAAATGAGTTCCAGAGTGATTGTGACATATCTACTATGTTTATAAATATGTGATGATGCATCTACTATGTGTATAAATGTAAAATTTTGAATTTATCTCATAGTAGCTCAGATTTATCACACAGGATTCATGTCCACGCCGATTGCATAAAAATAATTTATCTGACAGCTCACCAGTTTATATCCCTTATCAGAGGTGTAGCCAGGAATTTTAAACTTGTATCAAAACTGAGACACTGTTGCCGCCCCATTATGTAAACATAAACCAAAATATGCGCTGCCACGCCACACCAACAATAGGCCTGCCCCAACCATGTTTGCCATGTCTAAGTTCAAGTAATCAGTTTCTTCTTGTAATCCTCCTTCCTTTGTTTCTCTGCCTGCCTGGTAAGTTGCTCTTGTTTGTGTATTTAGCTGGTGGCATCAGCGCCCCATAGCGAACAACAAAGGCAAAAGGGCTCAGTGCCACACAGACACAATGTGACTCACAATGTCCTTGCTTTCCTCTTTTTATTGAACCTGCCTGATTTGTTGCCCCTGCCTAAATTGTTTTACTGTACTCTGCTGAGTACAGTGCATATGCCTGCCGACACCCCTGTCCCTTATGTATATGGCCAGGCAGGGCAAAGAGGGTCTCCATCAGCTTACAGTGAATAGTTCTGTATTTAAATGTGACAAGAATGGGGAATGAGTACACCAGCCTTTCATTCACTGAATTAACAAAAATCACAATGAATTACTGACTAACAAAGAAGGGATCACAGATCTCCAGGTAGAAGGTCACCTGGGGGCAGTGACCATCACATGGTATGGTTCAATTTGGCTACTACATCTAAATCATCCCATTCCAAGGCAAAAATATGGGACTTCAGAGGAGCTGACTTTGATAAGATGGCCAACAGAGTTAAGCTAGCCCTGGCAAAAGAAACACAGGTGAGGAGGTACAGGCAAAGGGCAAGCATTAAGGATGCAATACTTGAAGCAACATCCCATGTGTTGTAGACAGAAAAGGAAGTGCAAAGAAGAAGGAAACCACTTTGGTTCTCAAATACAGTAGCAGAAAAGGTCAGAGCCAAAAGGCTGGCCTTCAGGAAATATAAGGGAACACAGTGGGATGAAGATAGGGAGGCATACCAAACTGCCCTAAGGAAGCAGGCAAGGCAGTAAGGCAGGCAAAGTCCCAAACTGAGGAAACACTAGCACGAACAGTAAAGAAGGTGACAAGACTTTCTATAGATACATTAGTGAAAGGAGAAAGTCCAGAGGGGGTATTGCAAGCTTAATGGAGAAAAGGGAGCAAGTGAGGAGGAGGACCCTGTAAAGGCATCTATCCTAAATAGATACTTTGCTCAGTATTTACTGAAGAGAAGGTAGGGCAGGGCCCACAGCTCAGCATCATGGACACAGGGGAGGAGGTGAGCACTACTCCCTTCACAAAAGAAAGGGTCCTACAAGAACTTGCTAAGCTCAGGGTGGATAAGGCAATGGGACCTGATGGCATACATCCCAGGGTACTTAGGAGCTAAAGGAGGAACTAGCAGAGCCATTAGCAGAATTGTTTAGTGAGTCTCTGAGCACAGGAGAGGTCCCAGAAGACTGGAGAAGGCCTCATGTGATCCCACTCCACAAGAGTGGTAGCAGGGGAGGAGGCGGGGAACTACAGAACCGGTCAGTCTTACCTCAGTAGTGGGCAAGATTATGGAGGCACTCCTTAAGGAAAGGATAGTGCAACACCTGGAACCTATAGGGCACAGGATCCAAGACAGCATGGGTTTACAAAAGGAAGGTCCTGTCAAACTAATCTCATAGATTTCTTTGACTGGGTAACCAGAGTGGTGGATCAAGGGGGAGCAGTTGATGTAGCCTACCTTGACTTCAGCAAAGCTTTTGACACTGTTCCACATAGAAGATTGATAAATAAGCTAGGTAGGCTCGGGGTGGGTCAGATGTTGGTCAACTGGGTGGCAAACTGGTTGACTGGCAGAAAACAGAGAGTGGTGGTAAATGGTATACAGTCAGAAGAGATGCAAGTCACAAGTGGGGTACCTCAGGGATCAGTCCTGGGGCCAGTCCTATTCAACATCTTCATTAGTGACCTCGCAGATGGACTAGAGGGTAAGGCTTGTCTGTTTGCAGATGACACCAAGATCTGCAACAGAGTAGATGATCCAGATGGGGTGGGCAGAATGGGAAGAGATCTGGATAAACTAGCAGAATGGTCAGAAGAGTGGCAACTGGGATTTAATGCAAAGAAGTGCAAATCATGCACATAGGGAAGAGAACCCTGAAGCCACTTATAGGCTGGGAGGAGTTGCTAGCAGTCACAAAGGAAGAAAGAGACTTGGGCATCATCATCACTGATGACCTGAAATCATCCAAGCAGACCTCTAAAGCAGTAGGTAAGGCTAGGGGTGTTAGGTGTATTAGTAGGGGTATCACAAGTCGTGAAGAGGGAGGTAATAATCCTCTGTACAAGACATTGGTTAGGCCCCATCTAGAGTACTGCGTGCAGTATTGGAGGCCACACCTTAAAAGGACATTAACCAAATTGAGGCAGTCCAGAGAAGGGCAACCAAAATGGTGCAGGGACTGCATCAGAAGACATATGAGGACAGATTAACGGAGCTCAATATGTATACCCTTGAGCAAAGGAGGGAGAGAGGTGATATGATCGAGGCATTCAAACACCTTAAGGGCATAAACAAGGTGAAAGAGTCTAACATGTTTAAATATAAGAAAATAGCAGGACAAGAGGACACAGCATGAGATTAGAGGGAGGTCGATTAAGAGGGAATGTGAGGAAATTCTTTCACAGAAAGGGTGGTAGATGCATGGAATGGCTTACCACAAGAAGTGGCGCTATGAATACAGTGCAGGGCTTCAAACATGCATGGGATAGGCATAATGGAGCAATACAAATGACTATGAATAGATAGGTCACTGACAAAGGCCAAGGGCACATTTATAAGGTAGAAAAAGAAATGGGCAGACTGAATGGGCCTTGCGGTCCTTATCTGCCGTCAACTTCTATGTTTCTATGTTTCTATGTTTAATTGTCTGAAATCAGTAAGGAGGCAAACAGAGGGTTCATCTATGCAGAGCCTGGTTCCCCTAAATGCCAATTTGCCAGCCTAAAAAGATACCTGGGTAAACTACCTGACAATGCTCTGCCTCTTACTGCCATCCCAAGCGACTAGCCCCAAGTTTCATCGGAACCTCTCCAGTGTGGTACACTATGCAGCCATTAGGCATCGATTACCTGGCATCGATGATGTCCTGAATCAGCAAGGAGACCGCCTGTCGAAATCTGCACAAACAGTTAGGTCCATGCCACTGCTGTCTAGCTTCTTCTGAAGCAGACTTGCAGAGCCATAAAGTAATGTCCATCACCGGCACCGATGCAAGGCAAGTCTCTATTCAATTGAGGAGCCTCCATGGAACGCAAGAACAGAACTGAAGCAGTATACTTGGTAGAAACTATGATGATCAACAGAAGACATCAAGGAACAGTAGTCCTCTATCAGCAGCAGCAGTTAACAGTGCCACAGTGCCACCTATTGACAGCCTCAGCTCATTTTACCCTGGTTTCTTTATATTCAATGCTCCCATGTATTTCAATGGGCAGGTGATCTCTTACTCTGTCGGAAATGGCAATTGATTTTATTGTTTTACAGGTCCCTCAGACAATAGCAGGAAAGCACCACCCATGGTTTAATCCATTTTTTTTAATTTATCCAGTAAAGTATTTATTATTTTCATCCTTACCCCAATTCTATTTTTACGGTACCATTTTATTCTGCAAAAGAATAACTCATAAAATAAAAATAATTTATTAATTTTACAGCATGATGTTTGTGTCTTTTGTCATTTAGAGTGTAAGGGCCATTTGAACCGCATAATACAAGATACTCGAAATTCGTATAAACATATTTACTACGTCCAGTGGCTGAAGTCACTCAGCCTGCAGTCTTGTGCCTCACCATGCCCTTGGCCATGCAGTAAAATATGTTTTATACACACCCCTTCATGCCTTATTGCTTACATAGTGTATAATAGAGCATTGTTCTACATAGAATTCCATCCCTTTCAAAATGCTGTTGTACCACAGTAAAAAGGTCATGGGATGTGATTGTACCCTTCTGTGGTACACCAGCATTCTGATACCTCTACAGACTGCATGAATCAGTTTCGTTTTTAAAGAGAAAGACCAAACGCATGCACATTTCACACAATACCATATACTACAAAAGAATACAGGATGAGCAACTTTATGTACAACCAGTGTTTCTGAAAGTTATTTTGGGGTTCTGATTCTCAAGGACCTCTCAAGCTTCGCCTCGAGGTCAGAGGAAATCAGAACCCCTATGCATAGTTGTCCATCCAGTATTCTCTTTATATCTGCTTCTGGTATAAGATATTGGTTATAACGGTCTTATATTTCTGTGCTTTGTTTTCCAGTCCTCTACAAGGTGAGCCCTTAGCTAACTTGAAAGGAAGGCAGGATTTGTGTGTTGAAGCAGAAGGGAGACAGCTGCTTAAGCAACTGTGCCTGGCCCCTTTCTGTGCAACACATGCATGCATGAATACTAATGTTCTGCCTTGTGTCAGGGGATATATGAAAAGGGGTCTGCTGATATAGCTCCTCCCAAGCCATCAGAAGCAACACTTGGTCCATCAAGAGATAGGAGTCACAGATGTATGCAGTCCCCCCCTTACCCACTGATCTCAAAAGCCACAGTGGCAGAGACTGGAGGTATAGTAGTGACCATGGGTTTAGAGCTGATACCTTTGACCGGCATACATTGCAGTAGAAGCAAGCACTTCATGCTCCAAGGTGACCTACACTGAGACCCAGGTTTCAGAAAACTTTGCATTCTGACCATTGGCATAATGGTGAGCATTTCTCGGCAAATAACATTAATGCACAGCTTTAATAATATTCTAAGTTTAAATGTTTTTACGGAACCCATTTCTGAATAAAACTGTAATACAGTACAAGTTTCCTCTGTTGGTATTTGGCCACATGTACCAGTTCCCACTACAATGATGACTTAAAAGAATGTCAGACCATGGAGCTTACTGATTGGTAGAGCTTCTGGCAGCCACTGGGTGGAGACAGAGTACCAATTGTTGTGTGCTGATGGATGTTTTTAAGATGCCAAAGTGAAGTCGGCCCAGTGGTGCTGAGGGTTGAGGCGCTGGACACCACACCTTCATGCCACTCCGCCACCCTAGTTTGGGAATGAGCCTGGGCTGCTGAGGGTTGACTGGGGAGGAAGAAAGAGGATTGAGCATCCGTAGACTGTGCTCCTCTCTCTGGGGAGGGATCCTGGTACTGCTTGGTGCAACACCGACCCCAGTGGAAGCCAGAGGATGTGTGCACACCAGGCACAATATAGAGGGGGTGGAGCTACGGCGGACATCTCAAATGTCATTGCACATCCGAGCTCCAGGATGGAGGGGTGGGGACATAAAGGATAAAATCTCCTAGCCTGTGGAGAGGTGACAGAACCACCAGGGGCCTGAGTCCACATGCCCAACACTGGCTGTAATACCTGACAGCACATCTGGGACTCTGGATCTCTTAGCTGGTCTGGGGAGAGACTGGAGTCCTGACCCCGACTTAGTAGTTTGGGTAAGTGCAGTTTAGGTGGGTAGTTAGGTACCCAGAACCATGTGTGGATTCCCAAGAGATGCTCCGATAGCAGGTATAACAGAGTCAACAACAAAAAAAAAGATGCCAAAGTGACAAGTATGCCTTTGGTGAACCCCTGCCTTAGATCACTTGTCGGCCACCTTAGGGTACAGGAGCCCCTCACTAGAAACAACTGTCTGTGGATGTGTGTGTTGGAAAGCGGATGTGATTGATTCATGAGTCAGCACACACACTTCAGGGGTGTACAACAGCACTTTTTTATAATAAAATGCACTCTGATTGGTTAACACTCTCAACATGTAATAGAGATTCAGTACGCACTAGGAACCCTAGAGTGGCACTTTAACTACAGCATTGATATTGTATATACTGTATTTCTGTAGTGCTCCACATTGTCAATGGATAGTTAGTATATATGGGTAATGTGCACCCCCACTAGGGGAAATGGCATAGCCCAAAGCTACAAACCAGCATAGAATCCTGGGCTCAAGAACATTCTGAATAGCAGTGACTCCCCAGTCTTTGCTGAGCCTTCAAAATGGAAGCAGCATAGAAGATTTTCTCTGAAGATATAGTATTTTTCTATGCTTAATATTTTAAGGCTGCAATTCTTCAGGGCAGGTTGGGGCTACCTGGTGACAGGGAGCACCCCAAAATTTAGAAATGTGCCTGTTAAGCTGCAGCTTTCAAACTGACTATCCTATGCGATTCTTGTGTTTCCATTGCCTGATTGTGCTTGGATTGGTGGCTATGTTCTGCCACCCTATTTTTAAGGGTACTGTTTTTGTTTTTGCCAGGTCTCTGATTTCCTTTGTTCTTTTTATGGTGTCTCAGGAAAATTAATTTCTTGTGTAGTTTTAGGGATCTGTTACTTAGATGTTTTTATTTTCTTATTTCATCCCTCTCATCTATATAGGCATCAGACCCTCCCTTCCCATCAAGAGACTGTAATAGGAAGTTATTATTTAGCGCTTTGGTGTTCTTTCAATTAAGTTGACTTGAGGGACTGTACAGTAGTTGGAGCTGTCCTCCATGGGGATTTTACTTTTTCTTTGTCCCTTGCATATTGTGTGATTTGTCGTGGGGACTGTGTTTTCTGAGCCTGCTTTCTTCAGGCTGACACTCCTTATCACTGTCTAGAAACATAGAAACATAGAAGTTGACAGCAGATAAGGACTGCAATGCCCATCCAGTCTGCCCATTTCTTTTTATCTTATAAATGTGCCATTAGCCTTAGTTGATAGTGCCTTCCAGCCTCTTTAATGGCTCCACTGAGCCGTGTAGACCCGACGTTGTTGGCAGCCTGTCAGCTGGGCTCATGCTCCTTTTTCTTTACTCAGATCCATGCCAAGCTTCAGCCCTACCTTTTTTTGTACCCTTAAACTGGGCACACACTTGTCGACGTGGTGACGTCACCCATAGTGGCATGACTTTACTGGATCGCACACTCACAAGTGCAAGCACCTGTGCCCCGTGAGCACTAGTTGAGGCTGCCAGGAATTGTGTTTTCTTATACTTCTGAGCAGTGCAGTGATCCCATTCCCTATACAGAGAAGTCTTATTTTATAAGGCTGATAGGAACACCAAATTGCGTTTCTGTTCCTCCTGAGTGTTCCCGATCTACTAGTCCCTCACTTCCTTTTCTTACACAACTCTCTGCTACTCCAATGGAGAGGGAATCAGAAGTTTGGGACTCTGTTTGAGCAACCTCAGGAGAAAACAAGCATTTGTCAATGCCGAATGTTTGCTTGCTGGCATTGACATTGGTAGTGTAGAAGTTACAGAGCTGCATAATAGGAATGGCAGTGAAGTATTGAACTGAAGCCAACCTCACCACCACCCTGCAGAGAGTGACAGGCATTGGGGTGTGCCTTTGGTCGTCAGGCATAACGGCCACGCCATTTCACCACACCCCACCCTGCAGACACTGACAAGTGTCTCGGTGTTCCTTGGGGTCTTTGGCTCTTATGCACACCCCATTTCATTAGGAAATATGGTGAGATGGGTGCAATATAGGAGAATGGGATGAAGTTTGGGGCCGAAGAGTCCAAGGCATACCTTGATGCCTCTCACTGACTGCAGGGTGTGGAATGGTATGAGCATTACAGGCAAGAATCCCAAGTCACACCCCTGATGCCTGTCATTCTCTACAGGGTTGGGCGTTATGGTTGGAAACTCTAATACCTCAGGCATTCGTTGGTATTTTCACTCCAAATTTTCAACATGTTTTTTTTGTGACCTCACCTCATGAACAGGGGAATATCAGTTTGTTAGCCTAAAGCTGCTTATGCACAGTGACTACGGCATTTAGCACCACAGGTGCAAAAACATTCCGAACAGGATGTAAAAAATGACAGCTGTACTGTTCATGGTGAGGTGTAAAAAATGGCAATGTTGCAAATCTGTAGTAAAAATGTTAAAAAAAATGGTGAGATCACGACCGTACATAGAAACTGTGCAACGCACACCCATAATATAATTAGGTTGGGGATTTTTTACAGCAGATTGTCAACTCAGGCATTTTGGTGCCTCCGATCATGAACAGTGTCACTGTGATTTTCTTTATCTGTGCCAAACAATGATTTTCCACAGCGATCACACATCTCTGCGCTTGAAGTGTGGAAACACACTTCAGCCATGTTGTGAAAAATGACAGCTGTACTGTTCATAAGGAAGTGTGGAAAATGGCACTGGTGAAAATCTGGACTGAAAATATTACAAAGTAATGAACTAGCGAGGGTGCGTGGAAACTGGGCAATGCTCACTTGTAACACAGTCATTTTATAGACTTTTGTCACCAAATTTTCAACATAGTCATTTTAAGACCTCTGCTCATGAACAGTGTAACTGTGATTTTCTTAATCTGTCCTAAACATTGCTTTCGCACACCAACAGCACCATTGTGCGCTACATGTGCGAAAACACATTTTGGGCAACATTTGAAAAATTGAAGCTGTACTGTTCATAAGGAAGTGTAATAAAATGGCAATGTTGAAAATCTGGAGTGAAAATATTAAATTTGCAAACTTACGAGCATGCATAGGAACTGTGCAACACACGGTCGTAACACAGTCATTTTTAGAAATTTTTTCACCAAATTTTTAACATAGTCATTTTTAGACCTCTGCTCATGTCACTGTGATTTTCTTAATTTGTCCCGTACATTGATTTCGCACACCGACTGCGCAACTGTGTGCTACATGGGCAGAAACATGTTTTGGGTGAGATGTGAAAAATGACAGCTGTACTACTCATAAGAAGGTGTGGTAAAATGGCAGTGTTGAAAATGTGGAGTGAAAATATTGAAAATTCACGAACTTCTGAAGGCGTGCGTAGGAACGCTACTGTATGCGCTTCATTAAAACAGTCATGTTTGGAATTTTTCACCAAATTTTTAAACATAGCCATTTTAGACCTTTGCTCATGAACAGTGTCACTGTGATTTTCGTAATTTATCCCGACATTGATTTCAAGACACTGACTCGCGCCATTGTGCGCTACATGGGCGGAAACACATTTTGAGTCAGATGTGAAAAATGACAGCTATACTACTCATAAGAAGGTGTGGTAAAATGGCAATGTTGAAAATTTGGAGTGAAAATATTGAAAATTCGTGAACTTACGAGCCTGCGTAGGAACTGCGCAATGCACACTCATAAAACAGTCATTTTTTTTAATTTTGCCATCAAATTTTCAACATGGGGTTTTGGACACTTCTCATGAATAATATCCACTGTCATGGTGTTATTCAGGCCTGAAGGGTGATTTGAGGCAGTGATCAAATCACCCTTAGACCCGCTCAACGCCATGACAGTGACATTATTCATGAGAAGGTCCAAAACCCCATGTTGAAAACCTGGTGCAAAATTCCAAAATGCCTGAGATATGCAACAAGTCGAACCCCCCATCTAGCCCATTATACAGCTTACCGCATTTCCTCAGTTCGCGGTTGGCTTTGAAGAGTGCAGACGTGTTCCCGTCCATCAAGATCGTCCCGCCGAGGTCCGAGGTAAGTATGGGGTGGGGGTGGGAGGCAGGGTGTGCAGTGGGTGGAGTGCGGGTTGTGGGAGGGGGCTGGGAGGCGTGCCGTGGGACCGTTTTTCTTTACAGGTTAAAAAAACAGAGCGACGAGGGACATTTGCCACGCTGGGTGGGCTCTCGTGCGGCCAAGGACGTTAGGGGGCCGCTCAGCCAACGGGATTGGGCACCCCATCGGCCAAAGGATGGATAGCCACGCTGGGGTGGGCCCAGCATGGCACTTAGTTCTGGGGGTGGGTTAGGACAGTGGAGCCCGGCGAGTTGGGCACCCCGTCGGCTAGATCATTACTTGCCATGCTGGGTGGGCATCCACCGTGGCATTTCCAATGCTAGAGGGGGCAGGCGGAAATGCAGCACAGCCCGTGAGGGATTGGGCACCCCGTGCGGCTATTCATGTGTTGGGGTGGGCGCAAGGTGTCGCGTGGTGTGTGTGTGTGTGGGGGAGCTGCGCATGAGCAGGTGATATCTTATCGCTGCTCACTCATGCCGTAGGTCCCCTTTGAACTGTATGCTACTGCATTTTGGAGCTTGTCATAGACAGCTCCAGAATGCATTGGCTCACAGGGGCCGCGCCTGCCAACACACTGACTGAATTGGAGGAGGAGGTGACACACCTCCGAAATCCCTGATGATGGCACTATGTTTCTTGCACATGCGTGCAAGCAAACATAAAAAGGGAAAAAAAAGAGTTTTGTATAATCTGGGATTTCATATAGTACAGAGTCACGGGCACCATGGCTTATCAGAGACCTATGGTTTTTAAAGGTGTAAGGCCTGCAGAAGGTTAATGAGACCCTCACGATTAGGCTCCTATTGCCCTCACTGTGTAACTCAAGCTAATATGTCTATCATGGTTCCCACCATCCAGACCTCCGAACTGGGGGGTACCACTGGTGCAAAGCAGAATTGAGCAAATCTTTGTTGTTGCTCTAAAATAAGCTTTTGAGCCCTGATGTTCTGCAGGACATCCCCTCCAACACACCTGAACCCAAGCTGGGCCCCTCGGGCCAGAAGGGCCCACACAAGCACATCCAGGTGTGACAGAGCAGGCCAAGTCTGCTAACCCAGATCTGCAGGCAGACCCTGACCTTGACCATACAGAGGGTCAGGATGATGATACTGGGGACTTTGGGGACAATCCTGAACCAAAAGTGTTTCTTGATGAGGAGGAGAATGACCCCTCTGAGGAAGAGGAGGAGGAGGGGAATGGACAAGCCTAAGAATAGGATCCCAGTCCCTCCCAGGTCAATACAAAATCTCTGTTCTGTCTTATAACAGAGGCTTCTGGGCATTGCAGTTGAAGGTGCAAACCATGGAGGCATTAGACATGAATCCAATCCTATCTACATCCTCCTCTGCACCAAAGTGTTTCCCAAACGTTATACACTGTGAACAAATTATTGAACAGGAATATGCAAGTGCAGACCAGAAGAAATATCTTCCTAAGCCCAGGGTGAGGTGTTTTGTTTTTATGGAAGAGAATTCCAGGGCTCTATAATGCCGTTCAACAACAGTTGTCAACCACCATCATAGCAACGGATTATGTCAGCCTCAATTATGGGTCACATAAATCTGAATGGAGACCCCAGCTGTTTTTTCATTGGGAGGCAATGCACCACAACCTCCCTGATCTTAAGGATTCTAATTCTGAGTCAGAGTTGCATCCGGGAGGGGGTGAAGGACTGGGAGAGTGCAGGGGTCTTGGGTGGACTATTACAGCGAAAACATTGATGTTGTCGGCATCGACGTTTTCGCTGTAATAGTGTCGCCACCCTGGGGACATACCAAATTCCTGCAAGTGGGAAACTCCACCCCTGGAAGATAAGGCTGTGCATAACTCTGTAAAGTCCATGACTATACCGAATGAAGGATCTCTGGCCCTAGCTGAAACACACGACAAGTGAGTGGATGCTTTGTGCAGAAGTGCCTTTGCCTCAAATGGAACAAACTTGCACACCTCCTATGCATCGTTTATTGCCACCAAAGCCCTAAACTTATGGGTTATGGCTCTGGGTAGTTTTGTTTCCCCAGATTCTGAGGGAGCAAGTATTTTACAGCTGATATCCATGGTCTCCACCTTTCTAGGGGATGCCACAGTGGAAAACTTATGGATGACAGCTTCCTCCTTTATCACATTGTGTCCACCATATGAGGTGTATTGCTGAGGCATTGGGTCATGGACTGGGCATCAAAGGCCAAGCAGTTTAATCTGGCTTCTGAGGGAGGCCTGTTACTTTGATCAGGTCTGGATGACATTTTGAAAGATATCCAGGATAAGAAGGGATGTCTTCCAGTTTTGAAACAGCAGCAAAAGGCTAGCTAAACCCCAAAAGGTCCAGAAGGCATCTAACAGACGCAGTATTGAGGGGGTTTTCATCCCTTTCAGAATTTTTGAAACCAGAGGAATAAATGGTCCTACTCTGGGTTCTAAGGTAATAGTGGCAGAGGAACCTTTGTCCAGAAACGTAATGGAGGAACAGGTCAAAGAGGTAGCGTCTCACAATAAGGATACGTGGGCCCATCTCTGCCCCCTTCCCTTGGTGGAAGTCTGCAGGATTTTTACACAAGATGGGCCCAAATAATGTCAGAGGCTTGGGTCCTGGAAATACTGGTATTAGGTTACACTATAGAATTTGCAATTATGCCCACAAAGGGGCATTGTCTGCTGTCCTCTGTGTCAAAGGACCCAGTGAAGAGACAAGCAGTGTCTCAAACTTTAGCTCACCTCAAGCAGATTGGGGCAATTGTCCCACTGCTCCACAATGAACAAGGCCAGGATTCTACTCAATTTACTTTGTGGTTCCCAAGAAGTCGGGGAGTGAGACAAATTCTGACCTGAAGCACCTAAACAAGTTTGTTTGCCACATGACTTTCATGATGAAGTCCCTACGGTCAATTATTTGGGTTGTCCAGCCAAGGGATTATCTAGCATCTGTAGGTCTGAGGGATGCATATTCTCATTCGGCAGTCTCACCAGAAGTTCCTCAGTTTCTCAATTCTGGTGCAACACTTCTAGTACAGGGCACTTCCATTTGGGATGGCAACAGCACCCAGGATGTTCTGGAAGGTTCTCATAGTTCTGGTGGGTCAACTAAGGCAGCAGGGGCATCATGTGTATCCCTATCTGGATGACATGCTCATTTGAGCACCCTCTGCTCTACTGGAAAGGAAATCAGTGATCAGGACCCTGGAGATACTGGAGTCCCATGACTGGGTAGTCAATTGGGAGAAAAGCTCCCTCAAACCATGTCAGAGCCTGGAGCATTTGGGTGCAGTATTCAGGATGGATGAGGGGAAGGTCTTCCTCTTGACTGCCAGGAAGCAGACCATCAGATGAGCTGTTCAGTGGTTGAGAAGCCAATCATTGGCTTCTACTCACAGCCTACTACAGATTTTGGGTCTCATGACTGCATCAATAGAACTAATTCCATGGGCCCGCTTAGACATGTGACCTTTCAGAAGGGAATGCTTGCAGCCTGAGATCCAACCTCAGAGGACAAGCAGGTCATGATCCCAATTACTTAACCTCTTTGACAGTCAATGAATTGTTGGGTGAGCTCAAGCACCTAAGCAGAGGGTCCCTTTATAAGTTCCCCTAGCTGATCCTGACAACCAATGCCAGTCTGTTGGGCTGGGGTGTAGTCCTGGGTCAACTCCCAATTAGGGTTTTGGTCTGTGCTGGAACAGCAGCTACACATCCACATGTTGGAAATGAGAGCAGTACATCTTATTCTTCTTCACTTTGCAACCTGGTATGGTCAAAATCTGTGAAAATAGGGTCAGACTATGCTGCCATGGTGGTGCATAAAACAATCAAGGAGGTGCAAAGAGCAGGGAGATGCTAAGAGAAGCAACTGACCTCCTACTGCGGGCAGAGGAGAGTCTTCTAGCTCTCTCAGCAGTTCACCTAGCAGGAGAGTTGAACATCCAGGCCGAATGGCTAAGCCACAAAACCATCAATTCAGGGGTTTGGACGTTGAACCCAAAGGTGTTCAGTCTTCTGTGCTGAAGGTTTGGTGGTCCACAGGTTGACCTGATCGCCTCTAGCCAGAATGCTCAGGTGCCAAGGTTCTTCGATCGGTACCGGTGTCCACAGGTGGAAGCAGTGGACACTTTGTCACAGATGTGGGATTTCTGCAGGGCATATGCCTTCCTTTCACTGCTGCTCCTCCCCAAGGTCATTTGCAAAATAAGACAATCAAAAGAAAGTTTTCTTCTGATAGCCACTGAATGGCCAAAAAGCCATGGTTCTCAGACCTAGTAAATCTAGCTTAGCATGCAGCATTCAATCTCCCAATCTAGGGGGACCACTTCTCCCAAGGACCCATTCTGCATCCAGATCCATAGGTGATGCAGCTGGCCTGGATTCTGAGAGGAGAAGACTCCTACAACAGGGTTTTTCAAGAAAGGTAGTGGATACTTTGATGGCTGCCAGGAAAGGCTCTACATCTCTGCGAGTTATATTTATTTATTTATTGAGAACTAAGATTACAATAATCTTTGAACCAAGGGTTCTTTCACAAAGGTTCTGCATTGAACAAGAGTGTAACAATAGATAAGGGTACAGACATGGTAGTTGCAGTTAAAAAATCACAATGTTACAGGGACTAGAGAAGTTGCAATTTCATTAAGCAGTCAGAAGTATGACCTAATTGAAGTAAGAGCTAAGGGTTGGCCTCTAAGTGCAAGATGAAAATGTGGGAGAGGTGAGGAGAAAGGGGGGAGAGGGAGGAAGAAGCAGAAAAGAGGGTATGTGGAGATCCGTTGGACCTGTAGAGTCAGGAAGGGAGGGTGAAGAAGAGAGAGAAACAGAAAAATAGTGGGGAGAGGGTTCAAGGGGAGAGGGAGAGGAAGATGTCAAGAGTACGAGGAGTAAGGGTTGGGAGGGGGTGTATAACAAGGAGTGAAGCTGTAGGCAGGTGGCAGACAGAGGTGTGTGGGAGAGAGAGGAGGGATGAGAAGAGGTGAGGGGAACGCAAAGGTATGAGAGTGCAGAGGGAGGAAGATAAGAGAGAAAGTAGAGTAAAAGGAGGGCAGGGCAGGAAGCTGTCATAGGTAACGCAGTTACAGTGACTTTGAATAAGTAGCTGTTGATGAAGCTTAAGTCTGAATGCACCAAGTTTAGTTTCAGCATGGACATCTGGTGGGAGATAGTTAAGAAAAGTGGGTGCTCTATAAGCAAAAGCCTGCTGGGTGAGAGTGGTCCTGGAGAAAGCAACAAGGTAGGATTGCTTAGAGAAGCTCCTTGTATACCTTGTTTTAGGCGCTGGCAAGATTAAGGTCTCAGTGAAGGGGGGGAATCAGTCCAAGGCTGATCTTTTTTGTGAGTAAGCACGTATGGTAGGTGACCCTTGCTTTGACAGGAAGCCAACTGGTTCTCTCATAGAGTTCACAGGTACAAGTCCACTTGTCCAATGCAGAGACAAGTCTACAGGACTTGTTCAGTGCAAGTGAAATTCTCTTTAGAGATGTGTCAGAGGCAGCATCATATAATAAGCCATACTTGACAAGTGAAAGGACTGAGCTGGTAACCATCAGTCTCGAGCCACAGTGGGCATATAGTGTCAATGCTGATATAGAATCCCGATCCTAGAGTTAAATGACCCTGGCAATTTGATTAATATGGAGATTGTATTACAGTGCAATGTTCAGCATTATACTAAGGTATTTAAATGCTCAAAACTTGCTCTAGGGGTTGGCTTTGGTTGCTTCAGATAGCTAGGCTAGCTGCTTTGTGATCATTATGGGGGTTAGAGAAGAGCATGACCTTGGTCTTTTTGTAATACATGAACAGTTTGTTACTCATACCAGGTCTCTACCATTTTAAAGTTAGATTGAAGGTCAGCCATAAGCGAGTTATAAATAAGGTGACAGCTGAACATGATACAGGGAACACCATATTATGACTTACAATTTTATGAGGATCACATGAAAATTCATTCAAGACCACCTTGCTCTGCTCAGCCTGATAAAGGATCACCCAATACACATATGGCAGCTGGATCACCTTTGCTGACATAATTTTCTATGTCGTGTTTTTATTACACATTTTACAAATATTAATAAACTCAAGCAGCACTATTTATAAATTAATATTATACTTACATCTACTAACCACCTTGATAAAAACAATAAGCAAACAATCAGACCAAAATATAAATGTGAATTGTGTAGATATAATGTCAGCTGTACCCACAGATCAGCCCCACCATTGGTCGTTACACACCTTCACTGATACACACATCCATCTTCAGGATCAAACTCCCTCCTACTTCCAACCACCCTCCACGACACATTATTACCACTCATCAGGCGATAGCAGCCTCCACCAGGAGCAACCAGAATTAGACTGACTTTATCATTACACTGCATGTTATCCGACATTACATGATCAGTATAAATAAGGCGACAGCTGAACATGATACAGGAACCACCTCGTCATGACTTACAGAGTAAAGGATCGATTAAAAATTTGTTCCAAGACCACCTCGTGCTGCTCAGTCTGACAAAAGAATCACCCAATACACATGTGGCAGCTGATCAACTCTGATAACATAAATGTCATCCTTTATTATACATTTTACAAATATTAATACTCACAAGCAGCACTACTTAAAACACAGTATTATACTATAAGCCTACCAGCCACACTGAACAATAAGCAAACTTTTTTTATTTTAGTCTTTGGTAACTGGGTAAGGCCCATTAGGCACAAGTGCCTGTTTTCAGGGGTGGTCTGGGAGCACTGGGCAGTTAAGTGACTTGCTTAGAGTCACACAGTATGCAAGTGCAGGTTGTGAGAATCAAATCCAGTTCTGGTCTACTGAATGTGCTTAGCTCATTCACAGCTCATTACTTTAACCTCTAGGCTATACAACAGGACCAAAAAAGAAAATGTGACTGGTGTATATATACCATCAGCTGTACCCACAGACCATCCCCACCTTCAGTCGTTTACACACCTGTCTTCTAATCATCCACCTCCAGGATCAGACTACCTCATACTTCCAATCACCCTCTATGCACACATTATAACCACCCAGCAGGCATACAGCATCCTTCCACCAGGAGCAACCAGAATTAGATAGATATTGATCAACACACTGTATGTGATCCAACATTATATGCTAGTTACAAGTAAGGTGACTGCTGAACATGATACAGGAACCGCCTCATCATGACTTGCAGAGATAAGGATTGCATGAAAATTCATTCAAGACCACCTCGCTCTGCACAGTCTGATAAAAGGATCACCCAATATACATCAACCAATCACCTTTGCTGAATGCATTATTATGAGCTACAATCACAAACATTAAATGTTACTCTTCGTAACACTAATTCTCACGAACAGTAATTACACTATATGCCACCTGACACACTTGAATCAAACCACTGATCAACCAAAATGACCAAGTAAGAAAATGTTAGATGTTCACTGTATCATCCCCCCACCAACCAGCATTGATATTTCCATGACCAACCTCTTTGATTCAACTACCACCTTTCCTGCTGCTAGATCTCAGCCTTAGACTATGGATCACAGAGATGCAATAAACTTATTTTGCATTTGATATGTTGACAGATGTCACAAAGTTTGCTTTGTTCTTCATTTTGTGAAATGAATAGCTGTTTCAATACATTTTGACATTTAAAACCTTGCTGTGCTGTCTATTGTTTCAAGATAAAATTACATTTAAACGTTGCAAAGCAGGAAAAAGCAACAAATGGTGCACCACACACCCAATGATGAACACCTACCCTACCTGCCAGGCACTGCACTACCACTATGATCCCTCCCCCCCACCACAGCCCAGTGCTGCTGACCAGCACAGCACTCCACTCTCCAAGATAGCCACACACCTGCCAGAGCTTGAATGAGTGAGCCCTGAGAAGAGTAGAGGGCTTTCCAGTTTCAGACAGGGGTGTCATGATGTGTTGAATGGTGTCATGTATCATGGTATCCATGGCACCATTTCCCCCATTCCAACCACCACAAGCAACTAGAACTGCCCTACAGTCATGTCTGGCCACCACCCCCAAAACAGCTCAATAAATTAGTGCATGCCTGCAATAAGTGACCACCCTCCTTCCCACAGGATGACCCTATCTGCCCCAAAACCAGCCTCCCATCCTTAGCTGACCTATGTCCCAACACCTGGATGACTCTTCCAGCCCTGATCCAGGTCTGAGGTGCCAAACAGCCTCCCCACCAATGTTCCCACTGCTCACCCACCAGGACCAGCCCTGAACCCCACATATTAGCCTCCCTAACAATGTCTTGCCTGTCTACAATGCCCACTCAGACCAGTTTTGAGACATCCAGACTTGTCTCTTCCACCTAAGGGCCCTATTTTCTTCCACCAGAGCCCTGGGACCCCTAACTAGCACCTCTACTTACATCTCCCCTCTCTGCCACCCTGACCAGCAATTGGAACCCAGACCAATCTTCCCTACCTATCTCCCTGTCTCCCACCCCAAATCAGTCCTGGTACTGCTGGGTTGCCCTGCCTCACTCAAGTCCTCATGGTATCCCACATGGATCAGCTCTGGGATGACTAGAATGGCTTCCCATGTCTATGTTTCCATTGTCCATCAACTCTGACCAGTCCTTAGAGCACTGGCTCTGCCTCTACCACCCATGTGCTCCATGTCCCTTGATTTGGATCAGTGCTGGGATCCTATGACTAGCTTTTCCTAGCAATATCTCCCCTTTTTGCACACCTAGACTATCCATAGGAACCCATTCTGGCTGTCCCAACTATGTCACCATGTTCCTTCACCCAGATAATCCTCTGGACCACCATACTAGCCTTCCACATCTATGAATTCCTGCCTGCCACCCAGCCCCACCCTGGAACCCATAGACCAACTTTTTCCACCCATGTATCCATGTCCCTCCACGAGGACCAGCCCTGTGACCACTTATACTGGCCTCTCCCATGTAAGTTCCTCCTGTCTCCCCACCTAGACCAGTTCTGGAGTTCCAGACTGGCATTTCCCATCTACTATATGTCCTTCATTCTGCCCACAGGACCAGTCCATCTGAATCACCAAAGGGAGCCCAAAGATCAGGGTTCCCCATCTATGGCCCCCCTCTTCCCCCACCTGGACCTCCCAGGGGACACACATACTATAACCTCCCCTCCTGTGCTGTAATGGGCATGCCATTACAGTCAACCTACCCAATATAATGTAAACTACAGTGACTTATGTGCCCTAGGGAGCCAAAGGTAGCAGTCAGAATGGGTAATGTACATTGTACATATAAAATAAAAGATAGAAAAGGGGTCACAAAGGATCTGCAGCTCTTAAGGGGTCCTGAAGGGCAGAACGGGTAGGAAGGGAATTATACTTATCTGATGATGGTAGGGACCTTCGTCCAGTCAGACCTGCAAAATAAGAGAAGTTACAGTATGTTAGTTGGGGTAAAAATCAGTAAAAGAGAAAAAAATGGAGAAAAAAGGGAGTGCAGTTTGGGGAAGGGGGGATCAGTTAAAACCCCCTTTTGCTCATAATCATGGCAGAGTGACCAGTACTTTATTTAGTAGCCAAGGTGGTTAGCAATAGCTAGTGGGGAAGGGGCTAGTAGCCCTTTAATGAAATACAAAGTAGGCATTGGTGCCAGCGGTCAGGGTGACTAGGAAATGCCCTGAGAGGGAGCCACTGTGTAACATCATAGCACTCTGTGACTACCCTCTTTTTTTGCTAGTCCAGTTGTTATTGCCTGTTATGCCAATACAAAATGTAACTGTATACTGTATACTGTCATCTTTTCCCCAATTCTTTGTAATATGTAGTGTATTATGTTAATTTCCCCCAACAGTTTGTACAATGTGCTGTTTATACTGTTATACTGTTCTGTTTGTGTTGTGTATAATTTTTGTTTTCTAGTATGTATTTTATTGTACCATACTGTTGGCTTGGGTCATGCCAGAAAACAGTCCCAAGATCAGTGTACCTACCAGGTAATCAAAGACTTAAATAAATAAATAAATAATAAGTAAAATAAATTATGCCTAGGTGGTCCAGTGGGCTAGCTCCCTATGTGGATGAGGCTAGCATTTTTCTTTTTATAATTCAGTACCCTTTTCCTGGGATCTGGTGGGGCTCCTAAGCCCTGGCAATTGTGGGGGGTTATTTTAATTTGTGGCAGTGGCAGAAGGAGGAATATGCTGTGCTGAAGTTGCGGTCTGTTGGAAGCATGACCGCACATAAGTGAGAGCTCCTGCAGGTACTGTTAACTCCCAGCCTGTAAACAGCTTAGGCTGCTGCCTACTCCACAAGGGTGGAAGAAGTCAGCGGGAGGTGAAGGAGGCATGGGATAAAGTCCTCCTCCCACCTTGCTGAATTGTCTCTATGGAGGTTTAGTTTATGATCTACAGGGCTCTTCTAGGATACAACCTGGGAGAAAGTAGCTGGAGAACAGCAAGAAGCTGCTATTGAGTGTAGCTACTCCAGCGGCAGAGGAGGGAGAGAGTGCAGGGTGACAAGTGTCACCATTAGTCAATCCGCTCCCACAGCCAAAGAGCCTGGGGGTTCAAAGAGAAAAGCAGCAAGAGTTGCTGTTTTAAGTGAAGCGGCACCATGGCTAAATGCAAAGCTGGGGGGAGGAGGAGAAGTGAGGCACAAGGAGGCAAAGCGGTGAGAGTGGCGGGTGCTACATGTTGAAAGTCACACTGCAGCTGTCAGCAAGTCCAGAAGAACTGTAAATGTTAATGGGGGGGAGACAGATAGAGAGAGAGAACAATCTGGGCTTGGGAGAGCCCACAAACAGCAGTGACTCACAGCAAAAGCCAACCTTGCCTCAATGCCAACCTGTGCTACTGCTGCAGTGTCATCCCTAAAGCAGGACTGTGCTAAAAGTGAAAGTGCCTGCAGAGTCCCAACACTTACTCCCAGCCTGCATGGTGCGCAGGCTGTAGCGTACTCTGTGTGGGTGGGAGAGGGAGAGAGAAGCTCAGTGGGAAGTGGAGGAGGCCATGGTAGAAGCGCCTACATCCACCTTCCCAAACCACTGCTCTGGCGGCAATTGCCATGGGGCATGGAGGTGACAGGAGGCTGCCTTGAAGAGAGCTGCACTCACAGCTTGGAATGCTCTCAGTTGGGAGCAGAAAGGGCAGGTGTCATTAGTGTGAGAAGCGCTCCTACAGCAAGTGCTTCCCTAAGAAGTGGGTGCAGCTGTCTATCAGTTGATATTGCTGTCCACACAAGGTAATATGTGAAATATATGCCCTGGTGATCCAATGGTCCCTACCCCCAAATCATCTGTGCAAACACTACATAATTTTCTGGTGGTCCAGTGGTCCTTCTACCTCCATTGTCAATTGTCAATTCAAACACTGTAATTACGCCTGGAAAGACCTACTGACCCCTATCTCAGGCCTGTTAACGGTGATAGGCAAAGATATCTGGTAGAGGGCTGTCCCTGTAATATTGCTTACCCTACCAACTGAGGTAATTATACTAGTAACTATTTTAATTTTTTGTTAAGTCCTTTGTAATTTTGGTTTGCAGAGTTTCGGTGAATGCGGAGGTGGAGTTGACTCCATGATAAGCCTGATCAGTAGTATTAGGATGTATCGGAAATAAAACTTTCCATTGTACTGACATAGATGATGTATTGCTGTACTGAACACAGCAAGGGTGGTCTGTTAGTTTAAGTTTTCACAGGTCAGCATGAGGGTTCATGTTTAAAGTATACTTACAGGTAGCTTAGATCTAAAACTACCTGTAAGTATACTTTCATACATGAACCCTCACTCCAACGCTATGAAAACTTAAAACTAATGCCCACTCCCCCCTTGTTCAATAAAGCAATACAGTGATCGAGTTCACTAAATGTGAAGTTTTACCATAAGTCCTAGTGCTGCTCGATTGGGCTTCTCAGCCAACTCCACTTGCATGTTTGCCAAAACTCTGTAAACTAAAAATACAAATGAAGGACTTATAAAAAAAATGTAATAATTACTAGTATAAAGACTTCAAATGGCAGCTGGCCCGCTGACACTGAGGGTTGAGGCGCTGTATGCCACACCTTGCACTGTACCAGCGACCTGGGTTTGGGAACCAGCCTGGATCAGCAGGGGTTGGCGGGGAGGGTGAAAGATCGAGCGTCCGCTGGACTGCTCTCCTTCCCTGGGGAGGGGGGGTTTGCTGCCACCAGTGCTCTGGTGGCCTCTAGCAGTGGCTGGGGCAACACAGTAGCACAGGCAGTCAGGGGACATGGCTGGGGCTGATGCTGGGAAGGTGTCGACAGGGATTGTGCGCACTCCTGTCCCTTGCATCATTGCATGCTCCACAAGTCATAGGGAACCAAGGAAACTGGAAACATTTGGCACTGGTTGTGACGGCATGATAGCCATCTCCGACAGGAGCATACAACTCCCAGGGTATGCAGCGACACACTGGATCTGGTCTCGGCAGAGGGTGTAGGGGGGCCTGCCACTGCCCCACCGCGGGAGGCAAGCCACGGGGTTACTAGATGCGGGACCCAAATAGGAGCCAGAGGTCCCTGAAGATGGCGGCCAGAAGACCTGAGGGGATGCCAGGATGTGACAGAGGTAGGCAGATCAGGGCCGAGGGGAGAAAAATGATTACCAAAAAAAAAAGACTTCAACTGGCAGACTAAGTGATATTACAGGGACAGCCCTGTACCAAATATCTTTTCCTGTTCCCGTTAACCCCTCTTCCAGCATAGTATCTCTGAATTCCTTTTCTTACCATGGCAGTACACCATGAAACCCTTCCCCTACCACAACACTAAGCCCCCAGAACCATCCACCTACCAAAATATTACACCCTAAAACCCTTTCCCTTCTACAGTCTTACACCCATAACCTGTCCTCCAACCCTGAAGCCCTCTCCTGACCCCAGCCGTCTTGGAGCACCAGAGGGAAGTGAAGTGTCCAAAAAGTTACTATATAGTGATATTTCAGTGTTACTGTAACAGTGTACACTTCCAGTGCACTTCATTTCAGTCTGTTCTCCATGAGTGGTTAATCAGTGTACCTGTAGGGTTATGCTGGTGTGCATGCAGTGATGGTACAGTGTGTACGAATTATGTTAATTAGCACTATAATCACACTGGGAAATGCACTGCAATGAGCAATGTTGTTCTTGGATCAGGAACACCGCCTGAAGCAGTGCTGCAGTGCTTTTTTAGTGTGTATAAATTATGGTAATTAGCAGACTGAATCAACATCTCTATGCATTACAGTGTGGTTTGATGCTCAGTAGCACTTCTGATAGCAGTGTCACAGTGCTGTTCCAGTGTATCCTAATTATGGCTGCATTAAGAACTATGCAGTGTGAGCTGCATACCCATCTGCAAGTGTGTGTGTGTCCAAATTTAATTTAAGAATAGCACATCAAGTTAAACAAGCATTTGCCAATCCTGAATGTTTGCTTGCTGGCATTAGCAGTGGAAGTGCTGGAGTTAGACAGATGCAGTATAGGAACGGCACTGAAGTTTTGAACTGACTCCAAGTCCACCCTCACCCTGCAGAGATGGACAGGCATTGGAGTGTGCCTTTGGGTCATCACCCATGACGGTCACGAGATTTCACCTCACCCTACCTCTCAGACACTGAAAAGTGTTGAAGTATGCTATGGGGTGTTTGGGCTTTACATTTACCTAATTCCATAAGGAAATACACTGAAATGAGCGCTGTATAGGAGAATGGTGTGAACTCAGAGGGCAAAGGGTCCAAGACGCACCTGGATGCCTGTCACTGGCTGCAGGGTGAGGGTGGGGGTGGAATGGTATGAGCATTATTGTCGACAATCCCAAGTCACACCCCTGATGCCTGACAGTCAATACAGGGTAGGGTGTTATGGTCAAAAACCCCAATGCCCTGGGCATTCTTTGTATTTTTACTCCAAGTTTTCCACATGGGCTTTTTGTGACCTCACCGCATGAACAGTGACACTATCAGTTCGTTAGGCAAAAGGTGATTTGGTGCCAAAGGTGCAAAAACATATTTTGAACATGATGTGAAAAGTGACAGGTGTACTGTTCATGAGGAGGTGTAAAAAATGGCATTGTTGAAAATGTGGAGTGAAAATATAAAAAAACTGGTGAAGCCACAAGCGTGCGTAGGAACTGCGTAATGTACACCCGTAATGTAATTAGTTTGGGGATTTTTACAGCAGATTTTCAACATAGGCATTTCGGGACCTCCGCTCATGAACAGTGTCACTGTGATTTTCTTATTCTGACCCGAACACTAATTTCCCACAGAGACCACGCTATTCTGCACCTGAAGTGAGAAAACACATTTTGGCCAGGGTGTGAAAAATGACAGTTGTACTGTTCGCAAGGAGGCATGGAAAATGTCAATAATGAAAATCCGGACTGAAAATATTACAAATTCGTAAACTTACGAGGGTGAGTGGAAATTGCAATGCACGCTCGTAACACAGTCATTTTATGTACTTTTGTCACCAAATTTTCAACATAGCCATTTTAATACCTCTGCTCATGAACAGTGTCACTGTGATTTTCTTAATGTGTTCCAAACATTGATTTTGCACATCGACCGCGCCAATGTGCGCTACATGTGCGAAAACACATTTTGGGTGAGATGCAAAAAGTGACAGCTGTACTGTGCATAAGGAGGTGTGGTAAAATTGCAATGTTGAAAATTTGGAGTGCAAATATTAAAAACTCTCAAAGTTATGAGTGTGCATAGGAATTGCACAATACACGCTCATAAAACAGTCATTTTGTGGAATTTTTTCACCAAATTTGCAACATAAGGTTTTTAGGGGTCTACCTCATGAACTGTGACACTGCTATTTCATTAATCAGTCCCTAAAGGAGGTTCCCCACAGTGACTGCAAAATCACCTTTTGGGATGGAATAACAAAATAACAGTGACTGAGTTCATGAGGTGGGGTCCCAACAACCCAATTTTAAAAATTTGGTGAAAAGATTTTCAAAAATGGCAGAGATATGCGCCAAAGTTGAAAAGAAAAACATTTATGCATTATACAGCTTACCAGCATTTCTTCAGTTCGCGGTTGTCTTTGAAGACTGCAGACGTGTTCCTGGTCCACAGAAGATCATCGCGCTGACTTCCAGAGGTAAGTTGGGGGTGAGGAGGAGTGGAGAGGTGGGGTACATAGAGAGGGTGTGGTTGGGGAGGGGGCAAGACAGTCAACCAGGGACTGTTTTTTCTTATCGGTGTTTTTTTCTTTTTAGGAAAACAATGCGGACATTTGCCAAGTTGGTGGGCTACCAGCATGGCAGCTGGAAGTTTGTTTGGGGCAGTGGAGCTGGTGGGGATTGGGCACCACGTGATATACAGAGACTTTTGCCACTTGGGTGGGGTCCCAGCGTACACTTGGAAGTTCTGTTTTGGGGAGTTGTTCAGTGGGGTCGACGTGGATTGGGTAACCCGTCAGTCATACAGGCTTTTGCCATGTTGGGTGAGCTCCCAGCATTGCACCTGGAAGTCTGTTGAGGGGCAGTGGAGCCAATGGGGACTGGGCACCTCTTCGCCATAGAGTGTGCGGAGAGGAGGCATGAGCACGCTATGGTGGGTTCCTAGCATGCTACTTGGGTGTTTGTTGGGGGAGATGAAGAAAATGGAACTGTCTATGACAGTTGTTCAGATGCAGGGCTGACATGTAAGCACTTTGCATACTACTGGCAGTATATAACTGTCTGCCGATGGCAGTATGCATATTGTCAAACGCACCACCACTGATTGTAGCGGTCTTTGCTTTGAACTGTATGCCACTGCATCTGAACTGCTGTCTTAGACAGCTTAGACATTTATTGGTGGGGTGAAGCTGTGCCTGCAAGAAGGAGCAGGGCATTGGAAGTGAGGTGGCACACTTACGAAAATTCATATGGTGGCACCATGTTTCTTGCACATGCCTGCAATCAAACTTAAAAATGAACATGCCAACCTGAAATATCTTCAACCACCTGGGAAATGCATTAATGCCCTGTATACCATGGCCAGAGTGTATTATTGCAGTTATTTTTTTATTGTTCTTTTGGTAACCAGGTAAGGCCCACTAGGCACAAGTGCCTGTTTAGGGTGACCTGTGAGCATTGGAGTGGTAAGTGACTTGCTCAGAGTCACACAGTATGCAAGTAAAGGTTGTGGAATCAAACTCAGGCCTGCTGGATGCACCAAGCTCATTCACAGCTCACTGCTGTAACCTCTAGGCTATACTACCACCCAAGTGGACAGTTACAAAATCAGTTCTTTGTTTTAATGAAATAAAATAGTCACAAACAGTTTTATTTCATGAAGTGATTTTATTATGCTGCCACAGCAGTAAGTTCCAACCTCAAACAGTGTCAGATGCATCTTTTTGCATAATGTATACATTCCAGTTGTTTTTGGCAATATAAGTTCTCACTATGACTGAAGTGCACATTTGCAGTACTTGGTGCAGAGTTTGTGTCAGAATATTTTATTTCAGTTTTATTCCCCACCGCCCAAGTAACAGATGCAGATGCTCAGTTATAAGAGTATCATATAAATCAGTGATAGATTCGTTACCTGGTCTGTAGAAGATAGGTAGACATCTGGTATCGGTGAGAAGATATGGGATGACATCTGTCAGCACTGTAAAACAGAAAAAATGTAAATTAGGGTAGAGGTAAAATGTGTACATAACAAAACACCAGCTGCTATGGGTGTGCACATGCTGAACAATACTTCCAAATACTACAAAAATCACAAATGGCATCCCAGGTATTTCCCACTATTCATGGTACTCAGGAATTAAAACAATGAAGACCCTGTCCTTTCCCAGGTGGCAAAGGCTATTCACTAGGCCACGCCCTCCACAATCCTGTAGATTTATCATCCTCAACCCCTTCCCTGTTCTAAACTTTCACATGGACTAAAAAAAATAAAAAATAACTGCAATCTCCAGGCATTTGTAAAAGTCTCTCCTCAGCCAGCCCCCACTGCAAAAGTAGTCATTATTTAGATGTTAGCCCCACCAACCCCAAGGCCATGATATTGGGATGACATGTAGCAAGATAACCAGTATATCATGGTCCCTCCTTAACCACAGCACAGTCTGCCACCAGCTCTGTCAATCCACAAGCTGAATGAAAGCGTGAAAGTGAATATGATCAAGGGGAAGAGGCAGAGCAGTATCCCTTACCAAAATATCTCAGAAAACCATAGCAATACTATTGGTTCACCATGCCCATACCACTGTATGTACCAATGCAATACTAGTGAAGTCCTTGACTGATATAACATTGGATTTGTTTCAATTCCAGTGTGATACCATTGTGGATATGGTGGTACCATCTTTTACAGTGGTATCTCACTGGTAATGCATGGGAGACTGGTGCTACAATGGTAACACAATCCTTCCATTGTGGTACCACTGCAATTGGTATCATAATGAATTTGTTTCAATTCCAGTGTATTATCACTGTGGTCATTCTGCTACCATTTTTCCACTGTGATAGTACAGGGGGTCCTGTGGAGTCCAGTGGTAACACAGTGATGTTGCTGCTGTAGCACCATCACTATTGGTCTCACAATGAATTTGCTTCAATTCCATTGCCATACCATTGTGGACACCGTGGTACCATCAGTGGGCAATGGTAGTGCTGTGGTGCACCTAGGGGATGCTGGTAGCTCAATAATGACATTGCACTACCACTGCTATTGGTAATCCATCAGGGGAAGCATGTTAGTACAATGGTTCTCATATGGCATGACACCGACCACTCCAGGACCTCTCACCAGTACCCCCCCATCCGTGGTATCAGACTGACATCAGGTCCTCCCCCCCCCCCACATGCCTCTCACACCCTCCACTTTGGCTCCCCATATCTGTCTTCCCCTTCACCAGCTCCCATGGAACTTAGGTCTGCAGCTGCTCAATAAGGACCACACATGCAACTATTTTGCTTGGTCATAATCATTTTCTTTGTATGCTCCCCCCCTCTCCTCGCAGCTCTCCCCTTCTTCGGGAAACACCTATGGCCCTTTAAGCCCTCGCTCACCTACCAGGTGACTGGAGCAGTCCATCTCCCATGGAGCCGTAGCTGTACCCCCCCAGGAGGGTACAGGGTGGGGGCTTCTCACCCCAAAACATCTGCATTCATTGGGACACTGTCTCTGGGCCTGGTAGGGGCATTGAAGGTTGGGTCTTGGTGCTCCATCTACTGGGAGGACATGAGGCATTTTCCCATTTTCTCCTGATGTGCCATGTCCCCGACATCAAGGCGCTTGAGGCGGCGTGCCTGGCATGTCGCCCCTCCATTCTGCATTGGACTTGCTGTACGGGTCTCCACCCTGGGCCAGGCAAGAGCCGAGCCCTGGCACCACTCCTTCCCCTGGAGAGGACGAGCGTCCCTAGGTAGCTCAAGTCCTCTCCTCGCCAGCCCTCCAGCTCCCCGAGCTCGCCTCCCAAACCCAGGTCGCTGGGCGCCGCAAGCAGAAATCCAACCCGCTGGCGAGGCCATCATAATCATTTTAATCAGTACTTTTGGTGGTTCTAAATCATTATCTATCATGATTGATCAATATCTGAAGCCAACATAAATCCTAAAGTTCCTTTCTTTGCTGCTAGTGTTTTCTTTTTATTATCATGATTAACCATAGTTAATCAATACCTGATGCAGGTTATTGGCAGCCAGTTAGAGTCTGCTTCACAGATCATGCTTGGTCATAGGTATTCACTAAAAAAAATACCGCCAACAGCTTAATCTGGGTCAGTTTCAGTTGGTTACCATCTGTATCCCCCCTCCCCCCAGTCACCCCTGAAAAGGGGACTTCTTGTCTCAGTGGGCCTACCAGGTCAACAAAATGCAATAAAATAAAATAAAAAAATAAATACTGTAGGCTTGTAATATTTGGCCATGATTAATCATGAGTGATGTACCTGGCTCTCATTAGCTGCTCTGCTATAATTAATTTGCATAATTTGGCATGTTTAGTCATGGTCAGTCATTGTCTTTTAAAGTAAATGTGTGACATTCTGTATTGGGCTTCATTAAGCCCATCCTGCAGTGGCGATAGTCTGTCTGAGCAAAAATTATAAAATTTACTACTGTCCTGTAAGGGAGGGAAGGGATGATAACTCTGGTGAACTGCTGACCAGCTGACACCTTTCCACTTCCCGGTCTGCCTGCTCCGGGTTCTATGTGATAATAGCGACCGCCGAATGATGACTCGCATTATCACGACGTCAGGGCAGCGAAGACAATTTCACCACCCTGACATTTTCAGCACAAGAAGAATGGAGACAGGGATTTCAATATTTTGTTTTCTGTGAGGGGCTGTGCCCCCACCCTCCCACGCAGGGATCTTCACCCACAGCACCCCCTACTTATGATTCTCAACTCCAGGGGGGTGCAAAAGCAAAACAAAGTTACGCTTGGACCATGCAACAAACGCAGTAGTGCCCGGACCCAGACCCGAACCAGGAACCCCACAGAGGCCAACCCCGACACCATGGCGCAGCTCAGCAGCCAATCACAGCACCACCCCTACATCTCCTCCACCAGCTCCCAGGCCACACTTGCCGTGCTCATTCCCCACCTGCCCGCATGTACATATAGTGACATCCTGTCGTTAGGGTCGCCCACAACCCCACATCCGGTCATCCTCCTTGCCCCCTCGTCTTTCGGGCTTTCGCCTACATTGCGCTGCCGTTTCGGATGGCGCCATCTTTCAGGCGCCAACCTCACAGGCTACCCCTGCTCTGCCACCACATCCTGGCATTTTATGATGTCTCCAGAGAGGGCACGGGGCATGCCTCAAACAAGTCTATGGGGCTCATTTTCAAAATGGTTTTACAGACATTTAAGCAACCTTTGATAGAAAATGAAAGCCACTGCTCAACTAATAGGGACCCTCCTGAATGCTAATGTTTTTGCCATAACCTTCCCCAACACCTCCACTGAAAACCATAGTGGTCTTTTTTTCCTCTTGCTTTTGTTTACTTGTCTAACGCAGAGGTTTGTAGCCTTCACTATAGTTCCTTTTAATTTTGCCCACAGTTCCTCTACTCCCCCTAGTCTCCCCTCCCTGCCAGGGCATCCCTGAGGTAATCCCATATTTCTAATGTCTGTCCTCCTGAATTCCAGGACAATCGCCTTTGTGTGGTTCGACTCCACTTGTTTTTATATTGAACCACACTGTTCAGTGATACTAGTCCCCAGGTGGCCACCCACTGTGATGTCTGCAACTCTGTCCCCATTGGTGAGTAATAGATAAAAATTGCTCCCTCATGAGTGGGCTCATTTACTAATTACCTAAGGAATGCCCCCTGCAGGAAGTCCAGGACATCCCTACTTCTTGCTGAAGTTGCAGCCAGGATGCTCCAGTCCACATCTGGCAGATTTAAGTCTCCCACTTGGAGCACCTCCCCCTTAGTTGCTATCTTATGGCTGGCTTCCAGTAGAACCCTGTCCATCTACTCCCAGCTGTGCTGGAGGTCTGTAGAGCACCCTAGTGCAAATAGCAGCTCCATATCCCGATTCTAGGGAAAGTTAAGTGACTTGCTCATGGTAAGTGGGCAGGGGCTGTGGGATTCAAACCTGGGTCTCCAAGTTTGCCACTCAGTGTTTCGGTTTCAAGCATATGGCACCCAAATGCTCCAAAAACAGCACATAATGTCCCCACCACATATACATACAGTATATACTGTACTTGCTGTAAAACAAAACACTACATTAATGCAGACATTAGAATGCAAAGCACACATAGCAAGAAAATGAAAAACAGGGTTTGAGCCTCACGAATCTTGGCAAATTGGTTGTGTGGTATTCCTTTGAGTTGCCAAGCTTAATGCCCATCCCCAACCCACCCAGCCCAAAGCCTCCTTTCTAAAGCAGAAGGTACAGCTCCAATCCAGTGCCTCATATAGCTGCCATTCGTACCTATAAAACAAGAACAGCAATGGGCTCACAAAGGATCTGCAGCTCGTTATGAACTATGACACATAGTGTAGGGTAAACAAACAAACAATACTTCTGATTCATATGGTCAGTGTCCTCCTACCCCTGGTCAATGTCCTGTCAGACCTGTAGATATAAAAGGGAAAATGGGTCAGTATGAAGAATAAAATTACTGATCAACTGGGTCAGTTGGGAAGGACCTGTAGATGTTAAAAAAAGGAACAAGCATTTGTCAATGCTGAATGCTTGCCTGCTGGCATTAACATTGGTAGTGTAGGAGTTACAGAGCTGCATAATAGGAATGGCAGTGAAGCATTGAACTGAAGCCAACCCCATCACCACCCTGCAGATAGTGACAGGCATTGGGATGTGCCTTTGGTTCGTCAGGCATAACGACTACACCATTTCACCACACCCTACCGTGCAGACACCGACAAGTGTTACGGTGTGCCTTGGGGTCTTTGGCCCTTATGCACACCCCTTTCCATCAGGAAATACAGTGAGATGGGTGTGGTATAGGAGAATGGGGTAAACTTTGGGGCCGAAGAGTCCAAGGCACACCTCGATACCTCTCACTGGTTGCAGGGTGTGGGTGGGGGTGTAATGGTAAGAGCATTGCAGGCGACAATCCCAAGTCACAGCCCTGATGCCTGTCATTCTCTACAGGGTGGGTCGTTATGGTCGGAAACCCTAACGCCTCAGGCATTCGTTGGTAATTTTACTCCAAATTTTCAATGTGTTTTTTTTGTGACCCCCACCTCATGAACAGTGGCAATATCAATTTTTTAGCCAAAAGTTGCTTTTGCACAGCGACTATGGCATGTGGCACCACAGGTGCAAAAACACATTCCGAACAGGATGTGAAAAATTACAGCTGTATTGTTCATGGGGAGGTGTAAAAAATGGCAATGTTGAAAATCTGCAGTGAAAATATTAAACAAACTGATGAAGTCATGAGCGTGTGTAGAAACTGTGCAACGCACACCCGTAATGTAATTAGTTTGGGGATTTTTTACAGCAGATTGTCAACACAGGCATTTTGGGACCTCCGATAATGAACAGTGTCACTGTGATTTTCTTTATCTGTCCCGAACAATGATTTCTCACAGCGACCATGTATTTCTGTGTTGAAAGTGTGAAAACACATTTCAGCCATGTTGTGAAAAATGACAGCTGTACAGTTCATAAGGAAGTGTAGAAAAATGCCACTGGTGAAAATCTGGACTGAAAATATTACAAATTCATAAACTTACGAGGGTGCGTGGAAACTGCGCAATGCTCACTCGTAACATAGTCATTTTATGGACTTTTGTCACCAAATTTTCAACATAGCCATTTTAAGACCTCTATTCATGAACAGTGTAACTGTGATTTTCTGAATCTGCCCTGAACATTACTTTTGCAAAACCAACTGCACCATTGTGCACTACATGGGCTGAAACACATTTTGGGCGAGATGTGAAAATGGCAGCTGTACTGCTCATAAGGAAGTGGTAAAATGGCAATGTTGATAATTCATGCTCAAATATTAAAAATTCGCAAACTTGCGAGCTTGCATAGGAACTGCACAATGTGCGCTCCTAAAACAGTCATTTTGAGGAATTTTTTCACCAAATTTTCAACATAGCCATTTTAAGACCTCTGCTCATGAACAGTGTCACTGTGATTTTCTTAATCTGTCCCAAACATTGATTGTGCACCCTGACTGCGCCATTGTGCGCTACATGCGCGGAAACACATTTTGGGCGAGATGTGAAAAATGACAGCTGTACTGCTCATAAGGAGGTGTGGTAAATGCCAATGTTGAAAATCCAGAGTGCAAATATTAAAATTAGCTAACTCACAAGAGTGCATAGGAACTGCGTAATGCACACTCTTAAAAAGTAATTTTTAGATTTTTACTAATTTGCAACATAAGGCTTTTGAGAGTTCACCTTATGAACACTTGCACTGTCGTTCATTAATCGGTCTCGAAGGTGATTTTGCACAGTGACCACGAAATCATCCTTCGGCCCGATTAACACCATGACAGTTCAAGAATTCATGAGGAGGGGTCCCAAAATCCTATGTTGAAAATTTGAGGACCAAAATTCCAAAAATGCCTGAGATATGCATCAAAGTTGGAAAACCCTATTTATTACATTATACAGTTTACCAGCATTTCCTTAGTTCGCGGTTGGCTTTGAAGAGTGCAGCGTGTTCCTGGTCCACTCAAGATCGTCATGCCGGACTCGGAGGTAAGTATGGGGTGAGGTGGGGGTGTGGGAGGCAGAGTGCACGAAGGGTGGGCGAGGTGGGCAGGAGACCGCTGAAGGAACTTTTTTAACAAGTTTTTTTTTTTTAGGAAGACGACGGAGACGCTTGCCACGCGAGTGCACTCCCAGGTGGCAGCTGGAAAGCTGTTTGGGGGCCTGAGTCAACGGGATTGGGCCGCCCTCACGGCCATAAAAATTTTTGCCATGCTTGGGTGGGCCCTCAACATGGTACCTAGAAAGCTTTTGGGGGTTGTGGAGCCATGGAGTCAATGGGGATTGGGCACCCCTGTCGGCCATAATAATTTTACCATGCTGGGTGGGTCTCAACATGGCACCTGGAAGGCTGTTGAGGGCCAGGGGTGGAGCCGACGGGATTGGGCACCCTGTCGGCAATGAGGATTGTTGCCACGCTGGGTGAGCTCCCAGTGGCGACATTACAGGAAGAGAAAGCAGAGCGATGACGAGGATTGCCGGCAATATGCAAATCAGCAGTCACTTATCGCTGCTCACTGAAGCGGAGCTCGCCTTTGAACTGTACGGCACTGAATTTTCAACTGCTGTCATAGACAGCTGCAACATTCATTGGTGAACTGTGGCCGCACCTGCAAACACACTGACTGAATTGAAGACAGGGTGCCACACCTCCAAATTCGATGATGGCATCTATGTTTCTTGCACATGCATGCAAGCAAACATAAAAAGTGGGCTGAGTGTTTGGGGAGATACTGGACCTGTACCACACCATCAGCCTGGCTTTTAGAATGGACTCAGTCAGTGTGGGGATGTCATGGTTGGGGGAAGGAGTGAGGAAGATTCATTGCCCCAGTGCCCTTAGAACTGATCTTTTTTGGGGGGTAGGAGGCCATGTTGCTCCACACATCGGCCAACACAGGGCAGGATAAAGACACCAAGGGACAGATATTCAAAAACTTTTCCCAGGCACAATTAATGCTTCCCTGTGGTGTAGTGGATCCCCCCTCCCTTTTCACAATCTTCCCATAGAATACATAGGAACATACTGTAGGTATGTGATGGCAGAAAAAGATTGCCAGACCCACCTAGTCTGCCTAGTTTGCCTAGATATCCACAAGGCCTTTTCTGTACCCCCCCATGCCAACTGCCTTCTGGGCTTATCCCATGCCCTCTTGCACCCTCCCACCATCCTCTCTCCCATCACTTCCCTCGGCAGCCCATTCCAGTTGTCCACCACCCTCTCAGTGAAGAAGTACTTCCTAATATTTCCTCTAAATTCCACCCCCCTGATTTGGAATTTCAAACCACCATCCATTGCAGTATAGAAGACCGCAGCAGACCAACGGTAACCAACTCTAGGCTGACATCCCCAGCCACAACTAGTCCCAGAACTCCCTGAAGCTGGCACCAGAGTAACAGGCAGCGATAGAATCTCCAATAGCCTGCAATGCACGTTCGAGCTTCCACAATCTCTGATCAGATGTTTTCCACTTCTGCTTTGCTCCAGGGGCTAAGTTCAGTCCTCAGTGACAGAACTTAGCCCAGGGAGTACAGTGAGGCCAGGAAACAAAAGATGAGCGCTCATATAAACTCTTTACATGCACTGTAGGACACAATCTCCCACCACCACCCACCACGCCAAAGCCAGCCGCAGAGGACTCCAGGATCTGCTGAAAATAAAGTTGTCAGTGCAGACTCAAGCAAAATCAGTTCACCACAATCCACTACACTACAGTAAACAGCAGGCAAACCAAAATGGCCTCTCATGCAAAGTGCACATTGGGATCAGACCCACACTTGTGTGGGACCCCCGGCGCAAACCAGCCAGTTGGTGCAGTGGTAAGGAGGGGCAAAATCTTATACATACAGCTACATCAGTGAGAAAAAGAAGGCAAGGGGAGGGATTGTGAGTCTTTAAGGCAAGGATGGAGGGAGGGTAAAGGATGACCAACAAAAAGCAGAAATACTGAACTACTTCTGTTCGGTTTTTACAAAGGAGGGGACAGGAAAAGGGCCAGCATTAAGTAATAACTTAAGGATAGGGAGATCACAGAAATGAACACAGGTCCCTTTGCAAAAGAAAGGATCCTTATGGAACTGGCAGCAATAAGGGCTATGGGACCAGATAGGGTGTACCCTAGGATACCGAGGGAGCTAAGGGAGGTGTTAGCAGGGCCTCAGACTGCCCTGTTCAACCTGTCATTGTAAACAGGTGACATTCCCAGGGATTGGAAGAGGGCTGATGTGGTCCCTCTATACAAAAGTGTTAACAGGGAGGATGCAGGGAACTACATACTGGTCAGTCTGATCTCAGCAGTGGGAAAAGTCATGGAAATCGGTGGTCACGCCTGCACAGATAAAGGACTTGGAGGGGAAGAACTTTGTGAAGGTTAGTTCATACACTATTCTTAAATCCCCATTCTTAGTTTGGGGTTTGGTCACTCAGATTATGTCATCACGTACTGATGCAGCCACCTTTTTAAGGAGTTACTGCAGCAGGGGGTTTAAACATGAGCAGGCATTTTGTTTACAAGTCGGCAAAATGGTTCAGAATTAGTGACTATGGATTAATGCTGTTTCAGAGCACAACGGAGCACAGGATTACATAGGTGAACCCCTGATCTATAAGCCTGTGTTTTTGGAACGCTTATCAGAAGAGCTTTTTATGAGTCCTTTAAGGAAACCGAGTAGAGAGAGAGAGATCTGGGGATTATAATTTAAATAACCTTAAGGTGGGGAACCAATGCAGCATGGTGGTGGGCAAAGTGAATAGAATGCTGGTGGCATAGGGAGGGGTATAAAACAGAAAGAGGGAGGTGTTGATGCTCCTATAAATCCATGGATGAGGCCTCACCTGGAGTATGGGGTTCAGTTCTGAGGCCCTCACCTATGCAAGGACACAGACAGGATTGAAAGGGTTCAGAGAAGGGCAACCAAGATGGTGCACACTATGCATAGGAAGCCCTATGAGGAGAGGTGGAGGGAATCTGATCTGTACCCACTGGAAACTAGTAAGGTGGGAGTGCGAAGCTTATTTACAAGGAAATTAAGTGCTAGAACTAGGGATCATAATCTAAGATTAGAAGAAGGAAGGCTAGGGGCAATGTGAGGGGGCATTACGTCACCGAGAGGGTGGTGGGGTCCTGGAACAGACAACTGGAAGGGGTGGTGGGGGCAAAAATGGTGAAAGGATTCAAGAGAGCATGGGACCGACATCAGGAGTTGACCAGTGGGCGGAGTAGGGTGTCTGTTGACAAAGTAGATGAGTGGGGGGCGTAAGAGGCAGATCCGATTGGCCAAAATATTCCATATCTGCCACCAGATTTCTATAATTCTATTATTCTAAGGTAGTTAAGTAATTAGGACTTACCTCCTTCATCAGAGTCGGGGAGTCCAGAGTTGGGGTGTCCTTGGTTCTGGGTATTCTGGTAGGACCTGAAAGAGGAGAACAGAGAGGGTTGAGGGGACACAAAGGGTCGGAGGTCCTAGAAGAGAGATTAGAATGTTAGAATTAAACAAAGATACTTATTTGGTTGGTATACAGTTTGACCAGACCTGTAGAAACAAAGGGAAAATAGATCAGTATGGGGAACTTATAGTAGCGACAGTAGAGAGATATAAAAAGGGTACAGTACAGCATAGGAGTAAAGGAAGGGGAGTTTTGGAGGAAATGTAAACTAGGTCAAAGTAAGGAAACTAGAGAGAAAAAAAATGCAGACAACTAAGAACAGAGAATAAAGTGATATTTGAGGCTCAGCAACCCCCCGGCACCCCCAGGTAACCTGCAGGTAGCCAGCAAATTTAAGAAGTAGTCCAGATGGGCAGGTGGGATGTTTTGAGCTAGTGGCCACTGTATTATTTAAAAAAAGAGGACACTGGTGGCTCAGGGGTCTTGAGTTGTCTCAGGAGGCCAGTGGTTTAAAAGGTATAGCTCTGGTGGTGTAATGGGCTAACTCCCTCATGGACAGTGGCAATTGTTTTTTATTATATTTAATCTTTCCATGATATCTAGTAGGAGGGATCCTTGGGCCAAGATTGTATGTAGTAGGCAGGAGGCTGTTCAGAAAACCGCTGACCAGAAATGCTGTGGCTGTGCTATGCAGCCAGTTTAGTGCTACTGCACTACAGTGACAATTATGGCAGGCACTTTCAACTGCCAGCCCAAAGGAGGGCAACACTAAATGGTGAAGGGTCTGCACCAGAAGCCATACAAGAGAGATGAGCTGAATATGTATGCCCTTAGGAAAGGAGGGAGAGGAAGGACATGATAGAAAATTTCGAGCAACCTCAAGGGAATCAACAAAGTCCAAGAGAGTAGCATCTTTCAGAAAAAGAGATGTGCAAGAAGAAGGGACACAATTTGAAGACAGAGGGGGGTGGCTCAGGGGCAACGAGAGGAAGTATTTTTACACAGAGAGGGTGGTGGATGCATGGAATGGCCTTCCTGAGGAGGTTGTGTGGTCAAAAATAGTAGGGGACTTCAAGAACGCATGGGACAGACATAAGGCAATTCTATTGGAGGGTAGGAGGAAGTCGGCTGTTGGCTAACTAGAATCTGCAGCTTATCCAGTAGGTATGGAAATGGGCAGACTGGGTGGGCCAAGCAGTCCTTATCTGCCATCTAGGGTCTATGTTTCTATGATTCAGCCCATAGAGTTCAGGCTGTAGCCTGGTCCATGTGGGTGGGAAAGAAGATGGGAGATTTTGGGAGGGAGAGGAGGCTAGGAAATATGCCTCCTCCACCAATCAGTCACAAAGTGGTTATGTGAAGAGCCCCAATGGGCAGGTTAAGAGGATCTGTAGGGTGGGCACCCAGCATTAGTGGCAGGAACCTCTAGCTAAGCCACATGGTGGCAGACTGTAGGTGCCCTGACGGACCTGGTAGAAAGGAACTGGGAGAGCAAATGCACAGGATAGGGGCCACAAAGGAAAATTCACAGTGCAGCTGGAGGACAATGCCTGAAACTGGCTTAAAAGTAGCTGTGGGTGGGAGGCAAGTAGGGGTAATCAGTGAGATCCCTGAGGGGAGCAAGAAAGCAGCAAGCACTGCATACAATAGAGCTTCTCAGCAGCTAATGTAAAAGTGCCAGGGGCTAACAAAATGATTTGGGGGAGGAAAAGAACAGCTTAAGTTCCAGGACAGCCCATAATTAAAAGCGCAGAGCAGTAAACAAAAAGAGCCCTGACTGGCTATAAATATAAGTAAATTTATGCAATGGGGCGGACATAAATAGAGCATAATAAATCCATTTATCTGAGTAAGTATGTGTATACATGCAGAATCTTAAATTTATACATATAGTTATTATTACATCATTCTTAATTATGTGCATGTGGAGTGGACTGCGTCACACATCCCCATCCCCACCCCTACTGTTGCCACTACTTACTGGTATCTTGCTTTTAGTTTTGTTTCTTCCAGGTTGCCCGGTCCTCAGCCACACCGCCTGCCATTTATTCATACTTCTTACATTAATTGCTTTATCTCTTGTGGAACAGCTGCCTTCCTCCGACCCCCCCAAGCCCCATCATCCTGGCATCGACTGGTACTCACCTCTGGCTTGAGGTGCCAGCTGGCCAGGTGTGGTGCCTGCGAAGGGTCAGGATCATCATGCCAATCCATGGGGCTTTCTGCCTCCAGTTTTTCCCTTCCCTACCCCCCAAGTGTGGATCATAGCGTGCAATGATGCCAATGGCCGAGCCGCATGCGCTTCTGTACACAGCATGCCGGGCGTCTGCTTCGTCTCCGCCCCCTCTTCTTATGGAGTCGGTGTGCTAGCCTCCAGCTGCCCCTAGGGGCCAGGCATGCACTGATCTCTAATCCCAACCCTCCTCGGGAGAGGAGAGCTGTACTCTGGATGCTCAATCCTCTCCCTCCCTGGCCGATGACCCGCTTGCACCATGAACATGGGTCACCGGTGTGGCAGATGGTAAGGCATTGTAATGCCCCAAAGTTGGGGCACCAAGTTAAAAATAAAGCTTAGGGGTTACAGGTGCCCAGGGTGCCTGTGGTATATGTGGGCAGCAGGGTTGCAAAAAGGGGCCCTCTCTGGCAAAGTTTCGCCTCTTGGTAAAGGGGATGCTGTAAATAATAGAAAAGTGCCTTGTGAACTGTAAACCTGGTCAAAAGATAGACTTTAATGCAGCTGCAAGAGACAATGGTTTGATAAAATGCTGTGCTGAGCTGCTCATGCACAGCATTCCAGTCCAAACACTCCAGAACCAGAAGTTTAGTTTTAAAAAGTTTTAAGTTTTTCTTAGTCTGTTCCTGCCAGGCTGTGGAGAACAGAAGACACCACAAACTAAGGGGAAACCTGTTGAGGGCTTACCTGGTGGTTGAAGCCATTTCCCTGAGGGTTTGGTGGTGTGACTGCTCTGGGCTCCAGCTGGTGAAGACCCTGTGAAGTTCTGGTTCAGTCCGTGGTGCCATCGGGGCACCAAAAGTAAAGAAACGGGTGTTTGCCACGGTTTGGGCTTGGGAGCCCCATCTATTTATTTTGCCCCCTGTTTAGTCTAAAATATAGTTTACTCAGTCCCTCATCAGCAGCATTGCCAGCCGCATAGTCGTTCTGTCTGTTGGCCATCTGAGGCCCCCTGTCGCCCGCCGCATTGTCTGTAATGCTCCCTCCCGCTGCCAACACACCTCCTGCCTCCTGATACCCGCAGAGCAGCCTGAAGAGTGGTGAGTCGGCAGCAGCACATGAAGCATGCTGACCACCTGTGAAGGAGAAGACTGTGCTGTATTTTTATTAAACCATTAGCGTTGTAGGCGCCTGGGGAAAATGGCCCAACGCCACAGGACAGTCGGGTCAGAAGGACCCTGAATTAATATTTATAAGGGGGGCAGGCTAGTGATGCCCACAGGGAAGGGCCAGGAAAGCAAGGCCAGTTAACAGCCTGTTGAATATTTAAGAAGGGGCGGGATCAGGTGGGATGAAGTGCGACTGAGTGACAGCCCTCAGAGAGCTGCATAATTAAAGGGGTCCAGCCACAGTTATGCCACCTAAAGAAGCAAATGAGGCAAGTCAGGCCAAAGAGTATTACGAGGGCTACTGGGCCCGTGATGTTAAGAGGGCTACCAGGTCCATGATATTAAAGAGGGCACAAGGACTGTGAGATTAACAGGGGCTACCAGGCCCATGATTTAAAGGTAGGGCTACCAGGCCCATGATTTAAAGGGAGGGCACCAGGCCCACATTTAGAGAGGGTGCTAGGCCCAGGTTTAAGAGGGCGTCAGGCCCATGTTTAGGCAGGGTGCCAGGCCCACCATAGTAAAGGGCGCCAGGCCCCTGTAAAGGAAAGGCACAAGGCCCAAGTAAAGGAAGGGCGCCAGGCCCACAGAAATAAAGGGCACCAGGCCCAGGTAAAGAAAGGGCACCGGGCCCACAGTAGTAAAGGGCACCAGGCCCCAGTAAAGGAAGGGCACCAGGCCCTCATTCAGAGAGGGCACCAGGCCCAGGTAAAGGAAGGGTGCCAGGCCCACAGTAATAAAGGGCACCAGGCCCAGGTAAAGAAAGAACACCAGTCCCACAGTAGTAAAGGGCACCAGGCCCCAGTAAAGGAAGGGCACCAGACCCTCATTCAGAGAGGGCGCCAGGCCCAGGTAAAGGAAGGGCACCAGGCCCACAGTAGTAAAGGGCACCAGGCTCCAGTAAAGGAAGGGCACCAGGCCCACTGTAGTAAAGGGCACTAGGCTCATTGTAGTAAAGGGACACCAGGCCCAGTAAAGGTAGGGCATCCCAGGCCCATAGAGAATAGGGCAGCAGGTGTACAGGTAATTTGAGGAACCAGGATAAATAGCTGAGGCATTTACATTAGAGTGCTCAGGGTAGCCAGATCCTAAAGAAGACAGACCCACGAGAAAAAGGGTTTGAATAAGGGTGCAAGTACACAACCTGTTACAAAGTAATTATCACCTGTTGTATTGGTTCTACAAACTATTTATTCTTCCAGCATCGAAATGTTGTATATATTGCATGAAGCAACGAGACTGTGTTGTATAATATTAGAATTGTGGTCATTTTCCCCGACAGTGAACAATTGCCCGGAAGTGAACAATTGCCCCGGATTGTTGCAATTTGCCCCTGCTCCAGGCAAGTTGCCCTGCTAGTGAACAATTGCCCCAAATTGTTGCAATTTGCCCCTGCTCCAGGCAAGTTGCCCTTGCCAGTGAACAACTGCCCTGATTGTTGCAATTTGCCCCTGCTCTAGGCAAGTTTCCCTGACAGTGAACAATTGTCCCAAATTGTTGCAATTTGCTCCTGCTCCAGGCAAGTTGCCCTGAAAGTAAATATTCAGTATAACATGCTAACAGAAGTACCATTGTGCAGCAGCAGGTATTGATTCAGTCTTCAGCCTCCAGCAGCTCTTCATCATAACAACCTTCAGTCTTCATCAACTCTTCACCATAGCAACCTTCAGCCAGCAGAAGACTTCAGCAACTTCTGCCCTTTTATCCGCCATAGTCGAAACTGATGCCTTTTGAGCAGTCGTGGCCGCCAGTTCCTGATCAGCTTGGAAGAAAGATGACTGGAAAGTGTCTCGGCTGTCCCTCCCAGATACCTGCTGGTAGACGCAGTCCGTCGTAGCCAAGTGTGTTCGTGGCTGCCGCTTCTATTTTGTTCTTCATCTGTGGAAGCCTGATCTTCACCTTTCACCTCTTCTTGCTTGTGTTGTCCTGCATCGCCAGTGCAATCCTCAGGGTAGCAGCTCAAGTTTGGTGGAACTCCAAGTGGATCTGTTGCCAAAAGCAGCTCAGCAGTTCTTCGTTCTTGGATGTCCTTCTTCTGGATTCTTCACCAAGTCCATTTGTTTGGCAGCCCTAGTCAAGGGTAGGTGCCAGGAAAACTCGCTGCAGTTCTTCTTCATCCTTGGCGACCCGGGTCGAGGGTTGGTGCCAAGGGGAAAGTAGCAGATTTCTTCTCCTATGGCAATCCTGCAGGTGGATTCCTTGCCACATTTCGGTTCTTCAACCTTGGCAGCCCAGTTCGAAGGTTTTGTGCCAAGAAAAGAGCATTTCCCCAAGTTAGTCTGTTCATGCGCTTGTGTTCCGGCAACCCTGGAGAGTGGGTTGGCTGATGCCTATGGTCTGTTTACCAATCTTTCCATGCCCTATTTGCAACCTCTCTAGGTTTTCTTGTGATCTTGGTGCCAAGCAAGAGTTTCCCCTTTCTCTTGACCCCTATTCTTCAGTTGTGCATGAAGATGATGGACATCTTCATCTTATAGACTAATTGAGACTGTGAGACTATTTGCTGATGGTATTTTGTATGTTTAGCACATGGTTTGATAAAGTATAAGGTCCTCTTAACATACATAGCTCTGAGTAGGAATTTCAGAGTTATAGATAAGAATACTGTAGAGTGACCTTAGGTTGATGTACATATAGAGAAACAGAGTGGTAATTGTTAGCTACTATCTATAAGTAAGAGTTATTCCCCGACTTTCCCTTGTGACCGTGTCTACCTTCCCTGGTATAAATAAAAGCCTGCTGGCATCTAACTTCAGATTGTCTCCTGCCTCTCCTGAAAGGGTGTTTCCTGGCACCCAACCTACTTCAGACCACAGGGTTGTCTCGCCATTCCACCTGCTTGAGGTGACGCTGGGTGTGCAGCTGGGATAGGCGTTCTTCTAGGATAGCATCCCAGTTGACAAGATCTCCGCACCGTGATGTCATCACCATCATAGCACATCACGGCATGATGCCTCAGCCCTCCACGCCACTGGGCCGGCTACTTAGTCATACTTCTCCTCATTCTTCCCACTATCATACAGTGATCATTTGTTTCTGTTTAACACTTTCTTTATTTTTTTTCTTTTGTACCAAAGCTTTGTTCAACTGGCTGCTTCAAACTGCACTCCAGCTGACACACTCCTCTGCATGCTGCTGCTGTGTGTCCTCCCAGCATCTCTTGATATACAAAACAGACAAACATTTTTTTTAAACTGCTTCCTCAAAAACTGATAACCTGTCACTGTTACTGTTCCACTCTGGTTTCCCAACCTCACTACAACTGCCACCGGAGCTGCCCCCAACACACAGAAACTGTCATTATTTTTTTTCTTAAACTGCATGCTTGCAAACCCCACTGCGGATGATCCTCAATCTAGATCACACTTCTGCTCTGGTTTCAGACCTGCTACAACTGCCACCAGAGGCTCTTGTTAAGTCCTTCGCTGCAAACTCTGGAATGGTCTCTTGTGGCCTCCTCTTCCCTGCTTATTTACTGATATTCCCTATGTCTATATGCCACACATGCTTGAAGCCCCCACCGCTTTCCACTCCTGACCTCCAACACTAATGCTGGCAGTCTGTTCCAGGTGTCTACTACCCTTTCAGTGAAGTAGTTCTTCACATCTCTCTACCCCCACCACAAGTTTCATCACATGCCCCCTGGTCCTGGTGTTCTTTCCCATTTGAAGGAGCCCCCACACCCTGCTCATCCCTGTAAGGTACTTGTGGTCTCCATCATGTCCTCTCTTTCAGGGTTTACCTGCTGAGATCCCTGTCTCCTCACAGTTTTGCCACAACCCGTGTACAATTTTAGTTGCCCTTTATACTGCCTCCACCCTATGTCCTTTCTAAGGTGCAGCCTCTAAAACTGGACATAGTACTCTAAGTCGGGTCTCACTAATGAATGATTACTTGCACACACCACCTCCCTCCTCCTGCTGAAGATACACCTCCCTATGCAGCCTCAACATCCTGCTAGCCCTACCCACTGCTTTGTCACACAGCCCTGCAACTTTAAGATCATAATAACCCCAAAGTCCCCCCTGCTTAGTGATCATCAGTGCCACCCTAACCCTATAATGCAGCTCCTGGATTCCTATGCCCTTGGTGCACGATTCTGCACCTTCTCTCATTGAACATAAACTGCCATGATTTTGACCACTCTTTGAGTTTCTCCAAGAGGCATGTGCATGCCCTCTGCTCCCTTCTTAGTGCCCACCCTACAGATTGTGGTATCATCTGCAAAAAGGCATTCCCTTCTCTGCCAGTTTTTCTGCAATGTCACTTATGAAGACACTAAAGACGATTTGTCCCAGTACTGAGCCGAGCTGCTTACTGTTCCATCACTGCAATGAGTGCCATTAACCATCACCCTCTGACACCTGTTAACCATCCCTCCCCCCCACCAGCTACTACTCTTTTTTCCAACCTGCATCTCTGGTCATCCCCCTTCTGTTCAGCTACCACAACACCATCACACTGGCATCTGCCAGGACTTGCTCCACCATAGAATGGATCCAATATGTGGAGGAGCTGCCTAGGTAGCCAGGATACTTTCACATGTTCTTTTATCCCCTAGCACATAAGCAGCAAGGGTGCACAAACACTTGCACAGATGTGTGCGAGCACTGGCCAATGTTTTCCCACCCTTGAGCTACTGCCGACTACACTGCCACTTGAGGTCACTCATTTGGCAGTACTACAGAGGAGCCAGCTGTTCTCCTTCCCTCGACAAGAGCCTCTCATAGATCAGTTGATCTTCCTTCTCCTCCCAGCAAGCCTCCAACACAAGCTCATTCCTGAACTCAGGTCACCTGCGCCATGGGCTACAGTGCTACCACTGAGCCAAAGGGCTGACATGTTAACCAGTTTCTAATTAATTTCACCACTCTGGATCCCTCATAGGCTGATCAATATCTTTAGTCTTTGCTGACCCAACCCTCCCAACAGCCAACCACCCTCCTGTTTGCTAGATCACCCTTCCAGCAGGCACCAGACTATCCTCAATGCTGCTGGACAACCCTTCTAGCCCCAGCCTCTCACATGATGAGCAATCTTACTTGAGCTAGAGCACCACACAGGCTCCGGACCAGCCTCTTCCCCAGCCAACCACCCTCCCTGCATCTGGACCAGCCTCCAACTACATGCCATACGGTATCCCATGACATAGGTGACTGCGATTCGGCACCTACAAAAATGGTAACTCAGTCACGGCACCTGTCACTGGGGCTACCAAGCAGGAAAGGAAACCAGATGGAGGGAGTTGCGCATATAGCAACAGGATGTCAGTACGTGCATATGTACAGGGGGAGTGAGCATGCTCTGTGAGGGGCAAGGGGTGGGAGGGATTGTGAGGAGTAGTGCCGTGGTGAGCTGCCAAGCTGCTCCCATGGTATGGTGGGTGGGTTCAGGTCTGGGCTGCAAAGAGTGCTAGGTTTGGGTCCAGGTGCAGGTACCTTTTGTTGCACCCCACCCAAAAAGTGTTTTTTTTTGGCATTTGCACCCCCCTGACATGAACCCCCCCCCCCTTGAGTTGAGAATTATTCCATGGGGGGAGTGCAGGAGTGCAGCTCCTGTATTAACATGTAAATCATAAGTCCCCAATGTCCTTTTGCTGTGTTAGCAACACATTACCAAATTTATTTTCGCAATGTTTGATCATCGTTATCACATAAATCCATGCTATACAACCTCCATGTAGCTGGAGCACCACCCCAAACCTCCACTCCAACAGAACTCATATCTGCAGCTGTCCCTCCAAGCCCCTAGATCAGCAGTCCCCAAGCCAACCACTCTACCTACAGCTGGATCTACCAGAAACCCTGTATCAGCCTCACCATCCGACCACCTACCCTGCAGGTGGACCTCACTTCAACCTCGAACTAACCCCACCACCACCAGCCACCCTCCCTGCTACTGGCTCACTCTTTCATACCCTGGGCCAGCCTCCCCCAGCAGACAACCCTCTCTGCAGCTGGACCCCTGTGTTCGTTTCCACCCATAGACCAGCTCCCCTCCCCAGGTTGAGCAACCTCCCCAAGCTGGACACCCAGATAACCACCCTCCCAGGAGCTGGACCCACCTTCCCTCCCTCCTGAGCAGGACCTCCCACTCACCACCCTCTCTACAACTAGACCCTCCCCGATCATCCTTCCACAACCATGGACCCCATACTTCAAAACGCAGTATAAAAAAAAAGTGAGACACTGTCATATAAAATATAAATTCATGCAGTCTTTAGAAAAAGAAAAAAAAGTACACTGATCCCCAGACTAAAAAATGGATTAACACATGCAACTGTTTTAATCCAATACAAATATTAAATGCAAAAAAACAGGTCCCCCACACACACACAAATATCTGCAGTAACTAGTCTTTCTTTTTCTGCAGGTTACTCCAGATTTTCTCAGATTAAAAAAATTGTAGTCTTTTCTCTGTAAGTATAGATAAATAGGCTACTGAATGCATACACACAAAAAATGCATTCTGAATTAGTGCATTTAAACAAGCTTACTGTTCTTAATTCCCCTGCCCCCCGACACTACTTTAAAGTAACTAAATCAGTAAAAATTCCACAAATAACAAGTAATCTAGAGGCACAATGCATACTAGACACTTTTTTTCCCCACTTTATCTTTTTGTTGAAATTTGAGTATATAAGAAAGCACACATCTTATACAATAGAAGAATATCCTACATATAAGGAATACAATATCACTTAAAAATTAGTATTTAGGGGTAAACATATTGGAGAAGCCTTATATACACATACTGATAATAAAACACAAACGTAGACAGGTTATAAGTGGAGAGCAGAAGGGTTACAATCAATAGGGTATTATAGAATCAGAAATGGCAACCATGTATGAAATAAATGCTAGGGCAGGCTATGGCAAGGCATTCAGTAAATTACAAAAAGTGATAAATGTTGTAATATGAACAATATTCTGTAATGGACCGGTAATGGTAAGAGAAAAGTGTGCAAGAAAAGAAAGAAGAGAAAAAAGCAAGGAAGAAGGAAAGGAGAGAGAGAGGGAGAAAATAGAGAAGGATGGAAAAAAGATGAGATATCTATGCACAAATGTTTCAGGAAAACCTAATCAGAGAGCAAATAAGAAGAGGGCTAAATATCCCTAAGAATTAAGGCCTAGAAGAACTAGATTCAATGTACTTGAAGTAATCCTGCCAACATCTGTCACGTATACAGTGAGTCGGTTATGAATACCATGAGATAATTGGTCTAGAGAGGCATACTGAGAAAGGCTTTGAAGAACATCTGAAAGAGAAGGCACCAGAGTTGATTTCCATTTCATAAGAATCAGACGTTAGACCAGAAGAGAAAGTACGTTTAGCCATCTAAAATGTGCATGTAAGAGGCAAGAGCTATTGGGAATAAGGATGCCTACAAGGAATAGCTTGGAGTCAAAAGGTAGTTTTGTCCTGTTACTCGGGAGGCAAGTAAATGGACTTTACGCCAGAGCTTATTAATGGGAGCACACAGCCACAAGATATAAAGTAGATCCGCGTTGGCCAAATTACAGCGTCAGCAGTTATTATTATTTAATAGGCCCATTTTTTGAAGCACAGAGGTGGTTCTATACCAAAGATGTAGGATTTTAGTTTGTATTAAAAAACTACCGGCATCTTTAAAGGTATTATGCAAGAAGCTAACAATTACTCCATTGTGCATCTGAAATATTATAGTTAAGAAGAGTACTCCATTTATTTTGGCCTGTATAGACTGATCAGGTAGATTATCAATAATGTCTTTGTAAATGGAGCTATTCAGTTTAGTGATAAATTAGTCCAGTCTAGAAATGTATGGGTTTAGAAGATATAGAATAAAGTATGGGGTGCTGTGTGTAACGAGATGTTTTACCGAGGGTTAGATGCTACATAAGCCCCGAGAGTGAAGCTCTGAGGGTTTATAGAAAGTATCTAACCTCAAGGGTGTGTGTAAACTTTGAGTTTATAGCACAGCACCCATATTTTATTTTATATAATTGCTGGGTTTCCCTTTTTCGCCACAGCAATTATATAAAATACAGATGTCTCTCGACGCTCTTTTTTTTTTTTTTTAGTTGTTGTTTAACCAGGTATAGCACACCAAGCTGAAAGCTTTTTACAGGAGCCACCTGGGAGCACAAGGAGGTTAAGTGACTTGCTCAGGGTCACACAGTATGTAAGTGGAAGCTGTGGGTTTGTGCTGCCACGCCTGGTCCATTTTTGTCAGTAGCCTGGCAGATTTTTTTTTGTTTTCAGCTGTTCTGGTGTCCCTCTGTATTTGGAAAATACCACTTTTAAAAAGAACTAACGTACTGCCAAATTCCTATGGCATGGAGGCTGAATTTCGCCAAAGATAGAAAAGGGCGGAGGCAAGTGGCATGAGGGGACAAACTAGCGGCGACGCAAAACTAAGGAAGCTGTGTACGTGTTTGCCATTATAAATGCTCCTTTATAACGTAAATTACGGCACGGTCTTCCAATGGGAAAAAGGGGAGACCTATTAATTATAGAATGCTTATACACTAAACTAGAGAGAGAGTTATAAGCTGCCCAAATTTGTACAAAGTTCCAGCAGTCCTGCTTAGGAAGTTTCTATGTAGCCTGCAAGTCCAAGAATGACCTAAGAGTGAGTGAATTCTGGTCCAAGATGTCTCCGGGAAAGAAAATGCCTTTGTTCCACCATGTACGTCAGAAAATTGGGTGATCTTCTAGAGTGAGCAGTGGATTGCCCCATAAGGGGGCATAAAACCACGGTGTTGGATTGGATTTCATGAATTTGTGGGTTATTTCCAATAAAAACAGAAGATGATATAGTCGGGTGAGATTTAGTTTAGAGGAAATGGGATTAAAATGAAGGAAGTAGGAACTCCTCCCAAGCACAATGCAGATTCTATTGCAACCCATAGTGGTGAGTGAGGGGAGGGTTTCTGAAACTATTTAATGGTTTGGGTCATTCGAAAAGCCCAGAAGTATCCTTTGAACCAGGGGAGTCCAAATCCCCCTTTTTTACAATGTGATTGAAGTTTGTTGTGGTTAAATATCAGTGGTTCATACTAGACACTTTAAGGAAGATTTGATAGAAAATAAACTGTGTATTTTAAAGGCTTGTCAAAGGTTTTTAACCACGTGAGTACAGAGCAGAGAATTTTTTTTCATACATAGATACATAGATACATAGACAGTGTCGGCAGATAAGGGACTATGGCCCACCCAGTCTGCCCATTTGAGCTTGTAAGTTCAGTTTGTTTTCCTAGAAGTCTGTTGCCCCTTACCCCTGACCTCCAGAATTCCTTTATGTCTATCCCATGCATTCTTAAATCCCGTGATTGTTTCATAACAAGACATTGATTGTGAAACCTGCACAGAATTTCATTTAGAAAACAAAAAACATCTGAGTGATAATTCCCTTACTGTATTTAACATTTCAGGGAGTTAAAATTATGTACTTTTCTGTTTAAACATATACGCACTTACCTTAAGATTTACATGTTAACTACAGGTAATACCAGTTGTTCAAAGTGGAGACCAGCCACTGCTCGTGCAATTGTTTTGGGCTAAGCAGAGACAGGAAGTGATTCTCGGAAATGTAGTTCACTGACTGAGTAGACTTATGGAAAATGTAGTTCAGAATAGACTTTTAAAGAGACACTAACAACTTTTTTTTTTTTGCACCATAATATTTCATAGGCAAAACTCCACATTTTATGATTGCTTACCTTCTCTAAAATTCATTAGTGTTGCTGGTTGTTTTATGTCTCCTTGCTTAGTAGAACTGAAATGCATGATAATGTACCCAGCCTTGATTGGCTAAATCCTTGAACTACTCAGCTGACTGTAATCTTCATTTATGATTCAGTAGTATTAAAAGAACTGTACTTTGAAAAGCATTACAGTTTGACAGAGCTGTATTAATGTCTTTCTTAGCATTCCTGATAGAGCAAAAGATATGTAAAAGAAGTGATCATGCTAAGGATCATACTAGGGTAATTAAGGAGCTAGGAGGCTAATTGTAGAATCTTGTTGGCAGAGAAAGACCCTCTGGCCCATCTTGTCTGACCTTCCCACTCCATTTATTTGGTCCCCTTCTCTGCAGTTCCCTTTGTGTTACCTTACAGCCCCTTATGTCTGTCCCATGCCATTTTAAATTCTGTCACTGTTTTGAACCCTAGCACATCCTCTGGAAGTCTGTTCCATGCTTCCACCACCCTGTCTGTGAATAACTCTCCTCTTACATCTCCCTGGATGAATCTCCCCCCTGTAGTTTCAGACTATAGCCCCTTGATACTGCACTGTCCTTTTTGTGGAATAGGTTCCATATCTTAAACCTACTGATTGCCTTGACATACTTAAATGTTTTAATCATGTCCCCTCTCTCCCTTCTAGTTTTCAAGGAGTACAGCCACAGTTCCCTGCATCTCTGCTTGTACGGTTTGCCCTGCATACCCTACAACATCTTAGTCACCCTTCTCTGAAGCCCCTCCAGCCTGTCTCTTTCCTTGTGTAGATGTGGCCCCCAGAACTGGACTCCATACTCCAGGTGAGGCCTTAGCATGGCTTTGTAAAGGGCATAAGTACCTCGCTTCACCTGCTAGTGATACATACCCCGCATCCCATTTGCCATTCCCGCCACCCTGTTGCATTGGTTGCCTGCCTTGAGGTTGCTGGACACCATTACTCCCAAATCCTTCTCCAGCTCTGTCACCATAATGTCTTTTGCCCCCAGTGTGTATCTTGCTTCCAGGTTGTTGTCCCTAAGTGAATCACTGCACACTTTTTGACATTGAACTTCAACTGCCATGTCTCTGCCCATCCTTCTAAAGTCCTCAAGTCCTGTCTCATGTCCTCCACCGCCCTGTTGAGTTGCAGATCTTTGTATCATCTGCAAAAAGGCCCACTCACCTTCTCAGTCCTTCTGCTATGTCCCCTATATAGATGCTGAAAAGGAGAGGATCCAGTACTGATCTCTGGGGTACCCCACCCATCACCCCATCCCTGAGTACATCCCATTTACCACCACTCTCTAGTTTCTTCTTGCCAACCAGTTCTCTATACTCATCTGGTTATTTTTTCACCCACACCTGTGCTTTCCAACTTGTTCACTAGCCTTCTGTGGGGGATGGTGTCGAATGCTTTGCTGAAATCCAGGTAGACAACCTCCACTGCACCCCCCCTGGTCAATTTCCTGTGTCTTCCAGTCAAAGAATTCAGTTAGGTTTGTCTGGCATTATCTCCTTTCATAAATCCATGCTGTCTGTCATCTAGGGTCCATTTTCCTCCAGGTATTCAATCACCTTCTTCTTAATGAGTATCTCCATGACCTTCCCCACCACAGAGGTGATGCTGACTGGGTGGTAATTTTCTTTAAAATCCTGATGCCCCTTTATGCAATGGCACCATGTTTGCCTTCTTCCAGTCCTCTGGCACCCTTCCTAAATCCAGCCATTGAACGGCCTTGTCAATGGGGCAGCCAGCTCTTCTCCCAACACCCAGATCACCCCTAGGGTGCAGTCCCATCCAGCCCCATGGCCTTATTCACCCAGAGCCTACCGATTCCTGCCTAACCCACCTCCTCCTCCTCCCCCTGAGCTCTGGCCTCCTGCCCTCACCTTCCACCATGAAAACTGAGCAAAAGTACTTGTTTAGTTCTGCTTTATTACTTTCCTCTTCAATTTGAGTTCCTCCTTCTCCCTTTAGCCTTGTAAATAATCCCCTGCTTAGCCTTCCTCCTGTCCCCCACATAACTAAGAAATGTGTTGTCCCCTCTCTTGGCATGTTTTGCTATCTTCTCCTCAGTCTCTGCCTTGGCCATCCTTATTTCCTTCCCAGCTAGTCTCCTCCTCTCCCTATAGGTTTCCCTGTCCTCTTCTTTCTGTGTTCACTTGCATTTCCTGAAGGCCCTCTTCCTGTCCCTTACCACCCTCACCACCTCCCTTGTGAACCTCAGAGGTCTCTTCCTTCTTGTTCCCTTCCTTATCTGCCTTATGCACAAGTCCATTGCTTTCTGCACCAGGGTCTTTAAAAAGCCCCATAGCTCATCCACATTGTCTAAACCCTCCATATCCATCAATTCCTTCCTCATCAGCTATCTCAACCTGTCAAAGTCTGCTCTCTCTTTTTTTTCAATTCTATTTCTCACTCTATGGTCCTAGGAGTCATTCCAAGGAGCTCACTCGACTAATGCCTCACTCCCTGCCTGAACCCTCACTGCCAGTATGCTCTCCACCTGAGTCCAGCCTGGTCAGTCCCCTGGCAAGCTAGTTACCCCAGGGGAGGCTTGCCCACCCATGGTGACCTTACAGACTCAAGACCCTACCTGAATATCGGGTTGGTGCCTGCGGAGATCTCCGGTGCACTGAGCCGGCTTTGGGATTGGGCCTTGCCACTGGAGCCCTCATCATCTCTGCAAGGTCCACAGAGGGTGTTTCCACTTTTGTCTCTGTGAGTGCTTCCCCTGTCCCTCAAGCGTGATGTGCAATGATGCCATGGCGCATGGTGACCCTGCCAGCATCTGCCACACTTGCTCCTCAAGTTAGTCGGCCATCCTGTAATACTCCTGATCTCCACAGAGGCTACCAGGATGTTGGACCACCCCATAGACCTCCCCCTGGGAGAGGAGAGCTGTCTATGGATGCTTTATCCTCTCCATCCCCTGCCGACCCCCGGCAACTCAGGTCCATATCCTAACCTGGGTCACCAGTGTGGTGTGAGGTGTGGCATCCATTATCTCAACCCTCAGCACCACTGGCACATGTCTGCTCTCTTCAAGTCCAGGACCGTTGTGGCTGTGCGTCTTACCTACCTACCCACTCTAACTCTAAACTGAACCATCTTGTGATCGCTGTTGCCTAGTGCCTCTCCCACCCCCACCTCCTCCACAATCTCCCCATTTGTTAGGACATCTAGCAGGTTGTTTCCCCTTCTTGGGTCCTTAACTAACTGCTGCAGGAATGCACCCTGCAGCATCTCCAGAAATACCCTGCTCCTCTCTGAGGTGGCCTCTGGAATGAACCAGTCCATGTCCAAGAGATTTAGGTCCCCTATGAGTAGTGTTTCTCCTTTGAAGGCCATTCTTCCTATAGCATGTGCCAGTTTTCTTTCCTTGTCCTCTCCTTGTGAAGGTGGTCTGTATACCACCCATAGCCTTATGGATTCACCTGTCCCTCTGCTCAGTGTGACCCATAGGAGTTCAGTCACCCCACCCCTCCTGCCCTCCATGGCTCTGATATCATCTTTAACATATAGACAAAGAACCTTGGTGCACAGTGCTAAGGCAAAGGTTTTAAGGGCATTGACCAGGAAGCCAATTTTCCAAGAAATACAAAATCACACATACCCCATAATTCATTATGGGGGTATGTGTGATTTTATATTTCTTTAAAATATAGAGCCACCCCCTCCCTTCCTGTCCCCCCTGTCCTCCCTAAACAGTCTATACCTAGGGATTGTTGTTTTCCATGTGTGATATTCCATGCACCATGTCTCTGTGACTGCAATTAAGTCTAGTCCCTCAACCTGTATTATGGCCTCTAATTCCACCATCTTATTAGCTAGGCTTCTAGCATTTGCTTCAAGCCCCCTCCAACAAAGTCCTCCTCAGCTCCCCTTCCCAGAGGTGTGTCAGACCCCAACATGTTACCTTTATCTGGTGGGAGGCCCACAGCCTCCCTTATTTGCTGTCTGAAGAGTCTTTAATCCCTTTGCTTACTTTAAATTATATGGCTCTTCAGTGTATTCCCTAATATTCATGGGCTAATGAACCCCATGTACTGTACCTATCATCTGCAGTGTATAATAATCAAGGTTATGCCCCATTATCAGAACAAAAATTAACAAACCTGCATATAAAACAAAAGAAGTATTGAAAAGTCTTCATTTATCATTCGAAAATATTCAATAACTTGCACTTCTAAAATCTGTGTATAATATTCATTTAGTAATAATTTACTCTTAAAAACAATTACAGTTGAATACTTTTAAAATTGAGTATTCTTATAGCAGTATTCTTCTTCTGATGGTTACAGAAGATTAAAATTACTAAACTTAGTCTTAAAAGACAAATTAATTACTGCTTTAAATGTAACATTTCACTTGGTGAGGGTTAAATACATAGGGCTCCAAAACAGCAAATAAGGCAAGGGTCAGGTACCCTCTCTGTCCTTGAGTTTGCATTAGAAATTTTCCTTTATCCCTCCTACTATTGCCATTTATTTTCACTGAAGAGTGCAGAAAATGCTTTCAATTTTAGCCACACATTGCATGAGAGTTCTTGTTTGGGCTGATAACAATGTTTTGAGCTTGCCCACATTTTGATCATTTGTCCCTGCATTTTAAGCCCTGTCCCTGATGTGCAATAAATTAAGGCACACGGTTTAGGTATAAGGCAGGTGTAGTCTCAAGATTACAAGCTAGCCAGTTGGGCTAGCAACAAGGGGTTAGATGGTCTCACAAGTTTTTTATTTAGAAGCACCAGAAATGGGGGGCTGCTAGGAAAGTAAGCCACAGAGAGGAGAGTTCTAGGGTGATAAAGGTGGCTATTTCAAACAGTACCCAAGCTAGTGTAAATGTTTAAAATTTGCCACAATCACCCGAGACTGACTGCCACTCTCTATCTGGTCTTGGTATAGCACCAAGATCTCTATGGGCAAACTGGAGCTGTTAATAGCTCCATCCATAGTTAACCACTAACATGCTCCACAGCTGCTCCCCAGCTCTGACATCAGCTGTGGGTGATTGTGGGATACACCATTAGAGGCACTCCATTTAAAAATACCATTGGGTGTGATGACAGGATCAACCAGACGGAACAAAATTACTTGAGGAGGTACTCCATTTTTGTATACAGTGGACAAAATGCTAATTTGAGGGTGCCTGAAACCCAGTTCTGGGGGTTCAGTCATGTGCTGGGGGCATAGGATCCTGGGGGATGACAGGTTCCAATGGCTGAGGAGGATCAGTGGCCAGCTGCAAGTACTGGGGTGTTAGGTACCCTGCCACCAGGGCTGAGGGTGGGTGAACTCTGCTGCTGGGGTGGGTGGGCTGGTGAGCATGCTGCCATGGATGAATGGGGCTAGTGGGTCTGAGGCCAGGACTTAGGGGGAGGGAACTAGTGACATTGAAGCCAGTGATGGGGGTTCAAGACCATAACGTCATGGCTGGGGTATGGCTGCAGGCTTTCATTAACTTGAGGACATAGGTAGAGGAGGTCTTGGGAAGCATTCTGCCATAGCTGGGTGTGAAATTAGGAATCTACTGCCATGGCTGGGAGGAGGGGGTTCATGAGCTAGTGAAGCCAGTGATGTGGGTGCACTCAGGAGCCTGAAGACATGGCTATGGAATTTGGTTAAGCCTGAGGCCAAGGATGGGTCTCAGAAGCCTGCCACCATCACTGTGTGAAAGGGGACCAAGAAGCTAGAGGTCATGGATGTTGTGCAGTGTAGGTTAGGCAGCCTGCCACCATGGGTGATGGATTAAGGTACCTCATGCTAGGGATAAGGGAAGGGGGTTAGGAACTATAGGCCATGGATGGGGAGCCTGATGCCACTCAGTACATTGGTCCAATAAGGGACTTGGTGTAAAAATCATTTCTGAAGAATACAGACTTGTTATCAGGCAAAGAGGATCAGCCTATCAGGCCCAGGAAAGGGGTGAACAAGTAAGTATTGGGCTATCAATACAGGAGAGGGGGCTGCGGGATGGGTGAAGCTTGGATGGTGTGTACTGGAGGAGGTGCAGGATAGCTGAGTATTGGGCTCCTGGTACTGGAAGTGAGAGTGGAGTGGCCAAGAAATGGGCTGTCCATACTTAGAGAGGTGTTTTGGAAAGCTGAGTATCAGACTTTCAGCACTGGGGATGTGGGGGTGTGGTACAAGCCAGTATTGGGTTGTCAGCACTAGGGATGTTGGGGTGGTCAGAAACAGACAGTTGGTATTGGGAGAGGTGTTATGGGGCAGTTGAGTATTGAGATGTCGGTACCAGGAGTGAGAGTTAGGCTAGTATAAGGATGTCAGTACTGTGGAGGTGTGGGCAGGCTGGTGTCAGACTGTTAGTACTGGGAGAATGCAGGATTGTGAGTATTGGGTTGTCAGTACTAAAAGCCAGATACTTACCTTCATGCACCCCCCCTGGTACTACTGTACAGGCCAGTGCTTACTTGTCCCCCAGTAGTCACCAATCCCACATCCCAACAGTATTTATTTACTTTTTAAATTCCTGTTATGCCAGTTTGTTACTTATATAACTTTCTATATGTATTTTGTGATTTTTATACTTTGAGATTATCTTCAATAATATTAATTGATAAAACAAATCCCTCCACTACTGTCAATATGATACTCATCTGACACTCCCCCATCACACACACACACTGTCTGTCCATGATTTGTGCATACACTTAGAGCCATATCGTTAGTGGTTTCAACGTCAGACTCACTGCAGGAAGCGCTATTTTATTTGTAATAGAATACACATGCCTCGGTAGGGTAAAAGCAGTATTTTACAGAGAACCCTTCTTGCTTTTTAACTGTGTGGGATATCTGAAACAGGAGAATCCATAAATGGAACCTCCTGCCACATGTTTTCCATTTTTATGTTGGCGCGCTTGCGCAGCCAACATCTTGGGACAGTGCAGCTTTGGAGGCACGGTCGCTGTTGGGCGAATGCAGGGCATGCATCAGTGGGTGTGTCCCTCATTCCCCAATCAGCCTGCATGCCAGCGCCACACCATGCATGCATAATGTGGTGAGCACTTCTGAGAAAAGGTCCGCAGCAATCCGAGCAAAGCTCGTTAGATGCAGCTGACCTTTACGTGCTCACTGACATTATGCTGATGGCGCACACTGGCCACCGAACTGCCGACTTCAGGGGCGCCCAATCCCCCTGTCAGTTGACCCTGCCCCCTATGAATATGCTGACAGGGGATCCCACTCCCCATCAGCATTAAGCACCCCCCCATTTGTGATATGCCGAGGCGGGGTGCCCAATCCCCCACGGTTTGTACCCCTTCCCACTGTCCTTGTGTGCCGGTGGGGAAGACCACTCCTCGCTGGCATAAATTACTCCCCCCCCGTGTTGTTTGCCAATGAGGGTGCCCAATCCCCATCGGCTACAGACACCCCTCCAAACAGTTAGGTAGCAGCTGGGGCCCACCCCAGCGTGCCAAATCCTACAAAAAAAGCTGTCCCATAATGTTTTATTTTTGTTTCCTATCAAAAAGCAAAACAGTCCTTAATAATCTTAATGCCTCCTCCCCACCCGCACCCACCCTCTGTGCACCCTGCCGCCTCACCCCTCACCCATACTTACCTCGCGGATCCGTGTGATGATCTGCAGTGGACTGGGAACACGTCTGCACTCTTCAAAGCTAATCGTGAACTGAGGAAATGCCGGTAAGCTGCATAATGTAATAAATATTGGGGTTTTTCAACTTTAGTGCATATCTCAGGCATTTTTTCCAATTTTGGCCCCAATTTTTCAACATGGGGTTTTTGGGAACCCTTTTCATGAATTCTTGCACTGTCCTGTCGTTATTCGGTCCCGAAAGGTGATTTCGCACTCACTGCACCGAATCACCTTTCAGGACTGAGTAATGAAATGACAGTGCCACTGCTCATGAGGGGGGCTCTCAAAAAGCCTATGTTGCAAATTTGGTGGGAAAAACCCAAAATATGACTGTTTTACGAGCGTGCGTAGCAACTGCACAACGCACGCTTGTAAGTTAGCGCATTCACACTATTTTCATGCCAGATTCTCAACATTGGCATTTTACCACACCATCTTGTGAACCATACAGCTGTCATTTTTCACATCCTGGCCGAAATGTGTTTTTGCACTTCCGACGCAGAATAGCGCAATCGCTCTGCGAAATCAGTGTTTGGGACACATTACGAAAATGACAGTGACACTGTTCATGAGCAGAGGTCCTAAAATGCCTGTGTTGAATATTTGGTGACAATACTCCATAAAATCCACAAGGGGGGATCAAGAGAGGTGGCAGGGAACTACAGGCCTGTCAGCTTGACATCGGTGGTGGGCAAGGTGATGGAGGACATTGTCAAGGAGAGACTGGGGGGACCTGGAAAAGTCAGGGTACCTGGATGATAGACAGCATGGATTTGTCCTGTGGAAATCGTGTCAGACAAACCTTGTGGAGTTCTATGACTGGGTGAAGAGTGCCTTGGACCTGGGTAGACCAGTGGACGTCCTCTTTCTAGACTTCAGCAAGGCATTTGACTCTGTTCCTTATGTGGGTCTGTTGGATAAGCTGGGAGAAATGGGGGTGGGGAACCAGATGATCAAATGGATAGGCAATTGGCTCCAGGACCGGACCCAGAGGGTCATAGTTGGTGGGATAGTCTCATCTCCAAGGAGGGTCATTAGTGGGGTCCCACAGGGATCAGTCCTTGGGCCCCTCCTGTTCAATGCCTACGTCTCTGACATAAGGACAGGAATCAGGAGTGAGATGAGTCTCTTTCCAGATGACTCAAAACTGGGGGCGGTGGTGGATGGGGAGGAGGGGAGGGTGGCCCTACAGGGGGACCTGGAGGCTCTGTAAAGATGGTCTAGAAAGTGGAAGCTGAGGTTCAATGCAGGGAAATGCCAGGTACTCCACCTGGGGGCCAGAAACCCGGGTCAAGTGTACACCCTGGGGGAAATGCTACAAGTCTCGATGGCTGAGAGGGACCTGGGGGTGGTGGTGGATGTCAAGATGAACAACTCTGAGACTTGTAGGAGGGCAGCAGCCAAGGCCAACAGGATGCTGGGATGCATCGCTAGGGGGATCACCTCCAGAAGGAGGGAAGTGATACTCCCTCTGTATAACTGCTTGGTGAGGCCGCATCTTGAGTACTGCGTGCAGTTTTGGAGGCCACACTTAAAGAGGGACATTAAACTCCTGGAGAGGGTCCAGAGGAGGGCAACCAAAATGATTTGGGGCTTAGGGGACAGAACCTATGAGGAGAGGCTCAAAGAGCTAAATATGTACACATTGGAAGAGAGAAGGGACCGAGGGGACATGATAGAGGTCTTCAGGTACATGAAGAGGGTAAATAGGGGAGGAACAGTCAGGGTGCTTCAAAGGAAGAAGGAGGAGGGGGCCACTAGAGGGCATGGGTGGAAGCTGGAGGAGGGAAGATTTAGGGGGAAAGGAGGAGGCGACTTCACTGAGAGGGTGGTGGAGCATGGAATGTACTGCCTAGGGGCTGGTGGAGGCAGAGACAGTGAGGGGTTCAAGAGGGTGGGACAGGTACAGGGAAGGGTTCTGGAGCAAAATCCAATGCAGCAAGAATATCAAGAAATGGGAAGGGAGAAGCCAGAGAAGGTGAGGGGGGCAGCAAGGTCAGCACCCAGGGTGGGGGCTGACCAAACGAGCAGACACAAAAGACCATTAGGCCTATTCTGCTGGCATTTTAGTAAGTTAGTATGTTAGTAAAATGAATATGTTATGAGCGTACATTGTGCAGTTTGCACACACGCTCGTATGTTCGCAAATTTCTAATATTTTCACTCCACATTTTCAACAGTGCCATTGTTCTGCACCACCTAATGAACAGTACAGCTGTCATTTTTCACATCTTGACCAAAATCTGTTTTTGCAGTTCCAGTGCAGAATGCATGCGTCGCTTGTGGAAAGCCCATGTTCGAGACACATGATGAAAATGACAGTGACACTGTTCATTAGCAGATGTCCTAAAATGCCTATTTTGAAAATTTGGGAGCGAAAGTCAATAAAATGAGTATTTTACGAGCATGCATTGCACAGTTTGCCGCATGCTCATGACTTTGTGAATTTGTAATAGTTTCCTCCAGCTGTTCATCACTGGCATTTTCCATACCTTCTTATGAACAGTGCAGCTGCCTGAAAAGTGTTTTCACACGTCCGCCAGGAATTGCATGGTCGCTGTGTAAAATCAGTTTGGGACAGTTTGAGGAAATGACGGTGACACTATTCATCAGCAGAGGTCCTAAAATGGCTATGTTGAAAATTTGGTCGAATTCCATACAGTGACTGTGTTGGTAAGCGGCATTGCTAGTTTCCATGTGCAACTTGTAACTGGCCAATCTGGTAATATTTTCATGCCACATTTTCACCACTGGCATTTCGGCACATCTCCTTATCAACAGTCCAGCTGCCATTTTTCACAGCCTGCCCAAAATGTGTTTCCGCAGCTATGGTGCACAATGGTGTGCTCGCTGTGCAAAATCACCTTTTGAGACACATTCACAAAATCACAGTGCTATGCATCTCTAGCTCCGCTGCTCCCACTGCCAATGCCAGCGCGACAACATTCAGCATCGACAAATGCTTGTTGCTATTACCATCAAAAAGTATAAGGGAGGGATCACAATTTAACAAGGGCTCACCACATGATCACTTTCCACTTCTGGCTAGCCGATCCACACGTGTTCTGATGTTTTGTGGCTTTTGATTGTTCAAACACAGGGGCAAAATTCATTTACTTGAATGGAAAGTCTTTTTTTAAGGATGATGTAAGGATTGTAAATCAAGTTTTATTACTGAATGAGGGTGAGATTCAGCTAAAAAGAACTTTGTTAGTTGAGCGCTGGAATTGATTATGGTCAAAATTTGGAAATCAGCTGTAGAAAATATGCTCTGTTCAAGTGAATCAAGATCGTCCACGTGCTCTGCCTCTACAGATGTCACAAAAAACTAAAACAGTAGGAGCGGAGTAGTAAATCATGACCTGGAAAATGATCATTGTGCCAGTCAATAGAGTTCTAGTTCCTTCGCTTTATTTGGTAGTTAATGCAAAAAAAAATTAAAACAAACCAGGTGAGCTCACATTGAGGTAAGTGAGCTCCATGTTTCAGCTTTTCAGCAACAGGAAAGATGCTTTTTAAAAAGAAGCACAAAATATTTATTGATTTTGGAAAGCAATATTTATGAGTGTTTGACAGAATACTGAAGTTTGGCTGTGCAGTTTTACATAAGGAATCTCTTGGTTAAGTACAATCCGATTATCTCCCTGATATCTCTGCTGGTCAAACAGAGTAATTATATCACACCCAAGTTTCTGTTTTGATGGGTAACACCTCAGAAATGCTGACATTAATAAATTCCTTACTTGACACTATTGGAGATTGTGAGTGTGGGCTTGATGCAAGATTCAGTTAAAATTATTGCTGAACCTCTTTTGCAAAGTATTTAACCTGTGTATTTCTGTTAGTGTGTTTCCTTCATCTTGAAACAGGCTCGGGTTGTGCCTGTCCCAAAAGGCTAATGCTGTTGGCCCAGAGGATTGCCGTCCTATCTGAATTTTAAATCCTTTGAGTAAGATCTTCGAAAAACTGTTAGTAAATCAGCTTAATGATTTTTTGGAGAAGGGAGGTGTCCTCTGTGCTGAGCAGCATGGGTTTCATCATGGCCATGGGACGACATGGCCTTGGTCAGGTTCACGAACACCATTCTTCAGGGCTGTAATGATGGTCTGTTGACAAGTGAGGTATTCATGGACCAGTCCAGGGCATTTGACCTGATTAATCATTCTTTACTTTTCCAGAAGTTGTCTGGTTTGGGATTGTCTGACTCTGCAGTTGCTATAATACGGGATTTTTTTTAGGGTCGTTCCCAATATGTTTCGATTGGGTCTGTTTCTTTGGATGTGTGTTCCACTGTTTGTGGAGTCCCGCAGGGGTCCATCCTTAGCCCCTTATTATTTTCACTTTTCATTAATCGGGTACCATCAATATTTCAAGGGTATAAATGTTTGTTGTACGCTGACGACTTGATTCTGTATTATCAGAATCAGTCTGTTGACCTTATAAATTCAGTTTTGGAGACTGAATTTTTTAATTTATGACAGTGGATGCTTTCTAATAAGATGGTCTTGAATACGTGTAAGACCAAAGTGATGTTATTTGGCAGTGCTATTCAACTGAGGGACAGTCCACGTTTATTTATTTATGATAATCAGGGTATTTTGCTTGACAGTTTTCTGAATTTAAATACCTGGGTGTGTTACTTGATTCTTCATTAACTTTTGCTTCTCAAGTAAAGATGGTTAAGAGTAAAGTGCATTCTAAATTTGGTCAGCTTTATAAATTTAAATCCTATCTGTCTTTAGATTCACGTAGGAAACTAGCCACTGGTGTTCTTGTGCTTCACTTGGATTATTTTTTTCCTTGTGTGAGAAATTGGTGCTAGGAAGAGACAGACTCTAAGTGTTGTTTACAACTACATCTGTTGTTTTGTTTTTGAGGTACCAGTTTTGACCCATCACTGTTTGTTGCATTTATCCTTGGGTTGGCTTTCTCCGCAGTATAGATATATGTATGTATGCTTTAGGTAATTTGGTACATCAGGCAATTTATTCTGATGGGTCTTCTCCCCTTTCCAATGTGATTACGATGCGTAAAATGAGAGCATCCTTAAGGTCAGCTGAGGGTATTGTGTTGGAGGTTTATTCTGTGAAGAATAATTATGGCTCTCGTTCTTTTGCCTGTCACATTCCTAGAATTTGGAAAGAATTACCCCTTTCCCTGAGAGTAGTGAAATCATATTCAACTTTTAAAAATTAGATACAAAAGTATTTGTTGCCTTTGATAAATTGTACTTGTTTTTGATATCGGTTCATCTGTTAAGTGATTATATTTGTTTTGTATTGTTTGCATTATTGTAATTTTGTTATTTGTCTGAGTCGGACCTGAAAAGGGCTTTGTCCCAGTTGTCCTAACCCGGTTAACAAATACAAATGAAATGAAATGAAATGAAAGTAAACATAACATGGACTATGACAAATGACAAATTTAGCTCAGTTTTTTAAAAAATATCGGAAAGTCTTCTGTTTCAGTTTGGTATCCTTACACTCAAATTGCCATTGAATCAAGCAGTCCCTGCTCTCACTATGGTGCTCTGTTTGCTTTATTTACTTGGTTTTGATCAGTCTGACACACTTTTCTAAGTGCTATTGACTCCTTCTACAGTTAGAAATGCAGATGTACCTCAGTTGCACAATGGCACGTTCCTCTCTCTCGCTCTCTTTCTGGTGATAGGGAACTTGTTCCATGGCTCGGTGGACCTTTGTATGAGCTGCTGGCCATACAGCAGCTCTTCTATGGCACCATATGCATCCCTGTGAGCACCAGCAATACGGCAGTTCTTGGGAGGTGGGGCGAGTCTCTCTGTAGTGGTGTTGTGGGAAGGAATGGCACTTTTTATGGCTCTCTGTCTTCACGGTGAAAGGGAACTCAGTGCACCATATGACAGCTCTTCTACAGCGCCTCTTTCATCCATGGCTGTACCTTAGGTCACTCTCTGCACTGATGCCCACAGCGACTTTTATGGGATCTCCTGCATCCCTGGCCGTAGGTCAGATCATTCTCCTATACCTTTCGCATGAGCTGCTGGCAGTACAGCAACTCTTCAATGGTAGATTCTGCATCCCTGCCTGTAGCTCAGGTCACTCTCCACACTGCAGCACACACCATAGGTCAGGTCGCTCTACTCAACTTGTTGTTTTCTTGTGTGACCGCTCCTCCTCCATAATCCATGTGGGTAGGTGGGTGAGAACTGTTCCCTGGTCCCCACACTGACCACAGCACTACAGTGCAAGGAACAGTATGGGAGGGAGCAGCCAGCAACTCTTGTTAAGGACAGCAGCCACTGCCTTGCTTACCAGAACTTCACTTAGATAAGACAGGGACTCCCCAGACATGAACAGGTTCCGGCCACCCCATACATTTACCTTACGGCTAGACGTAAGTAGAAATTTCGGCTAACACCTACTCACTCTAGCTGTTGGTATAACATAAATTAATATATGACCATGCAGAGTCAGTCCACCAATACCATTGCACTTTTTAAGGTGCCCATGTTATAAAATGGATTATCTAACCACAGACAGATACATTTTAAAGAGCAGTTGACACCAACTGTAATAATGAGATGGCAAATCACACCAAGGAGTTGCCTGACAAAGGACTTAATTTAGAACACTTAAGAATTTTTGGGTCCAGTGCATGGGAAGATATTTTACTAGTTCTTCACTAGCTGATTAATATATCAAGCAAACTGTCTGCTCAGTAATGAAGCACTGCATCAAAAATAAACATTTTGATAATAAAAAGTGGAGAATGGTGTTGCTGATGTCTAAAATACTTTTTTACAATGATTTGGGACCTATATAAAGATAATGTTAATAACTTTGTGGCTGTTCTCCATGTATGTGTCTGTAGTAATTAGGGAAGGCAAACAGCCCTCCCTAGAAAACCATGCCACTTCCAATGCAAGTGGCTCAATTTGGGTGAGACACAAACCAAACCAAGCCAGCTGCTTGGATCTCATACTCCACAGACTTACAATTATATGGCAGGCTTGCTCACTGTCATGTGGTAAACTGAGAATGCTGGGGAAGAGATCACATGACACCCAGACAGTGTGTACCTCAAGTATACCTATGTTAACAAACTTGCTACAGACAGTGGGCAGGAAAGAACTTGGTGTCTTGGTGTCCCTAGAGTTACCAAGATGCTGCACAAGTTTTTTATTTTTTATTTTGTTTTAGAACTCTTTTTCTGCTCCATTTTTTTCCATGGGGAACTCTCTCTGGCAACCTCGGGGACTCCAAGTCTCCTCCTCCCACTTGAGAGCCCTAGTTCCCCTCCCTTATGCAGCCCTGACACAACTCACAGATCTGAACCCCCAGAGGAAGTGCTGTCCTATCTTCCCAGGGTGCTCTATCTAAGATAGAGTGCTGGCCACACGAGTCAGCCCTGAGAGGAAATGGGTCTGGCACTTGGAGGTGGTCCCTGGAGGCCAAGGTGCCTTCACCTCATCCCTAGGAGGGATTTTTCCTTGTGTTTTTCTTTTCCTCCTCAGAGTTTGGCTATGCAAGGCAATGTTGTGCCACAAATTCTGCCCCTGCCTACACAAGTGTCACTACATTGTGTGCCCCTGTCCACCACCAGAGGTCACTCTGAGCAACAACTCCCTGAAACCCTCCCCAGGAAGATAGAGAAGTCTTCTGGATACTCAATCTCTTTCCTTCTCTGTTGACCCCCCGATGACCTGGACTCATTCCCGAACTCTTGTCATTGGCACGGCACAAGGTGTGGTGTCCAGTGCCTCAACCCTCAGTGCCACCGGGCCGGCTTCTGCACAATTATTTTTGGTAACTGGCTTCCTGCAGTCCAGTGGCCATGCAGAAGATGCCCCCAGCTCCCTCCTCTCATTTTTGGCCACTGGTTTGAAAAAGTCTAGTGTCCACACAGAATTATTTTCAATAAAATGAGGGACACAGACACTCAGAATGAATGACCCTTGCCCTCATAAAGCAGGGATTAAGCATGACACATAGCAGGGAGGCTGGGAGTGCAAAATCAGAGCCAAGCCCTGTTTAGCTGTGTCCACTTCAAGTATCACAAAAACCAAGCCACTTGAATTCAAAATGGCTAATTTTTCAAGGGAAGGCTTTGGCCCATCAATAGCTTGAACATCATTCTGAGAAATGGTGTTTCCAGTGATTCGCACCACTAAAAACGCATATGTCGAAAAATTTGAGGTCAAGACGTATTGGTAGTTCAGATATTAATACTTTAAACAGCATAATGCAATTTATCTCAAGCAACAGCTCACCTTTTAATATTACTGTCACTTCACTGACTTTCTATGGTGATTTTCTAATATAACCCCTTTTTCAATTAATTATATATATACCATAGGCAGAATCTAGCAAATCAAAATCTAAACTAAACATGAATTTGGCAAAGCTAAAATCAAATATAATTCCAACACAGCTTTGCCCATGCCTAGTAATACATGTATACTGTAACAACATATGGCATTGCCTGCAAAGTTAATAACATTATCTTTAGACAATCATCTTCCTCTCAACACTTTTAAATGTTTAGTAATTATCTGCTGAAGATAGTGTATGATTGGCTTGGTAAATGAAGGTACAAGAGCAACATTATACCAAAATAAAACATGCTATGCTGAACAGTTCTTGAGTGGGCTACATTAAATATGTGGGTGGGTGGGTAATGTGGATTGACTGCCAAAATTATATTGGCAGATCTTGAGCAACACCATATAAGTGACTGGACTACCATAATAAACTTTAATTGAGCAGACTTGAATCAGGCATCAGAAAATTAGGTCACACAAGAGAACACTAATGCATTTAATAACAATGTGTCTTGTGTCTTTACATTATAAAAAGATGTCTTGTATTGTAAAATCAGAAATGTATTGACTGTACGATCATATATATTCATATAAAATGAAATATGTGGAAAAAAAGGTTTTGGTTCCTGTTTTATTTTAATACTTCACTGACTTCTGCAAATAGTACATGGTTCACTGGGAAAACAATTGCAAAATTGTAAGACCACAACCTCCAATAAGAAAATGTGATGCAAACAGTCACAACAGTGATCACTCCTTACTGACAGCTAAAAAACACATCACAGTAGTGCTCAACTTGCTCAGACTTGCAGTTACGTTCAATCCAAGTTGTGGGCACAAGTGAACAATCAAGACATATGGGGGTTAGAGATGTTGCAAAATACAACTTTGCATACTACATTGATGCTAAATCTACAATTTCGTCATGTAAATTTTTCACCAAATAGCGGTGAAATGGCAAAATTGTACACGCAATTTCGACAACACTTAAAATGGGCATCTCCATGGTGTCTACTGCCCCCCCCCCACACTGCTTAACAGACAAAATTTAGAAAGAAAATTTCTCCCTGATGTCTAGTGGTCCTACCTGCAGCCGATCACTGACAGAAATAAATTAAAGACCCACCTTAGTTAGCCTCCTGTCCCAACTTCTTGTGCAAAAAAAAATTAATACATTCATTAAAATGCAAACTCCATAGTGTCTAGTGGAACATCCATCCACCCACCACCCACCATGTCATCAGATAGTGCACACCCTGCTACCCCACCCCAGTACACCAATACAGCCAATGGCACAGCCATCCACTCGTCTCCACTACCGGCAGCGCAATTGAGTGCTTTAATGAATGAGTGTGTGCTTGTACAAGTACATGTTAATTCATAGACAGATTCAGACAGACAGCTCTCTCACTACGCTCCAGTGGTAGTGAGAGCACTGGCTGTCAAATGAATGAGCACGCTGTCATTCACTGAAGCACTCAGCTGGGCTGCTGGCCATGGAGGTGACTACAGGACTGTGTCAGTGGCCTGAGTGGGGTATTGGGGGGGCCAGAGGTGGGTGCTATCTGATGACAGAGCATGGGTGTGTGTGGTCCGCTACACACCAGAGAGTTGGAGAGATGATTTTATTTATTTTGAGACAAGGAGACTGGACATGAGGGTAACTTGGGGGGGGGCTTTATTTAATTTTGGCTGGTGAGTGCCAGGAGGGAGGAGATCACTAGATACAAGGGAGCTTTAATTTAATTTGGCCCGGTGATTGGCAGGGAGCCATTAGTAGTGGTGAAACTGTAGAACTTCTACAGCGAGCGGTGAATTTCACCATTTCGCGGGTAAAATTTTGCTCACTCCATGACTGACATTTCGCATTTTGACACACAAAATATTTTGTAAAATGTGTGAATTATGCAAAATATTTTGCATGGTGAAATTTTTCTAGTTTTCACAACACTACTGGGGGGGTTATTTGACTAGATAACAATACACCTTACTATGGTTTGAATACTGTTAGCAAAGATATGGGGCTAGATTGCAAACATAAAAACAGTAATAAACTTGGAGCATTATCATTATCAAACATCAACATCTTTTGGTACAGCAGATGTTGCCCAAAATGAGAAACAAAATGATTAACAAAGTAGATGCTGAGGCTGAAAATAAGGAAAGAGTAATAGTGTGCTCCTGTAAGACATTTTGTGCTAGAGAAAAACTTACATGAAAAAAAATACTGGTAATCCACAAGAGACCAATGATAGATTATAAAAATAATGTGCTTACTATTGGGCATGAAGCAGAGACAAGAGATCTTGACAACCGAAAAGTATAAACGGCTTTATCCAAGCTAAAACTGTTCTTTTAAAGGTTGGTATATTTTGCATATATAAATCATTAAATATATTTTATTATATTTTTATGGTTTCTGTCATAGTTGACATATATAAGGCCCCAACCCGTAAATAGGCATAGGTAAATCATGTTATATATCTTGGACATGATCAAAATATACTGTATATTTGGTTAAATAGATCTGCCTGCAATAGTTTGGATTGTGTAAAACTTAATTTGGAAAAAGAATAACAAATAAATATATTTCAAATATATGTATAAAAGATATTTCAAATTATGATACATCTTGAATCATTCTGTGGATATCTTGAATACATCTGAAAATACATCTGAAAACAATGACTAATATCTGAAATGTATTTGAATCATTCTGTGAATGTCTTGAATATATCCGAAAATATATCTCAGAACTATCGACTTATATCTGACATACATGTGAGACATATTTTGAGACACTAGGATATATATTTCAGATATTAAACAAATATAGATCTTTTCTATATGGACTATGAACTTATGAACATACGAACATACCAGCAGAAGCAGGCCATACGGTCTATCAAGTCTGCTTGATTGTGCAGCTAACCCTCAACTAGCAGCTGCCTTTCCTTCCCACCCTCTTCATCATACCCTCCACTCAATCCCAACCACCTTAAAGCCAATATGAACCACAGGAAAGTGGCTGGTGCCCTGTCAGGGGCAAGAGTCTTGCTAGGCTCCAGGCGGGTGATCAGGAGAGTGTGGTCAACGCAGTTCTATTGACAAGCTGCGACCCAGTATGGACCACCTTTTTGGCTTAGGCCAGAGAGAAAAATATCAGGCCTTCAAAAGCCACAGTTCAGCAGATTTTGGATTTTTTGCAGGCAGGAATGGACAAAGGTTTGGCATTGAGCACTTTAAGAGGTTAGGTATGAGCGGTTGGAGCCTCCATGTGCTCATCTCTGGGTGCTAACATGGAGGTTATACAATTCCTATGAGCAGTTAGCAGAAGCCAACTTCTGTTTCAATCCCCTGTACCTTCATGGGATCTGAATCTGGTTTTGAATGCTCTTTGTAAAGAACCCTTTGAACTTCTGTTGTCAGTGTCACCTGAAATTATGTCTTATAAGGTAGGTAGCATAAAGACCAGAGGTTGCTAGCACATGGTCCACTGCTGAAGCATAATCTTCACAGCCAACTGATAACACATTGTCCTTGTATTTGGAGAGCAAACCTCCTCCTCCCTCTAGATGTTGTCCTGCTGGTGTTGCTTGCCTCTGTTTCCACACTTTCAGCTTGCTGACGTTCTCCAGTGTCAAAAAAAGGGATGTTAATGTCGAGTCTCATCCCAGTTATCTGCCCATGTAGTAGTCAAATGGGTCATCACAGTGTGAATTTGCAGTGGTGAGATGTGGTTCAGTTCTCTTCAATACATGTTGATGATTTCTTCGGTACATCCTTCTGCATTAGTCACATGGTATGACCATGGATGAGGGGTGGTTCCAATTACAATGGCAGGCTCCTACGTGTGTCCATATCTGATTCTGACTGTATCTCCTTGACTGATGGTTGGAAGTACTCTAGCAGCTTGGTCATAGTAGTATTTTTGATGTACCTGACTTTTCTATAACTGATCAATTGCATGTGAAACTGCCTGTGGCTGGAGCAGATTGTGGGTTGTAGGAATCTTAGAGTGCAGCACCCTACTCATTAGTAACTGGGCTGGAGACTATGGCATGCCTGCCAGGGGGAATTTCTATATTACAGCAGGGCTACATAGGGGCTCCTGCCATCATGGTCTGCCTTCCTGAGAAGCTGCTTGATGGTTTGTATGGCATGTTCTGCCATATCATTGGCTTGGAGATAGGTAGGAGTGGAGGTTGTAAGCTTGATTCCCGAGTTCTGAGCAAATTTCTGGAATTCTTTATTTCCAAATGTTGTGTTGTCACTTACAATCTCTGCAGGAATATCGTGACATGGTGCAACAGACTTCATGTGTATTAGAGTGGTCTGGACAGTTTTGTCTTTTATCTACACCACTTCAGGATACTTTGAAAAACAGTCCCCCACTTTAAGGTAATGTTGTGCCCTGAACTCAAATATGTCTGTTGTGACCATCTGCTATTGCAAATTAGGAATGGCATGGCAATTAAGTGTCTCCTTCTGGCTGTCTCTTTAAATTTTTGTGCATGTTGAACGCTGTCCAACCAGTCTCTCAGTGTCTTGGGCAATGCTTGGTCAGTACATTACAGCTCTAGCTCTGGCCTTGCATTTCTCTGCCCCAGGTGGCTCTCATAAAGTACGCTGAGTATGTCATCCCTAGTCTCTGTTGGAATGATTAATTTGTCTCCATACCTGTAAAAGGCTAAGCCATCTTCAATATGAATATCATCTCTCATGAACCAATGGAGTTTCATACTGTCTTTCACCCACTTGTGTTTAGGCAGCCATATTTAATTACTTTGTCTGGGGTTTGCAATGTCTGATTGGCTTATGTGGCTATTATTATCTCTTCCAGTTTGTCTTCACTCACTGGAATATTTTCCACAATATCATTGGGATTATAATAACTGATGACCTCAAAGTGACAGAGCAGTGTAACAAAGCAGTGGGTAGGGCTAGAGGGATGCTGGGGTGCATCTCCAGCAGGAGGAGAAAGTTGGTGTACCACTGTATCGCTCACTGGTAAGACCCCCAACTGGAGTACTGTGTCCAGTTTTGGAGGCTGCACCTTAAAAAAGGAAATAGACAGGGTGGAGGTAGTCCAGAGAAGGGCGACTAAAATACATAGATACATAGATAGTGTCGGCAGATAAGGCCTATGGCCCACCCAGTCTGCCCATTTAAGTTTGTAAGTTCAGTTTATGTTTTCCAGGAAGTCTGTTGCCCTCTACCCTGACCTCCAGAATTCTTTATGTCTATCCCATGCATTCTTAAATCCTGTGATTGTTTCAGCCCCACCACTTCTCTGGCAGGGTGTTCCACTTGTCCACCACCTGCTCTGTGAAGAACTTCTTCTCACGCTTCCTCTGAATCGTCCTCCTCCAACTTCATCCCATGCCCTCTAGTCCTGGAACATCTTTTCGCTTAAAATAGTGCATTCCTGCACCCTGTTCCTCCCTGTAAGATACTTGTATGTCTCTCATCATCCCTCTCCCTCCTCTCCTCCAGGGAGTACATGTTCAGTGCCTTCAACCTGTCCTCATAGGACTTGTGATGCAATCCATGCACCATCTTTGTTGCCCTCCTCTGAACCTTCTCTACCCTGTCTATGTCCTTACGTGTAGGTCTCCAGAACTGCACAGTGTACCCAGGTGCGGCCTCACTAGTGTCTTGTATAGTGGAATTATGACCTCCTTTCCTGCTGGTGATGCCCTGCCTATGCATCCCAGCATTCTATTTGCTTTACCTGCTGCCTTGTCACACTGTTTCCTGCCTTGAGGTCATCAGAGATGATAACTCCAAGATCCCTTTCCTGCTTGGTGCATGCTATATCCTCACCCCTAACTGATATATTGTGCCAGGGTTTTGTGCCCCATATGCATTATCTTGCACTTCCTTGCATTGAATTTCAACTGCCAAACCCCTGACCATTCTTCAAGTTTCTGCAGGTCCTTCTCATTCTGTCTACACCCTCTGGTGTGTCTACTCTGTTACAGAGCTTTGTGTCATCAGCGAACAGTGAAATTCTGCCTTCTAGGTTCTGTGCAATGTCACTGATGAAGATATTGAATAGTACCGGTCCCAGCACTGATCCCTGTGGTACCCCACTGGTCACTCTTCCTCTGTGGAGTGACAGCCATTTACCACCACCCTCTGTGTCCTGCTGCCCAGCCAGTTACCTACCCACCGCACTACTGTCCTGCCCACACCCATATTCCCAGTTTGTGCAATAGTCTTCTATGTGGCACAGTGTCAAAGGCTCTGCTGAAGTCCAGATAGGCCATGTCCACTGCCCTCCCCTGATCCACCTCCCTAGTCACCCAGTCAAAAATTCAATGAGGTTGGTCTGACATGACCTCTTCCCCTGGTGAAACCAATGCTGCCTTGGGTCCTGTAGTCCATTGGACAACCAGATGTTCCACCAATCTCTCCTTCAGTAGTGCTTACATGATCTTCCCCACTACCGAGGTGAGGCTGACTGGTCTGTAGTTCCCCTTCCTCTTTGTTCCCACTTTTGTATAAGGGGACTACATCTGCTATCCTCCAGTCTTTGGGTACCTCCCCTGTTTCTAGTGATCGGCTAAACAGGATAGCAAGAGGTTCAGCCACCACCTCTCTTAGTTCTTTAAGGACCCTGGGGTGCACCCCATCTGGCCCCATTGCTTTATCAACTCTTATTACTTCCAGTTCCTTCAGGACCCTTTCTCGTGTAAAGGGACTTGTGTCCATTTCTGCAACATTCTCACCCCTTGTACTCCATTCAGACCCATTACCCTCCTCTTCCTCAGTAAAGACTGAGCAGAAATACCTGTTCAATATGTCAGCTTTACTGTTGTCATCCTCCACACAGCCCCCATCCTCCCTCTTCAGTCTCACTATCCCTCCCTTTGCCTTTCTTTTTTCACTTATGTACCTGTAAAAGGTTTTGTCCCCTCTACCCACTGATTTTGCAATGTGTTCTTCTGTCTGAGCTTTGGCTTCCCTTACTGACCTCCCTGCCTCCCTTTGCTTCTCCTGGTACTTCTCCCTATCCCCTTCTGCCTGTGCAGAATAGTGCAGGGGTTGCATGAAAAGCCCTATGAGGAGACATTGTGGGATCCCAACAGGTTTGCTCTGGGGAGAGGAGAGTGAAAGGGACATGATAGAGACCTACAAGCACTTCACAGGGAGAACAGGGTGCAGGAGGGAGTCCATTTCAATGAGAAAAGCACCAAGACCAGGTGCATGCAATGAAGCTGAGGGGAAGTTTGAGCCGAGCTAAAGGAGGAAGCATTTGGGAGAGGGCACTGGCTGTGAGTAAACAGCACTGCCAGATAACAGAAAAAAGCTGTAACTTATTGTTCGGGCTTTACTGTCTGTCTCCAGGCAGGAAGTCAAGTGGGGGCCATCTTTGCAGTTTTGGGAGGGATCAAGAAAAGAGTGGGGACCGCATGATCTGGAGCTCCAATCAGGGTGAGCTAGGAACTACTAGGAGGACTGGAATAAAAGTAGGACTTTTTCCAGATTACACTGTGCTGAGCTGAAGCACGGGATGCTAGGGAGAGGGCAAATCACAGAAAAAAGCTGTAACTTACTGCTTGAGCTTTACTGTCTGTCTCCATGGGGAAAGTCAAGCGGGAGCCATTTTAGCAGTTTCTGAAGGGAGCAGGAAGATGCTGGGGATCACATGACCTGAAGCTCCAATCAGGCAGAGCCAGAAGCTAATAGGACCTATAAAATATGGCAACCACTCCAGTGTTTCCCATCACGCTTATGTCCCAGATCATGAGTGGAAAAGAGGAGGAAGTGGAACAGTCAAAGTAACTGATGTCTTAGGCATGGGCAGGTGTGCACAGGTGACAGCAAGCACACAGGGGACTCTGCTGGTCAAGTAAGGTAAGATACAGTACCTATTAACTTGCTGTTGCCTGTGTAAAAAATTGGACTGGGTAGACTGTTCTGTTGGAGATCCAGATCCCCAGACAATCCACAGACCTCGATAAGTATGGACTTTGTAGTAGAAGTCCAGTTCAGAGTCTGTGAAGATGCTGTTTGCTGGATTATGTTGCCCGTTGCCATGGGCATGCCGTTGGCACTTACAGGTGGCCGGCAGCATCCAATCAGGTAACAGAAGATCATGTGATGCACTCACGGTATATAACCATACTGAGAGTGCCACACTGCCCAGAAGAGCAAGGAGGATCAGAAAAGCAGGAGGAGAGCTTCACTCAGCAGCAAAGAGCAACAAAGTGCCAAAACCAACAAAAACTTAAAACCACCACCAGAAAGATAATTGAGGAGGGAGGGAGGAACAACAACGGAAAGGGAGGGAGAGAAACCAATCATTGGGGTGGTTGAAGGCGTGTTAGGGACTCGGTAAGTCGGGACTGGGAGATAGTGGTGACTGGGGGTGCAAAGTACTGTACTGTGTGTATGTGACTGACTGTGAGCAAGGGCAGGCTGGCAAAATCTTTGACTTCTGCCATTCCATCCAGATCCAGAGGAGATTGGAGAGAGAGGCTACTGGGGCCCAAGAGTGATTACAGTTACAGAAAATCCTAAATGAAAGTTTTTTTTTTCTTTTCTTGGCCTCAGACAGTGTAGCTGTGCGTACAAAAAGGGCAGGCTGGCAAAATCTTTGACTTGTGCCATTCCAGATCCAGACTGAGGAGAGAGGGAGAGACTACTGGGGTCCAAGAGAGATTACAGTTACAGAAAATCCCAAATGAGATTTTTTTTCTTTTCTTGGCCTCAGACAGTGTAGCTGTGTGTATATACTGAGAAAGGGCAGGCTGGAAAAATCTTTGACTTATGCCATTCCTGATCCAGAGGAGAAAGGGAGAGACTACTGCAAGTCCCAGAGAAATTTTACAGTTACATAAAATCCCCAATTTTTTTTCTTGGCTTCAGTGCAGCTGTGTGTACAGGGCAAGGGTAGCAGGGTGGCAAAATAAATCTTTGAGGAGATCAAGTGATGCAGGCAACTGGATAGCTGCTTTTGTGAGCACTCCCGAGTCTCTCTCCTATCCAACTAATTTTACTGCATTTACTCCTACAAGTTCAAGTTATTAAGAAGTTGTGCCTACCAGCTGCGTGAGTGACTTTTCAGTAGTGTTTCTGGATGATGGATGCAGAGGTGCGGTCAGCTCTCCCGCAGCACTCCCCACCTACCATGCCAGTCAAAGTGAGTAAAAAAGCTAAGGCCCAGCCGGGGCCTACAGGGCGACTACCAGCTGGCTCCCAAGATCAAGCCCTTCCTTTGATTGCTTTTGAACAAATTTCATCTGTTTAGAGAGGACCTGCGCTCATTGACGGATGACGTGAAAGCCATCTCTAATATGCTGGAGAACTTGGCACTCCGTACCGGGGATTGTAAGGCCTGCATTATGTCTCTGAAGTGTAAAGCAGACAAGGTCAAACCCACGATGGCTTCTACTCACCACGTGATTGCTAAATTAGTGGCCAAGATTGAGGATCTTGACAGCAGGAGTCGCCGCAACATTGTGGTCATTATAGGGCTTCTGGAGCAAGTGGAGGGAAGCAACTCAGTCCTTTTCACTCAAAAGCTGGTGGAAAACTTAGCCAGCCCATCTCCATTCAGGCCAATGTACGTCATCGAGCGGGCCCATCAGACCTTAAGACCCATGCCTCCCCCAGAATCTCCACCTTATACATTTATCTTTTTGAACTATCAGGAGTGCCAGCATTTCTTGCTCAAAATAAGGGAAATCAAGGAAGTGAAGTGAGGTGGCAAGCAGATACGAGTGGCCCAGGATCTTCCCCTCTTGGTGAGACAGAGAAGGGCGGCCTACCATGGGATCATCACCAAACTCCTGGTAGCTAACCTAAAGTTCCATATGGGGCATCCCACTAACTTTCAGGTGAGTCTAGATGGTAAATGAGTCACTTCAAGGACCCAAAGGCTGCAGAGGGCTCTCTCAAGAAAGTGCTCCCTGACCTATTCCGTGTTGGCTGAAAGCATCGACTGCTTCACTCTATGGGTTTTTCAATTAAGGGCTCACTGTTGTGAGTGAAAAGCTGTGGAGGAAGTGCTTGAGGACTGTTTTCCATACTCTGCTTGTGACTGTTAGTTAATTTTATTTGCTTTCAATATGGGAGGGGTGGGGACCTGATGTGTTGTCCTATGGTGCTGGGCACCTCTTGGGTAAGCCGTACTTGGTGCGGCTATTTGATGGGTGTCTTAATTTTAGATATACAGAGGTGCTCATACACCTTGGGTCCACAGGTTCAGTTTTTCTTTCTCCCACCCTAGATATTTTTATTTTATTGGCTTTTGTTGGGGAACCCCAGGGTTCTGACTTCCTCGAGGATATGGGGTGTTTTTGTTTCTTCTGTTCATTCCCTGATATGAGGAAGGGCTTCCTGGGTTCTGTTGAATGTGTTAGCTCCCTTTTCCACTCTTCCAATCATAAGTAGGGGGATTGGAACCTTCTGTTCTCCCCATTTCTAGATAAATTGGACCCTAAGCACACAGGGCTGTCCCAGTGCAAACAGCCTTATGGGATTTGACAGACTACTTGAGTCTGTGCAATCCTTTGAGGCTTCTCCATTCTCAGTCTAGAGGATACACCTTTTGATCCGGGATCCATAATTACCAATCTAGAATTGACTATATTTTACTCTGGTAGGGGGCCTGGTAGATGCTAAGATAGAGCCCGGCATGATTTCTGACCACTCTGTCACCTGGGTTTCCCTAACACTACCCGCGGATGCCCCTAAAGAGTCCATCTGGAAGCTGAATAATCAGCTCCTTAAAGAATAGGCCATAGTCCAGCCATGTGCTTCTCTCTAACTTCTTTGACACCAACCAAACCACGGCCTCCCAATATCAACAGACTCAGGATACAAATCATCCATATTTCTATTTCAAGGCAGTTACCGAAAGGGATGCCAAAAATACCCCTCAAGGCGCTTGAAAATCCAGATCAAGTGGGGACACACTTGACCTGAAACTCATCGCCTCACCCTTGATGAAGTATTGCACCCTCTTACCAAGATTATTAACCGGTCCCTCATGATCTCCCAGTTCCACACAAGTGGAAGTCCGCCCTGGTGACCCAATGCACAAGCCTGGGGATAGGACATTACACTGTAACTGCAGCCATCTCCATCCTACCCCTTTATCCAAAGCTCTTGAAAGAATCATCGCAGACCAATTGGTGGAGTACTTGGAGAATACAACTTGCAATGCCCACAGCAACATGGCTTTCTACAAAGACATAGCACCACCTCTGCCCTCTTTGAATTTACAGGCCACATTCATCTAGCACTAGACCAAGGACAACTTGCGGTGCCACCTTTATAGACCTCTCAATGGCCTTCAATACAATCAACCATCCATTACTACTGGAACAACTTGGCAACTTAGGGCTCTCTCATGATACTTTACAATGGTTCAACAATTATCTCTCCAACCGGTCACAACAAGTTAAGATTGGTGACTCCCTCTCCTCCAAACTACCTGTCCAGGATGGTGTTCCCCAAGGGTCAATATTGGGACCCCTTCTTTTCAGCATCTTCCTGAACAATCTCCCTTCTGCCCGTGATAAAAACATTATTCTGTATGCTGATGACACAGTGATTTTCTCTAAGAATTCTGACCCCTTCCTCTTGGAGAAACAACTGCAGGAAAGTTTCAAACACGTTGAGGCCTGGTTTGTCTCACAGAAACTAGTGCTAAATTACAAGAAAACAAAGACTATGCTGTTTCATGGCACACATAACAAACATAAACACCAACAGTTGGCAATCAAAACAGCTTGAGTGTGACCCTGACCAGATGCAGACTTTCAAATATCTTGGTATAACCCTGGACCCTACTCTGTCCTTCTCTAGCCATATCGATTCAGTAGCAAAATCTGGAAATATCCATATAGACCTTCTCTATAAACATAGACACTGCCTGACACTGGACGCCCTTAAACTAGCAATACACAGCTCTATTGTCTCCATCATTGATTATGGGCTTGTTATCTATGGAGCAGCCACAGCTACAGCACTCTGGTAATTCTTACAGTGCTGAATAGGGACACAGACTGCTTACTGGTACTGCCCACGCATACCTATAACCTCTAACAGTCAAACTGGCTACAACTTCATGGGAAGGATTACTTTCCAAACCTGCCTACTAGCAAAAAGTCATTAATGGGACTCATGCCCCTGGGGTTCAGTCTCTCTTAAGCCAGCCAACCATACCCGCTACACAAGAAGCTCTGAAAACTATTCTCTGGCTGTTCTCCCTGTCACTTTACCCAAGGCCAGTGGTCTTTTGCAGTAGAGCCCTCAGATGTTTAACTCCCTGGGCAGCGAACTCACCAACTTAGGCACCCTCTGCTCATTCAAACACAAGTATGTCAAACGCTTGTGTCCAGAGCCACCTGTGACTGTGTCTTCTAACCTCTCAGGTAGTCACTTCTGTTCTTTGCACCTCTATCACCACCTCTGCCTGCCTCCACCCTCCCCATATCTACCCCTGCCTCTCTCCTAGCCCAGGTCCACCATCTTCCTCTACTACCCTCCTTCAACTCCCTTCCTCTCTCCCTTTTCTAATCTGCTCACCCCACCCAATGTTGCACTTGTTCCCCGATCCTTGCCTCCCACCCACTTCTCCTTCTACCTCCCTCTCAGTTACCCCTCTACACCCACTCTCTCTCTTCCACTTTCCTATGCTACATGGCACAATTGGCAGCAACTCAGTTTTTTCCACTCTACCTTTCCCTTTGACATTGCCCTTCTGGCAGCTTTAATTCATGTAAATATTATTTGTTGTGACTCATCATTCTTAAATGTATGCCTGATTATGTTGTTCTAACTGTTATTTATATCACCTGTAGCTTTAGACCATGTATACCCTGTACTGAATTTTGTATTCAAACTGCTTGCCTGCTAATCTCACGCAAACTGTACTTCTATTCTTTGTATACTGACGTGGAACCTTTGTAAAAGAGCCATTGGTTCAAAGGTATTTATCTGAAATTCTAATAAATAATAAATAAATAATAGTTGAGTGTATAAGCCAGGAGATAGAAAGGTTCACGAAGGACAATCTAAACTATACCACCCATCCAGACCCGGAATGGGGTTCCTTAAAGTGTGTCCTTAGGGGTTACTTCATTAAATTAGCAGCTCAGAGGAAACGCAATAGAGAGCAAAAGGCACTCACCCTCCTGGCTGACATTAGGAAATTGGAGAGCTCCATCTCGCAAAATACCCCGGAGTCTGGTAGGATTAAGCTGCTGAACTTTCAGGATCAATACTCCAACTTGCTGAGAGAAAAAGCAGAATATGCAATTCTAAAAATGGGCACTAAATATTTAGACTAGGGTGAGAAAGCCAGATGGCTTTTAGTCCTCTGGCTCAAAAAAGTAGAATCCTCTAGGCTGGTGCAGAGTATTCAGTCTTTGGAGGATGGCAGGCTCCTAGTCACCCCCAAAGAGATTACTGATGAATTCGCTAAGTTCTATGTGGAGTTATACAATCCCATGTCTCAGAAACCAGAGGTTGGCCGGGTGCAGGATTATTTGAATCCTCTCCCTTTACCACCTTTTGGAGGAGGTCAGCAGGATTCCTGTTTGCATCGATCTCTGTAGCAGAAAGTGAATAAACCATATCCTCACTAGTAGTAGATAATGCTCCTGGGCCGGATGGGTATTCCCCACTTTTATATGAAGTTCAGCAAACAGCTCAGCCCCTGGCTTTCTCATCTTTTGATTGGATTTTGGGTGCTAACCCTTGGATAGCACCATGCTTGAAGCTTTAATTAGTGTTATTCCCAAGGAGGGGAGAGAACTAGAGTTAGTGGGGAGTTATAATCCTATTTTGCTCCTAAATTGCGATATTAAAATCCTAGTGAAGCTTTTAGCCAATAGGCTCAGGAAGGTACTGCCACACAGTATTCACCTGGATCAGGTAGGTTTTATGTCTGGGAGACATTCCTTGGACCATTTCCGGAAACTCACTCGCGTCTTCTCTGCATCCAGGGATGCAGAGATTCTGGCAGGCTTGTTGTCCCTGGATGCAGAGAAGGCATTTGACCGGGTTGACTGGCAGTTTCTGTTTTGTGCCATGCAGAAATTTGATTTCCCCCCCAAATTCATCGACTGGATTTCTTCCCTTTACCACAACCCCCTGGCCCGGATCTATTGCAACAGTGTATTTTCAACACGATTTACTCTCTATTCCAGAACAAGACAAGGGTGCCCCTCATCCCCTCTCCTATTTAATATCTATCTCGAACCTCTCCTTGCCAAAGTGTGTTAACATGGAGACATCCAGGGTTCAAGTATTTAAGCTCTCAGCCTATGCTGACAATGTGCTGCTTCACATCGAACAGCCTAGGTTCTCCCTCCAGGCTGCTTTATCTGTCATTGAGGAATATAGCACCATGTCCAACTATAAAATTAACATGAATGAGACCGCAGTATTCCCCCGAATGGGAAGCTCACCAAATAGGACATTGCCCAGTGGGGGCTTCAGTGGTGTCTGAACAGTATAAAATATTTGGGCCTACTCATAATGAGGGGGGAAGCCCAGATAAGGAAGGTCAGTCTTGACCCTTTGCTTCACACTATCCAACAGGACCTTCGCAGGTGGCAGTCTCTTCTCATTTTACTTTGGGGGTGAATAAACTTGATCAAAATGAATGCCTCACTTATTTTACCCACTCAGCATGTTAAATTCTTAGGTTCCTTTAGCTTTCTTTAAAAAACACATTCAATAATTTCCTCTTTTTATTTGAAGGGCAAATCCCAGAGAGCATATAACAAATTGGCTGCATCTAAGTTATTTGGGGGCTGAGACTTCCACATTTTGGGTTATACTTCTGGACAAACCAACTGGATAAGTATATGAGACGGGTATCCCAGATCGATATTACCACAGGGGGCTCTTATGTTCCTGCTTGGCTGGTTTTGGAGAAGGAGCAGATTTCAGTGTCTGGTATTTCCCTCTCAGCTTTGTTGCATATCTCTCCCAAGGTGCTACCTCCCAGTTTGTCCAACTCGCCTATCACTTCTTCTGTAAGAATACATGCTCAGCTCTGTTTCTTTTTGGATTACAAACATATTAGGAGCTTTCTCCAGCCAGTGATTGGGAATTCTTATTTCATGATGGGGAGTGTGTGCATCCCGCCTGCATGGCTTCCCTCCCTTAGAGACTCCAGACTTGGAAATTTCTTTGTGGAGAGAAGTTGTAAGTCCACCCCTGCCATAATGGCTCACTTCAATATTTCAAGTGGTAAAGCCTTTAAGGTGTATCAGTTAAGGCACCTCCTGGCCAGTTCTCGGAGCTCATGGTCGGGGTTTGGTCTCAGATGAGTGGATGCATCTCTTATGGAGGTATGTGGCAAGCCACACGCTGTCTCACTTCTCTATTCATTGCTTCTGTCCAACTCTCTGATATACAATACAGAGAATCCCAAATTTTGAGGGAAAATGGAGAAGGATCTGGAAAGATCTACATACTTATACACCACAGGATAGACTGAGGCTCACCCAGTGCCAAGTTCTACACGATATGTACTGGACCCCAGTGAAGATGCTAAAGGTGGGGATTAACTCCACTTCTGTGTGTACTAGATGTGGTAAGGATGAAGGTAATCTCCTTCACATCTTTTGGGACTGCCTCTCTGCCAAAAGGCTGTGTGAAACTATTCAATTCAAGGCTGATCCTCTTCTGGGCATTGAAGACCTGTTCACCCCTGAGATCTGCCTGCTGAATGACTTTTCTCAAATTCCAGTGAGGAAGCGTAGGTTTCATATGGCATTAATTTCCCTTGCAATGAAGAAACTGATCCTAAGACACTGGCTGGATGGAGATCCTATGCAGAGTGGCTTAGAGGTGCTATTCAATTTGAGAGCTAAGCAGCTCAAAGCTAGCCTGTGGGGTTCCACAGTTCACTACAAAAAGTGCTGGGAAGAGCTCCACTCTCTCTTCTCACTTCAAGCAGGCAATTCACCTGGCTAAGTGTGGCATTACCCTCATAAGGATCAGTATGATTTTCACATCATATGATCTTGCTGGGATGCCATTTGAGAGTATTCTAAAAGGATGCCAAGTCGGGGTGGGTGAGTGGAGAGAAGGGGGGCCTTGACAAAGTTTACAATTCTGTAATATTTCTGTTTGATTTCTTCTGTCTTGTCCTGCCAAAGTTTTGCTGTAATGTTTGAAATTCTAAATAAAGTTTGGAATTTCAAAAAAATAAATAAAATCTTTGTAACATCCAAAAGGAGAGAGTGACAGGGGGTGGCCCATGATAAATGTAACAGTCCCAAAAATCCCAAATACATTTTTTTCCCTGGCTTCAGTGCTGCTGTGTGTACAGGGCAAGGTCAGCAGGGTGGCAAAATAAATTTTTGATTTGTGCCATACAATCACAATCACTTACATTTATTCACGATTTCATGTATTAAAATAAAATACTGTTTAGATAAAACAACATACAAGTTGATGTGCCTGTCCTGTGCTACTGGCTGTGGGTGGCCATGGGGATAATCTGTCTGTGATTTGTAACAGGCTGTTTACAGTACAACACAAGTAAAGTACAAGCACTACACACAAGTGTCATCATCATCATCACTCATTCCCCATTATTCCTTGTTATCATTAGTTTTATAGTATATTAAGTACATTAAGTATAAGCATTAACCAAACCCCAGTGTGGGACAGTGCTGCATGCGCTAATGCACCAGATGTGTCTGCATCTCCAATTCAAACTATAAGGCATTTTAACAGTTGCTGATTTGATCAGTTAACAGTAACTGTATTGTAGGAGACCAGTCAGTAATCTTGAAAGAAGTGGTAGTAGACTTCTGTGCTGTTGGTGTGCTATCAGTGTGTACACTGTGCAGTCACGAGTCACGACAGTAAATTTGTCCCTGGTCTGTGGGTGGGAGTCATCAAAAGGACATCACGTTAGAGGGCTCTTTTGTTACAAAATGGATCAAACTGTTGATGAGGCACATTCTATTTCTCAGGTAGGCAATGGCACTGCAAAAAACAGCAATCAGCCTGAAAAGGGAAACAAAATCAAATCCCAAAAAGTGATTTTTTCATGTCTAAAGTTTCGTCGTCCAAGCGAATGCTTGAATCCAAAAAAGGTGAATGTCTCAGATAACCATCAGTCCCAAGTGAAAAAACAAGTTACGTAGTTAAAAACTAAAAAGTGGTCGGTACCACCCACAGAGGCACCAACAGTATGGAACAATTGCATACTATGCTACTGCCAGTCCCTCATCTGATTCTTCTGAGGTTGAACCTGATGAGGGAATACTAATAATAAAGATGAATTATCAGGCAGTACAGGGTTTACTGAAGGGTATGGAAATTGCAGATGAGGAAGAAACAGGCAGAAATGTTTTGGTTGTGGAAGGGGACAGTGGGAATAAACCTCCAAGAGGAACAGGTCCAAGAAAAATCTGGCGGACGGGATCCTGAAAAGATGACTGAAGTGTCATGCGTTCCTGGGAAAAAGACTAAAAAAATATAATCTTTTATTTGGTCATACTTCTCCATTAGTGCTTCCAATGAGTTGATAGCAACATGCGCGATCTGTAAACGGCCGATCAGCAAGGGTAAAAAGAAAGGAGCATTGGGAACTTCAGCACTGAAAAGGCATCTAGACAGATGTCATAACATTACTGAGAAGTTCAGTTGTGTGTCTTGAAGAGAAAGTGACAGTGATAGCTCACTACACTCCGGGGTAACACCCATAGATGAAAGCAGTGGCTGCCCCAGCAGCACTACACCTCCACCACCACTTCCTGCCATTCGAAGGACTCCTCCAACTGTTACTGAAAGTGACCGTGTGTTCAAAAGCCCTCCTCCTTCAAGGATACAGCTTACCATCTCAGAAACATATAAGCATAAAGCCAAATATGCCTCAATTCACACTGCTGCTGTTACAATAACCAAAAAATTTCCAAAATGATAGCTGTTGATTTCCTGCCATATAACATGGTTGAACATATAGGATTCAGGTGTCTGCTTGAGTACCTTGAACCTCAATATAGTATACCATCATTGAAATACTTCTCCACAACAGGGATTCCAGATCTTTACAATGTTGTATGTAAAAAATTAAGACGTGCCTTGTGCAGTGCTGTTGGGAGGGTGGTGCACCTCACAATAGATTTCTGGACAAGCTGTCAGCCTGAACCCTTCATGTCTGTCACAGCCCATTGGGCATTTTTCGATAATTCACATGGAACTGGGGACAGTGAAGCAACACACTTTGCTGTTCTAAGAATGTTTTTTTTTCCATCTGAACATGTCTCATACAACATCAATGAAGAGCTCCAAAAACCAATACAGCAATGGCTCACTTCACAGGGACTGTCAGTTGGCTTTATAGTTGCATATAATGGGTCCAACATGAAGAAGGCCTTGGAGGAGTGGGGCTTTGTTCACATCTTCTGCTTTGTGCATTGCTTAAATTTAATAGTTCACAGTTTGCTCAGTGACAACAGGGAGATAAGGCTCTCATTAGCACTGTAAAAGAATATGCACTCATTTCAGTCACTCAAGCAAAACCAGTCACTTGTTTGAAAAAATACAGCAGGAGCACAGTTTACTTTTGCACAGATTATTTCAAGACATTTCTACTTGATGGAACTCAACCTTTTATGTGTTCCAAAGGCTGCTGGAACAAAAGAAAGCTGTCAGGCAGTACAGTTTAGAAAATAAAATTGGCAGTACAGACATCTATATTATTCCACCACAGTGGGCCATGTCGGGGTCTCTAATTTTCCTGCTCCAGTCATTTGAGGAAATTACCAGGGAGGTTAGTGCAAATACAGCAACTCTCAGCTAGGTGATACCCCTAATAAAAATGTTAAAATTCAGATTGAATCTGATAAGGGAAAAGTTAGAGAAGCAAGACAGTTCCATGATCACATAGGCTGCCAGTGGTGCTGCTGACATGCAGCTTGCCCTCAGAATACAACAAGATCTAACAGAGACTTATGATCAAAAAGTTGAAGAAGATGATAAACTATATAAAATGCTTCATTCTGAGTACTACAGTAAAGCAACAGTCTTGGACCCACAATACAAATCAAAGCAACTATTGAGTAATGATGACACTGTTTTCGAGATAAATAAACAAGAAATAATTGATGAGGTAAGTGCTGTCATGAAACAGAGTACAACAGCAGCACCACATGCAGAATCTTCTTCATGACACAGTACAGCATCAGGTGGCCCATCCTCTACTGTTGCAGCATTTTCTCCCTCTTCCTCCTCAGCCACTGCTGCCGAATCTTCTTATTCACCACTATACAAGCATAGCACTGTCCCATAGTCACTTGGTTCAGCTTCATGTCTCTAGAGTCACTTAGAAGATGTAATTGTAACAACTTCTTCATCTGCCTCTTGTAACACAGCCTCAGCACAGACCATTGTTGAAATGTACCTGCAGAGCCCAATATCAGCTGGAATGTTGATCCTTTGAAATACTGAAATCAAACAAAATATGTGAACTGCTTTAGTAAACATTGCAAAAGTACATGAATTGCCCTCTGGCTAGTGTCTGTTCAGAACTATTGTTTAGTTCAGCTGGTAACGTCATTACTGACACACGATCATGTTTGACACCAGAAAATGCTGAGCACCTCACATTTCTCAAAGTCAGCATTTCTCACTTTAATTTCAAATATGATACCTGAATAAAACATACACTGACTGATCTGAGCAGGCCCTATCCACAAAACACTTTCAAGAATTTGTGCCTGTGGTGAAAATCTTTTGTGAATAGGGTCTACTACATTAGGTAGCAATTAATTGCAACAAGTCAGGTCAGGATGGACTAGACCAGGCCACTGTTACTTGAATGATCACATGAGCAACACAGAATAGAAAACAAAAATAACATCAGTGGGTTCAGAGTCCAAAAGAAACACAGCAAGCAACTGCATTTCATGTCACAAACTTACTTGGTGGTGCCTGGTACCACTATCTGATCTGGAAGGTAGGGTAGGGTAGGGTACTGTTGTCTACTACTTAGGAGTGGGCGGACTGGTCTGAATTAAATCAGAATCCCCCAGATCTCTCAACATTCGTTGGACTCCAGTAAATCCAAACTCTTCTAGAAGTGTACCAGGTCCATCTCACAGTAGTTTTGTAAAAAACAAACAAAAAAGTATTATTATTTCTTTAAAAAAATTCTCTTTCTCTTGCCTCTACCAAGCACCCCCCTGGATTCCATAAGCAAAAAAGATTTTTCATTAAAATACATAATTTCATTTTTTGTCCCACCTGCCACTTAGAATGCACACACTCTCATGCAGTGATTCAAAAGCGCATGCTTAAAGCGCTGTTGTAAGTAGGAGAGCGATGGCGAGACCTTCTACAAAGCAGGAGACTGCACCAGCATGGCAGCCATCTCAAATTCTGTTCTGGATGTATTTTAAATTACTATTGCATGGCAGCGTGGTGGCAGCAGCAGTGAAAGGCAAAAGGCAGTAGGGACTTGAAACAGTGGCAGGCATCAGCCAGTATGTGGCTGGGTGGTAATACCAATAGGGACTCAGAAACAGTGGCAGGCATCATCCAGTGTGTGGCTGAGTGGGTAGGTATCACTATCAGCAGATAGTAGGGAGAGGAAAATATATTTATTTTTGTACAGGGTGGGTGGAAATCAGCAGATGGGAGGGGTTATTCATTTATTTCTGGGACTGTGTGGGTGGGAATCAAAAGATTGGAGGGGGGATTCATTTATCTCTGGGACAAGGTGGGTAGGAATCAGTAGATTGGAGGCGGTATTACTTCTGGGACTGGGTGGATTGGAATCAACAGATTTATTTTATTTTATTTTATTTATTTGTATTTCGGATGACACCTTTTGATGATGATGATGATTGGAGGGACTAGCATATTTTTTTCTGGGACAAGCTAGGCTTTGTTATATGGGGGTATTCATTCTGGAATAGGTGGGGTATCACAGATAGGAGGAAAGGAAAATATTTGAAAAGGGTGGGAATCACCAGATGAAGGAGAATAGGGTATGCAATATGGGTACTGGGGTTTTCATTCTGGGACAGGGTGGCAGAGTATTCATTCTGGTGCATAGTTGATATCCACAGATGGGAAGAAAGGGTTAGAGGTATTCATTTGAACAGGGCGGGTAGCAGTAGATGAAGAGGGCAGAGGTGTGCATAATGGTTGATGAAAGATGGAGGGGCAGTGGTGTACGTATTGGGACAGTGTAGGTGTCAGAAGATAGATGGGGAATCAGGTGTTTTGCAATATTGGGGAGGGTTGTCAACAGATGTGACAGCCTGGGAATATGCATAATTACTGGGGTAGAATGGGGGAGTGATACCATGCCCTAGCCCACACTGGGGGTTAGGAACACAAGTGAATATTCTGTAGCCAGCAGGTCAGCACAGAATGGAGTTAGAACACTGGCTGACATGTTCAGGTAAAAAGAAATGTTTATTTTCTATTTTTGGTGCATTTATGATTGTCATCAGGTATCACCATTCATTTTCATAAGGTTCTGATTTGAATCAGAACCAATAGGAAACAATCAGGACTCTGACATGGATCCTGGTCCTGATAATAAGGGTCAGGATCTTTTTGGGTCTGCCCATCCCTTCTACTACTACTATTACTACTACTACTACTACCTCCAGTTTTGACCTCACAGTCACAACTACTACTTGTCACTTTTGTCTACTCACTACTACTACTTGTCACCTTTTTGCCCTCCCCAATTGATTCTGACGATACTGTTTTAATTTTCATACAGTGCATGGCTTAGCAGATGCCTGAAACACAGAAACTGAATACTCTTTGTATATTTCTCACATCCCCCATATTTGGCTGCGAATACTTCACAGAAAAAAATACTACTAAATTGAAATGTATTTCATTTCTTTATTGTTTGTGTGCGTGCGTGGTATGCTAGCCTGGTTACATCTCACAGTAACTAGGCTGAAATTATTACTATATTTTATTTTTGATACTTTAATTACTTGGCAGTGGCTGACAGCAATTGTGAAACTAGAAAGGATGTAATTGTGTTATGTTCTGTGTCATCAGGTCTTCAGGTAGCTGTGGTAGACTTTTTATGTTTGCTGGGCACATGCACAAGAAACATTATCTGACAGCACAGGAGGAAAGCGGGTTTTGGAGGTACAGCACTTTGGCGGCCAGTGCCACCACTGCATTCTTGGGCTTGGCCCTCATTTCCCAATGCGGTGGCACGCTGCTACTGGCACTAGTTCAGCCAGTGTGCCACCAACTTGAAATGACTAGCCGCAATGAGGAAGCAACCTCTCATTGCAGGGCATGCCTTGCCTGGTGTAACATTTCAAAACAACATGGCGGCAGCTGTCGTCATCCACTCACAGTCCCCCATAAAAGCCGATGGGGTGCCCAATCCTCTTGTTGGCATGCCCTGCTCCAGTTCATTGCCAATGAGGGAGCACAATCCCTGTCGGCATAATGCGCCCCATTTGTTATGTGCTGAGGGTGCCCAATCCTCGGCATCATGCACCCCAAACAGGGTTTCTTTGCCAACAGGAGGCCCAATCCTTGTCGGCTTAAGTCCCTCCCTCCCCAAAAATGCAGGTGGCACACTGGGAGCCCATCCCAGTGTGCAAAAAGCAAACCTGTAAAAAAAAACCTTCCTGCAATGTCTTTTTTTTTTTGCCTGGAAACAAAGAAAATGGTCCCTCGCCATCGGGTCTCCTCCCTCAACACGCGCCCACCCTCTGTAAACCTCACCTCCTCACACCCCCCCCATACTTACCTCCGGAGCCGGGTGCAACAATCTTTGGTGGACCAGGAACAAGTCTGCACTCTTCAAAGCTGACCACGAACTGAAGAAATGCCAGTAAGCTGTATAATGGCATCAATGTTTTTATTCAATTTATGTGGATATCTTGGCCATTTTTTTTTTTTTACTTTAGGCGCAAATTTTCAAGCGTGGGCTCCTTGGGACCCTCTCGTGAATTCAGTCACTGTCATGGCGTTATTCAGTCCCGAAAAGTGATTTCTTGGTCACTGTGTGGAATCACCTTTCAGGACCAATTAACAAAATGACAGTGCTACTGTTTATGGTGGGCTCCCAAAAACGATATATTGAAAATCTGGTGAAAAAATTCCAAAAATGACTGTGTTACGAGTGTGCATTGCACAGTTTACACGCACACTTGTAACTTTGAGAATTTTTGAGATTTTCACTCCAGATTTTCCACATTGCTATTTGTACATACCTCCTTCTGAACAGTATGGCTGTCACTGTTCACATCCTGTCCGAAATGTGTTTTCGCACATCTGCCGCACAATGGTGCGGTCACTGTGGTAAATCAATGTTCAGGGCAGATTAAGAAAATCACAGTGACGCTGTTCATGAGCGGATGTCCCATAATGCCTATGTTGAAAATTTGGTGACAAAATTCCACAAAATAACTATGTTACAAGCGTGCATTGCGCAGTTTCCATGCACACTTGTAACTTTGAGAAATTTTAATATTTTCACTCCAGATTTTCAACATTGCCATTTTTGCACACCTCCTTATGAACAGTACAGCTGAAATTTCTACATCCTGCCCAAAATGAGGTTTTACATCCTGGTGCACAATGGGCCTTGATGTTCGCTGTGGGAAATCAGTGTTCGGGACAGAGTAAGAAAATCATTGTGACACTGTTCACGAGCAGAGGTCCCAAAATGCCTATGTTGAAAATTTGGTGAAAGAATTAAAAAAAAAATTACTGTGTTAGGAGCGTACATTGCAGTTTTCACGCATGCTCGTAACTGAGAATTTTTAATATTTTTACTCCAGAGTTCCAACATTGCCATCTCTTCACACCTCCTTATGAATGGTGCCACTGTCATTTTCACATCCTTTCTGAACTGTGGTTTTGCATCTGGTGCAGAATAGAGCGGTCGCTGTGGGAAATCAACGTTCAGGACAGATTAACAAAATCACAGTGCCATTGTTCATGAGTAGGGGTCCCAAATGCTTTCATCAGGTGGGGGTCACAAAGGTCACACTGAAAATTTGTAGTGCAAATACCAACAAACACCCGGTGCGTTAGGGGCTTCTAACCATAATGTCCCACCCTGTACAGACTGACAGGCATCAGGGGTGTGCCTTTGGATTGCTGGCTGTAATGCTCATGCCATTCCACCCCCACTCTGCAGCCAGTGACAGGCATTGAGGTGTGCCTTGGACTCTTCAGCCCCAGAGTTCACCCCATTCTCTTATACTGCACCCATTTCAGCATATGTCCTTATGGAATGGGGTGACTATAAAGCCGAACACCCCAAGGCACACCTCAACACTTGTGGGTGTCTGCAGGATAAGGTGAGGTGAAATGGTATGAGCATTATGGGTGATGATGACCCAAAGGCATACCCCAATGCCTGTCCATCTCTGCAGGGTGGAGGTGGGATTGGCATGAAGTTCAATACTTCACTGTCATTTCTATTCTGCATCTGTCTAACTCCTTCACTTCCAATGCTAATACCAGCAAGCAAACATTCGGCATTGAAAAATGCTTGTTTATAACTGCACTGCACTTGACCAATGTGATGTGTGACTGCCTGCCTGCCTGCCTGCCTGCCAGCCTAGGTGGTGATCACTATGTCTTTTGTTTTTCTTCTTTTTGCATTTTTTTTAAATATGGGTAAATAAATCAGAACTAGTCAGAATGAATCAGAACTTCACCATGTTCCAGTTCTTATTTAATAAGAGTCAGAACTTCACCGAGTTCTCCCAGCCCTAGTAGAAAGTACTGAAGGAGGGTTAAGTAGAGAAAGAAACAGTCCTTACAGGCAGTAAGTACATATACCTGGGAAAGCAGAAACACCCTGTCTAGGGTAGAGGTACGTAAACTATTAAGGAAAGGCACAAAGGGGATGGTTAAGTAATAGGAAGGCAGAGGTGTACGGGGGTGAGATACAAAAACAAGTAGGAGGTATGACAAATGAAAAAAAGGGGGAAACAAGAACCAACCTATCTAGCGTAAGATGACAAAGCAATTAGGTAGAAAAGGACCAAAGCAACAGAAAGGAGCAATATGGGATGGGATGGCACAGTCAATGTATACTAGTGAGCGATAAAAGCAATTATGCCAGTGGTGAAGTGTAATGGCTGTGGATCTGCAGTTTTCTTGGAGACTTTCTGAAGACAGGTGTTGCCCCATCCATATGCACATCTCTGGGTTTATGAGAGGAAGTTGCTGGTCTCCGGGCTCAGCTGGCTAGGATCTGGAGGGCCTCATCCCTACCCAGACCAAATCTACCACCGTTGCTCCATAGGTTGCCTTGTAGAAGGAGAGGGCTGACTGGAGAGTGGTGGGCTGCAGGAGGGTGGAGGATGGGTCAGGGCACATTCCTCAGCCTGTGTCTTTACAAAATTCCTTCATGGTTCTGGCAGGACAGGACTACTAGAAGGAGGCACCCTTAGTAGTGGCAAAGAAGTATGGGGAGTCCTGCATATGGGAGACCCCAAGATGGGAGAGAGAGAGAGGACCCCAGCAGAGGAGCAAGCAACTTCTGGTGGGGGACTTGATTGTTATGGGGTAGATTTAGGAGCAGGAAGGAGGGAAAGAGAAAGTAAGAGTGCCTACCTGGTGCCATGGCTTGGAGAGATGGGCAGCAGATCCTTCAAACCCTGGAATCCCTCAATATTGCTTGACAAGTGCAATCAATTCGCTGGATTGAGCTGCCCGAAGCCTATATTTTGTGTTAATTAGAGAATCTTAGAATGAAATTCAAAACTCTGTTGTGGTCATGCTCTCCCCTGCCCTCTAATGGCAGATTTATTTCTCCAACTGAGAAAGAAGCATTGGCCTGAAGTTGCTCTTCAAAGTGCCTATAGTTCTGGTCTATTTAATTTGTGTATTTCAGTCTCATTTTTCATATGAGTTTATTTATTTTTATTTATTTATTGATACATATCAGAATTTACAACCTTTGAGTCAGAGACTCCTTTACAAAAGCTCCATATCAGGTGATTACAGTTTAATTACATAAGACAAGTTTTGGATACTCTGCGTTAGTTTAAGGTATTTTTTATTAATTTTGTGTGTTTTCTTGGTTCCCTCATAGTTTCAGGGAATCAAGAATCATTGATTTAAACTTGATTGCTGAGTTATAGAACTGTAATTTTCAAACCCCATTTTAAACTTTTTTTCTTTTGTGTTTGTTTTTGTTTTCAGTTACATTACCACTTGATGATTTTCTTTTATCTTGTCCTGGTTCCATGTAGAAACCAAACCGATAATTTTTGCCTATTTTTCTATACTAACATCAGGCATCTTTATAAACAAAAAAGAAAAATTAAGGGAGGAAAAGAAAGCTTAGTCACGATTCTCATTTTCTGATGGGGACCAAACCACTAACCTTAGGAACCACACCTACTTTTTTCTGAGCTGTCAGTGATTAGCATGTCTGACAAGACCAAGAAAAGGACAGGACCCTCAGGTTTTAAAAATGTATTAGATGCTTTAAATTTCAACCTATGGGTCCTGATCATAATTTTTCCAGCTGTGAGCTTTGCAGATAGATTTTGTACCAAAACATTAAAAGAGGGCCAAAAACTTAAGAAATGATTGCCTCATAGACTGTCTCCCTCTCCACAACCTGGCTCTGGGGCAAGTCAGGTTTTGCAACAGAAGAAGAAGGACAAAGCTGCTAAAGGGGACTCAGAGGTCAGGGTGTCAGATAGAGAGACCCTGAGTCTACCAAAATGAAAAGATCCACTGAAGAGGTGTTGGAACCGGTGCCTGCCAAGAAAAAGCAGAAAGAAAATATGCCAGTGCCCTCCAGCTGAAGAAGCAAAGGAGACACCAGTGGACAGAAGCAGAATGTGCCTGATGGCTCACTGGTTCAGGAATCTGGGTCCCCTGCTAGGGACTCAGAGGATTCTCCTCACACTGTTCCTTTGTGAGGCAAATGGCAAGCACCCTCAATCTCCCTCTCCTCAGGAGACTGCAGAGGATGAGGATGAGGATGAATGTTTGGATATGTTGGGCCTAACTCCCACAAGAGTGTTCTGATCCATGTACAAGTCTTTGAGGAAGACCACTTTAAAAATGTTAGTGGCCCCCACTTTGGCAGCTAGTATTGACAAGAGAACAGAAAGAATTGAATAGGCAGGGCACTGAGTACCTTTACATTCACCCTGACCATGAAGGAATAGTTCAAACTGTTGTTTGTGACAAGGCTAACGTTCCACTTTCCTTTCAGCCCCCAGAGAGGGATTCCAGGAAACTGGATAGCATGAGCAAAAAAGTTTACACCATAGCCTCCCTTCTGCTTAGGCAGGCAGTCTATATGGCAATGCAGCTCAGTGTAGAAGAGAAAAAGTTTCTGGAAACCAGCCACTCAGTTCATCATAAGAAATGTAGTTTTATTGTAATATTTTCTAAGAACACCATGATCCCCTAGGTACGCCCAATGTTTCACCCAACACTTGGCTTCCTCAGGGGCTTAGGATCAATTAGGGTATACAAATATGGGTATTACTGTCATACTAAAATAATTTTGATTAAAATGTTTTTATGAAGAAGCATTTCTCATAATTGGGACAGTGCCAAAGTTGACCACTATATATTCTAAGTACTCAAGATCAATACCATTAAAAATGTGGAATGGCATACCTTATTGTGTGACGAGCACCCGTGAGCTTCTATTTGTTAGTAAGAACTAAACTAAGATTTCAAAATATTATTTACATAAATTCACACTCGTTTGTCACAAATATATATGATTCTTTTACCTTGTGTTCCTAAATAAATTATTTCATTATTGGCATTAGAACAACTAGGATTCAGTTTCCTGTTTGTCTGTAAATACAAATTCACCTTATATGAATCAGACCATTTTAAATTAAATCGTGTTCTGGTTATTACTATATCATCTCTCCAAAGCCATAGCTAGGAATGTTATCCTAAATACAGACTTGTATAGTGAAGGTTGCACACTTCTGAAGCAGATAACTGTCTAGTAGTCACTTTTATATCTGGTTATTCTTTCTTGGCAGCATGATGTTTTTCTAGTATTCACTGGCTGTTTTTTAAACTATTGTGACCTTTGATGCTGTATTGTATAATGAAAGCTTTTTTAAACTAATGAAAGATTGACTTTTATCAGGCTAGTGCATTCTAACTGTGGATTTGTTTGTTTGTAACTAAGGATTTAGTGTTAGTCTTTATCCAAACAGAACTTGTAAAGAAACAGCATCAGCTGTTTCAACTAAGTTATGATAATAGCATGAGTAAGGGGTCAAAAGTCACAATGGTTTAAAAACAGCCAGTGAACACTAGAAAACATCATGCTACCAAGAAAGAATAACCAGATATAACAAGTGACTACTAGACAGTTATCTGCTTCAGAAGTGTGCAACCTTCACTATACAAGTCTGTATTTAGGATAACATTCCTAGCTAAAGCTTTGGAAGAGATGATATAATGTAATCAAACATGATTTAATTTAAAATGGTCTGATTCACATAAGGTGAATTGTATTTACAGACAAACAGGAAACTGAATCCTAGTTTGTTCTAGTGCCAATAATGAAATAATTTATTTAGGAACACAAGCTAAAAGAATCCATATATATTTGCAATAAGCGAGTGTGAATTTATGTAAATAATATTTTGAAATCTTAGTTTAGTTCTTAATGACAATAGAAGATCCTGGTGCTCTTCACACAACAAGGTATGCCATTTCACATTTTTAATGGTATTGATCTTGGGCACTTAAAATATATAGTGGTCAGCTTTGGCATTGTCCCAATTATGAGAAATGCTTTTTCATAAAAAAATGTTAATCAAAATTATTTTAGTATGACAGTAATACTCATATTTGTATACCCTAATAGGTCCTAAGCCCCTAATGAAGCCCAGTGTTGGTGAAACTTTGGGCATACCTAGGGGATCATGGTGTTCTAAGAAAATATTACAATAAAACTACTTTTCTTATGATGAACTGAGTGGCTGGTCTCCAGATACTTTTTCTCTTCTACATTGAAGTCAGCCATTCAACCAGCCCATGATAGGAACATTTGGGCTATTTTTATACAAAGGGTACCCACACCGCTCCTCTTCTTATGCAGCTCAGTACCAGAAAGCTCTCTGGACCTCAGTAGTGTCCATGAGTGAAAAAGCTGCTGGTGATCTGACCCAGGACCTGGCTGACACAATAAAGCCTGCTTTGAATGCCACTAAATACCAGTTTCATAGGGCCATAGATGCCAATAACATCGCTTCTAGGGCCATGGCTCATGCTGCGTCACTCACGAGGTTTGCCTGGCTCGGGACTACTAACCTCACCCAGCACACTCAGACTAAAGCAATGGTTTTCCCCATTGAGGGGAATTCCCTGTTTGGTGACAAAACTGAGGTCTACATGAAAACAACGGATGCATATAAAACACATACAAAAGCAACACTGAGATGCAGAAAGCTTCCACTTCCCATAGAACCTTTGGAACTGGAGGTAGGGGCAGGGGCTATGTCCCCCGCACTTATCTAACTTATGATTACCACCCAAAGGGGTTTCTTCAGAGGTAGAGGTAAGTGGGTTGAAAAGTAGGCTGCAGCCGCCCCAGCTCCCAAGGTCCAAGCCAAGCAGGACCTCTGACAGGTCTGTACATCTTGCCCAGCCATTTCCAGTCAGAGGAAGGTTGGATCACTATGTCCAGGCATGGAAAAATGTTACCATGGACAAGTGGGTCCTGGAAATAGTGAACCAAGACCTCTCCCTGCAGTTCAGAAAGTTCCAAAGCTGCAGGCACACAGGGCCTTCCCCCTCATACTCCAGCAGAAAGATTCCTGCTGGAGTCTGAGATCAAACATCTGCTGCAGTCCAATGCAGTGGAACAAATTCTCTCCACCCAGTGGGGCAAAGCCCTCTACTCCAAGCACTGTACTTCCTCACCCACAAGAAAAATAGAGAGTGGTGACCCATTTTAGACCAAGATTTCTGAATGAACACTTAAAAAAGGTAAAGTTCAAAATGGTAACACTGTCCACAATAATTCCATCTCTGCAGCAGGGATGTTGGTTGGGGTCTCTGGATTTGATGGATGTCTACTTTCATATCTCTACAAGACCTTCCCACAGAAAGTACCTCAGGTTCAGGATAGAGAACTGCCACTATCAGTTTATAGTCCTACCCTTTGGTCTGTCTTCAGCACCAAGGGTCTTCACAAAGTGCCTGGCAGTGGTTGTAGCTCACTTGCAAACACTAGGTGCAGTGGTCCTCCCTTACCTGGATGACTAGTTAGTCTCAGAAGAGCCATACAAGGAGGCCAGGGCCTTTCTCCAGCTCACCCAGTCAACTCTGGAGGATCTGGGGTTCCTGATAAACATCCCAAAGTCTCAAACAGAACCTGTGCAGGTCCTGAACTTCATAGGAGCAGCGCTGGACACACTAAAGGAGAAAGCTTTCCTCCTGCAGGAGAGGGTGGTAAGCCTCACAGAACTGGCAGAGTCTTTCAAAGATGAACAACCCAGACCTGCAAGGGTTTTCCAGCAGTTGCTGGGACACGTGACAGCCTCAAGAGCTGTGGTCCCAGGCACCAGATTTCAAATGAGAGATATTCAGTACCACTTAGGGTGTCCACTGGTCCAAAAGGTGGGACCTGCTTTCAAAGCAGGTACCTGTTACAAAGTGCCTCTTAAAGGCACTGGACTGGTGGACAGGAGGAGGAGAACCTCAGGAAGGGAATCCCCTTCCTCCAACCATCACCCACAGTGGTACTCACTACAGATGCCTCTCTGCTCAGATGGGGGGGGCTCATCTGGAGGACCTCACTGTCAGTGGGGTGTGGACCTCATTACAGTCCCAGGAGCATGTAAACCTCCTGGAACTCAGGGCTGTACACCTGGTAATGCAGGCCTTTCCCTCACACATCAGGGGTCAACCTGTCCAGATCAGGACAGACAATATCACCACTATATACTACATCAACAAACCGGGAGGAACAAGATCTTCAAAGTTGTGCTCTGAGGCAATGAAGATCTCGGGTCTAGCACACAAGCTGGAGGTGCAGCTGTTCACAGTGCACCTTTCAGGAAAGGACAATGCCCTCACAGATTCCCCCAGCAGAATCAGCCAAGACCACCACAAATGGACCCTGAACAAGCAAGTGTTGGCAATGGTCTTCAGGAGGTGGGACACGCTGGAGGTGGCCCTATTTGCCTCCTGGCAAAACTACCAGCTCCACCTTTTTTGTTGTAGGCCTCAGGCAGTGAGGACAGTCCCAAAGGATGCTCTGGTCCTCAGTTGGACAGGGAGATTCCATTATGTATTTTCTCCCTTTCCTTCTGAGTGTGTTGTTGAAGCTCAGAATGGAGTCTGCAGTGATGATTCTACTTGCTCCAGAGTAGGTCAGGCAGACCTGGTACTCTCTACTCCTGGCCCTGTCCAGCAGATCACTCAGTCTTCCCCAATGTATACAGTTTACTGTCTTTGGCTCAGAGAAGGACAGTATTTCCAGATTCTGATGCTCAAAGGCCTCAATGCCTGGTACTTGCAGAGTTAGAATACTCTGGGTTAAACCTCTCGAGGCAGGTTCTGAATGTATTAAAGGTTTCTAGAAAGCCAGCCACAAGAAGAATGTATGTCTCAAAGTGGAAAAGGTTTTCCCTGTGGTGTTCTTCCAGGCAGATTAATCTCCTCCAGGCCAGCCTGTCCTGCATACTGGACTATCTGGTACACCCATAGTCTCTTATTTTTCTTTGGGGGGTAGAATCTTGTCTCATCATGGTGTTATAAGTGAACAACAAACTCATCACTTTCTGAAACAAAGATTTTTCAGCATGACCCAAACATCGGCATGATGGGGGGGGGGGAGAAAGAGAAAGAAAAAAGAAAGAAAAATCAATATTGCCCTTTTAACATGACCAGGAATGGATCCCATAATGCCTCATAATTGTTTACTTCTCCGGTCCCAGAATACTGTAGCCTTTCTGATCGTGCACAGTCAATCATAAGATTTAGGAATTCTATGAAGGATGGAGATTTTATATCCTTCCAATACTGCATGATGATCTTTTTGGCATTGACTAGAATCAATTGAAGAAGATACTGATTGTATTGCAAGATCTCAAGACAATCAAAAATACGAAGAAAAATTATTCCGGGATCAAATGGAATGTCTTCTCCAATAATTTGTTGTGATAAATCCAGTTTTTATGTTTGCTTGCACGCACGCAATATTTTCAATATTTTCACTCCGGATTTTCAACATTGCCATTTCATTACACTTCGTTATGAACAGTTCAGCTGCAATGTTTCATATGTCACCCAAAATGTGTTTTCGCACATGTAGCGCACAATGGTGCTGTTGGTGTGCGAAAGCAATGTTTAGGACAGATTAAGAAAATCACAGTTACACTGTTCATGAGCAGAGGTCTTAAAATGGCTATGTTGAAAATTTGGTGACAAAAGTCCATAAAATGACTGTTATATGAGTGAGCATTGATGCATTTCAGCACTCTCATTGTTCATGACTTTGTAATATTTTCAGTCCAGATTTTCACCAGTGGCATTTTTCCACACTTCCTTATGAACAGTACAGCTGTCATTTTCACAACATGGCTGAAATGTGTTTTCACACTTTCAGCGCAGAGATGCGTGTTCGCTGTGGGAAATCATTGTTCGGGACAGATAAAGAAAACACAGTGACACTGTTCATGATCGGAGGCACCAAAATGCCTGAGTTGACAATCTGCTGTAAAAATCCCCAACCTAATTATATTACGGGTGTGCGTTGCACAGTTTCTATGTACGCTCATGACTTCCCCATTTTTTAAATATTTTTAGTACAGATTTGCAACATTGCCATTTTTTACACCTCCCCATGAACAGTACAGCTGTCATTTTTTACATCCTGTTTGGAATGTTTTTGCACCTGTGGTGCTAAATACCGTAGTCACTGTGCATAAGCAGCTCACAACAAACTGATATTCCCTGTTCATGAGGTGGGGTCACAAAACAAACATGTTGAAAATTTGGAGTGAAAATACCAACGAATGCCTGAGGTATTAGGGTTTCCAACCATAGCGCCCAACCCTGTAGAGAATGACAGGCATCAGGGGTGTGACTTGGGATTCTTGCCTGTAATGCTCATACCATTCCACACCCTGCAGCCAGTGAGAGGCATCAAGGTATGCCTTGGACTCTTTGGCCCCAAAGTTCACCCCATTCTCCTATACCACACCCATCTCACCATATTTCCTGATGGAATGGGGTGTACATAAGGGCCAAAGACCCCAAGGCACACCATAGAAACATAGAATTTGACTGGCAGATAAGGACACTTGGCCCACCCAGACTGCCCATTTCCTACCTACTGGATAAGCTGCAGATCCTAGTTAACCAGCAGCCTACTTCTTCCTACCCCACCCCTAGAATTGCCTTATGACTGTCCCATGCATGCTTGAATTCCACCACTGATTTTGACTCACAACCTCCTCGGAAGGCTGCTCCATGCATCCACAACCCTCTCTGTGAAAAATACTTCCTTAAATTACCTCTGAGCACTTCCATCTTCAAATTGTGCCCCTTGTTCTTGCACACCTCTTTTTGAAAGATGCTACCTCTTGGACTTTGTTGATTCCCTTGAGGTACTTGAAAGTTTCTATCATGTCCCCCTCTCCTCCTTTCCTCAGAGGCTATACATATTAAGCTCCTTAAGTCTCTCTTCATATGTCTTCTCTTGCAGACCCTGCACCATTTTAGTTGCCCTCCTCTGGACAGCTTCCATCCTGTCTATGTCTTTGCAGAGACTGGGTCTCCAGAACTGCACACAGTACTCAGATGGGGTCTCACCAGCTGTCTGTACAGAGGATAATAACTTCCTGTTTTCTACTGGTGATGCCTCCCTATGCATCCCAGTATCCCCCAGCCCTCCTTGCTGCCTCTCACATTGCTTGCCCATCCTTAGGTCATCTGATATGACTACCCCCAGGTCCCTTTCCATTTTGTTGTTGTTAGTATCTCACCCCCATTGTGTACTTCTTTCCTGGGTTTTTGTTTCCCAGGTGCATTACCATGCACTCTTAGCATTGAATCTAAGCTGCCATACATTTGACCATTCCTCTAACCTTGCCAAGTCCCTTCTCATCCTTTCCACCCCACCCTGTGCATCAACTCTGTTGCAGATCTTTGTGTCATCTGCAAAGAGACATACTTTTCCTTCCAGTCCTTCTGCAATGTCACTTATAAAGACATTGAAGAGGACTGGTCCTAACCACTGATCCCTGGGTACCCCACTAGTAACCCCCTTTCTTCTGAGTGGACTCCATTTACTATTACTCTCTGTGTCCTATTCTCCAGCCAATTCTTTACCCAGGCTGTCATCTTGGGACCCACTCCCAGGCTGGCTAACCTTGTATATTAATCTTTTGTGGGACTGTGCAAATGCCTTGCTAAAGTCTAGGTAGGCCATGTCCACAGCCCCTCCCTGATCTACTACTTTGGTCACCCAGTCAAAGAAATCTATCAGATTTGTCTGGCATGACCTTCCAGCTGTGAATCCATGCTGCCTGGGGTCCTGTGCCCTCTGTCCTCTAGATACTGTGACAATTCTTTCCTTTAGAGTGATTCCATCATTTTCCTATCTCATCCACCCTCCTCGGTCTCAGGTACCACCCATCCTCCCATGATTTGTTAAAAGGGTAGTCAGTGGTGTCACTAGTTCTACCTTAGTTCTTTTAGAATTCTGGGATGAATCCCATCAGGCTCCATTGCTTTGTCCACCTTCAGTTTTAAGAGTTCTTTCAGAACCCTTTCTTCTGTAAATGGGCCGGTATCAACTTCTGTATCCAGAGTGTTACTACTGTTTGTTTATGTACCTCCCCTCTTCCTTTGTAAATACTGAGCAAAAATATTTGTTTAGTATCTCTGCCTTTTTCACAGTCTCCCTCTGCCCACCCTCCCCCCTTTATTAAGCCTCACTATCCCTCCTTGGTCTTCCTTGCTCCTGACCTGATGTACCTATAAAGGTTTTATCCCCCTTCTTAACTGGGTTGGCTATCTTTTTCCTCAGTTTGGGCCTTTGCTGTTCTGACTGCCTTCCCAGCCTCCTTTGCTTTAACTGAGTACAGTTCTCTGTCCTGCTCCTTCTGCGATTCCTTGTACTTCCTGAATGCTTTCTTTTCTCTTGAACCTTCACTGCCACTTCCTTTGAGAACCTTAGTGGTTTCTTACATCGTCTTGTTTTGTTTATTTGCTTCACACAAAGGCTCATTACCTCTGTGATGGCAGTTTTTATTATTCCCCATTGTTCTTCCACCCCTCCTTCCTGCCCATTTGCTAGTGCGTTCCTTAGGCACTCACCCATTTTGGCAAAGTCAGCCCTCCTAAAGTCCAGTACTTTTGTCTTTGTATGGCTTGACTCTATTGCTGTGTTTATTGTGAACCATACTGTTCAATGGTCGCTAGTTCCCAGCTGGCTACCCACTTCTACATATGTGATCCTCTCTCCATCTCCATTTGAGAGTATCAAGTCTAATATTGCTCCCTCTCGAGTGGGCTCCAGTACTAGTTGTCTAAGGCATGCCCCCTGTAGGGCATCTAGAATAACTGCACTCTTGAGTGGCAGCTACAACTGCACTCCTGTTAACATCTGGCATATTCAGATCACCCATCAGCATATCTCCCTTTTACTGCCATTCTAAGTATACTTTCTATCATTTCCTTGTCCATTTCCTCCCCCTAGAGAAGTCTGTATCTAACCTATGTGGATTGTGGTGCCATTGCCTGTCTCCAAATTTACCCACATGCTTCTTCTCCTCCCTGTTTACCCTTTTGTTCTGTTGCTTTTATTCCTTCCCTTATGTAAAGAACTACTCCTCCTCCTCTTTTACCCCCCCGTCCCTCCTGTAGATAGTGTATCCTGGTATGTTTACGTCCCAGTCATGGTTTTGTGTGTACCATGTTTCTGTGACTGTCATGATATCCAGATGTTCCTCCTCCATCAAGGCCACTAATTCAGGAAGGTTGTTACCTAGACTACGGGCATTGGTACTCATTGCTCTCCATTTTTTGATGGCTTTACCTTCTGTTGCAGCGTCCCCCACTGACCGTTCTACCCTGGTCTTTTTCTCATTTAGTACCCTGTTTTGTAGGGAGAGGCTGGGATTTTTCTGCTGCTTGTCAGTGCCTTCCCCTTTGACTAGTTTAAAAGCTTGCCAATGAATCATTTAAACCAATTGCTCAAAAGACTTGTTCCTTCCTGGACAGATGCAGACCATCCTGCCAGTATAGGCTTGAGTGTCCCCAGGTGGAACCCCAGTCCCCAATGAAGCTAAACCCCTGTGCTCCGTACCATTTTCAACCATTCATTAAACTGCATGGTGCCCATTACCCTCGCCTCCCCATGCCTTTGACAGGCAGCACCTCTGAGAAGGATACTGTGTGTGCTACTTGTCTTAGGGCCCCTCCTCAACTCTGCAATGTCCTCCTGCACTGCTCTAACCTCATGATGAGCCAAGTCATTTTGTCCCTAGGTGGATTAATTCGTCAGCTCAGAGTCCTTGCAGCTGTTATCGTGATCCTGAGGATGCGCTTCCTGTCCCTCAAGCCATGGCACCAGGCAGGCATCTTCTTCAGTTTTCCAGCTCCTCCAGTTCTATCTCTAATAATTGGAGTCCCCCACCAGGAGCTGCTTCCTTTCCTTGTAGGTGTCCTCTGCCTCCTTCCTGTAGGCCTCCACTTGTGACAGCTGTCCTCAGCCTCCTTAGTCTCCTCTGTGGGTGCATCCATGGGGAGCTATGCTCCCCAGAATGGTGTATGGATGTGAGGTGGAACAACTGACTGGGTGTGCCTCCGTTCCACCATCCTCACCCTTCCTGAGCCCACTGTGGTCCAACTGCTGTGTTTTTTCACAACCTCTGAGGTAGTGGTAGTGGCTGTGGTGCTCCTGGATGGGGAGGTTCCTTCCTACTGTCCAGTGGCCTGGGGAAGGTCCCGTACTACTGTCCAGTGTGGCCTGAAGATGGGCAACTTCCTCCCTCAGGGCAGAGAGTTGTCTGCAAATAGGGCAGCATCTCAGCCTCGAAAGACTCCCAGAAGACTGCTGCCCAGCCATTACATTTCACTACCCACATTTGTTTTTGTTTGTTTTTCTGTGTGATTGGTTTGTAATATAGAAATATATATTTATAATATGCAATGTGTATGCTTATATTGTCAGTGCAGTGTGCTAGAGATATGCCATTGACATGCACCTTGCACTCTTGAGGAAATGATGTCAGAACCCCAGGTATAAAGGAACTATTTCCAGGGTGGGTGGGTGTGAGGGTGGGAAGGGTTGGGCCAAACTGTGCCCTCACAAAACAATCAGCTAAAGCTCTGACCCACTGCTGCAATGAGCCTTCCTGTCAGCAAGATGCCCTACACAACAATTTGATAGAGAAATACCCTGCTAATCAAACAGAAAAATCCACACATCCAAGTCAGACACAGGGTAAACCTTCCAGCCCTAAAACAGGCCTGGTGGTTTGTGCTCCGAGGCTGTCAGCCCCAAAATAAGTCAGCTGTGCTTTAAACTCTTCCTGCACTGAAAATCTTAAAATTGTAACAAACAAATGTAAACCTAGATCCACCACCCTCTGTTGCTTGAAAGACTGTCTTTTCCTGTTTCACACTGCAGGTTTTCTGTGACCACTCCTTAACCCCAGTAACTCTGTTAAAAGAGTTTAACTATCACAAACTCCTACGCATTCCAGTACATTATTTAAAAATAGTTTCTGTCCCAAAATCCTAGTAGTCAATCCAGCTACCCCAAGGACAACCAGAATGCAGTATTCAAACACTTATGAGTTACTTCCAAGATAAGCAGAGTTTGCAAGTTTTCTTTTCAACTCCTCAGCCAACTGTAATTCATTTAAAATAGTTTAACTGTCAGCAAATCCTAGTAGACAATCTAGCTACCTCAGGACCTACCCAACTGCAGTATTTAAATCCTTCTGAAGTTACTAACAAGATAAACAGAGTTTACAAGCCCCTTCTTGGTTAAACACCAAATAAATGTGAATAAAAAGCAATTACCAAGGGTGGTTAGTTTCACCTCCCACAGAATTAAAGCAAAAGTGCACATTTGTTGCAGATATCAAGTGCAATATAGAATTTCTCACACAGCTCGCAGTTGAAGAAAGTAGTGTCCTTTCAGCTCCAGAAAATGTGCATAAGGGCTAAAGACCCCAAGGAACACTGTGACACTTGTCAATGTCTGCTGCAGGGTGGAGTGTGGTGAAAATAGGCGTGGCTGTTACGCCTGATGACCTAAATACACCCCAATGCCTGTCACTCTCTCTGCAGGGTGGTGGTGGAGTTGGCTGCAGTTCAATACTTACTGCCATTCCTATTACGCAGCTCTGTAACCTCTTCGCTACCACTGCCAATGCCAGCAAGCAAACATTCGCATTGACAAATGCTAGTTTTGTTTTGTTTTTTGCCAAAACCTTTAAGTTCTGTGCAGGCTATAAACATGTGTTTTAATGTTCCTTCATGTACTTTGCATCTTTTTTGTTCAATTATTCTGTGTATCTCCAAATATCCATTCCTATAATGTATATGATGTCTTTATCAAATCACTTGTATTTCTGTACTCAATATGCTGTATTTACGCATTGCTGATTGCACCTTGTATTTATTGTTGTATTTTAAACTCTGTTGTTGACTCCCCAGCTCCCCTCACCCAGGTTGCATCTGGAATTGAGTGGTAGTCTGCTCAGTACACTGTCCTGGTAAAACTTTTAAATACAATCTTTGACATCATTCTGATATACGTTCATAAATTTATTCAATTTCCTCAGTGTGTAATAAGTTCTTTGAAACACATTAAACTGAATGTGCCTCATCCTAACATTTTGCAAAACAGTTGAATGTGAATGAAGTTTTAACATTCTTCCATTGATCCACAGTGATAGGACTTGCTAAATCTTGTTCTCAAATTCTTTTAAGGGATTCAAGATCATATTTAACTCCTTCCAGCAAGAATGAGTATAACTTTCCTATCAATTGCTAGGGATACAAAAAAAGTGGCAGCCAAGCATTAGCAAATAGCATTGTAAGTTGTGTCATTTTATTTTGAAAACCTAATATTTTATTTGCCTTTTGCCATGCCTCGGCAGTTGTTCTTGTACAAAAGGGAAAAAGTATATTTTCTATATCTAGATCTAATGCCATCTTAATCTCCTTTCCAGGAAGCCTGCAGGCCTCCAGAGCAATCCATGAGGGGTAGCTCTCATATTTCTTAACCCAAAATGTTATTACCTCTAACTGAGCAGCAAGATAATATTAATACATATTTGAAGTCCTAGACCCCTTCTTCCATGGCAGATACAACTTTTCCAGTCTAAGCTTGGGGCTTTTATTAGCCCTGACAAACTTTCTTATATGCTTCTCAATCTCCATGAAAAAGTGTTTTCCAGTCTAATTGGTATTGTCTGAAACAAAAAGAACAAGTGACGTAGGACATTCATTTTTATTATATTAGTTTTTCCCATAATAGATAATGGCAATAATACCCATCTGTTTAGATCTGAGAAAATATGTTGTAACAGAGCAGAACAATTTAAATCAAATAGTTTATTTTGATTTTTATGAAGTTGTACTCCCAGATATTTTATGCTCTCTTTGCACACTCCAACTCTAGGGGGTATATTTTGTTGTAATGGATTAGAACCCAATAGCATTACGTCAGATTTTTGTACATTAACCGTATAACTAGATCCCTTACTGAACTTTTCAATCAAGTCTGATATTACTGTCGCTGATTTCTGAATGTCCTTCATATATAATATTACATTGTCTGCATATAATGCTAAAATTTGTCATTTCCCATCTATTTTAATACTTACTTCTGGACTGAGATTTCTAATTGCTATAGTGAAGGACTCAATAAAAAATGAGAAAAATAAGAGTGACAAGGGACAATCCTGTCTCGTGTCTCTTAGTAATTTCATTGATTTAGAAAAGAGTTGATTGATCTTTATCTTAGCAAGTGATGATTTATAAATATAATCAACCCAGGTTAAAAATTGACCTATGACTTCAAATTTTCTAAGAGTTCTCTTTAAAAAGTTCAAGCAAACCGTATCAAATGCCTTCTCAGCATCCAGCGTAAGTAGAGCCACACCTCCTGGTGCATGCCTAATAACATTAATAGTACATCTGATGTTATTTGACAGTCTCCTACCTTTTATGAATCCTGTTTGATCTTCATTAATTACTTTATGTATAATAGAATTGAATCTTTTTACTAAGTAATATTTTTATAAAAATGTTATAATCTGAATTGAGAAGTGATATGGGGTAGAAAGAGCTGCAAATTTCAGGTTCTTTATCCTTTTTTTTTTAGTTGGTCACTTTTCTCACCTTGCCCCTGGTCTGCCATTGTGTTTAGGCATCCGATTTATCCAACCATGGTCCAAAGTATCCCGGCCCCTATTTGGACCCCACTGCTCTACCTCCATGGCTTGCCCCCTCCATGGCAGGGTGCTGGAGAGCCCTCCTCTGCTCTCGCCTAACCAGGACCAGATCCAGTATTCCAAGTTGTGCCATTGGAGCCAGCTGTCCCGCCAAATGGGCATCAAGCTGCCATGACCAGTCACCATTTTTCCCTGTTCTGAATCCCCTCGTGAGTGGGGGTGTGCAATGATGCCAATGGATGGAGCGCGCATGCTTCCATGCACATGCTCCCTCCCAGTGCCATGCCTCTAGCTCACCCCTTGTATTGCCAGTGCCACTTTACCACCTCCAACTTCTGCTAGGGGCCACAAGCACACCGACTGCCACAATGCCCCACCCTGGAGGGGAGAGAAGTCTATCAGATGCTCAATCCTCTCCTCCCCTGCTGACCCTGCCAACCTGGGCTCGCTCCCAACTTGGGTCACTGGTGAGGCACGGTGTGGCATCCAGCACCTCAACCCTCAGTGCCACTGGGCCAGCTTCTTTATCCTTTTTAATAATAAAGTTATTATGGCCTCATTAAATGAGCAAGGAGGTGCAGCTCTGCTCGAGTAAGGAGAAGACCTCAAACAGAATAGATACAATATCTTCCAGGAAATGTTTATAAAACTCATTCATAAAGCCATCTGGGCCTAGAGATTTGCCATGTGGCAAATTTTTTAATGCATCTCTTATTTCTTCCAGGAGTATAGGGCTGTTTAGGGCTGCTACATCCTCATGTAACAATGTAGGAAACTGTAAGGTTTCCAAAAATGAGTCTATACTTTGTTCAGATAGTTCTTCCTCTGGAATATATAACTTTTGATAATATTCATGGAACACATTGTTGATTACGTTTGGATCCCTTGTCACATTTCCATGACCACCCTTACACTATGAATACCGTTCTTGTTCCTGTTCACACTTTATTTGATATGCAAGGAGCTTGTCTGGTTTGTCACTAAAGAAATAATATTTTGATTTCACTCTTGCCATAGTGTTTTCTACTTGTTTGTTTGCTTTTTATCACACTGTTCTCGCATAAGAACTTTCAAGATCTTCCTCTAGAACTGATGATGCATGTTTCATTTGTACTGACTTGAGTTTATTTTCTAAATCCTGCATCTCTTTTTGTATTCTTTAATCTTGAAACTATTATGACTAGTTAGAAAGCCCCTCACATACGCATTTAAGGAATCCCAAACTATATTCAGAGATAGTCCATCTCTAGTATTAAGCTTCCAGAAAAGTTTAATTTCCTCTGACAATTTAATTTTCAAAGCATTGTCTTTTAAGAGTGAAAGATTAACTTTCCACAGTGTCTCTCTCCTAGCTCCACTAAGTGCAAACATTGTATATACTGGGGCATGATATGAAATTTTTATAGGGAAATACTTAATACTTTTCACTGCATGTAACAGGGCTTTAGTTATTATCATATAGTCGATTCTCAAATAAGATTTAAATACAGGAGAGTAGAAAGAAAAAACTTGTAAGTTTGGATATAGTATCCTGAATGGGTCTATTAAAGCTAATTCCTCCATAAAGCCCTTAACTACCGAAACAGCTCTACTCTTTTTTTTTTCACCTCTTTGTGATCTGTCTATATCATATAGTGCTAGATTTAAATCACCCCCAATAATTACAGGAGATGGAAAATCAGATAGTTTAAAAAAATCTAAAAAAAATCTGGACCCTCTTCATTTGCAGCATTCACGTTAGCAAGTGTGAAATTAAATCCATCCTCACAGAGATTAACCATGGCATATTGACCATTAATATCTAACATGAATTAATAAGCTTGTATCTGTAATGATTTTTCCACAGAATAGCAATGCTCTGGCTAGATTTGTGCATATAGCATACACTCCATTACCCTTAAATAGTTTAGGAATATAGTTGAAGTCTTTACAGTGAAATGCGTTTCCTGTAATATTAAACAATATGTTTTTTGTGTGCATCACTGATAATGCTGCATATTTTATTTTTATTATGGGCCCTCTTCACATTTCAGGTCATACAATGTCAATTCTACATGTTTTTGGAAGAAGCAATGACATTGCAGATCTTCAAAGTTTGTAACAAAGGGATAAATCAATATATCCCCAGGGTCACCATTTAGGTTTCCCTTCACCAGAGACACAGATATACAGAACCACTGTTTTTGATTATTACCACCCACTGGGAAAGTGAAGCAACACATAAAAATACAACACACCCGTGATTTGTGCATAGTTACCCACCACCAATCACAACAACAAACCTCAGCCCTCCCAGCTCCTTCTTTGCCATGGGTCTGCTGCACAGCAAGAAGACTGCACTTGCAGACCATGGTGCCCTCCCTATAGTACAAAAGATGACTGGACTCCCAAAGGAATGCCATCTAGCATGTGAGCAGATGTGCTCAAGAAAGGATAGACTTGCAGAGCATGTAGGAGTATAATCTTTTCCAAAGGACCTCAACTCTTCCCTCTCCCTTTTATAATCTAGCTTAAAAACTAGATAGACATTTCTTTTCTTTTTATAAGATCCTGATGCAGGCTCGTGGTAGATTCTTTTTCTTTCTCTTGCTGATTAAACTTTGTGTCTTCGGCTCTGGGCAGATTGCTCTGAGCTTGTAGCATTGGTCACTTGTTGAGTCATATTTATTCTGCTCAGGATGTTTAGTGTTGGGGCCTTTTCTCTGGTGTAGAATCCTTGTCTGCAATCATTTGTCTCATATGTCTTTCTGCCTCACTAGGCAAGTAAAAGATGACGTTGGATCCCCTATAGAAAATCCATAGTTTTGCAGGAGGAGATCAAGCATATCTGATCTGATGTCCTTGTGATAGGCTGATCACAGAAGCAAATGCTTTTTTAAGACAGACTCACAGCTCATGAAAAAGTCACCTTCCAGCTGGGTGTACAATAGGAAGCGAACAAACAAACCAGAAGCACAGAATAAATGAAGTATAAAGCTCAATGAAGCTTCTGCAACACTGGTAGAAGTTCATGTGGGGTCCTGCCTGCTTGTCCTCAGGTCTGTGTATTTGCACTTTGAGGTTTGCACTTTTATCTGCCTTAATAAACTGCTTATATTTTGAGCAACTTTGCTTGTGGTCTATGTCTGTGGTGGGTAGTGCTGGAATTATGTGCTTCTTCTCTTTTCTTTTACATAGAACATCTAGGCCAAACTCAGGATTAACTTGCAAGTTTATGCCTGTCACATGAAGGCCTTTTTCTATTTTGGCCTTCTGTAAAATGTGTTCTCTAGCTTGATACCTAGAGGTCCTAGGTATACAAATCTACGTTGCTTTCCCTTATAATTAGGGTTGGCCACTGCTCACTGAACTCTATCCAGTTCAATTCTAGGTGTTTCAGTTACCGGGCCCGTAGCTTAAGTTAAGAGCACTTCAAAAAATGTAAGTTGATTTGCACCTTTAAGACCTTCTGGTAGTCCTCCAGTTTTTAAATTACCTCTCCTGCTGTGGGTTTCTAACTCTTCAACTTTGTTTTTTTAATCTTCCAGTTCTTGTTTTTATGCTTCCATCTGCAAAATCAGTGGGTTCAGCTTATCTTCTTGCTGACTCATCCTGTTCTCTACTTTATCCATCCATATCATCATATTTTCCACTTTATAAGTTATTAGAAAATGGGTCCAAGAATCCTAGCTTTCTGATTGGCTAGGGTATCAATATCAGTGAGTGGGTATCAATGGAGCCCACTGTATAACTAGATCCTCATCGGGGTGCCCCATTACTGTATGAATTCTTGGGTACCCCCAAATGTTCAGCTTCATTAAGTCACCATTTCTCTCACTAATAAACATGCAAACAATAGCTGCTCTGCTACTTTCTTCCATGACTCAAAGAATAAAAAAAATGTTTTGCCATTAATTAGTATGTGGTAGTAAGCGCTCCACTTCAATTGTAAAAGTGCTGACTCTAGTCAGGCAGAAGAGCTATCACTGAAACAGCGACTGAGCACAAGGTAGTGGTATTCCTTGACTTTCCATACCGTACATGGACGTCCAGCTGCGGTACGAAAAATGAAGGAAATACTGGTCTTCTCATGCACAGTAGTGGTGCTGGAGATACCACAGTCTCTACTCTTCCCCACAGTGAACATTTTCAAAATCGGAAGGCATTTCTCAAGCTACTAGGTTTAATGGACAGCAAAACAAAATACAAATAAACTCACATAATAAAAGCAAGTTAATTACTGTATGATGAAAAATCAAAAGCAGTCCCGAGCTGAGTTGTGTCACGGTCCACTTAGTTGTGAGAGAGATACACAAAATGAAAATAAAAAAGAAACTAGACAGCGAAAAAAAAGTGCTGCAAAGCTAAACAGGGGAGAAAGGGTCAGGGGCAGTAATTGCATACAACTGGCTTTTTATTAAGCTACATTGTTCATAATAATGAAGGCGTAGGGACTATTTTGCCACAAAACTTATCTTTAAATTCATTTTCTATTAACAATTCTTTTGCAGCTTTTTTTTTTTACACAACCTATTTTCTAAGCACAATAATACCCTTCGGGGGGGCATTATTGGGAAATACCGACCTTCCAGGGCTATAAGGGCCCTTTGCCTGTAGCGTCAGGCCTCATTACACCCTGGGCAGTCTGGTATTTCCCAATAATGTCCACTCCTGTCAGGTATTATTGCTAATATACACTAAGAGCTATGTGAAGCTTTTAGAGAGCTGTTTATCTGGGCTAAGCCAGCTTTCATTTCACTTAGCAAGTTGTTTTCTGTTCCAGCAGGTGTTGGTGATGTTATTTTCTCCACTGGTTCTTCTCTTTCTGCTTCTTTACAGTCCAGATTTAAGTTGTATTGTCCATTTTGCTTTTATGCTTTACTCCTACCATTTTAGTGGTTGAAACTTCCCCTTTTCATCAAGAAATTGATCTGAATTTTCAGAATCTCGTTCCTGCTTAATAACAACTCTAGAACCTAATATGGCTTCATAACCTTCATTTTGTGGGGAGACTGCTCTGCCTCTGGAAAGATCCAACTCTACTTCCTGATTCAATATGTCTTCTGTTTCATCTTCTCTTCCCTTTGTGGGCTCAGTAAAGTCAGTTATTTTTTATTTCCTTCACAGTTTTTTTATTTAATAAATCCTTTTCCACTCTTTTATTGTAAATTCTTTTCCCTTTAACGGACTGGGGAAGTTCTATCTGAGCTTGCTTTGGCGGGGGTCCTATCGTTAGCTTGACTCCTTTTGAATGAGTTTGGCTAGCATCGCTGACCTCATCAGTTCTACAGAATAACGTCAACATCAAGCCAGATGCATTTTAGTACACTGCACTATTTGAGTCAGTTCACCCAAAGCAAGAATATGTGTAGCTTTAAGTATACATAGACCCTTTTGTAGCTCAACAGGCTGACACAGAGCAGCTTCTCTGTTTAGTAATGAACCAATTTCTCAAAAAAAAAAAAAAAAAGAACCCACATTCCCTCCACACAACGTGTATCCACAAGCCCCTTAGTAAATAAAGCCACCTTCTGGTTCAAAGAAAAAGTAGGAAAGCTCAGAACTGTGCGGGGGGTTCCTACAAGCATCCATTAATAGCGGTCTTTAAATTTAGGCAGTAGAGTATACAATATCCAGTTGATTCTACATTCACTTATATTCCCCTGAAACTTTACCCAATAGATTTGATTTTTCTGCTGGGTCAAAAAATTACACCAACATGCTACAAACATCGGGTGCCATTTCATGCAGTTAAGTATACCCCCATAAATAAGCCCATGGTGTTGCTGCAGCAAGAACGCCAGTTTCCTTTACTTATCTATTAGATTCCGTTGAGGCATGCCTTTTTTCTATCAAGTTCAACCCATGGCGGAGCCAGGTTTAGAAGCATTTGGGTGCCAAGGGGGGCCATTCAGTCAATGACAGGCTCCACAATGGGCACTAAACAGTGAATAAAGATGGTGGCAGGGCACCACTACTCACACTGGGACAGCCAGGAGGGTGAGCCCCTCAGCCCTCCCTCTAGCTCTGCCACTGAGTTCAACTAGCTTCTCTTTTGACACAGTTAAGAATAGCTAGAAAAATACAGTGCTAAGCTCTGCAACTCTTCCGGTGAGCTGTCACAGCTGCTAATGGCATTCTGTGAGTTCAAACAAGGGAGTATACAGTGTCACTTAAGCCATGCCTTTTTCTCATCAGATTTAGCCAACTTCTTTCTGGCACAAGTAGAAAGCAACTGGAGAAAACAAAGTGCTGAACTGCCACTGCTAATGGTGCTCTGTGAGTTCATACAGGGAGTGTGCAGTGTCACTTTAAGTGTGCATCCATTAGTTTTCCTTCAAAATCTGCCTGATTAATTTTAATTCCCTGCGGTGACAGAAAGATATAGCAACATCTATTTATTTTGGCATATAACCAGCATCATTCATTCCCTTATTACAACCATCAGTCATCTCACTTTCTGGCACATATTTAAATCGACCAGCATGAGATGTATCAGCCATATTGTTGTAACAAAATATCGCTTCCTTTACTTATCTGTTTTTATTCCATTGAGGTATATTCTTTCTCTTTTTGATGAGGTTCAATAAAATAGTATTTACCATTATCAACTTTGGTAAAATGGTTGACAAAGAATCATGTCTCATACAGCTCAACTTGGCATCTTCCTCTCTCGGCACTTGCGTTAGTGCGCAGTTATCTTGCTCCCAAGGTGCATCTGGCAGCAGTCTCAGCTTATGCTTCAGCGGGTAAGGAGAGAACAATAGCCTCCTTGGCTATTTTCAAGAGGTTCTTTGAGAGTTTGACCCATCTGAACCCTCCTTTCAAAGATCCAGTCCCTCCCTGGGACTCAAATGTGTGCATTGCCCATCTCATGGGTGCTTCCTTCGAGCCTACAGTGACTGCTACTCTGAAATATGTGACCTGGAAAACAGTTTTCTTTGTAGCCCTCACTTCAGCCAGGAGGGTGAGTGAGCTCCAAGCTCTGTGAACAGGTCCCAACTACATTATTTTCCATAGAAATAAAGTAGTTTATAGGACCAACAGAAAGTTTCTCCCTATAGGGGTTTTAGAGTTTCACCTCAACCAATCCATCACACACCCTGTTTTTTTCACTGAAATATCTACACCAGGGGAGCAGAGGCTCCATTCACAGGATGTTAAAAGAGCTTTAAGCTACTACTTGGACTGCACTAAGGATGTCAGGTCCTCTTCAGCACAACTGTTTGTTACCTATGGGGTGTAGGCCAGGAACCAGCATCCGGAGGACCACTGCTTGCTGGATAGTGGCATGCATACAGTTCTGTTATGGCAAAGCTGACAAATATCCACCTGAAGGCCTCAGGGCCCACCTCAAGGGGCACTTCTGCCTCTGTGGCAGCATTTAGAGGTGTCTCCATTCAGGAGAGCTGTAAAGCAGCTACACTGAAAACACCAACACACCTTTACAAATCGCTGCTTTCTGGACATACAGTTCAGAAAGGATGCCATCTTTAGCACTGCTGTTTTGTAGAACATTTTAGCTAAGTAGGATCTGTACCCAGCCTCCTAAAGTACTGCTATGGAGTCTGCACTTGCCAAGCAACAGTGAGGGATTCCTGGAGTTTGAATAAAAATTTACTCACCATAGTAATGTGATTTCTTCCTAAGGGATCCTTCACTATGCTTGATAATCCGTTCCCTACCACCCTTTCAAGAATCTAGAAAAGATTCTTACAACTGTTCTTAGTGGGGTTACGGATTTCTTGTTGCTTTTGGCTTGCAACTGAATATTTTGTGAGTTTTTTTCCTCATTTGTTTTCTTTCTTTTTTTTTTTAAAAAGGGTGTGTTTTTTAGGTTAGGATTTTGGTACAGTCACTTAGCTAGATTTGGTTGTCACTGCTCTCCCACAGCTTAAGAAATAGATCTGCCATTAGAGGGCAGTGGAGAGCATGACCACAGCAGAGTTTTGAATTTCATTCTAAGCTTCTCTAATTAGCAAAAAATTCTAGGAGCTGGGGCAGCTCAGTCTAGTGGAGTGATTGCACTTGTCAAGCATAGTGACGGATTCCTTAGGAGAAAACAACATTACTACTGTGAGTAATTTTTTCATGAGGATCACTAGGGTAGTGGGGCAGGAGGGGGAGCTGGATGTCATTGTTTAGTTGTGGACTAATAATCTAGCTTTGGATGGGACAGGGATTGTGCAGGGAGAGTTCAGGGAACTTGGGAGGGGTCTTAGGCAGGTAGCACACATGATGGCTTTCGCTAAGGTGTTGCCTGTTCATGACTCGGGGGAGGATAGGGTTCTCCACACCAGGAGCTTCATCTCATGGTTGAAGGAATGGTGTAGAGAAAAGGGGATCAGCTACACTGGGGACCAACCTGGAAGGATATGGTTCTATACAGAGGTGATGACCTGCATCCATCTGGGAGGGAACCGCAGTCCTCACTGGATAGTTTAAATGTTACTTTGATGACATTTAATCTAGGTGAGGGGGCTCATGAAAAGAAAAAGGGAGGCAGTAATTGCCCCACACACACACAGATTGAAGTATTAAGAAGGGAGAACATAAGGGAAGGAGAATCCCCCAGGGAGCAGGATAAAACAACAGTGTAGTAGAGGACAAGGAGGATGGGAACAAGCATTGCAAAAAGACAGAGGTAAAGGATATGGAGCAAAGGGGAAGGAAGGGGTTGCAGCCAGAGTGGTACCAAGGTGTGGAAGGCCATGTGTACAAATGCAAGGAGTCTTGGAAATAAAATTCCATACCAAGGGGTCATCATGGTGGAGGCGGACCTGGATATTGTGTCCCTTACTGAGTCATGGTGCACAGGCAGCCATAACTGGGACATGGATATGCCAGATGTTAACTGGAGTACATTTGCTGCAGCCACATCCAATAGCAGGGTCATTCTTGATGCCCTACAGGGGGCATGCCTCAGACAGCTAGTGTTGGAACCCACTCAGGAGGGAGCAATCTTAGTCCTGGTACTCTCAAATGGGGATGGTGAGAGGATCTTGGATTTAGAAGTGGGTAGCCATCTGGGAACAAGCGATGACAAAACAGTGTGGTTCATGATAAACACAGCCATAGAGTCAAGCCATACAAAAGCGAGGCTACTGGACTTTAGGAGGGATGACATTGGGGCACAAGTTCATAATGTCGCAGATGATACCATGCATATGACCTCCGAAAAGAAGGAAACAGTGTGCTTTGCCCCACACACCCCCTGGAACTAATATAATCAACTCCAAGGGGGTGTGGACACTGGGGCAAGAAATAAAAAAATAACACAAAGAGATTCCCTAGCAGGGAATCACACTGTAATTCCCCCAACCCATGCACTGCAGGGTCAGATACTCTAGCCACTCCACTATGGGAGTGGCTCGACCGAGTACCCGACCAGCAGTGGCTGCATAAACTTCCTCCTTCCTGGTGAGTGACAGGGGATAGTGATAGTATGACATCGCCGATATTCCCGTCACTCTACTCCCCTATGCGCTACCTGTAATGTGCTCCTGCTATGCACAGGTTAGTGTGCATGGGTATCACCCAGTACTGACTTTGGCAAAATAGGAGAGTGCCTAAGTAATACACTAGCAAATGGGAAGGAAGAAGGGGTGGAGGAACAATAGGGAAATATCAAACTGCCATCACAGAGGCAACAAGCCTTTGTGTGAAGCAAATAAACAAAACAAAATGAAGGAAAAACCACTATGATTCTCAAAAGAGTGGGGGGGAAGGTTAGGGAGAAAAAGACAGCATTCAGGAAGTATAAGGAATCACAGAAGGAGCAGGACAGAGAACTGTATCAGTTAAAGCAGAAGGAAGCTGGGAAGGCAATCAGAATAGCAAAGGCCCAAACCGAGAAGGGATAGCCAGCTCAGTTAAGAAGTGGGATAAAACATTTTATAGGTACATTAGGGAGCGAAGAAAGACCAAGGGGAGGATAGTGAGACTTAATAAAGGGGAGGGAGCGGGCAGAGGGTGACAGTGAAAAGGCAGAAATACTGAATGAATACTTTTGTTCAGTATTCACAAAAGTTGAGGAGGGGAGGTACCTAAACCAAACAATAGAAGCACTCTGGATAGGTGGGTCTATACCAATCCATTCACAGAAGAAAGGGTCCTGAAAGAACTCCGAAAACTCAAGGTGGGCAAGGCAATGGGGCCTGATGGAAGTCACCTCAGAATTCTAAAAGAACTAAGGTGAGAAATAGTGACACCGTTGACTACCCATTTTAACAAATCATGGGAGGATGGTGTGGTACCTGAGGACTAGAGGAGGGTGGATGAGATTTCACTTCACAAAAGTGGGAGCAAGGCAGAGGCAGAAAGCTACAGACCTGTTAGTTTGACCTCAGTGGTAGGAAAAATGATAGAATCACTTCTGAAAGGAAGAACTGTTTGAGTACCTAGAGGCCAGTGAGGCACAGGACCCAAGGCAGAATGGATTCACAGTGGGAAGGTCATGTCAGACGAATCTAATAGAGTTCTTTGACTGGGTGACCAAAGTAGTAGACCAAGGAGAGGCTGCGGACATGGCCTGCCTAGACTTTAGCAAGGCATTTGACACAGTCCCACACAAAAGATTAATAAACAAGTTAGCCAGCCTGGGAGTGGGTCCCAGGGTGGCAGCCTGGGTAAAATAATTGACTGGACAACAGGATGCAGAGGTTAATAGTAACACTCTGAAGAAAGGAGGATTACTAGTGGGGTACTGCTGGGTTCAGTACTGGGACTGGTCCTTTTTAATGTCTTTATAAGTGACATTGCAGAGGGGCTAGAAGGAAAAGTATGCCTCTTTGCAGATGACACAAGGATCTGTGACAGGGTTGATACACAAGGGGGTGGAAAGGATGAAAAGGGACTTGGCAAGGTAAGAGGAATGGTCAAAAGTATAGCAGTTTAGTTTCAGTGCAAAAAAGTGCAAAGCAATGTACCTGGGAAACAAAAACCCAGGGGAAGAGTACACAATGGGGAGGGGGAGAGCTACTAACAACAATAAAAATGGAAAGGGATCTGGGGCTAGTCATATCAAGTGACCTAAAGGTAGGCAAGCAATGTGAGAAGGCAGTAAGGAGGGCTGGGGGATACTGAGATGCATAGGGAGAGCATCACCAGTAGAAAACAGGAAGTTGTCATCCTTCTGTACAGGCAGTTGGTGATACCCCATCTGGAGTACTGTGTGCAGTTCTGGAGAACCCATTTCCACAAGGACATAGACAAGATGGAGGCAGTCCAAAGGAGGGCAACTAAAAAGGTGCAGGGTCTGCACTGGAAGACATATGAAGAGAGACTAAAGGAGCTTAACATGTATAGCCTCGAGGAAAGGAGGAGGGGACATGATTGAAACTTTCAAAGTACCTCAAGGGAATCAACAAAGTCCAAGAGAGTAGTATTTTTCAGAAAAAGAGATGTGCAAGAACAAGGGGGTACAATTTGAAGATGGGGGGGGACAGCTCAGGGGCAACACGAGGAAGTATTTTTTCATGGAGAGAGTGGTGGATGCATGGAACAGTGTCCTGAGGAGACTGTGGGACCAAAAACAGTGGGGGAATTCAAGAATGTATGCAACAAATATAAGGCAATTATAGTGGGGGATAGGATGAAGTAGGCTGTTGGTTACCTAGAATCTGCGGCCTATCCATTAGGCAGGGAAATATGCAGACTAGGTAGGCCTAGCGGTCCTTATCTGCCATCAAAGTCCATGTTTCTCAGGCTATACTCAATTCAGGAAGGATAGGGTGGGAAGGAAGGGAAGACGGGAGGTGCTGTATGATAGGGAGGGTACTAAAGTAACAGAAACACAAGGAAACCAAAGGAAAGGAGGGATTGCAGGTACTGTGGGTCACCCTGGAGACATGAGCTGGAGCTGCTGTTCATACTGAGGTGATCTGCACGCCTCCAACACAGGGGGAGGAACTGGATATGGAACTGGGGAAGCCATCAGCAGAACAGCAGAAAAAGGGGAGGTGCTACTGGTGGGGGATTTCAATATGCAGGATGTAGATTGGGGCCTCCCAGCCATTGTCTTTGCTAGAAACATGGGCATCCTAGACTCACTGCAGGGGGTGTTTCAACACCAAGTTGGGAGGCCTCCTGGGGACTACTGACCACCATACAGTGTGGTTCAACATAAGGACAGCAGTGGAAGCAAACTGTACCAGGATGATAGTCCTGGACTTCAGGAGGACAGAGTTTTGAAGAAGAAAAAATGGGTGAATGCCTCACAGATGACCTTGGTGAAGGAACAGTGGGCCAAGTCAAGGTATGGCATAATGAAGGCAACAAACCTGTGCACAAACGAAATGAGCAAAAACAGGAGGAAAAGAGATTGTTATTATTCTCAAGGGAAGAGGCCGAAAAGGTTAAGACTAAAACAGTAGCACTCAGGAGGTAATAAGAGACACAGAGGGAAGAGGAGACAGAGGAGTATCAGGAGAAACAGAGGGAAGCAGAGAAATCAGTGAAGAGTACAGAGGCACAAACTGAGGAAAGGACCACTGACATCTGGTACCTTATCAAGGCCATTTGGATGGCTAATAAAAACAGAATATCTGCCATAGCTCTGTCCCTAGATATGTTTTAAGCATTCAGTTCCTTAGACTGAGAATTTATCGTCAGAACATTCAAAACATTTAGCCTTGAGAAGGAATTTATTCAATGGGTTAAAATTTTTTACAAAACCCCATCTGCCATTGTAGTCACCAATGGTGTTATCTCGGACCCTATTACCCTACATCGAGGAACTAGATAATGCTGTCCATTATCTCCTTATCTTTTTATTTTGGCAACAGAGCCACCTACAAGAGTAATATGTGCTGACTCTGGAATACATGGCATAAAAATGTGGAAATAGTTAACTAAAAGATGTGCTTATGCAGATGACTGTCTGCTCATTCTTAACAGGGCACTGGACTCCCTCAATAAATGCAAAGAAATCCTGCATCAGTTTGGGAAATGATTAGGATTAAAAATCAACTTGAATAAAACAAAAGTTGTAACTCTATTCTGCCTCAAACTACTAACGACCGCCTTGGAAAAATAGTTTAAATCCAGATTTGATTACCAAAAACTTCAGATATTTAGGAATTAAAATATCCGATGATCTAGACCACTTAAAGGAATGTAATATGTTTCTGCTTCTAACAGACATCAAATTGGAGAGGAAAGGTGGAGGAAGCTAAATCTTTCAGTTTGGGGAAAATATACTCAGTAAAGATGATAGTAGCACCCAAAATATTTTACTCATTGCAAAATATCCCAACTAGAGTAAATCCAAAAATATTTGACAAAACTGAATTAATAATTTAAAAAACTCCTACGGGATTTATGTTTTATGTAAATTTAGGTGATTGTGAAAGACTACCCTGTAGGCTCGAGGAAGATATAAAATTTGTGCTGTAGATATTCGTTGGAAGTCAGAAGGATCAACACATTTATTTAGTGTGATCTTTCTACTCTGATGTGGTTAATTTTAATACTATAGTTTAAACCCTTTCTGTATGTGCCTTTGGTGGTGTCTGATATTGAGAACCTAAGTGTCATTTGTGGGTATCCTGTCTGTTTTGGTAGGTACTTTATTTTCTCTGTTAAACAACTGAGTATACCTATTGCTGAATACTTTATAGTACTTGTATCTTTTTGCTCAGTCTCTAATTTTTCTCTTCTTTCTCCAATGTTTTAGAACTGTTTAGTTATTGTGGCAGAGGTGTGGTACTGTGTTCTTTCTTGTAGTTCAAGGTGCTTTTGGAACTGCTGATTTCTATTTGTTTAAACAATTACATTTTTCTTTTCTATTTTAAAAAAAGCTACATCAACTTGGTATGTTGTCACCTGTTTGTTGTTGCTAAGTAGCAGATGTTTTTGCATTGTGCTCTGATTCTGTGATAGAATCTGTAATAGTAGAAGGTAGATTATTGTGATTGTAGTTACCTTTTGATGGTAAGGATAAAGAGCTTAGATAGAAGTGTATGTATTTTCAAATATTATAGGAGAACAGTGGCAGGATTTTTAGGACAGTAAATTAATAAAAAGTTAACTAGCAGAGCTTCAGTAGCAGACAAGTAGTGGAATTGCAATATAATGTGGGGAGTGGTGCAATGCAGTGGCTGTGGGGCAGCCATATTCAGGCAGACCTTCTGGACACTGAGGTGCTGCCCTATCTGCATGCATCTATCTGGACTGCGGGATGAGGTAGCCAGACTCAGAGTGGAAGTAAACTGGGTCAGGAGTACCATCACCCCTATCCAGGGACCACCCAGTCCAATGCAACTGCCTCAAAGTATGCCGAGAACGAGGAGCACTTGGATGACAGTGGGCTCAGGGAGGGTTAGAGCAGTCAGGCAGAGGCACATCCCAGATCCTATTCCACTCAAGAACTCAAATGCCACACTGGCAAACAAGGACAACCAAATACAGGTACCCAGAGAAGTGGAAGGAAAGATGTGGAGGTTAGCCAAGGAGGTGACCTCATGGGAAAGCAGTGGACCCCAGAGGAGGAGGAAGCGAATCCTGGTGGGGGACTCCATCATAAGAGGGATACAGCTAGGAACACAGGAGGGGGAGGACAGGGAGGTGAGGTGCCTACCAGGTGCCATGGCATGGAGGGATGGAAGGAAGATCCTAGGGATCACTGGGAAGGCAAGACGGGAGGGTGAGCTGGATGTCATTATCCACCTAGGTACTAATGACCTGGCAAATGGGGAGCCAAAGGAAGTTCAGGAAGAGATTAGGAAACTGGGGAGGGGTCTCAAGCAAGTAGCTACTTCTGTCACTTTCTCAGAAGTACTACCTGTGAGAGGCAAGGGAGAGCATAGGAGTGCATGCACCAGGAACTTTAACTCATGGTTGAAGAACTGGTGCTGTGAGGAAGGGTTTGGATTCATTGGTGACTGGGAACCCACCTGGAGGGATGGAGGTTTGTTCAAGCCTGACGGCCTGCATCCATCCTGGAGGGGAATCCAAGCACTCAATGATAAGTTTAAATGCTACATTGACAAGCATTTAAACTAGCAAAAGGGGTGGCAGACCAGCAAGGAGGGTACCTACTTGCTCACCCCCCACAGCTAGCAGTGGAACCAGTGAACCAGAGGAGGGCTATCTCTGCAAAGCAGTGTGAAAAAGATGGAGATTAGTGCCCAAGAGGTGGATAAGCAGAAAAGGGGCAAAATTCAGCAGACGGGCAGACAGCAAGGAGAACCAGGTATAAATGACAACCAAGGAAGGGGCTGGAGTAGAATAGTGAGACAGTCTAGGGAGATCAAATCATGGAAAGCCATGTGTGCAAATGCCAGGAGCCTTAGCAACAAGATGGAAGATCTGGAGGCTGTCATGGTGCAGTCAGACCTGGACATTGTGGCCATCACTGAAACCTGGTGTAATGATAACCACGACTGGGAGATGGCCATACCTGGCTACAACATATTCAGAAGAGACAGAGCAGGCAGGAAGGGAGGAGGAGTGGCACTGTATGTGAAAATGATATAAGGGCCACAGAGATCCAGGAGGAACAAATGGGGAGAGATACTGTGGGTTAAGCTGGAAAGGAAAATGGGGACAGCCATCCGCACAGGTGTGGTCTATAGACCACCAGCCCAGGAGGAAGAAACAGATAGGGAGTTGATGCTAGCCATCCAAAGGATGGCAGACAAGGGTGAGGTAGAATGGCTGGAGACTTCAATATTCCAGACGTGGACTGGAGCATCCCAGCAGCAGCATCAACTAGAGCAGATTTATCATGGACTCCTTCAGGGTGCCTTCCTCAAGCAACTGGTCATGGAACCAACTGGCAGAAGGCAATACTGGACCTTGTGCTCACAAACAGGGACAGTGTGATGGGGGTAACATTGGGGAGCACCTGGGAAACAGTGACCACCAGTCATTGTGGTTTGAAATCACAGAAAGAGCAGAACCAAACCACACAAAACACGTATCCTGGATTTTAAGGGGCAGACTTTGGGAAAATGGGGAGATACTTGAAAGAGGCATTAAGGGAATGGGACAGGAATCAGGGGTTGAGGAACAGTGGGCAGTATTTAAAATGGGGATTACAAGAACAACAGAATTATGTATTAAGCAGGTTAGCAAGAGGAAAAGGAAGAGGAGACCATTATGGTTTTCCAAAGAGGTAGCAAAGAAAGTGAAAGCTAAAAAGATTGTATTCAGGCAATACAAAAAGACACAGGCAGAAGGGGATAGGGAGAAATACCAGGAGAAGCAAAGGGAGGCAGGGAGGTCAGTAAGGGAAGCCAAAGCTCAGACAGAAGAACACATTGCAAAATCAGTGGGTAGGGGACAAAACCTTTACAGGTACATAAGTGAAAAAGAAAGACAAAGGAGGGATAGTGAGACTGAAGGGGAGGATGGAGGCCGCGTGGAGAATGACAACAGTAAAGCTGACGTACTGAACAGGTATTTCTGCTCAGTCTTTACTGAGGAAGAGGAGGGTAATGGGTCTGAAGGGAGTACAAGGGGTGAGAATGGTGAAGAAATGGACACAAGTCCCTTTACACGAGAAAGGGTCCTGAAGGAACTGGAAGTAATAAGAGTTGATAAAGCAATGGGGCCAGATGGGGTGCACCCCAGGGTCCTTAAAGAACTAAGAGAGGTGGTGGCTGAACCTCTGGCTATCCTGTTTAGCCAATCACTGGAAACAGGGGAGGTACCCAAAGACTGGAGGACAGCAGATGTAGTCCCCTTATACAAAAGTGGGAACAAAGAGGAAGCAGGGAACTACAGACCAGTCAGCCTCACCTCGGTAGTGGGGAAGATCATGGAAGCACTACTGAAGGAGAGATTGGTGGAACATCTGGTTGTCAATGGACTACAGGACCCAAGGCAGCATGGTTTCACCAGGGGGAGGTCATGTCAGACCAACCTCATTGAATTTTTTGACTGGGTGACTAGTGGAGGTGGATCAGGGAGGGCAGTGGACATGGCCTATCTGGACTTCAGCAAGGCCTTTGACACTGTGCCACATAGAAGACTATTACACAAACTGGGGAATATGGGTGTGGGCAGGACAGTAGTGTGTTGGGTAAGTAACTGGCTGGGTGGCAGGACACAGAGGGTGGTGGTAAATGGCTGTCACTCCACAGAGGGAAGATTGACCAGTGGGGTACCACAGGGATCAGTGCTGGGACCGGTCCTATTCAACATCTTCATCAGTGACATGGCGCAGGACCTAGAAGGCAGAATTTCATTGTTCGCTGATGACACAAAGCTCTGTAACAGAGTAGACACACCAGAGGGTGTAGACAGAATGAGAAGCGACCTGCAGAAACTTGAAGAATGGTCAGGGGTTTGGCAGTTGAAATTCAATGCAAAGAAGTGCAAGATAATGCATATGGGGCACAAAAACCCTGGCACAATATATCAGTTGGGGGTGAGGATATAGCATGCACCAAGCAGGAAAGGGATCTTGGGGTTATCATCTCTGATGACCTCAAGGTAGGGAAACAGTGTGACAAGGCAGCAGGTAAAGCAAATAGGATGCTGGGATGTATAGGCAGGGGCATTGCAAGCAGAAAAAGGGAGGTCATAATTCCGCTATACAAGACACTAGTGAGGCCCCACCTGGAGTACAGTGTGCAGTTCTGGAGACCATACCTACGTAAGGACATAGACAGGGTAGAGAAGGTTCAGAGGAGGGCAACAAAGATGGTGCACGGATTGCATCACAAGTCCTATGAAGACAGGTTGAAGGAACTGAACATGTACTCCCTGGAGGAGAGGAGGGATAGAGGGATATGATAGAGATATACAAGTATCTTACAGGGAGGAACAGGGTGCAGGAAAACACTATTTTAAGCGAAACAGATGTTCCAGGACTAGAGGGCATGGGATGAAGTTGGAGGGAGGACGATTCAGAGGAAACATGAGAAAGAATTTCTTCACAGAACGGGTGGTGGACAAGTGGAACACCCTGCCAGAGGAAGTGGTGGGGGCTGAAACAATCACGGGATTTAAGAATGCATGGGATAGACATAAAGGAATTCTGGAGGTCAGGGGTAAGGTGCAACAGACTTCTAGGAAAACAAACTGAACTTACAAGCTCAAATGGGCAGACTGGGTGGGCCATAGGCCCTTATCTGCCGACACTGTCTATGTATCTATGTATGTATCTATGGGATCATAAACCCCCATTTCATTCAGCCCCAAAGTCAAGAATGCCAGTAGAATGCCTCTCCACATCCTCCCCAGCACCCCTTTGAACAGGTATCCAACTACAAATATCTTGGACTTACCCTCAACTCGGCCCTTACCTTCCATGACCACATAAACAACCTTGCTGCCGCAACAAACACCTAGATTGGACTCCTTTACCGACACAGGGACTGCTTCCACCCCCCATGCCCTTAGGCTTGCCATCTCATTAATACTGTCTCTAGTGGACTATGGGCTCCCTATAACTCCGCACTCCAGAAAATCCAGGCCTCCCTAAACAAGGCCTGCAGGCTCCTAACTGGCGCACCTAGGCTCACTCACACCTGCTCCCTCTATACCTCTGCCAGTATTCTCAACCTTGATGAAAGGCTCCGCTACCAGACCTGCTTACTGTCCAAGAAAATACTGCTCGGACTCTCCTCCCCTGGGGTCACCGCCTCTTCATCCTGCAACCCCCCCATATCTTCACCCAAGAACTCAGAGAAAGTACTCTGGTTGTGCCCAGGGTAAAAACCTCCCTTGCCCAGAGATCTTTCCACCACAGAGCCCCCACATGGTTTAATGCACTCCCAAGCACCATCACTAGCGCACCCAAGATCGCCCACTTCAAAACCAGTCTTCGCAACCACCTCTTCAATATCCACTCCTGTAACTGCTACTAACATTTCACTCTCTCGCCCACTCTGATCCAAATCCTGTGACAAAGTCCATTATGGATTGCAACCTCCGTCAATAACACCAAACCTATGAATAGGACTGACTACTATGTTTAGATGCTTTCTCAAGCTTATAATGTCTTCTGCTGTTATGTTGTAAATATCATCATCCAAATATTATAAATAATGTCTGAAAATATCTACATCCAAATACTGTAAATAATGTCTGTGACAAATATCTGTAACACATGCTTAATGTAATTGTTGTTATACTGTGTTTCTGTATTAGCATCTGTCTTACACGTGACGAGGTACCTTTGTAAATGAGCCTCTGGCTCAAAGGTTGTAAACCGATATATCAAATAAATAAATAAATAGAAAAAGGAGGCTTATCACTTCCATGGTAGAACAGATACTGTAGCATTAAGCATCTTGATTCAAACTGTACTATACTTAAAGAAAGAGGACCTAACCAATCATCCGTTACAGCTGATGTTTATCAAACCTGTATAATGACCTCTATTTAGATGCTTTAAAAGACTATTGAATTGGTTCTAAGGAAGGAAAACTTAACTTCTTGCCATTGTGGAATAACCCACTAATTCTTTATGATGACAGACCACTGCCTAACCCAGGTTGGGGTAAACTGGCATTAGATACATCTCCGCTATTGTGGATCCTGATTTTAGCATTGTTCTTTCATTCAAAGAATTAAGAAAGGAATTTAAAATTAATAAATGCCAGTTTTACACTTTCATTCAAGTTAGGGAAGCACTTAGCACAAGTAATAGACAACCATCTCCTAATATACAAATCTGTAGAGACTGGAATTTGCTAATGGAGGCAGTATAGTGCAGTGGGTCAAGGCTCTGAGCTGCAGATCTGGAGCCCTGGGTTTGAATCCCACAGCCACCTAGGTGCATACTGTGTGATCCTGAGCAAGTCATTTAACTTCCTTGTGCTCTCAGGTCGCATCTGGAAACAAGCTTCAGCTTAGTGTACTCTATTCCTGGTTAAACAATGTTCCCTTTCCCCTAATAGTAGCTTTCTTAAGAAAAAGAGCAAGTTTTGCATATAAACAGCTTTCTGATATAAACTCTAATCCCATTTATGCTGCAAACACAAAATGAGAGGAAATATTTGGACAGAACATCTCAGATGAAGGATGATTTATCACATGGGCCACTGCTATTCAAATGAGAAGGGAGGTATAAGGGAGACTAAAACAATACAAGATCTTACATACATATTACCTAGTCATTGGCTAGGCCTGGTAACCTTCTGCTGGCTCCCCTCAACATCTGCAGCCTACAGAAAAAGCACACACCCCTCCAAGGCTGGATTGCTCAACACTCCCCAGACATTCTAGCCTTATCGGAGACCTGGCTCTCCAAAGACATCCCTGATGCATCTGTCACCCTCAATGAATACTCCATCTTCTGAGCTGACAGGCTAAGCAAATAGGGTGGTGGCTGTGCCCTCTACATATGAAACTCCCTGCATGCCCTCCCTGTCTCCCTCCCCACCCCGCACATGGTGCCCAGATCCTTGCCATTAAGTTACTCCTTGGCAATCCTGGTAAAACACATTATGCTATGGTTGTCTACATCCCCCCACATAACCAAAAGCCTGCATTTGACTCAGTACTGACCAGTATCACTCACCTTCCATCCAATAGCAAAATTATTGTATTGGGAGGCTTCAATGTGAACTAGTTATCCCCTGTATCTATCCCCTACAAAGAATCTGTTCTATCATATGACCTTACCCAGGTTGTCCAGTCTCCCACCTGATTGGATGCCAAAACTGGGACCTCCACACTAATTGACCTGACCTTCACTAACCAACCTAATAATCACACACATGTCAAAGTGCTCCCAGACAGTCTAAGTGACCACTCCCCGGTTACCTGCTGGTGGTCAGACAAACTTCCCCCAGACCCCCAAACTCTCCTAGCAAAGGCGCCTCAGAAAAGATTCCCTCTCCTGCCTCAAAACATATCTCTCAACATGCAACTGGTCCTCCATCCATGCTGCCCAGTCCGTAGACACCGCCCTCTCCTACTTTATCTCTACCTTTAATGCTGCTTGTGACACCTTCACCCCCATCTCCATGCAGATAGTGAAACACTATGACACCCACTGGATCTCCCAGTCACTGCTAGATCAAGTGCGCCTCAGAGACAACCTCTAGTATAGAGCTCTGGACACACAACTCCCCCATGACAGACAGCATTACAGAGAGGCAAGAAACAAATGTACCTGGGCCATCCACCAAGCCCAAGCCACCTATTTTAAACAAGCTCTTACCTCTTCCTGGGGATCTGGGCAAAAATCCTAGAGCAGTACTAAAGAACTCAGTGGGAAAGTTGTATCCCTGCTTCTGCCCAACTGCTAGTCAATGGGAATGTCACCCAGGATCCCACTAAAATCTCTGACGCCCTAAATGCAACCTTCTCAGACCTCAGTCATATCCTTCCCCTGAACTTTTTGACCCAATCCAAAACTGCACTATGGACAAATCTCCCACTACAGACCTCCCCCTTTTCTGGCTGCAAGTCATCTCCTGCAGTAGAGCAAAATGCTACCTTACCAAAGTCCTGGAGAATTCTCACTTTAGCAGCGACTCCCTAGACCTCAAACTCCTCCACCTTACATTGGATGAGACCCTGCCCCAGCTTACCAAAATTCTTAACCTGTCCCTATGCCTCAGCCAATTCCCTATGCCCTGGAAACATGCAGTAATAACCTCCATCCTGAAGAGAGGTGACCACACATCCACCAGTAATTATAGGCCCATCTCAATCCTACCCCCCCATCTCCAAGGCACTCAAAAAAATTGTTTTGGACCAGCTTACAGACTACCTACCTGTCCAAACATAACCTGCTCTGTCCCAAACGACATGGCTTGCAGAGGGGCCACAGCACCACCACTGCCCTCCTCGAGTTTACATCATTTATACATGAGGCCCTGGTACAGGGACACCTGGCTGGGGATCTATGTCAACTTGATAAAAGCGTTCGACACCACCAGTCACGCACTGCTCCTCCACTCCTTTCCATCTCTGAGCATCTCCCCCAAGGTCACCTCTTGGTTGAAAGACTTTCTCACCAGCAGAACACAACAGGTCAACATAAACACCACAATCTTCTCCAGTAGACCAGTCCTATCAGGAGTGCCACAAGGATCCATACTGGACCCCTTGCTCTTCACCTTCCTCCTGAATGCCCTCCCTAAATCCTGCAGTGGGAAATTACTGCTCTACATGGATGATGCTATAGTTTTCCGGAAACACCCCCACCCTAACTCCCCTCAACCTGCCCTTCAGCGTTTCTTTGGGAACTTGAAAACCTGGTTTTCTTAACACTGCCTAATGCTGAACTACAAGAAAACTAAGTCCATGATCTTTGCCCACCACCACAGCCCACACAGAAAATCCCTGTTAACTATTACAAACTCCATGAGTACCCCCCTAGATCATGTTACTTCTTTCAAGTACCTGGGTATCATGCAGGACACCGCCCTCACCTACCACACCCATATCCATTTCCTCTCCTCCTCCTCCATCAACACCAGGCTGGAGCTACTGTACTGGCATAAACACTGCCTACCCCCTGAGGCAATCTGGCTTGTTTCCTCCTCTGTCTTATCCCTGGTAGACTATGGCATCGTGATTTACGGGACTGCAGATCAAACTGTCTTATGCCACATAAAACTAGCCCTCAATACAGCCTGCCACCTGGTATCAGGCTGTGATAGATTAATACACACCTGTGATCTATACAAGTTTACAGACTAGCTAAACTTTGAAGGTAGGCTTAAGTACCACTCTTGTCTCCATGCCAAGAAGATGCTTCAGAAGCAAGCCCCATCAGGTCCCTCATCCAATTGATCCCACACAGAAGGACCTCCAGATGTTCCAACAAAACCTCTCTCCTAGTCCCCCATTGTAGGACCTCCCTTGGTCAAAGGTCCTTCCGCTATCACGCCCCTCTCTGGCTTAACAGCCTTCCTCCCACCTTCTCCTTGGAACCCAGTCTTAGCTGCTTTAAAATTGGCCTAAGGACTATCCTCCTGGATCCCTCCTCTTGAGACTGTTCTTGGCCTCACAATGTCTAGAGTATTTGCCTGGTCCCCCAATTCCTAATATCCTGTTTTCCTGGCTAGCGTAGCAACCCTCGCTAGCAGGGGGCCTTACTTACTTACACATTAGTTCTCCCAGAAGCTATCTTTCCAATGTCTTAATTATGAACTTGCTTCCTATTGTTTTTATCTACAGTTTTGTGCTTTGATGCTGGGTCACTGGCCCTAAACTGCATGTACATTCTAAGTGTTGTTACTGTTTATATTCTTGCACTGTTTGTATTCCTGACATGGAGCCTTTGCAAAAGAGTCCTTGACTCAAAGGGTTGTAATTCCAATTATCTAATAAATAAATAAAAAAATTAAAAATAAATATTTATCAGAGGGATCATGCTGGCCTTGTGGGAACCAACATGCATGTGTTGTGATAATGCCCCAAAATTGCCTCTGTCTGGAAGTAGATGTGTAAGATATGTTACAAGGGTGTTCAACTACACATTCCCTTTACACCTTCTCTGTTTATATTTTGGGATCATCCCTCATTCTCTCCTTATTTCCAAATTTCAGAAGCTTTGTTTTTTAGTAGCTACTCTAGGTATAAAATGTCTGTTATTACAAAACTGGAAAACAGAGAAAAGTCCATCAATCAGAGAATGGTATGCATATATAGGCAATACAGCCAACAATGAGAGAATAAGCCACAGTCTGATACATAAAATGGGCACATTTAACAAAATGTGGACACCATTTTACAAATATAACAATGAATGTTTAGAACTGTATTTTAAAATACTTGCTATAGATATGACTCAATACGTATGATTGTTCTTATTCTGCAATATTAATATGTTGATTGTAATATACACTGTATTTTATCAAAGCTGTTATCTAAACAAATACAATTAAACTTTTTACTGAAAAAAAGATGCAATGGCAAGAGTACAGAGAGGTGTACCAGCAGAAGAAACAGAGGGAAGCGGGGAAAGCGGTGAGGAGTGCAAAGGTGAAAACTGAGGAAAAGCTAGCCAAAGGGTAAACTAAAGGGGACAAGACCTTTTTTTAGGTACATAAGTGACAACAAGGAAGACAAGGGAGGATTTTAAGGTTAAGAAGGGCAAGGGGGAAATGTGCAGAGCAGGACCAGAAAAAAGCAGATATTCTAAACAGATACTTCTGTTCAATCTTTAAAGTTGAAGGGGATGAGGATGGGCCACATAAAAGCAACAGGAACACTGGTGGAAGTGAGGTAGACACAAGTCCATTTACACAGGACAGAGAGTGCTGCAAGAATTTGCCAGTCAGAAAGTGGACAAAGCTATGGGACTGACTGGAGTACACTCAAGGGTGTTGAGGGAGCTCAGGAAGGTACTGAATGTACCTCTAACAGCCCTATTCAACAACTCACTGGAAACAGGAGTCATTCCACAGGACCAGGAGAGGGAGGATGTGATCCTGCTTCATAAAAGTGATAACAGGAAGGAGGCTGGCAACTGTAGACTGGTCAGTCTGATATCAGTGGTGGGGAAGTTAATAAAGTCACTTTTGAAGGAAAGGATTGTGAAGTATCTTGAATCCAGTGGGTTACAAGACCTGGGGCAGCATCCATTCATGGGTGGAGGTCATGTCAAGTGAACCTGATAGATGTCTTTGACTGGGTGACCAGGGTAATAGATCACAGTTGGGCTATTGGCATGCACTACTTAGACTTCAGCTAATCCTCTGACACCTTACCACATAGGAGGCGCTTAAGGAAACGGAGTAGTTTGAGGAGGTTGTCAAGGTGGTAACCTGGGTATGAAATTGACTGATGCATAGGTGACAGCGGATGGGGGTAAACGAAGATCACTCGGGGGAGACCAGCACGGTACCTCACGGCTCAGTACTGGGACTAGTCATCTTCAATGTCTTTATAAGTGGCATTGCAGAATAACTGGAAGGGAAAGTATGCCTCTTTGCAGATGACACCAAAATCTGCAATAGGGTGGACACTCCAGAGTGGGTGGAGAGAATGTGCAGAGACCTGAGAAAACTTGAAGAGTGGTCAAGGGAATGGTAGCTGGGTTTCACTGCAAAAAAAGTGCAACATCATGCACCTAGGGCACGGAGACCCAGAGGCAGAGTATAAAATAGAGGAGAGGTATTGACAGAAGCCAAACAGGAAAGCAATCTTGAAGTAATCATACCTGGTGATCTGAAGGTGGTGAGGCAGTGCGACCAGGCAGTAGGTAGGGCCAGCGGGATGCTGGGGTACATAGGGAGGGGTATAATCAGAAGAAGAAGGAGAGAGGTGGTGCTGTCTCTGAATATACTATTGGTGAGACTGCTCCTGGAGTACTGTGTCTCTGGAAGAACATAGGAGGAGGCTATCCAGAGGACAGCAACTAAAATGGTGCAGGGGCTGCATCAGAAGCCCTATGAGAAGAGACAAAGGGGTCTCAATATGTACACCCTGGGAGAGAGGGGAGCATGATAGATACTTATAATTACCTCACATGGTGATCAAGGTACAGGAGAAGGGTATTTGTCAGAAGACACAAGAACAAGGGGGCATTCAATTAAGCTGGAAGGGGGAAATTTAGGAGAGATGTAAGGAAGTACTTCTACACTGAAAGAGTGGTGGATATGTGGAGCAGTCTTCCAGCAGAGGTAGTAGGGGCAAAAACAGTGGTGGGCTTCAAGCAAGAATGAAATAGGCACAGGAGGATCTTAGTTAGGAAGCTGGGGGGAGGTAGCTACAGGTCAGGTAGGGTCTGTGGTGACAGTATAGGCTGGGAAACATTTGCAGACCAATTGGGCCAATCAGTCCTTATCTGCCAACAAATTTTATATTTCTATGTTAAGAGGGATGTGAGGAAGTGCTTCTACACTGAAAAGGTAGTAAATACCTGGAACAAACTGCCAGCAGAAGTGATGGAGACAAAACAGTGGGGGGGGGTTCAAGCATGTATGGGGTAGCATAAGGGAATATTAGTAAATAGGCAGGGAAGAGGGAGGGTCACCAAATACCAGTTAGGACCTGCAGAAATAGATTAGACAGGGAATATCTGAGCAGACTAGGTGGCCAAGCAATCCTTTTGTGCTGACAAATTTTCTGTTTCTATGCTTCTATCATGTATTTATCTCCTCTTCATCTTCAATGGTATTGTCCCAAGGATTTCCTTGTAGCTATGTTTCTGCCACAATTCTCGATAATGTATCTGCTGTGTACATGTACCTCGCTGGTACATATTTCACATTCAGGTGGTAACGCTGAGGGTTCATCATTATGCGTTGCAACCGAGGAGATGGCTTACCCAGTGGTTTCTTCCTTATTACCTCTAGTGGCTTGTAGTCTGTGTGTACCTCCACCACTGTGCCGTACTTATATTAAATACATTTCTTGCATGCAAAAACAATTGCTAGTTGCTCTTTTTCTATTTGAATACAGTTTATTTCGGTTGATGTGAGGGCTCTGGATACATATGCAATGGGCTGACCTCCTGCATCAAACAGGATCCCAGTCCAAAATGCGATGCATCTTGCTGAACTGTGACAGACTTCTCGATGTCATAAACTTTGAGGACTGGTTTTGAGATGAGACTACCCCTGAGCTGTCTCAAGGCTTAGTCCTGTTCAGGGCTCCACTGCCATGTTGCATTCTGCTTTAGATTAGCTCTGAGAGCAGCTGTGATGTCAGACTCTTTTGGTAGGTACTGAGGTGTTTCAAAACAGTTACCGGGCACAGTAAGTCTTGTTTTCACTCTGGTTTCAGCATATGCATAATCGTCTGTGTCTTTAAGTCATCTGGTCTCCATTCTTCTGTAGTCACCATACTGCCCATGTAGTTCACTTGACTGACTTTAAATTGAATTGTATCTTTGTTGAGTTGGATGTTCTCAGACATTTCTCTGTTCATAACCAAATGGAATATGTCATGCTCACTATCATCCTTGGCAGCTATGATCATATCATCTGTTATGATATGCACTCCAGTGATGTCTCAAGAGATCTGCTGGTTCTTTTTCTGGAACACTTCACTGGCAGATTTAATACAAAGATCTTAGCAAGAATCTGCATTGTATCCATGTTGTATTGAAGGTGCAGAGGTATGATGACTGCTTATCAAGCTTCACCTGCCAATATCAATCTTTTTTCATCCAGAATAGTAAACACTTTTTACTAGTCAGGCAGCTCTGTACTTCCACAGGTGTAGGAATTTGTTCCCACTTGATAGCCAAGTTCAGCTCATGGGGATCTAGGCATAATCTTAACAATCCATTCTTCTCAGTGATCACTAAACTATTAACCCAGTCTGTGGGCACATTAACTCTGGCAGTGATTTCCATTTTCTCCAGGTGATCTGGGATGTTTTTGAGTTTTTCCTGTCAGTTGTATGGTATTTTCCAGCTGGGGAGTAAAACAGGTGTTGCACCCTCATCCACCATTAGACAGTATTCTCCCTTTATCAGGCCAGGGGAACATTTCAGGGGCTGTGCCCTATGACTGTAATTGTAAATATGGTAGTAAAGTTGACAACAACCTGTCACACCTCAGAGTGATTTATTTCTGTCCCGACAGAACTGGTACTCGGTGAAGTTCACCAAGAAATGAATGAGAAAAAAGGGACAAAGGACACTATAAGTATGTAAATTTTTAAAGTGGCTGTTTTTGTACAGAGGAGGCCTTCAACAAGCAGTTACCATCTACCTCTAAACACAGATGGTACCCCTGGGGCAATGGTACACAGAATTCCAGCACTAACCACCACAAACTGGACCAAAAGCAGAAATGGTCAAAATCAAAGCAATTTATTAAGGCAGAAAATGAAGTGCAAACCTTTTTTCCTACTGCACACCCAGCTGGAGGGTAGCTTTTTTATGAGCTGTGACCCCTGGGGCTATGCCTGCCACCAAGTTTCTGCCTAATGCCAAGAGGTGGCTACCGGATGGCATCAGCCCTCAGCTGAGAGTACTGAAAATCAGCAGCCATAATTGACAGGGCTCTAGGAACTGCCTGCCACCTAGTCCAGGAGTACAGTGGGGTAACAGGGGTGAAGGTCTGGAGTATTGCTGACTAATGACCTTAGTTATGTTACTATTACCTCATCTTTTGTATACTTTAGTAATCCTCTCAGAATGGTTAAGTCCCAGTATACATTACACCTTTCCACAGTAGGGATAATAGGGATTTTCATGCTCTCACATTGTGATATAAAACTGGTTAGCAAAACAGAACCAAGTTGGTTTCACACTGCCAAATCAAATAATTGGGTGAGATTGTGAGGTTAAAAAGGGAAGGAAGGGTGTGTGTTGGGGGGGACTTAAAAAAAGCAACAATCCATGAACAAATATTTTTGTTCAGTATTCACAAAACAAAGGTAAGAAGGACCACTATTGGGTGATAGGGGCATCAATGGGAGACAGGTGGATACCAGCCCATTTATGGAGGAAAGAGTCCTAAAGGAACTCAAAAATCTGAAGGGGACAAGGCTATGGGGCCAGATGGTATACATCCTAGAATATTAAAAGCACTTAGAGAGGTGCTGGCAGCACCACTAACAGCCCTATTCAACAAATCAGTAGAGACAGGGGTGGTTCCAGGGGACTGGAGGAGGGCAAATGTAGTCCCGCTCCACAAAAGTGGGAACAGGGAGGAGGCTGACAACTACAGACCAGTCAGTCTGACCTCAGTGGTGGGGAAATTAATGGAATCACTGCTAAAGGAAAGGATTGTGATATTTCTTGAATTCAGCAGAGCATAGGATCTGAGGCAGCATGGATTCACAGCAGGAAGGTCTTGTCAAACAAATCTGATAGATTTCTTTGACTGGATGACCCGGAAAGTAGATTAGGGAAGGGTGGTGGATGTGGCCTACCTAGATTTCAGCAAGGCCTTCGATACCGCACCACATAGGAGGTTGGTAAACAAGTTGGGCAGCCTGGGAGTGGATCCCAAGGTGGTAAACTGGGACAGAAACTGGTTGAGTGACAGGATACATAAGGTGGTGGTAAACAGCGTTCAATCCAAAGAGATGGGGGTAACCAGTGGAGTGCCACAAATATCCATGCTGGGGCCAGTCCTCTTTAATATCTTCATAAGTGATATTGCAGAGGGGCTGGAAGGGACGGTATGCCTCTTTGTAAATGATACTAAGATCTGCAACAGGGTTGATACTCGGGGGTGAGGAAGGACCTAAACATGCTTGAGAAGTGGTTGAGAGTGCGGCAGCTAAGATTCATTGCAAAGAAGTGAAAAATCATGCATTTAGGGCACAGAAATCCAAGGGAGGAGTACAAGATGGGGAGAGAGGTACTGATGGCCACCAGTCAAGAGAGGGACCGGGGGGTAATCATATCTGATGACCTAAAGATAACCAAACAATGTGAGAAGGCTCTGGGGAAAGCCAGTGGGATACTAGGGTGCATAAGGAGAGATATCACCAGCAGAAAAAAGGAGGTGGTTACACCACTGTACAGATCACTAGTGAGATCTCATCTGGAGTACTGTGTCCAGTTTTGGAGGCCAAATCTCCAGAAAGACATAAACAAAATAGGGCAGTCCAGAGATGGGCAACAAAAATGGCGCGAGGACTGCACCAAAAGTCATATGAGGAAAGACTAGAGAACCTCAATATGTATTCTCTGGAGGAGAGTAGTGGGGGAAGATATGATAGAGACATTCAAGTACCTCAGGGGTATAAACAAGATACAGGAGGGTAGCATCTTTCAGAAAAGAAGGTGTACAAGCACGGGGGCATGATATGAGAATAGAGGGGGCAGGCTCAGGGGCAATGTGAGGCAGTACTTTTTCACAGGAAGAGTAGTGGATACTTGTAATAGCCTCCCTCTGGAGGTGGTGGGGCAAAATGGAGGAATTCAAGAATGCATAGGATAGACATGAGTACTCTTACAGTAGGGAAGAGAGGGTTAGCCGTGGATCAACTAGGGTCTGCAGTATTGCATTAGGTAGGGAAAAGGGGCAGACTAGGTAAGCCACACGGTCCTTATCTGCTGTCACCTTTTATGTTTCAATGGCAGTGTTTTACCAACCAGTGGGAATGGCTGACAATCTAGCATACCGCAGGGATGTGCCTGTAAATGCTCCTATTATTGCTTCCTAATAAATCCATGTAAGGTATACAGTTCTTTGAGTCTTTGAGTGCAGCATATGTTTGAACGTATATAGAGTCAGGATATATATATATATATATATATATATATATATATATATATATATATACTCCCTCAGGACTGTAAGGGTTAAAAATGGTGAGTTTTTGTGTGATCACTTTCAAACATGGCTCAGACTGGCGAGCATAAGCACAGTACAACTGCACAAATTTCTCTGCTGTAAAAGAAAATGTTGTAGGTGCCGTATTGGTCCTTTTAAAAACAGATCCAGGAACAAATGATTTGATACCTTTTATTGGACCAACGTGGATGTTACAGAAAAAAACAAAGTGCTTTAGCTTTCGAACCAACCAGGTCCTTCTTCAGAAGCTTTGTGGCAGTTTTTTCAAATATCCCATACTATTAACACCAGATTATATAGAAAAAGCAGAAATAATTCTCATTGGTTTAACATATACATTTAAAACATAATAGAAGATTACGTCAGAAGCTAATTAACACCAGTATACCTTTAACTGAGGAGCCTCAGAAGGGCAAAGGTTATCAAGAATTCTCTACAGCCAGAGTTCTTGTCACATAAATTTTAAATGTCTCAGTATGCCAGAAAGCATTCTAGTGATAAAAAAAAACCTTGGAGTAGCATTCTCTCTAATACATGTAAGATGAGCTCACAACTTACATTCCAATTGTCTTGGTATATTAAAGGACAGATAATGAAAGACAAAATCCTGAAATTAGGTATAACTGCAAGTTGCAACTTGCAGTTATAACTAATTCAGGAGTTTATTTCAATGATCTGTCGCTATCTCAGGAATTTCAGGATTTTGTCTTTCATTATCTGTCCTTTAATATACCAGGACAATTGAATGCAAGTTGTGAGCTCATCTTACATGTATTAGAGAGAATGCTACTCCAAGGTTTTTTGTTTTTTTTATCACTAGAATGCTTTCTTGGCATACTGAGACATTTAAAATTTATGTGACAAGAACTCTGGCTGTAGAGAATTTTGATAACCTTTGCCCTTCTGAGGCTCCTCAGTTAAAGGCATACTGGTGTTAATTAGCTTCTCTGACGTAATCTTCTATTATGTTTTAAATGTATATGTTAAACCAATGAGAATTATTTCTGCTTTTTCTATATAATCTGGTGTTAATAGTATGGGATATTTGAAAAAACTGCCACAAAGCTTCTGAAGAAGGACCTGGTTGGTTCGAAAGCTAAAGCACTTTGTTTTTTTCTGTAACATCCATGTTGGTCCAATAAAAGGTATCAAATCATTTGTTTCTGGATCTGCTGTAAAAGGAATTTTTTAAACCCATTTCACTTCCATCTTACTTCCAGTTAAACACACAGTAGGAACACTCCAAACTCAAACTATGAAATTGTGTATTAGCAGCATTAACTCAATCAACATTTCAGTTTTTGTAGTTAAACAACAGGGCCTCTCACACCAGCTACACAGTGTAGGAATTAAACACTTCAGCAGCAAAAGAATAAGCCACGTGCACACACTCATGCCAAAGGTTGCAGAAAGGATCCACAAGTTGCCAAAAGCTAGGTGCTTTTAAACTTTCATTAAAACATCACCATGGTGGCACAGCATGCAGTTGTGAACAACGTAGTGCAGCAGGTGTGCCCCAGCTTTGTGGCTCCTTTCTGCAACCTTTGGTGTGAGTGTGTGCACATGGTTTGTTGTTTTCCTGTTTCAGTTTCTGTGTGATGTTCTTCACAGTAAAATGGAGACACATCTGACAGCAGTGTTTCTCAAATGAGGCCACCGCTGCTGCATGAGACCAGCTTTCAGTCTTACAAACCTGGACCATTCGTGTTCCCTGGAGGAACTTTTAGGAGCTTCTAAAACTGCTGCTACTCTCCAGTGTTTGCTGGCTATTTCCCGATGTAACTCCTGCCTATTTAAACTTAGAGCAATGCTGTACTGATTCGTACAAGTACTGTCTTTTGTAATCCTGCCTAAGTGTTCCATTTAGCTCTGGATAGCGACTAGTTACCTGATTCTGTTTTTTTAACTGTGTTTTAGATTTCAGTGCCTAGCATTGTACCAGTACACTCCTGCTGTTTTCATATCCTGCTGTTTTAGCGACTAGTACAGTTTTCATTCTCTGTAGCACAGATAGCACACAGTTTACATATTGTTTAGTGGCTGTTGTCAGTATCTTCTGCTGGAGGCTGGTGTAGAACTTGCCTGGGGCCTACCACGTGGTCTGTAGCGTCCTTGGTATTCTCCTGCCCCGACTCCATTGTCTCCTCTCAGCTCTCACTAGCTGTTCAGTTCATAATGCACCCAGTGTATTGTGGGTGGTACAGCCTGCTTCTCCTGCTGCATACTAATTGAGTCCTTTGTTCTGCTTTACCCTTAGGCCCCTCAGAAACCCTATCCCCTCCACTCAACATAAGCCTCATACAGCTCTTATAGGTGGGGACAGCGTGGATCATGGAGCCTTAAAGGTAATCTTTCTCCCCTCCTGCTACGCTGGTGTGGGGTATTAGCCCGTCGACGCTTCACGTCGACTGCCCCACCCACCCCAGCTACCCTCTCACCCGGGGTGTCCCTTAATTTATTGATATCTTCCAGTCACATGACCCCCTTTGTTTTCTAAGTGTCTGTGCATCCCATAGCAGGTTATCTCTCTCTACCACCGGATGATAGTAGTGTGCCTCACTTTCCCTCCCTTTCTAATCCAACCACTCAACCTCTGCTTCCCTCCTCCTCTCCCATACCTCTAGTACCCTCCTCCCCCTACTGGTTACTTCCCTCTTTGACCACTAGGAGTCAGTGTTGTCCCCCTTTTTTCCTTACTCCTCCCTCTTCTCCCCTGCCACCCTTATCCAGCCCGCCACCCCTCTCCCTTGTCTCTCTCTCTCCTCACCCCTCTATGGCCTACTCTTCCTACCCCCCAGCCTTGAAACCTGCACCTTCTGCATCACAGTCCATTGCTCTACCACTACGCCATTTGGGCTGCCTCCTTGCTGGGTGTCCATTAGTACCTTTTCAGTCCCCTCAGTCCCTGGCTCACTGTTAGTCTATCTATCATGGCCACCCCCACCTGGACACTCTAGCAACCCTTTGCACCCCCCTTGTTAGTCTTCTTCTTACCCTACTCCCCCCCATAGTTCACCCTCCTACCTCTCCCCAGATGGCTCTATCACTCTTCCCCCAGTATTTTTTTTTATCTTTTTATTTTAGTCTTTGGTAACCAGGTAAGGCCCACTAGGCAAAAGTGCCTATTTTCAGGGGCAACCTGGGAGCACTGGGTGGTTAAGTGACTTGCTCAGAGTCACACTGTATGCAAGTGGAGGTTGTGAGAATCAAACTCAGGTCTGGTCTGCTGGATGTACCAAGCTTTTTCACACCTCATTCTTCTAACCTCTAGGCTATACTGCCAGCCCATCTTCACACTACTTCCACCATGGCCCTCCCTCTACCCACACCTCACTTCTTGACACCTCCAGTCCTGACTCACTATGGCCTCCCCTCTTCATGGCTATCCCCCTCCTCTGTGCCGTACCCATCATGACTGATCTCTCCCAACCCAACCACTCACATTCCACCATCACTGGCCGTCGTAGGCAGCTCACCCATGTACTCTGCAGAATACTTTCCCTACTTCTCTTGATGTCTGGGAATATACACCCAAACTCCAGTCCCCACCAGCCCCTCCCAGTGCTGCTCCTCTTTCTCTGAACTTCGCATTGCATCTTTAAATATTTATAGCATCCTGAAGACGTTCGATGGCCTCCATGGGTGGATGGGCCAACACCAACCTGACATCCTGTCTGTTGTTGAAACTTGGCTCTCTAAGACCACCTCAATTTGACTATCTCTATTCCTGGATACACCTTGTCTCAGGAGGATAAAACTGGGAAACGTGCGGGTGGTTGCACAATCTACAGTACCTCCATGAGTCTCTCCAGGGCCATGCCCCCCCCCAGCTTGAGTCTGAAGCCCAAGCACTCTCACTAAAAATCACCCCAGGCATGTCCAGGGCCCCTCTGTTTATCACCTCCATCCACCCCCCCAACCAGAAACATGCTTTTCAGCCTATACTGGACTACCTCTCGAACCTTCCCCCCAAGTCTGAACAAATAGCTCTTGGTGACTTCAACATAAATTGGCTCTCTAACTTTGCCTCCCCCTACAAAGATGCTATTGTGGCAGTTGACCTCATACAACCCCACCCACATCAGTCCCACTAATGGTACCTCTCCCCTACTGGACCGTGTCCTGTCCGACCACCCCCACAAAATCACAGGCACCAATTTGCTCCCAAATGCCCTAAGGGACCACTCACCAGTACTATGTACCTGGTCATGCAAGGTTAAGAAACCAGCCCCTAAAACTATCTTCCTGCGTTGGCTCAAACCGGGCAAACTGGAACTGCTAAAAGACCACCTTGCCCACTGGAACTGGTCCCCAATAAACCTTGCCCCCAATAGTGACACTGCCCTTACTTATTTCATCTGTTCTTTCAACTTGGCCTGCGACCTATACGCTCCCCTCACCCAGCATATTGTCAAAGATCCAAACACCCCCTTGATTTCACAGGCCCTGCTTGATCAGATGTGCCACAGAGACAATCTCTGGCAAAAAGCCTTAGACTCTGGCAAGCCATCAGACAGGCAATACTACCGGGCCGCACGTAATAGGTGTGCCTGGGCCATACACAAAGCCAAAGCTGAATACTGTAGAGCTTCCCTTTTCTCCACCTGGGGCTCCGGTCACAAGTTCAGGGACAATATGAAGTAAATCAATGGTAAACCCATAGCCCCATCCCCAATCCAGCTTAATATTAGTGGTCCCATCTCCACCAATCTGCAATTCATTGCAGATACCTCAAACTCCTCCTTCTCTGACTTCAGCTTTATTCTTCCCCCCAGCTTTTTTGATCCCTTTCCCACCTCTCAGCCCCCCTCATACCCTCACCCACCCTTTCACTTCAGAGCTCTGTCTGTGCTGGAAGCTAAGCCTTATCTCCTTAAAGCCCTTAGCGGCACTTGCTACAGTAATGACACCCTAGACCTTAGACTCCTTCGCTTGGTCTTGGATGTGGTCCTCTCCCCCTTTACCAGCCTTCTCAACCACTCCCTATGTCTTGGTAAGTTTTCCTCCATCTGAAAGACTGCTTTCATCACCCCTATTCACAAAAGCGGTGACCGTACCTCCTCTTGGAACTATCGCTGTATCTCCACCCCACCCCTGGTTTCCAAAGCCCTGGAACAAATTGTCTCAGACCAACTTATGGATTACCTCACTAAATACGACCTTCTCTGCAGGGAACAGCATGGCTTCTGGCAAGGCTACAGCACCACCACTGCCCTCCTAGAATATACCAGTTTTATCCACTATGCTCGTGACAATGGGTGCCCGGTGGGTACGGTTTTCATAGACCTGTCAAAAGCCTTTGACACCATTAATCACACCCTCCTCCTATCTTCCCTCTCCCACTTAGGCCTCTTTCAGGAGGGTACATTTGGTTTGTGGACTACCTGTCTATTAGGTCCCAGCATGTCAATATAAATGGCATTCTCTCTACCTGCCTACCAGTCCTATCTGGGGTTCCCCAGGGTTCCATCCAGGGACCCATCCTGTTTATTCTATTGCTTTACACCCTACTCAAGGCCTGCTCTGAGAAAGTGATTTTATATGCTGATGATGCTGTCCACTTCTCCTCCCACACAGACCCTAACTCCCTTCAACAATCCCTCCAGAATTCCTTTAGTAAGGCTGAAGCCTGGTTTGTCAACCATCGGTTGTTGCTAAACCACAAAAAGACCAAGGTTATATTGTTCACTCACAACCAAAGCAAACTCAAAGGAACCTCATTCCAAATTCATACCGACTGACTCCACCCCTCAAGCAGGTGAATTCCTTCAAATATCTCGGGATCACTCTCGACTCTGCGCTCACCTTCCATGAACATATTCACCTCCTCAGCACCGAAGTCAACTCTCATATTGGCCTGCTCTAGTGCCACAGAAGCTGCCTCCCCCACCCAATGCCCTCTGGCTCGCAGTCTCTCTTCCTCCATCCTGTCCCTCATAGCTTATGGGATCCTGATCTATGGGGCGCCGATAACACTGCCTTCAGTAGAATTAAAGTCTCCTTAAATAAAGCTTGCCATCTAGTCATGAGTAGTGGCAGGCTCACCCACACCTGCACACTATACAACTTGGCCAACTGGCTCAACTTTGATGGAAGACTGAGGTACTAGACCTGTCTATTTGCCAGGAAGATAACCAGTGGTCTTGCCCCACCGGTATATCCACTCTTCTCCAACCGAGACCCTCAATTGTAGCCACCCAGAGTTCCTCCAAACCTACCCTCCTAGTACCATGCTACAGGACCACCTTGGGACAGAGATCCTTCTGTTACAGAGCCCCCTCCTGGTTGAACTCCCTATCCAGCTTTATCATGCTAGAATGCAAACTCAGTCACTTCAAATCTCTCCTCCAGGACCATCTCCTTGCCTCCCGTACCTGTAATTGTCCTTAGTCTCCCTCAGAACCCCCCTCATCTCTTCCTGCCCTTTTCTTCTCTATACTTGCATACCCACTTCACGACAAGGGACTCCTGTCCTGCCTATCTTTCTTTTCTGGGTTGCACCTTATTCTGAGCCTGAGTGGCACCATACTCCTTGCTGGTGAAGAATGACTGCTATTTAGTAATCTACCTGGTATCTTGTTCACTGTATTAGGTACTATATCTGTTAGAAAACTTTGTTCCCTATTCAATGTTTTGTTTGAAACCTGTGTATTATTCTGACGTGGAGTCTTTGTAAAGGAATCTCAGACTCAAAGGATTGTAATTCCGATGATGTTCAAATAAATAAATAATGTTGTGCTGCCACAGAGCTTTTTGGAGCCCCAGTTGCAAAGGTAATGGAATGGACAATTTCTTACTATTAGAAAAACATAGGAGGAGCTGGCCCAGTAGTGCTAAGAGCTGAGGCGCTGACAAGTGCCGAGTCACATCATGCTGGCTACACGAGTTTGGTCTTGAGCTTGGATTGCTGGGGATTGGCTGGGGGAGGGTAGGAGCAGGACTGAGCAAGACACTAAGCAGCTCTCCTATCCTGGGGAGGGATGACTAGCTGTCCCCATCTTGGCTGACACCTAGTGGAGGCTGGGTGTCAGAGCACAGATGTAGGGTAGCTGACATAACGTTGGGAGGGTGGATGTGGAAGTAGGCCAGGAGCACATGTACACATCCTTGCCCATGCACTCACTACTTGCCATCAACTCAGGTTAGGGGATAAAATCAGAGGAAAATGGTTCAGCACAGCAGGTGACATATGATGCCTATGCACCATGCCAGCATCTGCCACATCACTAGAGTCTGCAGCAATGACTAGATTGTGCTTCAGGGGGAGGACGGCCTTCCCTCTCCTGACTCTGCCATAGGAGAAAGATCCATGGGAGTTCTGAGCCACCATGTAAGCCAGGGAGATTGTGGATGGTGGGGGAAGTGGTGGCACTAGCAGAAGGGAGCCTGCCCTGCTGTAGTCAGAGGAGACAAACAGATCATTAACAAAAAAACAGAAAAGCATAGGGGTACATTTCAACTGAAAATACAGCAAGAACTTGATTTAATGTTTATTGCACGAAAAGAAATGCATTATATCAGGTGGTTTGATATATCAAGCCTGCACAACTCCATTGTCATCTAGTCTCCATCTCCTATCTAACTAACCTCCCCTGCTATCCACCTCTCCCAGCCCTCATCCATTCTACCTGAGGCCACTAGGAGTCACTATTTCTCTCCTCCTCCCTGCTTCTGAACCAGTCTTCTCCAGCCTCTCGACTGCCCTGATTACTATTTTTCCCAGGCTTTAGGTCACCCATTCCTGGGGTATTCGAACCTGGTACCTTCTGTGCCAAAGACCGTAGCCCTACCGCTACTCCACAGTGGCAGTCACCTTCACAAAATTCCAGCCTTAGCCCTTATTCAATCCATCACTCTACCAGCAAAAGGCAACATGGGCACCAGCACCCCACTACTAAGCCTGGCTATTTTGGCCCTCCTGGTGCTGGTCTTACCTCAACCTGACCACACGCTCGGCACACAAGGTGCCATACCTCTAAACTACTCCATGGTATCTTGACCCCCCATACCTTGGACACACTCTCTGCACCCTGGCATCCACCTCCAGGCAGCACTTCTGCTTCCTCTGACTTCCTGGGCCTCCCCTGGACCCATCTCTTCCCTGCTATTCCCACCCTTCGCACCTTACCCATTTTCTGTACCCTAGCGGTTAGGTCCTCATCTCAGCACCCCTTGGTTAGAATTATCACATTGTTACTACTACTTTCTGGTAATGTCCACCCAAACCCTGGCTCTACACCCACCAGCTCACCAAAGACCTCCTCATCAGGTCTCTGCACTGCCTCCCTAAACATTTGCAGCATCCTGAAAAAAATCTGCTACACTCCAGTGTTGGGTCATACAACACCAACCAGCCATCATTACCCTAGTAGAAACCTGGCTTTCCAAATCCACCCCTGACTCCTCTGTCTCCTTCCCTGGGTACACCCTCTACCGGGAGGATCAGGTAGGCAAACGTGGGGGTGGTTGTGCTGTCTTCATACACAACACCATTGTTGGTCATGTGCTCCCTTTTCCAAAACTTGACAATGAAGCTCAAGCTCTCACTTTCAAAATCATCCCTGATCCCACCAGGGGCCAGCGCTACATCACGGTATCCTACGTTCCCCCTAGGAACCAAAATCCGGCGATCCTGTCACTTACCGACTACCTCTCAACTCTGCCACACAAAGCTGAGCAAGTCATCTTAGGGGACCTTAATATCAATTGGCTTGGTACCTCTGCATCCCAAACAAGGGACTCCTTCACTGCCCTTGATATGACCCAATTAGTCTCCCAGCCCACCAGATTCAACCTCTCGACTGGTCACGTGATGTAGGTACCAAGTGCAGGCTCCTCTTGGTTGCTCCAGCCACCCGATTGCTTTTTCACATTTATATCCCGACTAAGGGTAAAAGAAAGTAGCTGGAAAAGAGTGTAAAGGATGTTTAAATGGACTGTGTTACTGCTGGATTGCATAGCGTCTTGAATGGAGGTGGAGATGAAAAAAGCCTTGCCAAAAAGAACACCTCCCTCCACTCCCGAGAAAGGCCCAAAGAAGCCTAGGTCTGCAAGTGCAGCCGATGCAAGGGAAACGCCCTCCATGTCAGCAGATCAAGAACCGTTAACCCTGGCTAGATTTCTAGCTGAATTTAGGCCCTTTAAAAAGGAACTGTCATCTCTGACTTAAGAGATTAAGGCTATATCGTTAACACTGGAGTAGGTTTCCCGACGAACTTCGGATTCCGAAACCAAGGTCTACTTGTTAGAAAAAAGAATTGACAAAATCGACTCAGAGATGGTAGCCACTAGACAGAAGATTGCCAGGATGGAATCTAAGTTGGAGGACCTCGAGGGTCGAAGTAGAAGAAACAACGCAGTCCTGATTGGACTGCCTGAAGCTGAAGAAGGTCAGGATGCGATTGTCTTTATTCAAAGGTTTGTGGAGCGAATCGCTGGTCCCTTGCCTTTTGGGGCTAAGTATTCTATTGAGAGGGCACATAGGGCCCTTAGACCAGCTCCCTCCCGGATCACCACCAAGATCCCTGATTTTTAGATTTCTTAATTTCCTTGAGTGCTAGCATTTTCTGAAAAAAGTCAGAGAAGTGCAAGATATCACCTGGGAAGGAAGGAAAGTAAGGGTCGCCCACAACTTTCCTGCCACTGTGAGACAGCAACGTACAGCTTTTCATCCATTGGTCTCAAAATTGATAGTTGCAGGAATTCGATTCAAGATTATGTATCTGACGTGCTTACAGGTAATGGTCTCAGGTACCTGGCACAACTTCGATGACTCAGAAGCAGCACATGCTGGACTAAAAAAAGCTCTGCCTGATCTATTTTGGGATGCATGAACTTCCTTCGGTGACAAGTTTGTGGCTGACTGGTAGCTCCTGATACTTTGGCTGGGAAGTTGGTCCTAGCAAAGTGCTTATTTTTGTCTGGAGAGGGAGCGATTGCTGAAGAGACTCTAGTCGAATCCTCTCATCCGCTTCCTGGCTCTTTTTGCAGAGCGAAACCGGGGAATGTAAAAGTTTAATTTACGAGGCTAAACTGATCGTTCTTTAAGCTGTTGGCTGACCGTTGGCTGGATATAAGTGAGGGAAAAATGTTTCAGAGAACTTTCAAGCAAAGGATTCAACCTGTTTGTTATTTTTCAGTGTAGGGAGTGCATAATTCTCTAGCGTGACCACTAGAGGGAACCAGCAGACCAGGCTTTAGGTTTGTGTGGCATTCTAGCATTATTAATAGGCTACAAATACACGATCTTGTTTGCAACTTAATTATCTGAGGGGATACAAGTAGATTAAGCAAGCTCTTATTATTCTCCTAATGTTCTTTACACTATAGAAAGAAGTAATTTATAAGAGTATAATTTTAAGGGGAGTGCAACCCCTTAGGGTGTTATCAAAATAAATCCATACATGTTTTATATGGGTTGTATTATTTTTAAAACTTAATTATATTGGTATCTAGGCTTTATTTACCATACTCTCCATTAATAAATCTTAGGTTAGGGTCACCCACGGGTGGCTGGAGAGAGGGAGCTATGGTATTGGTATTCTGCGGATCAAAGCCCGAGTTAGACTGGAGGGAAAGGGGGGTTGGGTTAGTAGTTTAGTGTTGTGTTTTGTTTATTGTTGGAGGGGAGAGAGGGGACATATTAGGGTTCGGGGGAGGGATTCAACACAGTTTTACTAGGATATTCATTGGTGATTGATATGGGAAACACACTTCTTGTTCTGTCGAATTTACAATGTGTATGTAATAATGTCTAATAGTATTATGATTGCAATGTGGAATGTTAAAGGATTATGACAGTGTGTAAAGCAGTACAAGGTTCTTAAGCACCTAGCATTGTTATCTTTAGATGTTGCTTTAATACAAGAATCTCATCTATTGGAATCAGAGGCAAACTGCATAAGGCAGCAAATTGGTTATGTATTTTCTGTGGGGGTTGCCTCCAATAGGGCCGGTGTGTTGATCTTAATTAATAGAAAAATTATTTTTGTTCTTAAACAGGTGCTTAAGGATCCATAGGGCCAGTTTGTTTTCATTCATTGTACTTTATATGCGACCGAAATTGTTTTTTTGGTTTTTTTGCAATTCAACTTTTATTGAAGATTTTCAAAACAAAATTACATCCAGAAGGATCATGAATATTAATAGAAAGCGCAGACATGACAAAAGAAACCTGCCGGATGCAATCCCACCCCCCAAACCCACCCCAACTTAGTAGCCATTTGCACAGCACAATCAATACCTAACCTGAAGCATGTTGTTACCAGAATCAATACATTCTGATACAGAGTAACAGGGATATAATGGACCCCAAATTCAATCAAATTTAGACATATTATTTTGAAGACTTGCGATAGTCCTTTCCGTTCTAAGATTTGCCAGGAGTTCCTGAAACCATTCGCCATACGATATCACTAAAGTGTCTTTCCAATGCTTCAGAACCACTTTTTTAACCGAAGCAGAAATCAGACTAATATGGTATTTCCTTAATATGCGACTGAAATTGTATTGGGTAGTCTTTATGGGCCCAATACAGATGCTCCTGTTTTTTTTTTTACGCAGCTGGTTGAACTTCTATATCCATTTTTGTCCCTACCAATTATTTTAGGGAGCAATATAAATACTGTTATGGATCCATTAATGGATCGTTCTTCTCCTGTGAGTAAAGGCCACTCTCCTGCACAAAGGCCCTGCAAGAATTTATAGAGCATTATGCTCTGTGTGATGTTTGGAGAGTCTTGCACCCTTCGGAGAAAGAATTCACTTTCTTATCACCAGTCCATAAAACAGCTTCACGCATCGATTATATTTTTCTCTCTCAGACTCTCCTGCCTGGGGTAGTAGAAGCTTCCATACAGTCGGGATTGCCCTCCAACCATTCACTGGTAACCTGTCTTCTTACCCTTTCACTTCTTCCCAAGAAAACCACCCGGTGGAAAATTAATAATCAAATGTTAAAGGACCCCCACATAGTCAAAACTATCAATAAACATATCGAGCAATTTATAGAAACTAATCTCCAATCTATCTCCAGACCAGATTTTAAATGGGGTGCATTTAAAGCCTTCATTAGGGGAATATTAATTAGTATAGCTACACAAAGGAAAAAAGTGAAGGAAAGGGAACTAAGTACTCTTCTTGAGCAAATTCGTTCAATGGAATTAAAGCTCTCTCATAGTTTTTCGGAACCCCTTCAGCAAGAGCTGGCAAAATTAAATGATGGTTATCTGGAGACATTAAGGGAGAAAGCTGAATTTGCCATTCTGAAAACTAAGGCAAATTATTCGGATCAGGGAGAAAAAGCAGGGCGGCTATTAGCACTCCAGATTAAACAACAGGAAGCAAGCAGATATTTTCCTTCAATTCGCTCCCAATCAGACGGTGTCCTAAAAACATCTCCGGCGGAGATAGTATCTGAATTTCAGCAGTACTATGCAAAGCTATACAACTCCAAGATAAGCCCACTATCAGAACAGAGTTTAGACAATTATTTAGAGGCATCTGGCCTATCTTTGCTCTGTGAGCCCCAACAGAATCTGCTTGTATCTTCAATATCCTCTGAAGAAATCCTCGCGGTTATTAAAAACTTATCTTCTGACAAGTCACCTGGCCCAGAAGGCTTCTTGGCCAATTTTTATAAAGTCTTTCAAAAACAATTACCATTATTAGTTCCCTTATTTCAGCACATTTTGTCGGGTGCACCAGTCGACCCTACTTTATGGGAGGCCTTAATAGTTCTTATACTGAAACCGGAAAAGAACCCAGAATTAGCTACAAGCTATCGCCCAATATCCCTGATGAACCAGGATGTTAAGATATTATCTAAATTGTTAGCTGATCGTATTGCATTAGTTTTACCTGACCTTATTGGACCCGACCTGGTTGGATTCATGAAGGGGCGTTCTTCGATTGATCGTCTTCGAACCCTGCCACACATCCTTTCGGCATCCAGGGATGCCTCATTTCCAGCTGTTTTGGTTTCTCTGGGTGCCGAGAAGGCGTTCAGCAGGGTTGATTGGAATTTTTTATTTCGGGCTCTTAATGCTTATAAGTTCCCTTTACATTTTCAGAATTGGATTAAGGCCCTTTATAGTACCCCTTCAGCTTGGGTGATGGCTAATGGAGCCATATCCGAGCTCTTTATGTTACATTCAGGTACCAGACAAGGGTGTCCTTTATCCCCTTTGCTTTTTAATTTATATCTGGAGCCCTTTATTCACCGATTAAAATTTTTCCCGACGATTCAGTGGATAACTATTCAGGGATATGAAATTAAAGTATCGGCTTATGCCGATGATCTCTTGTTACAATTATCGTACCCAAATAAGTCAACCCTCTATGTTATCCATAATAGAAGAATATGCTAACTTTTTGAATTACAAATTAAACATTGAAAAATCTTGTCTTCCCACTTAATTATAAAGTGATTAAATCCACTATTACAGAAACAGGTCTGTCTTGGGCACCAAATTCTTTAAGATACCTGGGCATTCAAATTACTAGGAACCTGGCTTCATTTCAAAAACTAAATTTAGATGCCCTAGTAAATACTATAGGTGCAGACCTAGATAGATGGGCCAAATTATCGATTTCATTGTGGGGCCAGGTGAATCTAATTAAAATGAATGTTTTTCCTGGGATTTTTGTATCCCTTGTATCTACTTAATAACTGGATACCTCTGACCTGGTTCCATAAAATTAATGGCTTGATTACAAAATGTATTTGGGCTAATAGACAACCTAGGATTGCTTTTCATAAGTTAATGGCCTCCAAGGACAAAGGAGGTCTCTGTCTTCCTCAGTTGATATTTTATTATTGGGTGAGTCATGTTGTTAAATATATGAGATGGTTGGGACATACGAAGGAAATTAATCCTTCTGTTTTTGTTCCTATCTGGCTCAAAATTGAGTTGTCTCTGATTAAAGTAAACAGTCTCTCACCCGCATCCTTGTTTCATATCAGGTCTTGTGCTCTTCCCCCAAGTTTGAAGTCAACCCCCATTGCAACTTCTGTTAGAGTACATACCCAGATATGCGCTTTTATGAAATATAATCATACTTTAGATCTAGCTCAGCCTATCAAGGGTAATCCAAATTTAAAAATAGATAACAAACCAATTACAGTTAGGTGGCTTCCCCAATTGTAAGATGCTAAGTTCTCCCATTTTGTCACGCTGGATAACTCATGGTTTCCAGCTATTGACATATTAAACAATCTCAACATTCCTACTAAATTTACGTTTAAAGTTTTTCAGTTAAGACATCTAATAATGAAAGAGTTTGGTCTGAAGCCTCCCCAAAAGGGAGCTAAAACCTTCCTGGAAGAACTGCCCTTGTGTCCGGCGTGGCCTACTCTGTATCTAATACATATAAGATTTTATATAATTGTAAGTACCCAAACTGTTTTGCACCTGAGAAGTACTGGGGTTCATATTTTCCTGACCTGGAAATAGATTGGGCAACTTTGTGGTCGAACTGTCATAAGTACATTACTCGAGATAGATTACGGCTTACACAATTTTACATATTACACAATATATTTTATGCCCCTCAAAAACGATATAAATATGGGCTTATTTTCGCTCCCACCTGCTCCCATTGTCAGCAGGCAGAGGGCTCCATGTTTCATATATTTTGGACTTGTCCTAAGGCCTCTACTCTCTGGAAGGACGTCCAACAGAAGACGGACTTCTTGTTGGGACTCTCGGATATTTTTAGCCCTGAGGTAGGCCTCTTAGGTGATTATACCATGATTTCAGTACCTGCTAGGCGATATTATATAGCTCTGATATCCCTATCTGTAAAAAAGGTCATTCTTTGTCATTGTAAAGATAATGTTGATATTTCTTATTCGGAATGGCTTAAAGAATTGCTAGCCAATCTCAGGACATAAAAAATGGTGGCAAGTTTCAATAATAGAATGAACAGATATAAAAAAAAATGGGAACGTTTTCACATGTTATTCACCATTTAAGATACCGTGTACTGTTGTCTGGTTTAGAGTTTGATAATTTATCTGATAAGTTTAGACTGTGCTGAATAGGGAGGGGTTTACTATGGGGGTGGGGGTTAGGCCGGGTGGGGAAACAGTTCCAGTGCATGCAGTGTAGTACTGTTTCTGGTTTCATGTATAATTCAGATTGTTATTACTGGACCTGTTCTTTTTATTCTAAAAACAATAAACTTTGATTTGAAAAAAAAAAGACTCAACCCCTCAAGTGGAACCAGCACCCTCCTGGAGGTCATAGTATTCAACCACCTCCATAAAGTCCGGGATATCAATATCCTTCCCAATTCCTAAGTGATCACTCCCCAGTCCTCTTCCTCTGGTCTTACTCCACCCCTTAACCAGTGTCCCGTATCACTCTTTGCAGGGATCTCCTCCCAGGTGGCCTCAGAAAAATTAAACAATATCTTGCCCAGATTCACTGGTCCCCCATCAGCCATGCTCCTAGCATTGACTCAACGATTGACCTCTTTATGCAAGCATTTAATAAGATCTGCGACCTCTTCTCTCCACTCGCCAGGCTTTGCACCAAAAAACCAAACGCACCGTGGGTCACCCCATCCCTTATCTAGAAACTCAAGGAAAGAGATAACCTCTGGCACATCGCTGAGGACTCTGGCAAGTCAACAGATAGGAAAGCCTACAACGCTGCATGCAATAAGTGCACTTGGGCCAACTGCAAGGCCAAAGTGGAGCACTACCAAGCCACCATTACCTCCTCCTCCTGGGGGTCAGCCTGGATCTTCTGAGATAGCTTGAAAGAGTTAAATGGGAAGTCTAACTCCCCCCATCCCAGTTTTCTATCAACAGCTCTGATACCATAGACCCCATCGACATAGCCGACTGTCTTAATTCCACATTCACCGATCTTAGCTCCGTCCTCCCTAGTAGTTTCTTTGACCCCATCCCTGCATCTCAGCCCCTTGCCTTCAACACCCACTGTTCCACCTGCACAAAATATCCACCCAAGAAGCCAGGCTGTACCTGCTGAAAGCCCTAGGTAGCAATAACCCCAGTAATGACCCTCTGGACACCTGGATCCTACATCAAGTCCTGGATGTCATCCCAGTCCCACTGACTGGCCTATGTAACTGCTCCCTATGCTTAGGTCAATTCCCCAGTGTCTGAAAAACAGCTATCATCATGCCCATACACAAAAGTGGTGACCAGTCCTCCCCCAATAACTATCAACCAATTTCCATCCTCCCCTCACTCTTCAAAGCTCTTGAAAAGATGGCTACCCAGCTCACAGAGAATCTTGCTAAGTATGACATTTTGTGCCCTGAGCAGCACAGCTTCAGCTCAGGACACAGCACCACCACTGCTCTCTTAGAATTCTCTTAACTACCTGCACTCTTCTTTTGACTCTGACAACTTCGCTGGAGCTGCGTTCATTGACCTCTCCAAGGCCTTTGACACTGTCTGCCATCCCCTCTTGCTTGACTCCCTCAACCAAATCAGTTTCTCCACTGGTCCCCTCACCTGGTTCTCTAGCTACCTCTCAGTTCAATCCCAGTGCTTAAAAATCAATGAGACCTTGTCCAACACCCTAACTGTTCACTCCAGTGTCCCCCAGAGTCCCATTCTGGGACCCCTACTTTTCAGTCTCTATCTTAACACACTTCCCAGCTCCTGTTCAGGTAAAATTCTCCTATATGCAGACAACGCAGTTCTCTACACCTCACACCCTAACTCTACCTCACTCCAGGTGTCTCTCCAACATACCTTCAACCAAGCTGAAAAGTGGTTCACCGAACATAGACTAGTCATTAATCTAAAGAAGACTAAGTCGATGCTCTTTACCCACCACCAAAACAAGATCAGAAATGCTCCCCTCCTGATACTCCCCAGCACTCAGCACCCCCTAGAGCAAGTGGTCACTTATAAATAATTAGGCATCACCTTCAACACTGCCCTCACTTTTCATGCCCTCATCAGTGCCCTCTCAACCACTAGTAACTTTCAGATTGGCCTTTTATCCCACCACAGGGATTGCCTTCCTCCTGATGCACTCTAGCTGGCCATCACCTCCTCTGTCCTGTCCCTAGTGGAATATGGCCTGCCTATATACGCTGCTGCTGACAATACTACACTCACTAAAATCCAGCTCTCTATAAACAATGCCTGTAGGCTCCTGACCAGAGCCTCCAGGTGCACCCATACTTGCCTGCTCCACTCCGCCGCCAACCTTCTTAACCTTGAAGAAAGACTCTGCTACCAAACTGCCTGCTAGCAAAGAAAACATTGCTCGGTGTATCCCCCCTGGGGTGTTGGTCTCCCTCCAGCATGCCTCCCCTACTGTCTCCACCGACAGCTCTGATAAGGCCACCATACTGGTGCCCAGAACCAGGACCTCACTACCTGGTTCAACTCCCTTCCAGTCAGCATCACCAACATTCCTAAAATTGGTCCCTTTAAGACCGCCCTTCATAATCACCTTTTCAACGCACGCTGTTGTAAATGTAACTAACTGCAGCTCTCTCCCATCCCTTCCCCCCGGACTGTCCTGTGGGACCTAGCCAACCAGAACACTTCAAATCTCAACAATATCCGCTGGACAGCATACTCGGATACCCCTTCACTTCCCTTTCTTCTCCAGCACCATAGTCCACTACCCCACAGGACATCTGTTTTACATCCTGCACCAGCAGTCACCAGTCATCTATATGTTCTAGCCTGGCCCAAGTGCAGTCTTCAGTTGCTCCAACATCACATGTCTGTTATTCTGCTCTACTTATCCTGTAATGTAGGACTGGGGTACGTTCCCCTTGTTGATCATGTGTAACCATTGTAAATATGATTGTACCTAATCTATGTATCACTGTTTGTATCCTGAACTATGTAACTCCATCCTCTCTGTGATGAGGAGCCTTTGAAACGAGTCTCTGACTCAAAGGTTATAAATCTGAAATGTACAAATAAAATAAAATAAATATCAGTATGTGCATGAGGAGAACAAAATATGCTGAGGCCACCATTACATTTTGTTGACCACACTCTGAGGCCCTTTGGGGCAGCCAGAAGTCAGATCTTGAAAACCACTGTCCTACAGTACTTCTTCCTCTAACAGAATAAAACTGCAGACTGTAAGAAGGTGACACATGGTTGCATCCCTGTACTTCCTGCAACAATCTAACCATGTGATCAGCCTTTTGCACACCGTGTGACCTGGCCAGCTATGCACCCTTCACAAAGCAGTGGTGACTTCACTGGCAAAGCTCCTCACATACTTTTGCAAGCTACGCTGCATTCTCAAATTCGGCAAAGTGGGGTCACTTCATGAGATCTTTATGAAGGATGACATTTGTGACTTCACCACATCTTCACCAGTGAAAGAAAACTTTGTAACATCTCTGCAAATATATTTAGTCAGTTTTTTTAAATTTAGTCTTTCTTAACCAGGTAAGTGAGACATAAAATACTTATTTTAAACACAACCTGGGAGAACACAAGTTAACGCCTTTACAACTAACATATGAACAGAGTAACACACAGTGCAGTTGAGTAAGACAATTACAATCATATAACTAAACCAATGAACAATGAGACACATTGCAGCATTTGCAATTTAGTCAGCATAAAGTGTACCATACAGGAGTCTATCTCTTTAAACTCATGTCATATTCAAAAATTCAAAAGGACCTATGCACCAGATGAGGCATTTTGCGCACCTCTACTGCCTCTGGGATGCTGGGACTCATCATTTTTAGGATCTCAAGGGAGGAACTTCTAAACAGTGGTAGTTGTAATAATGATTGTTTTGTGAAACCTAGATTGACCTCTGGCTATGGTGTATTGCACATGGGTCCTTCTGGGCCTTTGTTGGTGTGTCTTCTTCTACAGAGAGACAGAGAAGTGCTATTTTGAGAGACAAGGTCCCCTTGTGATTTGTATGCCTAAACATGCTGCACTTGTTCAGCATTTGCTCTAAGTCATGCACTGCTCAATTACATGGGTTATCTGATCATACTAGTCCACCATAGAGCTGCAATTAGCATCAAGGTTCTTCAGCAATAACATTGGGAAATGAGACCAACTGTGCATAGGGACAAGGTGTGAAGTACGTCCAAGTGAACCTCAGAACACTGAGAACACAGAAGGTCTTTCAACCCCTCCTCCCATGTTGGTGCACCCATCTGCAGGTGCTCTGTTTTGCATCGTCTCCCTACTCCTTTTGAAAAGTTTTCTATGTGGCCTCAAGCCCAGTAATATTTTTTGTTTGTTTTTGTGTTGATACTTCACAATAATTTGTGGGACTAACTTGTGGATGACACATTATTGATACATTCCTTTATTTTTAATGTGTAAAATGTGAAGTTGTTTGTCAAAGCTTAGCCCATGAATAACATAAGGAACTGAGACAGGAATAATTACAAAAGAACTGTACAGGAGTTGATATTACATTTCCAAGAATGCTGACAATTTCCCATCAGTTACAGAGTACTAGTATCTGGTTGAGTCATCCATGATCTTTGGGATAAACAGTGCAATTGTGGAGTTAGGAGTAGTAAACTGTAACACTATGGAATCAATGATAACTACTGAAATCTATGTCTATGCTAGGACATACATTAGAAATATGGGTATGTGTTGCATGCATATGAGTACCAAATAATCCACATGGTATCCCACAGAACTCCCTATAAATAAGTTGTGCAGCTCAGTAGGACGTCACTGTAGTTCATGATTAATTCCTTTGTGCTGCAGCAACTTACTGTAAAGTGTTTCCAGATTTGCAAAAAATATCTGAGTTTCATCTTTGGATAGACCTGAACAAAAGCCTGACACATGAGGTTCTCCAATACGGCTATGGCTATGGGTCACACAAACTGTATACCAAAATATTGTATAATCCAGGTGAGAGAAGGGATGTAATGCTGGTGACATTCATATCACATGCAACTCATTTCTCTCATTCAAGTGTTTGTCTCCAGGTGAGGCCCCACCTACTGTATGTCTCAATCCCTCTGCCCCCTGCTTGTTAAATTTGTTTTTAAAAGAAAATTGGTCACACTGTGATAATCAGTTTAATTTCTGGAGTAAATTATAAATGTGTGTATTTACCCAGAGGATTAATATTGTCATAGGAATAAACATCAGGTTACAAATAGTGAAGCACCTGGAATACAATCAGAAGGTTCATACAAGGCCTCAGACATAAGTTTGCAGAGTTACAAGAGCCCAGCATATCTTGAAGAAGACATCAGACGTGCTTGAAGCTTGAAAGACAAAGGCAATATTGTTATACATAGGTCAAAACAAAATAATGATTTCTGTTAGGGGAGTATTGAAAAAAATTGAAACTACCAGTAGGAGTGATATGTCTTTCTGCTCTGCTTAAACGGTTTCCTTGCCCTTATGATGTTGGCTCAAATAGTGTGACAAATTAATTGAAAATGCATTTTTTGGCTTTCCAGATGCCAGCATGTTACACATCAGGAAACTAATCTCTACATCGCTCTTTCTTTCTCTGTCTCTTTTGCAAGATGAGGTTACATTTACAGTATGTGTTTGTCTGATTTTGTTCTTTTCAGTCTGCAGAACTGCATCACTGCCACACAAGCAGCTCTCTATGAATGTTCAAGGTTACTCCAGAAGTGGAGACATCATCGTTGGGGGGATCTTCCCAGTTCACTATGGTAAGAATCCCCCTGATATCCTGTTTACAGAGCCTCCCAACATAATACCATGTGAAACGTAAGTAGTTTTTTAGAACTATTATTGCTACTTTTGCTTGTAATATTAGTGTTTCACCTGTTCCCAATGAATTTGATAGCTTTGAAATGAAAGGTTGTAATGTTGCTTGGGATATTGATTATGAATATCTACCTACAGTATCTATCTGCTTATCCATCTATCTATCTGCTTGTCTGTCTCTCTATAGCATCTATCTTAAATTAAAAATAGCATAGATTAGCTATGCTATGAAGAGTTTGGGTGTTGGAGCACTCACATTTATCTATTTGAATTCTTGAGGGGTATTTTGTACTTGGTTCAATATCTTTTTGAGAATGCAGAATGCCTAGTCATGTCTGCTCTTACTTATACTCTAGTAAGACAGTGACTGCAGTTGACATTTCTTTTTAAGTTTTGTCATAAACTGCATACTTGGCTGAACTGTTTATCTTAGAAGTTGAACAAGAATACATCTTGATACTTCCCAGCAAAGTGTACACACAAAGAAATAAAGTGTAATTGTTACTTTTAAAGCAGCAGTGCCACAAAATTGGGCCAAATATTTTACCCCACCATTTTCACTATGAATGATTCCAAGCATCTTCCAGTTTTATTTGATTGAGAACTTTTCTAGTTTCACCAAAATGTGAGTATTTTATAAATGTTTTCACTTAATTTTTCCTCAAGAAAAAAGGTGGCCATCACATTTGGCTTGGAAATAACATTGTAGACTTGGCAATGGTTAGGATCAAGAAAATAAACAAAACTCATGAGTGTTAGATATCCAAAGCCCCTGAAATGTCCATGTTGGTAGGGAAAAATGGGCACAAGTGAGTTTCCACTTGTGAAGTTGCAGTCACAGAATTTTCAAAGGTGGAGCTGGCTTACAACCAGCTCTATTATTTATGGCAGCTTACAGACGATTTTTCAACGCAGCTGCAGGGGAAAGCTATGCCTGGTGGAACCAGGCATAACATCTCCTGCAGCTGTGCCAGTTGAAAATACCAAACTCTACAGGTGGGGACAGTTTGTCCCACAGCATCGGCTGCAGAGTGGGACTTAGTTCCTGGGGGCTTTGAAACTCTAGCCCAGGGAGCGGAGCACAAGACGTCCCTAGAAAAGTAGATTTGGCAGGTATACTAATATTTGTATTGATTGTTGCTTTTTGGAAAAACATTGTTTCATTGCTCTGCTGCTCTAAAAAGGAATTGAGTGATCCATTAATATGCTTGGCCAAAATACGTCACAAGATTATACAGTAAATTGCTTTAATGCCCATTCAAATTCTGGATCTTATTTTAATAGGAAAAAATAGAACAATTTAATCAAAAAACCAGGATGACTTCAGCCTTTCTATACAACAAATTTGAATGTTAACTTATGAGGAAATGTGCCAACAGTTCACTTTTACAGAGTTCAGTTCAACAAAAGAAACAGCAGGGTATCAGGGGTATATGTGTCCAACGTTTTGTGCATGTCCATGCATTTAATAACTGACCATCCCATGATTTAGCAGATGCATATGCATGAAACATCAAATCTCTTGACCTCCAATGCCCTGCTGTCTCTTTTGCTGCACTGAACTCAGTAAAAGTTAACTTTTGGCAATTAACTCATAAGTCAGCATTTGACTTTGCTACATGGAAAGGCTGAAGTTAGCTCATTTTTTGGTTTTTAATTGCATTGTGTTTACTATGTGCATCAGCCAGTCAAAGTGCAGTCCTTTTTTGTGCTTTGAAAAAAATCTGTTTTTACAGCAAGTCATGTTTTAAATTCAATAAAACACTCTAGGGTGTGCTTTACAGTATTTTGATGCACTTTACAGGACATAAGACACTTGGCTATGCCTTATGCCTCAACATCCCTCAGCACCCTCTGGCATGTTATGCTTTAATGCACACCCTGAAGTGTATTTTTGCTTATATAATACACTCTAGGATGTGTGGGGCTGGCAGAATAGCCCAGAGGTTAGAGTAATGAGTTGTGAATGAGCTTAGTACTTCCAGCAGACATACCTGAGTTTGATTCCCACAACCTCCAATTGCATACTCTGTGACTCTGAACAAGTCACTTATCCTCCTCAGTGCTCCCAAGTCTCCCCTGAAAACAAGTACCTGTGCCTAGTGGGTCTTACTTGGTTACCAAAGAATAAAATAAATAAACAATATCATTGGAATAGCACCACTTTTCAGGTGGTTGAAAGCCCTCGGCTATGCCTCATGCCATACAATGCACATGATAATACACACCATGTTACATACTATTGCTTGAGGATGCCATTTGATGTACTTTGCAAAGAACTTTATAGAAGGTGTTACTTATGCCATTTTTTTACAGATTTAAATATTTTATATTTAGACAGTCATTGTAATGGTTAAAAAAATAGCATAACAAGAAAAATGATCATACGCAAGTTAAACAATAAATATATTTTCAAGGTTCATAAGTATATCAAAGGTTCATTCTAAGAACATAAATGGACACTGATTAATTGTTTGACTGATTTATTCTGAGTCTGATTTTAACAGCACATATAAAATATCTAACTAACGTGTTAGCTGATTTGATATCCCAAAGAGATAATAGTTGCTCCAAAAAATCAAAAATTGCAGCATGATGTATATGCAATGCTTCACAAATAATTGTTTTGTTGTGGGATGGTGTATGATGGACACAATATAGCAATGTGATGCAGACTTCCTATATGATCTAAATTACATGGGCAATTTAGATTTGGATTTTTGTTTTCTCTTTTTGTGTATCTTATGTCCAGGTTTTTTGAATGGAATAACTTGTATCTAGTGATGGTTATGATGCGGCTATCTTCAGGTTTTAGTGGCAAAAAGGTATGGTTCAATGCAGTGAATGGTTTTATGCATTGTGTACCACGGAGCCATGCCTATTGTCTTAACATCACAAATATCACTAGTTCTAGCCTTCTCAAAAAATTTTTCCAATGTATAATTCATAACTCAGGGCTGTTCAAATGCCTCTTGCAGTGTCACCCCAAAGATGGAGTAACTGTAGCTCTGCTCAAATTTCTATTAGAGCCTTGAGCCAAGGCAATAAAATATAATGAGAATGCAAACATTTTTTTTTCTTTAAGGCTTATATAATGCATTGTGTCTGGGGGAGCATGTAAGTCTCAATCAGTAAGAAACCAAAAGATATGTCACTATAAAATTGATCTTAATTCTTCCCAATTCAGATGTTACCATTATGCCTTGAACTGATTGCAGGGCACTTGACAGTAAATGCTAAAATGAAGAGAGCGGAAGTTCAGAATCACAGGTTTAGATGTATTCTCGGGTTTCTGCTCCATATAAGGCAAAGGGGTTCACCTTCCTATCCCTTGCTTTTCATGTAATGAGAAGGGAAGGACCACCTTACTTTCTAATAAATTTGAGGAGAGCTGCTTTATTCTGATCAAGTTTGTTTTCTTTGAATGGCAAAATGACATGTCCCTTTGCCGTTGTAAAAAATTATGATCCCTAAATAAACATAACTTTTTACCACTTCTAGTTCAACATTATTAAGAAACCCTGCAGAGCTTTTCCTAGCAGAAAACACTATTATTTCTTAATACATGAACCTGAAGTTTATGTTTTGAACGTAAGTCATGAAATGTATGGTGTTTACCCGGGAGTCCTATAAGTGAGAGGGAAAAAAATATTATATCATAGAAACATAGAAAAAAGACAATGGAAGGAGATCAAGGGTCCATCAAGTCTACCCATGTGTTCCTTGGACCTTCTCAGATCCCAGGACCTAACTCCTAATTCTGCATTATGCCTCCTACCGTTTCAGTTGCTTTTGATCATACTTTAGCCTTGTCCCACCCCGGCTTGAATGATGTCACAGATTTTGCTTACACTACCTCGGCTGGCAGTTTATTCCATGGCTCCACAACTCTTTCTCTAAAAAAATATTTCCTAAGCTCCCTCTCAAAGCTCCCCCCCTCAGCTTCCACTCATGCTATCTAGTGTTAGAGTCTGAGACTCTGTTGAACAGGTCCAAGGATGGCACCTTATTTATTCCTCTCAGGAACTTGTATGTTTCAATCATGTCTCCCCCTCCTTCCTTGTCTTCAGCGAGAACATATTTAATGCTTCCAGATGCTCCTCGTACGAGTGCCCTTACAGGCCATAGATCATTTTGGTTGCACTTCTCTGAATAGCCTCCAGCCTGTTTATATCCTTTTTCAGATGTGAACTACAAAACTGGACACAGTACTCCAGATGGAGCCTTACCAGGGACCTGTAGAATAGTAGTATTATCTTCTTCCTCCTGCTGTCAAATCCCCTCCCTATGCACCCCAGCATTTTGTTGGTCTTGCTATAAGCTTTTGTTGAATTGGTTTGTCTGTTTAAGGATGCTGCTTATGAAGACACCTACAGTAGGTCCTGTTCTTCATGCATGGTGCTGAGCTGAACTACATTGAGGTGGTACTCCGTCCTTGGGTTCCCTTTACTCAGATGCATCACCTTACTTTTTTTGCATTGAACATTAGCTGCCAGACTTTGGATCATCTTTCCAGTCTCTGTAGGTCTTTTTTGTAGATCCTTTACTGCCTCCTCACTGTGAACCCTTCCTCCTAACTTGGTATCATCTGTGAATGGGAAATTTTGCCCTGAACATCTATGCTGATGTCACTGATAAAGACATCAAACAGGACTGGCCCAAACACTGAGCCTTGGGGCACATCGCTTGTGACCACGCCTTCATCAGACCTCGCCCTGTTGACCACTGCTCTCTGTTTTCTGTCCATAAGAGAAACATCTACCGTTCTGACTATGCACTTGGTGCCCCCAGGTCCTCCAACTTTTTCAGCAGGTGGTTGTGCAGCACCAAATCAAAGGCCTTACTGAAACTGAAGTAGAAGAGGTCCACAAGGTGGCCTCTGTCTAGCTGCCTAGTGACCCAGTCAAAAAATGTGATTATGTTTGTTTGGCATGACCTTCCAGCCATGAACCCATGCTGCCTGTCATCCTGCAGACCATTCTTATCTAGCTATTCTACCAAGTCTTATTTTATTAAGGTTTCCATCAGTTTCCCCACTACTGATGTAAGGCTGACTGATCAGTAGTTGCTTGCTTCCTCCAAACTCCCTCCCTTGTGGAGAGGTACCACATCAGCTATTCTCCAGTCTCTCAGCACTACCCCTGTCGGAAGTGATCTGCTGAATAAATGTGCTAAGGGACCTACCAATTCACTTGATAGCTCCTTTAGCACCCTCAGGTGTATTCCATCAGGCCCTGGTGACTTGACATGTTGGCATAAGCTAATGCTGGGCAGGCATTACATATAATGGAGGGTAAGTGGAAGTTACAGTAGTCTAGCCCTTGTAAATATAATGTATTACTTATACATATTATATACAGTATATAATTTGCATAAAATGGGTAGAACAAAATCCTGCTCTACCAGTGGTGGAAGCACATCACATGACCATACATTATTATCCAATGACTGCATGCCTGTACCTTTTTCAGGCATTTGTTCCTATTTATTAATTTTCTGCCCATTTTATAAGTGCAATGACACACTTCAGAGTGTGTAATCGCACTTACTGAGTTGTACTGTATACGTGCAGTTCTCCTGTACTTGCTGTTTTCTGTTGTTGCTGACTCTAAACTCTTTGTATATAGGCTCTGTCTAAAGGGTTTTATGTGAAATATATAAATATGCATTTGAAGGCACTCAGCTTTTGCACCTGAGCTGTGTGTTTGTCAGAGCGCAACCCCAAACGCTGCTGCATGTTATCACTTCCTTATGTAAGTTTGAAAAAAAAAACAAATTGTAAGTCCAGGTCAACATTGTTATACCAAACATATTTGATATTTTCATCCTAACTGAGTTCATTAAAGCAGGTTGAGTGTGACGTATGCTCTATATTCCTCTGGCCATTAGTTATTTGAACACTAGAGCACTTCTTCATTTTGGGGAAGTTGATGTATTCCTTAAAGATAAAAGAACACCTTTTTAAATACAATGTATGATTTTTTTCAGGTTCCATATAGACTATTATCAGATACTTCAGGCAATGATCTTTACCATCTGGGAGATCAATGCCAACATGAGCCTTTTACCAAACATCACTCTTGGCTCTCGGGTTTATGACTCCTGTGATACAGTGGCGGGCGCTCTTCTGGGAACCATGTGGCTGCTTACTGGTCAGCATCAGAAACCAGTGCCCAATTACTCTTGTGAAACCATCCCTCCTGTTTCTGCCATACTGGGGGAGTCAAGATCATATATATCTATCCCCATGGCTAGAATGTTGGGGCTCTACAGATACACACAGGTAATTTTAGTTTTCAAGACCACTCTCTGCCTACGTGTTCTTCAGTCACTGGTCCATGTTATGGTAAAATTTCGTAAATGCACTGTACATTTTTATTCTATTTTCTCTTTCTTGTAAGATGTCCATTCCATTATAAGTCTGCTTTAGCTTTGTTAGATGCCTAAAACTGAATTAGATGCACAAAATAAGTGATTTAATACCTTTAAATGGACCAACAAAGTTTTACAGAAAATGAACTTTGAGCTTTTGAACTCACAAGGTTCTTCAGAAAGAAAATGGCAGGTTTCTGAACAAGCACATTTTGAAATAACCAGAGCGTAAACATTTTACACATGAATGTGACAGATTAGTGAAGTAATTAGATAAGAGCAAGAGCCAGAGATGAGAAAACATTCTTAAAAACTTTAGTTCTGTGTAGGTCAAATGTCACAGAAGGAGTGTTATGTAGAAGGAGTGCCATAAATAAACTGATCCATTTTAGAGAAGTAATTAGCTGGGATGGAAAACTTAGAGATAAGGAAAACTCCACAGAAATTAAACTGTGTTAAGGTCAAATGCCAAAAAAATAATAATGCTATGCAGATGTAATGTTGTCCAATGTTCAAATCTTACTAAAGACTAGAAAAAACTGAACATTGTGTGTGTGTGTGTGTGTGTATGTGTGTATCCCTCCACATGCAAGCCCTTCCCGGAATTAGAGGCTCACTCCAAATACATTTTCAGTGCTGGCACTGGATATACATATTTCTGTCTATACCTATGCGTTCATTTATCAGTATCATTATTGAATACTAGCTTGCAGTGTTTAAGCATGTACTGCCTATAACCTTGTGTTCATTAGTCAATATTATTTGTGAACATTAAAGCTGTAACCTAAAACAAAACCACCTAGTAAATGGGACTCTGTAGCCCTAATGGTGTCAGTGTACCAACATATGCCTGTATAAAAAAACTACATTTTCTACTACTAAACAACAGATCTGCATGTGTAAATTTAAAACCTATGAGATCCCCACCCACCAGTTAGAAGCAAGCATATAAGTACACAGTTATCTAGACTAGGTGGGACCATTATCTATCTAGGCATCTTATAAACATGTAAAAATAAATATCTAGCCATGTAATGTACCTAAAGCAAATAAAAAACAAAACATTTCAAGTGGTGTAATATGTCATGAAACTCATGTCCTGATACATACCATCCTCCACCAAGTTCAAAAGGAAAATAAGCTTAACTTCACGTGCTCTCCTATAGAGTGTATTTTTGAAATAGCCTTCGAGAATCAAGACAAAGAGGCCAGAGATAGAATGATCAAACTGTGAGAAATGCCATCCCACTGGTTTTTCAATCTTTTTCATTGTAATATCATGTCTGTGTGAGTTTGTACGGGCCCGAAGACCTGTATGCGGACATTTCTTGCATTGGATATAATAAACAACATTCTGAGATGAGACGCACATGTATAACTACCCTGTATCTTGAATTGTCTGTTTTGGGGTGTGTTGATAAAATTTGAAGTGGAAATGTGCTCACATGTCTTACATCTAGGATTATTGCAGGGTCTTGTGCCACCCAGTATTCTGTTGTTTTGGTCAGGAATAAGTTTGCTCCTGACAATCAGGTTGGATAAATTGAGTGGTTGTTTGAAAAACAGTAGAGGTAGTTCTTGGAAAATACATTTCAGGATGTCATCTTCACTATATATTGGTTGGAGGACCTTAATAATTTTACGTATTGACTCCAGAGCTGTGTTGTATATGACAAGTTACAACCAAGGGTATCTGGTTGATGAAAGTTTTCTCCTTGTATTGTAGTAGTTGTTCTCTTAGTATCTGTGTAGCATGTTCCACCACTCTGTTAATTGCTCTAGAGGAATGCCCCTGTCCAATACATTTTTTTAGCATGGTCATGTGTTTATCTCTGTCCTCCTTGCTTGAACAGATATGGTGATATCGAAGCGCTTGTCTGTACATAACAGATTTTTAATGTGCCTAGGGTGATTGCTGTCTCTGTGTAAGTACTTTTGTATGTCTGTTGGTTTCCTGGAAATACTGGGCTGCACGGTTCCATTTTTGATGCTAACTGTGGGGTCCAGGAAATTCACACTAGTGTCAGAGTACTCCAGGGAGAGTTTAATGGATGGGTGGAGTTTGTTAAGTGGGGTTTTCCTTAGCTCTATGTTGTGCATCACAGCAAGTTACTTATCTCTAAAACTGATCAGTTAATTTATGGCACTCCTTCTACATAACATTCCTTCTGTGACATTTGACCTACACAGAATTAGAGTTTTTAAGAATGTTTCCTCATCTCTGGTTCTGTTCTTATCTAATTACATCATTAATCTGTCACATTCATATGTAAAATGTTTAAGCACTGGGTGCTTTAAAGTATGCTTTTTCAGAAATCTGACATTTGATTTCTGAAGAAGAACCTTGTGGGTTTGAAAGCTCAATTTTTTTCTGCAAAACTTTGCACGTCAGTTAAAAGGTATTAAATCACCTATTTTGCACATCTTATTGTACAAGGACCAATACAGCAACAAACATTTTTTTAATTGAACTAGAATGCCTTCATTATTGCTGCCCCAGACTTTTCCTATTGAGATATTGTAACAGGCATCCACTCACTAAACATAATAATTGTTCTTGTATTTTACTAATGTGTGGCAAAAAGATGACATTATGGCTGGAACCCACCAAAGTTTCATGTCCCGAATAAAATCAAGTATTTAACGTCACATGTGTAACACCACATTTCATCAGATGTTTTCATCCCACTCAAATCACCACTGTGGACAATGAATGTAACTAGACTAGAGGTGCATATTGGTCACTCTTTCCATACACATACATCACATGATGTAAATAACACCTGCATGTCACCACACAACCTTCAATCCAGTCCAAACCATGTTAACTCATGTAATGCTCATCTGAAAGATCTCTGAGCACTGTACAGAGTAAAAGTATCAGATAAAGTATGAAACATAAGGATGTACCTCATTACAGCACATATTATGCATCACAAAATATTTACAGATCAAATAAAACATCTTATATACAGTACTTAAAACTTTAGAGTCAAGGATTTGAACAAAAAGCCAAGTTTCAAGGAAGAATCTGTGCAAGATCCGTCTACTATGAGTTTGTTGACCTAAAATTAACTGGAGGGCAATTCCAAAAATGGGGGCCTGTCTCCATTGATAATCAAAAGCCTGAGTAAACAACTATGTTTTCAAGGCAGATTTACAACTTTCAGTTGAGTTTGCTGACCTTAAACTTACCAGAAGTGTGTTCCATAAGGTAGGGGCTCTAACCCCAAAAACCTAACCACCAACCATCTTAAGGCTGGATTTAGGTATTGCCAGCAGCTTAAGATTTGCCAGTCAAAGCACTAATAGGACAATGTTCTATAATTAAGTCTGAACAATTACAACCTTATGGGAAAATATTATTTCCTTCTTTGTGACAGATGGGAGTGGGAAATAAACTGTATTTAGCCTCTTATTCATGTCTTAATAGTATTTTTTTCTTTTGTTGTTTTACTTTTCTTATTTAATTTTTATTTATTATTGAAACAGTTCAGAAAAATGCTTACCTTAAAATTATGATCCTTTTTTTTCTTTCTGTAAAAAGAAAAAGGATTGTACTTTTAAGGTGAAACCTTTTTGATATACAGTTGGTGATTGGGTCTTTATCCAATACCTCAATATGTAGTATGTTTAGCTTGTATTTGAACATACTACTCCCTAAAAGGAAGTTTTTGTTAACACATGGAAGGAGGGCTGGGCAAATTGCCCCAGATTTTTAACAATCTTCTCATCTGTTTATAATCCTTTGTTTAACATAACTTTTTTGTGACTCTGATGAACTAGCTGGCATCTTAAACTGCTCCCTGACATTATGATGTACTTGAGGACATTAGGGCTTACCCCAGGTCACAAAGCATTAAGCTCTAAAATGTAGAGCTGGGCCAAATTTTTATTACAGTATTCATGCAAAACTGAGCAAGAAGACTGATTTCATATTTGCAAACATTTCATGAAATTGTGTCAGAACCTGATGTCATTTTTTCCAAAGTTTTTTTTATTCAAATAGTGCCATTTTTTCCCAAAGTGACCATTGTAACAATCTGGGTTCTTAAACATGGACAAGTTCAGCAAATATTGCTATTGTTGTCAATTTGTGCAATTGAAAATGTGATTTTTAAAAAATACCCAATTTCAGTCAAATTGTCCTTTGTAAATACACTGTTCTAATTTGAGAAACTGCATGACATTACTTAAAATTGGCACATTTTCATGAACAGTGCATGAAACCGATTTTCTAATGTCACCCGGCACTACTTACATGGTGAACAAAAGCATGGCACCCATATACATTGACCAGGAAACAAAAATGAACAGAAGAGCTCAATAACGGGTTTGAAAAGGAACACATAATAATGTATATAAAAATGTTTTTTTTTTTTGTTAAATAAACTTTTTTAGACCACAACATTCACTATTTGTGTTTGGTTTTATTATAGTAAGCAACAGTCACTGATTTTTTTAGAGCTGAGCGTCAATATCCTAAAATGTGATTACCGTGGACTCCTCTTAAGCTGAAGAAGTTTTTAATGAATTCACTGATAACAATGGTTTAGATAAAAAAGACTTTTGTTTTACAGTAATTTGAATTTTGTTTTAATTAAAAAATTCAGCCGGTGTTGGGTTGACCTTAATAACAAAACACATTTCAAATGACGCATATACTCACAATATTTGTTTTCTTTATTTAAAATTTGTTGGGCAGCAAATGTACACTGAGCTAAAGCTTGTTTTCAGGTGCAAACCAGGAAGGGGGGGTGTGCAAAAGGGAGACATGCAAACAAAGTTCCAAAAGTGTAAAGAACATCAATAATTATAAACAATCATATGGTTATACATTCCAAAATTTGATATACTATCCTTAGTGGAATTCAATAATGGAGTAACCTTTGGATAGCCCTATAATATGTTCAAGAGAAGCAGGATAATTTTCACCTTAGCCGCTTGTCTACTTATTCGAGTTCATAAAACCCATTTTGGACAATTTAATCAGTACAAATAATTATTAGATAATATTTTAAAGTGAGCAAGACAATCATGATCACATTTATGATAAGTGAGACAAATTGTTTAGTTTATTAGTTTATTAAGTGGCAAAAGAAGGGAAAGTGACCTGCCACCCAACAGATTAAGGTAAAACATATGAAACCAAATCCCAAATCTACATTTATAATGCAAAGGGTTCTGCTAGATGCAGTTATCTGCCTAACTTGATTTCAACACCTCTTTCAAGGGTTTGGTTCACTGTGCTTAACTCTGTTATAGCTAGTTTTATTTGGTATGATATGACACTTCAGTATGCCAATGAGATCTTATCTGTATAAACATCATTTACTAGCCTAAAATAGCTAATGTGAAATTATACTTTGTTAAAGATTTGCATTCAATAAAGCCAGATGTGGATCATCATTTTTTTAATTTATTTTATTTAAACATTTGGTAATGGGAAAGGCACACTGAGCCGAGGTTCATTTCCAGGTATGACCTGGGAAAATGGAATGTAGGGTATAATACACAAAATACATTAAATACACAAGATGCAATAAAATACAATGCAATCAGCATAATTAATGAGGTGGCAGTACAAACCACATGACAATATAAACAGAAGGAAAGCTACAACGCAGATATTTGAATTAATACTCTCATTTGTGATGGCAGATAGATAATAAAAGCTGAGAAATCTACGGAGTCATCCTCTTTATTTTACTGCCCACTTAATAAGCAAGCAGAGGGAGCATGTGTAGCCTAAACCCAAGGATGCTGTGTCCTGGCCCAAAAATAATAACAACAAAAGAAAAAGTGGTCCAGCACCAAACAGACCACAGGGAAATTGTTGACGCCAACTCCAAAATCTGTATTTATAGCACAAAGAGTTTACCCTGTAGTGTGGAGTGCTTTAACAGAATGAGATCACCACCATCAATAAAATCACAGGTAAGCTAGCAAGCACAGACTGGTCAGTGTTATATCATGGTGGGGACATTAATGAAAATCAAAAATGTGTTAAAGGAAAGACTGGTTGAGTACCTTGAATCCAGTGGGTTACAAGACCACAGGCAGCATGGATTCACGGGGAGAGGTGGTCAGGGTCATGAAAACAAGGAATCTGATGGATTTCTTTGACTGGGTTACCAGGAAATAGATATGGGGAAGGCAGTGGATGTGGCCTAGCTGGACTTTAGCGGGGCCATGAACACTGTGCCGCACAGGAGGCTGATAAAGAAACTGAGCAGCTTTGGGGTGGGATCCAAAGTGGTGAATTGGGTTAGAAACTGGTAAACAGATAGGAGACAGGGGGTGGTAGCAAACCACACTCACTCGACTGATGGAGGAGTTACCAGCAGGGTGCCACAGAGCTCAGTACTGGGACCCATCCTCTTTAATGCCTTAATAAGTGACATTGCCGAGAAATTTAAACTGGAAGGAAAGATATGCCTTTGTGCAGATGATACCAAAATCTGAAACAGGGTGGACTCTCCGGAGGGGTGGAAGAATGAGAAGGGATCTGGGAACCTCAAGGAGTGGTCTAAAGCATTGCAGTTGGGGTTCAATGCCAAAAAGTACAAGATCGTATTCCAAGGGCATGAGAACCCTGGTGCTGAGTATAGAATGGGGAAATGTACTGACTCTCATTAAACATGAAAAGGATCTGATGTGACCTCAAGGTGGCTGGGCAGTGTGACAAAACAGTGAGTAGGGCTAGTGCAATGCTGAAGTATGTGGGGGTATGTCCAGTCCAGAAGAGGGCAACTAAAATGGTGCTGGGATTGGACAAGAAACTCTATGAGGAGAGACTGAGGGATCTCAAAATGTACAGTACACCCTGGAAGAGAGGTGAGGGAGAGGTGACATGATAGAGACCTAAAAGTACATCACAGGGGTGAAAAGGGTGCAGGAAGGAAGTCTCTTTAAACGTGAAGGTGCACCAGGACCAAGAAGCATGCAACAAATCTGGAGGGGGGGAGTTTAAGAGAGATGAGAGGAAATATTTATTTACTTAAAGGGTGGTAGAAGCCTGGAACAAACTATCAGCAGAAAGAGTGGAGGCAAAAACAGTGGGGGGTTTAAAGCATGCATGCATGGAATAGATATAGGGGTATAGTAGAAAATGGGTAGGAGGAGGGAGGGTTGCCAGACACCAGTTAAAGTTTCTAGAGACAGATTAGGGAGAGAACATCTGGGCAGGCTGGGTGGCCCAAATAGTGTTTTTCTGCCTAAAAATCCTGTTTCTGTATGGAAGCACAAAGATACAGATACAATTTAGCAGCATGGTAAAATTTCAAAACTACAATGGTCTTCTGGAGATAATATTACCGTGCCATATGAGCAGGGCAAAGAATTCAAAAAATGATTAAGGTGCTGTCCCACACTTTATTCCAAGTTGTGAGTCCCATGGTTTCCCTCATGGATGTTTCCCATTTGGCCTGTCTAACTTCTAAAGCTGCTTGATAACCCTGCGGCTGCTGTTCTGGCATCTTGGAGGTTACACCACAGCTCCCGTTTTACCACACAATATACTAGTTGCATCATATAATGTACTGGTCTCACAGAATGCTCTCTATTTTCTGGGATAGATAGGTAGTGGCTAGTGGTGTGCAAAGTTACACATCTTCCCTTCTCGTCACAGATAATTTTGCAAATGTGCTCAAATTCGTGAATTTAATCCTCATGGTGAATTTGCAATCCACAATGCAGCCTGACTTCTTTGATGGCGGATTTGATAACTTCACTGGTGGAGTGGGTTCCACAGGCAAAGTTTGCAAAGTACCATGAGGTTGAAGGAACAAAATCACTTTGAAAAATATATAGAGTGCCTTGTGCAGCTAGATTTCTGTTGTTTGCAGATGTATTTAGTTTGAAGTAGATGCTTTAGGCAGGATTCACTAAAGGGAAAGAAGGACCCGCAGCTGCGGGAAAACCTCAGCGCTAGTGGGACTCCACCTGAAAAGCCGCAGGTCGTCCGCAGCTGTGGGTATTCACGAAGGTGAAGCCAGGGTGCGACCGGCTTCACGGAATATGGCAACCTACAGATGCTGTTGCCATGGACAGCACTGCAGCTGCGGGAGGCTGCTACGGGCATCAGAACCCACCATAGCACCCTCCGCAACTGCTGCAACTGTGAATGGCTACTGCTGCAGCTGCGGGCGATTCCAGTCTGCAACAGCAGTTGTGGAGGGGAACTTTAAAATTCCCTCATCATGAATCCTGCCCTTTGTTTTGTTTAGTGAAGCAGTGCTTTGTGTGTGGGGGGAGGAGGAGCTGTTTTTGCTAGCAAGCAAGGCAAACCTGTGAGCAGTTTGAGCACTAATCTTATTTGTTTTCTGCAGTCTTTCTTCTTAATGATTTTTGTCTGAAGTATATGATTTATTATATGTCAGTAGCATAGTTTACGTGTTTAAGTGATATTATTTTGCTAAGTCTGTTACACTTTTGATTGTAGTCCTTCTGTGTAGTTAATTAAAGAGCTAGTAGAACCAAAAACAGGCAAACAGGAAAATTATACACATTTTAAGTAGTTAGTTGTAGCTTTCTATTTCTAAAATATTTTTCCTTTTCCTTTTTGTTCATCAGAAAGTTTTGTTTTATTTGATAATATTGTGCTGGATGTGTAGAATAGCTCTTTGTCTGGCAGCTGACCTATCAGTCTTTAGTTCCCCTACTACATCACCTGCATTGTGATCTCATTGACAATGACACCACAGAAGACTGAACTGGCAGCACGCAGTGGCTGCTTCTAAGCAGCAATGATGTCACAGTAAGTGAGATCGTAATGTTGATGATGTAGTGGGTGGAACAGAGCTAGATATGCCAGTTCACAGGCAGAGTGCTGTTCCACACAGGTCACCTACTAACAAAAGGTAAACCATCTTCAACCACACAGAAAAAAAAGTACCTCAGATATAAAAGATAATGGTTGAGTGCTTTTAAAAACTAAAATTAGTCTTAGGCAGTACACTAGTTGTTTAAGGGAGTGATTTATTGTAATACTCACGGTCACTTATTTAGAATTACCCCAGTCCTGATGTTGTATGTCTTGTTAATCCCACATCTACCTCATCCAAGATAAGGTGACAAAGGAGAAAGAAACTCCCTACTAGAATTTTTTAATTTTTTTAAATCTTCATTCCCCCTATCAGTCTTCATCTAGATGAAGTATAATGCAGAACATGACTAAGTTTAGGGATGGTGTCTCATACAATTGCAAAAAAGAGCCCTAGCTCACAGCACTGAGATAAAGGCACACTTTCAACCATATAAAGTTGTACCAAAGCTCCCAGTGGGTGGGTGGGCTCCCAGTGTGCCACATTAATGGGGGAAGGGGGATACATGCTGGCATGAGGATTGAGCACCCCAATATCGGCAGGGAACAGAGAATGGAGGGTGCGGGTCGGGCATCAGTGGGGGGGAGCTAACATTTCAGTTTGCTGTCCTGCTGCATGCCTGGTTGGAAGGGAGGGGGGACTGCCACTGCAAGATGAACCTGCCCCTGTTTGCAGTGGCAGATTTCTTTCAAGTGCGGCGCTCAATCTGAAACTGCCATCATCAGCAGCATCAGCATTAATTGCTGACAGAGGGACACGCCCATTAAAGTGTCCGCTGCATTAGCCACAACACTGCCACACCTCTGCAATGCTCTGCTATCTCAATATGTTTCTTGTGCACTGCACGCAAGCAAACATAAAAATCAGTCAACATTTCAGCTGATAAAATCCCACCTAGACATTTGTGCTGCTTTGAAACAGTGCAGCTCATTTAATATGGAAAGTGCCTAATTGTGCATAAACAGGTATACTTCATTAAGCAAACTCTCCTGTTGAGTGACAACATATGGATATTTCAAAAACTTTTGTGACCACAGTAGTCAGCAAGTAGTTAGCATGGTGGTTCTATGGGGAAGGGGAGGACAGCTGCTACACAGCTATTACCGACATGTGATAACCTCGAAGTCTGCTGTGACTGCTATCTAAAGTAGGGTTTACCAAGCATGGGCTTCCTGCCTACTTATTCCAGCAATGCCAGTGACTCTCCTGCCAATACCCCCCATTCCCTCAATAATCAGTAAACAGTAAGGGCAATAACAGTGTACATTGTTAAGCAAAAGACACTTATCAGAAGATATAAAAAACATGACAGCTAAAGGGGAGGTTCTGGTGATGGGAGACTTCAACATGCCGGATACAGATTGGTCAATACCAGCAGGAACATCTGCCAGAACTAGATACATAGTGGGTTCCCTGCAGGGAAGGGCCTCAAACAACTGGTACAACAACCCACAAGAGACAGGGCTATCCTAGATCTAGTACTGACTAACAGGGAAAGGATCACATATCTACAGGTAGAAGACCACCTGGCAGCCAATGATAATCGCATGGTATGGTTCAGTTTGGCCACTAGAACTAATCATCCCATTCCAAGGCAAAAATATGGGACTGGAGGAGCTGACTTTGATAAGATGGCCAACAGAGTTAAGTTAGCCCTGGCAAGAAGAAATACAGGTCAGGGGGTACAGGCAAAGTGGGCAAGCATTAAAGATGCAATACTTGAAGCAACACCCCATTGTGTTAGGGAGAAAAGCAAGAGCAAAAGAAGGAGGAAACCACTTTGGTTTTCAGAAACAGCAGCAGAAAAGGTCAGAGCCAAAAGGCTGGCCTTCAGGAAATATAAGGGAACGTAGCGAGACAAAGATAGGGAAGCATACCAAACTTCCCTAAGGGAAGCAGGAAAGGCAGGCAGGCAGGCAAAGGCCCAAACTGAGGAAACACTAGCACAAAATGGTAAAAGAAGGGGACAAGACTTTCTATAGATACATTACTGAAAGGAGAAAGTCCACAGGGGGTGTTGCTAAGATCAAAGAGGATAAGATGAAGTGTGTGGAGAGGACCAAGGAAAAGCATCTATCCTAAATAGATAGTTCTGCTCGGTATTTACCGAGGAGAAGGTAGGGCAGGGCCCACAGCTCAGCACCATGGGCACAGGTGGAAGGGAGGTGTGCACAAGTCTCTTCACAAAAGAAAGTCCTACAAGAGCTCGCTATGCTTGGCAGAAGACACCAGGAGAAAGGACTGCCGTGTGACTGGACTTCTCTGCTGGGACTAAAATAGAAGAACTTTTGTATTTGACCTTTAATTAAGGGTAAAAAAACTAAGATACAAAAAAAAAATGTGTGTTTGGGTTAACTGAACTGAATGGGTATCTGAAGAGTTATCTAGGTGTACATATCAGGTGACTGAAAGGATTTAACTGCTGTGAGGTTTAAATTACTTGTAGAAAGATCTGGTAAGTAGGGGGAGTGGCTTAGCTAGAAGGAAGCTACATTTAAAGACTGCCTTAGAAAGATTTTGCTAGTAGCTTGGCAGAAGACACCAGGAGAAAGAACTGCTGTGTGACTGGACTTCTCTGCTGGGACTATATTGCCCTCCTTCCCCACCCAAAGCTAGTTCTATTTTTATAGGCACAGGATTTGACTGACAACAGGAACTTCCTGTTTAGGGGCAGGAAGTGAGTGATAACAGAACCACCAAGGACACACCATCCTAGAAGGGCAAGAGTAGCTCTCCGGCCCCCTCTAGCTGCTGGAGGTCCGCCTCTGAGCAAGTAAGTGGTCTACTGCGAAATATAGGATATTCTTGTCTCAGAACAGGACAATCAGGAGCTTAAAGGGCACACAGGCAGAAAGTAAGGAGAGAAAGAAAAAACAGAGGAAAGAGTAAGGATTGCAAACAGTTAAGGGGCCAGAAATAAGACATGATTGGAGTGGTGCAGTGCAGTGGCTGTGGAGCAGCAGTCTTCCGGGAGATGTTCTGGAGGATGCGGTGTTATCCCATCTGCAGGCACCTCTCTGGGCTGAGGGAGGAGGTTGCTCATCTCCAGGCTGAGTTGGCCAGGATTTGTGGGACCTCCTCTTCCATCCAGGGACCACCAGTGCCACTGCCGTTGCCTCAGAGGTTGCCAAGAAAGAGGAGCGGTTGGACCACAGTGGGCTCAGGGAGGGTGAAGGTGGTAGAACAGAGGCATCCCTCCCATTGTACCTCTCCACAATTCCTATGCCATTCTGGCAAAGTGTGGTTCCTCTATGGAGGCACTCACAGTGGAGACCAAGGAGGATGCTGGGAACCTCCACAAAGGAGACCCACATGGGGGTGGCAGGGGACCCTGCAGGGAAGGAAACAACTCCTGGTGGGGAACTCCATTGTTAGGAAGGTAGAACTGGGGGAGGAAGGGGAGAGGGAGGTAAGGTGCCTGTCTGGTGCCATGGATTGGAGGGACAGGGAGCGAATCCTCAGGATTGCCGGAGCAGCTGCACAGGGGAGGGAGCTGGATGTCATTGTCCACCTAGGGACAAATGACCTGGCTAAGAAAGGGATTAGAGAAGTGCAGGAAGAGTTTGTGGAATTGGGAGGGGCCTTAGTCAAGTAGCACACACGGTAACCTTCTCGGAGGTGCTACCCATCTATGGCATAGGAGAGGCTAGGGTGTTCCGCACCATGGGATTCAATCAGTGGTTGAAAACTGGTGTGGAGCCTCAGATTTGGCTTCATTGGGGACTGGGGGTCCACCTGGAGTGATGCAAGCCTATACTGGCATGATGGGCTGCATCTGTCCGGGAGGGGAACCAGAATCCTAGGTGATAGGTTTAAATGCTTCATTGGCAAGCTTTTAAACTAGCCAAGGGGGGAGGCACTGGAAAGGAGCAGGAAAATCCTAGCCCCCCAAATAATCACGGTAGTAAGTGCGGCAAACACCAACATAGAGGTGTCGATAGGGAGAAGAGCAGGGGTAAATGGAGAAAGTGACAAAGGCAAGAAGGACAGGGATGGGGCAAAAGGGAGTAAGGCCATCAGGAAATGGAGGGTAATGAGTACCAATGCCCGTAGTCTGGGCAACAAGCTCCCTGAGCTGATGGCCTTAATGGAAGAGGGATGCCTGGATATCGTAGTAGTCACAGAAACATGGTACACAGAGAACCATGACTGGGATGTTAACATACCAGGGTACATAACCTACAGGAGAGACAAGCAGGGGAGAAGAGGGGGAGGAGTAGCTCTCTACGTAAAGGAAGGGATAAAAGCAACTGAACAAAAGAGTAAACAGGGAGGCGAGGAGGCACTGTGGGTCACCTTGGAGACTGGAAAGGGCACCACAATCCGCACAGGGGTTGTGTACAGACCCCCATGTCAGGGAGAAGGAATGGACAAGGATATGATAGAAGGCATTCTTAGAATGGCAGAGAAAGGGGAGATACTGTTGATGGGAGACCTGAATATGCCAGATGTTAACTGGAGCACATTTGCTGCAGCCACATCCAAGAGCAGGGCCATTCTTGATGCCCTACAGGTGGCGGGCATTAGACAGCTAGTTCCGGAACCCACTCGTGAGGGAGCAATCTTAGACCTCGTACTCTCAAATGGGGGCAGTGAGAGGATCTCAGATCTAGAAGTGGGTTGCCATCTGGGGACAAGTGACCATCAAACAGTGTGGTTCACATTAAACTCAGCTACAGAGTCAAGCCATACAAAAGTGAGGTACTGGACTTTAGGAGGGCTGACTTTGGCAAGATGGGAGAGTGCCTCAGAAAAGCACTAGCAAACAGGCTAGAAGGAGGTGTGGAGCAACAATGGGGAATTATCAAAACTGCCATCACAGAGGCAACAAGCCTTTGTGTGAAGCAAATAAACAAATCAAAATGAAAGAAAAAGCCACTATGGTTCTCAAAAGAGGTGGCTGTGAAAGTCAGGAAGAAAAAGATAGCATTCCGGAAGTATAAGGAAACACAGAAGGAGCAGGACAGAGAGCTGTACCAGTTAAGGCAGAAGGAAGCAGGAGGAAGTCAGAATAGCAAAGGCCCAAACTGAGGAAAAGATAGCCAACTCAGTTAAGAAGGGGGATAAAACCTTTTATAGGTACATCAGCGAGCGCAGAGAGACAAAGGGAGGGATAGTGAGGCTGAATAGAATGAACGGTGGGTGGGCAGAAGGGACAGTGAAAAGCAGGAATACTGAACGAATATTTCTGCTCAGTATTCACAAAAGAGGAGGGAAGTGCCTAATCCAATTAACAGAAGCACTCTTGATAGGGGGTCGATCCCAGTCCTTTCACAGAAGAAAGGGTTCTGCAAGAACTCCTAAAACTGAAGGTGGACAAAGCAATGGGTCCTGATGGAATTCACCCAGAATTCTAAAAGAATTAAGGAGGAACTAGTGAAACCACTGGCTACTCTTTTAATAAATCATGGGAGGATGGTGTGGTACCGAGGACTGGAGGAAGGCGGATGTGATTCCCTTCACAAAAGTTGGTCCAAGACAGAGGCAGAAAACTACAGACCTGTCAGTCTGACCTCTGTGGTAGGGAAAGTGATGGAGTCACTTCTGAAGAAAAGAATAGTTGAGTACCTAGAGGCCAGTGGAGCACAGGACCCAAGGCAGCATGGGTTCACAGCAGGAAGGTCATATCAGCAGATCTAATAGATTTCTTTGACTGGGTGACCAAAGTAGTAGACCAGGGAGGGGCTGTGGACATGGCCTACCTAGACTTTAGCAAGGCATTTGACGCAGTCCCACACAAAAGATTAATAGTCAAATTAACCAGCCTGGGAATGGGACCCAGGGTGGAAGCCTGGGTAAAACGTTGGCTGGACAACAGGACACAGAAGGTAATTGTAAATGGAGTCCACTCTGAAGAAAGGGGGGTTACTAGTTGGGTACCGCAGGGTTCAGTATTGGGTCCAGTCCTTTTTAATGTCTTCATCAGTGACATTGCAGAGGGACTGGAAGGAAAAGTATGCCTTTTTGCAGATGACACAAAGATCTGCAACAGGGTTGATACACAAGGAGGCGTGGAAAGGATGAAAAGGGACTTGGCAAGGTTGGAGGAATGGTCAGAAGTATGGCAGCTAGGATTCAATGTAAGAAGTGCAAAATAATGCACCTGGGAAACAAGAACCCAGGGGAAGAATACACAATGGGTTGGGAGGTAGTAACAACAACAAAAAGGAAAGAGACCTGGGGTAATCATATCTGATGACCTTAAGGTTAGCAAGCAATGTGAGAAGGCAGTAGGGAGGGCTGGGGGTATACTGGGATGTAGGAGAGGCATCATCAGCAGAAAACAGGAAGTTGTTATCCCTCTGCACAGACAGTTGGTGAGACCCCATCTGAGTACTGTGTCCAGTTCTGGAGACCCCATCTCCGCAAGGACATAGACAGGATAGAGGCAGTCCAAAGGAGGGCAACTAAAATGGTGCAGGGTCTGCAAGAGAAGCCGATGAGGAGAGACTAAAGGAGCTTAATATGTATACCCTTGAGGAAAGAAGGAGAGGGGGACATGATAGAAACTTTTAAGTACCCCAGTGGAATCAACAAAGTCCAAGAGGGTAGCATCTTCAGAAAAGAGACTTGCAAGAACAAGGGACACAATTTAAAGATAGAAGGAGGGCGGTTCAGGGCAATGTGAGGAAGTATTATTTCACAGAGAGGGCAGTGGATGCATGGAACAGCCTTCCTGAGGAGGTTGTGGGGTCTAAAACTGTGGAAGAATTCAAGAATGCATGGGACAGACATAAGGCAATTCTTGTGGGGGAGGTAGGAAGAAATAGGCTGTTGGTTAACTAGGATCTGTGGCCTATCCTGTAGGTAGGGAAATGGGCAGACTAGATGGGCCTAGCGGTCCTTATCTGCTGTCAAAGTCTATGTTTCTATGTTTCTATGTATGCTCAGGGTGGACAAGGCAATGCGACCAGATGGCATACATCCCAGGGTACTAATGGAGCTAAGGGTGGAACTAGCAGAGCCATTATCAGAACTGTTTAATGAGTCTCCAAGCACAGGAGAGATCCCAGAAGACTGGAGAAGGGCTCATGTGATCCCACTCCACAAGAGTGGTAGCTGGGAGGAGGCAGAGAACTACAGACCAGTCAGTCTTACCTCAGTAGTGGGCAATATTATGGAGGCACTCTTTAAGGAAAGGATAGTGCAACACCTGGAATTCATAGGAGCACAGGATCAAAGACAACATGGGTTTACAACAGGAATGTCCAGTCAAACTAATCTCATAGATTTCTTTGACTGGGTAACCACAGTGGTGGACCAAGAGGGTGCAGCTGATGTTGCTTACCTTGACTTCCTCAAAGCTTTCGATACTGTTCCACATAGAAGACTGATTAATAAGCTGTGTAGACTTGAGGAGGGTCAGAAGTTGGTCAACTGGGTGGCAAACTGGTTGGCAGGCAGAACAAAGAGAGTGGTGGTAAATGGTATACAATCAGAACAGATGCCAGTCACTAGTGGGGTACCTCAGGGATCAGTCCTGGGGCCAGTTCTCTTCAATATCTTCATCAGTGACATTGCAGATGGACTGGAGGGTAAGGCTTGTCTGTTTGCAGATGGCACTAAGATCTGCAACACAGCAGATGATCCAGATGGGGTGGTCAGAATGAGAAGAGATCTGGATAAACTGGCAAAATGGTCAGAAGAGTGGCAACTGGGGTTTAAATGCAACAAAGTGCAAGATCATGCACATAGGGAAAGAAAACCCTTAAGCCACCTATAGGTTGGGAGGGGAGCTGCTGGCAATCACAAGAGAAGAAAGAGACTTGGGCATCGTCATCATAGATGACCTGAAATGATCCAGGCAGACCACTAAAGCAGTAGGTAAGGCTAGAGGGATATTGGGGTGTATTAGTAGGGGTATCACAAGTTGTAAGAGGGAGGTAATAATCCCTCTTTACAAGACACTGGTTAGGCTCCACCTGGAGTACTGCATGGAGTACTGAAGGCTGCACCTGTACAAGGACATTAACAAAATGGAGGCAGTCCAGAAAAGGGCAACCAAAATGGTGCAGGAACTGCATTAGAAAACATATGAGGGCAGATTAACGGAGCTCAATATGTATACCCTACAACAAAGGAGGAAAGAGGTGATATGATTGAAACATTCAAACATCTTAAGGGCACTAAAAAGGTGAAAGAGTCTAACATGTTTCAATATAAAAAAATAGCAGGACAAGAGGACACAGCATGAGATTAGAGGGAAACCAATTAAGGGAAGTTGTGAGGAAGTTCTTTTTCACAGAAAGGGTAGTGCATGCATGGAACGGCCTATCTCAGGAAGTGGTGGATATGAATACAGTGCAGGGTTTCAAACAGGCATTGATAGGCATAAGGGAGCAATACCGATGAGTATGAATAGATAAGCCATTGACAGAGTGAAGGCCAATGGCACATTCATAAGGTAGAAAAAATGGGCAGACTGGATGGGCCTTGCAGTCCTTATCTGCCGTCAACTTCTGTGTTTCTATGTTTCATTCAGAGTCGCTCTCCACAGGATCTTGGGTGCCAAAGTCAGTTTTTATTTTATTAACCAAGTCACCTGCTTCTCTAGAGTCATTAAAGAGATAGTCTTTACCCAAATAAATCACCCGCAGTCAAGCAGGATACTGAAGTGAGTGACCCCCAGAGATTGCAATGTGGACCACAGACCACTGAAGCTTTTCCTCTGGTCCCATGTTGCAAAACTGAGATCAAAGAATATAGAAATCTTGTTCCCCTCCTTCATCTCCACTAATCCCTTTCATTTTGTGGCTGCCAGCGCTCTGTCTCTCTCTCATGTTCCCTAGTGAAAGTAACCACCAGTGTGTACGGTCCTGAGTTGTCTTCCCTGCATTGTCAAGGTGTTATCTGATATGCTCAGTATATCATTGGTCTGAGTTCAAGTTGCAAATATTCACCAAGCCACTGAGTAGCAAATCCACAAGGGTCCTCTTATTCTATGCCTTCTACTAGCCCCAATAGCTGTATGTTTGCCGCTCTAGTTTTTTTCTTCAGGTCCTCAAGTCTAAAGCGCAGTACCTTGTTCTCTTTGATCAGGCTTGCCAATGTCGTTGCTGCTTTGAGAGTGGACCCTGCAATTTGTACCTGCTAATGCTGTGTTTGAGTGGGTTTCACATATGGTAAGCTGACTATTAAATTCTTGGAGCTAGGAATCTAATGCCATGACTTGGAGATCTAATCCTCAGATAGCGAGCATAATGTCTTGGACTGCAAATTATTATTTAAGTTGCATGATAGCTGCTGGTGCATTCTGCCGTTATTGGGCCAAGCCATATTTCTGGCACTTTTTGCCTTCTCCCATCATTTTTCTTGAACTGCCTATGATAACAGCCCATAATTGGCTGGCAGTATAACCTAGAGGTTAGAGTAATGAGCTGTGTATGCCTGCCTGCCGACACAGCGGTAGCATTACCGCTTGTGACGCTGATGACCCAGGTTCGGTAACGAGCCCTGGAAGTTGGAGGGCTGGCCAGGGTGGGGGGAAGAAGGCTGAGCATCCTAGGGACTGCTCGCCTTCTTCAGGGATGGCAGGCAGAGGCTTGGTGCTTGACTGACCGCAGGTGGAGGCCTCGGGCACAGTAAGCAAATAGCCATGTTGTAGAGGGAAGGACATGATGGACATTGGTGGTTACACCTCAACGTCGAGGTACACATCATGTCCACAGGAAAAACAGAAACAGAAAATGCTTCAGCTCCTGGAGACAGGCCTCGATACTGGTGACTGGGGATCAGAGGAGAAGCTCTGCAGTATGTCCGTCACAATTTGATGTAGGATGGAGGGGTCCAGGTCTCCCCCTTCACCCTGCTTTGGGGGGCAAGTCAAGGGCTGAAGAATGAGGACATGTGACAGGAATGAAATGCCCACCAGTCTCCGACACAACCTAGATGGATGCTTAGGGAGTCCCTGAGGGAAGGGAGCAGGAGTGGAGAGTAGGGGGAGCATAAACAATAAGTTAAAATGTCCTGGCAAAGGGGGCATAAGATGTAAGTTACAGGAAAAATTAACAATATGAAAAAACAATTTAGGCAAATACAGATGCAAATTTGGCAACAAGCTTAAAATCATACTGGATGTGGACATCTTGTGTGGCTGACAGCATGTTCAAGGTGTCTATATATTACAGAATGAACAAACTGGGCCATGTCATGTGTTATTGTTCACACAGAACATGTTCTGCATGCTTAAAATCTGCAATATTCCTGAAAAGAAAGGTATCTAGGGTGGTCTTTTCCAAGACTCTCTTGATCCCTAGGGCTAGTGAGGAGCAGTAGCTGACCAACAGTCAGGCTAGTGCTTGATTAAGTTTCTGGTGAAAGTGGGAAGGTTTTGCTTTTCTGGCCAACTCAAGGACCTTCAGTGGCAAAGGACATCTTCATGCCTGTTATGAGCCACACCAGTGTAGAGGAAGTGGAGGCATTTGTCAACAAAATGGATAGAGTAGTTGGGGAAGGGGGTTACACTAAAGGATGTGGGAGGAGCTGGTGCAGTGGATCACTATGGGCAGAAAACATACACAGGGAAGCATCAAGAGGAGGACAGTACAGCAGCTGAGCACAAGGAAAAGACAGACTGGGGGGTCAAGAAGAATACAGGGACGACTATCCTCACTTGAATATAGACCAACACGTGGACTGCACCCAGCAAAATGAGTAAGCTTGAGGGATAATTCACTTTGAAGGTCATAACTTTGTGGCCTCCACAGAGACTCTGTAAGGAGAAGAAAAGAAATGAGACACCAGGACAGAGGGATTCAGACTATACCAGAGGGACAGGCCTGACAGGAAGGGGATTGAGTGGCTGTCTTCATAAGAAAGGAGTCATTGTAAAAGACAAGGAGATCATCAGTGGGCAGACAGTGTCACAGAGTCCATCTGGGGTGAGCTAAGGGAAATGGGAGAGCAAAAGAGTCATCATGGGAGTGTGCTATAGGCTCCCCAACAGCTCAGTGGAGCTGGAGTATGATACCCAGCTGGGTGGAAAAATTAAGAGAGCAGCCAAATCAGTTGTAGTGGTGATCTTGGGGGACTCCAGTGTCTCAGGTATAGACTGGCATCGCAAGAGGCCTAACAGTAGTGCTGAGACTAAATTCCTGTCCATTTTCAAGAAAAACATCATTGGGCAGCATGTACAACAGGGTACTAGGTTTGAGGCTACCCTTGACCTTATTCTCAGCAGTGGGGATGGAGTAATCTCCAGTCTAAATGTCAAGGAACTGCGGGGGAGGCAGTGAATACAATACAGTAAACTTCTTCCTGGTGACAGGGAAAACAAGACAGATGTCAGCCACCAGTAATAGAAATTTTAGAAAAGCAAACGTTGCTATTATGAAGGACTTTGTGTCCAACGGTCTAAAGCAGCTGTACGATGATGTAATGAACTAAACATGCGGCGTTCATTGAAGAAGGTGCTTGGAAGTAACCAGAGAGACCTGCATTTCTGTAAGCAGTAAGGGACAAGGGATCAAAAAGCAAACCACATGACTCGTCAAGGACCTAAGGTGACTTACCTGGCACAAGAGGAAGGGCTATGATAACTTGAAAGAGAGGGTTTGCTTCCCCACCACAGAGGAGTACAGAGCAGCACTGACTGACTGCAAAACTAAAATTAAGATGGCCACGTAGGGCCTGGAAACCAGGATAGCACGAGTGCTGCAGACAACACCAAAGCTTTCTTCCAGTCCATAAATGGAAGGAGGAAAGTGAACAGTGGGACTGAGCCCTTGAAATCAGGGTATGGGGAGAAACCTGTGAGAGAGACAGATGTGATGGTTGAGATGCAACAAGGGACACTGTCAACCCTATTAGGCTTCAGTCTTCCTAGTTTAAAAAAAAAAAAATTATGACTGCTCACATTCTGTAGAATTTGCTGATGTCACTGGTAGTTTGATTCTAATTCTTCTTTTTCTTTGTAAAAGTGAAAAACAAACTGATCTCCATAGTGATGCTACTACACAAAAATGTGTTTGTCTGATTGCCTTGATCAGCTCCCACTGCATCTTTCCTACATTTGGCAACAACCCCAGCACAGTCTAGTCACTCTGCAGTGAGAGGATAAGAGACTATTTGCGTCATTAGTGGATGCACTGTTTGGGGGTATTCATAATGTTCAGGAAGTATGCAATAAGTGTACATCGAGGATTCGAAACAAAACAAGGTTAGGTATAATTACACCATTAGTATGCATTTCAGTTCTATTAAGAAAGGAAGTAAAGCAAACAACCAGCAACATCAACTAAATTTAAAGAAGGCAAACAATCAAAAAATGTGAGGTTTCAGCTAAAAATATTATGATGCACAAGGAGTTGGCAGTGTCTCCTTAATGAATGCTATGTATAGTAGCATGTGTGGGGATGTCTGGGCAGCACTGCATGCCCACTTCTCCTTGTGTCGAGGCAGCAAACTAAGGAAAAAATGGACTCCTGGATAGCCACTGTCTTCTAGCCACCTGTAAGCCCTGCACCCGATGTACACCCAGGCCATGCTGCCTTGGCACAGTGATTTAGTCCTGGTGGAAAATCAGGGGAGACAGGGCTGGGACGTATGGCATCTGGAGGGCTACTGGTGGCCAGGAAGAAACAGCATTAACTGCAACAAAATAATACTTTGCTTCCATGTTCATCAAAGGAGCATTGGCTAGAGGAGGGAGCTAACTGGGAGGGTGCTTAACATTGGGGCTAGCCACAATGCAGCCATTGGCATCACGCCTGCCCTGGTAGCTACCTGTCTGGCAAAGATCAAGCCAGGTAAATCCCAAAGGGCAGATGTGATTCACTCCATTTTTTATAGAGGAGCTAAAGGAACAGCAGGCGGTTGCACCTGCAATAATCTTTCAGGAGTCTGTGGTGAAAGAGGACTTGAAAGTGGCCACCATGATCCCTGTCTTCAAGAAGAGGCAAGGCTGGACTTGGGCAACTACAGGCCCATCAAGGGGTTGCCAGGGCTTGACCACCACAGCTCTAAAGTAAGCCCCTGTAGCTCTTGCATCATTGCCACTGACTTGCAATGGGAAGTAAGCCTTAAAGACATGGTGGCCTCCATAGTTCCCAAAGCTCATAAAGTGCAATTCCAACATGGGGCAAGGTGCTAGGAGCCATTGTCAAGTAACATCAAGGTCATTTCTTCCCCTCAGAATGGCTTTATTGGGGGGAGAAACTCATGCCACATCGACTTGGTCACTTTCTTTCAGGGGATGACCAAGGAGGCACAGGAGCAGGGCCACAGCCCTAGCCTATCTGGACTTCAACAAGACCTCTGATACTGTGCACATGACAAGCTTCTGGGCAAAGTAAATTAGTGTGGCATACAGAAGACATACAAAAGGTGAGCTGCTAACTGGCCTGGGAGCAGGATGCAGAGGATGATGGTGGACAGGCAGTAGTTCAAGTGCAGAGGAGTACTCAGTGGCATCCCTCAGGGCTCACCGCTGGGGCCAGTGCTCTCTAACATCTTCATCAATGATCTGCAAGCTGGGGTCCCCACCAAGAAGTCTGTGGATGCCACAAAGCTAGTCAGGGAGGTGGATTCCCCTGAAGGCGGAGACAAACAGCACAAGGCCCTGAGAAGTGGAGCAACAGCAACTAGTCAGACTCCTGTAGCCTCAGATTCAATGTAGACAAATGCAAGGTGCTATACTTTGGGAGGAAAAACCGAGGTAGGACATACTCACTGTGTGGGGCACCTCTTGCTGCAGTCTACAAGGAAAATGACCATGGGGTCATAATAGTTATGGGGCTGAAGTAAGACAAGTAGTGTATGGCTGATGTTAAGAGGGCCATTGGATTGTTGGGGTGCATAAGGGAGACGGGTGGCCCGAACAGCAGGGGAAGTAATCCTGCCACTTAACAAGGCCATGGTCAGGCAACACCTGGAGTGCTGTGTGCAGTTCTGGTCTCCTCAGTGCGAACAGGTCACCTGAGGCAGTCAAGAGAGCGCAACACAAGACCATTCCAATGATTCACAGTATGGGGGTATAAGCTATGAGGAGCAGCTGAAGGCCTTTAATATTTTACCCTTGGAGAAAAGAAGGCTGATAAGGTACATAATTCTCAAGGGCATCAACAGGATCGAATAGTTCAGAGGCGTTTAATCTGGTGTCCTGTAGCAGGATGCAGGGGCATGCCCGAAGCTCAGGGGTACTCAATTCAGCGGTAACACTAAGGGGTACTTTTTGTTCTCCCAGAGAGTGGTAAACCTATCGAACAGCCTAACAGTGGAGACGGAAAACAGTACAGGCCTTTAGGTAAGCCTGGACAAATTTCTGCTTACCAAGAGAATTACTTGGTCTGTTGCCCGGATAGCGGAGTGGGTAGGGAATCCCTCTAAATTGGTATGTGTTTGCATGGCATGCTTATTTCATCATCTGCTTATGAAGCAGGGTGGACATGATAGACCAATAATCCTTTTTGATCTTAAAGAGCTTGTGTACTGCCTACAATTAATATGAGTTTTTAAAAGCAATCAACTACTACTTTTTTTTTAATTTACAGTTTATCCCCAATTTTTCCCCCTGTTCTCCTGACCTGTCTTGGTCGTGCATGCGTGTGTGAAGGCATACACACACCACAGTACTGGGACGCCCTCCCACTGCTTGCTGCCCGCTAACCTGCACTGCCCGCGAACCTCCATCCAGGAGCAGTGGAACTACAGCGGGTGACAGAGTCCTTCCTGAGAGAGAAGAGCTGCCTTTCAGCTGCTCAATCCTGCTCCCTACCTCTCACCCGTGCCAGCTCTCTGATGACCCGGGTTCGTTCTCCAACCTGGGTCTCCACTGTGACGCGAGGTGTAAGGCATGCGGCACCTCAGACCTCACGCCACTGAGCCAGCCTATTACTTTTTACATGTGAGGGCCTTTTTCTTTTCCCTTAAGGTAATTAGATTTTTTATCCAACATCAGTAGGTGTGATCTGTGGAACTACCCTCTGTCTGGCAGGCAGCTAACATGTCTAGTTCTATCCTCCCACTACCACCACTATTACGCATCTTACATTACACCTGCATTGAGATCTCATTGACTGTGACATCACAGCTACTCTGGAAGAGCCATTCAGTAGCTGCCAGGTCAGTCAGCTGTGATGTCACTGTCAGTGAGGTTGCAGTGCTGATGATGTAGTGAGGGAACAGAACTAGATAAGTCAGCTGCCAGGCAGAGTGCTCTTCCACACATCCAGCATAATATTGTCACAGAAAACTTTACAATGAACAAACCGAAAAAGAAAAATATTTCTGAAATAAAGAGTTACAACTGACTACTTAACATCTGTAACTTTCACTGTGCTATTTTTCTTTCTACTAGCTGTTATGTTACTATATAATTAGAACACAGGGAACACTCCGCAAGTCAACAAGTTTAGGATGAAAAGAAGACAGATTCGAAGCTGATATGAGATAAAAACACATCAATAAAATAGAATGTATTAACAATATGATACATGTTAAAATACATAAAATATATGAATAACACATTTAATCCCATACAAGTGTCAAGACCTTTAAAATTCGCATGCAGATTATGCTTCTGTGGAATGTGGATAAATAGGTTATTCCACTGCAACCCACTGTACACATACAGCATATCAAGAGAGGTCAGTCCAAGATTTTCTTCAGGTTGGGGGGGGACCTTAGTTTAAATGCCCTTTTTAAATCTCAGAATAGGCAGAAATAGCTACCATTGTGTAGGCAGGCACAAGTCGCCGGTGCTACTTCACAACATAGCTGGATCCTCTTGTGGGAGATACATGCGCTCACATACACGCATACACACACACACACACACACAAACAAATGCATGAGTTTGTAAATATGAAACTAAATCTTCTCTTGCAAAATTAGCCAAGACTCTGAGCAAACTAACATCAAACACATCCCCAGCAAAAGTGTTTGTCCCCTTTGTGCTGTGCTGTAGTGTGTCTATTAAAAGATTCTTGACAGCAGCCCCATGTGTGAATTCCAAAGCTGCTCTGATAGATAGAAATTTTAAAATAAATGCCACAAAGGACACCTGAAGTGTGCTTTTTTTTTACTTCCTACTAAAAAGTACTAAAGTCTTTATTATTTATTCTTACAGAGCCCAGGTTAGGACACAGAACATGCACTAATCCATCTAGTATGTATGGCATCTATTTCTGTATAACAAAAACCTGGAGTACTGCCATACACAGCTTAGCAACAGCTGTATGGCGGATGTTCTTTAAACGTTCATATTTCCAATAAACTGATTGGAAGTAATGCACACAGAGTTTAAAATTTGCTTTCCCATGCACACCACTTCACTTCACTTGATTTTTAAGCATATGGGACCAATATTTTTATGTTGATTGCACGCATGCGCAAGAAACATATTGCGGCAGCTTTCTCCACAAGCAGGTTGTGGAGGCGTGGTGCTGTTTTGGCCAATGCACCCACAGCCTTTAAAGGCTTGTCCAGTGTTCTCCAATGCCGTGGCATGCTGCTGCTGCTGACACTAGTTCAGCCAGCATGCCACCAACCTGTAAAAAATCAGCCGCTGCAATTAAGGGCCACCTCATCATTGCAGCATAAGCCGTTCGCTGCAATGAGGGAGTGACCCGTCATTGCACGGCGGGATCTTGACACACTGATATTGTTTGTAAACATGGCGGTGGTTTGCCACCATGTTCACCAACAATATTAACCCCTCCACCATGTTTATTTGCCAATGGGGGTCCCAATCCCATCGGCTTCAGTTCCCCAATATGTATGTTGTCGACGGGGGAGCCCACTCCCCATCGGCATTATGTAAACCCTCCCACTTATACTGTCTACCAACAGGGTGCCCAATCCCCATTGACATAATGTCACCCCCCCCCTTTTTGTTGTGTGCCGATGAGGGTGCCCAATCTCCCATCGTCTACAGCTTGCCCCCTGCAAAGGAAAGACTCCAGTGGCATGCTGGGAGCCCACCCCAGCGTGCCACATGCCCCTGTAAAATAACAAATGGTCTCACTATGTCTTTTTTTTTAACCTGTAAAAAAGGAAACTGTCCCTCGGAGATCCCCCTGCCCCCCTCCCACAACCTGCGCCCACCCACTGTGCACCTTGCCTCCCCACACCCCGTCACCCCATACTTACCTCCAGAGCTTGGCGTGACGATCTGAGGTGGACCGGAAACAAGTTTGCACTCTTCAAAGCTGACAGCAAACTGAGGAAATGCCAGTAAGCTGTATAATTGCATAAATATTTTTTTTCCAACTTTAATACATATCTCAGTAATTTTTTGGAATTTTGGCAACAAATTTTCAACATGGGGTTTTTCAGACTCCTCCTCCTTGAATTCTGGAACTGTCACTGTTTAGTGGCCCCAAGGTGATTTACGCGGTCACTGCGGCAGGAATCACCTTTGAAACTGATTAACAAACAACACTACCAGTATTCATGAGGTGACTCTCAAAAAGCCTGTGTACAAATTTGGTGAAAAAATCAAAAATAACTAGCCTTTATGAGCGTGCATTGCACAGTTGCTATGCACTGTGCTTTCAGTGAATTTGCAATATTTTCACACCAGATTTTCAACACTGGCATTTTTCACACCTCCTTGTGAACAGTAAAGCTATCATTGTTCACATCCTGGCCAAAATGTGGTTTCGCACTTCCAGTGCAGAATAGCGTGGTCACTGTGGGAAATCACTGTCTGGGACAGATTAAGAAAATGACAGTGATACTGTTCATGAGCAGAGGTCCTAAAATACCTATGTTGAAAATTTGGTGATGATAGCCCATCAAATGACTGTGTTACAAGTGTGCATTGTGCACTCTCCATGCACGCTTGTAACTTCTCAGATTTGTAATATTGTCACGCCAGATTTTCAACACTGGCATTTTTCCACACCTCCTTATGAGCAGTGCAGCTGTCATTTTTCACATCCTGATCGAAATGAGTTTTCACAGTTCCAGTACCGAATAACATGGTCGCTGTGGGAAATGAGTGTTCAGGACAAGTTAAGAAAATGACAGTGGCACTGTTCATGAGCAGAGGTCCTAAAATACCTATGTTGAAAATTTGGTGACAAAACTCTATAACATGACTGTGTTACAAACGTGCATTGAACTGTTTCCAAGCACCCTTGTAACTTCACAAATTTGTAATATTTTCACGCCACATTTTCAATAGTGGCATTTTTTCACACCTTCTTATGAACAGTACAGCTGTCCTTTTTCACATCCTGGCTAAAATATGTTTTTGCACTCCTGCTGGAGAATAGCACAGTCGCTGTGGGAAATCAGTGTTTGGGACAGATTAATATCGAGTATCGAGCGAGTGAGATGGGGGAGTGACCAAGCTTAACTGAGCTCCATCGGGACTGCTGCAGATTTGTTTGTGAGTGGAAAAAGGGCCCAATGCAAGAGCTCATTACAAAAGAGCAGCCTGTAGCACTGGGAGAAACAGAACGAGAGAGAGAGAGAGAGAGAGTGAGGGAGGGGGAGTGAGCGAACTCACCGGAGTGCTGTCAGGACTGCTGCAGATTTCTTTAAGGGCAGAAAAAGGCGTCAATGCAGGCAGGGGCCCAGTACAAAAGGCCAGCCTGCAGTGGTGGGAGAAACAGTATGAGCGAGTGAGACAGGGGGACTGAGTAAGCTCAACGGAGCCCTGTACAAAAGGGCAGCTTGCAGAGCCAGGACAAACAGAATGAGCACATGAGAGAGGGAGACTGTGTGACCTCATGCTGCTGGTAGCACAATGGTCATGCAGCATGGTATCACAATGGCCTGCGTGGGATACTAGTATCACTCTGACCACATTGTAGGGAAAACTTGCTGGCAGAGTGATCCAAAAAACATAATTAAGGCACATCCAACAAGATCAGCCATCAACACATCTTAATGTGGGGCACCATCCAACATCAGCTAGTCACCAGCTGTACATTGCGAATCCCACCAAAGTTATCCATACACCAGCTGTGTCCCTGTGCTACACAGTGTCCTCCTAGCCTTATAACATGGTGCCACCCTCAGTGCAGAAACCCTTCTTGTTCACATGTAAAGCACAAAGGGACCTTACGTGACACTTCTTCTCCCTACAAAAATGAAAACAATACCTGTTCCTAGAAGTAGGGGAAAGGGTCTTCTTGGGAGTGCAGACAATTTCAGCCCATCCCAGCATTGCTACCATGGGTTGCTACAATGACATGTCCCTGCAACAGAATTAACACAGCAGCTCAGCTGAGAAGTGACTCTCTTTAGCATGATATCCTCTGTTTTACTGCAGGTGGGGCAAGAACTGGTAGAGATCAAGACCCCATGCCCCCCTTACACTGTCACATCCACCAACCCAACGCAAGTTGTCACACCAATAAACCCTATAACATCATGCATGCTGTCACACCTCACAGACCCATACTCCCATGCATGCTGTCACACCTTCTAATCCCATACCCCATGCACACAGTCACAGCTTATGGTTCCATACCTTCTTGCACGCTGTCATGTTCATCAGCTGACTACGTGCCCCCATTCCTGCTGTCACACCCAATGACCACATACACGATCACATCCATCATCTCCCATATACCCTGTCAAACTCATTGACCTACACCACCATGCACGTTATCACACCTCACAACTCCATGCACCCCATGCATGCTGTCACATCAACTGACCACATAACACCATGCCTGCTGTCACACCTCGTGATTATATAATCCCATGCATGCTGTCACTCCCACTTACCACACGCACATACTCTGCTGTAAATAAACAGCATGTGTCAACAGTGAGATTGGAGCACAATTTTTAAGAGCTATTATTGTGACCTACCCTGCCACATGATAGATTACACAAAGCTAGAAAGAAGACTAGAATGGCAATGCCCCTCAGTTATTCCAGGTGCAAGTACATTAAGCATGGTATCATGTCGTAGATGGCAATAAGAACCTAGTTATCTCTAGCATGGTGTGTGTTGCGAGCCCTTGCATGAACTGGTTGAATTGAAATTCCTGCCTTATTTATGTTTTCTTTAGTTGTGTGGTCCTGAAGATGGCACAAGCTTATGTGTGGGTTGTGAATCCTGGATAAGGTCCATGAGACACCTGCTTGCTTGCCTCCATCCCTCAGGGCCACAGATGTAGCACCCTGTTTGAAAAGCAACAGCATGTGTGTGTATAGACACCAGGATAATATTAAACATAATGATTATACTCATTGTGTGCATTCCTTGCCCAAATGTTGCAATAAAGTCACTTGCACTTCCTACTGTATTTTCCTTACAGTCAGAGATACAGCAGCAGCCTATCTTTTACTCACAATAGCTCCACTCTCTTGCTGCACCTGCCCCTCAGCCTTTCCCAATGCACCCGGCATACTTTTGGCCGAATCTGTTCTCCCTGATACTACCTACTGTAATTTTCTCCCCCATGCCAGCAACAGCTCTACTCCTCCCTATCCTACCCCCAGAGTCCAACCTCTTTCTTGCTGGACAAATTTTGTGTTGTTACCCTGGACCCAGGTGCCATCCCAGGCTTGGCCCATAGCCTGCAAACCCTCTCAGAGGCAGCATTCCAGCATAAACAATCACTATCAGCGTGTTACCATACTTAGCCATCTCAGTGCAAAACAGTTCTTCCTGCAGGGTTAGGAAATGCCATGTGGAAACCTGAATACACTCATATTCTGCTTGTTGCATTCCTGATGTTCTGCTGCAAATGCATTAACATGCTATGTGGGTCATGGGCAAAGGCAATGCAAAGGGTGCAGGAGACAGGCAAGGCACAATTATGGCTACATCACTATGGCTTGCCTATGTAGCATAGAGAAGAGATCTCTTACCAGGATCCTGGAGAGCCTGGGATGGGTGTCTTGGAGTGATAGAAATATAGAAACATAGAATTTGATGGCAGATAAGGACCGCTTGGCCCACTCAGTCTGCCCATTTCCCTACCTACTGGATAAGCTGCAGATCCTAGTTAACCAGCAGCCTACTTCTTCCTACCTCCACCCCCTAGAATTGCCTTATGACTGTCCCATGCATGCTTGAATTGCACCACTGATTTTGACTCCACAACCTCCTCTGGAAGGCCATTCCATGCATCCACAACCATCTCTGTTAAAAAATACTTCCTTAAATTACCTCTGAGCTGCCTCCCCTCTGTCTTCAAATTGTGTCCTCTTGTTCTTGCACAGCCCTTTTTTTGAAAGATGCTATCCTCTTGGACTTTGTTGATTCCCTTGAGGTGCTTGAACGTTTCTATCATGTCCCCCCTCTCCCTCCTTTCTTCGAGGCTATACATATTAAGCTCCTTTCGTCTCTTTTCATATGTCTTCCGGTGCAGACGCTGCACCATTTTAGTTGCCCTTCTCTGGACAGCTTCCATCCTGTCTATGTCTTTGCGGAGATTGGGTCTCCAGAACTGCACACAGTACTCCAGATGGGGTCTCACCAGCTGTCTGTACAGAGGGATAATAACTTCCTGTTTTCTACTGGTGATGCCTCTCCCTATGCATCCCAGTATCCCCCAACCCTCCTTGCTGCCCTCTCACGTTGCTTGCCCACCTTTAGGTCATCTGATATGACTACCCCCAGGTCACTTTCCATTTTTGTTGTTGTTAGTATCTCACCCCCCATTGTGTACTCTTCCCCTGGGTTTTTGTTTCCCAGGTGCATTACCTTGCATTCTTAGCATTGAATCTAAGCTGCCATACATTTGACCATTCCTCTAACCTTACCAAGTCCCTTCTCATCCTTTCCACCCCACCCTGTGCATCAATTCTGTTGCAGATCTTTGTGTCATCTGCAAAGAGACATAGTTTTCATTCCAGTCCTTCTGCAATGTCACTTATAAAGACATTGAAGAGACCGGTCCTAATACTGAATCCTGTGGTACCCCACTAGTAACCCTCCTTTCTTCTGAGTGGACTCCATTTACTATTACTCTCTGTGTCCTGTTCTCCAGCCAATTCTTTACCCAGGCTGTCATCTTGGGACCCACTCCCAGGCTGGCTAACTTGTATATTAATCTTTTGTGTGGGACTGTGTCAAATTCCTTGCTAAAGTCTCGTTAGGCCATGTCCACAGCCCCTCCCTGATCTACTACTTTGGTCACCCAGTCAAAGAAATCTATCAGATTCGTCTGAATCATAACTGTACACAGTTATGGCTACATCACTATGTCCAATCATAACTGTAAAAAAGAAAATCCACAGGGTCACAAATGATCCACAGTGCTTCAAGAACAAAATGGGACCAACAGGGAAGGTTCAAAATAAACAATACTTATCTCATATGTAGGTAGTCTGTGTCCTGTCAGACCAGGCCCAATGTCCTCTGAGACCTGTAAAAATAAATGGAAAAAAGATTATAAGGAAAAAATAAAAGTAAGGGTATAGACAGAGTTCCTGAGATGTACAAGAGACACAAGGAGAACATAGACATTGCATTCACAAGCCCGGTGATCCCCAGTTCAAATCCCACCACGGTCACCGGCTCAGGATATGACATTGGGAATGACACATGACCTCCCAGCTTTAAAACTTGGTTAAACCTAGGTGTCATTATGAAATGGTCAGGGGACTAGCCAGGCCATAGCCTTAAAATGTAGACCATCATTTTTATCCAATAATTTTAACATAATATACCTCCATTCTGCTGCCCATGGATACTCTCTGACCTACACAGCATGTATCAATACTTGAGCCTTCAAGGGTGGGTGGATGGAAATAACTGATGCCACAGATGCCCCAGTCTCCAGCCCAGGGCCAACAAGCAAGGACACAGCAATGGTTATCACCAGGCACAGTTCCAGCACAGTCAGCAGTGCACATGGCACCAAATATTAATTGCAGTGCAAATGGCTCAGTGTGGAATCAGCAGTGCATTTGGCACAGCAAGTGGTGGCATTGCACTTAGAACAGCAAACTGGTAGCTGTGCAAGTGGCACCGTCTGGTGATGACAGCATACATTGCACATAGGTTGTGCATGTGACAGTGCAGTGATGACAATACATGAGGCACTGTGTGGTGCTGGCAGAGCACATGGCACAGCATGGAGTCAGCAGGGCACATGGCACCACACAGAGATGGTGGTGCACATAACACAGTGCAGTGGTGGTAGTGTGTATGGAACCACGACGTGATGGCAATGCATGTGGTATTGCATGCTGCATTGCAGTGTCTGCAGTACACATAGTGCAGAGTTGGCAGTGCATGTGGAAATCCACTGTGATGGCAGTGCACATGGCACAGTGCAGTGGCAGAAGTGTGTATGGAACAGAGAGGTGATAGCACTGCACATGACACTGTGATGAGGGAAGTGCATATGGCAATGCACAGAGCCAGCAGTACTAGCCTTATCAGTTGAGACCTACAGGTAGAAAATATTGACTCTAATGGATGAACTACTGACTGACAGTTATTATGACTATTGGTAGTCATTACGTCATCCTGAAAAGTCAAGGTTTCCCTATCCTAACAATTCTGGTCTGACCACCACCTCCAAGATCCAGTGCCCAGATCAGCCTCCCCGCAACAGCCGGCCACCTTCCTCTCTGCTAGGTCACCCTTCCAGGCACCAGACTATCCTTCATGCAGCTGGACAACCCTTCTAGCCCCAGCCTCTCCCACGATGAGCAACCTCACTGGAGCTAGAGCACCACACAGCCTCCAGACCAGCCTCTTCCCCAGCTGACCACCCTTCCTGCATCTGAACCAGCCTCCAACTACATGCCATACAACCTCCATGTAGCTGGAGCATGCTCCCCCTCGCCCAAGCCTTGCTTCCAACAATCTGTCACAAACCAACTCCTGGGGTCATGCCCTCTGCTCCCATAGTGCCCAACCTTTAAGTGTGATTCGTGAACAGGAGACAAAGAGGGACACCCTCCTGCTTGTTTTGGGTCTGAGCAAATTACCAGTCTCAAGTCCTGGGGTCAACTATGAACCCTTTTTAGCTAGCACACCCAGGTAACAGAGCCAAATATTACACTCTCATCAGGGAAAGCAGCACAATACTTGACCTATTGAGCATACAACCAACCTGATTCACAACCCTCTGCTGACTCAATTGAGACACCGGTATTTTTCTTACCTTGCTGGATTTTTACACAGATCCTTGTTAGCGTGGTTGCATATGGTGACACACTACGCAATTTTAATAGTTATGTCAGCATTATCAATACTGTTCCACCATTCACACTCAGAATTAGACAATATCTCAGGCAGGCTTAAGGAAAACAAAATGTTTACTGAAATTAAAAATAGTAAATAAAAACAGTACATAAAAAAGAACATATATACATAATGATTACAGTCAGAAAGACATGGACAATTACAAGCAAAGCACCTTGTAACTCAATTAACTAGTTCTAACTCAGTTTCAGTTGGCAAAGGTTCACACTTGAATTACCAGTCTTGGCAGAAGTGTCTTTTTGGAGCCCAGAAGTAGAAGAGTGTCTTAGAAGTATAGAACAAAAGTGTCTTTTCTTTTCAGCTAGGCTTCACCAATATCAGAGATAAAGTCCCACCCTCCTTGTGATGTCACAGCACATGAGGTCACTGTTAGTCCTGTAATTAATTTGAAACATGCAAATATAGCAATATTATTAATTATAACAAGACAATCGCTTCTTCCCATTACAGCATGTTTTTTATGACAGGTTACAATAACCATTTGCTCTCTCAAGAAAACAGTCTGAGAACCACCTCTCAGCATCATGAGATTTTTGAAATAGACTGACTAGGAAGCATTCTCCCTCCTGTCACCTCATATAAAGGGAATTATTTCACTTCAAAGCACCAACTCTCTGAGAACATGACTTTCATGATTTCCACACAGGTTTTGTTAGGCATATGTTAGTTTCTTTTGAAGTTATCTGTTTCTTTTTACTCAGAGAGAGAGAACAGTATATTTTTGAAAATCCAAGGTTCCATGATGCTTTGCTGACTGGCATGTTTCACAAGCAGAAATTCAAAGAAACATATATTTATAGCAAAATATGATACAAATAATAATGGGCAGATGGCTATTGAGACACCCTTCCCCTCTAGAATGAATTTAGGGTTATCTATTCCTAGGCATGGGATGAGTTTCACAAATTCAGTTCACTGCTCTAACAGTCTTGACAGCCCTTCTGCATTGGTATTTGCTTCCCCTGCCCAGTGAGTGACAGTCATGTCATAACCCCGTAAGGTAAGGTTCCATCTTAGAAGCCTGCCATTTGTCTTATTCATTTGTGCCAGCCAAATCAGGGGGTTATGATCCATCTGTACCTCAAAGTGCTACCCATATAGGTATGGCTCTAATTTCTTCAGTGCCCACACCAGTGCCTGGTACTCCTTGTCCAATGTAGAAAAAGGCTGCTCCTTGGGAAGTCATTTCTTACTGAGGTACACTATTGGGTGATCTTTCCCTTCGTTAGAAGTCTGGCTAAGCACTGCCCCAATACCCACGCCTGAGGCATCTGTCTGGACTACAAATGGTTTACTGTAGTCTGGACTGGTTAACACAGGAGCACCACACAGTGCCTCCTTTAGCCGTGTAAAGGCTCATTCACAGGCTGGCTCCCAGTTTATCTTTTTAGGCATTCTTTTCTTTTGCAGACCAGATAGGGGAGTTGCCAGGACACTATAGTTTGATACAAATTTTTGATAGTACCATGTGGTCCTAGAAAACTTCAGACCTGCTTCTGTGTTTCAGGTCTGGGCCACATCTCTATTACCTCCGTCTTTGCCTGATTAGAATAGAGCTGTCTCCGGCCTGCAACATGCTCTAGGTATGTCACTTCTGCCATTGCCACCTGGCACTTTTCAGTTTTGACAGTGAACCCAGCCCTCTGTATCCTGCCTAACACATCCTTAAGGTGGGACAGGTGTTCCTTCCAGCTGGCACTGAAGATGGCAGTATCATCCAGGTATGCCACGGCATACTCTTCAGTACCATGTAACACCTGGTTCACCAACCTTTGTAAGGTGGCAGGGGTGTTCTTCATTCTGAAAGGCATTACCTTGAACTCAAATAACCCCATTGGAGTGATGAAGGCTGACCTCTCCCTTGCTCTGGCAGTTAACTCCACCTGCAAATACCCTTTTGTCAGGTTAATAGTGATAAGGTGAGTCACCTCTTCCAACTTGTCTAGTAGTTTATCCATCCATGGCATTGGGTGGGCATCAGACTTTGTGACTACGTTGAGTCCACAATAGTCCACACAAAAACTAATAGAGCCATCCAGCTTGGGAACAAGGACTACAGGGTGAGGCCAAGGGGCTGCAGGATTTCTGGATTATCCCTAAGTCCAACATTTCCTCCACCTCCCTCCTAAAGTCCTTTTGGACAGCCTCTGACACATGATATGCTGTCCACTGTATGGGTGCTTGCATCCCTATGTCTACATCATGCATCCCTAAGGGGGTTAGTCTAGGTTTGGCATTAAATGATGGGACAAAGTCTGCTAAAATCTCCCTTACTTCCTAGATCTGTTCTGAGGTCAACTGGGGCAACAGTTTGATTGCCTTCACAAACGACTCCAGCTTGCTTTCCTCAAGCAAGTCCAGAAGGGGGTCTTTCTCGTCCATTCCCTCCCTTGTCCATTCCCTCCCTCAAAGCAAAGAAGTGCAAAGTAATGCACCTGGGAAATAAAAACCCAGGGGAAGAATACACAATGGGGGTGAGATATTGACAACAACAAAAATGGAATGGGACCTGGGGGTAGTCATATCAGATGACCTAAAGGTGGGCCAGCAATGTGAGAAGGCAGTAATGAGGGCTGGGGGGATACTAGGATGCATAGGGATAGACATCACCAGTAGAAAACAGGAAGTTGTTGGCCCTCTCTACAGACAGTTGGTAAGACCACATCTGGAGTACTGTGCACAGTTCTGGAGACCCCATCTCTGCAAAGACATAGACAGGGTGGAGGCTGTCCAGAAGAGGGCAACCAAAATGGTGCAGAGTCTGCACCAGAAGACATATGAAGAAAGACTAAAGGAGCTTAAGATGTATAGCCTTGAGAAAAGGAGGGAGAGGGCGGGCATGATAGAAACTTTCAAATATCTCAAGGGAATCAACAAAGTCCAAGAAGGTAGCATCTTTCAGAAAAAGAGATGTGCAAGAACAAGGGGGCACAATTTGAAGATAGAGGGGGGATGGCTCAGAGGTAATTTGAGGAAGTATTTCTTCACAGAGAGGGTTGTAGATTCATGGAACAGCCTTTCTAAGGAGGTCATAGAGCCAAAAACAGTGGGAGAATTCAAGAATGCATGGGACAGGCATAAGGCAATTCTAGTGGGGGGTAGGAGGAAGTAGGCTGTTGGTTAACTAGGATCTGCAGTTGATCTGTTAGGTAGGGAAATGAGCAGACTAGGTGGGCCAAGCGGTCCATATCTGCCATCAAATTCTATGTTTCTGTTTCTAGGTTCCCCCAGGACTACAAACTGCAAGTACCATGTCAGCCCTATTTGCATATGAATTCATCATGTTGACATGATACATCCTTTGGGTACATCTCCTGTCAGGCAGTTCTACAATGTAATTTACATCACTCACCTGTTTGACTACTTTGTATAGTCCTGCCCACTCAGCCTGCAGCTTATCTTACTGGACTGGGATTAGGACCATGTCTTTCTGACCCACAGTATATGAGCGAGCTCCAGTTCTGTGGTCGTACCATACATTTTGCTTCTACTGGGCAGCTGCCATGTTGCTCTGGGCTGTTTCAAAAAGCTCCTTCAGCTTTTCCCTAAACTTAAGAACATAGTCCACTATGGGAATTACCTGGGTGGCATGCTTGCCTTCCCAGTCCACCTGGATCAAGTCTAGGGACCCACACACCCTGCATCCATATAAGAGCTCGAAGGAGGAAAACCCTGTCGATTCTTGGGGCACCTCCCTGTATGTGAACAACAGGTGGGGAAGGTATTTCACCCAGTCCCTCCCATGTTGTTTAGCAAATGCTTGGAGCATCAATTTTAGGGTATCATTAAACCTTTCCACAAGCCCATTGGCTTGCGGGTGATAAAGTGTTGTGCATCTCTGCACCACCCCACACTTCTCCCACAAACACTTCATCAGGTCCGACATGAAGGAACCCTCTCAAATGGTGATAACCTCCTGCAGGAATCCAACTGGGAGAAAATCCTTAGGAAGGCATCAGCCACTTTGTCTGTCCTCAGTGAGGATAGGGTGACTGCCTCTGGGTACTGGGTGTCATAATCCACTACTGTTAGGATAAACCACTTCCTGGAGGAGCTGGGGGTATTCAAAGGCCCCACAATATCCATTCCTACTCTCTGAAATGGCTCCTCCACTATGGGCAAGGGAATTAGGGTGGATTGGGTTTTACTACCTGCCTTTTCTATTTCTTGGCACCGGTGACAAGACCTGCAATATTCCTTCACGTTCTGGGTGAAGTTGAGCCAATAGAAATTCTGGGCCAATCACTGCATAGTGCTCACGATTCCCAGATGTCCAGACATGGGGATATCATAAGCAATCTTGAGCAACCACTCACGGTACCCCTGGGGAATGACAAGATGTCTGCCCATCGCACCTCCCTCTGTCCTTACATCCTGTGTATACAGCAGTCCATTGTCCCAATACGCTCTTTGTCTTCCATCATCTCCCTGTGTCCCATCAGATTCGGCATAAGCCCTCAGTCTCACTAAACTAGGGTCATTTTTCTGAGCAGCTGCAAAATCTTTAACATTCCCAAGGCACAGGACAGGTCCCCTTCAGTGTCTAAACTAGGGTCCCTAGCTCTAGCATCAGGGCATTCAGGATCACTGCATCCCTAACCCTCTGACCACTTGTTACCCCTCCCTCCTCAGAGTAATCTTCTGTAGCTGTTTGGTTAATTGCTACCTGGGGAATTTCTACCTCCCTTTCACTACTCTCCATGTCAGGAGACACAGGCTGGGGAACCAGCCTCCCTGTGTTTTCCACAGGGGCTTCTATGGGGTCCAGGGAATCCCAACTGGCCTTTGGCATCTGACTGCAGGTAACCACACACACCATCCCCTTTTGATGATTGTTCTCTATAATCACATCCAGGGCAAGATTTTCTGCCACTGCAACTGTTTGCAGTCTCTCCTGTCTCACCCCCATCCAGGAGAGCACTAGCAAGTGGCAGAGTTTTCTCCTCCCCAGTGAATTCCAATACTGTACTGAACTGATTAGGTGTTGCTGTTCAGGCTCAACCAAATCCCCTTTTACCAAAGTAAGGGATGTCCCCATGTCTTCAACCCATGGGTTTGCACCCAATTTACATTAACTGGGTGTATGTACTCCCTCGTGTTTATAGGTGTGCTTTCAGGGATACACAGTGCACCTACCTCTGTTCAAGCACCACTTTGTGCATACTCTGCTTTTTTAGGACACTGTCTTGCAAAATGCCCAGTTTGTTTGCAAAACCAACAATCATCATTTCTTTTATCAGGCAAATCCTTTCTTTGTAACCTGGTGCTGCCCACTTTCTACGAAGACAGTGGGGGTGGGGTTTAGCTGCCCTGAAGGCATGCTTTTGCCTTTCTGTGAAGCCACACCCGCCCCACTACCTTTCAGAGCAGGTGTACTCCTGGAAAAGTGGTCCGAGAGCTCGGCAGCCTCCTGCACTGTTTTTGGATTTCTGTCCTCTAGCCAAGTTTTCAGCTCTGCTGGGCAAGCTCAAAAGAATTGTTCCAAAAGTACCACATGCTCAATTTTCTGTACAGAGTCTGCTTTGACCCTCTCCCACCAATGCTTCAAAAATGGATGTTGCTTTGTGGCTAGTTCCTCATAGCTCATGTCAGGGCTTCTCCTGAGCTTACAGAACTTAACTCTAATGCTTCAGGTGTCAATTCTTACTTTTTAAGCAATGCAGTTTTAAGTTTCTCATAATCATTACTGACCTGATTATCCATGTTACACAAGGCATCACAAGCTTTATTGGTAAGCAGTGGAGATAGCTGGAAGCTCCAGGACTCTCTGGGAACTTTTGCCTGAATGTGTACCTTTTCAAATGAATTTAAAAATGCATCCATATCATCACCCTTTTTAAATTCAGCTATGAATTTAGAATTTAACTTGTAACCCAGTCCTGGAGTTCCAGGTTCACCCATATCACTTACCTGCTCTGGCACTGGTCGTTAGAGTTGTAGCTTCTGCAGTTCAGATTTCCTCTGGCACTCTCTCTCCTCTCAGTCGGCTTCTCTCTGAAGCGGTCACTCACTTTCCTCAGCCTCTCTCTGAAGCTGTCACTCTCTTTCCTCAGCCTCTCTCTCTGAAGCTGTTTTTCTCTTTCCTCCACCTCTCCACTGCTGAGTTTCTTTTTTCTGCATCTCCAGCTCAAATCTCCTCTGCTCAGACTCCCTCTGCTGCTTGGCTTCAAGCCTTTTCTGCTCAAATTCCAGCTCCATTCTCCTCAACTCTGTCTACAGCCTGATCCCCTCTGGCTCCAGAATTGTGATGACCCCAGCCCCCGGTGCTGTTGCTCTTGGTTCTCACTGGTCTTGCTGCCTTTCTCCCTGGGACTGGACACTGCGATAGACTCTGGCACCACCATGTCCAAGGTCTGGTCCCCTTCAGTCACCAACTGTGACCTAAGGCCCTAAGCAGCTGCTTGTGCATCGGCTGCCACAAGAGCCTCCATGAGGTGCTGTTTGTTTCACCCCTCACTCTGGACTCCTCTTTCCTGGCACAACTGCCTCAGGTATTCTGCAGTGTACTTGCTGTAGGTGGAAGCCATTTTCTTCCCTAATATACAGCTATACTAGCTTGGCACCCAAAAAAAATATTAAACAGGTAGGGAACGTAGACTGTAACCAAAATGATATATTTCTTTTAAAAAAATACTGCCTTGTTTGTGTGAGAAGTGTTACAGTTTATCAATCCAACACACTGGACTGTTAATGCCTGTGCCATCAAATAATTGCACAGTATCCAAGCAAATCTTTCAGATCACACTGCTGCACACCAAATCTGTCACAAACCCACTCCTGGGATCAGGCCCTCTGCTCCCACAATGTCCTACCTTTAAGTGCGATTTGTGAACAGGGGACAAACCAGGATCCCCTTCTGTTTGTTTTGGGTCTGAGCAAACTACTAGTCTCAAGTCCTGGGGTCAATTATGAACCCTTTTTAGCTAGCACACCCAGGTAACAGGTCCGAATATCATACTCTGTCTTCAGGGAAAGCAGCGCAATACTTGACCAAGCAGGCATACCAACCAACCTGGTTCACAACCCCCTGCTGACTCAGTTGAGATGCTGGTATTTTTCTTTCCTTGCTGGATCTTTACACGGATCCTTGTTAGCGTGGCTACAGCTTTGTTATCATAGCTGCATATGGTGACGCACTAAGCAATTTTAAGAGTTATGTCAGAATTATCAATGCTGTTCCACAATTTACACAAAAATGAGAAAATGTCTCAGGCAGACTTAGGAAAACAAAATGTTTGCTAAAATTAAAATAGTAAATAAACACAGTATATAGAACAGAACATATATATATATATATATACTGTATAATGATTACAGTCAGAAAAAAATGGACAATTACAAACAAAGCACCTTGTAACTCAATTAACTAGTTCTAACTCAGTTTCAGTTGGCAAAGGTTCACACTTGAATTACCAGTCTTGGCAGAAGTGTCTCTTTGGAGCCCAGAAGTAGAAGTGTGTCTTAGAAGTACAGAACAAAAGTGTCTTTTCTTTTCAGCTAGGCTTCACCAATATCAGAGATAAAGTCCCACCCTCCTTGTGATGTCACAGCACATGAGGTCACTTTTATTCCTGTAATTCATTTGTAACATGCAAATACAGAAATATTTTTAATTATAACAAGACAATCGCTTCTTCCCATTACAGCATGCTTTTTATGACAGGTTACAATACTCCTCTGATCTTGCAGGAAATCAGTCAGAATCACCTCTCAACATCATGAGATTTTTAACATTGACTGGGAAGCATTCTCCCTCCTGTCACCTCATAAAAAGGCAATATTTTCACTTCAAAACACCAACTGTCTGAGAATATGACTTTTATGATTTCCACACAGGTTTTGTTAGGCATGTGTTAGTTTCTTTTGAAGTTAGCTGTTTCCTTCCACTCAGAGAGAGAGAGAGAACAGTAGATTTTTGAAAATCCAAGGTTCCATGATGCTTTGCTGACTGTGATGTTTCACAAGCAGAAATTCAAAGAAACATATATTTATAGCAAAATATGATACAAATAATAACAGGCATACAGCTATTGTGACACAGACCACATTTCTGCAGCTGTCCCTCACAGGCCCCTGGAGCAGCAGTCCCCCAGCCAACTACTCTACCTACAGCTTGATCCACCACAAGTCCCATACCAGCCTCACCATCTGACCACCCACTCTGCAGCTGAACCTCGCCTTCATCCCAAAACTAGCCCCCACCAGCCACCCTCCCTGCTGCTGGCTCACTCTTTCATGCCCTTGACCAGCCTCCCCCAGCAGATAACCCTCCTTTTAGTTGTACCCCAGTGGCTTTATCATTCCCACCAACAGGCCAGCCTCCCCCCAAGTTGAGCACCCCACCTGCAGCTGGGCACCCAGATGACCATCCTTCCAAGGAGATGGGCCCACCCTGGGCCCTTCCTCCCTCCAGAGCAGAACCTCCTGAGACCACCCTCCCTGCAACTAGACCCCTCCCCAGATAACCCGTCCGCAACCATGGACCCCATACCTCTCAATGTAGTATAAATAAAATGTGAGTCACTAACATACAAAATATAAATTCAGACTGAGTGCCTTTAAAATAAACAGCTACTTGCATTCAAAGAATCGGTTAAAAAAAAAGCATGCTTTTCAGAAACAGGAAAATTACTTAAGAAAGTCTTCCACTACACAAGCCAGATTTTCATAATCGGCAGTCTTCAGCAAAAGAAAAAAAAGTACACTGAGCCCAGCATTATTATTTAATTTAATGCAATGTAGCCGCCCCTTCCCCAAACATCTAGGGGAATAAGAGAAGAAAACACCAGTGGACCGGGGGGCACAATATTTATTCTCTCCATTTAGCTTCCATACAAAAAATAATCAGAGTAGATCTTATTGGGCAGATGCAGGCCCTTCACACCCTAACTCCAGCAGTCCATGCCACAATTCATTTTTAGATGGCATTTACTGGGTCTGCTGAAAATATTTGAAGGGTACAAACTGGAATTTCCTTAAAAACACCTTGGGGAAATCAAAGTTCATGGAATAAGTCTAAAACTAAAAATGAATTTTATTAATCACCAGAATCAGATCAGACACTGAGATTGGCTCTGAAATAGGATCAAATGTATTCTCCTGTGCCCCAATGAGTCAGAGGGCCAAGCGGTACCATTTCCTTAAAACTCAGAAATCTTTCCAATCTGTGGCGTTAACTTTCTACATCTATGAGAGGGAGATATTTTTTTAAACTTTATATTTATTATTTTAAAAACAAACATACAGTTTGGTCACAAGCATTGAGTTACCATAATAGTACATATAAACCATGAGGATGCCACCCCTCTCAGTACTCCTAATTAAATCCATCAAACGCTTTAAGATACTTCATTGGGAGGAACTAGTAATATAGTAATAAGAAAAAATATAACACAGTTAGCTGCACAATGAGCCCATTACTTGCTAATGTTAGATAAGAAAATAAATCACCAAGCACTCATCCTCCACCAGGGAGTGAGGTATTCACCAGGTATATATCAACAGTTAAGGCACTAAATGTGCTTTAGCATAGAAAAAAAATGCTTTCATTTGAACTCCACATGTCTATTTCAAAAGACAAATAATCATTGCTGTTTTGTGGCATATTATAGTTACAGTTCAAAATCTGGGTGTATTTAAGCTTTAAAACCAGATATAACTTTAATAAAGAGCAAATATAAACTTTAGTAAGGAACTCCTATAATCAAACAAAACCCTACATACTGTGAGGCTGATCAATATTCAGCTATCCCATCCCAGCACGACTTAAGGTTTAAGATTGTAATGAGGCAATATTTTCCATCCCAGGGCAAAAAATTTTAAAATATAGCTCAGCTCAAAGTCTCTAGTCCAATTGTGCCCCAAAATGACAATCGCCCCCACCCAGCTAACCTCAGCAAAAGCCCAACAGTATTCAGAGTGTTTCAAGAGTCATCTTGTTCCTCAGACAAGGAGGGTTCTATGTGATAACAGCGATGGCAAAATATCAATTGCTATTATTGCGAGTGTATATCGCCGAAAAGCAAATCGGTGTTATGCACTCCAGGGCAACCCGACATCTGGACAAGGAAAAAGTGTTTTTGAGGGAGCTGTGCCCCTACATGACCCCCCTCACAGGAGGCTTTTCCCCACACACACCCCTGAAAAAGGATTCTCAACCATGGGGGGGTGCATGTCGGGGAGGGAGCAATATCCCTGCACTGAGATAAAATTAAGTGCTGCAGCTGCAGGCAGTGGCAAAAGTTTCCCCGACCCAGTCCTGAACCCTGTACCTGCCGCACCTGAGCTAGCCACCCACACCATCACAACACATGGCTAGCTCAGTGGCAGCAGGTACTGCAGTCAACCAAAACCCCTTCCCTGTCCCTCCCCTTCCCTTCGCTTTCAAACAACATGAAATCTTGCTGTATTCTGAATATATGCAGTTAGCCCCAGTACTTGAACTGCCCCAGAGAACAAAAAGTTAACTCTATGCAGAAGCATAGAACGTTGAGCTTCAGCTCATTTTTCAGACCTCTGTCTCTAGCACTCTGAAGTGTAACCGTCAGATTTTTTACTCCACCTAACTGTGAAGTCGCTCCAGAGATCCCTCCTGCACTTCGGTTCGGCATAGCTTAATTCAGTTGGTTTTACCTAACCGCTTCTTTATTTTTGGTCTTCTTACCTCTGTCTCGGTAACAGTAAGTGATAGTAGTAGGTAGTTTGTTGTGATTCCAGTAATTTTGTGGAAATGTTTTACTTGGCATCCTCTTTGGAACTCAGACAAGCTAATTATATGGCATTTACAGCCAGGTACCAGAAATTGAGGTGGGATACGGTTCTGGAACTGGCTAAGAGTGCCTCTCCCCAGCTAGCCAAGGAGCTGGAGAAGGTAGCTGCTGATGGTATTGAGGCATCCAAGGTCCAAATTCACGCTGCTGTTGACTCGAATGATCTACATTCCAGGGTCATGACTACATCTGTGTCCATGAGGAGACTGGCTTGGCTCAGAAGTACCAATTTGTCAGAGGATACCCAGACTAAGGCCATAGATTTTCCTGATGCTGGTAACTCTCTGTTTGGTGAACCGACAGAGGCTTACATGAAGAAGATGGATGAGTACAGGACCACCTACAGGAGTGCTGCAGCAAAAGAGAAGCAGGCCACTCCTCAGAAGCAGCAGTTCAGGGCTGGCAGGGGAAGGCCTTTTCACATGCCCTTTTACCAAGCCCAGGCTTCCTCTTCATTCCAGCAGAGGGGGTTCTTCAGGGGAAGAGGCAGATGAGAGATGACCAGGACCCCAGCATCCACTCAGTCCAAGCCCCCTGCCAAACTGACATCCTGAATTGTCAGTCAGGTTCGCTTCCCCAATTCCTGTAGGGGCAGGCTGGCTCACTATTCCCAGGTCTGGGATTCCATTACCTCAGACAAATGGGTTCTGGAAGTAGTGAGCCAGGGACTTGTTCTCAGTTTCAAAAGGTTCACAAAAATGAGAGCAAGATCTTTCAGCCCCCCCTTTAGAGACAAAGGCCTAAGAGGCAGAAGTCTCCTCTCTTCTGCTCATGCAAGCAGTAGAGAAGATACCTCTTTGTCACATGGGGAAAAGGACTTTATTCCAGATACTTCCTTACCCCAAAAAAGACAGGGGAGTGGCGACCCATCCTAGATTTAAGGTATCTCAACAAACACTTGACAAAACCAAAGTTCAAGATGGTGACTCTGAGAGTAATTCTTCCCTCTCTGAGACCAGGAGACTAGCTAGCCTCCCTGGATCTCAAGGATGCCTATTTCCACATACCCATCAGACATTCCCACAGAAAGTACCTCAGGTTCAAGTTGCTCTCAGACCATTATCAGTTCAGAGCCATGCCTTTCGGCCTAACATCTGCTCCAAGGGTGTTCACCAAGTGCCTGGCAGTAGTGGTGGCATTTCTCAGGAGACAAGGTATCCTTCTGTTCCCATACTTAGATGGCTGGCTCCTAGTAGGTCAGTCCTCAGACCAAGTCAAGTCAGCCTTAGAGATCACCCAAAGTCTCCTGGAGTCCTTGGACTTCATTCTAAACCTAGAAAAGTCGGTTCTGGAACCAACTCAGCTGCTCCCTTTCATGGGGCAGAAATAGACACTACCCAGGCAAGAGCATTCCTTCCTCTTTCAAGAGTTCAGTCTCTAGTCACTCTGGCTTCCTCCTTTCATCATCTAGTTTCTCGTCCAGCCAGACATTTTCTTCAGTTACTGGGCCACATAGCAGCTTCCACAGCTGTGGTCCAGGGAGCAAGGTTTCAGATGAGAGATACTGAGTTTCATCTCAGATCTTACTGGTCTCAGAAAAAGGACCCTCTCTCCAAATTGTTTCCAGTGTCCCAGTCTCTAGTTCAGGCACTCCAATGGTGGTTGGAGGAGAACAACCTTCAGCAGGGTGTTCCATTCATCAGTTAGGCTCCTTCAGTGATTCTCACCACGGACGCCTCTCTCCTAGGCTGGGGGCCCCACCTGGACCAGTTTACAGCTCAGGGAACCTGGTCTCACCAGGAGTCCCTCCTTCACATAAACCTTCTAGAGTTGAGAGCTGTCTTTCTAGCTCGCAGACATTCTTAGCTGTGGTTCAGGGAAAGTAGTACAAATCAGGACAGACAACATCACAACCATGTGGAACATCAACAAGCAGGGAAGCACTCTGTCCTCGGCCTTGTGCACGGAGGCCATGAAGGTATGGTCTCTGGCTTACTCCCTTCAGATTTCCCTGGTGGCTGTACACCTTCCAGGGAAGGACAACATTTTAGCAGATGCTCTCAGCAGAATTTCTCAGGGTCACCACAATGGACTCTGAATCCCCTGGTCCTTCAGGTTATCTTCAAGAGGTGGGGAACTCCAGAGATAGATCTCTTTGCAGCTCTGGACAATCATCAACTCCCTCTCTTTTGTTGCAGGCCTCCTCTACTAGGCTCTGTTCACCAGGAGGCTCTTCTATTGAATTGGACATGCAGGTTCCTGTATGCATTTTCTCCTTTCCCTTTGATATTCAGGGTCCTGATCAAAATCAGATCTCAGCCTTGCAGAGTGATTCTAGTGGCAACAGACTGGACCAGACAGCCATGGTATCCTCTACTACTGTCATTATCAGTGACAAGACCTCTGTGTCTTCCCAGACAGTCCAATCTGCTGACATCCTCTCAGGGGAGGATCCTCTATCCCAATCTTCAGGGTCTCAGACTCAAGGCCTGGCTCTTGAAAAGTTAGAATATGCACATCTAAACCTTTCTCAATCAGTTTTGGATATTCTAAAGGTTACCAAGAAACCTGCTACCAGAAAAACGTACAATTCCAAGTGGAAAAGATTTGGGTTTTGGTGTTCCCAAATACCCGTTCAGCCAGAATTAGCTGACACTGCTACTGTATTGAACTATCTGGTGCATCTTAATAGTTTAGGCCTCCGGCCCACTACTCTTAAGGTACATTTGGCAGCTGTGTCTGCCTTCCATTCCCCTGGGAAGGGCTCTTCCCCAGCCTCTCATCCAGTTTTCAAGAAGTTCTTCAAAGGTCTGATGCATGTTAATCCTCCCTTTCAAGACCCTACTCCTTCTTGGGATCTGAACATCTGTATAGCACAGCTTATGCAGCCTCCTTTTGAGCCTCTGTCTTCAGCAGAGCTGAAATACTTGACATGGAAAACTGTATTTCTGGTAGCTGTTACCTCTGCCAGGAGGATCAGTGAGTTACAGGCTTTATCAGTGGAACCTGATTTTATTTCTTTTCACAGGGATAAGATGGTCCTTCGAACTAACAAAGTTGTTTCCTAAAGTAGTGTCAGACTTTCATCTAAACCAATCTATGTCATTGCCTGTGTTTTTTTTACTGGCCATTCTTCCTCTGGGGAGAGAAGATTACATAGTCTTGATGTGAAAAGGGCCCTTAGTTACTATGTGGAGCATACTAAGGCCTATAGGAATGGCTGTTCTCAGTTATTTCTCACCTAAGGTGAGGTGGGAAAGGGCAAACCAGCCACCAAGAGAACTATTGCCAGGTGGATTGTCTCCTGTGTCCAGTTCTGCTATTCAAAGCTTGGGAAGGAACCTCCCTCAGGCCTGAGGGCTCATTCTACCAGAGGTACAGCTACTTCACTCGCAGCAGCTAGAGACATATCTATAGTGGAAATCTGTAAAGCAGCCACCTGGGAAACTGTTCACACATTTACCAAACATTACTCTCTGGACATTCAGTCTAGAAGTGATGCTAGGTTTGGCACAGCTGTACTGCAGATCCTGTTCCCAAAATAGGTTCTGTGATTCCCTCCTCCAAGGGGGGGGATATGCTTGGTAGTCTGCATATAGTCAAAATTCAGCAAGACTTCATGTTGTTTGAAGAAAAAATTACTTACCATAGCAATGTTGTTTATTCTAATGGAGTATTGCTGTATTCTGACCTCCCTCCCTGCCTCCCCTCCTAGAACCTAGTAGTTTTGGGATGTGGGTGGGCAGGCACAGTGCTGCACCCCAGAGGTGTACTTGGCTTGCCCTATCTTATGGGATTTATTAATGTTTTAATTTCACTACCTACTTTGGTTTTAAATTTAGCTTTCTTTTTGGTGTTGTTGACTTGAGTCTTTTTGACCCTAAAAACAATTTGTGGTGGCCATTTGGCTTACAAAAGTTGAAATAATTTCTACTTGTCAGTTTGCTTAGTGCTCATAATAATCTGACGGTTACACTTCAGAGTGCTAGAGACAGGTTTGAAAACCGAGCTTGAGCTTAACGTTCTATGCTTCTGCAGAGAGTTAACTCTTTGTTCTCTGGGGCAGTTCAAGTGGTGGGGCTAACTGCATATAGTCAGAATACAGCAAGACTCCATTAGAAGAAACAACATTACTATGGTAAGTAATTTTTTTATCCCCCCTTCCTGTTGCCCTTCAGTACACTCATGGTCACGTAGCATCGCTATCCTTCCAGGGTAGCCCAGGAGGAAAGTGCTGAATGTGAGTCACCGTTTTGATGGTCGCTCATATTCAGTCACCATCCTCACTGGATACCAATAAGGAGACCTCTCTCTCCACTGCTCTGGATCTAGAAACTGCGTTGTTCTGCGCCCACTTCAAGGCCTCCAAGGGTTCAGTGTAGAGGTAGACTTTACCCTTGTGAGTGATACAGTCAGGCAGGCAAAATGAGGCCATGAGGGATCCCCACCTCCTGTAAAACTGTCCAGACCCCATCAAACTTCTTTCTGCTCTGTTGGGTGGCATACCCGATATCAGGATACATTCAGACTTGCTCCCCATCTTGTAGGAGGACCCGTTTCTGTTTAGCTAGCACCAAGAAATAGTCTCTGGAACCAATTCCGTCAGTGATGGCCACCACAGCTCTTGGTGCCTCTGAGTTGTCCTTTTTGTCATGAGGAGTCAGTGATAAGCCTTCTGGATCCACAGTGCCCAATTACAGGCTTCCTCCCCAAGCTGTTGAATTATCCAGTCCCAGACAAAGAAGAGGAGATGGTCCCCTTCACACCACTCTGGAAGACCAAGGATCCATATGTTTGCTGCTCTTGCCTGGTTCTCTAAGGTTTCCAGGTGAGACTTCAGGTGAGTGTTCTCTTTAATGACTGATGCCACTGCCTCCATTGTTGCATTGGCCCATTTGGAAGCTTTGTCTGATGTGCCTTGAACAGATTCCATTGTCACTTCAACCCCAGCCAATCTGCTGCTTAGGGAATTAAATTTATCGGATAGACCAAAGACCAAGGCCATCATTTTATTTAACTTTGACCCGACTGTCTGGAGTGTCTCTTCTGAGAGGCATCCCCTGTTCAGTAGCAAGGCCTTGTTAAGATTGCATGGTAGGAGGGCCAGCTGGAGTTTTCGATCTAACTCCATCATCAGATGTCTTGTCCTTGCAAGGATTGCCCATTATGGTCAGGAGATCTTAACTCAGAGTTGGCAACTGTTGTTTTTCAGCTAAGTTGCCCCAAACCAGTAATTTAATTCAGTTATGTGCTAATTAAGTTGTTGAGCTTTACCGGAATTTATAGCCATTTTGCTCAGGCTCCACAGTGCCCCCTGAGAGGGAGATATTTTAAGGGTAGAAAACACATTAAGCAGGAAAAATATTCTTCAGCTCAAATGCTTCAATAAGCTGCCACCCAGACCAAAATGATTTTCTTCCAGAAGCATGAAGTTCCTAACCCGCTGGCACTGGTAAGTACCCTCTAACCAGAACTTCACTCTCTTTTTCCATTTGAGGCCTCCACAAACCTGGTCGGCACCCAGAGTCCTCACTTAAAAACACTTGAGCCACTCTGTTTTCCTTGTAAAGGGAGTAACTTCTCCTTACTGCTCCCTGGTCCTTTCTTACCCCAGTGATGCGGTGCGGGTAGTTTCCTAATACAATTACTGACACCCCTGCACCAACCACACTCCAAGGCCTCTCCTTCTGGTCTGCTCCCTCGCCTGTGTCCCCACGGCTCTCTGATCACAAAACTGCAGCCCCTCACCTTACTGCTGCCTGAAGCCTTCCTCCTACTGTACCTCTTTCCAGTGGTTTGTTCTCTTGACCACAGCATCAGTCCCTGCTAAACCTTTTACTTGCTGTACTTAAGTGCAGCTAACTGGCATGGAGGAGAAACTGCTAAGGCACTCTGTGGCCCATCTGGCACATCTAGCGGCCCAAGGCCTGTCCCTTCAAACAGGTCCTATAAACAGGTAGAGCTCCCCCCCCAGCCCCATCACTGACCTGCCCAAGCTGCCCTGCCACATGGAAAAGAGGAGGACTGCTGCCACCAGTACCTCTCTTCCAGGAGCTGGGCCACAGCCCCCACAGCCGTGACAGCTCAGGCTCCTAACCTGCTTCCATGAGCGTCCCGAGCATCCCCCGGGGCCTAACCAGCTCTCCTAACACCTACACTACCCAGCCCCGCCAGGGAACTCAGGGCCTAAACAACCATAAACTGTGACTACCTACCACCACCCATGGAAAACTGCAGCACAGGACCCAGTGCCTCGACACTGCATGACCGACTTGTCTAATGGAAGGGGTGGGATTAACCCCCCCTTCCACTGCCTGCAGATGTAGCCCATCAGTCTCTCTCTCTCTCTCTCTCTCTCCCCTCCCAAGATCCAGAATCTTCCTGTCTCCCTACTTATATATCCCCAAAACACTTATCTCTGCTGCTACCAAGTGGTGGTCAGCAGAAATAGCACTCCACAAGAGCACCTAACAGAAACCTACACCCTGGAAGAGCAGGAGTGGGGCCCATAAGGTGAGCAAAAAGCCCCTCTCGAATGAGAGGGGGCTTACGTAATGAATTTACATATGCTAAAGTTTTAATCAAATACAATAGTAAATGCAAAAAGCACAGCTTTCCCACCCTACTTCACATCAGTTAATGAACAAACAGGATCCAAGCAAATATAAATTCCTCCTAAAGTATATATGGAGAGGTTTTCATAAACGATAGCCAGTAGCTTTAGGAACAGAAACAAACAAGCATTTTTCAATGCCAAATGTTTCCTTGCATGGTTTATGTGGCAGGGGTGTGTTGTGTTACTTAATGACAAAGCAAGATTACAAAAGAAATATTTGTTGTTTTTAGATGTTTAGATCCCAGATTTTCAATACAGTATTTTTGAAACCCTGCCTAATGAACCAGGGAGATGCAATTTTCGAAATCCTGTCTGAAACATGATTTTGCAGCATGACTGTGAAAACGTGTCAGGGGGATTCATGTGGTTGATGAAGTGGGAAACCAAAATGGCCACATTGAAAGTTGAAGGCAAAAATATTTTAAACAAGCATTTGTCAATGTCAAATGTTGCTTGCTTGTATTTGCTGTTTATAATGTATTGGTTTGCAATGTTTTTAACACTGCAAGAGCTGATGTCATTAATAAAAACAGAACAAGCTATATGCTAACAAAGCAAGTTTCAATTTCATCACCCCATTTCATAAATAAAAAAAAATTCTGGCTGTGGATGTAAAAGAAAGACAAATGTGAAAGATGTATTTCTGACCAGTTTTTGGGCTGCACATAGTAAATTAACTCTCTGCCCCAACACACACACACACACACCACCACCTTCTGCTTCAGCCAGCGCCAAAATTAACCTCTAAATGGTTTTGATGTTGAACACATTGGTGGGATGACAGCAAGTAAAGCTACTTCTCAGTTGTTGGGTTTTTTTGGGGTTTTTTTTGTTAACTTTAGAAAGAAGGAACACATCTGGTAGGACTGGCAAGCACTTGTTGAACTTCTGAAGTGCCAAGAGCCGGCAAACTGCCAGGGGCTGGAGAGCAAGGGTAAACTGTAGCCCTGGCTGGAGGGCCAGAGAGAGGTAGAGGTGTGGGAGAGTTTATTGAATGAGTGCGGCATGACAGCTTGTCAGAAATACATTTCCAAAGACAGCTTATCTTGGGGATATTGGCGACCTGATCAGAGAAGACAGATACAGATGCTGTCTTGTTCCATCTCTGTCTGCGCGTTTCTCTATCACACCATCCCTTTCTCTTACTCCAGTGGTGACCTGTGTTCTTCTGTGCAGTGACACCAGCTCCTGTCACTGATCCTGACTATGCTGCATGACCCGCCCACTCTCTCACTGTCCCCCACCATCTGCACACCATCTGTCTCCCTCTCTCTCTGTCTCCCTCTTGACAACTGGGTGGATGATCCCACAAGTTGGGCACAACTGTCCTGTCTTGCAGTCCTCTGCCACTGTCTGGGTCAATGCAGCAGACCTGAGACTCAGCATAGAGGAATGCCTTCTCACTCTCTCTAGAGGATCCAACTGCACCATCACTGCAAATGTAGCTGACGGGACACAAACAAGACATCAAGTCGCACATGAGAATTCATACCAACAGTGGCCCATTTCTGGCTGTCTCTGTGCCACTCTCCCTCTATCACTCTCCCTGCAGCTTATGGAGAACGTCCTTGGGTGCAGGGCTGAACATGGAGAATTGCAGCCTTCTACTATCTCTATGTGTCTCTCTATGCATGGTGAGGCAGGTTGCCATGTTCCTTTCATTTGACATTTGTACAGAGAAACAGACAGAAAGAAAATTCGCCCTTATAATGCTGAGGTCCTTGGTGTCTGTCTCTTTTTCTGTCTCTCTCCCTGCCGCTTATAGGGACTGTCACTCCACAAAAGACTGTCCTCTGGTGTCAGGGTCAACATGGACAATTGCAGCCACCTTCTGGGTCTCTGTCTCTCACCGTACACCAGTGAAACCAGCATTCATATGCTACCACTGCATTCAGCAATGACAGTTTTGCATTGCCAATGTCTGCCTCTCAGTGCGCTGATGTACCCGGTAATCAGTCTGAGGGGGGCACAGAGCTTTGTGTCTCTGTCCTGATTGGCACTCTCTGTCACCTGTCAGTGGCTGGGTGCTCTCTTTCTGTCTCCTGTCAGTAGTCAGGGTCTATTGTCATCTAGTTCTAACCTTGACTGTCGGAGGTGGTTCCTTTACAAATTGTATTTATGCTCCGTGGAATAGAATAGGGGCAGGGGTTATTTTTTTACATACACTGCAGCTTGCAAACAGTTTAATAGGATAATGTTATGTATCTCTGTTCCTTTACCAACTATGTAAACTGCAAAACAGTAACTACTGCTTCTGCTGGAAAAAGGTGTGTATCACTAGTGGGACCCCAACCTATGCACCAAGCTTTTACTGTGTGCTTCCCCATGTTTGACATTGATTCTTCACCCCCATTAGGTTACAGAAAACAAACACACTGCATATTAGTAGTCAGAAAAAGTGTCACCCATTATGAAGGGAAGCATAACTGAAATATGACAAATACTGTATGGTTTATATTCTGACTTTCCAAGTTTTTATATATAGATATCTCTATGTATTTCAAGTTTCTTCTGCTAGAGATTCTCCAGAAATATCGCAGATAGTACACTGAAGAGAGTGGACATTTTCACTGTAAACTTATACAGGTTGAACAAAGACAAAGTGAAAGCCCAGCTCATGCAACCATACACCACATATGATGTATCCATTTTACGACAGCATGCAAAGTTTAAAAAGGGGAATGAAACTAAACTGAAAAGGCAAAAAACATAACGTCTAATACAGGGTTTCTCAAATGGTGAGGCCCCAACCTGCTCCAGGGGAGGCTCAAGCAAGCCTTAAAATGTACTATATTTTAATGTCAAGTTTTGGATGCTTCACGTGAAAGGATGCAGCAAAGTGAAAGCGAATAGTGGCATGCAAATTTATGTACAAAATGGTTACCAGGAAAGACACGCTCAACAAACACTTGTTTCCTGGTATGACATGGGGAAAATAAAATTCTTGGAAACTGTGCAAAATAAAATTCAAAATAATGCAAATGAATAGGAACAAGGTAACAACTGATCCATTATACTGGCTGCAGAAAAGCACAAATACAAAGGCTAAGCAGAGAGATACTAGGAGCAAGAGCAGGAGGGAGCAAAATTGTCCCTGAGAAGGTGTTTAAGGGCAGGGTAAAACTGACAAGGAAAGCAATCTGACTCTTGGAGGTATTGCAATGAGGGGTAAATAGAGTCCAAAAGTCAGAAGTGTAGAGCGAGTAGACTGGCCTGGGGAGGGGCATTATAGAAAGGGAGAATAATAAGTTCAGTAAAATGAGAATAAACTCAACTACTCACATGCACGTCATTGTATTCTTCCTGTAATATGCAAACTATTATAGTTGTTCTAACTATGGGGAGGCCCAAAATTATTTCTATATTAGGGGGAGGCTCAAGATCTTTTCCAAGGCTTGGGTGAGGTTCACTGTGACAAAGTGTGAGAACTCCTGGTCTAATAATACACATTTTAAATGCAGGCAGGGAGGTAATTATTTCATGGTGAGTGCTCCGGAATGCAACACGTGTAGCTCGACTCTGCATAAACAATTATTTTTAGGTTACTCTGACTGACAAAAAGTGCAAAGTCAGTTTTACCAGTGATCTGATAGACTATGAGCTGCCTCTTTTCCTATGTATACACACCATGAGATTTCTGTGCACATCGTTTCCACATATGTTGCTACACATTCCAGGCCACTAAATACCGATGTTGGAGCACAGCATGGGCCAGTTGTACTGGGTCACCTTGGGCACGCTCCCAGACGGTAGCCCAACTCTCCAGCTTGTCACAGCTGGACCCAACAGTTTCACTATTACACCCTTCCCGGGTTACTGCTGCCAACAACTCATCCTTTCTGCACTGATCAAGTTTGGAGAAAAAGAGACCGTTGATGACACATCCCTCCCCAGCACAGGTGGGCAAAGTGGCCAAAATTAGCTCCGTGAAACAATTTGTGGAGTAATGCAGAATCTGCAAAGCAATCCACAATGCAAAGCAGAGTACTTCAGATCATAACGAAGAACACAATGACTTTGCGTTACTTCGCCTTCCCCAAACCACTTCTGCACCAATTTTAATGCAAAGTACATAGAAATCAATGTACTTCACATCACTTCGCCAAGTTATTGAGCTCCAAGGAGAATTTGCAGTGATTCATGGGATTGCAGATCACATGGGCTCTAGATTGTTCTGCACAGCCTCAGTTCTGTGTAGTGTGTGTAGTGGTAAATGGAGACGGTTTTCTCTCAGAGCTCTGTGATTCATATCCTCTAACAGCTGTTAAAAAAGCTTTTTTGAGCCATTTCTTTTGCTCAAAATTTAGTGTAGGAAAGCCTCCTGCGCTCATAGCATTGAGTGTTTATTGTTTGTGTGTGGATTTTGAATGGTAATTTAGAAGATTCAGTCTGTGTACTGACAGACACTTGAAGTGTGCTTTGGGGAAGGGGTGTTTCTGTGGCGGAGGTAGGTTAAAACTGGGAGAAAAAGGCAGTCTTTCTGTTTTGGTTATATTTGTCTTGTATAACTGTTAATGCACACAGTAATATTTTCAGTAATTCTTGACTTTTTTTTTGCTGATTGTTGTGGTGCAGCAGTGCATAATTTCAGTTTGTTTAAAAGATTTGGTTATATTACTGAAGTTTTCAATTTGCTACACATTACTTGTAGTGCATGTGTGTGAGTGTGTATGCGACGTGTGCCATCAGATCAGACACATTTATTGTACCACAGAGTAACTGGAGCAGTGTGAACCTGCTAGCATGATTTTGTACTGCTTTGTGATATCTTGGTTTTGGACTGTTACTGCAGTGCACTGCCCAACCAGCAAAGGTATTCTTTTCCATGTTGGATTGCGGATTGTGAGAACTGGTTAAGGTGTTGTTGTGACTGCGTCTGCACCTCTTCTTGATTGTGCAGTGCAGTCTTAATCTGTCTGTGCTTTTGCATCCGTTTAGTGCCCAATCTCCACCTGCAAACCACAGTAGTTGTCTTTTTTGGCTTCACATACACCAGCCCAGACTGAAAGCTTAGAAATTTAAATTTGTTTAGCATTTTCTTGGTGATCCCCAAAATGCCTGCAAAGAGACATGCAAGCAAATTTGTTTCTGGCCATGGTACTGCTGCCAGTGGCAAGATTGTCCATGGGCATGGTAATACACAGAAGTGCTTAGCTGATGTCAGTAAAGGAATTTCTCCATCAATGTTTTTTACAGCGCAATCTGTAGTTTCTCTCATAGTTGGAGGAGAAAATGTTGTCCCAGTTGGTGGTGTTAGTGCAGTTTCTGCTGGGATGAATATTGCTGCCTCAAGTTCCACTTCTGACCAGTTAACCATTTCAAATAAGCATTTGTCAATGCTGAATGTTGCTTGCTTGTATGTGCTGTTCAGGTATTTGGAAGTGACAGTTTCATGCCTCCCTGCCAAGACATCCACTATGTCTTTCCGTTCAGTATTCACAGAAGAGTGGGAGGGGCAAGGGTCACAGCAGTACAGCAGCTGCCAAGGGGGTGAAGAGGTGGACAAAAGAGTCCTGCAGGAGCTCACTAAACTGAAGGTAGACAAAGCGATGGAACCAGATGGCATACGCCCAAGGATATTAACAGAACTGCGAAGGGAGATAGCAGTACCTCTGGCAGCCATGTTCACTGAGTCATTCAACATGAGTGAATTGGAGGAGGGCCCATGTGGTCCCTCTACACAAGTCTGGCAGCAGGGAGGAGGCAGGGAACAATAGGCCATTCAGCCTCACCTCAGTAGTGGGGAAGATCATGGAGACATTGCATAAAGAAAGGATAGTGGGGCAACTAGATGTCATCTGAACCCAGGACCATAGACAACATGGATTCACAGAGGGGACATCATGTCAGATAAATCTGGTTGATTTATTTGACTGGGTGACAAAGGAAGTGAATCAGGGTGGGACAGCGGACAACGCTTACCTTGATTTCAGCAAAGCCTTTGACACCATCCCATATAGGAGGCTGATAAACTAGCTGGGTAGGCTGGACATGGGGGAAAGGGTGGTAAACTGGGTTAGAAACTGGCTAACAGACAGGAAGCAGAGAGTGGTGGTAAATGGTATGCAGTCTAGGGAGAGGGCGACCAGTGGGGTGCTGCAGGGATCGGTCCTGGGGCCAGTTCTGTTCAATGTCTTCATTAGTAATATTGCAGAACATCTGAAGGGAATTTTTCACCAAATTTTCAACATAGCCATTTTAAGACCTCTGCTCATGAACAGTGTCACTGTGATTTTCTTAATTTGTCCCGTACATTGATTTCGCACACCGACTGCGCCATTGTGCGCTACATGGGCGGAAACACATTTTGGGTGAGATGTGAAAAATGACAGCTGTACTACTCATAAGAAGGTGTGGTAAATTGGAAATGTTGAAAATCTGGAGTGAAAATATTGGAAATTCGGAACTTACGACATGCATAGGAACTGTACAGCATGCGCTAAGTAAAACAGTCATTTTTGGAATTTTTTCACCAAATTTTCAACATAGCCATTTTAACACCTGAGCTCATGAACAGTGTCACTGTGATTTTCTTAATTTGTCCCGTACATTGATCTCGCACACCGACTGCGCCATTGTGTGCTACATGGGCAGAAACATGTTTTGAGTGAGATGTGAAAAATGGCAGCTGTACTACTCATAAGAAGGTTTGATAAAATGGCAATGTTGGAAATCTGGAGTGAAAATATTGAAAATACGTGAACTTACGAGCGTGCGTAGGAACTGTACAACGCATACTCGTAAAACAGTCATTTTTTGGAATTTTTTCACCAAATTTTCAACATAGTCATTTTAAAACCTTTGCTCATGAACAGTGTCACTGTGATTTTCTTAATTTATCCCGTACATTGATTTTGCACACCGACTGCGCCATTGTGCGCTACATGGGCAGAAACACATTTTGGATGAGATGTGAAAAATGACAGCTATACTATTTATAAGAAGGTGTGGCAAAATGGCAATGTTGGAAATCTGGAGTGAAAATATTGGAAATTTGTGAACTTACGAGCGTGCGTAGGAACTGCGCAACGCACACTCGTAAAATAGTCCTTTTTAGGAATTTTTTCACCAAATTCAACATAGCCATTTTAAGACCTCTGCTCATGAACAGTGTCACTGTGATTTTCTTAATTTGTCCCGTACATTGATTTCGCACACCAACTGCGCCATTTTGCTCTACATGGGCGGAAACACATTTTGAGTGAGATGTGAAAAATGACAGCTGTACTACTCATAAGAAGGTGTGGTAAAATGGCAATGTTGAAAATCTGGAGTGAAAATATTGAAATTTCGTGAACTTACGATCCTGCGTAGGAACTGCGCAACGCACACTCATAAAACAGTCATTTTTTGGAATTTTGGCACCAAATTTTCAACATGGGGTTTTTGGGACCCCTTCTCATGAATGATGTCACTGTCATGGCAGTATTCAGGCCTGAAGGATGATTTCACAGTCACTGCGTGGAAATCACCTTGAACCGAATAACGCCATGACAGTGACATCGTCATGAAGGGTTAAACCATGATGGTGATTATCAAAATCTGCCGAGATATGCAACAAAGTTGAAACCCCTATCTAGCCCATTATACAGCTTACCGGCATTTCCTCAGTTCATGAGTCGGCTTTGAAGACTACAGGCGTGTTCCCGGTCCACCGAATCGTCGGCGCCAGAGTCCGGAGGTGAGTATGGGGTGAGGGTGTGGGGAGGCTGGATGCGCAGTGGGTGGGATGGGTTGTGGGAGGGGTTGGGAGGCAGCGCCCGGCAGGACACGTTTTTGTTTACAGGGTTTAAAAAAGACATTGTGGGGCGTTTGCCACGCTGGGGTGGGCTCCCAGCATGGCACAAGGATGTTGGGAGGGTGTTCAGCCGATGGGGATTGGGCACCTCGGCGCCGGCCATGGAATTTGTTGCCACGCTGGGGTGGGCCCAGCGTGGCACAAGGACGGGGCGCTCAGCCGATAGGGATTGGGCACCCCATCGGCCAAAGGTTGCTTGCCATGCTGGGGTGGCTCCCAGCATGGCACCTACTACTGGGAGGGCATGACTCAGCCTGACAGGATTGAGCACCCGTCGGCTGACACAGTGCGTGCGGGCGTACGCCTGCATGTGTCTCGGGGGAGCTGTGCATGAGCAGCCGATATCTTATCAGTGCTCACTTTCAACTGTATGCCACTGCATTTTGAGCGCAGTCATAGACAGCTCCAAAATGCATTGGCATACAGGGGCCGCGCCTGCCAGCACACTGACTGAATTGGAGGAGGAGGTGACACACCTCCGAAATCTCCGATGATGGCACTATGTTTCTTGCACATGCGTGCAAGCAACATAAAAACATAGTTGAGCCTAAAGCTGTGACTGACAGCTGACTGACTGACTGATGATGTCATACTCCCCATTAACATTCCCATGGTAGTTGAACATGATTCTGATCCTGGCAACGATAACTCACAATGTCACATTTCTACCAGTGATGTTGAGGTCATGCCTTTGCCATCCAATGATTCAAAGTGTGGTGCAAAAATATTGGGTGATGATGATGATGATGATGTGGTTGGAACATGTTCTCCACATGACTGCATCCAAGCTGAAGATGTGGATGATGTTGATGAATATGATAATGATGTCAGTGACCCCTGTTGGGAACCGGAGAAAAAGAAAGTCAAGGTGGCTGCATCTGGGTCTGTTTGCGTTAAAACCCCCTCCTCAAAAAAGTTGTGATTTAGCGGTTCCCGTTGATGATAATGATGATGACCCAGTAATAATTATAGGTAGTCGTGGTGGTCAGTTGGAGTCCAAGTGTGTCCAGCCTGAAAAATCATGTAGCACACTCCCCATTTCAGGGGTTAAAAAAAAACAGAGTCCAATAAGTAGCATCAGGGACATGTTAAAAGTAGAGGATCACAATGCCTTGTTTGGCATGTTTTTGTCCAAGATGCAAATGATGAGTCAGTTGCAATCTGCCAGCTTTGCCATGTGTGTGTGTGTGTGAGTTGAGGTAAAAAGGGAAGTCACCTGGGCATGGGGGACCAGCATACACATCTTAAGAACAGGCACATGACACTGTGGACCTGGCACCAGATGGCAGCTAATGCCATAGTGGGGCATTCACCCTCGTCATCAACCTTACTGAGCATGTTATCCCCTTCCATGAGTGTAAGACCAAGTAGGAATGTCTGCAATAGTGATGAAACAATGCCTGAGGATTACTACAGGCAGGATGAGAGGGAGGATTATGATTTAGAAATCTTGTCAAGTGGTGGTGGTCAATGCAGTATGTCTAGTGCAAGTGGTACATCAACCCCTGTACATAAAACAGGGAAAATAACTTCATTTGTGGACTTGTCGCCTGTGCATCCCTCTTCATCACACATCCACACCCCATGCCTGGCCATTCACTGAGCAGAGCCATTTGTCACACACCATGCAAAATGTGTAGGTCAGCCCACATTGGAGAGTGTTTTTGCCCGTAACTTCCTGCCTGCCTGCCTGAAGCATGTGACCTACACTGTGTAAGTAATGTGATGTGTGTGGGCTGCCTGTGGATTCTCACTCTGCCTTAAAGTGGAATCAGGCAGAGTGCACAGCATGAAGTGAGGGTTTAAAATGGGCACTTTGCATAGCAGGATACTAACGTGAAGTGGGCACTTCACGTCCACTTCACAGGCAGAATTTGGTTCCGGATGGTCAGGACACTAGCAGTAGGGCACCAACAATCAGAGCACCAACTAGAGGGTGCACATAACAAGAGCACCCCTGCAAGCAGGGAGCCTGTGCAGCAGGGCTCCCAGCTTTCTGGAGTACTATGCATACCCTGTGGGTAATGCATCATGCTGCCTCAATGCCGACACACACATATCCCTGCACAGTGTGTACTGGACAACACCACCGTCCAGCAGGAACATGGTCCTCTGCACTGGATGCCCCCTGGGCTGCAGGTGGTCTGACAGCGACAAGGGAGGAACTGAACCAGCAATGCGCACATAGTACCGAGACACCTGTGGATGTATTGGTCGGCGATAGAGGTGTACAGCAAATGGGCTACGTGGTACTCTGAGGCCATCTAGTGTATGTCCAGTGGATCTGTTCCACATCATGTAGCCCATCACTATACAGCATGGGACACAGACTGCACATTATGGAACTGAAGCTGGTGAGTGATCATGCCAATGGGGAGCCCTGTCGGGTATGGGTAGTACAGCTGTCAGCCATAGTAGTCAGTAGGGAATGGATGCAGCATGTATTTACACATGGTCTCTATGGGATGGCTGTCTTGGTTGTTCAGTCAGGCATGCAGCAGGTGCGATCCATGCCTGCCTGCCCAGTTTCACACCATGCACCTCCTGTACCCCATAGGCTTTGCGTGTGTGTTGCGCATGTCCCCGCTCTGCTGCGGCATGTTGGTTGGCACCCCGGTCCTCCGCGGCTGTGTGGACCGGCGCTGTGCTTGCCAGCAACCTCCCGCTGGCGCTCTGATTGCTGGCACCCTGCCCACCCAGAACCATGGACTTTTACTTCACTGCCTCTCTACTCTCCATTCTACAATCCAGAATAAGGCTTATGTCTGACCCACTGTCACCCATCACAAGACTGGTCAGAACACAAACTGTGCTGTGTCTCTCACTCAGCATCTCACCATTACATGCTTTTGTCTCTCCTCTCACTCTGTCTCTCTCTCTCTCTCTCTCACACACACAGGACAGCAGCAATTGCTGGGGCAGGGCTCACCATCATTACTCTATACTCTCTCAGGGTAGCAGACATAGTCTGGATCTATGGACACGTACTGGAGCAACTACTGCTCTGCAGCTACAAGGCACTGCAGGTTGGATGGGGAGTGAAGGACAGACAAGGCAGCAAGAGGCATGGTGGGGAGAACTGGTGGATGGCAGGAGCGTAGCATGTCATGGCACGGACAACTGCTGATGGAGGGAAAGAGACACACAAGCCAGCAACGGCCACCCTGAGGAGCAAGGTTGCAGGAGGTGATTGCCAACACCATCCACAGCTGGGACAAACACTGCTGGAGGGGACCGCAGGAAAAGTGACAGCCAACAGTGGGGCCACATGCTGCATGAGGGGGAACAATGGGTATGGCAGGGATGCAAGAAGGCACAACAACTCGGTCAGCAGTAGAGATACAAAACCAACAGAAGTTCAATATATTCAGAAAAGGCAAACCACACCGTCAGTACCCTGTGATCATCAAGGGTTGGGGCAGACTGGACACACTGCAGCTCACTGACGTCACATGATAGAAAACTGTCCCCAAGGGGAGAAAGTGTGTCAAAGGGTATAGAATTACAACAGTAAGCACTGTCTATGGTATGTAATGTTGGTTAATTAATTAATTAACCAAGCTCTCCAAACTTCACTCAGCCACTGTGTCAATTATTAAAATTGCATGCTGGGTGCCAGAACGGGATACGAAGGGTGGGGGCCAACAGCACTATGCAAATCAAAGAAATGAAGTGCTGCCTCATTGGAGCACTTCATTTCTTTCAACTAGACAATGGCTTCCAGCTGTGAAACTCTGACTAGTGTCACAGTCTAGTTTCATGCTCATTGGTCTGTGAGGGACAAGCCCATTGTAGAGTGCTCTGCATTGGACTCGTCCCTGACACACCTCTGAAATGTTATTCTACTGCAAAATGTCTCTTGCGCACATGCAAGAAAACATAAAAACAAGCACAAGGATCCCAGTATAACTATTTAATATAATGTATTAACACATGCAAATATTTTAATCAAATACAATATCAAATGCAAAAAACACAGCTCTACCACAGACATTCAAACACTCAAATATCTGCACTAAATGCATCTTTCTTTATCAATCTGCAGGTTACTCCACATTTTCTCAAAAAAACTGTAAAGTTGTTTTTCTGTAAATGTAGTTAAATAGGCTACTAAATGGATACGCACACAGAAGATGTATTCTCATTTTGCAATTTCATACAGTCTTCCTGCTGCTAGGTAATAACTACCCTGCCCCCACCCTCAAAAAAACTGCAACTTTAAAGTAACTAAATCAGTAAAAATATCATAAATAATAGGTAATCTAGAGGCACAATGCACACTAGACACTTTAAGGAGTGATTTAATTGAAAAAATAAACTGTATTTTAAAGGCTTTTCAAAGGTTTTTAGACACGAGTTCAGAGCAGAGAATAATGCCCTGAAACAGATTCTGTTGTTTACATGTTGTATTGTATTTTGCTATTTTTTTCAGCTTGCGTATGTACCCTATACTGCCTATTCTTGATAACCTCTGTATTTTGTCTCTCGCTCAGAAAATATTATGTTTTTCACAGTTGCACCTCCGTCTCACCTCAACCTCTCGGGGTGTGTGAAGAATTAGTCCAGTTCCTCTGACAGGGCCCTTACCTGGCATAATAATGTTAATTATCTGACTATTTAACTTCAAAGATGGTTTTGAACCTACTGTGCAAACCAGTGCTACCTCTGTTTTGTAGTCTTCTCCTAAACTCTGTACCCTATATGTTAATGGAAATCCTGATGTTATCTTACCTTGTTTTTGTACCTTCTTCTGTATTTACTACTGTCTGAAACTTCCCTGTAATTCGCTCTGTGATTCTCCAGGTCATGCCTAAAAATAGACATCCCTATGGCTAGTGCACCTACCTGGTAAACAAAAACTAAATAAATAAATAAAACTGCACAGCATTTCAATTAGAAAACAATAAAACCAGAGTAATAATTCCCTTACTGTAGTTAACATTTCAGGGAGTTAAAATGATGCACTTTTCTGTTTAAACATAAGCACTTATCTAATAAATCTTAACTGCAGGCAACACCAGGTTGATAATCATCTTCAAAATGGAGATTAACAGTAAGTCTGGGTAAGAAAAGGAAGTGGTTCTGGCTTCTGGAAAATGTAGTTCACTGAGTGAGTAGACTTCTGAAAAATGTAGTTCAGTAGACTTTTGAAGGGACACTGTTAACCTCTTTTTTTGCATCATATTATTTCTAGGTAAAACCACACATTTTATTATTTCTTACCATCTCTAAAATTCATTGGTGTTGCTGGTTGTTTTATCTGCCTCCTTGCTTAGTAAAACTGAAATGCATGGTAATGTACCCAGCCTTGTTTGGCTTCAAATACTTGAACTACTTTGCTGACTGTAATCTTCATTTTTGATTCAGAAGTATTAAAATAAACTTTACTTTGAAGAGTATTGCAGTTCCATTTCTAATCCTGTTAGTAATACTTTACTCTTAAACAAGTAGCCTGCTGAATACTTCTTAGAATTTAGTATTCTTACAGGTTATATTTTTTAATGATGATTAAAAATGATTAAAAATGATTAAAATTTGTCTTCAAAGACAAATTACTGAATGTATAATACTAAATTTAGTATTCAACTTCGGTAAGGGTTGTGCCATCACAAATATTCTGCTAACTTTCCCATGCCAGGAAAAGAAAAAAAAAGAGTGCTAAGTCTACCAAATGAAGCAATATCTCACTTCAGTAAGTGGTTCACTAATAAATGATGGTTTTGTTTGGTTTAAAATTATCCAATATGAGTGACGTCAACAAATTTCAAGAGGGCTTAACAGCAGCTTTTTCTTCAGTTGGCCATTGTTGTCAGTGTTGGTCCACACTGGCATTCAAGAGGGATATGTGGAAGTATTATTTTACAGAAAGTGTGGTGGAACTATGGGACAGTCTAGCTGCTGATTTGGCTGGTGCAAAAGCCATTAATGGTTTCAAACATGGTTGGGGCAGAGGAAAAGGTGTAGTGGTTACTCAGGGTTTATTTATTTATTTATTGAAATGTTTCACCAGGAATGCATGCTGAGCAACAAGTTGCTTGTCTCCCGATGTGACCTGGGGGTAGGGAACAATGGGCTAGAATACAGAAAAATGTTACAATGTTGGAATACAATTTGCTTACTTGCATGCAATGAGAGCAGGGGGGATTACTGGGGGATAACATTGGCTAACAATGCAACAGTTAAGTATAGTAGATATGAAGACACATATAGCAAATTAGCAACAGTTGGTGACAGTTGGTAACACTGGAACACATATAATAACTTGGTGACAGTAACAGGGAGAGGGATATGGGTCTGGATAGGGAGGACAAGAACCCTATATGGATAATAGGTCTTGGGGTTAGTTAGGGAATCATGGGCAGACCTGATGGACCACCAGTCTTTTTCTGCCATCATTGTCTATGTTTCTATGAATTCATGCCACTTTTGGTCTTGCAGCCCATTTAATTCAAGACACTCTACCAACTTTTCCATTAACAGTGTTTCCATTAATTTCCCACCACTGAGGTGAGACACACTGGTCTATAGTTCCTAGCCTCTTCCCTGCTGCCAAACTAATGTAAAGGGACCAGATCTGCTCTCCTCCAGACCTTCTGAATCCTGCCCGATTCCAGTGAGTTGTTGAATAAGGGCCCATCCGGTCCCATAACTTTTTCCACTTCCAGAGCAGCAAGTCCTTTCAGGACTATTTCCTCTGAAAATGGACTGCAGTCTGCCTCTCCCCAGCTTGTTCCTGCTGCGTCTTGGTGGTCCATCCCCCCCTTCACTGTCAAGACTTGATCCTGTTCTCTGCAGTCTCACTCTGCTGCCTTCCTTATCCTCACTATTCCTCCCCTTGTTTTCCTATTTTCATTTACTGTATGTACCTGAAGAAAGTCTTATCCCAATTTGCTAACTCTTTGGCTATCATTTCCTCTGTCCCCTCCTCTGTCCCTCTCACTGCCTTATCTGCTTCCCTCTGTTTCACCTGGTACACCTGTCTCCTCACTCTGTATTTCCTTATACCTCTTGAATGTCACCCTTTTTTTAAGACCACGGTCACTTCCCTGGAGTACTATAACAGTCTCCTTTCCTTTTGCATTTACTCACTCCCTCCATGCAGAGTCTGACTGCTTTAATTTTGCCTGCCCTTATTTCCCCCTCACTGTTCCTCTACCCCTCCCTGGCAGTTCCCCTGCACTAGCCAGTTTCTGGGGCAGTCTTCATTTTCATGAAATCTGCACAACTAAAGTCAAGGATCCTCATCCATGTGATGTTTGCCTCTGCTCCTGTCTTAATGTTAAACCACAGTGTACAGTAATTACTGGTACCTTGAGGACTTCCCACTGTGACATCTGAAATGCTGTCCCAGTTTTTAAGCACCAGGTCAGGCACTGCCCCTTCCCTAGTGAATTCATTAACTGGCTGCCTGAGAAAAGCCCCTTGAAGGAAGTCAAGGATGGTCCTGCTCCTTGCCAAAGCTGCAGCTGGAAACTTCAATCCACGTCTGCCAGATTGAAGACCACAACTAGCGGCACCTCTCACTTATTTGTCATGATAATGTCTTGCCCAATGGCCTTATCCAACTCCTCTGCCTGTGCTGGAGGTCTGTATATAACGTCTGTATGGATAGCAGCCCAAGCTCCCATTTCTAGGATGACTCACAGCGTCTGCATTCCTTTTCCTCCAGGTACCCCTGTTTTTGGTATACATACACAAAAATGTATTTCCATATCCATGATTCCCTCCCGCACATATAATACAACCCCCCACCCCTCCACTCTTTTCTGTCTCTTCTGAACAGAGAGTAGCTTGGTATGGCCATATCCCAGTCATGACTGTCAGTGCACCATGACTCCATTGTGGCCACCAAATCTAGGCTGGCCTCCTCCATATATTGTATTTATATTTTATTTTATTTTATTGAATTTTGTTGACCGGGTAGGCCTACAGAGACTAGAAGTCCCTTTTTCAAGGGTGACCTGGGGGGGGGGAATACAGATGGTAACCAACTGAAATTTAACCAGATTAAGCTATTGGTGGTATTTGTGGAAATTTGGCCAGGACACCTGGGAAATTCCCCTACTCATCAGTTGGAGGGCACTGTCAGTTTCCACTTGGGGGACTTAGCAGCACGAACAGCAAGATGGTGACCCGGTTGGGGGAGATGGCCTCCCTCCCCAACTGATCTACTGAGGAGGCAGAAGCAATGGCTGAAATTGAAATTCCACAGGACTCAGGGACTGAGACCATCCAGAATGGAACAGCAAAGGCAGGTGCTAATCCTACGCTCACTGCACAGCTGGAGAAATGTACTGTTGACTGAAGCAGCGTTCCGCCAGTGAAGAGAGTTTTTGCTGGGCTTTCTAGCTGAGGAAGAGCAGTGATTTCAAAACATTTCAATGCCCATGGATGTTATTTGCAGCGAGAATTCAGAACAAAGGAATAGAAACATGATGGAGACGCCGATGGAAAAACAGAATGAGGAAATGTCAAGTCAGGAGACAACAGGTACACAGATTTTCTTACCTGCTACAGATGAGAATAATAGTGCTGGAGATGCCATGGAGGCATTAAGAATACCCAGTGCACAGGAAGTTTTGACTTGACACAAATGGGGATGGGACACGGGGTGGCACTTTGGGAACGACAGAGACAGCGGCTGTTTCTGAACAGCCAAAAGTATAACAATGCTGGATAACTCCCGGAACCAGCAGAGGTTGACTCTAGTGCTGTTAACACAAAACCTGAACAAAAATGAGATAAGAAGCCTGCTAAGAATCACCCACCGGGGGGGAGCGAATAAGGGAAATGGGCATCCCTGAAAGCCCTGATTATAACAATAACATTTCTGCTTCTGGCATCCTTATTACCGAAGCATTGTTACAAGCTGGATGGATTCGGCCAAATAAAGATAAGCCATGGCAGTCCCCTGTATGGTCTGATGAGATGGTAGAGGGTGAAGGAGAGGGTGACCCCCTGTTCCTGCCATCTACTTTTGATTTGACACAAAATCCAGCACTTACTGCCATGCAAATGACAGGAACACCATCTGCTACAGAGTGTATGCCTTCTACTTCTACTGCTAGCGCAGGTTCAAGTGTGGCTGTAATCCCCGTACCACCCCTCCCTTCAATCTGACCCCTCTAATCCAGGAACAGAGCGCACTGGTATGGATTCAGGCACTTCTGGTACACCAACACCAGCCCCACAAAACCAACAACAGAATTCACATAATAGATCATATGCTGGTTTGTTCCATACTCCTTTAGAACCAGCAAAAAGATGCAATGCAGTCAGACTGAGTAAAATACAGGGGTGGCCCGGATGCATTTCCTGACCAAATATATGTGGAAAGAAAATTGCTGAAGGAGAATTTGGGCTTTCTGGCAACAGAGAGATATATGCATTGATACACTCATCTGGAGATTCGAACTTTGAAATAAGTTTTAAAACTGCTGTGGGCCTAAAGACTTTTTGACAGAAATATCAAGAGGTATAATACACACCACTATGGTCCCCTTTTGTTACCATTCCACTCATGAAACCTGTTTTTAAAACGGCAATGGTATTGTTTAAAAATAAAAGGGGGTTCCATAATTGATATCCTATATTGACTCAGCTCTAAATGTACAGTGTTGGGAAGGCCAGATCCCATTATGGATTCCAAACAGTTGTGGACAGGAGGCAGACGCATCAGAGTGAGATTGCCACAATAGAATGGGCACATACACCATCTGCCTAGCTGGTTTTTCCTTGTATGAGATCAAGGTTTTATTTTCTATGTGGGGCAACCCAAGTCTTGTTTTAGGTGTGGGGCTTGTACACACCTAAATAATACCTGTGACCAACTGAAATGTTCTTTTTGTGCTGGCATTGGACACCTTTCCATTAACTGTCCAAATCCAGTAACCTGTGATCTGTGTAAGGACACTATCCACACATACAAAAACTGCCCATGGGCTGCTCACAACAACCCAGGCTTGGACCAAAATGAACAAGAAGAAGTGGTAACAAGGGCTCAAAGACAGGTTGCCACTCCCCCGCCCCTGCCTTCTTCAACCTTTCAGGAACAAGATAGTGCTACACTGTCAACCTCTGATGCACATTTATCCTCCCTCCCTCAGCTATCAGTTGTAGGGGAACATTCCTTGGTTCAAAAGCCTGCCCAAGGACCAGTGCCAGCCACAGGCCAAGAGCAGAAAGATCCAGAGCATGATGGCCCCGTGCATGAATGGTGTGGAGTGGCTACACATGCGTATCAAGGGTGAGTAGCCATCCCGCACCAACTGCACCCTCGTGTGGGATGCATGAAGGGAGGGGCACACAGTACAAATGTGCCTGATCCCTTGGCCATGCAATGAGCAACATGCATGGGTATGGGGCAGGCCGGCACTACATGGCATTCACAAAGCTGCGTAGTGCTGGCCACAGGGGTATGGAGGGGGGTGCCAAGTATGCCAGCTGAGACCAGATGTAACCCGGTGCATGCCCCCATGAACACAGGCATCCAGTCACCAGGGGACTGGGACAGGGCACACTGTGCTGCCCCTGACTGCTGGGCAGCAGGAGATGGCAGGGCAGCTGGATGGGTGAGTGCTCAGCCATAACATGTGTGGTGGCACCAGAACCAGAGGGTGCCGTGTGGGTCTGGGTGCATGCTATCAACATGCACAGCCCCAGACCCACACCACCCTATGCACTGGAACCACTATGGGTCCCAGGGAAGCATCCCATTGGATGCCCACCTGGTACACTGACTTCTCCCCCACTCACCATGTGGAGTCCTGTGTGCCATGGGGGAGGAGCTGCAAACAGGTGGCTGGCATTGCTGAATGCTGGTATGGGCACACCTGTTCGTAGGGCGCAGGGTTGCGGGCTGGGTACGTGCATTTCACTTGTCCCTATGCCCCAATCGTACATAGGGGCTAATATCCTTGACAGTTTGTCTAGGGAACAAACTAACTCTGCAGTTGCTATAATAATAATAATAATAATAATAAAAAATAAATCTTTATTTGTACTGCACCTTTCTTAAAACAAAAGTGCCTTTACAACAATTACGCATAAAACAGTAAAATAAACACAGATCCAATAACTGCTGAATTCATAAAATACAATAAAATATTATCATTGGGGTAAGCCTTTGACCATAAATGGGTCTTTAAGGCCTTTTTAAATTCCTCCACGGATGCACACTGCAGAAGCAGATGGGGTAGAGAATTCCAGAGTGCAGGGGCTGCGTACATAAAAGCATGGGCCCCCAAACATTTTAAGGAAACCCTCGGAATTTCTACCAACCCCTTGTCCACCAAACGATCACCTAGGGCAGTAAGGTACCAGGAGCTCTTTCAAGTAGTCTGGACCAAGTCCATGTAGGGCTTCATAAGTCAGAAGACCGACTTTAAAGATGATCTGCCACTGTATTGGCAGCCAGTGCAGATCGCGTAGGACCAGAGAAATATGACAGGTACAAGGAGTACCTGTCAATAACCAGACCACAGCGTTCCGCATGAGCTGCAAGTGGTGGATATCAACCCCTGGTAGCCCTAGATACAGGGTGTTGCAGTAATCAAGGCGTGAGGTCACAAAGGCATGGACCAATGCAGGCAGATCACCGGATGGAACTAGGTGCTTAATCCTGGAGATGTTCCTCAGATGGTAAAAGGATGATTTGACGACTGGGAACACCCGCGATCACAGTGTCAGCCCATTGTCATAAATCACCCCCAGGTTCTGCACCCGCTCAGAGGTAGGGAGCTGGATGCCACCCAGAAAAAGTCCTGAGGGCAGGTCAGCTCTCATCCCCTCTATCTGATGACCTGGGTCCACAACCATCATCTCTGTCTTCTCAGAGTTCAACCTCAGCCAGCTTGAATTCATCTAGTACTGGATTTCTGTGAAGCCGTTGTTGAATACCAAGAGAGCTCTATCCTGGTTGGGTGAAAAAATGGGTAGAGCTGGGTGTCATCAGCATAGCAGTGAAACCTCAGCCCATACCTTCTTAGAATGTCTCTGAGGGATAGCATGTACACTGCGAACAACACAGAGGACAACACCGAACCCTGAGGAACCCCACAAGACAGAGACTGGGCCAGAGGACTTAATCCCCGATACCACCCTCTGGGTTCTGCCTGTGAGAAAAGATCTAAACCACCTGAGAACTGTACTAGACAGGCCACAGATGAACCTCAGGCATTTGAGAAGTACCCCATGGTCCACAGTGTCAAGTGCTGAAGAGAGATCGAGAAGAACCAAGATGGAGTGGCGCTTTTGATCTCTTCCCATCAAGAGATCATTGAGCACTCGAACCAGCGCCATCTCGATACTATGCCTCTTTCGAAAACCAGACTGGAGTGGTTCATAAATGTCATAGATGGTCAAATGGTTCTCCAGTTGTATGGCCACTACTTTCTCAATCACCTTCCCCACAAAGGAGAGGTTAGAGATTGGTCTGTAGTTAGCATGGCAGTCTGGGTCCAGAGAAGGTTTTTTCAGGAGGGGCATTACCACCGCCTCCTTCAGGGAGCTAGGGAACTCACCCATCTCCAAAGAGCACCGGACTATCTGTGCTAGGACCAGACCGATAATATCACAACAACCCTTCATCAGGGAAGTTGGGCCCAGATCCAAACTACAGCATGTAGGGCACATACCCTGGACAATCCACATGACATAAATGCACTCCGGTGGTCAAAGGAATGCCAGGAGAGCCTAGGGACTATGACTGCATGCCGATCCACAGCTTCTCCCATAGAGGATATAGGGTGGGGTGCTCTTCTGATGTTGGCCACCTTAGCTACAAAGAAGCGAGCAAGCTCTTCACACTCAACTTGTGAAAAGGCTCTTCAAACCTGCAGACAGACTTGGTTGCACAGTCTGTCTACAGTTCAAAAGAGCTGAGCTGGTCAGTTATGAGCAGCCGCAATCTCCCCAGACAGGAATTCTGCCTTCTTATGGGAGATTGTGGAATGATAGACTTGATAATGTTCCACCAATCTAAGATGGTCGGCATCCAGGGCGAATCTCCACCAGCAATGCTCTCATCTTCGTACATGTCACCGCATCTCCCTCAAAGTCCCATCACACCATGGGGACCAAGGGTGAAGGGGAAGGGGATGCACATGGACAGGAGCAGCTGAATCCAGAGCCGAGGAGATGGCTTTATTATAGGCCAAAACTAAGGCATCTGGGTCACTGCTCACTCCAGAAAGCTCTGATAGGTCAAGCACCGCTGCCAGGCCCTTAAAGCTTACATCTCACCAAGAGCGGTACCTGACCATCTCCACAGGGGTAGGCCTATGAAGAGGGTGCAAAAACTGAAACTCCACAGTGTGATGATCGAACCATCTGAGAGAATTCACCCACAAACTGAAGGCTTCGATCCCCAGGAGGAAGACTGTGTCCAAAGAGTGACCACCTTTATGAGTGGCAGAAGTAACAACTTGTGTAAGGCCTAAAGATGTCATCAATTGTAGGAAATGTCCAAACTGTCAAAGTTCGTCATCGACCCAGGCATTGAAATCACCCAGGACCATCAGCCTGGGCAACTCGAACACCATGTCGATCATGAAATCCACTACTTCCAGCAGAAACCACTTCTCATCACTTGGTGGATGGTAGATGAGAGCAATTCTGCAACCCACACCTGCCACTACAGTACACTCGAATGACTTGGCCCCTTCAACTGGTTCAGTTGTGAGACCCAGTTTAGTCTTGAAACAGACCGCAACCCCCTCCCCGGTCCAACCTCAGGAGATGTAACACAGAGTACCCGTCCGGAATAGTGGCCTCTAATATAGTGCCTGCATTCTCATCCTGCCAGATCTCGGTAAAACACGCCAGATCCACTGACCCAACAAGATCTGCAATAACTGCAGTCTTGTTTTTAATGGATCTGGCATTGCAAAAAAACACTCAGGTAGGATGGGCCTCTGGAGCTGCACAGACTGCTTGCCCACCAGTACTGATGGTGCCCATGGGTATGGAAACCAGACAGGAAGGACCCAGTTCCAGATTCCATTTCGCCCCAGGGCGTCTTCTGAATCTCACTACCCCAATATGATGGCCCCACTCATTCAACCTCTTCTGTTTGCATCCCCCGACTCCCCTCCTCCCCGTATGAACAATACCCAATGCTCTACAGCATTGGTATGTCAATAGATGTAATGGAAGGAGGGAGAAATGGCGGAGGGCATGAAGAGCGAAGAATGAATAGTGCACGACCGTGGGGACAGGCCTCCTACATATACTAAGACCCAATAATATTAAAACTCCCCTGAATAAATCCTCAATTAAATGACTAATTAAAACTCCCAAATAAATTCCCAAATTAAAACAAACCCCAATAGTTTCCCTGAGACACCCCACACGCTCACACTGGGAGAAGAGACTCAAGGAAGCAAAATTAACAAACCTCACCCCCCTCCAGAGCAAGTCTATAATACAATAAAATTACAATCAGTCCCAAAATGTAAAATTAAATGATTGAGATGCCCAGAGATAATTATCACAGGATCAGAGTCCAAGTATATGAAACACACCAAAACTTCAAATAGTTGCCTTTAGGCAGGGGAGGCGCTCACCCTCTCCCAGTCCAGAAAACATAAACCAAGGTTGCTCTCCTCTCTTACCAGCAACATCCACTGAGTATTTGGTTTACAAATTTAGTTTATATTAGGTACTCTTTCTACCTCACCAGCCTAATCATAGAGTTCCTGTGAAAACGTATTGGCCTCCAAACAATTCCCCAGGTGGCCAAGTCCAGTATCCTTCTTTCCAATCTCCTCTTCTTAAAACCACTCCAAAACCTCAGGCCATAAGCACCAGTCTCAGAGGCTAAAAACCTACAGGCTGCAACCAGTAAATACGGGCCCTGTAGGAGACAGACAATGGCTCCCCCCACAGAAAACCCTAAGAATCCCCAGGGACACACCATCCAACTATCTGCGCCCCTCTGAGTTCACTTCTCATCACAGACCAACCCAGGTAATAACCCAAAGTTCAGTGCTGCAGCCCAAGAGGTATACCACCTTCCCCTTCCTTGGAGCGACAGACCCACAATAATTTACAGGCTGAATACAGGCCAAATCAAAAGGGAATTGGAGACTCAGCCACCCACCAGCCACAAGAGTCCCTCTACCTAACAACAGCAGCTGAGAGTAAACCATTCAGTCCAAACTCCCTGCTATTGCCTCCCTGGAAACCCAACACAACCCAAAACCTGCCAGTCATCCCTTCTGGGACAAAAAGGAGCAAGAACCTGAGATCCAGAGGAGTAGACACTGCCGCTCTCAGATTTTCCTACAGCCGCTGGATGCGTCCTCACCACACCAACGCCTGCTCCACAGACGAGCGGTCAAGGCGGCAATCTCCACACTCCACAGCTGCACTCAGATATTCTCTCAGCCACTGAATGTGCTCTCACTACACCAGCACTACTCCACGAATGACTAGCTGAAGCAGCAGTCTCCAAACCTCACACTGCACACAGTTCAGGAGAAGTTCCCCAGTTCCAGTTTCCAACTGTACTTGGCCCCAGGTTTTCCCACTTACATAGTCGGCCCATTCCTTTTCTTCTAGACCAAGATAAGCCTCCAAAAGCCTAGGAACGATGGAGCTCATGGCGAATAACCAGAAGCAGAGCAAGTAAAGCAGCACCACTGACTAAAGCAGCTAAAATCAGTGCAATATAAAGCAGTAACAGATATGAAACAGAGGAGGACTCTGATGCTTCCTCTGTGGTATCCTCACGTCCAAATCCCATGACAGATACGGAACTTACATCTCGAGACTCCAAGAAATCTTCAAGCAAGAGATCAAAATTAAAATTGCCATCCAAAGATGGCAATACTTTATGGTGTTTGTTTTTCCCCTGATAAGTGACAATGGATATCTCTTGTGGCTCTTTAAACGTGAACAGTGTGAAAAACCCCAAGAAAAGACTTACAACATTTTCTATACTGAGGAACTTACAGTTGCAATTTTATTTTTTATAAGATACCAGATTGCACACAATGGGGCCTATGCGTGACGAATGAGCAGAAAATATCCTGCCCATATAGATCTGCACCTGCAGACAGGTGCGCACCTGGGAGTATGCACCATGGATCTGCACCTTCCCATGCCCCTGACCCTTGATGTGCAGGACTCCATAGGGCAGCCGGAGATGGGGCTGCGGTCCCAGGCCGGTACCCAATCAGATGCCCATCCTGGGCTGAAAGTGGATCACATGCATGCTGTGGCATGGGTCCAGGTGTATAAATGCCTACAGCAGGCACCCAGACCTGCGCACCCATGCCCCACTGTGCTGCTGTCTATGGACCCCCTGCCACAATACAGGGCTCCATCCCATGATAGCTGCCCCCCCCACCTGCTGCAGTTGGCGGCAGCCCAAGAATCACACTGTACAGGCATGTGGTGACCATCATGGCTCTTAGTCACCACAGCCATCTATCCACCCGTTGCACCCCCACCCCACAGCACCGACACCACTCCTTCTTCCATACCTGCATGCTGGTGCCACTCCGTGGAATGGCCAGTGGCATAGCCCTCAGCCACCGGCCATCTGACATACATAGGCATGCATTGGCTGCACACACCTGCATATGTCAGATGGTCAGTGGCCACAGCGGTGTGTGGAGGGCAGTGCCACTGACTGTATCACGGAGTGGCATCGGCATGCAGGAATGGAGGATGAGGGTGGTGTCAGTACCACGGGGGGCATGGGGCACATTTGTGTTGGGGCAATGGGGCACACAGCATTGCAGGGGCAGCCTCACCAGTGGGAGGGGAGTGGTACTGCGATGTTGTCTGGAACAGGGGCACTGCCAGGTGGGGGGAGATGCAGATTTCCTGGCAGGACAGGGGAGCTCAGTGTGCTTGGGGAGGATTGCCCTCTTGCTGACAGGTCAGGGGGTGGCTCGGAGTGGCTACGCACCAGTGGGGGCAACAGTCCTGCTGACTGGGGATGGGGCTCCACAGGGAGTGCCATGCTGTGTCCTATGGGGGAGCCCATGTGTTGGGGGTGGGGTGGGAATTTGGCATGTTCAGGGAATGGGAACAAGCACACTGCCAAGGTGCAGGTCCATGACAGCAGTCCACATGTGCTGAGATGTGTGGGCACTCACCTGGTCAGCTGTCCCAGCCCTCCTCGGCTGCCTAGTGGGCTGGGGCAGTACAGAGTCACATCCTGGTCCTGTCCAGTCTAGTGAGTGGAGTCCATGGGGTGCACAGTGGGTTACAGCAGGGTCCTGGCTGCAATAACCTGTGCCCATCTCCACACCCATTCAGCCAGCACTATGCAGTTTAGTGAATACCGCGTAGTGCTGGCATGCCCTGGAATGCCCTGGCTCATTGCTGTCCATGCAGTCATGGGAGCAGCCATTTACTTGCCTTGTGCCCATTCATGAATGCCACGTGGGGTCCATGGGATTCTGCTCCACAGCATTCAGTCGTGTCGATGTGAATCATTCACATATCTGGAATGTGTAGTATGGTAGGAGCTGCATGCCCATTGACTCACGCTGTGAACCAATGGGTGTGCAGTCCTATTAAGGTGTCAGTCGGTGGGTGGTGGGGCAACAGGCAGGTGGGGTGCTGCCGCCCGCCGGCTGACCGGGGGGGAGCTGGGCAGTGGAGCTCAGTGGGCGGGTGGGGGGTACCACTAGACCACCAGGGATATTGGAATTATGTTGTTTTACTGATGCCCACAATCAGGCAAACAGCAATCCACTGGACCACCAGGGATATTGGACTGATCTCGGTTTTACAAATGCCCGTGATCGGGCAGATAGAGTCCACTGGACCACCAGGGATATCGGACTGTGTTCTATTTTTGGACAAATGACTGCCCGATCACGGTCCACTGGAACACCAGGGATGTTGGAATTTAAGGTTTTATTTACAAATGCCCACGATCGGGCATGGGGGGTGCTGCCAGGTGCAACTGGAACTCAGGTGGCTACCAACAGGTGACAGCTGCCGTGTTGCACCCTACAATGTGGCAGCTCACTTGTGGGTGGCCATCAGTTGTCCTTTTTTGGGCGTAACTTTGTGCTGGCGCAGATAGGGGTTGCACATGCATGGCTCTGCACATCCTGGGATGAATATCGGGCTGCGCAGAGTATGCATGGGCACGCCCCCCACCTGTGCCTGTATACATTACTGATGTGGTCCGGCACATTGGGATTTATGCCGCGCACTTTTCCCTTTTGAATATCGTGCCAGGGGGCATCAGTGGGTTGCGTCATGTGCAACCCTTTTGAATATCTGGGCCCATGTATAAAATGGCAAATCTGAAAAACAGTGCCATATATGAGAAGTTTCCTCCAGATAATACTTTTATAAGGGTCGTCTCTCCACTAAGACTGATTATGTTTTCTTGTCTGAATGGTTAACTGGAGCAGTGTATTCTACACTCCCAACTGAAACCTTCGCCCATACCATGGTAATGGTGCGGTTTGGTGTTTCCTCCAATAAGCCATTACATATAATACCTTGAAACTTAATACTGCCCTGTTCGAAGACCAGTTAGCTTGGCAGGAACTTCAAGAAGTTATGGAAGCTAGGAAATCTGTGTTTGAAATATATATCAGTCCTATACAATGGTGGCAAGAAACGAAGTGCAAGATTAAAAGATGTATTAAAGTGGCAAAATCAACATCTTTGAAAAAATACCTCCACTATTTAGACATGAGGAAACAACTGCAGAGGTTGAATTCTTTAACCATTGAAACTGGGTTGAGCTATTCTTCTCAAATGGTAATTATTAAGAAGGAAATGTGCACTATGAAGTATAACAGAGCCCATACACCGTTCTTAGAACAACGGTTTGGCACCCAAGGTAAAGGGTGACATGATAATCCATATGATGGGTGTAACCAAAGAATAGAGGAAAAATATGGCAAGAATAAAAAGGGTGGATGGGAATATTACAAATTGTAACCAGGAAATGATGTGAATAGTAGAAGCACACGCAGAGGTACAGTTTGGAAAGTCTGTGACAGTTGCTTCCCTGTTGGAGGATTTCTTAATGGAATTAAATGTGTCACAGTTGTCACAGGAGTTACAACAACAATTGATTGGATCTATAACAAAGGCAAAAATTAAGATGGTAGTTACCAACCTAAATAACAACACAGCCCCAGGGCCAGATGGCTTATTCTGGGGAATTTTATAAAAAAGTAGTGGTCAGCCTAATTGAATATTTGTAAACTATATTTAATGAACTACTTACTGGATAAGTACTGTTTCCCCCTATATTGGCAGAAAGTCTCCTAATATATCTACATAAAAATAACAAAACAGATCTTAATAACTGGAGATCGATTAGTTTAATTCCGACTGGAAAATTCTTGGTAAGATATTAAGCAACAGGTTGGCACAGGTCCTGATATCTCCGGCTCAGGCAGGGCTAGAAATAATTTTTTTGAGATGCCTGTCTGAGGGACAGTTGGGGTGTAAATTTTGCCTGTCTGACCAAATGTTTTACCTGTCCATGTTTTTGTAATTCTAATATACTTGGGAAATCTGTGAATGGGCATTCAGAATTGATCAAATAAAGAGTTGTTCTAAACAAATGTTCCACTTGTGTCACCTCATTTTTTTCCATTTGTATGATTCCTCATTCTATTGCTAAGTTGCAAGGGTCTGTGTTAGACAATATTTTTTCTGTAGCTAATTTATGAGGTTTAGAGAGCTTATGAGTATGCAGACTTTTAACATGTCGCCCTTAGGAGTACTGTGTGCAGTTCTGGAGACCCAATCTCTGCAAAGACATAGACAGGATGGAGGCTGTCCAGAGGAGGGCAACTAAAATGGTGCAGGGTCTGCACCGGAAGACATATGAAGAGAGACTTAAGGAGCTGAATATGTATAGCCTCGAGGAAAGGAGAGAGGGGGGGACATGATAGAAACTTTCAAGTACCTCAAGGGAATCAACAAAGTTCAAGAGGGTAGCATCTTTCAAAAAAAGAGGTGTGCAAGAACAAGGGGGCACAATTTGAAGATAGAAGGGGGGTGGCTCAGAGGTAATTTAAGGAAGTATTTTTTCACAGAGAGGGTTGTGGATGCATGGAACGGCCTTCTGGAGGAGGTTTTGGAGTCAAAAACAGTGGTGGAATTCAAGCATGCATGGGACAGTCATAAGGCAATTCTAGGGGACGGGGGTAGGAAGAAGTAGGCTGCTGGTTAACTAGGATCTGCAGCTTATCCATTAGGTAGGGAAATGGGCAGACTTGGTGGGCCAAGCAGTCCTTACCTGCCATCAAAATTTATGTTTCTATGTTTCTTACAGCCAGTCTTAAAAGTGTTTGTCTCTTTTAAGTATTTTTGGCAATATGAGCAGGTCATGCCCACATCAGGGTCATATAGTAGCCATTCCCTATTTTTCTTCCAGCTTTCTTGGAAGCCCCTCTTCTCTTTGTCCCAGTTTCAGTTATGACCTGAGAAGAAGTAGCTGGCTGCGCAACACTAGCAGTGACACTGCCATTTGTCACAGCTGTGGCCACAACAGTGAAGGGGTGAGCGGCTGTTAACCGTCTCTAGAGCAGGCATCAGAACTTTCTCCTCTCCCTTCACTTGAAGGCTTTGCAGAAATTGTTTTTTTTTTAATCCAAATTGTAACAAAGAAATGTTTTAAGTGTTATTGGGTGGTTTGTGCTTGGCTAGGAGGAGTAGATTAGTAAGTGTACTAAGAATAGATACACAGGGATGATCAGATAAGCTCATGAAAGGTGCTTTGCTAAGAATGGACTGATTTCAAAAGTGCAGACAGCAGTGCACTTTTCTGAGTCCTAGCTGTCTCTCTCTTTCTTCCCCTTCTATTTTTTTTTCTCTATACTCAGCAAAACCCTTGAAAATGGCTTTTTTATATTTTTTTCCTCCCTCCTTATTGAGGCACTCTCTGCAATGCTATCCCCCAGACCCGTCCTCTCCCTTTGACAGAGGGTCTTCACTCTGTCTTGTGATTTTTTTTATTCAGTCCCCCTCCTCTTCACTCCATATACAGAGAGCCCACCGTTCAGCTGTCAAGGCAGTCCTGCCTTAACCTTTTTTATTTCCCAATTCCTGGCTTGGGTATAATGTCCTTTCTAATAGTCCTCAAAACAGCCTGTTTTTATTATCTTCCTTGGTTTAGAATATTTTTTATCCGCAGACCACAAAACAAACCCCTGAAAGGGGCTTTTTATATTTCCCTCCGTTTATGCTTTCTGAATCTGCCGAACTAAATATTGAGGGCTGTATATCTGTTGCTGTTATCAGCTGACAGCAGTCAGTGACTGCCTTCTTCAATTCTGTTTTTTTTTTTATCCAGACCAGACCCCCCCACTCTTCTCTAGCAGCACAGCAGAACAGCAGCAGACCTGTTTTAATTGGCATAGGCTAGCTAGTAGTAGGCTAACAGCTCTGGGGAACTTTACACTGAGGCTGAGCAAGCTTAGAAACGTTTCCCTCTTCTCCTTTCTCTTTGACAGTGCCCACTGCCTTGTCAAGTTTTTTTTTTTATTCAGAGTCAGTCTAGAAATATATTAGGCTAGGGGTGTGTATAGACTAAGGCTTTCTGCCTCTGAAAGCTATGGAGATCTCTAAGATCTGTTTACATACAGGAGAGAGCAGATGAAAGCTTAGAATGTATAATCCAACTCCTCTCTCCTTCCCGGCATTGTTTCTTTGTTTTGCTATTCAGCATCTCTCCACTCCAGATGCAGAGAGAGAAAGAGAGGAGAGAGAGAGAGAGAGAGAGGGATAGCCCACACCACCTGCACAACTTCAACACTCAAGGCAAGCCTGCCTTAAATGACTTATCTTTATGTTTGCTTGCACGCATGTGCAAGAATCATAGTGTCATCATCCGAGTTTTTGGAGGTGTGTCACCCCCTCTTCCAATTCAGTCAGTGTGTTGGCAGGTGCGGCCCCTATCTGCCAGTGCATGCTGGAGCTGTCTATGACAAGCTCCAAAATGCAGTGGCATACAGTTGAAAGAGGGAGCTACACTTCAGGGAGAGCAGTGATGAGATCTCGTCTGCTCATGCGCAGCTCCCCTACACATCACACACACACACACACACACACACACACACACGCCTGCGTGCCCCCCACGCACACACTCTATAGCCGACGGGGTGCCCAATCCCATTGGCTGTGCTGTGCTGCACTTCCCAAAGCCTTCCAAACACCACGCTGGGTGCCCACCCCAGTGTGGCAAGTTATCATATAGCTGACAGGGGTGCCCAATCCCCAGTCGGCTCCACTGTCCCCCAAAGTACCAGGTGCCACGCTGGGAGCCCACCCAGCATGGCAATAATGCTATACGACGGGTGCCCAAACCCCATCGGCTTCTTGCCCCCCCAGCTGTCCTTGTGCCACACTGGGAGCCCACCCCAGTGTGGCAAATGTCCCACATCGTCAGTTTAAAAACCCTGAAAAGCAAAACGGTCCCACGCAGTCTCCCTGCCCTCCCAGAACCTGCACCCACCCACTGCGCACCGTGCCTCCCCACACCCCCCTCACCCCATACTTACCTCCAGAGCACGGCGCGACGATCTTCGGTGGACCGGGAACACGTCTGCACTCTTCAAAGCCGACCGCAAACTGAGGAAATGCCGGTAAGCTGTATAATGGGCTAGATAGGGGTTTTTCAACTTTATTGCATATCTCAGGCATTTTTTGGAATTTTTGCACCAAATTTTCAACATGGGGTTTTTGGGACCCCTCCTCATGAATTCTTGCACTGTCATGGCATTACTCGGGCCCGAAGGGTGATTTCGCAGCCACTGTGTGAAATCACCTTTCCGGGACAACTAACAAAATGACACTGCTAGTGTTCATAAGGTGGGCTCTCAAAAAGCTTATTTTGAAAATTTGGTGGAAAAATTCCTAAAAATTACCGTTTTACAAGCGTGCGCTGCGCACTTCCTACACACGCTTGTAAGTTCACGAATATTTAATATTTTCACTCCAGATTTTCAATATTGTCATTTTACCACACCTTCTTATGAGTAGTAAAGCTGTCATTTTTTACATCTCACCCAAATCGTGTTTCCGCCCATGTAGCGCACAATGGTGCAGTCGGTATGCGAAATCAATGTATGGGACAAATTAAGAAAACCACAGTGACACTGTTCATGAGCAGAGGTCTTAAAATTACTATGTTGAAAATTTGGTGAAAAAATTCCTAAAAATGACTGTTTTACAAGCGTGCGTTGCGCAGTTCCCGCGACACTCGTAAGTTTGCGAAATTTCAATATTTTCACTCCAGATTTTCAGCATTGTCATTTTACACACCTCTTATGAGCAGTATAGCTGTCATTTTCACATCCCACCCAAAACATGTTTCCGCTCATGTAGCGCCCAATGGCGCAGTCAGTGTGAGAAATCAATGTATGGGACACATTAAGAAAGTCACAGTGACACTGTTCATGAGCAGAGGTCTTAAAATGGCTAAGTTGAAAATTTGGTGAAAAATTTAAAAATGACTTTTATGAGCGTATACAGGCTAATTCCCACGTAAAGACGGTGAAGTTCGCGAATTTTCAATATTTTCACTCCAGATTTTCAACATTACCATTTTACCACACCTTCTTATAAGCAGCACAGCTGTCATTTTTCACATCTTGTCCAAAATGTGTTTCCACCCATGTAGCGCACAATGGTGCAGTCGATGTGCGAAATCAATGTATGGGACACATTAAGAAAATCACAGTGATGCTGTTCATGAGCAGAGGTCTTAAAATGGCTATGTTGAAAATTTGGTGAAAATTCCTAAATGACTGTTTTACGTAGCCGCAGTGCGCAGTTCCTATGCATGCTCGTAAGTTTGTGAATTTAATATTTTCACCAGATTTTCAACATTGCCATTTTATTACACTTCCTTATGAACAGTACAGCTGCCATTTTCATGTCTTAAAATGTGTTTAACATCATGGCGCTGTGGTGCTGTTGGTGTCTTGAAAAGCAATGTTTGCTGAGATTAAAGAAAATCACAGTTACACTGTTCATGAGCAGAAGTCTTAAAATGGCTATGTTGAAAATTTGGTGACAAAAGTCCATAAAATGACTGTGTTATGAGTGAGCATTGCGCAGTTTCCACGCACCCTCATAAGTTCATGACTTTGTAATATTTTCAGTCCAGATTTTCACCAGTGGCATTTTTCCACACTTTCTTATGATCAGTACAGCTGTCATTTTTCACAACATGGCGGAAGCGTGTTTTCACACTTTCAGCGCAGAGATGTGTGGTCGCTGTGGGAAATCATTGTTCGGGACAGATAAAGAAAATCACAGTGACACTGTTCATGATGGGAGGTGCCAAAATGCCTGAGTTGACAATCTGCTCTAAAAAATCCCCAACCTAATTATATTACGGGTGTGCGTTGCACAGTTTCTATGTATGCTTGTCACGTCACCATTTTTTTAAATATTTTTACTGCCGATTTGTAACATTGCCATTTTTACACCTCCCCATGAACAGTACAGCTGTCATTTTTACATCCTATTCGGAATGTTTTTGCACCTGTGATGCTAAATGCCGTAGTCGCTGTGCATAAGCAGCTTTCAGCTAACAAACTGATATTCCCCCTGTTCATGAGGTGAGGTCACACAAAAAACGTGTTGAAAATTTGGAGTGAAAATACCAACGAATGCCTGAGGTATTAGGGTTTCCAACCATAATGCCCAACCCTGTAGAGAATGACAGGTATCAGGGGAGTGACTTGGGATTCTTGCCTGTCATGCTTATACCATTCCACACCCTGCAGCCAGTGAGAGGCATCAAGGTATGCCTTGGACTCTTTGGCCCCAAAGTTCACCCCATTCTCCTATATCGCACCCATCTCACAATATTTTCTACTGGAATGGGGTGCGCATAAGGGCCAAAGACCCCAAGGAACACCGTGACACTTGTCAGTGTCTGCAGGGTGGGGTGTGGTGAAATGGTGTGGCCGTTATGCCTGACAACCCAAAGGCACACCCCGATGCCTGTCACTCTCTGCAGGGTGATGGTGGGGTTGGCTTCAGTTCAATACTTCACTGCCATTCCTATTACGCAGCTCTGTAACTTCTACACTACCACTGCAAATGCCAGCAAGCAAACATTCAGCATTGACAAATGCTTGTTCTTTAAACAGTGATCACCACAATAGCAATGAAAACAGCAACAGCCTGTTGCACTTTATTTATATTAAATAAATGCCTTCATTTGTCCCCCCCAACAGCCTCTCAAATTCCTTCCCTATGCAGTTGAGGAGGGACTTCTTTTTTTTTTTTAAACAAAGTGCCTTGTGTAGCTGTCTGTTAGTTCTCTTACAGCCACGTGCAGAGCTCAGACTACACCACAGACCCCTCAAGTCAGCCCTGCGTGCCTGTCCTTTATTTTTTCCACAAGAAGCACTGAAAGTTTTTTTTTAAATATATTTGCATTTGAGTTCGAATACAATGCCATCCGGTCCCACTCCTCTCTCCTACCAGTCTCCCACGTTTCGCTCCGACCCAAGAAAGCACAGGCCAGCCATATCTAGTCATACAGTACACATTTTGTTTCTTAAAGAAAATGAGCAAGAAAGTCAAGAGCCCTGAAAAGGGCTGTTGTATGTATCTGGTTAGTGGATGGTGTGGTAACACATAAAACAAGCATTTGTCAATGCTGAATGTTTGCTTGCTGGCATTGGCATTGGTAGTGTAGAAGTTACAGAGCTGCTTAATAGGAATGGCTGTGAAATATTGAACTGAAGCCAACCCCACCACCACCCTGCAGAGAGTGACAGGCATTGGGGTGTGCCTTTGGGTCGTCAGGCATAATGGGCATGCCATTTCACCACAGACACTGACAAGTGTCACGGTGTGCCTTGGGGTCTTTGGCCCTTATGCGCAACCCATTCAATCAGGAAATACGGTGAGATGGGTGCGGTATAGCAGAGTGGGGTGAAGTTTGGACCCAAAGAGTCCGAGGCACACCTTGATGCTTCTCACTGGCTGCAGGGTGTGGGTGGGGTGGAATGGTATGAGCATGACAGGCAAGAATTCCAAGTCACACCCCTGATGCCTGTCATTCTCTACAAGGTGGGGCATTATGGTCGGAAACCCCAGCGGCTCAGGCAGTCGTTGGTATTTACACTCCAAATTTTCAATATGGTTTTTTTGTGACCCCCACCTCATGAACAGTAGCAATATCAGTTTGTTAGCTGAAACTGCTTTTGCACAGCAACTGTGGCATTTGGCACCACAGGTGCAAAAACACATTCCGAACAGGATATGAAAAATGACAGCGGTACTGTTCATGGGGAGGTGTAAAAAATGGCAATGTTGAAAATCTGCAGTGAAAATCTTAAAAAAACTGGTGAAGTCACTAGTGTGCTTATAAACTGTGCAACACATACCCGTAATGTAACTAGTTTGGGGATTTTTTTACAGCAGATTGTTAACACAGGCATTTTGGGACCTCCGATCATGAACAGTGTCAGTGTAATTTTCTTTGTCTGTCCCGAGCAATGATTTCCCACAGCAACCTAGCATTTCTGTGCTTGCTGAAAGTGTGAAAACACATTTCGGCCATGTTGTAGAAAATGACAGCTGTACTGTTCATAAGGAAGTGTGGAAAAATCCCACTGGTGAAAATCTGAACTGAAAATATTACAAATTCATGAACTTACGAGGGTGCGTGGAAACTGCACAATGCTCACTCATAACACAGTCATTTTATGGAGTTTTGTCACCAAATTTTCAACATAGCCATTTTAAGACCTCTGCTCATGATCAGTGTCACTGTGATTTTCTTAATCTGTCCCAAACATTGTTTTCTCACACCGACTGTACCATTGTGCGCTACATGGGCAGAAACACATTATGGGCGAGATATGAAAAATGACAGCTGTACTGCTCATAAGGAGGTGTGGTAAAATGGCAATGTTGAAAATCTGGAGTGAAAATATTGAAAATGTGCAAACTTATGAGCGTGCATAGGAACTCTTCAACTCATGCTCGTAAACAATCATTTTAAGGAATTTTTTCACCAAATTTTCAACTTAGCCATTTTAAGACCTCTGCTCATGAACAGTGTCACTGTGATTTTCTTAATGTGTACCGTACATTGATTTCACACACCGACTGCGCCATTGTGCACTACATGGGTGGAAACACGTTTTGGGTGTGATGTGAAAAATGACAGCTGTACTGCTCATAAGGAGGTGTGGTAAAATGGCAATGTTGAAAATCTGGAGTGAAAGTGTTGAAATTTTGCAAACTTACGAGCGTGCGTAGGAACTGCGCAACTCATGCTCGTAAAACAGTCATTTTTAGGCATTCTTTCACCAAATTTTCAACATACCTATTTTAGGACCTCTGCTCATGAACAGTGTCATTGTGATTTTCTTAATGTGTACCGTACATTGATTTCGCACACCGACTGCACCATTGTGCGCTACATGGGCGAAAAAACATTTTGGGTGAGATGTGAAAAATGATAGCTGTACTGCTTATAAGAAGGTGTGGTAAAATGGCAATGTTGAAAATCTGGAGTGAAAATATTGAAAATTTGTGAACTTACAAGCGTGCGTAGGAACTGCGCAATGCATGCTCATAAAACAGTCATTTTTAGGAATTTTTCCACTAAATTTTCAAAATAGGCTTTTTGAGAGCACCCTATGAACACTGGCAGTGTCATTTTGTTAATCATTCCTGAAAGGTGATTTCGCATAGTGGCTGCGAAATCACCCTTCGGGCCCAAGTAATGCCATGACAGTGACAGCATTCATGAGAAGGGGTCCCAAAAACCCCATGTTGAAAATTTGGGCTCAAAATTCCCAAAAATGCCTGCGATATGCAACAAAGTTGAAAAAAACCTATCTAACCCATTATACAGTTTACCGGCATTTCCTCAGTTCGCGGTCGGCTTTGAAGAGAGCAGACATGTTCCCGGTCCACCAAAGATCTCTGCGCCAAGCTCCAGAGGTAAGTATGAGGTGGAGGCATGTGGGGAGGCAAGGTGCACAGTGGGTGGGTGCAGGTTGTAGGAGGGGGGCAGGGAGAAGCACCGAGGGACAGTTTTTGTATCTACAGGTTTTTTGTTTCTAAGACTATGAGGGACGAAGACTATGAGGGATGTTTGCCACGCTGGGGTGGGCTCTGGTGTGGCAGCTGGAAGAAACTGTTGGGCGTGCAGCCGCCGGGGGATTGGGCACCTCTGTCAGCCATAAAACATTTTTCCACGCTGGGGTGAGCTCCCAGTGTGGCACCTGGATGCTATGGGGGGGCGTGCAGCCAATGAGGGATTGGGCACCCCCATCGGCTATACAGTATGTGCGTGGGGGGGCATGAGCACGCAATATGCGTGCATGCGTATTGAGGGGAGGAGCTCTGCTCACTGAAGCGGAGCTCTCCCTTTCAACTATATGCCACTGCATTTTCAGCTGTCACAGACTGCTGGAGCAGCGATTGGCACCCTGCGACCATGCCTGCAAACACACTGACTGCATTGGAAGAGGCTGACAAACCTCTGGAAAACTTGGATGATGGCGCTATGTTTCTTGCACATGCATGCAAGCAAACATAAAAATTGGTCCAAGCAACCAACTCACTCTCCTTCTCTCAGACATATTCCCGATTCAAGTGCTAGACAGAAAATGAGGAGAGCGAGTCAGGACACGGCAACTGTGCATGTGCAGTGATGATATGTGCATGCGTGATTGCCATATTTCACTCATCACTCGTGGCTGCATGACTCTTGCCGCCTGGTGCCACTTCAGATTCTAGCAGAGGGGTCAGCTGACATACAGTGGCAGCAGTCACCAGACACATGGCAACAGCAGCAAGGCTGGTAGAGGAGGCGGAGCTGGCAGGCCGAGCTACACTTCGTGGAAGGCGGAGCTACGCAGGATGTCGGGAGGGATCGTTGCTACACACAGGAGTCTACTGGGTCCTAGCGCTATGCCATCCTATTGCCTTTTAATGGTGAAAATGCAGAAGTCAGTACCGCCTGTCCAAGGGACAGGCAAACGAAACAAAACAGCTGTCCCGAATGAAAACCGGCTGTCCAGAACAGGTGGACAGCCGGTTATTTCAAGCCCTGCATATAAATATACAGAGGAAAAAAGAAAGATGGAAAGAGAGGAAGTGTTAAGAACAAGCTTGTTCACACAACTAGAGGGTACAGTGGCATCATTTGGCACGAGAGCGCTACTATTTATAATACTAAAGTTATTATGTTTTTAAATGCATTTGCTGAAATGAGGAGCTGAAATGAGGAGTGAATGAAGCCTTTAGAAAAGGTTTGGGTTCATTTCTGTCTGTAACAACAACGTTAGTACTTCAGATAGTGTTTTTCACTGAATGATTTTAAATGTGAAACTGCAGTTTTGCAGAGTGCGTGGCTCTGACTGAGTGTTTTTCACTGAATGATTTTAAATGTGAAACTGCAGTTTTGCAGAGTGCGTGGCTCTGACTGCCATGGCTGTGAGTACAGCTGAGCTTGCTCTCAACATTCTAAGTTGTTCTTAATGTTCTGAAAATGATTTTTTTCTCAATGTATGTTGATGACAACTTTTTCAGGTCACAGAAAAAGCATGCTATGTATTATGTGTTGTTGAATTAACTTTCAGATCAGCTATGCCTCCTCAATAGTCACCCTCAATGATAAGCAGCAGTTCTCCTCCTTTCTGCGGACGATTCCCAGCGACAACTTTCAAGCTCGAGGAATGGCTGGCTTGATGACACACTTTGGCTGGACATGGGTTGGTATCCTGTATGAAAACGATGACTATGGGCAGATGTCTGGCCAGATGCTGAAGGAAGAGCTCACAAACTCTGGCGTGTGCACTGAGTTCTTTGAAACCATTCCCATAGTCACCTCAGAAAGTAGGAACCATGAAATTGGTGAGATGATCATGGCGGCTACAACGAACGTGATAGCAATTTTTTCCTCCTACAACAGCCTGTATCCTGTGTTGAAGGAGGTGGCAGAGAGGAATGTCACAGGAAAAGTTTGGATTGGTGATGACGGCTGGCCTGATTCTCCGCTTTTTTCCAACATGGAGTTGTTGCAGACGCTACATGGTACGCTCTGGTTTTCAAGCAGGAAAGGTGAGATGCCTGGATTTCAAAGGTTCCTGTATGACATTCATCCTGATAGAACTCCAGAAGATGGGTTTGCAGTGCACTTTTGGGAACAAGTCTTTAACTGCAAATTGCCTGATCATGACATAACTGTGAACAAAGCAATGAGAAATCAAAGTGAAGGGCCCAGGCACTGTACAGGCCAGGAAAACTTAGAAGGACTGAACATCCGTTTCTTTGATATGGCTAACCTGAGAATTACTTATAATGTGTATAGCGCAGTGTACGCCACTGCCCACGCCCTACACAACATGCTATCCTGCAGTTCAACAGAAAGCCCTCTGAATAGAACGTGTTGGGTTGCACATGATTTTAAACCTTGGCAGGTAAGATAACGCAAGAACTTATTCATTTTTATATTTTTAAAGATATTTAGCTGTGAATTTTAAAATGTTACTGCAGAACAGAGTTGCCATGTTTTTTGGGTGGGGTGGGGGTAATAGATGGCTCAGATGATTGATCACAGCTTATTTTCTCTGAATTATTTAGTATACTGAATCTATACTGTATGCAATTTGTTTTTCTTTTGTAAGCTGTGTTTTAAATATTGGACCACACTACTTTATCAGTATATTAGTATTGTTAAGTAAAACAGGCAGTGCAATGGATCCATTCCTGGCACTGACCAAGTCATGGCAACATTTACAAAAATGGGTGCCAAAGAACTTTCTTTGGCCCTTAAAGAATGTTTAATATATTCTATGGCTTACACCAGGTTCCAAACTTATGGAAAATAGTATACATTGTACCCATTCACAAGGGGTGTCCTGTTGAACTATTTGAGAATTATAGAGCCATCTTGTTGCCCTCTGTTTTGGGTTGGTTACAAGAAAAAATGGTTCATGACCAGATTATGTGGAACTGTATGGCATCAGAAGGGAGCACAGTACTACAGCTGCCTTAGTCAGGTTCACAAATGACCTACACTGGAACATGGAACAAGGCTTATTGACAGGGGCATTGTTCGGAGACCTGACCTAGGCATTCACTTCAGTGGATCACTCCTTACTGGAGTCAAGGTGGTAGCAAGCTGGTTTTAATGCACCAGCATTAGGTTGCACAGCAAGTTATTTAAGTAGTGGAAAACAGATTTAAGATTAATGGCATTATGTCTTCTGTATGCCCAACAGCACATGGTGTCCTTCAAGGGTCAATATTGGGCCCCTAGTTGTTTTCCTTAGTCATATATTGTCTACCCTGACTTGTGAGAATATCGGTTTAGTTTTATACGCTGATGTCGCAGTTATTTTTACTGTGGCAAGGGATGTGACATCATCATTGAATGAAAAACTGGGGAATTAATTTGGAAAAACTGTTACCTAGTTTAGTATTAATCATCTGTTTTTTTAAAAAGAAAAAAAAAAGAAAACGCTTTTCAGTACTACACATAAATACAGAACTAGCATAAGATTCTTTAAAATAAACATGAAGGATGGTACTTTCAGGATTACATAGAGGAATTTAGATGGTTATTGTCCTGGATCCACACTTGGCATATGAAAAACATACTAGTTAGGTGACAGCCAATTTTAAAGACTGGAGTCCTTGTACAAGATAAATGCCCTGTTAACTGATGAGACCCAAAATGTGATTGCTTAGCGCAATCTCCTTCCCATTCTGGATTATGAAAGTGTAGTTGGGGGTGCAGCATCTGCTAAAGTGTGTTCATAATGAAATACACATTGCCATGCTATTTGCAGATTTGCCCTTAGGGCAAATAGATTTGAACACCATTGCAGTATGTACACAAAACTTCTGTGGCTCTCTTTATGAGAGAAAGATGCACAATGTTTCAAATTATCAAAAGGGGAAAATAGTCCACTTAATGAATTGCTGTCAATACAGAAAAACAGCTATGCTCTAAGATGAAATGAAACATTGGTATTGGTTCAGTGCCATACTAACCGACAAGGTGCCCATAGGCTGGAAACTTCAGACGTCCCCCCTCCAGCAAACATGGCTCAGTTCAGGGGATGGCAACAACACATTCACAGAGGAAGAATAAAACAATTAAAATGCTGACTTCTGTTATACATTCTGTTTATTGTCATTTTAACAATAAAATAATGAGACATCAGGAAAGGACCAGGACATGGACTACCCCAGAGAACCATACCAGTTCCAACCAATTGTCAGGGAAGGCCTGGGCATGAACTGCTGCCCCTCTGTGGACCACAGCAGATCACCATCTAATGTCAGTGAGGGACCAGGACATGGACTGCTTCAGTGGACCAGATATGTCCCACTGAATGTCAAGGAGGGGCCTGGGCATGTGAACTGCCCCCCCCCAGTGGACCACCACCAAATGTCGGAAAGGAGACAGCATATGAACTACCTCATGGACAATACCAATTCCCCACTCATCATGTGACACAGACCAGGACAATATATAACCATGTCCCTTCTTCACCAAATTTTGGAGAAGAGCCAGGATGGAAGGCTATGTTGTATGTGATGTGATTGTGAAATTTCATTATTTTATTTTATTTTTATTTTTGTGTTTTTCCTCATTCCCCCCAACAATCATGAGACAATTATAACAGTAGTACATTTATAGACAAATAATAATTTATATAAGTGGGGGTATTCCTTTTTAGCCATTGTTTATTTTTGGACTTAGACTGTGGTGGTGGACAGTGGTCAGACCATTAGAGTTCAGACATCATCAATCAACAATCATCAATCATCAAAATTTCACACAAGTTGTTGACTCACCACACCCTCAACCATTCCATCCATCTGAAGGGGCAAGAAGAAGAGCAGGGAAGGCTGAATCTGTGACTGTAAAGTGATCGGATTCAGCGGCGCGGCGCCAGCGGATTATCATTCTTCTGGCTTGACCTTGACCTTTCTCCATGTAGTCAATGGTGGCAGGCCCTTATTGTCTCTGTCATGTCTTGACTCAACTCGTGTTAGTAAACTTACTCTCGCACTGTGCTGCTGCTTCTACTAGTTGTTGACGACGACCACGACCACCCAGTCAGTGGTCACTCACTGTTGATGACGACGATGTCTGTCCAACCATCAACTCCTGAGTCCTGCTGCAGTGTCAGCATGCACCATACCTTTTTACATGTCCTGCTGCCCCCAGCAAGCAAGGAAGCAAGCACTGCATTACAGATTTGGTGCAGAATGCAGGTGTTGAGTGTAAACGTGCGCAGTGGATTTTAAAATCAATGCATGCATACCACGCACACTGATTGGACTGCTCTGCTCTGCTCTTTTCTGTCTGGGGGTTGGGGAGAGAGACAGATTGAGTTCTGGGGGGGCAACACAGATTACACCAAGTTCTGGGGGGGGGTACAATGCTAGTCAGTCAATTTTTTTTTCTCATTCATTTGATTTCTTCTCAGGCGTCCCCTAACAGTTGGTGTCCCTAGGCTGCAGCCTACTTAGCCTATTGATAGAAATGTCGCTGTATTGGTCTGTCCCTTGTACAAATCAAAAACTGGACAGAAAACATTTTCCTGCAAAGAACCTTATGTATAGGCAGACTAGATGGGCCTAGCTGTCCTTATCTGCCATCAAAGTCTATGTTTCTATGTGTGGAATCACCCACCATTGAACATAAGGAACTCTGTTACATTTATCAGTTTTAAGGAATGTCTTAAAAGTGATAGTATTTGATTCAGTGGTTTGCACTTGCTTCTAAATTATTTTTAGGTTATATATTTTTATTGCATTGTGTACTTATGATTATCTCATGTCTGTATTTCTTTGTATTGCGTTGTATATTTCTGGATCATGCTGTAAAAGGGTCAGGTGGCCCAGTGTACCCACCTAGTGATTACATTTTAACTGAATTATCCTATTTCTACTGGCATTTTAATTAATGCAGTGTGTGTTTCTGATCTACACACCACTTGTAATCACTGTTTTAGAACTGTGTGATGTAGATTATATCCCTTTCAGCCACAAGGTTCTTTAGTAAAACACAGATGCATTGTACCAACAATGGATGAGCTGAATAAAGACATAAACTACATAAAACAGTACTAAAATGGTGCATTCCATTAGTGTGTTTATCAGAAGCACCCACTGTCTTTATTACAAGCATTTGTCAATGTTGGATATTTGTCAATGGTATAGAAGCTCTGTGGTACTAGATGCTTTGCGTGGCTGTGGTGTGAATGGTGATAAAGGATGTGCTGGCAGAGGGTTAACACCGAGTGTCTTCAACCACCTGTGAAGTGCAATATAAAATTCCCATAGAATCACATTATAAATTGTAAGTAAGCAATAACACACCACAGGGAGGGCAGTAATGCTAAAATACCACACAGCCCAGGTGGGTGGTGAGGCACAAGGCACAGCAGAGTGCCATCAACCACCTGGGTAGTGTGTATGCCTTCACACAGGTGCATAAGGCACCAATGCTGTGATGGAAGCACATTCTACGGACTTGGGAGAGTCAGCAGGTGGTGCTCTGAGGAGCACCAGGTCCATGGCTTCTTCACCTGGAAACAGAGGTAACATTCCAACCCACATGGCACACAACTGAATGACACAAAATGAAACCAAAAAAAGGAAAATGGCAGCAGAGTGAGATGTAGTTCTGGGTAGTAGGGAGAAGCAATTTTCACGTGCACTAACTAACTGCACGGAAGAAAGGAAGTGTCGTTGGGTGGGTGTGTGAGAAATTCAGCATGCCCTAGATCACTTTGCCTGATAATGTAAAGTGAGAATACAAGAATTTGTGGCTCGCACTGTCATGGTGAAGCAGCATTGACAGAGCAGGGGAAAACTGAAATGGAAACAATCATACAACAGGTTTTCACGCCCTTTCCCCACTTTCAGAAGGCAGGAGGTGGGTGTCACAAATGCACTCCGCAGGTCAGACACTCTGCTCCCACGGTGCCAACCTCAGAGTGCAATAGTGTAAACCGGTAACAGACAGGATACCCCTCCTGTCTGCTTTTGGATCTGAATCACCTTTAGTCTCAAGTTCTAGAGGGATTCAAATAGTGAACCTTAGGCTAGCGTACCCAAATGCACAGGCTCAGATAATATTCTCTTCAGGGGATGCAATATATCTTTCGTCTAAAGGCACCTAACCAGGTATCCAAAATGAACCCTTTTAACTCTGTAAGAGACCTTAGGTATATTCTTACCTTTTTACTCAAGCTCAGTAACACCATCAAGCTGTTAAACAATTGTCAGACTTAACCATCTACACGTCAATGCAAGAAAGAACTGGCAGACACCCAGACAGTCTTAAACTGTTCTTTACTAAAAGACAATAAAAATATGAAAAATGTAAACACAGAACAATATATCAAAGAGCTCACAATCACATAAAAGAACAAGGGAAAAGTACAAATCAGATATTACCTCTGGAAGTGCTTATAGTTAGAATCAGAGAGCTTTGTCCCTCTAGAGTCCCCAAATGGTATATCCAACAGTTCAGACACAAGCATTAGTTTATCTCTGTCTCTCCACCCCTTTGTGAGTCATCTAGCTCCTCCTGTTTAGAATTAAAAATCACAAACATGATTCCCTACCAGGAGGTATTTTGAATAAGGTGATATCAGAAGAAAAAAACAATTTCCTAAATGATGACGGTCTTTCATCAAGCATTTCCTTTGAACTGGTGGCTGGTTCCAGTTAAGACATCATAAAAGTTTATTAGGCTCATCTTCTGGCAGACTCATTAAGTCACATTTGATTTTCCACTTCAAAAACATGAGGTCATAAAAAGGCCATCAAATGCAATTTCTCAAGGAAGTTAATTACATTAAAGAGATATCTTGGTCAGTTTACATATCCTGAGGCTTTACTAAAACCGGGGGGGAGGGCACCCATGGAATCACAGGCTGTCTTATGTGAGACAACCACATACTATATTTTTATGTTACAAATATCATACAATAATCATAACCAGCTGGCCAAGCATCACAGTGGGAGCTATTTGAAAAGCAATTGCAGTCTGGTTAATTGAAGGATTGAGATCCTCAGATTGTTTCTGACACCTGTGCATGGAAGACTAGGAACAGGGAGTGTAGAGTATACACACATGATCAAGTACCGTAGCCACTTTACACTCACAAAATAGGAATTGCCGAGACGAGGCAGGGTTATTATGCATCTCAGCAGGGGGCCACATGGAAATATCAGTCAGACTGAGACAACTTGTAAATAGGGTTGGAACATGGTCATGGAACTCTGGGGAAATGGCTAATGGTATGTTAGGGGACAGTCCCATAACTAGACAGGCTTGGGCAGATTAGATGGGGCTGGGGGGGTCACAGCCTTGCCATTAGGTTACATGATATTGTTCCAGAAATTACGGGACGAGCCCAGGAGGATGCAAAGGTGGACCTGTAGTGTTCAGCTTTGACTTTATGGATAGCCTAGGTACATTTATTTCTAGCGGTATGGTAAGCTTACCTGTTTACAGTCCTGCCAGATTCAACAGCCCTGTGACAAAGGTCATCTCTGTGGCACACAAGACCAAGCAGAGATGGAGTGACCCACGGAGATTCACGGTCCTTGGAGACAACTTTGAAAAGGGGAGCAAAGGTGTCGAAGGCCCTGTTGAAAACTTGGATAAAATAGAGAAAGGCAGAGTCAGTGTTAGTGTCAGTGTCACAGCAAGGCAGCATTGACACAGCAAGGGAAAATAGGAACATTGAGTGTACAACAGTTTTGCACCCTCTCCTCTCCTTTGGAAGGCAGGAAGTGGGAGCTGTTTGAACAACAAATTGCAGTTTCATTAATGGACAGGGAGGAATTCTGAGATTATTTCTGATATCCGTGCCCCTGCTAGTTAGTTCCATCTGACAGCAGGTGGGACCTCTACAGGGGCACGGATATCAGAAATAATCTCAGAATTCCTCCCTGTCCATTAACGAAACTGCAATTTGTTGTTCAAACAGCTCTCACTTCCTGCCTTCCAAAGGAGAGGAGAGGGTGCAAAACTGTTGTACACTCAATGTTTCTATTTTCCCTTGCTGTGTCAATGCTGCCTTGCTGTGACAGTGTTAGCCACTGATTCTTGAATTCCCACTTTACATTATCAGCCAAAGCGATATAGGGCACGCTGTATGTCTCACACAGCCAACCACCGACACTCCCATTTCTTCCTTGCATTTAATCAGTGCACATGAAAACTGCCTTCTCCATACACCCCAGAAGTATATCTCACTCTGCTGTCATTTTCCTTTTTTGCTTTCATTTTGTGTCACTTAGCTGTATGCCATTTAAGTTGGAATTCTACCTCAGTTTCCTGGTGGCAGACCTACCCTGAGCAATTTCACGACCATTGCTGTAACATCTGCTAATTAGGGGTGCTCACCAATAATTCACGAACAGTGTCAGACAGTGGCAAGAATGGTCCAAAAGTGCTCAGAGGAGGTCCCATGATTGGTATGAAACCAGATAAAGCCTACCCAGAGCAATTTCACAGTCATTGTTGCAACTTCTGTTAATTATAGGTGTTCACCAATAATTCACAAACAATGTCAGACCGTGGCAAGAGTGAGTTGAAAGTGTCCAGTAGATGTCCCACGGCTATCTGGAAACTAGTCAGGGTCTACCTTGAGCAGTTTTGCAGCCTCTGTGACTTCTGCTAATGAGAAGTGCTCACCAATAATTCAGGAACACTGTCAGACTGTGGTTATAGTTGTCCAAAAGTGTCCAGTGAAGGTCTCATGACTGGCTAGAAACCAGACCGGTTCTACTGTGAGCAATTTCGTGACAATTCTTGCAACTTCTGCTAATTAGAGGTGCTCACCAATAATTCACGAACAGTGTCAGACCATGGAAAGAGTGGTCCAAAAGTGTCCAGTAGATGTCCCATGACTGGTTAGAAACCATACTGGACCTATGCTAAGCAATTTCACAACCATTGTTGCAACTTCTGCTAATTAGAGGTGCTCATCAATAATTCCGGAACAGTGTTAGACTATGGCTAGAGTAGTCTGAAAGTGTCCAGTGATGGTCTCATGACTGGTTAAAAACCAGACTGGGCCTAGCCTGAACAATTTCACAACTATTGTTGCAACTTCTGCTAATTAGAGGTGCTCACCAATAATTCACAAACAGTGTCAAGCCATGGCAAAAGTGGTCCGAAAATGTCCGACGGATGTCTCATGACTGATTAGAAACCAGACCAGGCCTAGTCTGAGCAATTTCCACAACCATTGTTATAGCTTCTGCTAATTAGAGTTGCTCATAAATAACTCACAAACAGTGTCAGTCTGTGGCAAGAGTGGGTGGAAAGTGTCCAGAAGAGGTCCCATGACTGGTCAGAAACCAGACCAGGCCTACCCTGAGCAATTCTGTCGCCACTGTTGCAAGTTCTGGTAATTAGAAGTGCATACCAATAATTCACGAATAGTGTCAGACTGTGGCAAAAGTAGTCTGTGTATGTCCAGTGGAGGTCCCATGACTGGCTAGAAATCAGACCAAACCTACCCTGAGCAATTTCACAATCATTGTTGCAACTACTGGTAATTAGAGGTGCAAGCCACTCATGATGTCACTGATGTCATCAGGTCAGTCAGCAGCACAACAAAAAATGTCTACAATATTCCCAATGGGGTATTATATTCCATTTATGCCCATACCTCCAAGAAAGTGAAAAAATCATTTTATTTCCTGCCATTTTTTGCTGATTATAAGAAATCTAAAACATATCTATAAATGCTCCCATTCTCGTATATAAATAAATAAGAGCCCCTAGCTGCACCGCACCCCGTTTCTCCTTGCCTAGTGCTCACAGCACTCTGCCCCAGCCAGGCAAATGCCCATTATAGTTGTTCTATATTGTGCCCCCCTTTTGCTCTCAGACTGTTTTTTCTGCATTTGTTTATATTGGTTTTATTCCTCACTGCCTTGCATATCACTATATGTATATTTTTACCTTGTCTACTAGCTGTATATATCTATATATGATTTAAAGCTTCCATGTGTCTATAAATTGTATGTTTCCACTGTCCCCTTCCCCCCAGGATGCATCTGGAATCGAGTAGTACCCTGCTCAGTATGCTTTCCTGGTAGAACTCTTATATAAATAAATAAATAAATGAAACACCTCACCATTTGGTTGATATTTTTGTGCTGAACAACTTTTGTGCTCAAAGTATCATGCTATAATTTTTCATTTTAGTGCTATTTGCATTTGTATGTTGCAACAAGTGAAAAAAATGAATTTTCTGTCGTCTTTTGCTAATTATAAAAACACTAAAATGTATAAATAGAAACATAGAATCTGATGGCAGATAAGGACCGCTTGGCCCACCCAGTCTGCCCATTTCCCTACTTAAAGGATAAGATGCAGATCCTAGTTAACCAGCAGCCTACTTCTTCCTACCCCCACCCCCTAGAACTGCCTTATGACTGTCCCATGCATGCTTAAATTCCACCACTGTTTTTGACTCCACAACCTCCTCCGGAAGGCCGTTCCATGCATCCACAACCCTCTCTGAAAAATACTTCCTTAAATTACCTCTGAGCCTCCCCAATCTTCTTCAAATTGTGCCCCTTGTTCTTGCACACCTGTTTTTTGAAAGATGCTACCCTCTTGGACTTGTTGATTCCCTTGAGGTACTTGAAAGTTTCTATCATTTCCCTCCCTCCTTCTTTCCTCAAGGCTATACATATTAAGCTCCTTAAGTCTTTCTTCATACGTCTTCCGGTGCAGACCCTGCACCATTTTAGTTGCCCTCCTCTGGACAGCTTCCATCCTGTCTATGACTTTGTGGAGATTGGGTCTCCAGAACTGCACACAGTACTCCAGATGGGGTCTCACCAGCTGTCTGTACAGAGGGATAATAACTTTCTGTTTTCTACTGGTGATGCCTCTCCCTGTGCATCCCAGTATTCCCCCAGCCCTCCTTGTTGCCCTTTCACATTGCTTGCCCACCTTTAGGTCATCTGATATGACTAGCCCCAGGTCTCTTTCCATTTTTGTTGTTGTTAGTATATCACCCTCCATTGTGTACTCTTCCCTTGGGTTTTTGGCATTGAATCTAAGCTGCCTTACATTTGAGCATTCCTCTAACCTTGACAAGTCCCTTCTCATCCTTTTCGCCCCACCTTGTGCATCAACTCTGTTGCAGATCTTTGTGTCATCTGCAAAGAGACATACTTTTCCTTCCAGTCCCCCTGTAATGTCGCTTATAAAGACATTGAAGAGGACCGGTCCTAATACTGAACCCTGTGGTACCCCACTAGTAACCCCCCTTTCTTCAGAGTGGACTCCATTTACTATTACTCTCTGTGTCCTATTCTCCAGCCAATTCTTTACCCAGGCTGTCACCTTGGGACACACTTCCAGGGTGGCTAACTTGTATATTAATCTTTTGTGTGGGACTTTGTCAAATGCCTCTCTAAAGTCTAGGTAGGCCATGTCCACAGCCCCTCCCTGATCAACTACTTTGGTCACCCAGTCAAAGAAATCTATCAGATTTGTCTGGCATGACCTTCCCACTGTGAATCCATGCTGCCTTATTTTGTAGATAGCTTTGTGTGGAACAAATGTGCTCACAGTAGCATGCTGAAATTTTTTGTTTTAAAGTTATTTGCATTTGTTTGTTGAAACAGTGAAAAAAATTGAATTTTCTGCTGTCTTTTTTCCTAATTATAAAAAAACTAAAAGGTATCTATAGTTGAAACACTGCTCATTTTGTGGGTATTGTTGTGCTACAATGTTCTTGCTCACAGTACCATACTGTCATTTATCATTTTAAAGTTATTGGCATTTGAATATGTTTAAGTTCAGCTAGCATAGTGGGCATAGAGAAAAGGAAAGAGAGAAAGAAAGAGAGAGACACACAGAGACAAGATTTTTTTCTATTACAGCCAGTTTGAGCCTCTGCATGCTTAAAATTCCAGGCTTATTACACAGGCAGCTCTGCTGCTACATCAAAGGAAAGAACTGTTACAGGATTGGGTCAGCTGTTTCTTTTTAAGTTCATGCTATCTCCACCCCACCCAGACAAAACTCCATCATTATCAGCATAATGATGATTGGAATGACACTGACTTACCCTTAAAACATTTCTTTGCATTGGACATTGTTATACTCTCAAAATCCAACTAGCATAGCAAGATGTTTTATGATGAACATAAAAAGACCAGTAAAGATAGAGCTATATCAGAATGTGAACCAGTATTTGGACAACAGCTTGTACACATAGCCTAAGCTTACAGAGCTGGCTTGGTGCAGCTCAGGGTTGAGGCACTGGGCACCATGCCTCACACCACTCCGGTGACCCAAATTCCGGAGCAGATTCAAGTTGCTAGGGGTCACCAGGAGGGAGAGGATAGAACATCTGGAGGACTGCTCTCCTCTCTAGGGGTGGGAGGGTGTCAATGCTCAACACTCACCTGGCCTCTAGTATTGGCTGAGGGCAAAGCAGTCGGGGACTGTCAGCATATAATGGAGGGAGTAGCACCTGCCAACATTCCTTGCATGAAATCTGCCAGTGACCCTGACCACCCAGTAGCCTTGCACCCTGATGAGCACCCAGGCCATGCAGCATTTAGTGTAACAAAATTAAAAAAACTAAGCTTACAGGTTATTGTAGTTCTCCTTCATTTCCAGTCTACTGTAGGTCTGTGGTGGCTTAAGGCCATTTATCTGCAGTGGTGGAAATGGGAGGGGGGGGGAACACGGGGAAACTCAGTTCCAGGAGTGCAATTAAAGTTGGACTTAGTTTGAGGAGCAAAATCAGAAAAACATGACTCGTGTGTAAGATTTACCCCACAAAAGGCAAAGAGCTGACAGACCTGAGTGCAGACATGCAACACATAATGAGAAAATGTGTCCACAGGCCACTATCAGGTATGTTCGATCCTACATCCAACATCAAAGCTGATAGTTCCTCCCAATTCATTTTTTCCATTTCCAGTACTCTTCATCTGATATCTTTTCAGTTGTTCAGGTGGTTTGTGAAGTGAGTTGTGGTGGTTCTTGTGACACTTGGACAGCTGGTTCTGATCACTGTATCATTTTTTTGTAAAATAAAAATGTGTTATGGACTGTCTTTCATGTGAAATGCTGAAACAGCATGTGAGTATGACACACACACACACACACACACACACACACACACACACACACAGGTTTTAGATATAGGGAGTTACCTGGAAGTCCAGAAGCTAATGATAGAGTAGAACAGACCTTGATCAAGGATCTCCTATTTATCTAAGTTAATTATTGCTGTAGTTGGTAAGAGGGAAACCATAAACTCTTATGGCATTTAGGGGAAGAGTGCAGGATTATGTGACTCTGGTGCAAACTCATAAATGCTTTGATGTCTGCGTGAGAGAAGATACTGCTTATAGATGAAAGGAAATTTACAGACTTGATTGAGGAAGTCACATTGGGAAAGGAGTTTCTGCTGATGTAACGTTAATTAAGTTACTTTCTAATATGATAAAATATCCTGAGTGAATGATTTTTCACAACCAGAGGAGGAGCTAGGTGACCTCATGCAAAGAGGTGGGCAAAGCCAGCTTTTAAGCAAGTATTCTGTTTTCCTTCAGAGACTTTTATTTACACTCTGACAAAGAAACATCTTTTAGCACTTTAAACAAGTATACAGGTAGAAAGAGACAAAATCTAAGTACTGCAGTAGGAATTGCGCTGTTAAAACCTTGTTCTTTTAAAAAAAAGATTTATACATTTTGTGATACATGGTTTTGTATTTTATGTTTTACTTCTTTTTTATCTGTTTTAGTAAAACTCTATTTTTAGACCCTACTTGGTCTGTCTTTGAATTTCTTCCTTTAAAATGTGAAATATATGTGGTTAAAGCAGACACAGTGCATAAGCTTAAATGGTGATACCAAACTGGAAAAAGGTAAGAGTTTTAATCTGAGGTCTTTTATTAGAATTTTTAAGGGTTCATTTCTGTACACCTGGTTAGGCACCCGTAGGCAAAGATATCTGGCCCCCCTGAAGACAGAATTATCTAAGCCTGTGCATTGGGTACGCTATCAAGAGGTTCACAGTTTGAATCCCTTCAAGACTTGAGACCAAATGTTGATTCAAACCCAAAAAAACAGACAGGAGGGTTACCCTGTTTTTGTTTTCTGTTCACAAGACTGCACTCGGAGGTTGGCACTTTGGGAGTAGAGGGCTGACCTGCTGAGTAGGTTTGTGACAGTTCTCACTCCATTTCCTAGTCGACAGGTGCTCACGTTACAACACCACCAACACAATGTTTTAATCAGCACCCTTGCTGGCAGTCTCACATGAGAGGGCACAGACTGAATGTGCATGGAGTCTGACCAGTGACCGCCTCACCCAACAAAAGTGGTCCTTCCATTACAGGGTTGAAGTACAATTTAGAGACAAGGCAAGGAAGATTGTATAGTGGGGGATGGGGGCTGATACTGGAACTCTTGTGTTCATAAACTAAAGAATTTTGTTTCTAGTGCTGTCTATTATGCACCTTTGGTAAACATTTGAATTTTATGTCACCATGATTCTGTTACAAATATACAAATGTATGAACATACAAAACTGCCAGCAGAAGGCCATATGTCCCACCCCTTCCCCATTTAACTCAATCCTCCCCTTAAATCTGTCCCACCCCCTTTGCACCCACCAATTGTCTTATGGTTGACAATTTCTGTCAGCAACTTGTTCCACCGAAATACCACCCACTCTATAAAAAAGTATTTTCTCATTTCCTTCCTGAACCATCCTCCAGCCAGTTTGTAACTATGCCCCCTTGTGTTTCTGTTCTCATGCAAATTAAAGATGTTCCCAAGATCTACCCTGTTTACACCTTTTAGCTATTTAAAGGTTTCAATCATGTTCCCCCTCTCCCTTCTTATCTGCTATTGAGTATATAATAAGGCTCCTCGGCCTGTCCACATATGATTTATCTTGTTGACCCTGAATCATTTTTGTGGCTCTTCTCTGTTGTGGCTCTAGATGATTTACATCCTTTTTCATGTAGGGACCCCAGTACTGCACACAGTGTTCCAAATGCGGCCACACCATGCATCTCTACAGTATAAGAATCACCTTTTTCCTTCTGTAACTATACCAGGTGCCAGCCTGCCTTGCTGCTGACCCCTAACTCTACTAGGTGCCAGCCTGCCTCCCTGCTGACTGCTAACTTTACCTAGTGCCAGCCTGCCTTGCTGCTGATCCCTAACTCTAACAGGTGCAAGGCTGCCTTGCTGCTGACCCCTAACACTACCAGGTGCCAGCCTGCCTTGCTACTGTTCCCTAACTCTACCAGATGCCAGCCTGTCTTGCTGCTGACCCCTAGCTCTACTAGGTGCCAGCCTGCCTTGCTGATGACCCTTAGCTCTACCAGGTTCTAGCCTGCCTTGCTACTGACCCCTAACTCTACCAGGTGCTAGCCTGCCTACCTGCTGACCCCAAACTCAACCAGGTACCAGCCTGCCTTGCTGCTGACCCCTAACTCTACCAGGTGCCAGGCTACCTTGATGTTGACCCCTACCGCTACCAGATGCCAGCCTGCCTTGCTGCTGACCTTAACTCTACCAGGTGCCAGCCTGCCTTGTTGCTGCCCACCCCCCCATGGGCTAGGGGTTGTTACCTTCACTGACTCTTGAGGGGAGTGTTACACAAACCATTTCTATTTAGCCCAGGAACTGGGGTGGGCCATGACAGTGGGGACCTGCACAATCATGATGTGGCACTAGTAAACTACAACAAGCACAAAGACATGTCTTCCCCTTTAGCTGGTTTTAAGCAGTAAGTTTATTCTGTCACAAGATGGTGTACAAACATTTGCCCCATGGAGCTGAAAGCACATAAGGTACAAAGGGTATAAAGTGCATCACACTGTACACAAAGTCCAAGTAGGTCCCTGAATTAGGGATCAAGCAAAAGTCTCTTTGTCCATCCCTCTTCTGGGATCGGAGCCAGGACACAGCATGTCTTCACAGGATTTAAATGACTGTGGGTTCGCCAAACATATTTTCTCCTTACAAGAAGAAACACTTGATGGGCAGCTGGTATCCTTACTGAAACTCACTGTGTTTTTCTCTTCAGAGACAGAAAACTCTATGGGGACAGCAGATGGTGATCTTTATTTGCAAACACACGTTACTTTTGTAACCCCCTCCTAAAAGGGGATTATCTTTGGCTCTCTCTGGCACACTGCTGCCACCTTTCTCTGCACAGCTCCTTCACGATAGAAACATAGAAGTTGATGGCAGATAAGGACCGCAAGGCCCATCCAGTCTGCCCATTTCTTTTTCTACCTTATAAATGTGCCATCGGCCTTTGCTCTGTCAGTAGCCTATCTATTCATAGTCATTTGTATTGCTCCCTTATGCCTATCCCATGCCTGTTTGAAGCCCTGCACTGTATTCATAGCCACCACTTCTTGTGGTAAGCCATTCCATGCATCCACCACCCTTTTCTGTGAAAAAAGAATTTCCCACATTCCTCCTTAATCGGCCTCCTCTAATCTCATGCTGTGTCCTCTTGTCCTGCTATTTTTCTTATATTTAAACATGTTAGACTCTTTCACCTTGTTTATGCCCTTAAGGTGTTTGAATGCCTCGATCATATCACCTCTCTCCTCCTTTGCTCAAGGGTATACATATTGAGTCTCGTTAATCTGTCCTCATATGTCTTCTGATGCAGTCCCTGCACCATTTTGCTGCCCTTCTCTGGACTGCCTCAATTTGGTTAATGTCCTTGTGAAGGTGTGGCCCAATACTGCATGCAGTACTCCAGATGGGGCCTAACCAGTGTCTTCTACAGAGGGATTACCTCCTCTTACGACTTGTGATACCCCTACTAATACATCCTAACACCCCCTAGCCTTACCTACTGCTTTAGAGGTCTGCTTGATGATTTTAGGTCATCAGTGATGATGATGCCCAAGTCTCTTTCTTCCTTTGTGACTGCTAGCAACTCCTCCCAGCCTATAGGTGGCTTCAGGGTTTCTCTTCCCTATATGCATGATTTTGCACTTCTTGCATTAAATCCCAGTTGCCACTCTTCTGACCATTCTGCTAGTTTATCCAGATCTCTTCTCATTCTGCCCACCCCATCTGGATCATCTACTCTGTTGCAGATCTTGGTGTCATCTGCAAACAGACAAGCCTTACCTCTAGTCCATCTGCAAGGTCACTAATGAAGATGTTGAAGAGGACTGGTCCCAGGACTGATCCCTGAGGTACCCCACTTGTGACTTGCATCTCTTCTGACTGTATACCATTTACCACCACTCTCTGTTTTCTGCCCACAACCAGTTTGCCACCCAGTTGACCAACTTCTGACCCACCCGAGCCTACCCAGCTTATTTATCAATCTTCTATGTGGAACAGTGTCAAAAGCTTTGCTGAAGTCAAGGTAGGCGACATCAACTGCTCCCCTTGGTCCACCACTCTGGTTACCCAGTCAAAGAAATCTATGAGATTAGTTTGACAGGACCTTCCTTTTGTAAACCCATGCTGTCTTGGATCCTGTGCCCCTATGGATTCCAGGTGTTGCACTATCCTTTCCTTAAGGAGTGCCTCCATAATCTTGCCCACTACTGAGGTAAGACTGACCGGTCTGTAGTTCCCCGCCTCCTCCCTGCTACCACTCTTGTGGAGCGGGACACATGAGCCCTTCTCCAGTCTTCTGGGACCTCTCCTGTGCTCAGAGACTCACTAAACAATTCTGCTAATGGCTCTGCTAGTTCCTCCTTTAGCTCCTTAAGTACCCTGGGATGTATGCCATCAGGTCCCATTGCCTTATCCACCCTGAGTTAGCAAGCTCTTGTAGGACCCTTTCTTTTGTGAAGGGTAGTGCTCACCTCCCTCCCCTGTGTCCATGATGCTGAGCTGTGGGCCCTGCCCTACCTTCTCTTCAGTAAATACTGAGCAAAAGTATCTATTTAGGATAGATGCCTTTACAGGGTCCACCTCTCACATGCTCCTTTCTCCATTGTTTAGTAATACCCCTCTGACTTTCTCCTTTCACTAATGTATCTATAGAAAGTCTTGTCACCTTTTTACTGTTCGTGCTAGTGTTTCCTCAGTTTGGGACTTTGCCTGCCTTACTGCCTTACCTGCTTCCCTTAGGGCAGTTTGGTATGCCGCCCTATCTTCATCCGCTGTGTTCCTTATATTTCCTGAAGGCCAGCCTTTTGGCTCTGACCTTTCTGCTACTGTATTTGAGAACCAAAGTGGTTTCTTCTTCTTTGCACTTCCTTTCTGTCTAACACAATGGGATGTTGCTTCAAGTATTGCATCCTTAATGCTTGCCCACTTTGCCTGTACCCCTCACCTGTGTTTCTTTTTGCCAGGGCTAGCTTAACTCTGTTGGCCATCTTATCAAAGTCAGCTCCTCTGAAGTCCCATATTTTGCCTTGGAATGGGATGATTTAGATGTAGTAGCCAAATTGAACCATACCATGTGATGGTCACTGGCCCCAGGTGACCTTCTACCTGGAGATCTGTGATCCCTTCTGTTAGTTAGTACTAGATCTAGGATAGCCCTGTCTCTTGTGGGTTGCTGTACCAGTTGTTTGAGGCCCTCCCTGCAGGGAATCCACTATGAGTCTAGTTCTGGCAGATGTTCCTGCTGGTATTGACCAATCTGTATCTGGCATGTTGAAGTCTCCCATTATCAGAACCTCCCTTTAGCTGTCATGTTTTGTATATCTTCTAACAGTAATGTGTCTATGTCCTCCTCTGGTCTGGGGCCTGTAGACAACCCCAGTTCTTATGGCTGTCCCATTTCCTGTTTCAGGGTGACCCACAGTTCTTCTGGCTCCTTATGTGTATTCTGAATTTCTGTAGCTTTGATATTTTCATTAACATACAGGGCCACTCCTCCCCCCCTTTTTGCACCTCGGTCTCTTCTGAACAATACATAGCCAGGTACTGAAGTCTCCCAAGTGTGGTTACTGGTAAACCACACCACAGTCCCAGTCCAAACTGCCTCTGCATGACCCCAGGATAAACTGCACATTACTTGTTCTGCAGGCTTGTTCAGCACCCTTCTCATCATGGTTAGTGCACCACCACCTTTCTTGGCTCACCTGGCTCCTGGACAACATTGGGGATCCTGGATCCCACAACAAGGAGGCTGCTCAGTTTCAAGCAGCTCTCAAAGCTGCACAAAGTACAAAACAATTAAATTACTACAAACTGGTCATGTGAAACTGACATCAATTTGTAGACTAGTTCAGCTCTGCAAAACAATTAAATTAGTACAGTCTGTCCCTGTGAAACTGACATCAGTTTGGAGCTCAGCTCTGCAAAACAGCTCTGAGTTGCAAGCTGGCTCAGGATTTATATGCATGTTTTCCCCCAGGTACTAACAGCCATTGAGAGCCAAGGGTTTAGCATAATGAATAATGCATGAGGCGCTAGCCATTGATATACAGTATGATCCCTGGATTTCTGCAGAATAGACAGCCTTGTGCAATACAGCAGATTTGGCTGAGAGAAATCTCTGAGGACAGAAGATCATTTGTGAATAGCTCCTAAATTGAAACATAGACAATGATGGCAGAAAAAGACCAGCAGTCCATCCAGTCTGCTCAAGTTCCCTATAATCTACTGTTACTCCAGGGTCCTAACCTCCCCCCTCCCAGTCTTCTCCCCATTCTCCTCCTTGGTCCTGTTGCCCCAGGTAACCACTATTCCCTTCATTCTATCCCAGCCCTGCTTCAATCCCCTGATTGTTTCTGCATCCATCACCTCAACTGACAGACTGTTCCCAGCTTCACCATCCTTTCCATAAAGTAGTACTTCCTCACATCCCTCCTGAACTTCCCTCCTGTTAATTTCCACTCATATCCACATGACCGTGAGTTGCTATTCAGGATATTATATTGTCCTCAATGTGGTTGTACTAATTTTGTATCACTGATTGTATTTTAGTGTATCCTGTTTATGATGTGGAACCTTTGTAAAAGAGCCTCTAGCTCAAAAGATGCTTCTCCAAGATAATAAATAATACATTAGTAAATAAAATAAAATAGTTCCCCAGAGTTCACTTTAATTCCTTTAAGGAACTTGAAGGTCTCTATTATATCTTCTCTCTCTCTTCTGGTCTCCAGTAAGTACATATTTAGTGACTTGAAGTGCTCCTCACAGGATCTTCCCTCCTGGCCCTGAATCATCTTTGTTACTCTGCACAGCACTGTTTCCAACCTATCCTTACCCTTTCTGAGATAGGAACTCCAGAACTAGGTGCAGTACTCTAGATAAGGCCTCAGCAGGGATCTGTTAAGGGGAAGTATTATCTCTTTTCTTCTGCTATCAGTACCCCTCCTGATACAGCCCAGCATCCCATTAGCCTTGCTATACACCTTGTTGCATTGACTTGATTGCTTAACTGAGTTGCTGATGATAACTCCCAGATCCCATTCCTCTGCTATAGTGCTAAGGCTCTCCCCTCCCATCCAGTACTCCATCTTGGGGTTCTTTTTCCCTAGGAGCAGTACCTTGCACTTTTTGACACTGAATTTTAACTGCCAGACCTTTGACATCCCCTCTAGCTACTGTAGGTCTCTCTGAATTTTCTTTATTCCCTTATCACTATCTTCCCTCCCACATGGTTCTCCAGCATCACTAATGAATATGCTGAAGAGGATTGGACGTGGGACAGATCCATGTGGAACATTGCTCGTAACCTCACTCTTTTCTGATTTAACCTCAGTGGCCACCAACCTTTGCTGCCTCCCCTCTAGCCAGTTACCCACCCTGTTCATTGTGAGTTTAGCTGCACCCAGGTCTTCCATCTTCTTGAACAATCGTTTGTGAGGTACTGAGTCAAAAGCCTTGACTGAAGTTAAAGTACAGCAGATCTACAGTGTGGCCCTTGTCTAATTCATTTGTCACCCAGTGAAAGAAAACTATCAGGTTAGTTTGACAAGACATTCCTGTCAGGAAACAGTGCTGTTTACTATCTTGGAGCCCGCTGCTCTAAAGGTAGTCTATGAGGTCCTCTTTGATCAATGATTCCATCAGTTTCTCTATGATAGCAGTTACACTGACTGGTCTGCAGCTCCCTGGTTGCTCCTTATCCCCTCCCCCCATGAAGTGGCACATTTGCCACCTTCCAATCCCTTGGAACTTCCCCAGGCCTAGGTGACCTGTTGGAAAGACCTACCAGTGGTTCAGCCAGCTCTGCTGCTAATTCCCTGATTATCCTCAGATGTAATCCATCTGGTCCTGGGTCCTAATCTATCTTAAGGCAGCCAGCCCTTTCATGACCCTTTCACTAAGTAGGCAATGACTGTCTCATTTCCAAGACTTCCTTAGTGGCTGCTTTGATGTTACTCTCTGGCATGGACCTGCCCTCCTTTTTAGTGAAAACTGAGCAAAGGTAGTCATTTAGGATGGTGGCCTTTTGCCCATCCTCCTCTATCACCCTACCCCCCTCAACTAGCCTTATGATTCCCCCACCTTTCTTCCTTTTTTACTAATATATCTGAAAAGCTGTAGTTTTCTGTTCCTGACCCCCTCTGCAATATGCAACTCTATGTCTGCTTTCACCTTCCTAACTGCCCTCTTTGCCTCCCTATTTTTCTGTAGATAATCCTCCCATTCTACCTCCCTCTGCTTTTCCTTGTATCTGTAGAAGGCCTTTTTTGGCCCTTTCTGCTTCCCTGACCCTTGCTGAGAATCATAGTGGTCTCTTGAACCTGTTTTTCTTTGTTACTGTTCTAATGTGTACCTTAATGCCTCGCGGATGGTCCCCTTAATTGTCCACCATCTCTTCTCCACCCCATCTATGTTCTCCATCCCTACTATCCTATCCCACCAGTTCCCTTATCCTGTAGCAGTCTGCTCTTCTAAAATCAAGGACTTCAGTTCTCAATTATGGTTTGCCAGCCCCAAGGGCCAATTTAACTCATTCAGACCTAGATACGCCTGTAGGTGGCGTCTGAAAGCATAGCCACTCAGGCCAATAATGATTGAAGATGTCCTCAGCTGACTTTCACTCAGGGCTGAAAACATCTGAAGAAGTCATCAGGTTTTTATCTAAATATTAAACAAACTGAATTGCTTAGAATTGATCACATAGCACCGTTAGAAAGGTAATTTTATGCTGAACAATTTTGCTGCTGATACTTTGTGTCTGTCACATATACTTTAGGAATTATTCGCATTTGTTTAAGGTATGGTGTGCATGGCTGACATTTATCTCTCAAGCCTCACCTAAGCACCTTGAATAAATCTGAAAAAAAAAACACAGTTGTTTGGTATTTTAGCTAGTATAAAACAAAAACCTAATTGATTACAATTGATTGCATAGCACCATTAGAAAATTAATTTTGTGCTGAATAACTTTGCCGCTGATACCAATGATACTTTGTGTCTATCACATATACTTTCAGAGTTATTCACATTTGTTTATGGTATGGTGTGTGTGGCTGACATTTGTCTCTCAAGCTCACCTAAGCACCTTAAAAAAAATCTGAAAAAAACCCACAGTTGTTTGCTATTTCAGCTAGTACAAAACAAAAACCAAGTTGATTACATCTGATTGCACAGCACCATTGGAAAGGTACTTTTATGCTGAACAACTTAACCACTCGTACTTTGTGTGTAGCACTTACAGTTCAAGAGGTATTCACATTTGTTTGTGGCATGCTGATTATGACTTGATTTTGCTTAGAAAGGCCCAGGTCCCAAACAGAGTTATGGTCGCTGTTTTCCACTGACTCCTTTACTCCCACTGCCCTCACCATCTCTGAGTTGGTCAGGACCACATCAAATTCTGCGATCTGCCTAGTGAGCTCCTTAACTAGCTGGACCAGTAGACAGTCTTGCAAGGTGTCAAGCAAGGCCTGACCCCTGGTGCTCTTGGCCACCGGGATATCCCAGTCGATATCTGGCAGGTTCAGGTCTCCTACCATCATTATTTTCCTCTTTTCCTACTCTCTTCCAAGTTCCTCTCTGAGTTCTCTGTCCTTTTCTTCCCCTTGCCCTGGAGGCCTATAGATCACCCCCAAGTTTACTTTCCTGCCTGAGGCTGCTGTGAGTTGCACGTATAGTGATTCAGCCTCCTCAATGCTATCCCTAATGCACCCATCTTCTACCAGCATGAATGCTATTCTTCTGGCTTTGACATGCCTGAAAAGGGGGACTAATGCAGCTACAGTGCCAAGCCTGGGCTCTAGCACCGAATTAGAGCAGGTTTGCCCCAAAAGAAAGCTGCTGTGTATCTGGGAAGGTGGTGAGTCACTACTTTCTGCTGTTGTCAGGATTTTATCCTGGCAGGGAACTGAACCAGCTGGGGTCCTAAGTGACTGCCCACCTATTAGGGTGGGTGAAGACATGTCCCCTTGTAAGGTGAAGAGGATCATCATCATCCAGGGCGGTCCCATAAGTGCAGCAGTAGCATAAAACTCACAATGGTGGTAACCCTGGTTTGGAAGCGAGCCCAAGTCATCAGGGGCCAGCTGGGGGGAGGAGGATTGAGCATTCCAGAGGAGGCTCTCCTCCTCCTGGGCAGGACGGCAGCAAGCTCTGGCGCATGGCTGCCATCCTGGTGACCACAGGTGGCAGTACACCCAGGAGTGGCTCAGTGGGAGGGGAGATGCCGGCACATTATGTGTATCATGCTTGAATGTGTGCTTGCATCACTCCCCACGCCAGCTTCTTAAGGGAGGGTGAAGATCACAGGAAACAGTGGCAGGCCGGAGCAGAATGATGGACTGACCTCTCAAAGGCCCTGTACTGGCAACAAGACAAGCTTCTCAAGGAACTGGATCCTGCACAGCAGCAGTTGGGTATCCTGCAGCAGCTTGCTGGGGTTGGGGGGGCAAGCCAGGGGCCAGACAGAGAAAAAGCAGGTAAAACCATGAGAAGCCTGGTGACAGGGCCATGGGGGTCAGTTCAGATGGGGACAAAGGGCTATCAGGAGGAGGCAAAAAAAAGGATTATCATCATCCAGAGCATCACGGCCCATACCTTCCCCCACCAGCTGTGTGTTGGATTCGCCACACTTGTAACTAGCTTACAGAACAGGGCTCCCATCATCTAAAGTCATCACACACCTGTCACCACTAGGACTGTGTTGGGTCTACTGCACCTGTATCCAGATTACAGAAATGACCATCCAGCCACCATCTGACTAAGGAGGGGAGATGTCCACATGATAACAGCACCCGCCTGTCATCTAAAGGTTGCAAGTACTGGGTTTTACCCTTAGAACCTATTCCTGTTGCTTAGGTAGCTAGCTAGACACTTTCTTCGCAATTCTGCGTGATCTTAGAACCAAGCCCACAGCTACAGCTTATAGCCAGGAGCCACTGTTTTACTGTCACTCAGCTGTGTAATTTGCCAATCAGCAGCTGCAGCCAACAACCAAGGTCCACGCATCTCATTCCTGCAATTCTACATCTGTGAACACACTCGAACTACAGTATAATTGGGAGCTCCCAGAGGGACTGTGGTGTTAACTGATGCACCAGTTGGGAGAGTGGTGCTGAGACACATCTTGCATTGGGGAGAATGCAAACTGCAAAATTATCATCCAGAATCACAGGGTCATCACCAAACAATCCTACCTAAATCAGGAACCAAAACAAAAAAAGCAAAAATGAAATCAAAAAAACTTCTGATCATAGGAGACTCCATGATTCAGGGAGTTGATACCCATCTCCAGCCAGTGGCAATGGTCAGATGTCTCACAGGTACATCAGCATGGAGAGACACTGACCACATTGCTAAAATTGTTCTCAAAGCAGGAGAAAACATTGATGTCCTAGTACACATAGGGACTAATGATCTCGCCAGCCGGTCAGTTGTGGAGACCAAGGAACACCTGACCAGGCTGGGTGACAAACCATCATCTATTTTGTCCGACATCTCGTTCTCTGAGATCCTACCAGTCTGGGAGAGGAGAGCAGATGGATGGAAGGTCAGAGAAGGGGCGATAAGGGAGCTAAACACGTGGCTCAAGGGCTGGTGCCAGGAAAAAGGACACAGATTTGTAGGGAAGTTCTGGGAGCGAAAGTTCTTTAAATTTGATGGACTGCATCCAACTAAGGAGGGAGTCAGTGCATTGGGGCAGAAGTTTGACGTCTTTGCAGAATATTTAAACTAGCAATTGGGGAGAGGGGTGCAGCACCCTATACGTCAAATGGGAAGAACACCCTTCCCCCCTCAGCTACCAGTCAAACAGGGATTCAGCATGTTTGCAGTTCATTTGCATCACCAGGTAAGAGAAAGGTTTGTCTCCCACACGATGCACAGGGTAATGCCAAACCCTCACACAACAACTAACACACCAAAATCTGGCCAATGGAAAATCATGTACACAATGCTCCAGCCTGGGAAATAAGATCCCAGACCTGCAGGCAATAATGTCAGAAGCTAAACTGGACATAGTAGCAATTAGTGAGATGTGGTTTACCAGTAACCACGCTTGGGAGACTTCAGTACCTGGCTATGTATTGTTCAGAAGAGACCGAGGTGCAAAAGGATGGGGAGTGGCCCTGTATGTTAATAAAAATATCAAAGCTACAGAAATTCAAAATACACATAAGGAGCCAGAAGAACTGTGGGTCACCCTGGAAACAGGAAATGGGACAGCCATAAGAACTGGGATTGTCTACATGCCTCCAGACCAGGGGGAGGACATAGACACATTACTGTTAGAAGATATTCAAAACATGACAGCTAAAGGGGAGGTTCTGATAATGGGAGACTTCAACATGCCGGATACAGATTGGTCAATACCAGCAGGAACATCTGCCAGAACTAGACACATAGTGGATTCCCTGCAGGGGGAGGGCCTCAAACAACTGGTACAGCAACCCACAAGAGACAGGGCTATCCTAGATCTAGTACTAACTAACAAAGAAGGGATCACAGATCTCCAGGTAGAAGGTCACCTGGGGGCCAGTGACCATCACATTGTATGGTTCAATTTGGCTACTACATCTAAATCATCCCATTCCAAGGCAAAAATATGGGACCTCAGAGGAGCTGACTTTGATAAGATGGTCAACAGAGTTAAGCTAGCCCTGGCAAAAAGAAACACAGGTGAGGGGGTACAGGCAAAATCGGCAAGCATTAAGGATGCAAAACGTGACGCAACATCCCATTGTGTTAGACAGAAAAGGAAGTGCAAAAAAAGAAGGAAACCACTTTGGTTCTCAAATACAGTAGCAGAAAAGGTCAGAGCCAAAAGGCTGGCCTTCAGGAAATATAAGGGAACACAGCGGGATGAAGATAGGGCGGCATACCAAACTGCCCTAAGGGAAGCAGGGAAGGCAGTAAAGCAGGCAAAGTCCCAAACTAAGGAAACACTAGCACGAACAGTAAAAGGAGGTGACAAGACTTTCTATAGATACATTAGTGAAAGGAGAAAGTTCAGAGGGGTATTGCTAAGCTTAATGGAGAAAAGGAGCATGTGAGGAGGAGGAGGACCCTGTAAAGGCATCTATCCTAAATAGATATTTTTGCTCAGTATTTACTGAAGAGAAGGTAGGCAGGGCCCACAGCTCAGCATCGTACACAGGGGAGAGAGGTGAGCACTACTCCCTCATAAAAGAAAGGGTCCTATAAGAGCTTGCTAAGCTCAGGGTGGATAAGGCAATGGGACCTGAAGGCATACATCCCAGGGTACTTAAGGAGCTAAAGGTGGAACTAGCAGAGCCATTAGCAGAACTGTTTAGTGAGTCTCTGAGCACAGGAGAGGTCCCAGAAGACTGGAGAAGGGTTATGTGATCCCGCTCCACAAGAGTGGTAGCAGGAAGAGGCAGAGAACTACAGACCAGTCAGTCTTTACCTCAGTAGTGGGCAAGATTATGGAGGCACATTCTAAGGAAAGGATAGTGCAACACCTGTAATCCATAGGGGCACAGGATCTAAGACAGCATGGGTTTACAAAGGAAGGTCCTGTCAAACTAATCTCATAGATTTCTTTGACTGGCAACCAGAGTGGTGGACCAGGGGAGCAGCTGATGTCACCTACCTTGACCTCAGCAAAGCTTTTGACACTGTTCCACATAGAAGATTGATAATAAGCTGGGTAGGCTCGGGGTAGGTCAGAAGTTGGTCAGCTGGGTGGCAAACTGGTTGACAGGCAGAAAACAGAGAGTGGTGGTAAATAGTATACAGTCAGAAGAGATGCAAGTCACAAGTGGGGTACCTCAGGGATCAGTCCTGGGGCCAGTCCTCTTCAACATCTTCATTAGTGACCTTGCAGATGGACTAGAGGGTAAGGATTGTCTGTTTGCAGATGACACCAAGATCTGCAACAGAGTAGATGATCCAGATGGGGTGGGCAGAATGAGAAGAGATCTGGATAAACTAGCAAAATGGTCATAAGAGTGGCAACTGGGATTTAATGCAAACAAGTGCAAAATCATGCACAAATATAGGCTGGGAGGGGAGTTGCTAGCAGTCACAAAGGAAGAAAGAGACTTGGGCATCATCATCACTGATGACCTGAAATCATCCAAGCAGACCTCTAAAGCAGTAGGTAAGGCTAGGGGGGTGTTAGGGTGTATTAGTAGGGGTATCACAAGTCGTAAGAGGGAGGTAATAATCCCTCTTTACAAGACACTGGTTAGGCCCCATCTGAAGTACTGCATGTAGTATTGGAGGCCACACCTTCACAAGGACATTAACCAAATTGAGGCAGTCCAGAGAAGGGCAACCAAAATGGTGCAGGGACTGCATCAGAAGACATATGAGGACAGATTAACAAAGCTCAATATGTATACCCTTGAGCAAAGGAGGGAGAGGTGTTATGATCGAGGCATTCAAACACCTTAAGGGCATTAACAAGATGAAAGAGTCTAACATGTTTAAATATAAGAAAAATAGCAGGACAAGAGGACACAGCATGAGATTAGAGGGGGGCCGATTAAGGGGGAATGTGAGGAAATTCTTTTTCATGGAAAGGGTGGTGAAAGCATGGAATGGCTTACCACAAGAAGTGGTAGCTATGAATACAGTGCAGGGCTTCAAATAGGCATGGGATAGGCATAAGGGAGCAATACAAATGACTATGAACAGATAGGCCACTGACAGAGCAAAGGCCGATGGCACATTTGTAAGGTAGAAAAAGAAATGGGCAGACTGGATGGGCCTTGCGGTCTTTATCTGCCGTCAACTTCTATGTTTCTATATATTGTTGAACGGGTGCATCGTTCCCTTCAGCCCAAACCAGCAGCTGGATCCCCTCCCAGACCTTTTATTTTGAAACTTTTGAACTATTTAGACAAGCAACATGTCTTAGACAAAGTTTGAGAATTAAAAGACATTATGTGGGAAAGCACTAGGTTCCGCGTAGCTCAGGACCTGCCTACCACTATCCGACTGAAACGCGCTGCCCACCACTCAGTGGTCACAAAACTTATTGCTGCTACTATTCTTTTTAAAGTCTCTTACCCAGCCAAACTCTCTGTTCTTTACCGAGGCTCTTGGATTAGCTACGAGTCAGCTGAACAGGCCGCACCAGCACTTAAAGCCCTTCTACCAGAGCCATTTCAAGACCATTGATGCTGGTCACTAGAGGACGCTCGGCATGAACTAACACATGACTCTGCTTCGGCTGTGCAACATACTACAGAACATGGACTGCCTAACTTGTCTGTACATTTCTGCTTGGCTAGCGATTGTCACTGCTCTGTCTGGTAAAGACATGGGATATCTTTTAGCCTAGTATGGACCTTATCTGAGTTGTCGGTTACATTAGAAATACCTTTTAATAGACCTAGACACCTCAACTATGTTAATTTAAATACGGTCCTTCCAGGAGTAGAGGTTGTTAACTGCCTACTGGAACGTTAATCTCATCTTCCTTCTTTATTACAGGTCACTATTAGTGAACTTACATTTTGATATGCAGATAGACCAGGACTTATTCTCTAAAGGATAGGCCTTTCTGGGCTAGCTGTACTAGTTTTCTTTTCAAGGCTTGTTTTTATTTGTATTGGGTGGTAGGGTGGGGGGGAGGATGGATGACACTGCTCCAAAGACTGATTATCACGAGCCAAATTGAAGGGGTGCTCTCTATTACAGGATTCAAAAGACTTAAGTACTTGCCAAGTCTTCTTTATGTAAATAGTTTATGGCAAATAATAACCTTAGCTTACTTTGGTTTACTTTTAATCTTCTGCTGGTATTATCATAGGAGAGAGAGGGAAGGGTGGGTTGGGGAGATTATATTATGGGACTGTTTAAGCGTTTTCAATGTTTTATTTCGCTGATGCAAGGGTACCAAGAGAATATTGGTGGGATGGGGGGACGATAAGGGATGCATGTGGGGATACTGCTTGTTTTTGTCACTACTCAGGAGGTCTGGGGTTATTGGCAGGGGGGGTGGTTTTGCCACAGGAGGGGAATCCACAAATAAGTATGCCCAATTTACTATACAATCCCGAGTCAGAGATGCTGTAACGACTTACATCTCCTAAATAGTGTACTAAGGCAGTATTTAGTTATTGTACCTAGAACATCAAAGGGGCCCAGTCACCTATTAAGAGATCCCAAATTTTACTTCATCTATAGAAATTGCAATCAGACATTACCTTTCTTCAGGAAATTCACCTCCCCCCCTCTCAGGCTTCCTTGTTTAGGCACTCCTGGGTCGGGTAAACCTGTGGAGCTGGCCTGAACTCCAGGAAAAGGGGGTTAGCCACATTAATTGCTAGACGTGTACCTTTCTGCCTTATCCAGGAGATGCAGGATCCACAAGGACTTTTTATCATTTTGCACACCCTACTAGGTCATCTAGAGATAGTTTTGGGTTCCATATACGGACTCAGTACCGATCCTTCATTTTTCACTACTTTACTGTCCCATCTGGCCTCTCTGTCCTTACTACCTACAATTCTTGGAAGGAACTGGAATATAGTCCTATGTAATGACCTGGCTAGATCAGGCCTACTCCGGCAAAGCATAACTCTGGGGCAAACCGCTACAAGGGAATTCATGCACTCTCTGGGTCTGATAGACCCATGGAGACTATTGAACCCAGAACAGAGGGAGTACTCCTTCCATTCAATCCCACACAATTCTTCCTCTAGGATAGATTACTTTTTATTGGGGGTGAATTATGTCTCTAGTATTGATTTTTGTCATTACTTGGCTAAGGTAATATCAGACCATCACCCGGACTATCTCCAGCTTAATTTTCTGCCTACAATAAAGTCTGGCATTTTAACAGTCAGCTACTCAAGTCAGAAGATATTTCCCAACAAATTGCGACCTTCATCAGTACCTATATGGATCTGAACTCTCCCTCCATGCTCAAACTGGACATTCTGTGAAGCAGTTTAAAATGCTCACTCTATGAGGAAATAATACGACTAGCCACAAAGCGTAAGAAGTGACTATCTGCTTCCCTTACAGATATCTTCTCCCATATACAGGAAGCTGAAAAAAACATTTCTCCAACTTCTTCCTCACAAGAGTGGGAACAGTTGGAATCTCTTAGATCCAAGTACAACCAGCTACTGGGCGAGAAGGCTGAGCATCTCATTTTACGCTCAAAAATTCATTACTTTGATCAAGGGGAAAAGGCGGGCAAGTTACTTGCCCTCCGGCTCCGATCCCAAGAGATGGATAGGATTGTTCCCTCAATTTTTGTCTGAGACAGGAATGCTTCTGACCTCACCCAAAGATATTGTAGAGGCTTTTAAGGGTTTTTACCAACAGTTATACTCACCCCACTCCCTTCCTTTCAGTCCCCCCCAATTTGACCTGTTTCTCCAACATATTACTCTCCTGCAGCTATCAGAATCTCAGGTTGTTAGCTCAGAGTCCCCCTGACTACTCATGAAATTTCCCAGGCTACAGATTCCCTATCTTCAGATAAATCCCCTGGACCAGATTGTTTCACCACCAATTTTTATAAAGCTTTTAAGAACCAACTTGCCTCTATTTTGCTTCATACGTTCAACTACATCTTTAAGGAGGGACTAACGGATTTATCCTTAGCTTCGGCCATCATTGTGGTTTTACCTAAGCCTGGAAAAGATTCCAAGATTGTAGTGAATTATAGGCCCATATCACTTATTAATGTGGATTTAAAAATCTTGGCAAAAGTGCTGGCCGACCGATTAGATCGGGTATAGGGGCTACTGTTCAGTCAGGAACAAGTTGGTTTTGCCGGGGGTAGGCTGTCAGCAGACCACCTCAGGAAGTTGTTTTACCTTTTTTGGTGTCCAGAGACTCCTCTACCCCAGCGGCAATGGTGTCCCTGCATGCCGAGAAAACATTTGATAGTGTTTTATGGGACTACCTGTTTACTCTACTCCCCAAATTCCACATTCCCCAGAATTCATACAGTGCATACAGATTTTATATTCTTCCCCATCCACACAAGTATCATGTAATGGTGTCTTATCATTACCATTCCCCCTTTCCCAGGGTACTCGGCAGGGCTGCCCCCTCTCACCATATCTCTTCAATTTGTTTCTGGAGCCTCTCATTCATACGTTCAATTTATCTCCCAATATTGCTGGAATATCTATAGGTGACAAAGACTACAAATTATCGGTGTATGCTGATGATATTTTGTTGCATGTTTCCTCACTGTCCATTTCCCGTCATGCAGCCCTCCAAATTATTTCCCACTTCAGTGATATTTTGAATTACAAGCTGAATCTCAACAAGTCCAAGGTTATGCCCCTGAATGGTGCCACCTTGAAATCAGGTCTGTCTCCCCTGGGGTTTATGTGGAGGCGGGACAAATTTAAATATTGGGGTATTTACCTTAGTACTTGTCCCCGCAAAACGCAGCAATATAATCTAGATTCCACTTTATCGTGCCTTCAATTGGATCGAAAGTGTTGGTCTATATTACCATTTTCCTTGTGGGGAAGGATGAATATTTTAAAGATGAATGCCCTCCCCTGTTTATTATACCCCATGCAGATGCATTATGGTTTTCTTACGAAATTATGGTTTAATCAAGTGCATCGGAACTTCGTTTCCTTTCTTTGGCAAGGAAAACTAGCCAGATGGGCCTGGTTTAAATTAACTCATCAGAAACAGGATGGAGGGCTACAGGCTCCTAACTTGCTTATGTACTACCTGTCCCTCCATGTCACACGTATGTCCCACTGGTTGTACCCTTTAGAGGACAATCCCTTAGAGAAGTACACCACTCTTTGGGCAGAAATTGAACACTCTCTATGTAGAGATCTCAAGTTAGAAATACGTTCCCTTCCCTTTATCACCAAAAAACAATTACCAAGACCTCTGCATGACATTCCTCTGTTAGCCTTCTTTTCAACCCAAACACAACTTTACTCTTTTCTGAATATCCATCCCCATCTGGATATTTCTCAGCCTCTCTTCGGGAACCAAATCTCTTAATATCAGGGAAAATGTTATTCAAACTTAAATTCTGGCCTAACATGGGAGCATGAATTCAAGATTTAGTAGTACAACATAGACTGATGTCTTTCCAAGAGGCAAGAATGAAATTTGGCTGGCCTGTCAAACTGGTCTTCAAGTACTTTCAGGTCTCATACTTGCTACTGAGTTATTTTGGCAGCAGAGTAAGGGACAGTAAATTCAACATTGTTGTTTTCCCCTGTTTCAGGCTGTACTGGAGTCACATTTAATCTTGTACTACTACAGGGCATTGCAAGTTCAGCTAGCGGGCCCACAGTATTATTGGTGGGACCAGGTTCTTCCTCTTTCTTCCCCACCAGAAACTGGCCAACAATCTGGAAGTATCTTTACACCTTTCTCAGATGGGATCAATACCATTTCATGCTGTTTTGAATAATTCATAATCTCTATTACACCCCTTCCAACCTGCATAGAATGGTCTGACTCCCAACAAACATTTGCTCCAGATGTGGAAAAGAGCCTGGGACTCTTTTGCATATATTGTGGTCTTGTGAAAAGGCCTTCCCCTTCTGGGCCGCCATTCAAACTTGCTTAAACCTGCTACTTGGCCTCTCAGATAAATTTTCCCCTGATATCTGTATTCTTGGGGAGCTAAAGGGGAAGTTGATTGGTAACACGAGGTTTCATATGACCTTGATCGCAGTGTGTACAAAGAAAGAGATCCTCAGACATCGGTTAGATCAAATTGTCCTGCATTATCTAGAATGGTACAGGGAGCTTATGTTCGCATTACAAGCAGAACACCTTATTGCTAGTATTTCCAATAGTCTAACCAAATATAATAATATCTGGGAACCCCTTTGTGTACTGCTGTTAGTCTAATACATAATTACAGTCCTACATTTGGTGAACAAAGGCTCAAACCAGTATTTATAGGGGCATACTCTGATCTTTTTACTTGTTCGCTGATTTTAAGGTATCCTGCAGCATTGAGTGGGGGGGGCAAGGTGGTGTAGGAGGGTGGAAAAAGGAAATTGTAGAAGTCGGGTATATCTTCCGGTTATGTTGCAGGTGCCTCTGCTAACTGTTCTAAATTGTCTGTTATCATTTTTCCTTGTCTGTAAAGTGGAGGTTTCTAAGATCAATAAAGTATATTTAAATTGGAAAAAAATCTAAAATGGCACCTTACTTAGGGAGTTCACTTACCCCTCGGACCAGGCACCTGGACTGCATCTAAGAACAGTTGACTCCTGTTGTAGCCAGTAATGGGTACACCCCCAGTCTGTCTTGGGCAAGTTAAAATCTCCCACTCTCATCACCTTTCTCTTCTTTGCTGCAGCCCAATCATGCCATCCATCATTCTATTTTTTTCTGCACCCTGTTAAGGAAGATGATATCTCCACCTTAAATTCCTTCCATTTGCTGCATGCATCGGGACCCACACTGCCTCTTGGCACCCCAACCCCCCCCCCATATTCTCTCTTATAACTGTTAAGCCCTACCTGATGTTCAATCCCATACAACTCCCTTTTCTCATCTCCCTGTCCTTTCTAATGAAGATATAATGCAAATATCCTAGTCATGGTAAGGAGTAGCCCAGGCCTCAATGACTGCAGGTAAATCCTCACTTCCTTCTGCTAGTAGGGCCTGCAAATCAACCATTTTATCTCATAGACTTCTTCTATTGAAAGCCCACCCCATCTTCTGCCACCAATTTCCAAAATTCCCTTTTCCCACAATTCATCTCTCTCTCTATCCCTCTCTTATTACCTAATACTGACTCCCTATTCCATTTACATTCACATGGGGAGGTTGACCAGCCCCTCCTCCGGAAAACCCAGGGTGCTGTGCACCCGATGGCCCTCCTTTCAATTTGAATCTAGACTATTGTTAACGCTGTTCCGTTTTGTCACTAACCATTTTATTCCTTTCCTGCTTAAGTGTGTTCTATCCATTAAATAGAGAAAGTCCTATCATCCCAGACTCCCTCCTAGATCCCAATAACCCCAAACCCCTCCTCCCACCACCAGACACCAAATCAGTTATTACATTCCTCTGTTCTGCCCTTTCTTATTGTACTGGCTCTAGGAATAGGTAGCACTACAGAGAAGGCTAAAGTTTTGGCTTCTCCCTTGCAAAAGTACCCCATTTCTCTCAATGTTTCCTTCACCACCCCTACTTAGCAACCAACTAAATTAAAAGTCCCCAGGTAGATGACTACACATAATCTCCCACCCTCCCCCTGCATGAAGGAGTGCAACGTTGAATGAATCTGGTCAGGCATTATTCCAGAGAAACACACCACTCTCCTTTCTTGCTGTTTCCTTCCCCCTTTGGACCAACCAACTCCTCTCACTAGAATCCACTATGACCATCGTCCTTTGCTACTACTGTAATTTGTCTGTTACCTTTCCTTCCTTGTCACCTGTAAGATTTGACTCCCCCTCTCTATTTGCCACCTCCCACTCCCTTACCCTTTGCCCACCTCTGCATACCTTTGTTTCTCTGTGATCTGATTTCTCCTTCATCCTCACCCCTTCCACTCTGTTTTTAACTTCCATTTGCTTCTGATTAACCTGTGACCCCACCACCTTCCTCTTCTTTCTTTCCTTCAAAGGACCCAAGCTTCCTGCACTGTCACTTTCTTGTCTCTGTGCCCCCTCTGTTCCTATGAAGGTCACACCCAAGTTGTAACTAGCATCTTTCCAACCCTCTTTCACCTGTAATCTAAATGAGGTACATCTATCTCCCACCCCTGGCTCAGGGAGCTAAAAATAGAAATGAAAAAAAAGTCCAGCTAAGCCTAATGTATGAACCAAACAGCAGCCTGACTGGCTCAAGAATCAGCTGACAGACACTCTACACGGATCACTGGAACAGCTGATTCCAAGTGAATTCATGAGTGCTGTTTGAATCACGCTCCACAGAGCACAACTTTTTCCCTTCAACTCCCTTTTTTGGAGCAGGAGCTGGATATTTGAATAAGGCTACCCAACAACGTAAAAACATTTTGCCAACTTCTGTGCTACCCCACCATTATCTATGTACTTTGCACTCTTTCTACATTGTTTTTTGTTTTGGAAAGGCTTTAGCCTGTTGTTCAATGGGGGGAAATAGCTCCTCCCCCATTCCCTACTTGAGCACAAGGCTGCCTAATGCTCTGCTTCAAGTGTTTCGATGGTACTGCATGTCTGGTTGACTGAGGACCCCTTCCCCCTTCTGTTTGTTTCCCTGCTTCCTTCTGTCCTGCCCCCACATTCCTCTCCCTGTTTCACTCCTGCCTTCTGTCCTCCCTCTCAGCCCTGTGTCCTCTGCCTGCTTTCTCTGTTTGTTTTATTTTCTTTTTGAGGCTCTTTGTTTTGTCCTCTGCCTCGCTGCCTCTGCACGCTCTCCAGATTGCTACAGTGTTCACTGCCGTTGCTGTTCCCTCGACACCTCCTCCTGTCTCACCGCTCCTGTAGTTCTACAGTCCACCTTCCTCCATTGCTTTCTTTTGTTCTAACCTGTGCACCACTTCATTTCCTCCAGCTGCATTCCCGTCCACCAGCTCTCAGGAGTCCTGCCCCTTCTTTTTTCCGGTCATATCCTCCTTTTGCCATTACCGTTCCCTTCAGTTTCAGGATGTTATGCACGCCGACAAGAGCTCCAGATGATCTACACTTTTGAACAGATGACTGCTTCTGTATCAACTATCAGGTAGTTATTTTACTTAATACTGCAAGCTATGCCATTGTCCCGCAATGAGATCAAGCTGGAAATCTTTACTGTCCATTTGTCATGAGCTCCTCATTTGATTTCCTTTACAGAGGACTGGCATCTCTGCCTGAACATTAGGGACATTAATGCTATGGCTTCTAAACTCCCTCACTACCTCCCATACCTTCAGATCAACGTGATACGAAGAAAACCTTTGGTAGCTACAAGCCCGAAAGCAGTGCTTAAAGTTTTACAAATCTACAAATTTACAATATCTGATGTTCATATTTTACTTCTATTAAGGGCAATCTAGCAGTGCTAAGACATTTATTTGGGAATTTAAACTTCAGTTGAAAGACATTCATGAAAGAGTATAGGCAGCAGAGCCCTCCATTTCTTGGTTAAATGGCCTTCTGTTTAAACCTTAAAAGGATAGTTGCTTCTATTTCTGTTATTTTGCATTAATTCGCAACCAGACCTATTCCTAGTTTTGCTTTCATCACCATTACTGTCTGACTACCCAGTTGACTGCTTCCTTTAGGTGCAGGGCACCATTTTGTAGTTTGGACTACTTATAGCTTCTACATTTAGCAGCTACAGCTCTTCACATTCAGGGGATACATTTCAGTCCAGCTAGATTTGCTCAGCTTGGTACAGTCATGAGGAATGCATTATTTTCTAGGAATCTGCTTAACCTACTACCAGCTTATGAGCTAATATTTCTCTGGGATCATACGACTAGACTTCCACAATTATTCCATGTCCCTTACTTCAGCAGCTCTATGTATATGGATAATTATGGCCATGCCTGAGCTGGTGGATCCCCTTTCCATACTGCCATCTCCCCAGGGGGTCCTTTCATACCATATCTGCTACTACCCTTGCACTCAGCCCCTAGGCTTCCTCTCCTTTCCTCGGACCATTCATCACGGGCTATGAAGAGGCATTTACTTAAGGCTCAATTTCACAATATTAAGTCCAGCTGGATTCCTCAAATCATACCCTTTCCATGGCGAAGCTGAACCACATGGTGTCCCATCTTCCCAATCTTGTACTGCTCATGACATGGCAATGGTGAACCATGTGGGTTCCCGCAATCTATATCACACACTACTCGATGGAAGGAATCACATTACTCAGATATGGTAATGGCGGACCATGTGGGGTCCCTCCATCCCTATCAGGCACTATTGCTTCCAGGGCAAAGGTGAACCACATGGGGTCTCGCCTTCCCATTCATGCTCTCCTGAGTGATACGGCGATAGCGGACCATGTGGGGTCCTGCTATCCCTATCACGCACCACTCCATGGGGCAAGGGTTCCCCCTTCATCTGCTACACGATGTCTGCTTTTCAATCATGGACAATGCAGGGTCCCACCTTCCCACTCGCCATCTACTCCAAGGGATTCAACTTATTGTTCCTTCAAGTCCCCATATTGCAGATTGATTCATGTGGGGTTGTCCTCCTTCCTTGAGAATATCATTCAGTTCAACAGTCAGTGCAATCCTGCATCCATTCCTTATTCAGCCTATTTATGATGATGGCAGACCATGTGGGGTCCCTCAATCCCGCTCATACTCTACTCCATTCCATGGCAATGGTGAACCATGTGGGGTCTCACCATCCCAAACATCTATGCCCTGCCAAAACCACCTTCTTTACCTTGGACTGCAGCACACTCTAGCCTCTGAGGGTACCCTTCCACCTGGATCCTCCCATACTATCACAATGGCAGACCATGTCGGGTCCCACCATCCCTCTTCTACATGCCCTTCGACACCCTTCCCTTATTTCTTATCTTCCTATCCAACTTCTGTGACCCTCACTTTACCTTCACTTACCAATGGAACTACGTTGATGGACTGCTCTTGGACCGGGGTTTTTATCAGTGATCCAAGTCACACAGGTATCTTCTGCTATCTCTTCAATGCACCCATGTTGGACCCTCCTTCCTCTATCTGCATCTCCTATGGCTAGTTTGGTGGACTTTCATCTCCTCAACTCAGAATCATTGTTTTATGGCTATCATGACCCCTATGGGGGCCTCTCCATCCAACCAGTTGTATTCCCCCTCAACAGGAAATTATCCTCTCTACTAATGGATTTATTCTAGCACAATTGGCAGACTCTCATTGAGGGCTTGCTTTCCCAGTATTGACCACCTGAGATTTCAGTAGCTTACGCAGTACTTTTTGACCATCAGGACTCCATGGCAATATCTTTTCCTAGCTAGCCTACCTCTAAGCCTACCATCGTCATCACAGGTCAATGCCTAACATGTCCGTGGTGATGGCAAACCACATGAGGTCTCGCCATTCCATTTACGTATGCCCCATGGCGGGCCTTATCTGGTACTGTATCTCATTTCAAATCAGTCTCTGTAACTCTCTTCCTTTATGCCGTTGCATTATTCCATATTGCTGCCATGCAGACCACGTGGGCTCCCGACATTCCTACAAAGGCTATCACCTTTCTATGTCGGATTAAGCTTATAATACATTGAAGGTGAAACTGCTGCAGGTTCTGTCCATTTCACCAACTAGTCCTCCTTTGCAGCTCTCTCTGGTATGTAAAAGCGTACTATGGATCTTCAGTACTCATCTGTCAGACTCGAATTCACCATTGTCACAGCATCCGGACATCAATCCACTTGGATATTCCATCCTCAAACCGTCATCGGCAACATCGACCGCTTGCTCATCGACCACGAAATGGACTCCCCTTCCAGCTACACCAGGCCATATTCCTAAATATATTTATACCGCAACCTCAGTACACCTAGGATTATTCTCCCCTTAGTATGCCCAGAGAATGGGTAGGTCAGTAGCCATGGATCCCCAGAGGTTTTCCTCTAAGTGTTTTTTTCCTCTCCTGCATGCTACGGATCACACTCTCTGGAGTTGGAGGAGTTAGTCATTTCGCTACTTCTCTTTTGGGCCTTAAGTCTACACCTACTCAATATCCTACTTAGGGTGGGTTGCGGAGAAGCGCCAAGCTCATGTTATAAACACCAAGCATATTCCAGCCAGCTCATATATATATACACAAGCACCAAGCTATGTGCCACACATTGAACTGTAATGTGCTGCTTGTACCTTGCTTTTATTGTGCATGTATATGTACCCGTTGTTGTGACTGTATTTGCTACTCTTGTATTACTCCCTGCTGTATCTCCTCCCTCGGGGTGCACCTGGAAATGAGCTCCAGTTTAGTGTGGCTGTCCCAGCCACCAAATTAAAAAAAAATTAAATAAAATACAAAAATCTAAAAAGCTCACAGAAACATTAAAACACAGCTTGATCCAAGTCTGTCGCCACAGACTCTAACTGGTTTCCAGCAACCCTCTCTCCCAGACCATTTATCAATAGTCCCCTTTGTCTGTTGCCACTCTTGCTTGAAGACCTCTTCTGTTTTTGCCCACACCACATCTACTAGCAGTCTGTTCAAGGTGTCTACCACTCTTTCAGTGAACTAGGGCTTCCTCACATCCCTCTTAACCCCCCCGAAGATATAAAATAATCTAATATTATTCTGTGTGTAGATATATGTTACTTTGTATTAAGTTAGTAACTGAATTTCTTTCTTTATATTTATATTGAACATTGTTAAATTTAAGAAATTGGTTCTCCAATGTGATATTTATCTTTATATATGTTAGTAAAGAGGTTGTTATGTATTTCTTTTTTAATTCAGAATAAAAATGTTATTGACAAAAAAGAGACTTCCCTTCTGCAATCTGTTCATCCCCGTGAGGTACTTGTAGATCTCTATCATGTCGCCTCTCACTCTCCTCTCCTCCAGGGTGTACATGTTGAGACCCCTCAGTCTCTCCTTATAAGGTTTTTGATGCAACCCCTGCAGCATTTTAGTTGCCATCCTCTGGACTGCCTCCACCCTGTCTATGATCTTTTTGAGGTGAAGCCCAGAATGGGACACAGTACTCCAGGTGGGGTCTCACCAGTCAGTGATACAGAAGTAACACCACCTCCTTACTCCTGCTGGAGAATCCACACACCTAAACCATAAGACTCAAAATCATTCACTTATTGATTAGGCCCGCACCTCCCACCCCCATTGTATCATCTCAGCCAGCATCCACCCCGATGCCTTAAGTGACCATCATATGATTTACATGGTTCGTAAGATCCATAGGCCTAAAGCACCACCAAGAATAATATAAATCAGATCTTATAAATCCTTGGTCCTCACCCCCCTTCAAGACCTGTCGCACGCTAATTGGTCACAAATTCCCTCAGCCAATTCAGTAGACATTGCTCTGAACTAGTTCAAAGATACATTCCTCCTCATCTGGAACCAACATGCCCCATTTAGGCACTCCAGGGGGCATGGAAATCACCTGTTCTGGATCACTCCAGAGCTTCTGGCTTACCAACACACTCTGGATCAGGCATGGAAGGCACATAAATCATCAAAATCACCTGCAAACTTCCAGATTTATTGCACGCTCCGCAATGTGTGTATGTCTGCAATCAGGCTTGCGAAAGCCGATTACTTCAATACAACTATCCAGGCTAATATATATCATACCTCCAAATTCTGGAAGGTAGTACATGCCCTGTTCTCCTCCCTTCCAAATCCCCTACCCCTCTCCTAAAATTAAATGACACAGTACTATCTAAGCCGCTAGAAGTTGCCTCTAAATTTAACTCATATTTCACCTCATGCATCTCTACTCTTCTCTCCTCACTTCCTCCCCCTGTTCCTCCCAACTCCCCATCCTTCAACCCTAACAATTCTTTCTTCGCACCATTCTCCTTCTCCAGTGGAACCCCAGCTGAAACTCTCAAAGCTTTCCTAGCCTTAAATCCATCCAAAGGTAGCTCATCTGATTGCTAGATCCTAAGCTCCTCTACCTATCTGCTCCTGCTATCTCCTCCCCCCCCATTCTCACCCTTAAACCTTTCTTTCACCTCAGCCTCTGTGCCTACCACATTGAAGCATGCTACTGTTCTACCATTCCCAAAGGGTGGTGACCACTCTTCTATAGGAAATTATCGGCCCACATCACTTCTCCCTATCCTCACTAAGCTTCAAAAACATATGGTATTCTCACAACTCTCTACATACCTCACAGACTCAAACTTCTTCACCCCTTTTCAATCTGGTTTCCAGAAGTATCACTCCTCCACAGCTTCCCTGCTTAAGCTAACTGACTCCATCCTCTCCGGGATGGATCATGTCCACTATCTTTGTCGACCTCGCTAATGCTTTCAACACAGTCTCCCACCTCCTCCTTCTTCTAAATACACTCTCCTTAGCTGGGCTATGAGAAAATGCCACTAACTGGTTCAGGGCCTACCTTTTAGGCGGGTCACAATCTGTTTGTTTTGCTGACTCAATATCTAGTCCTCTCCCTATCAACACTGGGGTCCCACAGGACTTGGTGCTTGGCCCTTTATTAGTCTCAATTTTCCTAAATGACCCGCCCTCAGTCTGCTCCTCCACCTCCATCCATATATATGCAGACAACACCATACTGTATACATCCAGCCAGTCTATTACTGATGTAGTGGCCAGACTCCAGCTTGGCTTTTTCAAGGTTCAACACTGGCTACACGCACCTCAGCTCTTTCTAAATGCCAAGAAGACTGTCTCGATAACCTTTGGCACTAGGCAGAGACTCTCTCGGCTACAATCCTTGCCCTTCTTCCATACCCTTGATGGGACTATACTGAAGGCAACCTCCTCCTTTAGGTATCTTGGAGTTTGGCTTGACCAACACCTTAACTTCTCTAGTCATGTGGATGCCATCCTAAATAAACTGCACCCCAAGTTAGGTGCCCTGTACAGGAACCAGAATTGCATACCTGTACCAACCAGGTGTGAACTGATCTAGAAAATTATACTTCCTATTTTTGACTGTGGTGATGTAGTCTATAGTGCTGCTCCCAAGACTTCCTTAACCAGAATGGATACCTCTTTCACTCCTTCTGCCACTTTGCCCTGGACTACCCTACTGGCACTCACCACTGCGCTCTTTACCAATCTCTCTCTTCCCTCACTTGAAGACAGGCAAATACTCACTGTGCAAAATTTCTATCAAAATTCCAGTTTGGCTGCCTCCCCTCCTACCTCTCCGTATGTCTTTCTCTCCCTCCCCCTTCCTCCCACTCATTCAGATCCTATGACACGCGGGCCTTGTTTGTTACACGTAGATCAACTTCAGTTGGACAGGCTGCTTTCTTACATCAGTTCCCAAGCTGTGAAACTTCCTCCCCCCAACATTTTTACATGCCTCATCCCCTGTTGCTATCTCTTCACTTCTACACAACTTATTTTCCCCTACATGCAGCTGTCATTAACCTCACCCACCTTCCTTCCTTGGCTTGCTTATTGAACTATTTCCTCTTAAGTCTTCATCCAGTCTCTACCTGTGTTTTTTTACTATCATTCTGCAGTCTGCAAGCAATATGTGATTATCTACCATAAAATGTAAGCACTTTAACTGTTAAGCTCTTGTTGTATGTTTAGCTGTACACGTACAAATTGGAAGTTTTATGTTATATGTTTAAAAGCTGTATGTTGTTGCTCCCACTCCCTTTTCCCTTACGACGCACCCGGAAACAAGCAATTGAAGCTCAGTGGTGCCTTTCCTGGTGAAACATTTCAATAAAAATAAATAAATAAATAAATACCACTCCCAATGCATACCAGTATTAAATTGGCCTACTGACTGCTTTGTCACACTGCCCTGCCACTTTGAGACTATCAGATTTGATAACCTGAGGTCTCTTTCCTGCTTAGTGAGTGGCAGTACCTTCCCTCCAATCCTGTAATCAGTTTTTGGATTCCAGTGCACTAGGTACATGATTTTGCACTTTTTTGCATTGATCCCTAACAACTGTGTTCTTGGCCACTCCTTGAATTTCCCAAGATCCTTACACATTCTTTTCACCAACTCCTGATTGTCTACCCTATTACAGATTTTGGTATTATCAGCAAAAAGGCATACTTTCTCTTCTAATTCATCTGTAATGTAACTTATGAAGACATTGAAGAGGACTGGTCCCAGTACTGAGCCCTGTAGCACCTTGCTTGTCACTCTTTCATCACTAGAGTGAGTGTCATTAACCACCACCCTCTGTTGCCTATCCGACATTAACCAGTTTCTAACCCAGTTCACTACTTTGGATCCCACCGCCTAGGCTGCTCAATTTCTTAATCAGCCTTCTAGCTGACACAGTGTTGAAGGCCTTGATAAAGTCCACCATGTAGGAGATGCTATAAAACTACAGAGTGTTGTCTTTTTTTATTAATAACATTTTTATTGAGCCATCATAAAAAGCATATAAGATGTGACAGTATACATAGAAAGGAAATATCAGATTCATGGAATACACACTGACATAAAATAACACAGCAGAAAAGGGAACAAGACATAAATTTACATACTGTTCTATCACAATATCTGCTAATAAAAACCTAAGATAAAACACAGTCTATATTTATGCGAGATCAATCAGAACAACGGCATATATTAATAATCAGTACTCTCTAAATTAGCTAAACATATCATAAGCTAAATCACGCCGTAAATAATATGAGTAACAAACATTTATCCGGAAATTGCTATTAACATTTTTTAAGTTAAAAAAAAACAACAAAAAACAAGGAATAACATGAACTAGTAAATTCTTATGATATAATAATATCAGAAGTGTAGAAATGGAAATGAAAAATACCAATCAGAAGTGAAAAAGCCAAGAGACTCTCCAAGTGGGGAAAGAAAGAGCAGAAAAGAAAAAGGAAAGTAAGAGGCTAGAAAGAAGAGAAAGCACCCTGGTACAGCACTAGCCACACAGTCCAGGCAACAAGTCCAGTACTGATATCACATAGAAACAACCTTCTTTTCTGTCAACCTGACAAAACCCCTCCTAATAGAGCACATAGAGTCTTGAATCTATTAGCAAACGTGTACCCCAACCCGTTAATATGTAACCTGTCACCCCTGCCTTCTTAGCAAAGCGACAGATGGCATGCTGTTGAAGCTGACAGCAGTACCTGGTGGGGACTGGGTTCGGGGAGGATGAGGTTACTCAGCACAGGGGACCTAGGTTTGGTTACTCTGCACAGGGGCACCCAAGTAAATTCAAACACAGGAAACAATAACTGTAATGTCCAGAACCAGGAATGGGATTCTACAGTGTGGCTTTTATTCACATCCAAGCTGAACAGAGCATTGACGGACCCCCACGGAGCTACATTCCTGGTAATGCAGATTAGAGACAACAGAACACTTTATCACTGTTTCCAGCCCTCAGGTTCTGAACCCATCAGGCACACAGCCTGGACTTGCATGCAGCTTGGGGTAGATAGCCCGACTTGTATACTACTTGGGTTTTCCCCACTGGCCCGGCTCCCCAGCCGGCCACTTGATCTGTGGTCCATTTTGTGAATGAACCAACTATCCTGTTGTGGCTCCCCAAACCACACTAGAGCCTTCGACTCCTAGAGGGAATTTTCCTTCCAATCCCACATCTGGGTACTTCCCTCATCACTGGCAAAGTGCCTGAAGCAAAGTAGAAATCCACAGAGCAAATCCGTAGAGGTGGACCTGGTCACTAAAGATGGGGGGGTCTCCCACCTCCAGCTCCCACAGCCCATACCCGGCCATTTCTCTGGAAACTAAATAATTCCTTTACTGAAAACTTGCAAATGTAGATTCCTGGGTAGACGTATATTACATCTCCTCTACATATCATTTTCACCCCAATAAGATCTGGACTTGAACCTACTTTTACTTGTTGGCTTAGCCTATTACTCTAGGCCTCCCACTATCTTAGTAGTTCAATCCCCACATTGTCACACAAGTTCCAGGGTGAAAAACATAAGCCCTTTCAGGAAGAGCAGACACTCACCCTCCGGTTTCAGGTGCCCCACAGGTGACTCACAAGTCTTCATGCTCCCCAAAAGAACTCTGGAACAAATAGGCAGCTTCTCCATTACTAGCAGAACTAGGGGGGTTGCCCCAGGAATTTGCAGGGAACCCTTTCCTGCCCCATCCCTGGAGAGAGGGGGGGCACTGAGACCCGAACACAGCGTTCTCCACCACTTCAATTATCTTCTGTGTCTCTCTTTTGGTGGAGACACACACCCCTTATTACCTAAAAGTAGCCCTCTGTCAGGGCTGAGGCTCCTAGAGCCCACACTGAGCTGCTGTGCTGCTTCCTCAGCAAGCTCCCGACACCAACTGACCACAGACTACTGTTCAAACTTACCAACATTATATTCCAGCTCCCTTGCTGCAGATTCCATTGTGGTTCATGCAGCTGTGACAGTTCTGTTTGTGATGTCATCCCTCAGTCTCAGCTGAGACTGAGAACAGAGTGAGACAGTGTGAAACCCATTTAACTGGAGTTTCACAAGCTGCCTTCCCTGCCTACCACTAGGTCTTACTGGGATTCTAGTAACCCCAGGTAACAAGGGGGTTACACATATAAAAAGCCATCCTCTCAGATCTCAACAAATCTATCAGTAAAGCTTTCCACTCTGTGACTGAGAGTGTTCTGTCTTCCAACCAATATTTAAGTAAAATGTTTCTAACTGAGACTCCCACGAGCAATAAAGAGTATCTTTGTTCATTAGTCCAGGACCTATTTCAAACAAAATGTCCAATAATACATGTACTAAACCCCAGAGGTTCAAGTAAGATGGGTGAATTAATGAATAAACTCCTGACCCCATCCCACAAAGGCTGGTTCTCAGGGCACTGCCGGAACATATGAAGTAGAGAGCCTCAGCTCGTTTTGCATTTGGGGCAATAGGCATCACTCTTAATGCCCATTTTATTTATGTGGACTTGTGTAAAGCATGGACAGCACCTGAAACTGGGAAGTGCTTGGGATCTGGTATGTCTAATTTTATGAGCGTTACCATTTTTAATACATTTATTATTTTCACCAAGCTCCACATTAGAAGCAGCCCCATGAGGTACAGCAACCTATATATAAGGTGCAGGGGCCAAGGCCGGTGAGGCTTTTTAAGATTGGTAGTTCTTAAGGCCTTTAAAGAGAAATCCCAAATTTCACTCCAAAACCAGTCCTCTGTACTTACCTCGAGTTCTCTAATCCACCATCTCAATGGCTGTTCTATCATGGGCCTGGAATGCCACAAAAGAAAGTATTACTGTGTGTGCCTTAATATCATCAAAATGTCCAGCCACTAACAAAATTCACTTGCTAAGGTCTGAACACAGCATGTCCACTGCCCTCCCCAATCCATTTCCCTTATCACCCAGTTAAAGAGATCAATCAGGTTAGTCTGACATGACCTCTGCCCGATGAATCTATGCTGTCTATGATCTTGCAGCCCATGGATTCAAGATACTCTACCAACCCTTCCTTTATCAGTGTTCTCATTAATTTCCCCACCACTGAGGTGAGGCTCACTGGCCTATACTTGCTAGTCTTTTTCTTGCTATAGCTCTTCTGTAGAGGGACCATGTCTGCCCTCCTGCAGTCCTCTGGAACCATGCCTCATTTCAGTGTGCGGTTGAATCAGGCCGTGAGTGGGGCAGCCAGCACCTCCCTGAGTTCTTTGTGTACCCTTGTGGGTATCCATCTGGTCCCAGAGCCTTGCCCACTTTCAGAGCTGCAAGTCCTTTAGGACTCTTTCCTCTGAAGAAGGACTTGAATCTACCTTCCACCATCCCTTTGTTCCAGCTGCTCCTGGCAGTCCAACTCCCACTGGGAAGACTGAGCAGAAGTACCTGTTCAGGATGTCTGCTTTTCTTGGTCCTATTCTATGCAGTCTCCCTCTGCTTCCCTCCTTATCCTCCCAATACACACTTCTATTCCTCTTCTCACTTGTGTACCTTAACATGACTGTTCATATTCCTTTATCAAATAAGTTAATTCATGTTTTTCACATAAATTTACATTTTCTATAAAATAATCATTAAAGATTAAATGCCTCTTTATATTTTTTAACACACAACTAAGCAATAAGTCATAATTTATTTTTTGATGTTTATTTATTTAAATGTATCACCAGGAAGGCATATCCAGATGTGTCCTGAGGGGAGGGGGAAGGGAGGTAGCAGTTTACAATAACATCAGTGTATACAGCATTAGAATTACAGAACAGCATATAGAAATTTACAGCAGTCTCAGTATGTACAGTACTAGATTTAAGAATGCAATAATTGTAAGAGATATTTCACGTGTATAGAACAATTTTGTGAATTAAACACTTTACAGGTTAATAGAATATGTCAACCCAATAAAGGACAGGGTGTGTGCTATTGTGAGGTAACAACATGCTGTATGATCACCTCATGTCTTACACTACTAAGAAGTGCCAGTATCCCACAATTGCACACACCCTCACTGGAGTTCCTTATTGTGATTAAAAATTATTCCCCCATATATTTGATTTTAAAACCAAGAAGCATGGTTTAAAAAGTTAAACATGATGACTAAGGGGTGGCTGAACTGCCACTAGGGCATTGGCTACTCGCGTTCATTCATCATGTAAAAGGAGCTGTGAAGTAGCTTCTCCATCCTGCTGAGGATTTCTTTTGGAATCGCTTAGTGTTGTCAATGAGCCAACATTGTCTTTCACAGTACAAGAAGTGAGTAGAAACTCATTAGCACGGAGCTCTAACATTTTATATTTTTTTTACACTGTGAGCTAGATATTTAGACCTGTGCCAAAGGTGAGTGCAAGTCCAGCGCAGCACAAGTCAGATGCGCCATGAGGAAAAGGTAGCCACATTCAGAAGATGTGCCCCCAAAATGCTCCGGCACAGCCAGGCTGAATATGGGAAAGATGCACCGCTGCCCAACCATAGATGCGCTGGCGCAACTAGGAATGCATGGGAGCAGGCCAGAGCACAAAACCCAGTGACCTGAGCAAGAGCAGCAGGCAGCAGGAATGCACAGGCAAGGAAGCACAGGGGCAGGGGGGACAGGACACCACCAGCAGAACACAACAGGGTACACATACGCACCAACCCAGAGGTAACACAGGAGACCAGAAGATGGTGCACATAGAACCCTGGGTCACCAACTGTGGAGCAAGCACCAGGCTGACACACTGTCACCACCGCCATGCCAATGGCAGAGCCATGCAAGAGACACCCACTGGGCAGGCTCACAGGGCACCATGGCCATCATGCCAGGAGGACAGGCAACCATGTAGATCCATCGTCCAGGGATAAAGGAGGCACTGGCCACCCAGAGCCACATAGACCACCACCCGAACTAGGGAAGAGCACCGTACCTCTGCCCACAGTAGAGATGTGCAGCACTACAGGCGAAAGGAAGGGCAGGTAGACAAATGCACAAGGTGTAGGTGCAGACACAGGCCACCATGAGACACTTGACACAGGGCCATGCACAGGACAGGGACAAGGGGTACATGCCCTGTGAACACAGGAGCAGTGGCACAAGGGGACGGTGGAGGGATACCAGAGACATGACAAAGCATGGCAGAACAGACACCTGCAGCATGGCTCCACACGCCAGATGCAAAGAAAACACAGACACAGTGATGTAGTGATGTAAATGCTTTACTCGAAATACAAAAGGTGAAATATTTACAAGTGGTGGGAGAGGCACGGGGGAAGGGTAACAGGAGGATGGAGACAGGATTCAGGGGCTGTACTATGGGAAGGGGGAGTTGGGCAGGGCAACAGGTTAAGACCAGTTCAAAGAGGGACTATACACAATGACAAAGGGCTAATGGCTGTCACAGTGCTCCACCACCAGTTGCTGCACAGCTCTCCTCACTGCCAAAGACTCACATATCTGCCTCTACATCAGTCATGACAATAGTTGCTGGTGCGCCACCTGACTCCACATCACCCACAACACTTGACCAGGACCCCTCCAGGCCTCCATCCTGGGAACACCTAGGAGAAGGGACAGGACAGGCAATGAGTGATATGCCCGAATGATCCCCAGCCCACCCACAGTGTGCATTGGACAGCAGAGGCACACACCACCAGATGGACCATAAGGGCCCCACACATGGAGGGCCTCACTAGCCATCCACACAGCACACCACTGCGGTGCAGACAGGCAGACAGTACTGCACAGTGTGTGCATGTGTGCACGGGCATGGGCATATGGTACAAAGTGTAGGCAGTTGTTGCCGTACACACGGTGGATGCCGTGCACACTCCCCCCAAGGCGGCACATGGCCAGCGCAGGCTATGCAACACCGGCATGCCCAATTGACAGTGAGACCACCATCTCCGTGCAAACACACAGCTTGGGTGACCATGTCCAGACTCTGTGCCCACCTATAACCCACAGTGAAACAGTACAGAAGTGTGAACAATCCTACCTGCCTGACGCTGTCCTGCCAGTCCAGCTGCCGCACCTCTACCCTGTTCTTGTTCCTCAGCCACGGCCTCCCTGGCCCTCCTGCAGTCCTCTGGCCCTGTGGAAAGAAACAAGAGAGGTGGACATGAGTACACATGCATGCACAGACAGTCCGCCCACCACCACACAGCCTGCATGGTGCAGGGCATGATCTCGTCAGCCCCATGGCCCTGGTGCCTGCATGACTGCAACTTGCATAGCAGCCATGCAGGATGTGCAGTGACCACCAGGACTGTGGCAACCCCTGGTGGTGGCATATGCTGTGCAGCCAGACACCCACTATAGTATTGCCCTGTGCATGCATGCCACATGCACATACTAACCTGGCTGTGGCACCACCACATGCTGCACATGTGCCTGCAACCTTCGAAATCTGTCTGGGTCCCTGCAGAGCAGGTCACCATACTGATGCCTGCACTGCTCTGCTGTCCATGGTACCCCGTGTGGTGCTTCAGGGATGTGGCCACCTGCTGCCACACATCACCAAGTGCCTGCTGCAGGGGGACCTGGCCAAACAGCTGGCCCTCAAATGGCAAGACCACGGCAACCAAGTTTGCCATCTCTGCCTCAGTTCAGTGCCATCCTGGAACCAGCATTGCGTGCCATGTCTCCATGAGTGACAACAGTTGTAGGTGTAATGGCTGACACAGCATGCATGTGGAGCTGCACGTGGGTGATGCGTGATAGCAAACAGTGTCATGCAACCTCACAGCATGTGGATGTGTGATTGCCGCGTGCACTGTGAAGGTGTATTGTGCAGCACCATGTATGAGCACTGTGCCATGGCCTGGTGGGTGACCGGGGTCACATACATAACCCTGAGGGCACACGATGTGAACCCGCACAGCGTCACGCAGGTACTAGACATGCTCGGCATGCAGCATCACGCATGTCATGCATCTGCGCAATAGGTAGTTGTGCCATGTTGCGCACACATGCACAATGGGGAAGCAGTAGCACATGCACACAAGCCACATATCACGCATGTCAGACACTCATGCAATAGGCCTGTGGCACAGTGTACAAACATGCACACTGCAGGCAAGCACACCATGCATGCGCCATACTTGCCTACAGGGATGCTCCTGGGCAAGTCGATTGAGCACGGTGTAAAATGGCGATATTCAACTGTCATATGCAAATCACCTCATCAGCCTGTGTGTGGTGCACTAGGGTGCATTAACATATCATTACCATTGCACACAAGCCCATTTGCATGTGATGCACCTTTTAAGAGCCATGGTACAGCACAGGGCACGGACCGGTATTGCAGCCTGTTAGGTATGTGGATGCTAGCTGGGATTAAGAGGCCTACATCATCACCGCAATGCTGTACCAGTGTACTGCTCTGGGCCATGCTGTTATTGACCCCCTGTGCTGTCACTGTCCACATGTAGCAGAATGTCCAAGAATGAGGGAGAGGAGGAGCATGGGCCTGCCCGCAAGCGTAGGCCCAACTTTACTAAAGAGGAACAGCAGGCCCTGTTTGAGGCCTACCTGGACAGGGAGTCCCTGCTAAGTGATGCCACGGGTACCCCTCAAGACAGGTCGGCAGAGTGGGAGGCTGTGACGACATATGTAAGCAACCATAGAAGGCATCATTGCAGTGCACAGGAGTGCAAGAAAAAGGTCGGGACCGACAAGCACAGGATTAAGGAGAAGATGGCAGCCATATGGGCATCCTGCAACCGGACCAGCAGGGGCCAATCCAGCACACCCACCCTGTCAGCCAACAAGGAGCTGGTGGCCTCCACCATCAGCTGCGTAGCAGCTGATGGCATGCCTAGTGGCAGGTATCAGATGGGTGGCTGCCCCTCACAGCATGGTGAGTATGCACACTACCTGCATGTCTGGCATGAGGGGCATGTCACAAGCAGGTGTGCTATCTGCCTTACTGCATACCACGTGCATGGGTTGCCTGCCACCATGCATGGCGCACTGTCGGATAGCAACAACGGTACAGTGCACTGCTGGGGGGGGGGGCATGTGCATGGGGGCTATGGCACCAGTAACACTGTGTTCCTTTCTTGCAGCACCATCATTTCCTTGGAGAGGCCCAGGCAGAGACAGTCACAGCCACGGGCATCCTTGGCAGGGACTGGCCATGGTGCAGCAGTGTGAGGCTGGAGGACGTCCTTGGACTGGGGTCAGACAACGTGCTGGCTGAGCTCCTGCTGGATGCCAGTCTGCTGGTGCTCTGTGCTGACACAAAGCTGGGGGTCTTGTCTGACTTCAATGATGACTTCACCCTGATCCTGTACAGCTCGGGATGTGTGGTGCCTGAGATGCCCCAGGGACTGGCACAGGCAATATCAGGGCCAAGTTCTGTGGCTGCGCAGCTGCCACCCATCCCCGCCAGCACAATGGTGTGTGGCACTATTGCTGTGCCTAGTGAGTGTGGTGGTGCTGTGGCAGACACAACAGCGCTGGGAACTTCCCAATGGACGGTCAGTCAGTGGCAGCAGGATGCAGACACCACCGGGCAGCACACCAAGGCTCCACTACTGGTGAGCCTGTTGGAACAGTACCCCCTGTACAGTCCCCTATGCAGCATCCACCAGAGCAGGGCTCTGGACAGCATGCCGTTTCACCCCTAGCAGGCTGGTGTCCTGTCCAGGAGGCTCAGGATGCCGATCAGCTGGCAAAGTACACTAGGTAGCTGCGGGCATCCGTGGAGAACCAGGCTCTGCTTGCCATGGAGATGTGTGCACTGCAGGCAGAGGTGTGTTAGCTGGCCGAGCACCAGGACAGTGGTTATGCATGGCTTATTTATGAGCTCCACCAGCTGCGGGAGGCCACAACAGTGTCATTGGACCACATGATCAGTACCATTGCAGTGGGGTTTGCATCGTTGGCTGCCACTGGGATCGGCCATGCACAGAGGACCACCTACAGTGCTCTGTCTACTCCACGGTCCTGGTGTCTGGCAGCCCCTATGCAGCAGACACCAGACCCTGACGTTAGCATCCCAGGCACCTTTGGCACGAGCCTGTTTGGCCACCTATACACCCCAGCGAGAACACGGTCACCTTCTCAGGCATCCACCCCTGTGGGTATGTCAGACACACCCCCATTGGCTAATGCACAGCCTGCGGCTGCTGACCGGCCTTGGCACGGCCACCCACATGGCCGTGGTGGCCGAGGGACCACGCAGTTGCCCTGATGTGTATGCTGCCCTTACCTGCTGTCTGTTGCTGCTGCCCAGTGCACTCCTAGGAGTTGGTGTTGCAGCATTCATGTGGTGGTGTGCACATGTGTTGTGGCAAATGCCCCCTGTGTGTGTTGGCCAGGCTGCTTTGCCTTGTGGCGTGGGTGTGATGACAGCAGCTCTGCACCAAATGTGACTGTGCACTGGTGTCATGCTTCTGATCCATGCCATGTTCTTCAGCCCGTGTGTGTGTGTGTGTGTGTGTGTGTGTGTGTGTGTGTCCATGCCTGTTCTGTGTTTCTGTGTCCCCGTGTGTCACTACCTCCACCAGGCCTGCTGTGTGCCCTATTCCCTGCATGCATCCTGCTGTGCACATCCAGACCTGTGTGTCATGCTGTGGTCTGTGTGGCCCATGCATGAGTGTCAGTGCCCTTACCTGCACTCTCTAAAATGCTCCTGTGTTATTGTGGCCCGGTGCCTCCTGGCCCCTGCTGCAAGCCTGGGGTCCCATCTCCCCTGGGGTGGCTGCCCACTGCTCTCTAGCCCATTGTCACCATTGTCCCCATTGCTGTCACCCTAATCCACCTAGACAGCTATCCCATGGTCAATGACCATGTTGTGCAGTATGCAGCAGGCCAGGAATATGCCACAGGCTTTCAATGGGCTGTATTGTAAGGCACCATCTGACCTGTCCAGGGCAATGGAAATGCACCTTCAGCATGCCAAAGACACGTGCGATGATACTGCGCATGGAGGTGTGTGCCTCATTGTATCTCTCTTCTGCAGGAGATGACGGCCACCAATAGGGGGTGAGCACCAGGGCCTGAGCGGGTATGCACTGTCACCTGTCTGGGGAAGGGCATGGTTAGCACTGTGCTGTGTTGTTACCACCCCCTTTCCCCTGCTGCCCAATGTCCCCTCTACCCCTCCCACCCTGTTTGCCCTCCTTCCTCCCATGGCCGTGCTGCACCCACCTCCTGTCCCGCACCCTACTCACCCAACAGGTGCCCTATGGGGATGTCCCCACGTTCAAATCTCTGGCACAGTATGGAACTGTGCCAGATGAATGCATCATGTGCAGTACTGGGGTGTGTGATGCAGACATTGGTTATGTGGCCTTTGGCATTGTGCACCATCTGGCAGTTGATGGATGCGTAGCCCTTCCTGTTTATGTACATTGGCCCCTGGGAGACGTGGTGTGCGTATGCCCACATGGGTGCAGTTGATGACTCCAATTATGCCTGGGATGTGTGCCACCCTGTGGAAGTCCTTATTGTCTTAAATCCCATGAAAAACCCTTTAAAATGAGGCATTGGGGTTACCTGTAGCTGGCAGCAGTCCAGAGGTATCCTTGTATTTGTCTGCCCTATATACTACTCTGCCATCATATTTCATTCCTTGTGATGTCATGGAGGGTGATGCTAGTTAGGCACAGCTTAGCCCTTGTTGACATCAGAAAGGTTCTGATACACGGTAGTATCAATACAGGGCAGACTAAGACAAATATATCTCCTGATGGTTGCCAGTTACAGGTAAACCCCAAACCACATTTAAAAGACTTCATATGACTGGCCAGGTGGCGCAGAGTGTTGAGGCGCTGGCACCTCACCTCAAACCACGCCGGTGACCCATGTTTGGGAATGGACTCGGGTTGTCAGGAGTCAGCAGGGGGAAGGAGAGGACTGAGCGTCTGGAGGACAGCTCTCCTCTCCCGGGTGGGGGAGGGAGGCTTCGCTCAACAGTGGCTCCTAGTGGAGACTGGGAGGCGCTGCTGAAGCATCATGTTGTGGGAAACAGAAAACCAGAAAAAAGCAGCTCAGTGTCCACCGGATGACGGCTCTCTAACTCTCAATGCCTCCGGAATCTCTAGGGAGCCTCCTAGTCCTCAGCAGCATCCCTGGGCTCTAGTATGAGTGCGCTGGGGATTATCCTCCCGCCGGTACCTTTCCCCTCGTCGGAGGGGGACCCGCCCAGTGAAGGGATACATCCGGGATATCCCAGGAAATGGCTGCGATGTGAGGCAGAAGGAGAAGCTCGAGAAAGAAAGAGGTTGGTGGAGGTAGTTGGGGGTCTTGTAGAAGCCTGAAGGAGTGGGGGGTCACCAGAGCTAGGAAAGGGGAGTAAACAGATAATGCAAAAAAGACTTCATATGCTTTCAGTTTTTTGTTTTTTTTTTTAGGTTTTTAGATTTTATAAGCTCAGATCAGATGTTTTCCAGCCCCACTGTTCTCCAGAGCTGAATATAGTCCTCTGTGACTGTACTCAGCCCTGGGAGAATGGTGGGATCAGAACCAGCAAACATCTTATCTGAGCTTATAACAAACTCTTAACATGCACTGCAACCCAGGCTATTGAATCTCCCACTGCTGCAGTCCTGCTCTCATATCAGCTGCAGAGGATGCTGGGATTTGTAGTTACAGAAAAAGTCAGCTTAGAAGTCAACAGAAGCCGCCCGATGCAATTTACTTTACTGAAGTAAATAGTAAAGTAAAATATATATATACATATTTTTGCTCATAAAATGGAAATTGGTACCAGCTCCACATTTAGGTGTTGGGCTCTTAGTGATAACTGTTCTGCTTTAAATGAGTGTTCTGCATACTTTACAATCACCCCTTAACTAGATGGCTGGTCCCATTTAAATTAGCAAGTAATTTGCTTTACTTTTTTGGCAGATTTTGATGAATAACCCATTCCCTATTGTTTATGCTTCTGCCGCTAGCTTCTCCACAACTTGAAGAATGTCCATTTCTGGAACAACATGGGTGAAGAGTATTTCTTTGATAGTGATGGAAACCCTCCAGCTTTGTACGATGTGTTAAACTGGCAGATGACACCTGAGGGGCTTTTCAGTAACGTCATTGTGGGCCGCTTTGACTCCAGAGCTTCTGAGGGCCAGGACCTCAAAATCAATGAAAGCACGATTATGTGGAATGGAAGGCACAGACAGGTTAGATAAAAAAGGTTGATTGGTCAATCTATTAATTTCTGGAAAAAAAAAGTTATTTTAAATGTCATACAAACATACTACAGCTAATATCATTTCTAACAAAAAACATAAACCACTTTTTTTTCCCCAAAAGTATGACATGTGCTGTAGCAGATAAGCCACAGAGTTATGAACCAGGAGGTCACAAGTTCAAGTCCCACTAAAATCAGTGGCTCAATGTGTGACCTTGAAGGTGATAAATAGTTTTGAACACCTCTAAATGCCCTTCAGATTTTCTTAAAGGCCCTGTCCACACTGTACAAAGACTCAAAAACATTGTTTAATCCAGTTCCTGGCATGGTTGTTGGATCATCCACACTGTGCTCTGATACCGTGCTAGCCAGAGCCAGTTTCAGGCATGATTGTGGCACCAGTGCAGTGCATTGCAGGTGCTGCAGTGCATGATGAGATACTCATGATTGGGCATTGGTAGCGACTGCAGTAAAAAGCAGACCACAAGAAAAGGGATCTCATTGAGAGCTTGGGTATTTTTTTTTTGCTTCGGTTTTTCTCCCCATGTACCAACCAGCCACCATCCTCCAGTTTTCCCAGCTCCATCACCTTGGCATCCTCCAGGACTTACCTTCTGTCCAACTGTTCCCCAGGATTTACCCCCCCGGTGGGGTCGGCAGGGTCCCCCAAACCCCACTGAAGATAGGATCCAGTTTGCCCAGACTCTTCACCTGGACAGCCAGGAGCAGGGCTTGCTGGAGACCAGAGTCTTCCTGCCAGTTGGCTGCAGTTTTCCTGTTTTCTGTGCCCTTTTGAAGGTGCAGATATGCAATGCCATCACTCACCATGTACGCCGCATGCTCTTGCATGACATTCATCGATGGCTGTTGCATCCAACCCCTGGTCTCCACTGTGTGCAGTTCTGGAGACCCCATCTCCACAAAGACATAGACAGAGTGGAGGCTGTCCACAAGAGGGCAACCAAAATGGTGCAGGGTCTGCACCAGAAGACATACGAAGAAAGATTAAAGAAGCTTAATATGTATACCCTTGAGGAAAGAAGGGAGAGAAGGGACATGTTAGAAACTTTCAAGTACCTCAAGGGAATCAACACACTCCAAGAGGGTAGCATCTTTCAGAAAAAGAGATATGCAAGAACAAGGTGGCACAATTTGAAGATAGAGGGGGGACGGCTCAGAGGTAATGTGCAGAAGTATTTTTTCACAGAGAGGGTAGTGGATGCATGGAACAGCCTCCCTGAGGAGGTCCTGGAGTCAAGAACAGTGAGGGAACTCAAGAATGCATGGGACAGACATAAGGCAGTTCTAGTGGGGGGTAGGAGGAAGTAAGCTGTTGGTTGACTAGGATCTGCAGCTTATCTGTTAGGTAGAAAAATAGGCAGACTAGGTGGGTGAAGTGGTCTTTCTCTGCCATCAAATTCTATGTTTCTATGTTTCTGTGTGTCAGGCAAGCACCAAGATCCATGCACTCCCCTCAGTCCCTCAGAAGCTCAGTCCTCCACCCCCCAGCTTGCTCTCCAAATCCTGAGCTCACTACTGAACTCGGTTCATTCGGATCGCAGGCGGTAGCACTACCACTGTGCCGGTTAGCCGAGGGAGCTTGGGCATTTGTGAGAATTTTTTTTTTTCTTTGCGACCTGAAGGCTTAAAGAGCCCCTAATGCCATTATGACAGCTTTGAAAGAAAATGCAATGTTTAGACACAATTTAACAACTATTTGTTGTTTCAGAATGGGTTGCCTAAGCACATGTTACAGTCCACACTGCTGTAAACTCAGGTTAAAGCAACCATGTTTGTCTAAAACCATACTAAAGCCTTTCCCCGAGCAGGGTTGTGTCATGGTTTTAGAACATGGATTGTAGCCCCTTTGGGCCTAGGACTTTCTGGGAAGCCCTCCTCCCAGGAACATCCTTCAGGTGGGAGACACTCTGGGGGGGTTGTCATCATTATATTACTCAGGACAGACTCCGTCTTATACAGTTCCGTATTTTACACAACCTGTATCACTCTCCCCAGAAGATTGCGAGGTTTGACAGTACACACTCCATCACCTGTTTGCGCTGTGGTGAAGGCAACGGCAACCTACTACATATCTTCTGGTCCTGTCCCAAAGTAGCCCCCCTCTGGGAGCAAATTAGGGCATGGGTAGACCCCCTGTTAGGCTTAGATGAATCGTTCTCGATCGACACTTGCCTGCTCGGAAACTACTCAGATATCCCCGTGAAGGCACGCAAATACCACATTGCCCTTATAGCCATGACAGTCACAAAATTAGTATTAAGACATTGGAAGGACAATGTGATGATATCATACAGTGAGTGGCTGACAGAGCTACTACACTGTCTCAGAGTCAAGAAGATGATCTTCAGCCTGCGTAACAAATTGTGTAAATTCAATGATATATGGGTCCCTTTCCTCGCGCTTTATTCTTAGTACCTGCCACTACTTTATCACAAAGCAAAGCCTTGTTAGCTACATCAAGGCTCCACATTGTGTAACCTGGTCTGGACGAAGGAGATAGGGGCGGGGTGAATGGGGTAGCTGGGGAATGAGGATTGTTTTTTTTTTTTGTCTTTTCTTCTAGTTTTGTTGTTTATTATGTTTAGTCTTATTTCCCAATGAACATGTCTCTTCTAAGTTCCCTGGACCATGTGCATTTGTATGTTGGAAACTTCAATAAAGACCTAATGTAAAAAAAAAAAAAAGAACATGGATTGTAGCATAGTTTTTTACCATGACACAATCTGGAAGAATACCTCTTAAAACATTTTAACGGAGTTAAAATGTTTTAAGAGGCACTGTGTGTATAGGGCCAAAGCGTCTATCCAATATTCTGACATGTTTTTCACCTTTTTTGCTAAATTGGTCATTTCATTTTTTGCCTTTGTTACTACACTGAATCCTTCACCCCTCAGCAGTTTCAGTTTTCTCTTTTCCTACTGCTGCCTGAACATTCTGTGACATCAATAACACCATCACAGACCATTCAGATCAATAGCATGGGATGTGTAACTGATGTCATGGTATGTCTTAGAAATGGGAAGAGAAAATGCAGCAGCTGCTGAGGAGAGTGAAATTCTGGTGTAGATTTGAGGGCACCCCAGACCCAGATCATTTATTTATTTGTCAAACGTTGGTCATTGCATGACAGAATTCAAAACTGGCATGGAAAGGAGAATGGATGACAGTTAACTAAGTAAGAATTATTTACTAGGCCGGCCCAGTGGAGTAGAGAGCTGAGCCGCGGGTGCCTTACCTCAACCCATGCCGGCGACCCAGGTTGGGAAACGGACTCGGGTCGTCAGGGGGACGGGAGAGGATCGAGCATCCTAAGAACTGCTCTCCTCCCTTGTGGTGGGTTAGGGGCATGCCTCACTCTGTAGTGGCCCCCGGTGGAAACCAGGGCACTACAAGAAAAGGCGCGACAGGGGAAAAACAGAAAAGCGGGAAAATGGCGTCCGAGTGACCGGATGACGGCTGCCTGGATCCCCTGCCTCCATGGAACCCCCAAGAGCCAGGGAAATCCCGATCCCAGCAGCATCAGGGTCAAGACTAAGAATGCCTGAAGGCAATTTCCCTCTGGAAGGAGGGGACCTGTCCAACAAAGGGATACATCGGGCTACCCTGGTTGGCTGCGATCTGGGATATGGGGGAAGCTGGCATCAGGGTGGGTTCGGAATGGAGTTAGCGGAGGCAGTCCTTGGCAGAAGGCCTAAAGGAGAAGCTGGTTGGGCACAGGGGGCAATAAATAAATAATGCAAAAAAAAAATGATTTACTATCACCTTTAAATGGGAATATTTATGAACCATGCACATCACAGTTTGAAAGTCCATGAAAATCTCTTTTAAATGAGGTATGAGATTCCTCTATAGCTCGCAGAAGTCCAGAGATATTGATGTTTAAGTCTGCCCCACACTGATACTACATTGCCACCATTTTTAGAACCATGTGATGTCACTGATATAGAAGCAGTGCTTGACTAGGATGTGGTTAGCCACAGCTTGATCATCATCATTCTGAGTCCCAGAAAGGAAAGGACCTCCTAGGCTATGCCAGGCATAGACCAATTCCCTTACTTAACCAGGACTAGCAAGAGTTGGTTAAATTCTAGCCAGAAGAATGCAAGAGTGGCTGGCAGGTTTGATACCTTTTATTGAACCAACATATGTCTTGTACAAAGATGGCATAGTACACAAGCTTTTAGGGCCTCACAGGTCCCTTCTTCAGGTGACTTGCCTAGCTAATAGCTACAGTATTCACCTCAAGAAGGGGTCTATGAAGCCCCAGAAATTTATGTTCTATACCATCTTTGAACAAGACATATGGTGGTCCAATAAAAGGTATCAAATCTTCCAGCAACTCCTGTTTTCCGAGGACCAAAACAACTAAAATCTCTTTTTACAGAATGCAAAAAATTAGACAATTTATTAGGTAAGGAACAAGTAGGCTTTTTGAAAGGGAAATCAGGTGTAGCTAACATCAGGAGACTTATTAATACAACTTGGGCATCAAATAATATAAACCTCTTGCTACTGTGGTTTCCTTAGACATGATGAAAGCCTTCAGCTCATAAGAATAGAACTTTATGTATAAAACATTAGACTAGTATGACGTTGGTGAGACCTTTACAAAATGGGTCTTCCTGTTACATAAAAATGTTTCTGTTACAATAATCATGGATGATCTGATGCCTTCACCTTTTAAATTATTCAAGGAGACAAGACAGGGACACCCTCCCTCTCCGTACTCATTCATTAATCAATTGAACTCTTAATACAGACCATATTATATGAACCCAGAATCCATGGTGTTAAACTAGGGAGACCAGAACAAAATATCTTTGTATATGTAGATGACCTTCTGCTGATGTTAAGTAGACCCATGGACTCTTACAATACAGTTAAGGTAATCATATAAGAATCTGGACTCATAACGGGGTTGTCTATTACGACACTAGGTCAAAACCACGCAAACAAAAACAGCATGGCAAACAAAGCCACAAGCAAAATGCCGAATCCAGAAATAAGGTTGGGAAAAATACTGACTGTTACACAAACCATGCACACCATAGACACAAACAGGAAAATGTATGCTGTCTCTGTTTTTGCAGGGAGATGCTCCTGCCACCCCCAACACCCCAATGTGGGGGGTGAAGATTATCAACTCTGGAGAAGAGGGGTTGGACCTCGGGGGTATGTTGAAAATCCAGAAGGGGAAAACTTTCTTTTAGAGAAAAATAAAATGCCAATAACAGGAGACAGGGAACCAAACCCTGGTCCCCAGGTCTCCACCACTCCAGGTGCTTGTGCCTGAGCCACTCCACCATGGGAATGTCTCAACCAGACACAGCACCTGAGGCTTTCTCAGCCCTTCATCCACTCCGCAGTCAGTGACAGGGGTAGTGGTAATTCACTACTGCTAGTATTCCCCTGCACTCTAAATGTTTTCACGTTTTACACAGCGTGGTTCTTGCTGTGCTATTCTAGCAGCGGCATATTGATCTGGTACCATCTATTAACTGGGTCAAAACCCAAATTTAACCACTCTTTTGTCAAAAGATTCTTAGTGTAAGCTTACAGATAACTTTTCAGGAAAATCTAGTCAAAAAGAAATACTCTGTTTTGGAATAAAGCTACGTAATAAGCTTACAAAATTATCCAACATTAATATTATACCACTTTAAGGCTGGCCTACTGGCACAGTGGTAGTGGTAGTGCTACTGCCTGTGGTGCCAGCAACTGGGGTTTGGGAGCAAACCCAGATTGTTGTAGTGTCAGTCTGGGGAGGAGGTCTGAGCATCTACAGGATTACTCTCCTCCTCCTGGGGGGGGCAGCATAAGTGTGACTCCCAGTGGAGGCTAGGAGTACAGCGCCAGCCCAGGGTCACATTATTGGGTGGAGATGGTAGCAGATGTCTGTAGTGCATGTGTGGGAGGATGGAAGCAGAGATCTGTAGAGTGCTTGTGACAGCACATGTGTCCTGTGATGTCATTGTACATCTCCAGGGGCAACTACATGTGAAAAGCCCCAAAGCAGCTGCACAGTGATGCCACGGCCCTCACACGCTCTGTCTATAGCCCCCTCTTGGGGATGCCTGGGGGACTGGAATAGTATCTCGGTCCTCCCCTTTGGGGTCGGGGGAGCCCCACTGTGGAAGGCAAGCCACAGTTTCCTAGATTCCCATGGTAGGTCCCCAGAGCTGGCACAAACATAGGAGGTGAACCTGAAAGAGGCAGACTGGCAGAAATGGGGTATATCCCCAGCCTCCTCCAAGTGAATAAAGTTTTAAAAAAACTCCCACAGTTAAAAGGTGTACAAGTTTACTTTGCCAAGCAGAGTTAGCTTAACAACTCCCTGTGGGGGAAAAAACATTCTATAAAAATGATTGTTGCCCTGAACTCATTTTCTATTTCCAGAATCTTCCATCTTAAGTGAAAAAAAATTAACAAAATTGAATACATAATTAGAATCTGCTTGTACAGATCTAAAGCAAGGAGAATATCAATATGCAAATTGCGTGCTAATTTAGGCATTGGAGGATTGGTTTTGACATGGTGGGAAAAGTACCACTGAGCCTCCTACTTCAAACAGATAGCTCATCTTCTACAAATCCCAACCGCCCTACCAGAAATAAGCTCCACTGTGGCTTCTAATTGAAATCAGTTGTTAGAGCTCCATCAGATTTCAGACTTCTTGTTGATACCCCCCTCCCCCCCATCATAACAATAAGGGTTAACCCAATCCTAACGTGATCAATCAAAATTCTTAAAAAAAAAACAAAAAAACATTTATATCAATTAATCCAGGTTCTGTTCCAGTCATAACCCTTCCTATGTGGAACAATCCACATATTCTCTAAAATACCAAACCCCTATGTAATTCTGGTAGGAGCAAACTCAAAATTCGAAGGCTCAAGGATGTTTTACATGAGAAGACACAAATGCTCCTGTCCTTTGATGAATTAAAATAACAATTGTGATCCATACATTCCTTATGTATTCCTACCTCCAATTCTGGAATGCACTAATTGCTAATATTCTGGATACAAATCTTAAACCTCCTGCCCTGTGAGACTGGGTACAGCTAATTGAGTTTTGCTTAAAATAAATAAAGGAGCAGGTTTAGCATACAAATGTTGTCACAAAGTAGCACTAGCATCACTAATTCTTCCATCTTGGTGGGGAACAACTAAGTATCTCAAAGGAGAAAAAAGATCTGGGGGTGGTGATAGATGCCAGAATGAATCTTTCAGAACAATGCAGAAAGGCAGCAGCAAAGGCAAACAGAATGCTGGGGTGCATTGCTAGGGGGATCACTTCAAGGAGGAAGGAGGTTATCCTGCCATTGTACAATTCATTGGTTAGGCAGCACCTGGAATACTGTGTGCAGATGTGGTGTCCTCACTTAAAGAGGGATGTCATGCTCCTGGAGAGAGTTCCGAGGAGGGCGTCTAAGATGATACAAGGAATGGGTGATAAAGCCTATGAAAAGAGACTTACAGAGTTAAACGTACTCCCTGAAGGACAGGAGGGAAAGAGGGGATATGATTGAGACCTTTAAATACCTGAAAGAGATCAATGGAGTGAACATTGAGGAAATGTTCGGATTAAAGCATCAGTGTATACAGCATTAGAATTACAGAACAGCATACAGAAATTTACAGCAGTATCAGTATGTACAGTACTAGATTTAAGAATGCAATAATAGTAAGAGATACATCATGTGTGCCCTTCTGTTGGGGATAAAAACCTTTTGATCCTAGGTGATGTGAACTTAAACTGGACAGGAAGTAACTCCAAGCAGTTTGAACCTCTGTTGGTGAGTCTTGCCCTGACTCAGCTTATCCAGGAGCCCACTAGATGGGCTACTAAAGGTGGCACTAGGTCCCTACTGGACTGGGTCCTATCTAACTGCCCAGATAGGATCAGCTCAGCTGGAACCCTACCTGACTCCATCTCAGATCACACCTTGGTGTTTTGTGTGTGGAAGGTCCCCTCCCCAAAAATTCCCCACAAAATCATTCATGCTAGGGATTTCTCTGAGTTTGATCTGGGGTCCTTGTCATGATGATCTGAGGACCACTGACTGGTCAGGAGTGCTCAGTGCCCATGACCCGTCCACAGCCATCTCCCAGTTGCTCACTGTTTTCGGCGCCCTGCAGGACAAACATGCCCCCTTTATTAGATGGAGAGTGAGGGGGACTACAACAAAATGGCTGCATGGGAGCCTCCTAGCCCTTATGCATGCAAGGGACAAGTGTTGGACTCACTTCAAAAGCACGTTGGATCAGTTCATCTTCCAACAGGATAGGAAGCTCAGAAACGAATGCAAAAATGCCATCAGGGTGGCAAAAAGTGAATATTGTAAATCTGCCCTGCTTAGGTCTGCTAAGGACCCATGAAGGTTCTGGAGGAACATAAAAAACTTAGTCAGCGGCTCCTCCAACTTGGGAGTTTCTGATATGGTCATTGGAGGGTCAAGCTGTAATAATCCACTCACGATTGCTAATGCTTTAAAGTCCCACTTTTTGGACTTGTTCGCGCTTACCTCCTTTTTCCCAGCTATAGGAAATATTAAAGGCCCCTCAGCCGCTGTCCCTCAGGAGACTCACCCCTCTCATCCATTATTTTATCTCAGGGCTGTGTCTGTCAAGGAGATGCAGAGACTTCTCTCTGGTCTCTCCCTACACTCCAGCACTGGCCATGATAACATGGAGCCCAAACTTCTGAACCAGGGTACTCCCTACTTTGCCATCCCAGTGGTACATATCTTCTATCTGTCCCTTTCCACTGGTGTTATCCCTGGTATTTGGAAAGTAGCAAGGATTGTCCCCATTCCAAAGCAAGGTAACCCCAAAGTCCTGAAAAACTATCATTCAATTGACATCCTGTCGGCCATTAATAAACTCTTAGAGAAAACTGTAGCTGAACAGCTTACAGAGTATATTCAGACTCATAAGTTGCTGTCCCCTGCACAGCATGGATATCGTAAAGGGTACGGCTTGACCACTGCCCTTGTCTCTGTCTCTTCCAGCATCAGGGTGGCCATGGACCAGGGTGAACTCTCTGGGGCTATATTCATTGACTTATCCAAGGCCTTTGACCTTGTAGACCATGCATTACTCTGCTCACAGATGCAGTCCTTAGGCCTATCCCCCGTTGCCTTGAGTTGACTGAGAAACTACCTCCAGGGCAGAACACAGTAGACTAAATTCAACAAGGTCCTCTCTGACCCTACTCCAGTGACCTCTGGTGTCCCACAGGGATCAGTTTTGGGGCCCCTTCTCTTTTCAACATTTCTTAACAACCTTCCTTCTGCTGCGTCCAACTGTAGTGTCACCCTTTATGCAGGTGATTTTGTCATCCTTGCACATTCCCGAGACATTGGGGTTCTTAACCTTCAGCTGAGTGAGGCCTTTAAGAATACTCAAGCCTGGGTAACATCCCACAAGCTGGTCCTTAATCTGAAAAAAACTCAGGCCATGCTCTTTGGGTCAGCAGCCAAGATCAAGGCCTCCCCTGTCCCTCTATGTGTCAGTGGTGTGGATGGCTCCCTCCTCCTAACCAATGTTTCAATAAAATACCTTGGGGTTACACTTGACCCCCAACTCGACCTGGGGAGTCACATCCTAAATGTTTGTAGAACTGTAAACTACAAACTGGGTCTTGCCTACAGGGCAAAGAAAAATTTGACGTTCGCAGCTCGCTTGGCACTGGCCAGAGGTGTGCTGTTCCCTTCACTAAGCTATGGCCATCTCCTATTCGCTGGCACCTCCAAGGTCCACCTTGCCAGGGGGAACATGACCTATAGCAACATCTGTTGCTTTGCCCTAGCTGTCCCACGTCTCACCCACCATTGTAAAGTATATGACAAACTGAGCTGGCTTTCCCGGACAATCACTTGAAATACGGATTGGGCTGCTTCGTAGGAAAGGTGCTCAGAACAGGCACCCCACCGGGACTTGCGCAGCTTCTCATGCCTTCTGTATCCTCCTCCTACTCCCTCAGGTCTCAGGGTCTGGCGGTGCTCCAAGTTCCATATACTCGAACCCTAATGAGGGATAGGGACTTTGCTACATGTGCTTTGAGGCTATGGAACTCCCTTCCTGACCATGTACATTCCTCTCCCTCCCAACTGTGTCTCTAGAATTCCCTGTGGGAGCACTTGAAACTGTCCTCGGTGTGTGGGTGTCCCAAGCTACCCTAACCAGGTCTCCAAATTAGTCCCATTCTGACCAACTGCCTATTGTGCTTCAATCTCTTGGTAGCATGTGACTGATTGCCATCTGCTTATGAATTAAGTGGCCCTGCTAAAAAGGGTCACTCATGCAATGTAATTACATTGAATGTGTTAGTCTATTTATTCTGTATATATAAGTATATTTTACCTATTACTGCTCACTGTAGACTATCTATGTTTATCTTGCTCTCTTGTAACTCTGTACATTGCCCCTCTTGTTGTTATTGTACCTTGTTTGAACCTGTATTTTCATTGCACAATTTTGGGTCGTACCTGAAAATAGGCATATAGATTGTCTAGTGTACCTACCTGGTCAACAAAAGTTAAATAAATAAATAAAATAGTAGATGATAATATAGTATAATTTGATTTAGTAATAATTTTTCTAATGTTTAACATTGTGAAAGATTAGTTGTTTATCAGTGGTGCAACGTTATATACTTATGGAATGTTTGAATGTTGTTTAGTGCAGTTATGTTATTATGCTTTAAATCTCAATAAAATATTTTAAACAAAAATAAACATGTCTGAATAGCCCAACTGCTGTTTACATAAAATGGTGTAGGTTTGCGACAGAAGGGGGGTGGTGACATATTATAGACCTACAAGTTCTCAAACAAAAAAAAAAGCATAGCCGGGATATGGGTGCACATCCAACAGAAGCAAAACCATGACACATGCCAGAGCAAGAAAAGAAAACAGCAAAGACACTATAGATGTGTCAATAACTTTATTAAAGTGCACCAAAAACACTTAATGTTTCACTTTACAGCTTCCTCAGGAGTGTAAAAGGAGACCCCCAATAAGTCACTCAAATAGTGGCTTCTCTTAAAGGCGCAGTAACAAGCACCCATCAGTGTAATTAGTGTGTACAAATACATGTTCCACAAAACTATATACCGGTTGCCGATAGAGGGACCATACATTATTTTTTATAGTGTATGGTCTCACTATCAAAAATTAAGCAGCTTACATTTTTTAAAAAGTCACCGTCGCGGCCCTTCAATTCTTCCCCGTCGGTTTCCCTTCAGTAGGTTCCCCGTCGGAAAAAAAGCGCGCACATGAACCATAAGCTGTTGTTAATCCATCGATGTGACGTAGGATCGATAGGTTAACAACATATCTACGTCACATCGATAGGTTAACAACCTTAGGAAATGATGATTTCCTAAGGTTAACAGCGTTCTACCATACATTATAATAATTTAATACAAAACACCATCGCTGTTTTCTTTTCTCGCTCTGGTGCGGTTTTCCTTTTGTTAGACCTACAAGTTCCTAATAGGAAGAAATTGAGTGAAAAGTAGGGACAATTTCACAGGAATAGGGTGACTGTAATAAAGGGACATGGATGGAAGCTGGTAGGGGGATTTAGGAGGGATGTGAAGAAGTTTTATTTCACTGAGAGGGTGTTTCTTTCATTAAAAATTTGTATTAATTTTTCATCCAAATACAATTAATAACCATCTCAAATTCAGATACAAGTTACTGTAAAGCAGCTAAATAAACAAATCTGGCAGCTGAAAAAATATAACAATCTGTGCCTAACAAGAAATCTTCACGCATAAAAAACATCAACATTCATATTCTATCTCCTATGTGTAATTATCTAGGTTTAAAGATATAAAGAACTAATAAGTAATCCATACATTGTCTTGACACATATCGGTTCCCCTGAATGGCTGAGCCATAGAACGGAGTTCTGGAAGAGGTGATGGGGGCAGGGACTATAAATTGGTTCAAACACAGCTGGGACAAGGTGCAGGGTCTGATAATTCCACCAAGGGAGACTAAGGAGGTAGGGGATTCAAGGACATTCGGTCAGGGGGTGAGGTAATGATACCTAATCAGGCAGACTGGATGGACCCTTGGTCTTTTTCCAGCAGCAGTGTTTATGTTTCTAAGGTTTAAGCCAGTTTTGGCAGAACGATTTACAGCATGTACTCAAAGTATAATACTTTGTGAATCACGATTTATGGACCATGATGTTAATACCGCCACTGAGACCGCTCTTACAGTTTTAAGAGGGGTCTCGTGTACATTCTTAGGGTATGATAACTGCAAATGAAAGTGAGTGGGTCTGGTACCCTAAGAATGCAAGTGAAACCGCTCCTAAAACCATAACAGTGGTCTCAGTGATGGTATTAATACATTAGTGATCAAGCTTGATAACTAATACATTCATTTTTACACTTTTAAGAGGGGTTTCTTGTACATTCTTAGGGTATGATAACTACAAACTGAAGGGGAGTGGTTCTGATACCCTAAGAATGTAAGTGAAACCACTCTTAGAACTGTAAAAGTGGTCTTGGTGGTGGTATTAATATATTAGTGATGAAACTTGATAACTAATATACTAATTTTTAAAAACCTTACCAGAATGGCAGCTGTGCCACTCTTCACAGAGCAAGACAGTCTCACATACAGAGGAAAAGGAGCACTCCAACTGGTTGGGAGTACTCCCCCGATCTTGAACACAATTTTTGTAACCACCCTTTTTCTTCTACCTGCACACCCACCTGCAAGTGATGCTGCCTAAGGGATATATGTTGGCACTTGGGTTCATGTTATAATTGGCTTGGCAAGTGGAGCAGTGCCTCCACCTATAGGGATCCTTATAGCAGCGTACTGCCAGTGTGCTTCCCCATAGAAAATGAAATACAGCCCCCTCCCTTGGTAATAAAAAGTACAGTATACAATCCCCTCATCAAGGCCTGAAACATTAAAAACATTTTAACTAATACACCTGATACCTCCCTAGCCATCATTAGCATTGCATGAATATGTCATTTCATTAATACACTAGGCATGCACTTAACTATTTTCCCACCATGGTCTATATGTACACCTCCCTATTATGACTTGTAGGCAGCACAAGAGCAGCAGCAGTAATGGGCTTGGCAGCAGATTAACCTTTTTATGTATCACATTGACAGAGAGATCCGAAGGGACACCAGGGACCTCATAAGTAAGTTTTACTCTTTGCTTGACTTCTCTAGCAGAGCGCCGGGGTATATCAGGTTCCTCAGCAATGATTTGATCAGGATCATTATTAGGTTCTGCACACTCAGCCACTGGGGATCTGAGTCTTTCAGTGTCCTGGATTGGCTCTACTACTGGAGTCTCAACAGTCCCTGCATTTGGAATATAGCTCATGACTGTAGACCCATTGTCAGTCGGAACAAAGGGTACTGCAACAGGATTCATTCACCTGGAATGACTCGCATTACTCCCTTCAGGTGTTGAAAGTAGAAAGTCAATGGGATATGGTGCAGGCCAATGCTGACATGGTATCAGACAAACATAAGGTTCTTCATCTTCAGAACTGCTGTTGAACACATCAGACTGCATCACTGGAGAGGCAACAGGTACTGGTGACTGAACTTGACTGTGTCTCTTATGCCTTATTTCATTTCTAGTGACTGGTCTCCATGGAGGTGAGAGAGGTACTGAATTTACAACTTCTGGCAACAGCTGACCAATTGGCAATAGGCGGTTTCCATGCAGAGTTTTAACCACCCTATTTCCAGTCTCCATTCTTAATCTTTAAACTGGCAAATTTGGAAGCTGTTACACAGTTACACAAGGATCAGATTTCCAACAGTCCTCTATCTTGTGTTTGGCAGGTATTCCCAAGTTTTGAATCAATACTCAGCCTCTGGGCTGAGGAGCTTGTTCTCAGACTTTCTTATCGTATCTGTTTTTGTTTGCTAGACCAGACTTTGCAGCTGCTTGTTGGGCCACCCGGTAGGCTTCGGTTAGCTGTACTTGCAGCGTTCTAGTATACTCCAAGTGTGTCTCTGGTAAGGCGCCATCTGCAGACACCTGAAAATATAATTTTTAGTACAGTTGCAGGCATGGACTAGAAAAGGTACTTGCTGGCTCCAGTATGGCTTCTATTAGGATCCAATGTTCCCAGCATATTGAGTAGGGTTCTATTGAATTTCTCCAGCTGAGGGTCACCGTGAGAGTGGTATGGTATAGTACGAGATGTCTCTATGTCCATAATGCTTGTGAGTTCTTTGATAAGACAACTCTTAAAGTCTCTCCCTTGATCAGAGTGCAGGCATTTGGGGAGTCCATAGTGCACAAAATACTTTTCGCACAATATTTTATCCATGGTGGTTGCTCTTTGGTCTTTTGTAGGGAAAGACTGTGCACAGCGGGTGCTGTGGTCAGTTACTACTAAAATGTTGCTGATCCCCTTTTGGGAAAGTTCAAGGGAAAGGAAGTCCATACAGACCAAGTCCATCAGCCCACTACTAGTGATGTTTACAAGAGGGGCTGCTCATTTGGGTAGTGTCTTATGGGTGATACACCTATTACAGCTTTTGCAATGTCTTTCCACCTCCATAGCCATATGAGGCCAGTAGAAACGGTCTTGTACCAGGCCCAAAGTCCTATCCATTCCCAAATGTCCCATGTCTTCATGAAGGACTCGCAAAACCATTCGGCGATACTTTTTGGGCAGCACCAGTTGCTCTTTGGAAAACTGAGTCTGTGTCTTGGAGATATGATATAACAGTCCATGCTTTAATGAAAACTTGTCCCACTCTGTCATGAAAAGTGATACATCTGGCAGGTTTGCTTTGCGTTGATAGGAAGACAAACCCTTTTCTTTGGCTAAGATTATGTCTCGTAAACTAGGATCTGCTCACTGTGCTTTTCTTAAATCTGTAGGAGATAAATGAGGCAAGGAGGTGTTGTGCAGGGTGGTGAATTGTGCGTACACTTTCGGTATGGCATCAGGATGTACTCCAAGTGGGTCCACAGCTCGGTCTGGGTTAGTGATGGCAGGTCGGTTATTAGGCACCATCATTTTGCAAACAGCTTTCACTCCCATCTTCTGTAACATAGATCCAGGGCCCCTCGATGGGAGGGGTAATATGGGGGTGTCTGGACAGCTCATCTGCATCTATGTTTCACCCAGGAAGATATTGCAATCGTAAGTTGTAAGCTGATAGTGCAGAGCTCCATCTATGCCCAGTAGCATCCATCTTGGTGGTTGTCAGCACATATGCTAGTGAGTTATTGTCCATTAGCACCACGGATCTGGCTCCATACAGGTACTTGTAGAATCGATCAGTCACTGACCATTTCAGTGCAAGGAACTCTAACTTATGGACTGGATAGTTCTTCTCAGAAGGATTCAAACTGCAACTGGCATAGGCAACGGGTCTCATACCTTTGTCATGTTCTTGGTAGAGTACAACATCCAAACCTTCCATGCTAGCATCAATGTGACGAGTGTATGGCTTGGTGTAATCAGCAAAGGCTAGAACAGGAGCTTCTGTTAGGAGGTGAATAACTTCTTGAAATGCACTCTCACATTCATCAGTCCATCGGTCCCCAAAAGGTTAATTGGTTCTGAAATATTCATTTGGGGAGGTCTTCATGGCTCCTAAATGTTTGCTCTTCTGAGTTGGATGATGTTCCCGAGTTAGTCTGAACAAAGGCCTCACCACTGCAGAGTTGTCTTTTACAAATCTCCGGTAGTACCAACAAAATCCTAAAAAGGACTGAAGCATTTTCAAGTTGGTGGATCTAGACCATGTGGTAAGAGCTTTCACTTTTTCTGGATCAGTACTGATACCTTGAGTGGAAGCAATATGCCCCACATACTTCATGGAAGTCTGGCAGAACTGTCATTTGTCCAGTGAGTTTTAAACCATGTTCCTTCAGTCAGTCCAGTACCTCGAGTAGTCGGGTTTCATGTTCTTCCAGTGTTCTTCCAAACACCATAAGATGATCCAGGTAAACTAAGACTTCTAAGAGGTTCATGTCACCCACCACCTTCTCCATCAGGTGCTGGAACATTGCTGAGGGACCAGATATTCCTTGGGGCATTCTCTCAAACTGGTAAAATCCCAGTGGACAAATAAAAGCGATTTTCTCATCTTCCTCAGCCATCAATATCTGGTAATAACCACTACACAAATCGAGAACACAAAACCATCTACTACTGGTAATGCTGTCTAAGGCGTCTTGCACTTGAGGCATGGTGTATTGATCAGCCACTGTCCGCTGATTCAAGATGCAGTAGTCAATGCACATTCTTACTACACCATTCTTCTTTTGGACCACCACTATAGGCAAGGCATAGGGACTCCAAGATTCCGTTATTATCTCTGCCTTCAGGAGTTCTTGCAAATGTCTCCTAACATCTTCAATATCTGTGGGCGCCAGTCTTCTCACCTTTCATGAAATGGGCAATCATCATGTAGGTGGATATGATGCTCCTCTCCTTTCGCACAACCCATATCCTATCCATGGCAGGAAAATACATCTGATCAGTCTACCAATTCCTTCTTTAATCATTTCTTCCAGCTGTCAGGAATGGAAGATGAACTGAAATTGAACACCCCTTCATCCAGTCGAGCAGTCTTCTCTGGAGAAGTTGTGGCCATGACCATATCTGCTGTATACAGATTGCTATTACTATACCAGAGTGCACTATCAGATCCTTTATATTGATCCTCCTGACCATCACATCGTTTCCAGGCAGCACCCCACGCTGGACCATCAGACCATTTGGCAAACCTCTTCCTGGTGACTCTATAATAACGATTTGGTCTGACAGTGACTCCTTGCAATCCACCGTTCCTTTCACCACACACTCTGTGCCAGGGGGCACAATCAACGGATCTTTCCCTTCTCTTTTGATGACTCTGAAAATCTCCTCTATCTAGCTGCTGACCTTGGTCTCTCTCTCTCTCTCTCCAGGTGGGCAGTACTTACAGTGGCATGAACTGGTAAAGTCTGGTAGATTCTTTCCCCTGCCTTCTGCAGGCACAAGTGAGCCAGGCATTCAAACATATTGGCTTTGTTCCAATCAACAATGGGGTCTTGACCAATATCTGGGCATCAGGACAAATGAGGGCTAAGGTGTTGATCTTTAGGGGGACTCCAGCAAAAGCCTCTGGAAATTCAATTTGCACAGCGATGTAACCATTGTAGAAGTAGCTGGCATTGCTCAACCCCCATACAGAAAATCCCTCTAGAAGCTGCAAAGGCAGATGATGTAAGTAGTTCTGGTAAAAAGATTTATAAATCAGGGTGATCTGTGACCCACTGTCCAGGACGGCATCACATATGTATCCTTTAACATAAGTCTTGATGGCAGGAGTGGGACCCATCAGTCTGGACAGTAACCTGTTTCTGACAGATGCATTAGGGCTGGTCCATCTTACGGAGCTATTCGATCTGAGTCCCAGGCTGCTCCCTCATTGGGCTCCGTTGTCATTTCCATGCAGCTGTTGCTGGCTCTCCCATTTCTGGTTCACTAGCTGCTGATTCTCAGGACTAACACAACCTCATGCAATATGTCCATCTTCTCCACAATGAATAACAGAACCATTCACCTCTGGGCACAGTTGCGGATCGAGGGCTGACTCTTGAATCAGAGGAAGGATTCAGCGGGTGTCCACACCCAGGTGGCAAGGAGTTTGACTCTTGCACGTGGGTCTGTGTCATCTGCATGGCTTTGACACACTCACTGAGTTCTTTTACCTAAGTCTTCAGGTCTGAGATATCAGTTTGTTCTAGGCTACTTTCAGCTTGAGGCTGCTAGGGGAAGGCTTTCCCAGTAGGCACTCTCAATGAATTAGCAATATCTTCCTGTGACTCTTTCTCTCTCACCTCATCCAGAAACTGTCTGAATTTAGGAGGGTTGGCTCGCCGTTCTTTTCATTTTATAGTTATCAGAGTCCAATGGGAATACACCACACCATGTAAGATTTGGTCAAGTCTCATTTAGGCAACCAATGCAGGGGTCACTCTTCCAGCTTCACCTATTTTACAAATCATTGTCTCTACACAGGTCATGTAATGGGACAGTTTTCTCTCCCACATTTTGGGTGGTGGCTCCCAGCTGGAAGATTAGGTCATCCTTACACTCAACTGCTCCACATGAACTTCTCAGTATGCTGAGATGGTCACAAGGAGTACAGTCTGGTTGGCTGGCTCACAGTGATCAGATGACCTCCAGTGCCATACCTCTCAAATTCTCCACTATGCATTTGAATTTCTCGTCATCTGAGCATTTCCATACTTGTACCATCTGGGTGGCTTGACTAATCTAGCTCTCGTAGTCATCCTCACCAGCAGGTGTGGGAATACTGCCAGAAAAAGTACAGTTTTCTATACTGTTCACAAGGTGGCATCAAGTAAGGGGACCCCTCAGGTCCTCCAACCCAGGGTTCGCCAGTGGGTTTCTTCTTTGTCGGGTCACTCTCTGGGAATATAACTCTAATGTCTTGAACTGACTTCCCCTCAGTGGCTAACAGCAATTGTAACTTCTTTTATAAAATGGGCACAGGATTTCAAGCAATCTGATTGGTTGTTAGCCGTGCATTAGAAGTGTCTAATGCACAGCTAAAACTAGAAACCCCATTTAGAATACACAGGCCCATTTTATAAGCACAATAAGCCACTCCGGGGATGTGCATTAGACAATTCTAATTCATGGCTAGGGGACTGGATGCACTCTGCCCTTGGCCTCATGCCTCACTACGTCTCCCTACCCATGCATTAGAACTGTCTAATGCACACCCTATCATGTCTTATTGCTTACTTCAAAGCCACTTGTTTCTTTAGGGTTCTCGGCAGGAGGGTCCAGGGTGGCATGCGTAATTAAGACCCATGGGTTGGGGTTTCCATCAGCAGTGAGCTGATCAGGCACACTGGAAGGATCAACATCCTCTCGGCATTCTATCAAAACTGTATGGGATTGCTGAGCAGAACTATAAAACCTCCCATGTTCGATAACTTTTCCTGAACATTTTATGCTGCCTAGGACACAATTTACATGGTCCCTTGAGGTTGTGTCAGGGTTTCCTTGTACCAAAATTGCTTTTTTTGGATCAAAATCTGCACCCGTGCACCAGTCTTGCAATGAGATGCGATCCACAATGACGTTTGAATTTTGGACTGTTCCCGATATAACAAGAGGGGTACTGAAAAGCCCCAAAATACCAGCGGTAGCCTCCAATTTTGTAACCACCCCTTCCCTTCTATCTGCACACCCACCCACAAGCAGTGCTTCCTAAGGGATAACGGTTGGCACCTGGGTTCGTGGTTATAATTGGCTTGGCAAGTGACATGGTGCCTTCACCTGTGGGGATCCTTATAGCAGTGTGCTATCAGGGTGCTTCCCCACTACTTCTGTGCCTTCATTTAAAAAAACTACTCATCTGGCAATGCATTCCTGAAACATGCACCATGCAAACAAACATTTGGCATTGACTGTCGTGCGCCTCTGGCCCCCAAACCCGGGCAGCCCAGCAGTATCTCCTGTTTGCAGAGAATCTCCCTTTTTAAGAACTCATGAGCAGGAGTAAGGGTTTCCAGAAGACTTACCAGCCTTCCTTTTCTCAGTGAGAGGGTGGATTCTGTAGTTTTAAGTTCCCTTGACTCTGCACTACTTTCAGTATTTGAATCCCACCATGGCCACTGACTACATCTTGCATTGGTAGTTTTATACAATAGCCCAGCAGTTCTATCTTGTCAAGGCATACAGTCTTTTCAAAACCCTTTAGTTAAAGTGTCAAATCAAACAACTATACCGCAGGCAGAATTGATAAGAAAAATCATAAAAGTTTACTTAAAATAAAAGCAATACAGAAAATTCTACAGTTTGGAAGAACTTTGAAATGCAGACAATAACAAAAGTAAAACTGGATGGTTTACAGAAAACACTAGATGCTGTATTCTAAACTATACCATACCTTGTTTTGATGTTAGAGTTCAGACAAGATTTCAAATGTCCTTGTAAAGATGAGTCCTTTAATAACAGTCGTGTAGCAAGTGTGCATTCCAAGTCAAGTCTCTGAAATGTTCTTTGAAAAAAAAGTCTTCCAGGTGCTTCCTGTGTAAAGTCTTGGTTTCCAAAATTCTGACTTAAAAATCAGAATTTCCTGTTCAGTGTGGGACAAGTCAAACTTTCCACACACTCAGATCTGGTTTTAGAGATTTTTCTAGCCCTACACATATACTTTTTGTCTTCAAGTATATGCCAGCTGGACAGACTATCTGCCTTCCAACTAAGCTGGTTTTCAACTGCTCTGCATTTAAAGTGTGTGTCTGATAATATACTTGAGGGTCCTTTTAGGACACACCCATCTTATTTTTTCTCTGGGGTGGGGGCTAATGATTCCAAGACAATACAGATATTAGGGTGCAACAGTCCTGTAGGTATCACTGTGGTTCCATGTCAGGTTTCATGTCAACCCCAGTGACATCTTGTCTGTGCATTTGGCTTGACCCCCGATCCCTAGGTCACTACATTACCTTCCCCTGTTATGGAAAGCCACAGTGGGATATTTTATGCCTTCCTAGGCTATATACCTGTCTCCCTTATCTTGAGATATAACAGGTCCACACTAGTCTTTATAGAAATAAGTTATTTTATAGTTACCTGTTAAAGGGACAATGTCTTAATTCTTAAGTACATTACAGCATATACAAAATGAACCCACATAAATGGATCTAGGCTTATCATGCGACATTCCTTCCTCCTAAAACAGAACATGGGGGAACACGCCCCTATTAGAGGCAGTTTTTCTTAGTTCTGTTATAGATCCAGTATGCAGGATAGGCTATCCACATTCCCATTTTTGGATCCAGGCCTATGTGAAATCTCCATGTCACAAGCCTGCAAGGCAATACTCTATCTCAGAAGTTTCCCATTTGGCCCAACTGTATTAACTGGTTGTTATCCATTTGGACTTTAAAATGCCTCCCATAAAAGTATGGTTCAAGTTTTTTTAATGCCCAACCTAAGGTGAGACATTCCTTCTCCACAGTTGAATAGGCTTGTTCCCGTGGAAGCAGCTTCTTGCTTAAGTAAACAATGGGGTGCTCACTCCCCTGATTGGATACTTGGCTGAGGACTGCCCCATTACCACATCTCAGGCATCCATCTGTACCACAAACGGCCTGTTGTGGTCTGGGCTAGCCAGCACTGGGGCCCCACACAGTGAGGTTTTCAGCTGTATGAAGGCCTGCTCACAGGCTGTGTCCCATTTTACCTTCCTAGGCTTATTCCTTGTCAGCAACCCAGATAAACAAGCAGCCAGGGAGCTGTAGTTGGGAACACATTTTCTATGATACCCTGTTTTCCCAAGAAAGCTCCTGACTTGTCTCTGAGTTTCAGGTATAGACCATGATGCAATAGCCTCTATCTTTGCTTGGTTTGGGTGAAGTTGACCTCACTCCACCACATGTCCCAAATAAGAGACCTCTGCCATGGCCATCTGACACTTTTCTGCCTTAATAGTCAGATCTGTGGCCTGTATTCAGCCCAACACCTCACTCAGGTGTATCAAGTGTTTCTCCCAGCTATTGCTGAAGATGCCAATATCATCCAGGTAGGCAACTGCAAAGTCCTCCATATCCTGTAAGACTTGATTTACTAGCCACTGGAATGTAGCAGGGGCATTCTTCATCCCAAAGGGCATGACCTTGAACTCGAACAAGCTGATTGGGGTGATGAATGCTGACCTTTCCCTAGCCCTGTCAGTCAGTTCCACCTAACAGTACCCCTTTGTCAGGTCTACTGTAGTCAAGTATGTCACCCCTCCCAGTTTGTCAAGCAGTTTGTCTGTGTATGACATTGGGTGGGCATCAGATTTCATGATGGCGTTAAGCCCACGATAATCTATGTAGAGCCATGTAGTCCCATTCAGTTTTGGTACAAGGACTACAAGTGAGATCCAGGGGCTGTGGAATTTCTGGATCACCCATAGATCCAGCATCTCCCCCACCTCCCTCCTAATGTTCTTGAGGACAGTCTCTGACACCCAGTAAGGTGTCCTACATGTGGGTGCTTGTGCCTCTGTGCCTACGTTATGCCCCGCTAGCGGTGTCCTTCCAGGTTATGCCATAAATAAAGGGGCAAAGTCTAGCAAAATGGTCCTCAATTCTTGAGCCTATCCAGGTGCCAGCTGGGGTAACAACATGATGGTCTCCACAGATGACACCTGCTTGCTCTTGGCTAAAAAATCAAGAAGAGAGTCTTCCCCACCTAGCACCTCTCTAGGACTGCAAATTGCATGTACCATGTCAGCCTTATTAAAATATTGCTTCAACATGTTCACATAATACATCCTGTGCATGTGTTTTTGGTCAGGTAACTCTACAATGTAATTAACATTGTTTACCTGCCAGACTACCTTGTATGGCCCTGCCCACTCAGCTTGCAGCTTGTTCTTTAGGACGGGATCAAAATTATTACCTCCTGTCCTGCCCCATACAACCGAGCTCTGGCTCCACGATCGTACCAGGTCTTTTGGTTTTGCTGGGCAGCTGCCAGGTTGCTCTGGGCCATGTCCATAAGTTCCTTCAGCGTCTCTCTGAATTTTAACACATACTCCACAATGAGAGTCCCTTGGGTGGCATGCTTACCTTACCAGTCCTCTCATACTAAATCTAAGGGCCCCCTCACCCTGCATCCATACAAGAGCTGGAAGGGTAAAAACCCGGTTGACTGTTGTGGCACTTCCCTGTAGGAAAACAGCAGGTCGGGCAGGTATTTCTTCCAGTCCTGCCCATGCTGTTCTGCAAATGGCATAAGCATAGCTTTTATGGTCCCATTAAATCACTCTATGAGACCATTGGCTTGTGGGTGATAAGGCGTTATGCACCTCTGCATGACACCACACTTCTCCCACAAGCATTTCATTAGGTCCGACATGAAATTACCCCCTCGATCAGAGATAACCTCCTGTGGAAACTCCACACAGGAGAAATTCCCAGCAAAGCATCTGCCACCTGGTCTGCCTTAGTGGAGGACAGTGCAACGGCTTCGGGATTACAGGTAGCATAAGCAACAACTGTCAATATATACCTCTTCCCCAAGGAACTTAGGGTATTCAAAGGACCCACAATATCCATTCCAACCTTCTGGAATGGCTCCTCTAAAAGTGGTAAGGGAATCAGGGCAGCCTTAGCTTTGTTTCCAGCCTTCCCTAGTTCCTGACACCGGTGACAGGATTTGCAGTATTCCTTCACCTGCTTGGTGATATTGGGCTAATAAAAATTGCGGGCTAAGTGCTACATAGTATGAGCAATGCCCAAATGTCTGGACATGGGAATATCATGAGCTACTTTGAGCAATAACCCAATATACTCCTGGGGAACAACAAGCTGCCTACCCATCACTTTTCCCCTCTGTCCTGATGTCCAGTGTGTGTATTCTATTTTCCCAACACACCCTATGCTTTCTGTCACCTCCCTGTGTACCAGCAGACTCTGCACAGGCCTGCAGTTTCTGTAAGCTAGGGTCTGTCCATTCTGCTGCTGCTAAGTCTTCCAACTTACCCAGAGCATGGGGCATACCCCCATCTGTTCCCAGGTTGAGGTCCTTAGCTGTGGCAATAGGAGACTCAGTATCACAGCCTTCCCCCTCCCTTGGACTATGTGTCATTCCTCCATCCTGAGAGCAACCTTCAGTAGCAGTTGGATTAACTGCCACTAGGGGAAGTTCCATCCCTCTGTTATTACCCTCTTTTACAAGAGCTACAGATTGGCTGGCCTGTCTCACAACCTCTCCTGTCTGAATTTCTGTGGGGGTCCTGAGGATCACAGGAGCTTCTGTTCTTCTGACTCCTGGTCACAGCACAAACCACTCCATGTGGAACATCATTCCCCATAATGACATCCATAAGTTTTCCAGTTACAGTGATCTTCCTTACCCCTTCACCTGCATCTCCCCAATCCAGGGGGTATCTCATGAGAAAGGTTGATTGCTATTGACAGCTTACCAAAAGGGTGACTCAGTAACAGTGCCTGTTCTCACAGCGAGTGGATGGGGGGGCAAATGCAGGTATGGCGACATTCTGTCACTATATGTATATACGTGCACGGGGGGAGCGAGCACGCCATACAACAGGCTAAAGGGGAGGGTTTGTGAGGGGTAGAGCGGTGGAGGGTTGCCGAGCTGGCAATGTGGGATAGTAGGTTCATGGCAGGCTATGGTTGGGAGGGTGCTGGGTTCGGTGCTAGGTGTGTCGGGATTTTTGCACCAACCGACAAATTGTTTTTTCACTTTTCATCCCCCCCGACATGCACCCCTGGAATTGAGAATCTTTAGTAGGGGGGAGGGCACGCCCTGGAGGGCGTGGTTCAGCACCATTTTGCCATGTGACGGGAGTGTACATCAGTGAAATGTATTTTCACTGATGTACATTCGCCCTAATGGTGATTGCTTTTCCACGATTGCCATTATCACAGAAACCTATCCAGGGTAATGCTGGCTAATGGGTAACTTTTCCTTTCCCCTGTGTAATCCAAACTGATTTGGTAGTATTTGTTCAGCCTCCACCAAATCCCCTTTCACCAGGTTATGGGATGCTCCTGTATCCCTTAGCCCCCTAGTCTGTGCCCCATTCACCGTGACTGGGTGAATGTGCCCCCTCATATTGTCAGGGAGAGCCTCAGCGATACAGTTGATTATTGTCTCCAATTGCACAAGCCCTTTTACCTTCTAGGCTTTCTTAGGACACTCCCTAAAGAGATGGCCTATCTGGTAACAATACCAGCATTCATCATGTTTCTTGTCCCCAACCTCCCTTTTGGACACCTGGGGATTTCCTTCTTTTTACAGAGGTACCATGGTTTTGGTTGCCCAAATGCCCACTCTTCCCATTCACCACTGCATTCCCCTTGGGAGCAGCCCTGCTTTGAGCATAGGGATCCTCCAGCTCTGCAGCCTCTTTGGCAGTCTTAGGATCTCAGTCCTCTAGCCAAAGCTTCAAGTCAGGTGAGCAAATCCAATAAAACTGTTCAAGCAATACCACCCCTTCAATAGCTTCAATGGAATCTGCTTTCACCCCCTCCCATAGCATTTTAAATATTGATGCTGTTTTGTGGCAACCTCTTCAAAGCTAATTTCTGGCCCCTTTTGGAGTTTCTGGAACTTTGCTCTGCATGCCTCAGGGTTCAGATCATATTTTTTTAATGAAGCAGTTTTTAACTTGTCAAAATCTTTACTTTCAACATTGTGTATCTGCTCAATGCTTCCCTCCCCTTGCCAATAAGTAGTGAAGACAGGTGAAAGCTCCAGGTCTTTTTGGGAAGATTGACCTGGATACAGACCTTTTTGAATGAATTTAAAAACATGTCCATATCCTACCCCCTCTTTAAACTCAGCAATTAATTGTGAATTTAGCTTGTACCCCAGTCCTGGAGTTTCATACCCAACGCCATCACTTCCCTGCTCAGGGGTTCTTGTCAATTGGAGAGTCAGCTGTTTAACTCATGTTCCTAACTGCAGTAGAAGGCAGTGGCTCACCACTTTCCTAGATGCAGAGCAGTTTTCAACGAAACCTGTACTCTAATTTGGTGCAAGAGCCCAGGCATGTCACTCTAGCTGCACCAATCCCATTTTCCTGGGATTGCAGGTTTATTTTAGACAAACTTTTTAGTCAGACAGGAATAGCAAGTGAGAGCTTTTCACAAACACTCTCCTCTCCTGCAAAAGAAATGACAGTGTCCAGTCCAGACCTGGGTCCTGAAGCTGCAGTCTGGACTGGGACCGAGGTGTAGGAGTGGTGCAGGGGAAGGAGGCAGCAACGCTCCAGAGAGAGAGTCGAAGGCAAGGACCCTTTTAGAAGGGGGTTACATCTTCCCTTCACTGAAATCCTTGCCTTCCTTTTCAAGGCCTGAAATCCATGAAGGCCCTTGTTAGTCAACCGATGCCCACGTTTCATTGCCAAGTGGCCATTATATAAGTTAAAACAGATGAAATAGCTGCCACACATTGCATGTAATGGAGCGCACCCCTGCGCTCTCACTGGCATCTCGTCATCACGCTAGTGAGCGTGAGGGTGAAGCGTGGATGACAGACAAAATCTGGAAGTCTTTGGGACCCAGCTTATGCAATTTTATGAGCAATGTAGCTTTATAATTACTTAAAACTTCAAGGACATCTTAACTTTATATGTATCCTCTGGCAGCAAGGCACTGAAAGGTATGGTGCAGGGGCTTATATCTGTGGATTGCTTTAAGATTAGTTTTGAGATTAGTCTGTTTTACTGCTATAAGGCAGTCCAATGCTGGAAATAAAAGCAGGGAGGCAAGTCAAGCCTCTCCCTGCCAATTCTCCTCAGCTCCCTTCCTGGAGCATGGCTCAACCTGCTCACTCTTTCCACTCTATAAGCAACTGCCCTCTTTCTTTTAGCAGTTCTTGAACTAGTCCATTTTTTCTGGACTCCGGTTGGCTCGGGGAGCTGTCAATCACAGTTCTGGTGCTTCTATTTGTCAGCTTAAGCACCAACCTGTAAAACTACAACAACTACAGCTTTCTATCATGAAGCACCTGAAATAAGGACCCCTCAAGGTCCCCTATGTCCCAATTGGTCCGAATTCCTGGAAGTCCTGGAACAAACATGGTGGTTCCCATTCTGATGCATAATCTGCAAGAAGGCAGATTAGAACGAGCACTCTGATTTAAATATTACAACAAATTAGAAGTAAATATTCACAGTATTAGTTAGAGCGCCCTCTGCTTTGTTATTGACTGCAGAATGGGGCAAATCAGGACGGAGCCTGGCCAGTCGCGAGCTCTGAAGCACTCGGACCCAGCCCAAACCATTTACTGCATACACACTGGCTATGACTTAAAGGGACAAGCATGGAGGCACATCATGTAACTCTATTTATTTATTGAGATCTTGGATTAACACCTTTGAGCAGAAAGCTCTTTCATAAGTTCCACATCAAGTATAACACAAGCAAGAATACAGATATGCTCCACAGATACAGCAAGAAACAATTGAAAACTGTCTCCAGGCCTAAATTATAATAATAGTTGCACAATCTAAGCACATACAGGGCGGAGAGTCAAAACAAAGGCTAACATTTCGCTAGGTAATGGTAACATAACGTGAATATGCTTGTTTAAAAAGGAGAATGGTACAGCTAACAACATAGGCAGATATTTGGATTGTGAGTCAAAGAAAGAAGGAAGGTCTCATACCAGTAGAGATGGACAGAGGAAGGAGGAGAAAAGTGCAGAGAGGAAGAAGACAAGGAGAGGTGGGGGTAGAATGTGGCTAGATAGGAGGGAAAGGGAAGAATAGCTATGTAGTCAAAGTGGAATAACGGGGAGGAGAATAGGGGAAGGAGGGGTGGAGGGGAGAAGAGAGGAAGAGGTGGTGTAGGTAGTGGTGTGCTGATGAAGATGTATTAAGGTGGTAGGGAGGAAAGAGGTATAAAATTATGGAGGGGCAAAAAAGGGAAGAGGAGGTGGAGGAAGGTAGGAGGGAAAACAAAATAATATAGGCAGGGTAGAAAGCCCATGAAAGGGTTAACTTGACTGGGGGGGCCCAAGAAATGGACATGAAGCGTAACATTTTACTAATCAATAGAGATCACAGAGATTGCAAATGATAGAAGCAAGGTAAAAGCAAATTAGCGGTAGCAGTCATGGGCTGCCAGTAAGATTAGATGCTGACTGAGTTTTTTCTTAAAGGAGTAAAGTAGCATTGATTGGTTATGTCAGGAGGCAGGGAGTTATACCACTGCAGAGCGCTGTATGCAAATGCATGTTGTCCAAAGGTGGTGCAGCACCATGGGATTCTGAAAGCCTGTTTGCCAGAGCTTCTGGTACTGCGTGGGTTATATGCAGGGGAAAGAAGGGCCATTACACCAGGGGTAGCAGTCCAAGGGTGACTTTTTTTGCAAGCAGGCATGATTGGTATTTGAGACTACTGTCAAATTGTAACCAGCTAACCTGGGCATGAAGATCGCAGGTGTGTGTCTAGTGTGCCGCATCAATATGAAGGTGGCATGCTTTATTTAAGGCTGTTTTGATACATCAGAGGGCAGTGTCTGAAGCCAAACTGTAAATGACAATACCATAGTCCACAAGAGAGACCACAGAACTGTGGATGGCCATGTTCAGTGGTTCTGAAGTGAGATTATGTTTGTTCCTGTATAGAACTCCTAAACACTGGTTAATAGCTTTGGCTGTTCAGTCAATGTGCTGGGTGAAAGACAGGGTGGAGATAATAGTTATACCCAGGTACTTGAAATGGTGAATCAGTTCAAGAGGGGAGCCAGTGTCATCAATAATGGTAAGCGGGAAGGTTTTGTGTCTGCTTTGGGAGCTCGAAAACAACATTGTCTTAGTCTAGTTATAATTAAGGATGAGCTTATTATCCCAAAACCACTTCTCTGCAGATGTAAAGGATTGCTGAAATTGGTCCTGGAGAAGGTGAGGGTCTGGTGCTTCCATTTGTCAGTTTAGGCACCTTATTATCCCGAAACCACTTCTCTGCAGTATGTACAGGGCAAAGGCAGCAGGGTGACAAACTCTTACAGATTAACAGGATTCACCAAATCACCATGGATTTACTATCCCTGCAGGACATCTTCCCGGCAGTGGGCATTGCTGGAGCCCTGGGAGACACTTAAGGTAAGCCCCGAATTGGGGAGGGGGGACTACACTGGCTTCAGTGCGGCTGTGTGTACAGGGTAAGGGCAGCAGAGTGGCAAAACAAATCTTTGACTGTGATGTCCAGAGGAGAGAGAGAGACTGCAGGGTGGCTCACGATAAATATAACAGTTCCAGATATCACAAATAAAACTTTTTTCTGGCTTCAGTGCAGCTGTGTGTACAGGGTAAGGCAGTAGCATTGCAGAATAAATCTTTGACTGTGACGTCCGGGGAGGGAGGGAGGGAGAGGGAGAGAGAGAGAGAGAGAGAGAGACAGAAAGAGAGCAGGATGGTCCACAATAAATCTAACAGTCCCAGAAATCCCAAATACATTTTTTTTTCCTGGCTTCAGTGCAGCTGTGTGTACAGGGCAAGGGCAGCAGGGTGGCAAAATAAATCTTTAACTGTGACGTCCAGAGGGGGGAGACAGAGACTGCAGGATGGCCCACGATAAATGTAACAGTCCCAGAAATACCAAATAACATTTTTTTTCCTGGCTTCAGTGCAACTGTGTGTTCAAAGCAAGGGCAGCACGGTGGCAAAATAAATCTTTGATTGTGACATCCAGAGGAGAGAGAGAGAGAGAGAGAGACTGCAGGGTGGCCCACCATAAATATAACAGTTCCAGAATTCCCCAAAATTTTTTTTTTCCTGGCTTCAGTGCAGCTGTGTGTACAGGGCAAGGGCAGCAGGGTGGCAAAATAAATCTTTGACTGTGACGTCCAGAGGGGAGCGAGAGACTGCAGGGTGGCCCACACACATAGAAACATAGAAACATAGACTTTGATGGCAGATAAGGACCACTTGGCCCACCTAGTCTGCCTATTTCCCTACCTACTGGAAAAGTTGCAGATTCTAGTTAACCAACACCCTATTTCTTCTTACCCCCCACAAGAATTGCCTTATGTCTGTCCCATGCATTCTTGAATTCTCCCACAGTTTTAGATACCACAACCTCCTCAGGAAGGCCATTCCATTCATCCACCACCCTCTCTGTGAAAAAATACATCCTCACATTGCCCCTGAGCCGTCCCCCCTCTATCTTCAAATTGTGCCCCCTCGTTCCTGCACATCTCTTTTTCTGAAAGATGCTACCCTCTTGGACTTTGCTGATTCCACTGAGGTACTTAAAAGTTTCGATCATGTCCCCCGTCTCCCTCCTTTCCTCAAGGGTATACATATTAAGCTCCATTAGTCTCTCCTCATATGGCTTCTCTTGCAGACCCTGCACCATTATGCCCTCCTCCACAATAAACGTAACAATCCCAGAAATCCCAAATATTTTTTTTTTCCTGGCTTCAGTGCAGCTGTGTGTACAGGGCAAGGGCAGCAGGGTGGCAAAATAAATCTTTGACTTGAGCCATACAATCACAAATCACGATTACTTTTCATTATTTCATGTATTTAAAAAAATACTGTTCAGACGAACAACATGCAAGTTGATGCACCTGCCCTGTGCTTCTGGCTGTGGTGGCCCAGGAGATAATCTGACTTTGTGACTTGCAGCAGGCTGTTTACAGTACAACACAAGTAAAGTACAAGCATTACACACAATTGTCATCATCATCATCATCATTCATTCCCCATTATTCCTTATTATCATTAGTTTTATAGTATATTACGTTACAATAAGTATAAGCATGAACCAACCCTCAGTGTGGGACTATGCTGCGTGCGGCTAATGCACCAGATGTCTCTGCATCTCCAATTCAAATTCTGAGGCACGTTTAACAGTTGCTGAATTTGGTCACTTAACAGTAACTGTATTGCAGGAGCCAGTCCAGTAATCTTGGAAGGAAGTGGTGGTGGACTGCTGTGCTGTCGGTGTGCTGTGTACAGTCACGAGTCATGACTGTAAATTTGTCCCTGGCCTGTGGGTGGGAGTCATCAGCAGAACATCACGTTTGAGAGATCTTTTGTTACAAAATGGATCAAAGTGTTGATGAGGCACATTCTATTTCGCAGATAGGCAGTGGCACTGCAAAAGACAGCAATTAGTCTGAAAAGGGAACACAAAATCAAACCCCAAAAAGTGATTGTTTCATGTCTAAGGTTTCATCTTCCGAGCAAATGCTTGAATCCAAAAGAGATGAATGTCTCAGATCATCATCAGTCCCAAGTCAAAAAAACAAGCTATGCAGTTAAAAAAACTAAAGGCGTGGTGGGTACCACCCGCAGAGGCACCCAACGTATGGAAAAATTGCATACTATGCTACTGCCAGTCCCTCATCCGATTCTTCTGAGGTTGAATCCGATGAGGGTAATACTAATAATAAAGATGAAGAGAATGACCAGGCAGCACGAGGTTTACTGGAGGGGATGGAAATTGCAGATGGGGAAGAAACAGGCAGAAATGTCTTGGTTGTAGAGGGGGGCACTAGGAATAAACCACAAGAGGAACAGGGCCCAAGAAAAATCTGAGGTGGAGGGACCCTGAAAAGGTGACCAAGGTGTTGTGCCTTCCTGAGAAAAAATTAAAAATATATAATCTTTTGTTTGGCCATACTTCTCCATTAGTGCTTCCATTGAGTGGATAGCAACGTGCGCTATTTGTAAATGGCCAATCAGCAGGGCTTAAAATAAAGGTTCTTTGGGAACTTCAGCACTGAAAAGGCACCTAAACAGATGTCATAACATTACTGAGAAGTTTAGTTGTGTGTCTCGAAGAGAAAGTGACAGAGATATCTCACTACATTTCGGGGTAACGCCCATAGATGAAAGCAGTGGCAGCCCCCGCAGCACTACTGAAACACCTCCACCACCACTTCCTGCCATTCGAAGGACTCCTCCAACTGTTACTGAAAGTGACCATGTGTTAAAAAGCCCTCCTCCTTCAAGGAGACAGCTTATCATTTCAGAAACATGTGAACGTAAAGCCAAATATGCCTTGACTCACCCTGTTGCTGTTACAAAAACCAAAAAAAATTCAGAAATGACAGCTGTTGATTTGCTACCATATAATGTGGTTGAAAATATAGGATTCAGGTGGCTGCTTGAGTACCTCAAACCTTGATACAGTATACCATCACAGAAATACATCTCGATAACAGGGATTCCAGATCTTTACCATGTCATATATAAAAAATTAAGATGCGTCTTGTGCAGTGCTGTTAGGACGGGGTTCCATGTCATAACAGCGATCGCAAAACAGCGATCACTATTATGGTGACTGTATATCACCAAAAAGCAAATCAGCGATATACACTTCCAGGTGACCCGACATCCGGAACATTACAAAGTGTTTTTGCTGGGGGGGGTTGTGCTCCCCCCACACCCTCCTGAACTTAGATTCTCAAATCCAGGGGGGGTGCATGTTGGGAAGGGGGCACAATCCAGATTTTGAAAAAAACTTAAGTCCCACAGCTGCAGGCAGCAGCAAAATTTCCACGCTCCTGGCCCCAAGCCCCGAACCCAGTACATGCTGTGCCAGAGCTAGCCACCCACACTACCACACCACATGACTTGCTTGATGGCAGCAGACACACCAGTCCCCTAAAACCCTTCCCTGTCCCTCCCCTTCCCCCTCGCTATTCCCCCCTTTTGGTCGCCTTTCCAGTAGGGCGGCAACCCTTGCAGGGTAGCCCAGAATGATAGCACTGTAAATTAGTCACTATTTTTGTAATCACTTATTTTCGGTCACTGTCATCACTGCCTTGGGAGGTGCATCGCACAACAAATATCTGGACAAGCTGTCAGCCTGAACCCTTCATGTCTGCCACAGCACATTGGGCATGTTTTATTAATTCACGTGGGACTGGGGACAGTGAAGCATCGAAGTTTCCTGTTCTAAGAATGTTTTTTTTTCCATTTGAACATACCTCATACAACATCAGTGCAGAGCTCCAAAAACCAATACAGCAATGGCTCACTTCACAAGGACTGTCAGTTGGCTTTATAGTTTCAGATAATGTGTCCAACATAAAGAAGGCTTCGAAGGAGGGAGGCTTTGTGCACATCCGCTGCTTTGCGCATTGCTTAAATTTAATAGTTCATGGTTTTCTTGATGATGACAGGGAGATTAAGGCTTTCATTAGCACTGTTAAAAGAATATACACTCATTTCAGTCATTCAAGCAAATCCCATCACTTGTTTGAAAAAATACAGCAGGAGCACAGTTTACCTTTGCACAGACTGATCCAAGCCTTTCTACTTTATGGAATTCAACCTTTTATATGCTCCAAAGGCTGATGTAACAAAAGAAAACTGTCAGGCAGAACACCTTAGAAAATAAAATTGGTGATGCAAACGTCTATATTATTCCACCACAGTGGGCCATGCTGGAGTTTCTAATTTTCCTGCTCCAGTCATTTGAGGAAATCACCAGGGAGGTTAGTGCAAACTCAGCAACTCTCAGCCAGGTGATACCCCTAATAAAAATTGTAAAATTCAGATTGAATCCATTTAGGGAAAAGTTAGAGAAGCAAGACAGTTCCATGATCACACAGGCTGCTCGAGGTGCTGCTGACACATGCAGGATACTCTCCAGAATACAACAAGATCTAAAGAGATGTATGATCAAAAAAGTTGAAGAAGATGACAAACTATGTAAAATGCTTCATTCTGAGTACTACATTAAAGCAACAATCTTGGATCTATGATACAAATCAAAGCAACTATTGAGTGATGATGATGACACTTGTTTCGAGATAAACAAACAAGAAATAATTGACGAGGTGCGTGCTATCATGGAATAGAGTACAACAGCAGTAACACATTTAGAATCTTCTTCATGACACAGCACAGCATCAGGTGTCCCATTCCCTAATTTGCAGCATTTTCTCCCTCTTCCTCCTCAGCCAGTGCAGCTGAATCTTCTTCTTCACCACCAGCCAAGCATAGCACTGTCCCATGATCACTTGGTTCAGTTCCATGTCTCAGGAGGCACTTTAAAGATGTAATTGTAACATCTTCTTCACCTGCCTCTTGTAATGCAGCCTCAGCACAGACCATTGTCGAAATGTACCAGGCAGAGCCCTATATCAGTTGGAATGCTGATCCTTTGCAATACTGAAAATCCCAAAAAAATATGTGGCCTGCTTTAGTAAACATTGCAATGAAGTACACAAATTGCCCTCCGACTAGCGTCTGTTCACAACGATTGTTTAGTTCAGCTGGTAACGTCATTACTGACACATGATCCTGTTTGACATCAGAAAATGTTGAGCGCCTCACATTTCTCAAAGTCAACGTTCCTCACTTCGATTTCAAATATGATACCTGAATAAAACATACATTGAGTGCTCTGAACAGGCCCTCTCCACAAAACCCCTTCAATAATTCGTGCCTGTGGTGAACATCTTTTGCGAATGGGGTTACAACATGAGATAGTAATTAATTGCAACAAATCAGGTCAGGACGGACTAGGTCAAGCCACTATTACCTGAATGATTGCATGATCAGCACAGAATATTAAAAAAATAACATCCGTGGATGAGTCAGAGTCCGAAACAAATACAGCAAGCAACTGCATTTCATGTCACAAACTTACTTGGTGGTATCTGGTACCACTATCAGATCTGGAAGGTAGGATACTGCTGTCTACTACTACTATGAGTTTTTGTCCTCATGAGTCACGACTACTACTTATCACTTTTTGTCCTTACTCCAGTTCTTGCTACTACTGCTTGTCACTTCTCAACAACTGAGCCTGACTGTACTGTTTTAATTTTTGTACAGTACATGGCTTAGCAGCTGCCTGTAACCCAGAAACTGAATACTCTTTGTATATTTCTCACATTCCTCCATATTTGGCTGTGAATTGTCAAGTATTGTGCTGCTGTCCCCAAAGAGAGTGTGATATTTGGACCTGCTACCTGGGTGTGCTAGCTAAAAAGGGTTCATAATTGACCCCAGGACCCAAGACTGGTAGTTTGCTCAGACCCAAAACAAACAGGAGGGTGTCCCTGTTTGTCCCCTGTTCATGAATTACACTTAAAGGTTAGGCACTGTGGTAGCAGAAGAACTGACCCCAGGAGTGGGTTGGTGACAGATTTGGTGTGCGGTGGTGTGATCTGAAAGATTTGTTTACATACTGTGCAATTATTTGGTGACACGAGCATCAACAGTCCAGTGTGTTGGATTAATGAACTGTAACACTTCATGCACAAACAAGGTAGAGATTTAAAAAAATATATATAATTTTTATTACAGTCTAAGTTCCCTACCTGTTTTATTTTTTTTGGGTGCCAAGCTTGTGTAACCATAGATTAGGGAAGAAGATGGCTTCCACCTACAGTGAATACACTGTGGAATACCTGAGGCAGTTGTGCCAGGAAAAAGGAGTCCGATGTGAGGGGCAAACCAAATGGCACCTTGTAGAGGCTCTTGTGGTAGCTGACGCACAAGTGACTTCCCAAGACCTCAAGCCACAGTCGGTGACTGAAAGGAACCAGACCTTGAGCATGGAGGGATCTGGGTCCATCGCAGTGTCCAGTCCCAGGGTGGGGGACAGTGGGACCAGTGGGAACCTAGGGCCACTGCAGTGGGGGAAGGTCACCACAATGCTGGAGCCAGAAGGGACCAGGCTACAGCTAGAGCTGAGAAGAATGGAGCTGTAATTCGAACAGAGGATGTTCCAGATGGAGCTGGAGAAGCAAGCAAAAGAAAACCAGCACCGAAAAGAGGCAGAGGAAAGAGAAATCCATTACCGGAGACAGGCCAAGGAAAGAGAGTGACAGCTTCAGAGAGTGGCCAAGGAGATACAGCATACAGCACCAGTGAGAATATGAATTGGAGAAACTAAAACTCCAAAGACCAGCGCCAGAGCAGATAAGTGGCATGGGTGAACCTGGAACTCCAGGACTGGGTAACAAGTTAAATTCTAAATTGATAGCTGAATTTAAAGAGGGGGAGAATATGGATGCATTTTTAAATTCATTTGAAAAGATATGCATTCAGGCAAAAATTTCCAGAGCCTCCAGCTATCCCCACTACTTATCGGGAAAGCTTGTGACACATTGGGTCAAATGGACAATCAGGACAGTAATGATTATGACAAACATAAAGCTGCATTGTTTAAAAAGTATGCATTGACAGCTTAAATGTACAGAGTTAAGTTCCAGAAGCTCAGGAGAAGCTCTGACATGAGCTACAAGGAACTAGCCATCAAGCAATTTCAGTTTTTGAAACATTGGTAGGAGGGGGTCAAAGCAGACTCTATTGAGAAAACTGAGGATGTGGTACTTTTGGAGCAATTCTTTTGGGCTTGCCCAGCAGAGCTGAAAACCTGGCTGGAGGACCAAGATCCAAAAACAGTGCAGGAGGCTGCGGAGCTCTCAGACTGCTATGCCAGGAGCAGACCTGCTCTGAAAGGGCGTGGGGTGGGTGTGGCAGTGCAGAAAGGGAAAAATGCACCTTATGGGCAGCTAAAACCCTCACTACCTTCCCAGAAAGTGGGAAGCTCCAGGTTACAGAGAAAGGAATTGCCTGATAAAAGAAATGACAAAAGTTGGTTTTGCAAACAACCTGGACATCTTGCAAGGCAGTGTCCTACAAAGGCACAGAGTTCACAAAGTGGTGCTCAAACAGAGATGGGTGCACTGTGTATCCCTGAAAGCGTACATATAAACATGAGGGAGCACATACACCTGGTTGCTGTAAATAGGGTGCAAACCCATGGGTTGAGGGACATGGGGGCATCGCTTACTTTAGTAAAAGGGAATCTGGTTGAGCCTGAACAGCTTATACCTAATCAGTTTGTTACAGTATGGGAATTCACTGGGGAGGAGAAAACCCTGCCACTTGCTAGTGTTCTCCCGGACTGGGGTGAAACAGGAGAAACTGTGCAAAAAGTTGCAGTGGCAGAAAATCTTGCCCTGGATGTGATCATAGGGAACAATCTCCAAAAGGGGGTGGTGTGTGTGGTTACCCAGAGCCACATGGCAGATGCCAGTTGTGGTTCCCCAGACCCCATAGAAGACCCTGTGGAAAACACTGGTAGGCTGGTTCCCAAACCTGTGTCTCCTGACATGGAGAGTAGTTAAAGGTAGGTAGAAATTCCCCCAGCAGCAGTTAACAAAACAGCTACAAAAGGTTACGCTGAGGAAGGAGAAGTAACCAGTGGTCAGAGGGCTAGGGATGGCAGTGATTCTGAATGCCCTGATGCTAGGGCCAGGGACCCTAGTTTAGAAACTGAAGGGGATTTGTCCCATGCCTTGGGAATGTGTAAAAAGTTTTCAGCTGCTCAGAATAATGACCCTAGTTTAGAAAGGCTGAGGGCTTTTGCAGAATCTGATGGGACACAGGGAAGTGATAGGAGACAAAGTGTATTGGGACAGTGGACTGCTGTATATGCAGACCATAAGGACAGAAGGGGGGGTGATAGGCAGGCAGGCAGCTTGTCATTCCCCAGGCAGTTGCTCAAGATTACTTATGATATTCCATGTCTGGATGTCTAGACATCAGGGAATTGCGTGCACTACACAACAAATGGCCCAAAATTTCTATTGGCCCAGCTTCACCCAGCAGGTGAAGGAATATTGTAGGTCTTGTCACCGGTGCCAAGAAATAGGGAAGGTGGGTAGTAAAACTCAAGCCATCCTAATTCCCTTGCCTATACTGGAGAAGCCATTCCAGGGGGTAGGAATGGATATTGTGGGTCCTTTTAATACATACCCCCAGCTCCTCCGGGAAGAGGTTTATCCTAACAGTAGTGGATTATGCCACCTGGTACCCAGAGGCAGTCTCTCTATCTTCACAGAGGACAGACAAAGTGGCAGATACCTTGCTAGGGATTTTCTCCCATGTTGAGTTCCTGCAGGAGGTTATTACCGATCAAGGGTATTCCTTCATGTTGGACCTGAGAAAGTGTTCATGGGAGAAGTGTGGGGTAGTGGAGAGATGCATGACACTTTATCACCCACAAGCCAATGGGCTTGTGGAAAGGTTTAATTGTACCCTAACATAATGCTCCAAGTGTTTGCTGAACAGCATGGGATGGACTGGGATAAATACCTTCCCCACCTGTTCTTTACATACAGGGAGGTGCCCCAAGAGTCACCAGAGTTTTCCCCCTTTGAGCTCTTATATGGATGCAGGGCACATGGGCCCCTAGACTTGATCTGGGAGGACTGGGAAGGTAAGCATGCCACCCAGGGAACTCCCATAGCGGATTATGTACTCAAGATTAGGGAAAAGCTGAAGGAATTTATGGGAACAGCCCAGAGCAACCTGGCAGCTGTCCAGCAGAAGCAAAAGGTATCGGATGACCGCAGATCCAGAGCTCATTCATACACTGTGGGTCAGGAGGTCATGGTTCTAATCCCATCCCAGAAAGATACGCTGCAGGCCAAGTGGTCAGGACCATACAAAGTAGTCAAACAGGTGAATGACATAAATTACATTGTGGAACTGCCTGACAGGAGACATGCCCAAAGGATCTACCATGTCAACATGATGAAGCCATAAGCAAATAGGGCTGACATGGTCTTTGCAGTGTGTGGTCCTGGGGAGGGGACAGATGAGGAAGACCCCTTTCTGGACTTGCTGGAGGAAAGCAAGTGGGAGTCCTCTGTGGAGACAAATCAAATTGTTGCCCCAGTTGACTCCAGAACAGATCCAGGAAGTAAACGAGGTTTTAGTAGACTTTGCCCCATTGTTTAATGCCAAGCCTGAACCAACCCCCTTACTGACGCATGACGTAGACATGGGGACGCAAGTGCCCATACAGTGGACAGCATACCAGGTGTCAGAGGCTGTCCAATAGGACATTAGAAGGGAGGTAGAAGAGATGCTGGATTTAGGGGTAATCCAAAAATCCCACAGCCCCTGAGCCTCACCCATTTTTTCTATTTATTTTTTATTTTATTTTATTTTAGTCTTTGGTAGCCGGGTAAGGCCCACTAGGCACAAGTGGCTGTTTTCAGGGGCAACGTGGGGCATTGGGTGGTTAAATGACTTGCTCAGAGTCACACAGTATGCAAGTGGAGGTTGTGAGAATCAAACCCAGGTCTGATCTACTGGATGTAACAAGTTCATTCACAGCTCATTACTCTAATCTCTGGGCTATACTGCCACCCATAGTCCTTGTTCCCAGGCTGGATGGCTCTTCTCATTTCTGTGTGGACTATTGTGGGTCAACACAGTCATGAAGTCTGATGACCACCCAGTGCCATGGATGGATGAACTACTGGACAAGTTGGGAGGGGCGACATACCTTACCACTATTGACCTGATGAAAGGGTATTGGCAGGTGGAGTTTACTGCCAGAGCTAGGGAGAGGTCAGCCTTCATCACTCTAATAGGGTTATTTCAGTTCAAGACAATACCTTTCTGAATGAAGAATTCCCCTGCCACCTTCCAAAGGTTGGTGAACCAGGTGTTACATGGTACTGAAGAGTATGTTGTGGCATACCTGGATGATATTGCCATCTTCAGTGCCAGCTGGAAGGAACACCTGTCCCACCTTAAGGAAGTGTTGGGCAGGATTCAGAGGGCTGGGCTCACGGTGAAAGCTGAAAAGTGTCAGGTGGCCATGGCTGAGGTGGCATACCTTGGGCATGTAGTAGGGTGGGGACAGCTCTGTCCTAATCAAGCCATGGTTGAGGCAACAGAGGTGTGGCCCAGACCTGAAACACAGAAGCAGATTCAGAGTTTTCTAGGGACTGCTGGGTATGATTGTAAGTTTGTACCAAACTACAGTGCCCTGGCAGCTCCCCTATATGGCCTGCTAAAGAAAAAAATGCCTAAAAGGATAAACTGGGAACCAGCCTGAATGAGCCTTTACACGGCTAAAGGATGCACTGTAGGCTGCTCCTGTGTTAGCCAGTCCAGACTACAGTAAACCATTTGTAGTCCAGACAGATACCTCAGATGTGGGTATTGGGGCAGTACTTAGCCAGACTTCTAACCAAGGGAAAGATCACCCAATAGTGCACCTCAGTAAGAAATTACTTCCCAGGGAACAGGTTTATTCTACAGTGGAGAAGGAGTGTCCGGCAGTGGTGTGGGCACTGAAGAAATTAAAGCCATACCTATATGGGCAGCACTTTGAGGTACAGATGGATCATAACCCCCTGGTTTGGCTGGGACAAATGGATAAGACAAATGGTCAGCTTCTAAAATATAGTATTGCATTACAGAAATACGATATGACCCTTACCCACAGGTCCGGATCGGCAAACACAAATGCAGACAGTCTATCATGCCAGTTAGAGCAGTGAACTGAATTTGAGAAACTCATCCCATACCTAGGAATAGATTCTCCCAAATTCAGTCTAGGAGGGAGGAGTGTCACAATAGCTGTCTAGCCTGTTGCTATTTGTATATAATTTTGTTATATAACTTTAAAAGAAACATGCATGCCTAACAAAACCTATGTGGAAATCATAAAAGTCATGTTCTCAGAGAGCTGATGCTTTGAAGTGAAAATATTGTTTTTTTTATGAGGTGGCAGGATCAATCAATCAATCAATCAAAATCTTTATTTATTGAGGCGAACATCATTGAGCATAGCTCATTTACAAGATGGACCTGAGTGGTCATAACAATATAAGGTTACAAATTTTACACAAAAACATGGTACTGAATAAACACAAATACAATGATTTATGAATGAGACAGATATACAAATATTTACATATATACAAGGCAAAATGACAATAAACCTAAATCATAATAAAAGGAAAGAAACAAACAGTATAGTAGGGATAAAGCTCGGGTAGTTGGACTTGGGTGGGCATTTTGTATGAAGTAGGTTGGAGAACAAGCTAGAAGAATGATAGAGAAATAGAGGTAGCATAAAAGGGGTGAGGAAGGAGGGTGTGAGAGGACTAGGCCTTATGGAAGCAGTTGCATGATTCTGGGAATAGACTAGTGTACAGTTTTTGAAGGATGTTAAAGGAATGAGGGTATCCAATTTCAAGGTCTTTTGAAGAGAATTCCAGATAAGTGCTAGGGAATAGCTGATTGCAGCCCTTCCATACGGGTGCAGGTGGATAGGAATCTTCAGCATGATGAGTTTCTTGATCCTTAGGGTGTAAGGCCTGGATGTGATCCGTTGAAACAGTCTGAGATGTAGGAAGGGAGTTTGTTTGTCAGAGCTTTGTAGATCCAGACAGCAGCATTTTTGTTTCTTCTATGTTGTAAGGATGTCCAACTGACTGCATTGTAGAGAGCCAATGATGGGTGCTGGAGGGAAGATCTGTAATGAATCTAATAGCTCTATGATACAAGGTGTCTAATTTATTTAAATGGGAGAGGAGCAGTGGCCATAGAGAAGTCAGCATAGTCAATGAGGATAGGAATGATGCCAGGATTAGCCTTTGTTTGGAATCTCTGGTCAGGTAGTGTTTGATCCTATAAAATAGGCCAAGTCTTTGTCTAAGCTTTTTCAGGAGCTCTTCAATGTGGCTAGTGTAGTCAAGTTTATTGTCAATCCAGACTCCAAGATATTTGAATTTGTCCACGTATTCCAGATTTTCGCCAAGGATGGTAGATAATTGTGGGAGGGTGAATGATGGGACAGTGGAAGAGCAGCTCTTGGTGTCAAAGAACATAGCTTTCGTTTTCTTGGCATTTAGTAGTAATTTCTTTTCTAATAAGTTGTGCTGTAGGAGGGAGAACTCAGACTGTAAAAGCTCACAGGCTTTTGATGGTGAGGATTACTGACATATAGTACGGTATCATCTGCAAAAGCGAATATTAGATTGTGAGAGATTGGAGTCAATATTGTTGATGTAAATGGCAAAGAGGATGGGGCCCAGGATGGAGCCTTGCGGTACACCTCTTAGGAGTGGTTTAGAGGTAGATAGGTCACCTTCATTTTTTACCAGTTGTAATCTTCCGGAGATATAGCATCTGAACCATTTAAGAGAGAGTGAGTCAAGGCCTATGGAGAAAAGACAGGAGGGAGAATGCTTCTTAGACAGTCTATGTCAAAAGTCTCACAATGTTGAAAGGTGGTTCTCAAACTATTTTGCTGAGAGATCAAAAGGGAATGCTGTCATAAACTATGATTTGATGAAGAATAGATTGTCTTGTTATATTTAAAATATTGTTGTCTTTGCAGATTTCAAAACAAGCAGTAAACTGGCACATTTGGTTATACATTGGTCATGTTACAAATTAATTACAGGGCCAAGAGTGACCTCATGTGCTGTGACATCTCAAGGAGGGTGGGAAAGAATTACCACTCTGACAATGCTGAAGCCTGACTGAAAGAACGAACACTTGTGTTCTGGACTTCTAATGAACACTTTGTTTATTGGATTCAAAAGAGGCACTTCTGCCAAAATAAGTAATTTCAGCACCACTATTTACCAACAGAAACTGGGGTAGGATTATTTATTCAGTACAAGGTGATTTGTTTATAATTGTCCATTTATTTTCTGACTGTGCCCTTAATGTATATATGTTCTGTGTTTTGTATTTTATTTACTATTATTAATTTTAGTAAACTTTGTTTTTCCTTAAAAATACTGCATGAGACATGCTCATTTGTGTGTGAATGGTGGAACAGTCTTAATATTCTAACACAGCTGTTAAATGCTTATTGTGTCACCTTATGCAGCCACACTAAGAAGGATCAGTGTAAAGATCCAGCAAGGTAAGAAGAATACCCGAGTCTCATTGAGTCAGAAGGGGGATTTTGTGAACCAGGTTGGTTGTGTGCCCACTGGATCAAGTATTGCGCTCCATTTCCCTGAAGAGAGTGTCATATTTGGACCTGTTACCTGGGTGTGCTAGCTAAAAAGGCTTCATAATTGACCCCAGGACCCGAGACTGGTAGTTTGCTCAGACCCAAAACAAACAGGAGGGTGTCCCTGTTTGTCCCCTGTTCATGAATCACACTTAAAGGTTAGGCACTGTGGTAGCAGAGGGACTGACCCCAGGAGAGGGTTGGTGACAGTGATCACTATGTCTTTTGTTTTTGATCTTTAAGGATTCAGCATGTTGATCAGATTCAGTAGAAGCAGTCATAGCACTAGAAAACATTACCACCTCTTAGATCGGGTAGTGTACCATATACCACAGTACACTGGAGCATGCAAAGCAGTTGCATCACATGCGTAGGGTGGGTGGGCTCTCTTAGTGCTGCTCATTTGATCATTCATATCCATTTCTTTGGCCTGTTCGACTCTGACTGGAACATCCATTAAAATAATACCCACATAGCACCATTAATAAAAAAAATCTTAGCCGTCTGGCAGTGCCTACAGTGCTTGGTGGTGCAATGATATAGGTATTTGCATCTGTCTATCTGTCTGTCTCTCTCGCTCTCTCTCTCTCTCTCCATCTCTCCCAGCACACTCATGTCATGATCCTGAGCAGGATATGCCACCATTATACTGTAGGCCAGCCATGAAGGGGCTAGTACTGACTGATTGCTTTTTTATTTCTCAATTTTACTTAAATTTTTATACAAATAATCCATTAAATTATTTCCTTTGGACTTCCGGTTCCGTCACAGCACATAGCAGCAGCTAGACGAATAGCTGTCTGTCTTGCCTGTTTTAAAACCTCCCAAAAAACCTGCTAGAAAAGTAAAAACTAAATAAAAATGTCCAGAGGAGGTTCACAAAGAGGGAGGTCTAAACTGATGCAGTCCAGACATGAAAGAGAAGGCAGAGATTCCCAGTCAAGTTCCCCGGTACGCATTTCGGGCCACCCTAGAAGCACTATGGCTGCCAAAAACTATGAGACTGATGATGAAGCGCAGCACCTATCCAGAAACTGATACGAATCCCTGATGAAGGAGCTAAAAGAAATGCAAGCAGAAAATAAAGCGGAATTTAAACAACTGAATCAGAAGCTTTCTATGGTGGAGGGTCGTGTTCAGGAAGCGGAGGACAGAATCTCAAATGCGGAGGATGGATTGCGACACCTAGGCTGCGCCGTGTTTGCCCTCTGCAATCATGCCATATATACTGAGCAGAAGTGCATAGACTTAGAAAGTCGATCCAGACGAGACAACCTACGCCTTTATGGTCTGAAGCAGGGGGCCGAGGAAGGGGACATGGTTGAATTTGTTACTGACCTACTGAAAGATGTCCTTTAGCAGCCATTAAGTTACAAACTGAAGATTGAACGTGCTCACAGGGCCTTACTCCCCAAACCCAAAGACCCGACCACTAGACCTAGATCAATAATTATTAAATTCCGAAGTTACCGCATTAAGGAAGACATACTCTGTTGTGCATGGGCTAAGAAAGAGGTCAAATGCCTTGACTCCCATCTGTTTTTCAAACAAGATTATCCACCGGTTATATAGAAGCAGCGTATGGAGTACATCCCACTTATTAAACTCTTGAGAAACAAACAACTCCAAATTCAAACTCCTTACCCAGCGAAATTGAGAGTATTTTGGAAGGAGGGTGCCAAATTGTATGATACTTCACAGAAAGCCAATGAAACTATACAAAAGCAGGGGATCAAGGTACCAACTGTTGCTAAGGCCCCCCAGCCCAAGAGAAAGGAGCCCACTGAGGACTGGCACATCGTTCCTCCAAGGAAAAATAGGGCTGTGAGTAACAATGCATTTCACATCAACCCTGCATGAATTCAGGAATTAATAAAGAAATTGCCCGGAGTCTCGGAATCGGACCTTGAGAATGCAGATGGGTGAGAGCTGTATCCATAAACTCCGCTTCTTTTAATGCTTGGGCTGTGGGCCGGGAACTGACCGCTTCGCCTCCCAAATACATATATCCTCGAAGTAAATATACCCCTTAATGCCCGGATTCTATGCTGACAATACCTGAGTTGCCTCTCTTAACCCCTTCCCGGTGTATGCAAAGGCTCTTCTCGAATGAGTAATTCATGCCGCTTTGTTTTCTTCTGACTGAGCCTACGACTGTGGTCTGGGACTGGATTGTTGATACTACATGGGCCTTTTTGATTTTATTACAGTGATGAACACACTCACCAGAAACTTGTATGGATCTATGGTTTGCCAAACCCAACCTAGCACCCCACAGAAGCTCAAACTGAAGTCACTCCTGTGAGGATTTTTTTTCCATTTCTTCTGAGTGCAATGGAGGCCAGAGTGGGAGAGATCCTGCTGTGAAGTGAGGAGACAGCCACCCTACAGCATGATTGGACTCGGAGAAGCCCAGAAGCTCCCAGTGCTTATGGACTTTTTTTTCTTTCTTTCCCTTTGACTATATGACGCAATAAATAATTAGTTACACTGTATATTAACAAAGGAAATAGTGTGCTGCGCCCAGAGAGATGTACTGTATATTATTTTATAAAAAGTTTGCCAATATGACGTACACTTGCTTTTCTGGGCTGTGTGCAATATTTAGAGCCTAATGCACCTGGGCAGGGGATGTGGTGCCTTACTAAATGTGGGGAGAATGACTTCTGGTTTCTCCCTCTTATTCGTTGGGTTTCTAGTTGGCCCCCTAGATATGAGTGTCCCCCTAATAGTAGTAGTAAATGAACTCCACAGGTGGGAGGGGGGAAGGGATTGTCTCTAGAATAAGGATGAATACGTACAAAATTACATCTCTCCCTGCAAGCATATGGATGCATATATGCATCAGGAAATCATCCTCCTTTGACGCATCCTATGTAGGGAACAATCAGAGGGAATGTCCTACTATATGTGGGACATAATCAATTAGCATGGGTGAGATGCACTTGGAGGAGGAGAGCCTAGTGGGAATGCTTTCCCCCTTTTCCTTCCACCTTGCGTTCCTCTGGGTGAAGGGGGGTACTGGGAGGGATGACGACTTCGGGGGGTGGGAGATGGGGAGGGAAGGAATTTAAGGTTAAATGGGCATTGGGGGGAGGAGGCTCTGTCTTTTTTCTTTATCAAACAATGGGTGGGGCAGTACAGCTCTGATGGCCGGTCTTGTGGTGATTACCATATTTCAGGAGCCCTTAAATGTAAGGGCCCAGGAAGAGTTCCCTTATGGTCTGAGTGGATCTGTAGCACTCTTCCCCCCACCAATATCATCTGTTAGGTGGGATAAGCGGTCTCTGCATAAGTCTGACCTCCTACCTTGGAAGTCAGTTAAAAATGTTTATGATAGTGCACTGTTTGCACAACTGGTTCTGGTTTACTGTTTTAATCAGCTATGTGGGATTATAATTTTTTTTTTATAGGGGTCAGCAGAACTAGTATTCGTGATCTTCCTTGCACAGTGAAAAAGGGTTCATGTTAAAGAGAGAATGTTGTTATAATTTAACCACAATGGGTTATACTACATGCTCATATAATGTTCATGGCCTATCAGGCCCGATTAAGCGTTCCAAGGTACTTTCTTACTTAAAGTGTTCAGGAACCGATATATCTTTTCTCCAGGAGACCCACTTGTCACATGAGGAGCATGAGAAGTTTAAGCGATTGGCGTTCCACCAGGTCTATTCTTCATCCTTTAAGGGCGGGCACAGAAGAGGCGCAGCTATATTAATACCATCTAGGGTGCCATTCGAGTGCCAAGATCAACTAGGTGACAAAGAAGGGTGGTATATATTGGTCAAAGGAAAATTAAATGGTAGACTTGTCACCTTTACCTCAGTATACTTCCCTCCAGCCACGGAGTTTAAGGCTTACCGGCCTTTTTTCCTCCTCATGTCACAATGAGTAGAAGGTATAATGGTATGTGGGGGTGACTTTAACTTAGATCTTTCAAGGGTTGGGGCGGATGGCAAGATGGTGGGGGAAAACAAGGGAACTATCAAAACTGCTCAGGGAACTGGGGTATATGGACACATGGAAATACCTAAATGGAACTGTTAAGTATGTCACCTTTTTTTTCACAAGCCCACTCTAGTTATACAACAATTGACTATATGCTGATATCCCAAGAGCACCTACAGTTAGCGGGTAAGACTTGGATGGGGGACTTTATTCTGTCTGATCATGCTCCATTTTTTTTTTTAGATTAGATTCAGATACTTTTAGGAAAAATACTATGTGGAGGCTTAACCTCTCACTGCTGCGTAGCAAAGACATCATCCATACTATGGAAGAGGTAATCAAACAGGATGAAAGAGAAAATGACCGCCCTGAGACTGATATCTCGATCTTATGGGATACTATCAAGGCGATTTGCAGGGGCAAATTTATCGAACTATCAGCTAGAAGTAAACAAGAAAGGGAACAAAAATGTAGTGCTCTGATTGCCCAAAGACAAAAATTAGAGCTTCAACAGATATCCCAGATCAACCCGAAGACTTCAAAAGAAATTAAAAAAATAAAACAAGAATTGAATGTCATATTAGATCTTAGAATTGAGCAGAAACTATTGTTTCTTAAGCAAAAGTACTAGGATGGAGGGCCACACTCTCTGAAATTGTTGGCTGGCCACCTCAGACAACAAAGGGCCAAAGCATTAATATCTACCGTAAGGCAATCCCATCAACATCCTCCTAGTCACACGGTGGAGAAAATCTCTGATACCTTTGTACAGTACCACATACAACTATATGCTGCCCCCCCCCGACCCAGGAGAAAGAGGAGCAAATAAAAACTTTTTTGTCTACCCTCTGATTGCCAAAACTACCTAAACAACTGGGATTGCCCCTATAACAGTTAAGGAAATTGAGGCTGAGATAGGGAGATTGAAAACATTAAAGTGTCCGGGGACGGACGGCCTCCCAGTAGAATTTTATAAATCCCTTAAAGTGGTAGTAACACCCCTCCTCTCTAGATTATTTGGCAATATCCCTCGCCTCGGGGGAAGAACCACCCCCATCCTGGGATCAAGCAATTATATCAGTCATCCCAAAGGCAGGCAAGGACCCAACTTTACCAAGTTCCTACCGTCCTATCTCGGTACTAAATACAGATTATAAAATATTTACTTCAGTGTTGTCTCAGAGGCTAAAACACCTGGTCTCCAGCCTAATTCATCAAGACCAGTGCGGATTTATCCCAGGTCGCCAGGCCTCAGATAATATCCGGCGTACCATCTACTTAATGGAACACGTACAAAATTTTAAGATATCAGTGATCCTTATAAGTTTAGATGCTGAAAAAGCATTTGACAGAGTGTCATGGCAATTTCTAAGGGGTATCCTCGCTGCCTTTGATTTACCCCAGAATTTTGTAGATCTTATCTTCAAATCTTATTCGAACCCCGAGGCGTACATCCGCTTTAACGGTCATATTTCTCACAGTTTCCCCTTATGTAGAGGGACCAGACAGGGATGCCCAATCTCCCCTCTCTTGTTCACCCTTTATATTGAGCCCTTGGCCCAATATATCAGACAGGCAGTAGTTTTACAGGGAATACACTTGGGGGGCAAAGAACATAAATTGGCCCTATTTGCCGATGCTGTATTGGTATATTTAACAAACCTCACTGAGACCCTCTCAATTCTTTTTCAAAAGCTTGAAAAGTTCTCAGCTCTATCTGACTATTCCCTGAATTGACCAAAACTGAAGCACTACCACTCAATTACCCAATACTTATGCCCATTCCTAAGCAGTTTCTATTCAAGTGGGACCTCCCGTCTATAAAATATCTGGGAATTCAAATACCAGCTGATCTCAACCAACTATTCTCAAGTAACTACACCCCCTGATTAATAACATAAAAAGAGATATTAAAAGGTGGAATATAATCCCATTTTTTATATGCTAGGAATCAGGCAATAAAACGCAATGTTTTGCCACGCCTGTTATACCTGTTCCAATCGGTTCCATGTATTATACCCAAACGTGACCTCAAGGCCTGACAACAAATATCCATTGCCTTTATATGGCAAGGTAGAAAACCTAGACTTAAACTTCAGGCACTACATCTACATAAATCATAGGGTGGAACTGCATTCCCTAACTTATATTCATATTGGAACTCAGCACAGATGAGATGTGCGTTGTTGTGGGGCAATGAGCTCTATGAAGCTCATTGGAAATAAATAGACCTAACTAGAGAGATAAGGCACCCTCTACCGGCTACGTTATTTTCAGAAACCCTATTGAGGCAAGCCCTACTAGATACACGAGGGAGCATATGTTCAGTTCTGCAGGGGTGGAGGAGAGGACACCCTTGGAAGCGTACTAAGGAGCATGCCTGGAAGCACAAATGGTTTATTAATAATCCGGACTTTCCTCCGGCTAGTGAATCCACCTAGTACACTACCCAAGCAAACAGAGGAATGTTTGTCCCCTGGCAGCTTATGAGGCAAGACACCACCATATCTTTCGAAGAAGCCAAGACCAAATTTAAATGGTGAGAGAGAGAGAGAGAATACGTTACTTTCAAATTAGAGATTGTGTAAACTCCAAGTATAGGCTAAGTCAGTCCCATTCTCAGATATTAGAAGACACGTCTCTATATTTACAAATTCTGAATACTAATGGGGGAGACCATGCAATACCTCATATATATAAATATCTGGTGTCCCTGCAGGAGCATGTCTTGGAACCCCTTAAACTTAAATGAGAACAGGACCTTCAAATTACAATACTACAATCCCAATGGGCAAAGATATGGCGGATGACTTGGTCCACTACCTCCTCCCTGAATTGGCGTGAATTCGTCTGGAAAGTCTGAACAAGATTTTTTTAACACCCCAGCTACTAGCTAAAAGAAATCCTAACCTTCCATCCAAGTGCTGGAGGGCTTGTGATACGGAAGGGGCAACCCATGCACATATATTTTTTAGTTGCCCTAAACTCCAGACCTTCTGGTCAACAGCTGCCCAACACATTTCCAACATATTAACTCTTGATGAACCTTTGACAGCATGGCACTTGGTCTTGGGTGTTCCACTGGAATCCCTTAAGCAAAAAGATATGAAGTACCTCTGGTCTATAATGCTGGCTGTGGCCTACAAAGCAATAACTAGGAGATGGCTACAAGAAACCCCCCCAACCATCTCTGAATGGAGGAATATAGTGGACCATATCAGGGCCTTTAAGAATATCTCACATAACTTATAAGGTAGGCCCACACTATACCTGAATCGCTGGTCTAGATGGGTTCTGAACGTCCTGGAAACATGACCTTGGACAGCTCCCGGCTGGGCGATTTAGAGCAGAAATCCCGATATCTACAACATTCTAACTAGGGTAAAGACCCCTCTATCTTACTGACCAGATTGTAAGAGAAAGATCACTTTCATCTTGATACCAATAGTAAAGCTGACCCAAAAGAATTTATACCCTACAGAGCTGACTTACCAAAAGTTTTTTCTTTTATATGTCATGTATGTTTTTTAATATTTTACTGTGGTTTCCTTCCTGTATCTAAACACTAGCACTGATTACCTGTCTTATTCCAGATCTAGTCTCGGGTTACATCAGTATCTACTGGTAGTAGTCATAAATTCTACCTAAACAATGAACAACTATGTCACCCCTGGCTATCATTGTACAAGGTATAATGTGCTTTAATCAAATAGTACATAGTAATATCGAGTAAGATATATAATTCTTCTCTTGTACTAAATGTAATGGTTACATTGAAGATTGTACACTTGTGAAATTGTACTGCTTTTAACCTGAACTGAATAAAAGATGAAGTATAAAAAAATTATTTCCTTTGGGCCTCTGTGTCAAATGTCAGTGACTTTAGCCACTTTTATGTATTTTTTGCATTTTTTCAAATATTGGTCAATAAATCAGAACTAATCAGAATAAATCAGAACTTCACCATGTTCCAGTTCTTATTTAATAAGGGTCAGAATTACACAGAGTTCTCCCAGCCCTAGCCCATGACAATGGGCCCAAATTCATTGAGAACAAAAGGTGCTGCTTTCAGATTCAGTGGTCTAGAATGACTCGCATTACTTCATCCAGGTGCAGAAAGGTGAAATTCCATGGGAAATGGTGCAGGCAGATATTCACATGATATTGGACAACTGTATGGTTCTTCATTCTCAGAGCTACTGTAGACCACATCAGACTGAAGTGTCAGAGGAGCAACAGGCAATTCATGTGAAGGCACATGGTTCCTCCTTGTCTGGGTCTCATTCCTGGTGACAGGTCTCCTTGGTGGTGAGGGAGGTACTGGGTTGACTGGTTCAGGCATAAGTTGAACAACTGACAAAAGAAAGTTTCTTTTTTTATTCTTTGGTAACAAGATAAGGAACACTGGCACATAAGGCACATGTGACTGTTTTCAGGGGTGATCTGGGAGCACTGGGGAGGTTATGTGACTGGCTCAGAATTGCATAGTATGCAAGCAGAGGTTGTAGGAATCAAACCCAGGTCTGCTAGATGTGCCAAGCTCATTTGCAGCTCATTACTCTAACCTCTAGGATATACTGCCATCTCTGAGAGGTATTGTTGCAAAGTTTTTGACGCAAAGGTTTCAGTGCAAAGTTTTGACCATGGCATTTCCTCTTTCCATTCTCAGAAGATAAACTGTCAGGTTTGGAAGCTATAGAGATCTGGTTTCCATCAGTCCTCAATCTTATCTTTGACTGGGATCCTCAAGTTCTGGATAAGTACTTGGTGCCACCCTGTTGGCCTCTTTCAGTTGAGCATGTAATCTCTTGGTGCAGTCCAGGTATGTCTCTGGCAAGGCACCATCAGCCAATATCCCGAAACATAAGTCTACTGAAAGACTGGCTTCCTGTCCGGACGTTAGGAAATAGGGTGAGAATCCTGTACAGAAATTTTTGTTACAGCTGTAGGCATGAACTAAGAAAGGTACCTGCTGGCTCCAGTATGGCTTTTTTGTAGGATCCAGTGTCCCCACCATATTAAGCAGTGTTCTACTGAATGTTTCTAGCTGAGAATCATCCTGTGGATGATAGGGAGTTGGGGCTTCTTGATGCCTATAGTGCTGTTAAGTTCTTTGATGAGACAACTCTTAAAGTCTCGCTCTTCATCACGGTAATGACAGCTGGGATGGCCATAATGGATAAAGTACTTTTTCAGCAAAATTTTAACCATGGTGGTTGCAGTCTGGTCTTTTGTAGGGAATGCCTGTGCATAGTAGGTGTTATGGTTGGTCACCACCAGAATGTTACTGATCCCTTTCCTGTCAGTTTCAAGGGAACGGAAGTTCATGCAGACCAGGTCCATTGGCCCAGTACTGGTGATGTTTACAAGTGGAGGTGCCCTGGGTAGAGTTTTACAAGTGATGCATGGGCTGCAGCATTTACAATGTCTCTCTACTTCAATAGCCATCCATGGCTAGCAGAACTGGTCTTGGATAAGTCCAAAAGTTTTATCACTCCCCAGGTGTCCTATGTCCTCGTGAAGGAATTGCAAAACCATGTGTCAATATTTGCTTGGAAAAAACAGTTGCTTTTTGGGGAAAGGCATTTGCATTTTTGTGATTCGAAACAGCAGTACAATCTTTAGTAAAAGTTTGTCCCACCCCCTCTTTGAGAAGCAGTACATCTGAAAGACTTGATTTTACATGAGTGGAAGCCAAGCCCTTCAATTTGGCTAGAATTATGTCCCACACCATAGATTGGGATCTATCTGCTGTGCATGTCTTATATCTGCAAGTCTGAGGTGAGGCAAAAAAGTGTTGTGCAATGTGGCAAAGTGGGCATACATCTCTAGTACAGCATCAGGATGCACTCCAAGCAAGTCTGCACCCTAGCAAGGCTGGTGGGAGCAGGCCAGTCATCAGGCACCATTAGCAGGCAGATGACTTTCACTTTATCTTCAGATACATAGACCCATGGCCCCTCCCTGGGTGGAGTAAGATGTGGTCATCTGGACAGGGCATCTGCATCACATTTGTTCACTCCCAGATGGTATTCCAAGTAGACGTTGTAAGCAGATACTACTTAGATCCATCTGTGCCCAGTGGCATCAAGCTTGGCAGTCATTAGCACACAGGTCAGTGGGTCATCGTTTGTCAATACAACGAACAAGACTCTGTAAAGATAGTCATGGATTGATCAGTCACTGCTCATTTCAGCACAAGGAACTCCAACTTATGGACTGGATAGTTTGTTTCAGATGCACTTAGAATGCAAATGGCATAGACAACCAGTTTTATCCCATTTTCATGCTCTTGGTAAAGTACAGCACCCAGTCCTTCCATGCTGGCATCAACGTGAAGGGTATATGGCTTGTTATAGTCAGTGTCTCTTTACACTGTTCATAAATGATCTGCATACACACTGCAGGAGCAGTAGCGTTATCCAGTATGCGGATGATGCGGTCATTTACAGAGCTTCCCCTACTTTACCTGAGTTGGAGACAGCCCTCCAAGAAGACATCCTTCAGATGGAGGACTGGCTCACTCTTAACAAAATGGTTTTAAACACCAACAAAACAAAGGTAATGCTCTTTGGTCCTAGATCCCTGGGATCTGAGAGGTCACATCTTCTACAACTCCAGTCCAGGGGGGGTGTAAAACTTGAGGTGGTCACCTCCACCAAATACCTTGGCCTTACCCTGGACCAAGGCCTCACACTAAAAAATCACGTAGACCAAATCACCAAAGCCATCCATGGAAACTTGGAATCCTTTATAGACTAAAGGACCAGAATTATCCTGAAGCTAGGTAGCATTGCCGCTAGCGTACTCCTCCCTAAGCTCACCTCCCCGATTCTCCAAGGCATGGCCATGACGGAGTTAGGGAGGCTGCAGACCTTGTACAACAAGATAGTCTGCTTTGCCACTATGTCACACCCGAGGACTCACCACTGCGAGGCCCAATCTAGGCTCAGGTGGCCGTCTTTGGAAGCTCGCCTCTCCTACCCAACCCTCTGCCTTACATTCAAGCTACTGGGTCCCACACCTCCCCCCAGCCTGAATGGTCTCGTTAGGGTGAAACCCAACCCACGGTGCCTGCGCTCATCAGGCCAAACTCTCCTCGTGGTTCCCAAGACTAGGACTAAAGCTGGGTCCAGGTCCTTTGCATACACCGCCCCTTCCACCTGGAACAACCTCCCCTTGGAGGTACGGGAGGCTGTGTCCGTCACCAGCTTCCGGACAAAGCTCAAGGGACACCTGCTCGACAGGAGCACATGTCTTTGTTACAGGACCTGACCACGTACAGCCATCCTGGTAGCTCATCAGACCCGACCTTGCATAGCCATCCTGGTAGCATAACGGACCTCCCCCTAAAGATGGGGTGCACTTTTGTCCCTCTTATCCCCCTTCCAATATGCCCACAAAGAAGCTAACCCCAGGTCTTTAGCTACTGCTTGCCTAACAGAGCACTCTCAACCTAATCACTAACTTGGGATATAAAACGGTCTCGTTATGTGTAACCTCTATGTCCTTACTGCCTGCATGTCTTACACTACCTGCCGCCTGTAAACCTATGTATTCTTACTGTTAAATACTTTACAATTCACATGACTGTACTGATCTGTTACCTGTAAGTTGTTGTCTCACCCGGGTCGCCCCTGAAAAAGGGACCTCCGGGGCCCAGTGGGCCTACCCGGTCATCAAAATTCAATAAATAAATAAAAAGCCAATACAGAGGCCCATCAGGTGTTGGATGGTCTCTTGAAAAGTGTTTTTACAGTCTGCAGGCCAGTTGTCCCCAAATGGTTCATTATTCCTGTAATATTTCGATGGTGGTTTCTGTTTGGTCCCTGAACCTTTGTTCTTTTGGGTTAGAGGATACCCCTGAGTCAAGTTGTTCAATGGCCTCACCACTGAGGAGCAGTCTTTCACAAATCTCCTGTAGCATCCACAAAACCCCAGGAAAGACTGAAACACTTTTAAATTATTGGGTCTCAGCCAGGTTATGAGGGCTTCCACTTTTGCTGGGTCACTGCTGATTCCTTGCTTCAGTACAATGTCCTCAACATATCTGACAGCAGTCTGACAGAACTAACACTTGTTCTGAAAGAGTTTTAGACCATGTTCTCTCAGCCAGTCCAGCACTTTTAACAATGGGGCTTCATGTTCTTCCAGTGTCCTCCTAAACACTATGAGATCACCCAGGTACACTAAGACCTCTAGGAAAATCATATCCCCTACCGCTTCTCCATTAAGCACTGGAAAGTTGCTGGGGTGCCAGATATCCCTTGCAGCATAAGCTCAAATTGATAAAAATCAAGAGGACACATAAAGGTGGTCTTCTCTGTCATGAACCCACTCCTGGGGACCGGGTCCACTAAGATCACATTGCCCTCCACTAAGTACAACCCATGATAGGGGGGCCAGGAATACCTTCCTTGCATCCTGTTAGAGTGCTCACTGAACAACAGACTACTTGCCATGAGGGCCATGGGGTTCCTCTATATCTGGATAAGGGTAAAATACAGTCTTGAGTCTATAGCCAGGTGAGAACCCTCTTTGGTTGTGCACTGGGGGAGGGCCCAGATGTTACAAGCTCTTTGAGGCTGTCCTCATAACCCTGATTGTGTCTTCTCCCACAGGTGGTACAGGAACCTGGTTCAAAACCCACAGGCCCCCTCTGGAGACCTTGTATGCTTTCCCTACTTTAGGCCCCCAGATTCCCTTCCAGGATCCTAATCTTTGGTAGCGTGTGGCACCTAGCACTAAACAGGCATGTCACAGATTAAATAAACCTTCCAAAAGTCTCACACACAACAACAAATCACACCCAGGCAGAAGTACTTTAAAAATAAAAGCAACAGATTTTACTAATTACTTAAATAATTACCATACAAAATATACAGACAAAATATTTTAGATATTTGGTTACAGGATAACTCCAAAAAAGTTGGAAAATATATACAAAAACAAACTGGTGAATTAACTGGATAATTTCTACCTTTTCTGTAGAGAATCAGAGTCCAGAAAATAAATTAGTTTTTGCAAAGTCTCTCTCTCTTCTCTCTGCTGTGTCTCAGAGTCCAAGCTTATTATAGTCAGTTGTCTTCAGTGTGTCTGGCAGTGTTCTGGTGTCAGGAAGCTTGGCTTCTGCACTGTGACTCTATTGGAGCCAGGTTATATAGGCCTTAACATTTGCAGGTCCAACTGTTCATCTCTAGGCCAGCAGGGGTATCTCTTGCTCTTTTCCAGAATTTTAAGTGAACCTACATTTTCAATATTTACATTTTCCACAGCTGCCTCCCTGGCTTTGCTTTTGATCTGCATTCCCTTCTTGATGTAATAAAATGGAAATGGACTATGACACTTGGTAGTGAATTTTAGCACCAGCTTCCTAGACTGGATGTCTCCAGAACCCTGTTCTCAAAGCATTTTTTGTTGAAATGTAAGGTGTTATGACAGAGGAGATAGCTCTCCTATCTCCTGTCATTATGGAATTTTCCCCGTTTAATCAGCTACCCAGAGATTTCAATCTTCTATTGAACTTTAACTCCTGTTTACCTGTAAACAAGACTTTGCCCCAAGCAAAGGCAAATGTCAGACATTTGAAATACACTTCATCCCTTCCCAAGTATCCTTGCAGTAACATGGGCATCTTCCTGACAAACATTAGGTCCTTGCCTTTTTGGCAGTTAAACAAAAAATTACAGATAAATATGACAGCGATACGTGACCAAATTGCCACATCCCTCCCTCCTTATTTTTTGGTAATGTGTTGCAGCCCATATGTATCGAATAACCTTTCTAATTAAAAGAGTAGGCGATGATACCATTCTGTAGTGCTCTTGGATACAGCTTTGCTTTGGGTTTGAGAAGGCTCAAGAGACAAGGCAGCAGTAGTAATACAGAGGTTGGGCTTTCAGTGGGACACATGGAGGAAGTAGTGCAGAGGTGCAGCTGAGTGAGGATCCAAAGTGGAGGGGGGAGACTCCGTGGCCAGCAGGTGTGAGTGGTTGTTAAACATTTGGCAGCACATCACTGAAACCAATGTTGGAAGCTGGAGATATCCAATTAGAGCCAAGCAACCAGATCAGGGATGGAAGAGCCAGAGGTGAAAAGCACAGCATCTCCTGCATACATGTAAATGCCATAGAGGTACAGACATTAGGGAGGTTGTTCAGGAAGATGGAAAAAAGGATCAGGCCAAGAACAGAGCCTTGGGGAGCACCTGAGCAGACAAGGTAATGGAGGAGATGGTGTCTTTGATGTGGACAATTTAAGACCTACCTTCACAGTCAAAGTAGAACCAGCTGCTTGAGTGGTCACAGAGCCCTGCCCTTTTATGCTTGTCCACGAGAAGGGGGTGCATGACTGTGTTTAGTCCTTGACCACACTGACAGACATTGCAGAGGTAATCAGTCTCTGGTACATTCCAGTAAGGATGGAGTCAGTGAACCGTAGAAGGGAGGTGGTGAAGTGAGACTTCCAGAAGCCTGACTAAAACAGGGTGAAGAAGGAGGAGAAGGCTAGAGCCTTAGTGGCAGGGAGCTACCAACTGCCCATCGCCATGCTGACTTTGGGTCTGGGACCCTTCCACCATCCTGCGGTCTCCCTATGGCCAGTCACAGCAGGATCATGCTTCGCACCCCACAGGTGCCTGAGCTCCCTTTTGCACACAGGCACTAGAACAGGAAATTACGATCCTTTTTGTTTTATACTTAATTAATGTGCATTGCCAGTACCCAATCCTTATAGTATCTAAGAGTAAAAGAGATAATCAAATCTAATAATGCAATCAATTTCACAGTGAAATACTTGCTCGGTGTAGTCCCTTGTACATTTGTATATAAATGTAAAGTCAAACTCCTAATCATTTTCCTCACCTTTCTTCCCATCCCTTGCCTCTCTCTCTCTCTCTCTCTCTCTCTCTCTCTCCCTCTCCCCTTTTTCCAAATCATTTTTCTTTCCTACCCCTTCCCTATATTCCCTTCTCCCTTTTTTCTTTCTTTCCTAACCTCTTCTCCCCCCAAAACAATTCCCTTATATTTTATCCTTTGCCTTCCTTTCAGTATGAGTGTTTTTAATTTCGACCAGACTTGTTCACAGGGTATCTAATAATGTATATTTTTCAGACTCAGTACTTGATGTAAGGAAATAAGGCAATCTCTACCATAAAATATTTATTGGAGTGCTTCAGTAACACTGAAATAAGGTGCAATGATCTTGTGATTGCATGTCCAATTTGTTGCCTGCTTTGTTGCCTGATTTGTTTTTAATTTAAACATGTTGCACCTGCCACTTTAAATGTATATACATAATGATCTTCAACCAGGGGCCACTACTCCTTGAAATAGCACTATATAGAATCAAATGTTGGAGGGCAGTGGGAGCACTGGCATGTCTTCATTTTCCGTACTTTGGATCACCTAAATAAATGACTTTTGTGCAAAAAATGAGTTTGGTTCAATACTTCATTGTGGTGAGTGCTCATGTAGTGAAGAATAGGCTTCCTTCAGCTGTCACCTAAATCTGTGCATCAGGGCTGTAGATCAGATGGATGATAATATATCTCTGAAGATAGATGACAACTGTAAAAGGAGATGAATCTTTTGAACAAACACCTCCCTTGCTCATTGTTATTGGTATCTTTAGCCTGTGGTTGGCCTGCGAATTAGGGTTAACATGATAGATTCTTAAAAAAAAGAGCTTCCTGACACTTGGCTGGTTCAAAACTTTATAACCAAAAACAACTTTTGCTAAGAAATAGTTTGTGTATCTAAATGCAAATTAGATCTAGACACAAATAGCATGTAATTTTTTTTTTTTTGCTTTCTGTTTATGCCCCTTCACCGCCACGTCTGGTCCTTCCCTCAGGGTCCCCCAATGCACCACACAGGCTGTGCCATGAGGACTGGAGGAACTCGCTCCATTAGGACCCAACTCCAGTATTCTCATCATCCCAGATGACCACCCAGGTGGGGCAGAGGGGTTCCCCTTTCCCCTCCGAACCTCAGAGGAGCATGCACCTGGAGCTGCACCCCTAGCTCCTCTCGGTCACTGGTGTGGGAGCCTATTGCCTGGCCCAGACGATTTTTTTTTCCTGTATTCTGGTCCCTGCTCCCTGTGGATGTCGGCTCTCAGGGAGGACCAGTGAGATGGAGGCACACAGAGACGTGCCTTTGCTCCAGTCCTCAGCCGATGTCTGTCCTTCCCTACCATTCTGCATCCTCTGCTGCACCACCACACGTGGTCACCCAGGTGGCGGTATGGCAGCAAGAACTGCAGCCCACCCCTCCCCTGAGAAAGAGAGCTACCCATCGGGTGCTCAATTCTTCTCCCCCGGCTGGCCCTCCAACGACCTGGGCTTGCTACTGAGCCCAGTTCGCGGGCGTCGCAAGCAGTAGCGCTACCGCTGCACTGGTGGGCCAGCTCCAAATAGCATATAAATTTAATATGTAAATGTAGCATATGTGAGTCCACCCCCTCCCAGATGTCTAGGGGTATGCTAGTGGTAACTGCCCATGGGAAGGGGGAGACCACAACAGTAGAAAACCTTCCAAGACAGCTTAAGTTTACCCAAGTCCATAACAGAAAAGGGAGATTTCTACAGACCCCCAAGGAGCTGGGTTGGAAGAGAAAACAGGGGCTAACAGCATCAACACTCCTTAAAGAATTAAACACTTTTTTGTACAAAAGAACAACGGGATCCCAATTTAATAATGCCCACTCCATGGAGCAGTTAGTAGTACAACAAAGGGAAGTAATGCATTACACCGGACTGTGGAGGTCACATAATTATTTGAGTCCCTTCACACAAACTCCATTCACAGAGCATGATCCAGGTGACCCCCAAATCTCGGGCAGCTCACTGCATCCTGAAATAAAGAAAATTCACAGTGCTGCAAGGTTGCTTCCCTCACAGTCCTAAAACATACTCGCTTCTTTGCTCTTCGTTCATTAGGACGGTTCATCCTCTTGCTTTGAGGCTACTGCTCCCCCTTCCAAAAGTCTGTCTTTAGCTTGGAGCATACAGTCCCTCACTTTGGGGCTGCTGCATCACTTTATTACCAGGCTCACTGCTCTTCATGGGTGACGGCCCCACAATAACCCCGCAGCGATCCGTGCGCATCTTGTTTGCCACTTTGCTTTCCCTCAGACCTCATCTTTTGCTACCACATTCCTCTAGTGGTGAATGCTCCCAAAAGTTGTCCCAACAACCAGGTGGTTCCAATTGGAGCGGTCACTGCCATGTACCACTTAGATGCTATCTCTTTGCCTTCTCCATGAGAGAAAAAACTGTCCCGCTGCTCAAGCGAAAATTTATCCCTGCTCGATCTCAGTCGACCTCACACACTCTCTCTCCTTTTTTTTCCTATGCTCTCCCTCATATTCAGTACCACCCCCAGGGTATTTCCAAGCTACCAGCCATTCTCTGGAGCAGCAAACTATTAACCTCTTAAGTACAGGAATGAAATGTCCTCTCTTTATATCCCAATGATGCACAACCAAATGCACAGAAGTGACACCCTTAACCTAGTGTGGGGGTTACAACTCTACTCTAGTTCAATGCTTGCTGTCCTCAGTGAGTTAAAGGCACGACCAGCCACCCTCCAGGGGGCCCAAGCAAGTGAGGTATGCACACTCCCCCCCCCCACCAAGCCTCAGGAGAGCCTTAGGCTGCTCACCATGAAGGTGGAAACAACGGACACCAAAGGGCACTAATAATAACTAGCTTGGATCTCCCATATCCCTAAACCTATTCCCTGGCCAACCCACACACCAGATCTTTTGGATGGATTGCCTACAGCCTAGGGTGGTATCCCAGGTCAAACACTAACCTAAACCAACCTCCCACAACTCAAAAGGCTGTCTACTGACTGTTAGGGACTCCTTCTTATATGCTCTCCCTTGGAATTGTGTCAAACCCAAACAAGTACTGTCCCAGTGTAAGAGTGGAGGTAATAGCTCTTCATGGGGGGGGGGGAGTAGAGAGGAGACTGGCAACTACATGCCAGTCAGACTCACATCTGTCATGGGGAAACTAATGGAAACCTTAATTAAACAACATATAGTGAAATACCTGGAAAAATTCAAACTCTAGGATGTCAGACAACATGGGTGTGTGGCAGACGGGTCATGCCAGATGAACTGATTATATTTTTTGATAGTGTAATGAGAGAACTGAATAAAGGGCACCCAGTGGATCTCCTCTACTTTGGCTTCAGCAAGGCTTTTGACTCGGTGCTGCACAGTCGCTTACTAAAAAAGTTAGAAGACCTGGGCATTGAAGAAAACATTATCCAATGGGTAAGGAGCTGGCTTGGTGACAGAAGGCAGAGGGTGGTGGTCAATGGAGTTAGGTCAAGAGAAGGTAAAGTCACTAGTGGAGTACCCCAGGGCTCGGTCTAGGGCCCGGTCTCGTTCAATGTATTTATCAGCAAAATAGGAGTTGGCATTCAGGGTAAACTGGAACTCTTCATGGATGACACAAAACTGAGTGGTAGAGTCAACAGTGTGGACGTGATGAGGGAACTTCAGAAGGACTTACAAAAGCTGGAAAGATGGTTCAAAGTCTGGCAGCTGAAGTTCAAAGCCAAGTGTAAGGTGCTGCATCTAGGTAAAGGTAACCCGAGAACAGAATACTGGCACAACGGGGTCAGGCTCAGCACCTCACAAGAAGAAAAGGACCTTAGGGTCATCATGAGCGACAGCTGTGGGAGATGAATTGGACATAGTGGATAACAACTATCAGAATATGGACCTAGTTACAACCAAAAGGAAATAGAAGGATTTATAAATAAATTGAAACCATACAAATCTGTGGGGCCTGATGGATTGAACCCCAGATATCTAAAGGAGGTTGAATCAAAAATAGCAGAGTCAATGTCATTTGTTTACAATGTCTCTTTTTCAATGGGGGAGGTATCTTTGGACTAGAAGCGAGCTATAGTGGTGCCATTATTGAAAAAGGATAAAAGAACGGACGCATCTTTTTTTTTGTTATTTTTTATGTTGGTGCGCTCGGCAAGCCAACATCGTGGGATAGTACAGCTTTGGAGGTGGGGTCGCTGTTGGGCGAATGCAGGGCACGCACCAGTAGGTACGTCCCACATTCCCCAATCAGCCTGCATGCCAGCGCCACACCATGCGTACATAATGTGGTGAGCACATCTAAGAAAAGGTCCGCTGCAATCCGAGCAAAACTCATCATATGCAGCGGTCCTTTTCTTGATGTGCTCGCCGCCATTATGTGCATGGTCGGCGACCGGGTGGCCACCTACCTACTGCCGACTTCGGGGGTGCCCAGTTCCCCCTGTCGGTTAACCTCCCTGCTTTCTTTGTGTGCCGATGGGGGAGCCCCCTCCCCATTGGCATAAACCCCCACCCCCAGTTGTTGAATGCCAAGGGGGGTACCCAATCCCCCTCGGCTCGTGCCCCCCGCTTTCTTTGTGTGCCGACAGAGGTGCCCAATCCCTGTCGGCATTACTCCCCGTGTTGTGTGCAAGAGGCCGAATCCCCATCAGCTACAGACACCCCCAAACAGTTAGGTGGCACCCTGGGAGCCCACCCCAGTGCAAAATCCTGCAAAACAAAAACTGTCCCACTATGGGTTTTCTTCTTTTTTCCCCTGTAAAATGAAAATGGTCCCTCTTAGTCTCGATGCCCCCCCCCAGCCCCACCCACCCACTGTGCACCCTGCCTCCCTCATCTCCCCTCACCCCATACTTACCTCAGAGTCTGGCATGATGTTCTTCTGTGGACTGGGAACATGTCTGCACTCTTCAAAGCCGACCGTGAACTGAAGAAATGCCGGTAAGCTGTATAATGGAATGAATAGGGGGTTTTCAACTTTAATGCATATCTTGGGCATTTTTGCAAATTTGGCTCCAACGTGGGGTTTTGGGACCCCTTCTCATGAATTCTTGCACTGTCATGGCGTTATTCAGTTCAAAAGGTGATTTGAAGTCACTGCATGGAATCACCTTCGGGACTGAATCGAAATGACAGTGCCACACTGTTCATGAGAGGGGCTCTCAAAAAGCCTATGTTACAAGTTTAGTGGAAAAATCCAAAATGACTGTTTTATGGCGTCAGCTAAGCGGCGCAATGCACACTCATAAGTTAGCGCAGTCGCACTATTTTCTTGCCAGATTCTCAACATTGGCATTTTACTACACCTTCTTGTGAACCGTATAGCTGTCATTTTTCACATCCTTGCCGACATGTGTTTTCGCACCAATTCCAGCACAGAATAGCACGGTCGCTGTGCGAAATCAGTGTTCGGGACACATTATGAAAATGACAATAACACTGTTCATGAGCAGAGGTCCTAAAATGTCTGTTTTGAAAATTTGGTGACAATACTCCATAAAATGACTGTTTTACGAGCATGCGTAGCAACTGCACAACTCACACTTGTAAGTTAGCGCATTTGCAATCTTTTCATGCCACATTCTTAACATTGCCATTTTACCACACCTTCTTGTGAACTGTACAGCTGTCATTTTTCACATTCTTGCCGAAACGTGTTTTCGCACTTCCAGCGCAGAATAGCACAGTCGCTGTGTGAAATCACTGTTCGGGACACATTACAAAAATGACAGTGACATTGTTCATGAGCAGAGATCCTAAAATGCCTGTGTTGAAAATTTGGTGACAATACTCCATAAAATGACTGTGTTACAAAGCGTATGTTGCGCAGTTTGCCTGCGCTCATAAGTTTGCAAACTTATATTTTCACTCATTTTCAACAGTGCCATTGTTCACCTCCTAATGAACAGTACAGCTGTCATTTTCACATCCTGACCAAAATCTGTTTTCCAGTTCTGGCGCACAATAGCGCGGTCGCTGTGGAAAGTCCGTGTTCAAGACACGTTATGAAAATGGCACTGACACTGTTCATTAGCAGATGTCCTAAAATGCCTATGTTGAAAATTTAGGGATGAATGTCAATAAAATGAGCATTTTACGAGTGTGCATTGCTCAGTTTGCAGGCACACTCGTGACTTTGTGAATTTGTAATACTTTCAGTCCAGCTGTTCATCATTGGCATTTTTCCATACCTCCTTATGAACAGTACAGCTGGCTGAAATGTGTTTTCGCACGTCCGGTGCACAGTCACTGTGCGAAATCACTTTCCGGGGAACTTTCAGGAAATGACGATGACACTATTCATCAGCAGAGGTCCTAAAATGCCTATGTTGAAAATTTGGTGGCGAAAGTCCAGACAATGACAGTGTTGCAAGCATGCATTACGCAGTTTCCATGCACCCTTGTAACTTTGTCAATCTGCAATATTTTCAAGCTACATTTTCACCACTGGCATTTGTGCACACCTCATTATCAACAGTCCAGCTGCCATTTTTGACAGCCTGCCCAAAACACGTTTCTGCAGCTCTGCCGCACAGTGGCTTACTCGCTGTGCAAAATCACCTTTTGGGACACATTAACAAACTCACAGCTGTATGCCTCTCCATCTCCTCCACTGCCAATGCCAGCGCGACAACATTTGGCATTGACAAATGCTTGTTTTATTCTATTTTGTTGACTGGGTAAGTGCCCTAGACAAATCCTGCCTATTTTCAGGCACGACCCAGGGGAGAGGGATACAGATGAATGCCAACTGACCTTGAACCTGATTAAGCTGTTGGTGGTATTTTTAGTGAATGTATTTTTAGTGAATTTAGTGAATCTAATTATAGACCGGTGAGCTTAACCACAATTCTAGGAAAAATTGCTGAAAGCATTCTAAAGATCAAAATAGAAGAGAATCTGGAGATATTGGGGTATGTGGACAAGAAACAACATGGGTTTAAGAAAAACAGGGCATGTGTCACAACCATCTGTGCTATTATGAATATATATAAACAAAAATTTGAATGAGAAAAGGCCCATCGATGTTGTTTTTCTGGATTTTCAGAAAGCTTTTGTTAGGGTGCCACGTAACAACTTCCTATTGAAAATGACAGAAATAGGTTTAGATAGTCATATAATTACATGGACAAAAAGCTGGCTTCAGGACAAAACACAATTAGTTAGAATTATGGGAGAACTATGGGAACCCATTGAAGTAATAAGTGGGATCCCACAGGGATCCATACTGGAGCCAGTTCTGTTTGCCCTATACACAAGTGACCTACATTACAATGTAACAAATCAGGTGGTAAAGTTTGCTGATGACCTTAATTTGGGGGGACCAGTTGGAACACCAGAGCAACAGGCCAGTTTGTTGATGGATCTGAAAAAAATTGAAACCAGGGCACAAGAAAACTGCATGCCTTTTAGCATGGATAAGTGCAGGGTGATGCACTTGGGAAAATGGAATAGGACCCAAGTATACAAGCTCAATGGGAAAATAGTTCAAAGTACCAACGAGGAAAAGGATTGTGGGATTCTAGTAGATAATAAATTAAATTTTTCAAAACAAAGAACATGTGCAATAAAAAAGGAAAATTATATGATAAGAAACATAAAGAGAAGTTTTATTAACAGATCCATGGGATGTCTGTTATCCTTGTACAAGTTATATGTAAGACCACATATGGATTATGGATCACAGCTTTGGAGTCCATATGCAAAAGGGGAAATTAGAAGAGTGGAGGCAGTGCAGAGAAGATACACCAAAATGATGGGGTCACTTAGGAAATATAGGTATAGTGAAAGACTTAAAAAAGGGTTTGTTTACATTAGAACAAAGGAGAGTGAGGGGGATTTAATGGCCATGTATACGATTATAATCGACAAAGAACTATCTGATGAGATAGGTATAATTCTGCAGAATAAATCCACAGGATTGAGAGGCCATAAAATGCAAATAAAAATGGATACAGTAATAAGAAATAGTGCATACTTCTCTTTCTCAAACAGAACTGGTAGAATCTGGAATGTCTTTCCAGGTGAGGTAATAGCTAGTGGATCACTATCGGAATTTTAAAAAGAGATCGCCATTCTGATTATAGGAAATAGGATCAAATGGACCCACTAAGGTGGGGAATGGTTTATATGAACCAAAAGGTCTTCTACCATTCCAGGCCTAGTATAAGAACCCAGTATAAGGCTAACAGAATGCTGGGGAGCACAGAGAGGGGTTTCATAAAGCAGAAACAGTGAGGTGATCCTCCCACTGTACAGGCCCCTAGTAAGGCTCCACCTGCAGTACTGCATCCAATTTTGGAGTCCCAACCTAAAAAAGGATAAGGATAGGCTGGATATTGTGCAAAGGAGAGTGACTAAGATGATACAGGGCCTCCAAGGACTCTCGTACGAGGAGCACCTGTCAGAGCTGAACTTGTTCTTGTTAGAAACAAGAAGGGAGAGAGGGGACATGACTAAGACATTCAAGTTCTTGAAAGGCATAAATAGAGTGCCATACACAGAACTTTTCCAGAGGCTCACCAGCTCAACCACCAGGGAGCACAAATAGAAGCTGCATAGGGGAACATCAGAAGAGATCTAAGAAAGCATTACATCACAGAAAGAGTGCTGGAGCCCTGGAACTGTCTGCCAGCAGAGGTGGTAAATGCAAGAAGCGTATCTGCCTTCAAACAGAGGTGGGATAGAGCAAGAGCTCATGGGAGAATGGCAGGATACAGCAATTATAAAATTCAGTAGGGGTGGGGCTAGATCTCAGGACCTGAAAGAGGTCTTGGAAACTATTGGGTAGACTAGATGGACCCACGGTCTCCTTCTGCCATCACTTTCTGTTACTATGTTTCTACGATTGACAAAAACGTGGTCCTAAAGCTAACAAACAGAAAACTAATAATTTTGGAATTGTTAAAGGCAGTGCCCCCAAAGTCTCAGGTTTAAAGGTTGAACTGCAACAAGTCACAGAAAGGGTTGATCTCACCCATTAAGTGAAGTCCATAGGGCCTTAAGCATCTCTACTCACTGGGGCTTTATCATAGCAATGTTCTCCCCTGCCAAAATATTAATCAGGGTGGGGCTTTATGCAATGGTGACCATATGAATCAGAGGTCCCCTGACAGTACTTGGTACAGCCACCATCAATATCCTGCAGAACAGCATAGTTTTTGAACAAGGTAAGTCCTTCAAAACCACTCCGAGCATAGATACCTTTTGCAATCCACTGAGCCTCCTGTGGGGAAGACATGGGGCACCTGGCATGCAGATTGTGTTTGCGGTACAGTTCCCTAGGATGCCATGAAACACCCAATCAGACCCCGTCTTTTCTACAATATCCCAGATGTGTTCTGGTAGGTAGGGATGATCATATTGTGGAAACTCCTTCCAAACACAGCGCCTAACATGTCTTTCCACCTGCAACCACTCAGGCAAGCTATGAATGGTCATCCTCGGTGCCTGATCTTGGGGAAGCTACGCTCCAATTTGTGCTCCCACTGTAGGCACTGGCATTCTTCAGCAAGTCCCTGATGATCTTTGGGTCGAGAATTAGGGGCACCATCCCCTGTGGATTCCTTAGGGGGTAACATCACCACCGATGAGTAAGGGAATGCACATCTCACTCTCTCTCTCTCTCTCTCTCTCTCTCTCTCTCTCTCCCCCAAGTGCCATTCATCCTCCTCCAAAAGCACCACTCAAGCTTCAGCCACACCAGCCTCCTGATTTCCAAACTGGGCACTCTCCAATCTCTCCACTTGTGGGCTCTGTGGTGAGAGTGCACTGGTGGATGGACCCGGAGTCACAATTTCGGCAGGTTCATTTTTTGGCACAGGTTGTGGTGCTGAAACAGTCTCTGATGTCTCAGATTGGGCTGCTTCACTCTGAGGCCTGACTGAGCCAAAATCCACTGGGGTCAACAAGTGGGTGGGAGACTCATCCATCAGGGCTGTTCAGCCCTTTCCACGACCATGGTCCCATGCTGTATTCGCCAGTGGGGTAGTTTCTTGCTTGACTGCCATTGAAACAGCTATGGTGATGCCAGTTGGGTTCAGACAAGTAACTAGGTCCTCCCAACCTCCCATGCTGGTGTCATCTGAAGTCAGGGAGGGGGTAGATTGACTGGGTCCAAAACTAGACAAACCAAGACCTCAACAAACATTATACACAGGGAGCAGTGCCACTCCAGGGCTTTAGTGTGACACAGGGCATGCACTGCAGACAAAGTTGACTTTCCCACCAGCTCCCACATCCACTGAATCATTTCAGGGGATACAGTGACTCCCAATGCTGAGGGCACTTGTGCCATCCTGGTACAAATCTGCTCACACAGTCCAAAGGCAAACAAAGATCACAGTCACAGTAGCCAAATCCCCAGCAATCACCAGCTTGCACAGTGGTCCTTTGTTCTAAACACAAGCACGAGGCAGCAGAAAACATGGGCTCCACCCCACCAATACCAGTCAATCTGATCCATGGGTCTTGCCCAGGCCCATTTGCATGGGACTCACATGGGCCAGGCATAGGATCCCATCCAGCAGACCCTCTGGCACCCCACAATCTATCAAAAGATGCAAATTGTCCAGAGTTCACAGTGCTATGTTAGTTGTGCAGCATTACAAAGTAAACTTCCCAACTCATCAAACAGCTTCATCCAGCACCAGTATTGGAGTCCAGGCGAGCCACAGATGCCCGAAACACATCCCAGATGAGCACCTGCTTGTAAGCCCACCCCCTCCCAGATGTCTAGGAGTATGCTGGTAGTAACTGTCCATGGGTAGGGGGCAGCCACAGCAGCATAAAACCTTCCAAGATGACTTACGTTTACCCAAGCCCATTACAGACAAGGGGTGGCATGCTGACCTTCACGGTGCTGGACTGGAAGGGAAACAGAAAGGTTAGCAGCACCAGCAGTCCTTAAAGAACTAAACATTCTCTTTTGCTTAAAAGAACAATGGGATCCCAATTTAATAAACTTGATTCAATAAATGTATGCCCACTCTATGGAGCAGTTAGTAGTACAACAAGGGGAAGCAACACATTGCATCGGACTGTGGCGTTCACATAATTACTTGAGTCCCTTCATACAAAGTCCGTACATGGGGCATGATCCAGATGACCCTCAAATCTCAGGCAGCTAAGTTAATCCTGAAATAAAGAAGATTCACAATGCTGCAAGGTTGCTACCCTCACAGTCCCAAAACATACTCTTTCCCTTGCTCTCATTTTAGCATGGCCTCTCACCTTGGGGCCATTGCTCCACTGTCCCACAGGTCCAAGTTGATCATTATGGTGCTTCAAGCTAGCCTCTTACTTCAGGGCTACTACTCTCCCTCCCAGAAGTCTATCTTTAGCTTGGGGTGTACAGCCTCTCACTTCAGGGCTCCTGCATCACTTTATCACCAGGATCACTGCTCTTCTTTGGTGACAGCCCCATGAAATCCCCATGGCGACCTGTCCCCATCTCAGCTGCCTCTTTGCTCTCCCTCAAACCTCATCTCTTGCTACTATGTTCCTCCAGCAGGGAATGCTCCCAACAGTTGTCCCAGCAACCAGGTTTTCAACTGAAGTGGCCACCACCACATCCCTCTTAGATGCTACCTCATCACCTACTCCCCGAGAGAAAAGACTGTCCCACCGCTCAAGCGGGCAATTGTCCCAATTCGATCCCAGTCGACCTCAGACTCTCTCTCTCCTTTCTTTTCCCACATTCTCCCTTATATTCTATACTACCCCCAGGATACTCCTGAGCTACCAGTCGTTCCCTGGGGCAGTAGACTATTAACCCCTTAAGTACAGGGATGAAATGCCCTTACCTAATATCCCAATGATGCACAACCAAATGCACAGAAATGATGCCCCTAACCCCACGAGTGGAGATTACATATAGTACTAGGCTCTGAAAGAGGTTCAAAAACAAGAATGTTTTAGAACCTTTTTAGATTTGGTTTTGAATCTAGCCTAAAAAGAATGAGAAGAGGTTCATAATGTAAATTTTATTCTGTAAACCCCTACTGTACCTGGGTTTGAATCCCATAGCTGCACTACCTCTCTATGTGACCTTGACTGTAGAGTGGTAGAATCAGGACCTGACTGAAAATAGGATATTTTATCTCAGCTGGCTGACAGGAAGGAAGGAAGGAAGGAAGGAAGGAGGGAAGATAAATCTGTCTTCTCCACACTGAAGTATGTCATGACAGGTGGGGCATGATCAAGCATTCCTGATGGGCACTCTCCCCCACTGAAAAAGCTGGAACAGGATGTGTCAGCATGTCTTTTGCTGCTTCGTATTGCCCCTGGCAATCCAAGTATAACTTAGATGAAGGGTTGGGCCATGATGGTTTTCAGAGGTGACATCAGGGATATTGTCTAGGGTGACCATTTTAATATTGGTAGGGTGGAGATGATGTGAGGGCTGCAGTTAAAATTAGGCAAGTTCAGAAGTTTGAAAAGAACCAGCCTCCCCCACATCACATAGACCTGTTCTGTCTGAGCTCCTCATCCTGACACCTAGCACCAAAGAGCTTGCCCTTTTGGATCAGCCTACTGAGCGAGGTGCTTCCCTAGCATTGTACTGGCAGGGGAGTACATCCCTCAGTGGATACTCTGAGTTGAGGAGCTTTTTAGGATTACCGCGGATTGCCTAAAGTGTGAGTAAGCTTGCAAAGGGGTGTAAGTTGGGGCTGCGAGCAACAGTAGGAATGATCATATACACTTGGATTGAGATCAGTTTTATCAGGTAGGATCTGACCATGGCAGAAGGGTCCTAGTTCTGGGCCGCAGAGCAGAAAACGACGGATGAAAATAATTGAAAATAATAAGTGTGCTGGCCTACAGGTGTAGCATTAGAGTTACCACTTGCGGCGTTGATGACCTGGGTTCGGGAGTGAACTTGAGTCACCAGGGCGACCGGGGGAGGAAGACTGAGATTCTATAGGACTGCTCTCCTCCTCCTCTAGAGAGGGAGGGATGCTGCCCCCAGATACAGTCCTGACCCCTAGCAGTGGCTGGGGGGTTGGGCACCAGGGACAGCAATCAAGGGCAGGAGGAGCAGCAATTGCCAATGTCCTACATGCAGGAGCATATGTGGAAAGCATCTAGGTAACACTGCATGCTGTCCTCCCAGCAGAAACAACAAAATGGAGAAGAAAAGTAAGGATGGCCAGCATGACGGGACTGACCACTTGTAGGCCCGCACTTGCTCATGGCTTGCTTCCCATCTGCAGATCCATTTCATTGCTTTGAGGCTGCCCCACCACAGGGTGAAAGCCAATGAGAAGACAGTTGAGTTTTGGTAAATCTATAAGAGGCCTGGGGTGATGGGGTGGGGGGTGTTGGTCCCTGATGGTGGAGCCATCCTGTAGTGGTATAAACTAGCTGCAAGAAAAAAAGGTATGATTTGAAATGCAGTGTGTCTGATATCCATGCTGTACGTCTGTTTCAGGTACCACGCTCTGTGTGTAGTGACAGCTGTTCCAAGGGGTACAGACGAGCTGTGCAGCCAGGTCAACCAATATGCTGCTTTGACTGCATCACATGTTCAGAAGGGGAAATTGCCAATCGAACTGGTGAGTGAGGTACTTGAACAAAATAAAGCACTAGTATACAGAACGCATCTAAAAATTAAGAAATGTTTCCTGAACACATATCGAATTAGTAAAAAAGGGACCCACTGGTGCTGCAGCATTGCCGCTTGGGATGGGGACAACCCCAGCCATGCCTCGAGTCCATGGTGCCTGGAAAGTCAGCAGAAGATGGATTAGGTATCCCAAAGGGGACTCTTCTCTTGGGAGAGAGGGCAGTGCAGTCTATTGTGAAATACCTCCTGGGTGACCATCTGAGCAGTGCAGCTGGGATGACACGTGATTAGGGGGGAGGGGAACACAAACACATGGTGTCCTGCTGTATGTGTATGGCAGTGCACCCCCATCTAGGCTTATATTATTTTTGGTTGCTTTCACCAAGCGCTGACTGAGTACTCTGGACAGAGTGGCCTATTTTAGGTATGACCGAGGACAGTTGGGTGCAGGATACAGTTGCATCCTGTATAGTGGATATATGAAAAAGACACTATCTGAAGCAGAACAGATCAAAAATGGGCTAACTAGTCAGGGGATGGAGGCAGATGTCTCCTGTTTATAATAATGCCATTTTATACCCAGCCAGAAAATTACAAACATAACTGAATAGTTAATTTATGGCTCATTTACTAAACCAGCCTCCAGCAGGTTCCACCAAGTCGGTTCGAGATCAAAGACGTCGATTGATTTTACAGCAACAACAAATTGCCGATGGACAACATGTTGCCCGGCAATTGTCCCAATGGACCGTGATCATAGCAACAATCCTGGCTGTTTGCAGGGAGCTCTACCCCCCTAACCCCCACCACAGGAGGCTTTGCCCCCTGCACCCCCCCTAATATTAATATAATCACCTCCGGATCGGAGGTGTAGGGGGAAAAAAGGGCAAAACCTCTGGGGCGGCAAGACAGCTGGTGCTGCAAAATCCTGATCAATGGAATGACTGTCAATTGGGTTGCAGCACCAACAGTGCTGTGGTGATGCCACACCCCCTCCAGCAAAACAACAAAAAAACAAAGATGTATTGTGGGCCTTGTTAATTTGAATTTTTTAAGTCCAAAACCAGTATGAAAATATTTGAATATTGGGGCAAGGCAAAAATATTTTTCTTCTATTTTCCATTTTTTAAACAATCCAATTACCAGTAAATAATCTATTTACTGGTACCCGGATAGCCCAACTAAGATGTGACATCCTACTTACAGTGGTGGAGCAGGTAGAGTCCTCTTCCTATGCAGTTTTACAATTGTGAGGAAATGGGGTACAGAGAGGTCAAATAATGACATGCTAAAGGTCACAGTCACTCTAGTAGGATTTTAACATAGAAACATAGAAACATGGACTTTGACGGCAGATAAGGACCGCTAGGCCCATCTAGTCTGCCCATTTCCCTACCTACAGGATAGGCCGCAGATCCTAGTTAACAAACAGCCTATATCTTCCTGCCCCCCACAAGAATTGCCTTATGTCTGTCCCATGCATTCTTGAATTCTCCCACAGTTTTAGACCCCACAACTTCCTCAGGAAGCCTGTTAGATGCATCCACTACCCTCTCTGTGAAATAATACTTCCTCACATTGCCCTGAACCACCTCCTTCTATCTTTTAAATTGTGTCCCCTTGTTCTTGCAAGTCTCTTTTTCTGAAAGATGCTACCCTCTTGGACTTTGTTGATTCTCTTGAGGTACTTGAAAGTTTCTATCATGTCCCCCTCTCCTTCTTTCCTCAAGGGTATACATATTAAGCTCCTTTAGTCTCTCCTCATACGGCTTCTCTTGCAGACCCTGCACCATTTAGTTGCCCTCTTCTGGACTGCCTCTATCCTGTCTATGTCCTTGCGGAGATGGGGTCTCCAGAACTGGACACAGTATTCAGATGGGGTCTCACCAACTGTCTGTACAGAGGGATAACAACTTCCTGTTTTCTGCTGCTGATGCCTCTCCTATACATCCCAGTATACCCCGACCCTCCCTACTGCCTTCTCATTGCTTGCTAACCTTAAGGTCATCTGATATGATTACTCCCAGGTCCCTTTCCTGTTTTGTTGTTGTTACTACCTCCCACCCATTGTGTATTCTTCCCCTGGGTTCTTGTTTCCCAGGTGCATTATTCGCACTTTTTGCATTGAATCCTAGCTGCCATCGTCCTGACCATTCCTCAACCTTGCCAAGTCCCTTTTCATCCTTTCCACGCCTCCTTGTGTATCAACCCTGTTGCAGATCTTTGTGTCATCTGCAAAAGGCATACTTTTCCTTCAGTCCTCTGCAATGTCACTGATGAAGACATTAAAAGGACTGGACCAATACTGAACCTCGCATGTCCCCACTAGTAACTGCCCTTTCTTCAGAGTGGACTCCATTTACAATTACCTTCTGTGTCCTGTTGTCCAGCCAATATTTTACAGGCTACCACCCTGGGACCCACTCCCAGGCTGGTTAATTTGACTAATAATCTTTTGTGTGGGACTGTGTCAAATGCCTTGCTAAAGTCTAGGTAGGCCATGTCCACAGCCCCCCCCTGGTCTACTACTTTGGTCACCCAGTCAAAGAAATCTATTAGATTCAGTCTGACATGACCTTCCCGCTGTGAACCCATGCTGCCTTGGATCCTGTGCTCCACTGACCTCTAGGTACTCAACTATTCTTTCCTTCAAGTGACTCCATCACTTTCCCTACCACAGAGGTCAGACTGACAGGTCTGTAGTTTCCTGCCTGTCTTGGTCCCACTTTTGTGAAGGGGAATCACATCCGCTTCCTCCAGTCCTCGGGTACCACACCATCCTCCCATGATTTATTAAAAAGAGTAGCCAGTGGTTTCACTAGTTCCTTCCTTAATTCTTTTAGAATTCTGGGGTGAATTCCATCAGGACCCATTGCTTTGTCCACCTTCAGTTTTAGGAGTTCTTGCAGAACCCTTTCTTCTGTGAAAGGACTGGGATCGACCCCCCTATCAAGAGTGCTTCTGTTAATTGGATTAGGCACTTCCCCCTCCTCTTTTGTGAATACTGAGCAGAAATATTCGTTCAGTATTCCTGCTTTTTCACTGTCCCCCTCTGCCCACCCACCGTTCATTCTATTCAGCTTCACTATCCCTCCCTTTGTCTTTCTACGCTCGCTGATGTACCTATAAATGGTTTTATCCCCCTTCTTAACTGAGTTGGCTATCTTTTCCTCAGTTTGGGCCTTTGCTATTCTGACTTCCCTCCCTGCTTCTTTCTGCCTTAACTGGTACAGCTCTCTGTCCTGCTCCTTCTGTGTTTCCTTATACTTCCGGAATGCTATCTTTTTCTTCCTGACTTTCCAGCCACCTCTCTTGAGAACCATAGTGGCTTTTTCTTTCGTTTTGATTTGTTTATTTGCTTCACACAAAGGCTTGTTGCCTCTGTGATGGCAGTTTGATAATTCCCATTGTTGCTCCACACCTCCTTCTAGCCTGTTTGCTAGTGCTTTTCTGAGGCACTCTCCCATCTTGCCAAAGTCAGCCCTCCTAAAGTCCAGTGCCCTCACTTTTGTATGGCTTGACTCTGTAGCTGAGTTTAACGTGAGCCAAACTGTTTGATGGTCACTTGTCCCCAGATGGCAACCCACTTCTAGATCTGAGATCCTCTCACTGCCCCCATTTGAGAGTACGAGGTCTAAGATTGCTCCCTCACGAGTGGGTTCCGAAACTAGCTGTCTAATGCCTGCCACCTGTAGGGCGTCAAGAATGGCCCTGCTCTTGGATGTGGCTGCAGCAAATGTGCTCCAGTTAACATCTGGCATATTCAGGTCTCCCATCAACAGTATCTCCCCTTTCTCTGCCATTCTAAGAATGCCTTCCATCATATCCTTGTCCATTCCTTCCCCCTGACATGGGGGTCTGTACACAACCCCTGTGCGGATTGTGGTGCCCTTTCCAGTCTCCAAGGTGACCCACAGTGCCTCCTCTCCTCCCTGTTTACTCTTTTGTTCAGTTGCTTTTATCCCTTCCTTTACATAGCTACTCCTCCCCCTCTTCTCCCCTGCCTGTCTCTCCTGTAGGTTATGTACCCTGGTATGTTAACATCCCAGTCATGGTTCTCTGTGTACCATGTTTCTGTGACTGCTATGATATCCAGGCATCCCTCTTCCATTAAGGCCACCAGCTCAGGGAGCTTGTTGCCCAGACTACGGGCATTGGTACTCATTACCCTCCATTTCCTGATGGCCTTACCCCTTTGCCCCATCCCTGTCCTTCTTGCCTTTGTCCGTTCTCCATTTACCCCTGCCTTCTCCCTATCGACACCTCTATGTTGGTGTTTGCCACACTTACTACCGTGATTGTTTGGGGGCTAGGATTTTCCTGCTCCTTTCCAGTGCCTCCCCTTGGCTAGTTTAAAAGCTTGCCAATGAAGCATTTAAACCTATCACCTAGGATCCTGGTTCCCCTCCGGACAGATGCAGCCCATCATGCCAGTATAGGCTTGCATCACTCCAGGTGGACCCCCAGTCCCAATGAAGCCAATCCTGAGCTCCACACCAGTTTTTCAACCACTGATTGAATCCCATGGTATGGAACACCCTAGCCTCTCCTATGCCATAGATGGGTAGCACCTCCGAGAAGGTTACCGTGTGTGCTACTTGACTAAGGCCCTTCCCCAATTCCACAAACTCTTCCTGCACTTCTCTAATCCCTTTCTTAGCCAGGTCATTTGTCCCTAGGTGGACAATGACATCCAGCTCCCTCCCCTGTGCAGCTGCTCTGGCAATCCTGAGGATTTGCTCCCTGTCCCTCCAAGCCATGGCGCCAGGCAGGCACCTTACCTCCCTCTCCCCTTCCTTGCCCAGTTCTACCTTCCTAACAATGGAGTCCCCCACCAGGAGTTGTTTCCTTCCCCTGAAGGGTCCCCTGCCACCCTCCTGTGGGTCTCCTTTGTGGAGGTTCCCAGCATCCTCCTTGGTCTCCACTGTAGGTGCCTCCATAGAGGAACCACACTTTGCCAGAATGGCATAGGAATTGTGGAGAGGTACAACTGGAGGGATGTGCCTCTGTTCCACCACCCTCACCCTCCCTGAGCCCACTGTGGTCCAACCGCTCCTCTTTCTTGGCAACCTCTGAGGCAACGGCAGTGGCACTGGTGGTCCCTGGATGTAAGAGGAGGTCCCACAAATCCTGGCCAACTCAGCCTGGAGATGAGCAACCTCCTCCCTCAGCCCAGAGAGGTGCCTGCAGATGGGACAACACCGCATCCTCCAGAACATCTCCCGGAAGACTGCTGCTCCACAGCCACTGTACTGCACCACTCAATCATGTCTTGTTTCTGGCCCTTAACTGTTTGCAATCCTTACTCTTCCTCTGTTTTTCTCTCTCTCCTTACTTTCTGCTGTGTGCCCTTTAAGCTCCTGATTGTCCTGTTCTGAGACAAGAATATCCTATATTTCTCAGTAGACCACTTACTTGTTCAGAGGCAGACCTCCAGCAGCTAGGGGGGGAGAGCTACTCTTGCCCTTCTAGGATGGTGGGTCCTTGGTGGTTCTGTGATCACTCACTTCCTGCCCCTAAACAGGAAGTTCCTGATGTCATTCAAATCCTGTGCCTATAAAAATAGAACTAGCTTTGGGTGGGGAGTTGGAGGGGAGGGAAGGAGGGCAATATAGTCCCAGTAGAGAAGTTCAGTCACACAGCAGTCCTTTCTCCTGGTGTCTTCTGCCGAGCTATTAGCAGAATCTTTCTAAGGCAGTCTTTAAATGTAGCTTCCTTCTAGCTAAGCCACTCCCCCTACTTACCAGATCTTTCTACAAGTAATTTAAACCTCACAGCAGTTAAGTCCTTTCAGTCACCTGAGATTTACACCTAGATGAGTTTTCAGTTACCCACTCAGTTCAGTTAACCCAAACACACACCTTTTTTTTTTTTTTGTTTGTATGTTAGTTTATTACCCTAAATTAAAGGTCCAAATGCAAAAGTTCTTCTACTTTAGTCCCAGCAGAGAAGTTCAGTCACACAGCAGTCCTTTCTCCTGGTGTCTTCTGCCAAGCCTTCACCCTTCACCCAATTACAGGGCAGTCAGACAAGCCAAGATAAAATTTGCAGCAATTAAAGACAGCACAGAATTACACCACCACTATGTTTTAAATTCTCAACAGCCCAAAAACAATTATAAGTAAAGACAACAAAGAAAGTATAGTGTCACTAAAAGCCCACAATCTACGTTTAAAAGAAAAATAGCAATTACCAGTTACTCTAAAGCACTGAATTGAATATGTTTCCTTCCTTCCCCTTCTGGCTTCTTCCTGGGGATATAACCTGGGGATTCTGCTCTCTGAAACATGTTTTCTAACCTCTAGACTGATTGATTTGTCTCTTGTTTATAATTTTGGACTCAGAACTAAATGTTGCACCCCTTCCCAAAAAAACTATGACTACATCAATGTTTTAACCTATAGAATACTTAAAAAAAACTTAATTAAAACTCTGTAAGTGCTGAATGCTGTAATCAGGGTCAGAGGAAGGGGATCAGATAAAGTAGAATGTTAAATGTAAAGTGGGAAGAAATAGTAAAAACCATAACTAGATATTTTTGGTTTATCATACATACTGTACATTTAGAGGTTTACTTACTTGGTTTACTTGGTTTATAGGACAAAAGAAGGCTGTTTGCCCATCAAGATTGTCCTCCGTATTGATGGATCATTTACCATATCCCTTTCATCCATCCATTTATCTAATTTATTCTTAAAAATTGTAATGTTAGTTGAGTCAACAATATCCTGGGGTAATTTATTCCATATTCTGGGTGATCTAATGGAAAATAAATTGAACCTCTTGTTATTATTTGCTTTTTTAACTTCCAATTGTTTATTGTGAAGTCTTGGCATAATTTTTCTTAGTGAATAAACAATACCACATTGTTCCATTTGAACTGGTGATATAAGTATTTTAAACAGTTGCAGAAGATCACCTCTAGTTCGCCTATGCTCAAGAGAATGCAATCCTGTTTTTTTCAATCTAGTGTCATATTCTAAGTGAGCAAGATGCTTAGTGACTCTGTGTTGAACTTATTCAATTTTATTAATATCTGACTTCAAGTAAGGGCTCCAAAATGGAGATCCATAATCTAGATAGGGCCTTATATGCAATCTATACAAAGTTAAAAAGCATTCTTCCGATTTGGAAATAAATGTTTTATTTATTCTACGTAGTAATGCATTAGTTTGATTTGCAAGTCTAGAACAATGTGAGGAAGATGATAATTTGTCATTAACCAAAATCCCTAGATCTTTTTCTATACAAGATGTCCTAATGATGCTGTTATTTAGATAATATTTGTGTTTTGGATTATCTTTTCCAAAGGGAAGTACTGCACATTTAGATATGTTAAAGTGCATTTTATTAATAAATGCCCATTGAAACATAAAATTTGACGGCAGATAAGGACTGCTTGGCCCACCTAGTCTGCCCATTTTCCTACCAAACAGATAAGCTGCAGATCCTAGTTAACCAATAGCTTACTTCCTCTTACCTGCCCCTAGGACTGCCTTATGCCTGTCCCATGCATTCTTGAAGTCCCCCACTGTTCTTGACTCCACAACCTCCTCAGGGAGGCTGTTCCATGCATCCACAACCCTCTCAGTGAAAAAATACTTCCTCACATTACCCCTGAGCCGTCCCCCCTCTATCTTCAAATTGTGCCCCCTTGTTCTTGCACATCTCTTTTTCTGGAAGATGCTACCCTCTTGGACTTTGTTGATTCCCTTGAGGTACTTGGAAGTTTCTATCATGTCCCTCTCTCCCTTCTTTCTTCAAGTATACATATTAAGCTCCTTTAGTCTTTCTTAATATGTCTTCTGGTGCAGACCCTGCACCATTTTAGTTGCCCTCCTCTGGATAGCCTCCACTCTGTCTATGTCTTTGCAGAGATGGGGTCTCCAGAACTGCACACAGTACTCCAGATGGGGTCTCACCAAATGTCTGTACAGAGGGATAACAACTTCCTGTTTTCTACTATTGATGCCTCTTCCTATGCATCCCAATATCCCCCCAGCCTTCCTTCCTGCCTTCTCACATTGCTTGCCCACCTTTAGATCATCTGATATAATTACCCCCAGGTCCTTTTCTATTTTTTACTGTTGTCAGTATCTCACCCCCCATTGTGCACACTTCCCCTGGGTTTTTGTTTCCCATGTGCATTACCTTGCACTTCTTTGCATTGAATCTGAGCTGCCATACATTTGACCATTCCTCCAACCTTGCCAATTCCCTTCTCATCCTTTCTACTCCATCTTGTGTATCAACCCTGTTGCAGATCTTTGTGTCATCTGCAAAGAGACATACTTTTCCTTCCAGTTCCTCTGCAATGTCACTTATAAAGACATTAAAAAGGACCGGTCCCAGTACTGAACCCTGCAGTACCCTGCTAGTAACCCTCCTTTCTTCACTGTGTACTCCATTTACTACTACCCTTTGCATCCTGTTGTCTAGCCAATTTTTTATCCAGGCTACCACCTTGGGACCCATTCCAAGGCTGGCTATCTTGTGTACTAATCTTTTGTGTGGGACTGTATCAAATGCCTTGCTAAAATCTAGGTAGGCCATGTTCACAGCCCCTCCCTGGTCTACTACTTTGGTCACCCAGTCAAAGAAATCTATTAGATTCATCTGACACGACCTTCCCATTGTGAATCCATGCTGCCTTGGGTCGTGTGCCCCACTGGCCTCTAGGTACTCAGCAATTCTTTCCTTCAGAAGTGATTCCATCATTTTCCCTACCACTGAGGTCAAACTAACTGGTCTGTAGTTTCCTGCCTCTGTCCTGCTCCCACTTTTGTGAAGAGGAATCACATCTGCCCTCCTCCAGTCCTCGGGTATCACCCCATCCTCCCACGATTTGTTAAAGACAGTAGTCAGCGATGTCACTAGTTCTACCCTTAGTTCTTTTAGAATTCTTGGATGAATCCCATCAGGCCCCACTGCTTTGTTCACCTTCAATTTTATTAGTTCTTTCAGAACCCTTTCTTCTGTAAATGGACTGGTATCGACCCCCATCTTCAGAGTGTTTCTCTTGTTTGGTTTAGGTAACTCCCTCCTCTTCCTTTGTGAATACTGAGCAGAAATATTCGTTCAGTATCCCTGCTTTTTCACTGTCACACTCTACCCACATTCCCTCCCCTTTATTAAGCTTCAGTATCCCTCCTTTGGTCTTTCTTCGGTCCCTAATGTACCTATAAAAGGTCTTATCCCCCTTCTTAACAGAATTGGCTATCCTTTCCTCGGTTTGGGCCTTTGCTATTCTGACGGCCTTCTCAGCCTCTTTCTGCTTTAACTGATAAAGTTATCTGTCCTGCTCCTTCTGTGTTTCCTTATATTTCCTGAATGCTTCCTTTTTCTCCTTAACCTTCCCTGCCACCTCTTTTGTGAACCATAGCGTTTTTTTCCTTCGTTGTGTTTTATTGATTTTTTTTACACAAAGGCTTGTTGCCTCTGTGATGGCTGTTTGATCCTCCCCATTGTTCCTCCACCGCTCCTTCTTGCCTGTTTGCTAGTGTTTTCTGAGGCACTCTCTCATTTTCCCAAGGTCAGCCCTCCTAAAGTCTAGTACTCTTGCTTTTGTATGGCTTGATTGTATGGCTGTGTTTATCGTGAACCACACTGTTTGGTGTTCGCTTGTTCCCAGGTGGCTACCCACCTCTAAATCTGAGATTCTTTCTCCATCCCCATTTGAAAGTACCAGGTCTAAGATTGCTCCCTCCCGAGTGGGTTCCAATACTAGCTGTCTAAGGCATGCCCCCTGTAGGGCATCAAGAATGACTCTGCTCTTGGATGTGCTTGCAGCAAAGGTGCTCCAGTTAACATCTGGCATATTCAGGTCCCCCATCAACAATATCTCCCCTTTTTCTGCCATTCTAAGAAAGCCTTCTGGCATTTCCTTGTCCATTCCCTCCCACTGAGATGGGGGTCTGTATACAACCCCCAAGCGGCTTGTGGTGCCATTTCCTGTCTCCAAGGTGACCCAAAGTGCCTCATCTGCTCCCTGTTTACTCTTTAGCTCTGTTGCTTTGATCCCTTCCTTTACATAGAGAGCTACTCCTCCTCCTCTTTTACCCTCCCTGTCCCTCCTGTAGATTGTGTATCCTGGTATGTTGACATCCCAGTCATGGTTCTCTGTGTACCATGTTTCTGTGACTGCTACAATATCCAGGCAACCCTCTTCCATCAAGGCCACTAGTTCAGGGGCTTGTTACACAGACTACGGGCATTGGTACTCATCACCCTCCACTTTTGATAGCCTTACCCTTTTAGCCCTATTTCTGTCCTTACTGCCTTTGCCTTTTTACATTTAAATCTGTTCTGCTCCTAATAACTTCTGTGCCTTGGTGTTTACCTCACTAATCACCATGTTTTGTGGGGGGAGGCTGGGATTTCCCTGCTTCTTTTCAGTGCCTCCCCTTGGCTAGTTTAAATGCTTGCCAATGAAGCATTTAAACCTCTTACCTAGGATCCTGGTTCCCCCCTGGACAGATGCAGACCATCGCACCAGTATAGGTCTGCATTCCTCCAGGTGGCTCCCCAGTCCCCAATGAAGCCAAAACCCTGAGCTCCACACCAGTTTTTCAACCACTCATTGAATTCCCTGGTGAGAAGTGCCCTAGCATCTCCCTTGCCTTAGACAGGCAGCACCTCCGAGAAGGTTACCGTATGTGCTACTTGTCTAAGGCCCCTTCCCAACTCTACAAACTCCTCTTGCACTGCTCTGATCCCATTCCTAGCCAGGTCATTTGTCCCCAGGTGGACAATGACATCCAGCTCCCTCCCTCGTGCAGCTCCTCTCACAATCCTGAGGATTCGTTTCCTGTCCCTCCAAGCCGTGGCGCCAGGAAGGCACCTTACCTCCCTCTCCACATCCTCCCCCATTTCTACCCCCCTAATGATTGAATCCCCCACCAGGAGTTGTTTCCTTCCCCTGTGGGGTCCCATGCCACCCTCCTTTGGGTCTCCTTTGTGAAGGTTCCCAGCATCCTCCTTGGTCTCCACTGCAGGTGCCTCCATAGAGGAACCACTATCCACCAGAAGAATGAGAATTGTGAAGAGGTACAGCTGGAGGGATGCAACTCTGTTCCACCACTCTCTCCCTCCTTGAGCCCATCCTGGTCCAGCCACTCCTCTTTCTTGGCAACCTCTGAGGTAGTGGCATTGGCCCTGGTGGTCCCTGGGTGGGGGAGGAGGTTTCGCGAATCCTAGCCAGGTCAGCCTGGAGACGGGCAACCTCCTCTCTCAGACCAGAGAGGTGCCTGCAAATAAGGCAACATCGCAGCCTCCAGAATGTCTCCCGGAACACTGCCGCCCCACAGCCATTGCACTGCACCACTCCTATCATGTTTTATTTTGTGTCCTCTCTACTGTTTCTCTGGATGCTTACTCTCTCCTCTCCTTACAACTCCCACCCTTCCTGTTCTGGGACAGCAACTTTCTATCTTCTTCAGTAGCCTCCTTCTTCCTTGCTCAATATCAGACTACCAGCAGCTGGGGGAGTGAGCTACTTTTTCTACTTTAGGGTTGACAAAACCAATGTTTCTCTATGATCCTTTCCATCCTACTGCCAAACAGGAAGTTCCTGTTGACAGTCAAATCCAGTGGCTATAAAAGTAGAACTGGCTTTGGGTGCGTGGGTGAAGGGGTGGGATGGAGGGCAATTAGTAAGAAAAAAAGCTAGCAACAGGAAGTTGTAATTTGACTCACCTGCTTTTATAGTGTCTTAACCACACCCCCAGGTAAGCTCTCTTTCCTTCTACTGGTTTAGCAAAGTGAGCTGATACAGTACCTTTCACTGCACAGAATATACACTGACTTTCTTTCTTTTCTTTCTTTTTTTTAACCCTAAATAAGTCCCCTTCTACTTTTAATAAAGTTATCTGTCTATTTAATCTTAACAGACACTGACTCCTGCTGAGATATATGTTTTAAATTAAGAAGAAAATGTAGCTTCTTTTAGTTAGCTGCTTTCTGCTCTACAAGCAAGGCTAGCAACAGCAATTAAAGCAAGATCCAATGTTAAGTTATGACAATTTACAGGGGTATTAACCTTTCCCCCAAGTTTGGTATCATCTGCAAATTTAACCATGTTATTTGGTGAGATGTGCATATCACTAATAAACAAATTAAACAGCACTGGGCCCAGAATAGTTCCCTGGGGCATGCCACTAGCCACCACACCCACTTCTGACAGTACACCATTCACCCTAGCTCTCTGTGTTCTGCTACTCAGCCAGTTATTTATCCAGGATATAATAGGTGCTGAAAAACCTAAACGGTTAAGTTTATTAACCAAAATACTGTGTGATACTTTGTCAAAAGCCTTGCTATAATCCAAAAGAATGACATCCATTTGTATTTTACAGTCAAGGAATGAACTAATATAGTCATAAAAAGAAATCAGTTTTGTAGTACATGAAAATCCTGTTTTGAAACCATGTTGATAGTCATCATTAACATTTAATGTAGACATTTCGTTTTCTAGTTGTTGTTTAATTATTTTCTCCATAAGTTTACATGGTATTGTCGTGAGGCTAATAGGCTGATAGTGTTCAAATTTGGAATGGGAGCCCTGTTTAAAAATAGGTGTAACAATGGCTGTACACCAATCAGCTGGAACTAAGGATTCGTAAAGTGATTTTTTAAAAATAATAATCAATGGCAAAATTATCGTATCCCTTGTCTCTATAACGAATCTAGAGTTAATGTTAGGTTATCTGGTAGGTGTCTCTTATGGAATAAGAGACTGCAAGCATGAGGTTTGAGTGACAGGACAGCGAAGCTGAATGGTTCTGGCTGTCCAAGCCTCACAAGAGGTGTCTCTTTTGCCATAAGAGAGACCCAATGGAGGCCTTATTAACTTATTATAAATCACTGGAGTTAGCAAGAGTGATTTATAGTAAGTTTTTCAAGTCTTGTTGTATTTCAGAAGTTAAATAGAAACATAGAAATTGTCGGCAGATAAGGACCGCTAGGCCTATCTAGTCTGCCCGTAGGCCCTGTACATTGTATGTGGCCACTGGCCGTATGTGATCAATGGTTTTTCATCACTCCCTCCCCTTTTAAACTTCCCTTGTGCCTATCCCAGGCATGCCTAAATCCCTCCACTGTGCTTGCCCCCACTACCTCCTGTAGCAGACTGTTCCAAGTGTCCATTACCCTTTCTGTGTAGAAAGTCTTCCTCACATTACCTCTTAATTTACCCCCTTCCAGTTTCATATTGTGCCCCCTTGTTCTAGTACTTTTTCTACATTGGAAAAGGTCCCCCACCTGCACCTTGTTTTTGCCCTTGAGGTACTTGAAAGTTTCAATCATGTCCCCTAGCTGTCTCCTCTTCTCCAGTGAGTACATATTGAGGTCCCTTAGTCTCTCCTCAGATGTTTTGTGGTGTAAGCCCTGCACCATCTTTGTTGCCCTTCTCAGGATAGTCTCCACCTTATCTATGTCCTTGCACAAGTGTGGCCTCCAGAACTGCACGCAGTACTCCACATAATGCCTTACCAATGTTTTTTTCAATGGCATCACCATCTCCCGCCTCCTGCTAGTGATACCCCTGCCTATGCACCCCAGCATGCCACTGGCCCTCCCTGCCACCTTTGGCACTGCTTTGATACCTTAAGGTCATCAGAGATGATAACCCCTAGGTCCCTTTCCTCCTTGGTGACAGTCAGTTCCTCCCCCCAACCTGTAGCTCTCCCCAGGATTCCCTCTACCTAGGTGCATTATTTTGCACTTCTTTGCATTGAACCTCAGTTGCCACATCTTAGACCATCTTTCAAGCTTCTCCAGGTCCCACTTCATTTTCTGCACCCTTCTGGAGTATCCACCCCATTGCAGATCTTGGTGTCATCTGCAAACAGGAAGACCTTTCTTTCGAGCCCCTCTGCAATGTCACTAATGAAGACATTGAACAGGACTGGTCCTAGTACTGATCCCTGTGGTACTCCACTGGTCGCCCCCATCTCCCTAGATTGTACCCCATTTACTACCTCCCTCTGTCTCCTGTCTGTTAACCAGTTCCTAACTCAGTTCACCACCTTGTCTCCCATGCCCAGGCTACCCATCTTATTAATCAGCCTTCTATGTGGGATGGTGTCGAAGGCTTTGCTGAACTCTAGGTAGACGACATCAACCACCCCTCCCTGATTTATTTCCCTAGTCACCCAAACAAAAGAATCTATCAGATTCATTTGACATGATCTTCCTGCTGTGAATCTGTGTTGCCTCAAATCCTGAGCACCGCTGGATTTCATATGTGCCGCTGTCCTTTCTTTCAGCAGTGTCAACATGATCTTTCCCACCACTGAGATGAGGCTGACTGGCCTGAAGTTCCCTGCCTCCTCCCTACTGCCGCTTTTGTGCAGTGGGACTACATGTGCCCTCCTCCAGCCCACTGGAATGACACCCGAGTTGAGTGACTCTGTGAACAGGGCCACCAGAGGCACTGCTAGTTCCCTTCGCAGCTCCTTTAATAGCCTCGGGTGGGTGCCATCTGGCCCCATGGCCTTATCCACCTTCAGCCTTGTGAGTTCTTCCAGAACTCTCTCCACTGTGAATGGACTGGCATCCACTTCTCCCCTCCTGCCCCACTGCTTCTGCATCCCAATTGTGGCCTTTGACCCTCCCCCTCCTTAGTGAAAACTGAGCAGAAGTATTTGTTCTGTATTTCTGCCTTATCCAGATCCCCCTCTTTACACTGTCCCTTCTCCCCTTTGAGCCAGACAATCTTCCCCCCCAGTTTTCCTTTTTTCACTGATGTACCTATAAAATGCCATAACCCCTTTGTTTACAGACCATGCTAAACCCTCTTCTGTCTGAGCCTTCGTCCTCCTAACATCCTTCCCTGCTTCCTTTAGACATTCAAGGTTCACCTCCCTGTCCTCCTTCCTTTGGTTCCCCTTGTATTTTCAGAAACAGCCTTTTAGCCCTGACTTTGTCCCCCACCTCTTTGGAGAACCATAGTAGTTTCCCTCTTCTTTTCCCTTTGGCCACTGTCTGAATGCATTGGTTTGTTATCTCCACTATGGCTCCTTTCAGTATCTCCCATTGTTCTTCCACACCTTCTATTACCCCTCCCTTCCCCAGGACTGCTTGTATACATCTGCCCATTTCAGTGAAATCTACCCTCCTGAAATCTAATACTCTTGCCCTTGTGTGGCTTAACTGAGTCCATGTCTCCATGCTGAATCACACCATGTGGTGGTCATTGGACCCCAGCTGCCCTTCCACCTGTATTTCTTCGACTTTATGCCCATTGGTCCATACCAGGTCCAGAATTGACTTGTCCCTGGTTGGCTCATGCACCAGCTGCCTGAGTCCAACCCCCTGCAGATATTTTACGATGGCTGTGCTTCTGGCTGAAGCTGCCACCTGGGTGGCTCAGTCCACACCCAGCATATTGCAATCCCCCAGTAGCAGGATTTCCCCATTAGCTGCCATGTTGTGTATGTTCTCCACTAGTTCCCTGTCTACTTCCTCCCTCTGTGTCGGAGGTCTGTAGATCACCCCTGTGCATATTGCTGCTCCATTCCTTGGTTCCAGGGTGACCCACATTACCTCGGCCTCCTCCTGTCATCCCTGAACTTCTGTAGCCTTTATACCATCTCTCATGTATAGGGCCACTCCCCCACCCTTTTTACCCTCCCTGTCCCTCCTGAACAGTTTATAGCCTGATACACTTACTTCCCAGCCATGATTAGCAGAGTACCACATCTCTGTTATTGCTGCTATGTTAAGGTCTGCATCTGCCAACAAGGCCTCCAGGTCTGGAACCTTATTTCCTAGGCTACGGGCATTTGTTAGCATGATCTTCCATGTTTTATAGTCTGCCCTCCCTCTGCTCTTGTTCTCCTTTTCCAGCGTCTTCCCCCACCTCAGTTTCCTTTCCAATGTCCCATCCCCCACCACTTCTCTGAAATAGAATGGGATTTACTCACCTGGTAAAGGTGATTGTATGAGTACCCTTTATAGTACTCCACAGTCAAAAACCTGTGGGTATTCCTCATCCATCCTAAAGGTTGATGCATGATCCAATCAAATCAAAGTGGGTGAGGACATACCTCTGTGCTCATCCGAATATCTCCAGTTTACTTCGTGCATCAAGATAGGTTGGTCACATCTTAACTGCTCCCAACAGCCTTTCAACTTCAACAACTTTCTTAAGTCATTACAAGTACATTACTTTTTATTTGCAAATAACTCAAGCATCTTGTCTGGCAAATATATGAAGAGGTCGCTGCTGGAGGGGCCTCTCCAAGTGGTGTGTTTGGAATGCTCGGTCAGAAAGGGTCACTATGAAAGGGACCCCAGCCCTAAGTAGTACAAATGGGAGCGGGCAAATGCTGTGGGTTCAGGGCCCACTACAAGAGGGGGTCCCTGTACCCTGCAGAGCACTGCATAGGAAATTACACAGAATCTGATAGTCTAGCTGCTTCTGCCTAACTCTGAAGTTCTTAAAAATGAAGACTACCCAAAGCAAACATAGATGCTGCTTATAGTGGACTGCATACAGTTAGCAATAAATTGAGCTATGCTGTCTACCAGGCTGCTTGAGTTATTTGCAAATAAAAAGAAATGTACCTGTAATGACGTGAGAAAGTTGTTAAAGTTGAAAGGCTGTTGGGAGCAGTTAGCATGTGACCAACCTATCTTGATGCAAAAAGTAAACTGGAGAAATTCGAATGAGCACAGAGGTATGTCCTCACCCACTTTGAATTGATTGGATCGTGCATCAGCCTATAGGATGGATGAGGAATACCCACAGGTTTTTGACTGCGGAGTACTATAAAGGGTATGAAATATAATGGGCCACTAAACATTCCTGCATTATTAGAGATCACTGTATGTAGGACAGGAGGTACAGTGGCTCGGTGCGACAACTGGCTGAAATCATGTTAAGTGATTTATAATTCACTTGATATGGCCAAGCTTGTATGATCAGTTTTTACAGTTTAAACATTTTTTATTTGGTACCTGTTTATTGCTATGCTGAAGCTGCTAAAAAATAATGGACTGGATTTCAAAAGGGTTGGACATAAACATGATGGCAAATGCATGCTGCACCAGCTTCTGTATCTGCCCAGTTACATCCAAGCTCTGCTGTTGTTTTTAAAAGATGCATCCAACCTGCAACAAAAAGTCATGATTTGCAATGAAAGAGTTGACGCAAATGTGATTTATGTCATTTTTGCCACAACTGTCTCTCTTTAGATGTGAAATTCAGACTCGGGTAGACCATGGTTGGAATATGGGCAAGGCTTGCCTATATTACTTCTGGGCTTCTGCCAAGTGCTCCTCCACGGTGGTCCTTTAGCCGAAGAGCTGTAGCTAAAGGGCATCACAGCATGGTCAGCAGTTGGCAGGAGATGCTGCACCCCAAGTATGACACTGTACAAAGCCCTAGTACTTAATTTAATTTAATTTCGTGAGGGTAGAAGTGAAGAATTTGGCTGTTCAACTGTGAGAGTGCAGCATCCAGCATCAAGATATCAAATGGTGTATGTTAACTGTGGAGTTAACCATACTAGATATAAGTGAATTACACTGAGGGAGTGGGTAACCAGTAGTTTAAATTATAAAAAGGGGGGCTAAAAGGGACATACTGTGCTACTGTATCTTAAATAATATATGTTGGTATTAGTTCTTTATTCTGAATATAGAGTTATGCATTGATGATGTGGTGCAATAACTAATTTTGGGCACCCCCATTGGCCATACAGTGTGGGGGACACAGGAGGACGCTGGACTTCTGCCATGCTGGGATGGGCTTCCAGCGTGGCACCTGGAAGTTTGTTTTTTGGGGGAGGGGAGCACTGGCACTGATGGGGATGGGGATTGGGCACCCCTGTCAGATATACAGTGTGCTTGGGGGCGGGAATGTGCATGAGCCGAGGGGGATTGGGCACCCCCTTGGCACACAACAAAGGGGGGGGCGTGCACATGCAGCCACTGCTACAATCAGCAGTGGTGACGTGGAGGCTATTTGCATACTGCTGACTGCAGGGCAGTATGCAAATTGCCTACACATTACCACCGCTGATTGTAGCAATCGTTTGCTTTCAACTGTATGCCACTGCAATCTGAACTGCTGTCATAGACAGCTGGGACATTCATTGGTGCGGTGTGGGCGCGCCTGCAAAAACGCTGAGGGCATTGGAAGTGGGGGTGCCACACCTACGAAAACTCATGTGGTGGCACTATGTTTGTTACACATGCGTGCAAGCAAACATAAAAAAACCGGAAGCAATAGTACAAATTCAATGTCTTCTACATATGGTACAATGAGTAATATTGTGTGAAAGTTATTCTTACTTAATGTAATGTACTGTAGCTTTACCTAAGAGTCTTACTTAGAGAAGGGATGGTGGACAAGTGGGATAGGACCAAAACTTCCCCGTGTAAAGTGGGTAGACCAGGGAAGTCAGAATTAAAGTGTATAGCATAGAATCTAGCAAAGATAGGAAGAGATAAAAGGGTTACTGTAGGAAAAGCAGGAAACACCCTATCTAGGGTAGAGTTACAATTTATTTTCAGAGAAGAAAAGGGTTGAGGCAGTAGTCACACAGGTGTAGGGAGGGGTATATGGGTAAACTAAAAACTTACATAGACACTGGGCAAAGGAAGGAAATTATTACTTATGATAATTATTACTTATACTAGGAAGTAAAAGGCCAGAGTCTTAAAGCCAGCTTGGGGAGGGGAGGGGGGAGCAACAGTCAGTGGGCTGAGCACCCAGGGAAGAGGGGTAATGAGAGGAAATGACCCGGAAAAGAAAGGGCAGAAAGTGGTGGGCTTGTAGGCCCTGTGTGTCACTTTGGCACCATTCTGTGCAAGTGAGTAGGGGCCAGAGAAAAAGGCCCATAATCAACCACTGAAAGGGAGAGGCTAGCTGTAAGGACCTAGCCTTTATGCATATTAAGTAGTGGGTAGGGCTGGCAAGGCCCTACGCATCGGCAGTAGGAGGCTTGAAGAAGCATCGGGGCTCCCACCATAGCCGTAGAGGGCCACATCGGTGGCAAGGAGAGGCTAATCTGGAGTTCATGTGGCTCCCGGAGGAGCCACCAATCAGGGGAGGCAGCGTTAAGGATGCAAGATTTAAATCACAGCTGGGCTATTTAAGGGGCAGGCCAAGCCACTTACCAGTAGTGGCTGGCTTTGTTTGGAGGGCGATTTTTTTTCCTGCCCAACCGAACTGCACCTCCTCCTTATTAAGTAGTCTTGGGACCACTCCCAGTAGTGGTTTGGAATGAATCGGGAGGGGCTGGAGGCAGAGAGTGAAGAAGAAGTGGACACCTGAGGAGCTGTGCATCAGGGGAGTCTTCGGCTGTGGGAAGAGAACTGGAAGGGGGCAGGAGGAGGAGTACATTAGAAGGAGTGGCCCCTGGATGACCTGAGGGCACGTATACATCCAGAGTGAATCTGTCTAGTGAATCAAGGAGGGTACTGCCATCTAGAGGCCAGGGCTCAGTGCACAGGGTAGGAAACAAGCCAGGAGGAGCTGGTCACTGGCAAGAATCTCATCAGGGACAAACTGCGTAATGCTAGGAAGGAGCTGATCACTAATTGGACTACAAACTGATGGCAAGACTGTTCTTGGGCATTACTGTCTGTGGGGGTGCGAGAAAAAAGGTGCAGCATCTCAAGCTATAGTGGGTAAAAAAGATATAAATAATACTGTTTCATGCTTCTTGCAGTGTACAGTTGGTATGGTATTTTTCGTTGCAACCACAGCTGGTATTACATTTTTAGTTAGGGTCTGGGCTGGTAGGTAACCAGGTAGGTAACCTAAGTTAGGACTGTATTTTCTAGGCCTGTGTTTTCTAGCTAGAACTGTATTTTCTAAATGGTACTGTTTAACAATGGATAGAATAGTGGGCTACAATGGATGTGGGATGGCGGTTTGGATAGACATATTGTGGAAGCTAGGAGGGTGTCCAGTCTGTCACAGGCTGAGAAGTCTCAAGGAAGAAGTGCTGTGGTTTGAGAGGGAGTTGGAGAGGATGGGGGTTGGGGGAGAGAACCTCAGGCAGGAGGGCACAACATGGGAGGTACATCGGATCGGGAGAGGGGGTTTGGGAGGGGGAGTGGGAGCAAACCGAACAAAGGGCCAAGCACTGGAGGGAAGGCTCAAATCAGAAGGGAAGAACCAAGGCACAGCAATGCAGAGGGGACAGGTAATAGGTTTGCACTGCTAGCGACATTGGTGGAAAAGGAGGGGGTGCATGACACCCAGGAGGGGGCAAGGGAGGGAAATGCACAAGGGATGGTAGCCAGTCTAAGGTGGGTGGCAGGGGTGAAGGGGAAAGGAGCACAACAGGATGGATGGTCAAATGGAGCAGGGATGTGGGGGAGTGGAGCAGGGTGGATACAGACGACATCAGGGGCATAGCAGCTGTGGCAGTGGAGAACTCTGATGGGGAAGGCAACAGGAACAGATGAGAGAATTGTGTGCAGGAGGAGGAGTCAGGCAGGAGATGAACAGGGACAGATGGGGGAATTATGTGCAAGAGGAGGAGTCAAGCAGGAGAGGAACAGCAGTGGGGACAGGCGGGGGAAATACGTGCTAGAGGAGGAGGCAGGCAGGAGAAAAACGGCACTAGGAACAAATGGGGGAATTATGTGCTGAAGGAGGAGGAGTAAGACAGGAGAGGAATGGGGAAGGGGAAGCAGGCAGATGGAAATATGAGGGGATTGCTAGTACTGGGGGATTCAATACTAAGGGAGTAAGATGGGGTAGCAAGGGGGAAGGCATAGTGGTATATGGGTGGAGGCCATGCCAGGGATGACAGCTGAAAGAGTGGGACAATCGGTCCTGAAATATGATAGAAGGGGAAGGGAGAGACCTCATTTAATTCTACATCTGGGGACAAACAACCTGGCTGATAGGATATTAAAGGTAGTCCAAAAGAGGTTTGAGGAACTGGGAACTTTATACAAGGGGGAGGGTAGATCAGTAACTTTTTCTGAGGTATTACCAGTGCCCAAGGCAAGCACGGTTAGAAAACAAAGAATTAAGGAATTTAATGAATGGTTAGGCAAGTGGTATCACACCAAAGGGTATAGGTTATTGGGAGGGTGAGGACAGACCTGGGAGAACAGTGGTCTATACGCTAAGGATAGACTTCACCTAAATGAAGAGGGCAAGAAGGTGCTGAAATGGAAGCGTGGGGAGTATATTGAGGTAGCTGGACATTTAAACTAGGAGAGAGAGGTGGCAGGTGGAGGGAGGGTATACAGTGGCCACGAGATGGGAAGCAGAGCAGGTTTACCCCCCAGAACAAGGGTGATGTACTACATAGAAGCAATAGAGGGGATGCAAGTAGTGGAGGGCAGAGAGATGGGGAAGAAAAGGCAAAGGGATGGAAGGTTGTCACCATGAATGCTAGGAACCTGGGGGATAAAATGAATGACCTATAGGTCCTCATGGTGGAGAGAGAGGTGGACATGGCAGCAATCATGGAAACATGGACAACCGACTATCATGACTAGGATCTAGTGGTCCCAGAGTACCGAATATTCCACAGGGCTAGGGCAAACTGGAGAGGGGGGGTGGCATTATACAAGAGGAAGGGGCTAAAGTGCATTAGAGAGGAATGGGGAGGAGTGTGAAAGAGTCATTATGGCTGCTAATCCAGGATTCCAGGAATAGGACTCTCCGGATAGGAGTAGTGTACAGGCCACCCTCCCAGAGAGAGGAGTTGGACAAGGAATTTGCGAGGCAGATTAAAAAGGCATGCAGGAGGGGGAGTGTGATGGTTGTGGGAGACTTCAACTGCCAGGGGTAGACTGGGGAACCCCAGCCACCAGCAGTAAAAGGGAGCAGGTACTACTGGACGCCTTTCAGGAAAGCTTCCTGACCAGGGGTGCCGGAAGATGGTAAAAACTGAGGGGGCGGAGGATCAGAGGGGCACTTTTGAGTGTCAAAAGGGCACTTTCGACACTAGTTTTTGCCATACAAAAATACAATAAATCATGTACACACATCATAATGTTAAGAATGCAGTCCCATTTAGGACTAATTATGCAACAGCATACAAAGGTGCCAGCAAAAGACCACCCAGTCTAAGTCTGCTCCATGTACAGCTATATTAAGAAAGCAGCTGTCGGCCATTCCCTCCAATAGCTCCACATGGCTTGAACCACACATTCCTTAACCTGTTACGGTGGTTGACGAGGTGCAACAGAGAGATGCCATAGTAATGTGCATCACCAGTCCCAAGCATGCAGTCTTCACACTAATGAGTTAGGAGTTTTTGGTTCCACTAACTTTAAGATAGAAGTTAGTGGTTAAGCCCAAACACCAGCAACAAGGTAAACTCCTGAGGCTGGGAAAATAAAGACACAGAGCCATTATGTTTACACTGCTTATTTATTGATGAATCACAGTATACATCGTAAAGTGTATTTATTAATGAATCATAGTATACAATGACAGTAAACAATATTGTACAACGACAGGGGTATAAACAGATTTTTACAGCAAAGTCTGGATGGATGGATGGAGGAGTGGGAAACATTTGGAAATGGGCCAATGTTCCCAAGAATTCAATAGAGGAAAGACATCTGCTCATTCATTCCTGTACTGTTGCTACTGCATACCACAGACTCACCCAACCAACCAATTTACCATCACATCTATACTCCTGCCATGAATTAATCCTTGATGCCCTGGTCACCACTTCAGGCTGGTAAGCCTTGCAAGCCTCCACCAAGCCCTGGTGGCCAGCAAATCATCCCATGAATGCTCTGGTCACCACTTCAGGCTGGTAAGCCTTGCAAGCCTCCACCAAGCCCTGGTGGCCACCAAATCATCCCATGAATGCTCTGGGAGCCACTTCAGGCTGGTAAGCCTTGCAAGCCTCCACCAAGCCCTGGTGGCCACCAAATCATCCCATGAATGCTCTGGGAGCCACTTCAGGCTGGTAAGCCTTGCAAGCCTCCACCAAACCCTGGTGGCCACCAAAATCAACCAATTTACCATCACATCTACACTTCTGCCATGAAGTAATCCTTGATGCTCTGGTCACCACTTCAGGATGTTAAACCTCTGCAAGCCTCCACCAAGCTCTATTGGCCACCAAATCATCCCATGAATGCTCTGGGAGCCACTTCAGGCTGGTAAGCCTTGCAAGCCTCCACCAAGCCCTGGTGGACACCAAATCATCCCATGAATGCTCTGGGAGTCACTTCAGGATGTTAAGCCTCTGCAAGCCTCCACCAAGCCCTGGTGGCCATCAAATTATCCCATGAATGTTCTGGGAGCCACTTCAGGCTGGTAAGCCTGTGCAAGCCTCCACCAAGCCCTGGTGGAACCCAAATCATCCCATGAATGCTCTGGGAGCCACTTCAGGCTGGTAAGCCTTGCAAGCCTCCACCAAACCCTGGTGGCCACCAAATCATCCCATGAATGCTCTGGGAGCCACGTCAGGCTGGTAAGCCTTGCAAGCCTCCACCAAGCCCTGGTGGCCACCAAATCATCCCATGAATGCTCTGGTCACCACTTCAGGCTGGTAAGCCTTGCAAGCCTCCACCAAGCCCTGGTGGCCACCAAATCATCCCATGAATGGGAGCCACTTCAGGCTGGTAAGCCTTGCAAGCTTCCACCAAGCCCTGGTGGCCACCAAAATCAACCAATTTACCATCACATCTACACTTCTGCCATGAAATAATCCTTGATGCTCTGGTCACCACTTCAGGATGTTAAGTCTCTGCAAGCACCCTGGTGGCCACCAAAAATCAACCAATTTACCATCACATCTATACTTCTGCCATGCATTAAGTGAGCAGTTAAGCCCAACCACCAGTGACAAGGTAAACTCCTGAAGCTGGGGAAATAATGACAGAGCCATTAAGTTTACATAGCTTATTTATTAATGAATCACAGTGTACATTGTAGAGTGTATTTATTAATGAATCATAGTATACAATGACAGTAAACAATATTGTACAATGACAGGGGTATAAACAGATTTTTACAGCAAAGTCTGGATGGATGGATGGATGGAGGAGTGGGATACATTTGGAAATGGGCCAATGTTCCCAAGAATTCAATAGAGGAAAGACATCTGCTCATTCATTCCTGTACTGTTGCTACTGCATACCACAGACTCAACCAAAAGTTACCATCACTATACTCCTGCCATGAATTTATCCTTGATGTTCTGGTCACCACTTCAGACTGGTAAGCCTTGCAAGCCTCCACCAAGCCCTGGTGGCCACCAAATCATCCCATGAATGCTCTGGGAGCCACTTCAGGCTGGTAAGCCTTGCAAGCCTCCACCAAGCCCTGGTGGCCACCAAAATCAACCAATTTACCATGACATCTACAATTCTGCCATGAAGTAATCCTTGATGCTCTGGTCACCACTTCAGGATGTTAAGCCTCTGCAAGCCTCCACCAAGCCCTGGTAGCCACCAAATCATCCCATGAATGCTCTGGGAGCCACTTCAGGCTGGTAAGCCTTGCAAGCTGCCTCCACCAAGCCCTGGTGGGCACCAAATCATCCCATGAATGCTCTGGGAGCCACTTCAGGATGTTAAGCCTCTGCAATCCTCCAACAAGCCCTGGTGGCCACCAAATCATCCCATGAATGCTCTGGGAGCCACTTCAGGCTGGTAAGCCTTGCAAGCCTCCACCAAGCTCTGGTGGGCATCACATCATCCCATGAATGCTCTGGGAGCTACTTCAGGCTGGTAAGCCTTGCAAGCCTCCACCAAGCCCTGGTGGCCACCAAATCATCCCATGAATGCTCTGGTCACCACTTCAGGCTGGTAAGCCTGTGCAAGCCTCCACCAAGCCCTGGTGGCCAGCAAATCATCCCAATCATCCCATGAATGCTCTGGGAGCCACTTTAGGCTGGTAAGCCTTGCAAGCCTCTACCAAGCCCTGGTGGCCACCAAATCATACCATGAATGCTCTGGGAGCCACTTCAGGCTGGTAAGCCTTGCAAGCCTCCACCTAGCCCTGGTGGCCACCACAACCAAGCAAATTTACCACCATATGAATCTCTGTAAAGTACAGAATTTCTGTATCAGATTTTTCCAAAAAAGTTAAGTCGTCTCTCGTTTTGTTGCACAAACTCCCGAACAATTAGTGTCCGATCCAAGTTGTCCGTTGTCTCTTTGTGAATGTGCAACAGCATTAGGTAATTGTACCTCTTCTCTGTCATGGTGCTTCTTAAGTAAGACTTTATCATCCGCTGAGTTGAAAAAGATCTCTCCCCAGTTGCTGTACTCATTGGGACGAGGAGGTAAATTTGAATGAGCTTCACTACTTCTGAATACAGTATCTGCTGCTGGTAGTCTTTTCCACTAAGGCATCAATAATGGTGTTGATTGAAGTTACTGCCCTCACCTCTGGCAGAACCTGCTGCACAAGTCCTGGGAGCAAGTTCAGTTGTGCATTCAGAATGTCAATGTCCAAGTCCTTATCTCCATACAACTGTGTGATCTGAGGAGGAACTGAAAACGTCTTTGCATTGGCTGCTTGAAGCAACAAATTCTCCATGGATGACAGCAAAGTGTAGGTTTCTTGATCAAAACATTGGTCTCTCTAATTCAATAAGACAAGCATCAATGGCTTCATAGTACATCTGTCAATACCAGTCCTTAGGCAGATTCGGGGTGGTGATGCGGTACACTACCATGCTGCAGCCTTGCTGGGACATAGCACTGTCTGGGAAGTTTTGGCTCCTTCACTTTTTTCAGTAGTTGTGCTCTCTCTTTGATGCCTTCATAGACCTGGTCAAAGTCATCACGCTGGCTTTGTAAATTCTTCTTCAGGGAGTTTATGCTCATCATTGTAGTTTCTGCTGTAAGTGTTTTTGTTTGCAGGATTGAAGCCACTTGTTCTGATACTCTGAATATGTTGTATGATACAACCAGTCCAAAATAGGTCAGAAACTTTTTCATCACTGACAACAGGCCTTTGACCTTAGTTCGTACATCTATAGCTTTGTCTTGTTTCAGCTCCTCTAAGGTTTCATAGAGTGCTCCATATTTTTTGAGAACTGACTTGATGCTCCTTGTTCTTGCTGTCCATCTTGTTGGACAAAGTAAGTGCAGGCCTTCTATCATCATGTAAGGGTCCTCACTGTCATTCACTGCAATATTTTCATAAAGAGCCAGCCTCTGTGGTGATCCCCGAATCAACACACTTAAATTCTGGACAAAGCTGAGGGCATGTTCAATGGCATCACTTGTTTTGCTACAGTTTTGCAACACCAGGTCCAAGGAATAGTTTGCACATGGACATTCAATGCTAGTGGATTTTCTCTCTTAATTCTTGTTGCAGTTCAGAGAACATCCACTCATATTTGCTGCTTCATCATACGCCTGTCCCCTCATGTTGTTGATTGGTAAATTACATCTTACTAGAACATCCTTAATGGCACTGGTGATGGATTCTGCATCAGTCTTCACCATTTCATACATCCCAATAAAATCTTCATGTATAACAAAATGGAGCAGGGAAACCCATCGGATACATATTGTCATCTGTTCATGTTGGCTAATATCCCGTGATTCATCTGCGGTGATTGCATACAGCTTTGATTCATTGTGTATCTCTTCCAGAAGGTTCCTCAGCAGCTGATGTGCCATGAGTTCCATGACTTCATTCACAACATCTGAACTCTGATACTTCCTTCCTGGATCCATCCCTGTAGTTCTGGCATGTCAACTGCCCTACTCAGCATTCCGCCTCAGGTTGCTTTCTCTGTTCTTCATGGCCACGAATTCCTAGTCCTTGCCAAACTAGAAGCTTTATTGCATTTACCTGTTTCAGGAACCGTCTCTGTTTCTCGCCTGTTCTGTGCAAGATACTGGCTGAGCTGAGCACCAACATTCATCCTTGTGTTGTTGAATGCAGTATACTTCTCAACAGCTTCATGGTGGAATAATGATGTCTGATGTTTCTTGAATTTGTCAATTGCTTTCTTCCAATCACTAAATCCTTCTGAAATGAAGGTAGTTTCACCACAACGACTGCCTGTGATTAGTTTTCTCTCCACTGCTGCCCGACAGTAGTAGCAGAACACACATCCTTTTGAAACACAGTATGTTAGCCAGTTGAAAGATGAAAACCACCGTGTTTGACAAGTTCTTGTTTCACTTCTCCCATTGGTTCGCAGAATGACTTGTTTGATTGAAGTGTCTATAACACTGCTTGGTTGAAAAACACTGTTAATATTGTGGCAACAAACAGAAGAGCAGGAGGGGAGAGACAAAGAGACAGCAGATTCAGACATGGTTGGTTCAACTGCAGTTACCCAGGTTTTCTCAGAACAGGAGGGAAGAGACAAAGAGACAGCAGATTCAGGCATGGTTGGTTCAACTGCAGTTACCCAGGTTCTCTCAGAACAGGAGGGGAGAGACAAAGAGACAGCAGATTCAGGCATGGTTGGTTCAACTGCAGTTACCCAGGTTTTCTCAGAACAGGAGGGGAGAGACAAAGAGACAGCACATTCAGGCATGGTTGGTTCAACTGCTGTGAGCTGGGTATTCTCAGAGACATGCACGATGTTGCCATCACTGTTGCTGTTCATGGGGAACAGCTCTGCAGCTCTGTTTTCTGTATCAGAGAAAGAGCAGGCCTTACCATCCGGGGCACTGGAATAGCAGCTGCAGGACAATCAGGCAAGGAACATGTTGGTTCTAGCACTGATGCAGCATTTGAAACACACATGGCTGCATTTGACTCTGTCCAAGCCATTGGCAGTGAAGTGGTATGCACAGTTACATTGGCACTTAAAATACCGGTACAGATGACAGCTGCAGTGCTTGTGGCAGTGTCAGTGGTATTATTCCTGGCAGCGATGTCCCTTGCATGCTCTGAAGATATTGGCATCTTGGCATTCCCAAACCAGTAATTTAGTTTTCTTGGCATCTTGGCAGCAATATCAGCCAGTTGTTTCTCCATCTGTCGTTTTCGTCTCTCAGACCGTGGCATATTTGAATTCAATGAGACCGCAAGCTCTGAGAAAAATTGTGTATACAGTTTAGTGAACCCATCCGATTACCATCTTCTGATAAGGTACTGCAGCATGAACATTAAGCATGCTAGCAATAGAATTTCTATGGCAAACATTTTATATCTCACCCCCCCCACCCATCTTTGTCAATAGTTCGCAATCCACAACTACTGGGCCTACTTTAGATATTCTTGGCTAGTGATCGATGCATCAAAATGCTTCTGTACTGCACCACTAGTGTACAAGACGAGAGTCCAATAAAATTTTAGGGGCTTTGGCTTGTAGACACCAGGGAACGGGACTGGGGGTGCCCTCCTGAAGACATGCCGGCAGTGCAGGAAGGGAAAAATGATAACTGAAAAAAATAAAGACGTATTCTACTTAAAGGAGATTTGGTCAGTAAAGCGATGGGTAGTAAGATGAGAGGGAGTATAAAATGTTGTAAATTATGCTCAAATAAGCTACATACTCCTCAGAATGGACACATCTACCGGCTCTAATAAGGGATCGGAGGTATGATTTGATGTCCAGCCAGTCAACTGGATTCTCATGGAGATCAAAAACGATTTTCTATTAACAAGTTAACCTTTTGGAACTAGGTGGACTCATGAGTGTGACGCTGGTACTGACAATGAAACTATTGTATGCCACTGTTACTCAGCTGCCCAACTGTTATCAAAAGCCCTGCCATTGTATGTCCATGATTTCGGTATTGTGAAATTTGCCTCCTCCTCCCCCATGTCACATATGAGCCAACCTCTCCCAGCAGCTGAAACTCAGAATTTTCAAATGCCCCGAACTTCCCCAACTCTTCCTTCTCCGAGATGACCCATCAGCAAGGGGAGTAAGCAATTCCCCATCACTGCCTGGCTCTTCAACCAAGGGTGGGGACAGAGGCCAAAGGTCAGTGCATGCAAGCACTATACACTATCCACCCAACACTGAATTGTTTTTATACGAGAATCACATCAAACCTCAGTTTTATACATGGTGCCCATAGGAAGAACTTTGACATAGTGGTACTGCTTTTTAATGCTCCCTATACCACTCACAGTGGTTTCACACAAGTCATGCAAAGTGCCAACTTCATTTACCACCCCTGAACACACCAGTGCCATACTCCAATCCAGTCCAACATGCAAGGCAGATTCCATGGCATTGTCTGCTAGTGCCACAATATGTAAGACATGCATTATTAATCATTCTAAGCACTCTTACAGCTGCCTCATCCACACACAGCTCACTTTAGACACATTTGTACATCACTACTTTGTAATGCAAGTGCTCCCTAGATCTAAAATGTCAGTCCTGGCAATCCAAGCGATTAGAACAATTACAGTTACTTGCACAATCTTAGTAAATGCTATGCTTTGTTTTTAACTGGAATATTTTAATCAGTTTCAGCCATGCAAATATTTGTACATATTTGTACATAAACTGGCAGTATTTATAGGCTGCATCAGCCAGCATGAACTGTTTATTGTCCGTTTTGATGGCACACATCAATAGGTCTTTAGCCTAGTGTGGCTGATCTGTTATATAAAAAAAAAAACACACACCACACACAACAAATGGTGCTAGAATGAAAATGATGCTATATTGGTCTGTCAAACCTAGTGCTCCCAGATGCCAGATCTACAGATACGGCTGTATTTAAACAGAGACATAGACTAGTCAGGGGGAATAGTTATGACTGACTTGCATTTTATACAGCAAACTAAGCCAGAACTCATGTTTACACAAGAACTAGGGTTAAAAACCATACACTGTGCAGTTTTCTTCGAAATATGCATCTCAATTTCCCCCCAGGACACACCATAAGACAAGCTGCTGTCATCTCATTTTTGTATAACTGAATACAAATGGCACCCATGCTCTGTATTTCATATTCAGCACATAATTGACCAATAAAGGATTTAAGTTGTTTACTTTGAGGTAGATCCAGAAGTAAATGGTGGTATGATACCTTTTATTGGACCAACAAAGATGTTACAAAAAAAAAGTGTTTATGCTTTTCAGACCATTACGCTTTGACTATTTTGGTGACGTCTACCTTCAAAACGAGATTTTGCTCAAGAGACTGTCATGTTAAAATTTTATAAAATAAATGAATAAACCATTCTTTGTCTTTAGTCTCCTTTCACCAGCTTGCTTATTTTTCCCCTAGGTCTTCACCTTGTTTTAACCTCTTGGGGATCTCTTACTCCTCCCTCCCACCCATCCTGAAATGTCCCATGCCCCCCCATCATGCAACACTGCAGAGCTGCCAGAGACAGAGTTCACCCTCATGCCCATAAGATGAGTCGCACACTGCTGCAGAGACAGACCAGCATCCCACCCATCCCCACAGGCCACCACAGACACCTTATTACCGTTTGCTTACTGCAGTGCTTACCCCATGACAGGGCCTTTAAGACAGGAACCAAGACCTAGCCTACTGGCTAGCTTGCTAACCGACTTGAAGGCTTCAGCAAGACAGCAAGCATGCTAGCAAGCCAACCAGTAGGCTAGCTCTTGGTTCCAGTCCTGAAGCTTCCCAGGGCCCAGTCAGGGTATCCCCCCCAAACGCATCAGACACTGCAGAGCTGCCACAAACAGAGTTCACCCTCATGCCAATAAGATGAGTCACACACTGCTGCCAAGACAGACCAGTCCCCCACCCATCCCACAGACCACTGTGACCCACCACCACAAAACAGTCCCCTTCAAACACAGAACTGCCCCAATGCATGTATGCATGCATGCATATCACGCCCAGTACAAGCCCTCCTCCTGGACAATCACAGTGCAGCATGCTGAAAAATTGCACTGTGATTGAATGGTGAACCCTAATGATTTTCTCAGGGGCAAGCACAACCGAAGGGGAAGGGAGGGAGGTAACAAGATAAAGGTGCTAGTTTTAAATAATGCCAGCCACAGCCTGCCTAATTAAACAGCGGTAGTGCTGCGAGGGGGTTGCGGGCATGTGTCACACTCAGCAGCAGAAGGCAGGTGCAGAGAAATCGGGGGGAGAAAATGTCTTAAAAAAGGCAGCTTGTGGGAAATTATTGCTGGGGCTCAGTGTCCCATGGGCCCATACAACCCGGCGCCTATGGGGTAGGTAACCAATGCTTGCAACACAGGAAATTGTGTACTAGTTTGTTACACATAACTGCATTATAAATTCACTGCAGTTACAGTGTACTTTAACAACAACTACAGTGTTATGAGAACATACAGTGTTGCTTCACTAGTTAGCACATTTATTTTGAGTTTTATTCTGTGTAACTTGCCCCAATATACATTTCCCCTCAACAGGAAGGAGGTAATTATATTTGCCATTATTGCCAATAATGATAAAATTACTAACTTTCCGAGGCCTAAAACTGGGACATGGTCCATCTTGACCATGTCCTCTCCAAAACCTTGTCACTCCCATGGTTACCACCACAGAGTATGCCGCACACAATTAAAATAGTGTGCTTGTTTGGCCATGCTGGCCCACATTAACACCAGTAGCAAACATCCAGATTAAAATGCAGCATCTCTGCTGCAACAAGTTTCAAATCATGATGTACAGAAATTAATTAGAAGCAAACTCATGCTACATTGTGTTCAGACATTCGAGCTGCATGCATTGCTCCTCCTCCTGACAGTCCCATCCCAGCCCGCTTACACTCACCTCAGTTGCTGAGCAAACCTCACTTCACTTCAGTGACTCCCACAACCACACCGGTTTGTTTTCACACACCTCCCTGCAGCTGATCAGGTTCAGGTACCTTAGTTCACTGCTGCCGGTCTCTTCCGTCTGGAGTCCCTCTCCACTGCTGGCAGACAGATGACCAGATGCAGTTGTCTGCACAACTAGTCTAACCTAACAGGAAGGAACATACTTTTCCGTGCTCCCACTGACATGCTTGTGGTGCAACACAGGTGCAGGGGTTGAAGTTGCAAACTGTTGTCCAGCACAAGCAGTGCCACAGTAGTGCTGAAAACTGTCACTCATGGATTAGCAGTCAGCAAAAAAAAAAAAAAAAAAAAACACAAGGGACAAAACCAGGACAAAAGTTACATTTTGCAAAACTTGTGGGGATAGTGGGATATGATGCCTAAATTAGGGACTGTCCTGGGAAAATAGGGACTCTTGATAGCTTTAAATAATGAAGAAAGTGTGATTTAGCTAGAATACTGCATTGAGGCAAACATCTGAGACAGTGTGACATGATAGTCTTTTGTCTAGTGTGCACTCATCCAGCACAGCTATAACAGGGTAGTAGTATAACACTTTCCTACTGTCTAATAGTGCAAGGTTGGGGAGGGGGTGTATTTTCTAATCTGGCAGGTAATCTCTCCAAAGACATTCAGACAAATGCTCTGGATGACATTGCCAATGTTACTTCTGTCTTTATAATAGCAGTTTGTCACAACAGCAGATTGTCTGAGTAGAAGCTGCTAGTTGCTGTATCTGTCAGTTTAAAGATACCAGATGAGCCTTTATGGTGGAGACTCCCGTAGACTTTAACATAACCACCCTGACTCTATTCTGTCAGCATTGCCCTTGTCCATATTTAAGGGCCATCTTAATATCTTTCTTTTTAATATGTAATTCCAGGAGCTCTTGGTGGGATTTGGGCCAGGGCCCCATCATGTTGTGTGCAGCAGCCACCTCAGGATCTCCTTACTTCTTGACCCCATGGTGGGGGAGGGTCCAGATCCACTGTGCAATAAGCATCTCTGGGCATTTGGGGACACTGGCTGGTCCAGGGATAGCCTGGGGAAATGGACCAGAATGTAAACAAATATGGCCAGCATGCAGATGTCTGTGGCCTTGAACCTTAAAGGAGCTGTGGCTCCAAAGTAATAGCTTGGCCATGCGGCTACAGTTTAAAAAGTTACCTGGCTCCAGGGCAGGCAGCAGAGCAGGAAATTAAGTACTTCTCACCTCTAGGCACCTGATTGGGGACCAGGAAACCCCCAAATAGGCAGAGGGACTCAATGGTGAAAGCAAGGTGCACATGTACACTGGTAAGCAGGGAAGGCATGAACTGGGTGCCTCTTGTTTCTGGAGCCCCATACAAGTAAAGGGAGGGTTTTCCTGGACCCAGAGTAAGCAGGGCTAGGACATATAGTCATATTTTCTCAACTGTCCCTGATTTCAGGGACGCTACTTCCCTGATTTTGCCTCAACGCTTTCCAGTGTCTCTTTAAATATGCGTTTATGACAGAACAATGGAGATTGCAAGCACAAAATAATGTCAAACATTAAAGTTACAGACTTGTTATTCAGAAAATGCATCTTATACTAATCCCCTTATTTTAACATCTTTCTGGGTGAATAATATTACCAATTTTTAAGATGTGTCCCTGATTTGGGGTCTTTGTACCAGATCTTAAGCACCATCCTTGATTTATGGGGCAAGAGGTTGAGAGGTATGCATATAGTTAGTAGCCCAGGAATGGGCCGCCATAGCCAGGGAAGCATCAAGTAAACAAATATGGTGGTCCCCATCAATTCCCCTGCCACAGAGGACCCTGGGAAAGGATGAGAGGGGAGGGCAGCTTGCTGAGCACAAGAACTGACTTGACCGGCCAGTCAGGTTGGGGGGGAATCAATGGGAGGGGGGATCAATGGGCTGCTATAAGAAGAGCCATAGCCTGGGAAAAAGGGTACAGTCCAGAGAGACGGAGGAGGCGGAGGAGGAGACTGCAAGGGTGCTGCACCAGCCTGAAGACAGCCTTGGTGTTTTGTTTTGCTTTTCCCTGACCTTGCACTACAGCAGGTAGCCCTCCTCACTCAGCTGCAGGTACTGGTTTGGCCACTGTGTTGTTGCAAGTGGAGCCCCTCTCCATCACAGCCATAATTCCACACAGGCTGCTGGGTTGATCCCCTGCTCCTCCACCTCTACACATGATCCTGGGTCCCTTCTTTAACAAGCAAGGGCACTTGAAACAATCAAAAAACCATGCCAAGCCGTTGCCACCACCTCACACTCATGGTTTAATTAATACGTAAAACATTTAGCAGCCCTGAACCACTGATCCCATCCACCTAATAAACAAACTTTCTAGCCAATTGCCATGCACTCAGCACTTTGACTAATGTTAGTGATACAGGTTAGGATAAAGCCGAGATCCCTAAGGCCATAAGGCATGTGTTTATTTCCCAGTATGATCCCTGGGAAAGTAAGCCCTGCATGTGGTTCCATAGTAGAACTGAACTCCTCAAAATCACAGCCAGGCCCAGCCATCATATAACATAGTACCCTCAGGAAAGTAAGACAGTGAGTGACATACTTTGCTAGTGATGTCTCTGGTGCAGTTCATGAAGTTGCTCTGCAGCTGATTCTCCTTCTCAAATCCGGAATCCCTATCCCAACAGTCTACAGACTCCACTCAGTCCGGACGCCCAGGCCCAGTAGCTTGCTTCCTCGATCTCCAGTACTCTTCAGGCTCCTCTCCGTCTCCGACTAGGTGACTTGGCAACTACCTAGTCCCCGAGTATCTTCCTTCTCTTTAGGGAAGCTCAGGCTGGCTAACTAAGGGCAAGGCTTCTCGCAAATTAGCAAGCAATACTAGCAGGCTTAGTTAGCAGCTGGATCCTGCCGCTCCTCTCGGACTAGCACGCCAGAACTACTCCACGGTCGTTTCAGAACGTCACCACTTGACTCACCCTGGCAGGAATCCACGGTCACACCGCGCCAAGTTGCTGCTGCAGCCTGCAACTAATGAAGACAAAGAGCTTCAAGAGGTGCACCAGTCGCGACTCGCCGCTGGTATAGTAGTGCCTCACTTAGTCGCTCGCTAGCCGCTGCACTGCCCCTGGACCGGACGCCAGTTGAGTAGTTCCAACGCTGCCATCTGCCGCAACTTCCAAGTTCCACAACTTTAGTCTCCACCACCACTCTGCGCTCTTCTTCTTGATTAGGTAGCCCATCCTCATCCTCTGCTCGACCGCTGTGCAAGCACTGTCCACGTCTCACAGGTCACCACTTTCCAGACGAAGTACGTAGTCATAAAGGGAACAGCCGGGAATAGAAAACTGGAGGAAATCTGTGGGCATTTAAAGGGCCCGCGCGACCCGCCCCTAACTGAAGTCACGCCTTCATTTCTAAAAGCGGACCTGATTGAGAGATATGTTTGCCATCTCAATCAGGTCCACTGGCTGGGGCACGTAGGCATATGTTTAGACCCCGCCCCCCCACCTTAAAAAAAATGAAAATGCTTCTAGTGGCTAGGGTCAGGAAGGGAATAAGCTGAAAACCAAACAAATTAAAAAAAACCATAGACGCCACTGCTCTCGCCACGCCCACAGAAGTATAATAGGGGCACTCTCTAGACTGCACAAAAAAGTGGTGGGGTGGCCGCCCCTCCCTGTTTCCGGCACCTATGTTCCTGACACAGGTGATCAGTGAGCCAACTGGAGGGGGGACACTCTAGTCCTAGTGCTCACAAATGGGGAATTTGTGAGGGATATCAAGGTGGACAAACCATTAGTGGAGAGTGACCATCACTCAGTATGGTTCAGGTTGGCAATGGGCAAAGAGGGGGTAGCATCCAACATGAAGGTGCTAGATTTCTGGAGGGGCAGATTTTGCAAAGATGGGGGAGGTAGTGAGAGGGTACCTGGTGAGGATACAGCCTAGTATGGCCATGGACCAGAGATGGGAGCTCATAAAGAAGGGGATACTAGAGGCTACCAATTCCTGTAGCAGGACTCGGAGTAAAAAGGCCAGGGCAAAAAAGCCAAGTTGGATGTGCAGGGGGGTTGTGGAAAAGGTGAGAAGAAAAAGGGTGGCCTTTAGGAGATACAGGAAATCAGGGAGGTGGGGAAATTGGGAGGAGAACCTGCAGGAGGCAAGGGAGGTGAAAAGGGCAGTAAGAAGAGCAAAACCCACCAAAGAGCTCAGGCTGGCGGAAGGCATAAAGGAGTGGGAGAAGAGCTTCTTCAAGTACATCAGGGGGAAAAGGAGCTGTAAAGCACAGATAGTAAGGATTGAGAAGGACAGGGGATGGGTAGAGAAGAGGGGAAGAAAAGGCAGAAGCACTCAATGACTACTTCTGCTCAGTATTTAAGAAGGAGAAAAGGGAGTGCTTCCCAAACAGGGTGGGGGGGCAGTAAAGGCTGGGAAGGGGGTAACATATGGGAAGGATCATGGAAGCTAGAGTCCTGAAGGGCTTGAGAGCGCTGGGGGTGGACAAGGCACCAGGGTCAGATGTCATTCACCCCAGGGTATTGAAGGAGCTAGCAGAGATCCTGGTGGGGCCCTTGGCAGGCCTATTCAATGATTCACTGAATTCAGGATGAGTACCCAAGGACTGGAGGTTGGCTCACGTGGTTCCCCTGCTTAAGAGCAGCCCCAAAGATGAACCAGGTGTAACCCCTAGGTGGCACTATTCCAAGGGTTAGTACCTCTGCCTGCTTGGCTAGTAGCAGGTTAAGGGGCTTGAGTTCTGAAATGGGTGCCTCCACCCGGAGGTCAGGTTTGGTAGTGGTCAAGCCAACCTGGGCACAGCCCTCTGGGACACTGTAACCCCCCCCCCTTTACTTACAAGTGGCTGGAACAATGCACAATAATCACTTCCACAATACCCCGATACACAGCACAAGTGCCCACACTGTTTGCACTTACCACCAGGGTTTTCCTCTGGCCCGGCCTTGGGGACCCCCGGTAAAACAAGGTTAAACACAGTAAATCACAGCAGTACAGTACTCTTGCACAAACTGGAACCACAGTCAGGGTAAATGCAAAAAAGAGTTAGATCTGATTTATTAAAGGGGCTTGAACAAGGGAGGGGTGTAATCAGGTTCATTTGCTTAAAGGCTCTATCAATCAAACAGTTATGCATGCACTTCAGGGTCCATAAACAGTCACACACTCTGTGTACCCAGATGGAGAATGGTGAGCTAGCCAGGAACGTTGCAGCTGGTTGGGGCCCTGTGATGGAAGAAAACAACAGGCACAAAACCACACTATTTGTAATCCGGAGCTGGAGGGCTCAGTTCGTGAAAAGAAAACAAGACAATCAGATGACACACTTTTAGATTAGGCTGTTGTTGCAGTACGCTACCCTGATGATTACTCATGATACCCAAGACTGGACACAGGCTGGATGAAAATCAAGACAGCAGGTGGTTAATCTGGAGTGCCAGGAGAAGCAGAGCCCACTCGATTCGCCGAGGCATCATTCCTGTTCAAGTGTGGAGCATGGGGCTGATCCCCAGGCAGGTCTCTCATTGGTGGCTTTCTCTGTGCAGTGGGGTAGTCTGGCAGGGCCTGCATGGTTTGGCCCAGGCCGAATGGAGATGAACGCGGATTCTGTCCTATTAGGCTGGATAAAGCTTCCAGCAAGCAGAACACAGTTCACACAGTGGAGAACCAAATCACAACCCACTTTCAATACTCAGCACATTTACATGTAAAAGATTCTACGGTACCAGCAAGCAGAACACAGTTCACACAGTGGGGAACCAAATCACGACACAGCACATTTACATGTAAGGAAATTCTACTGTACCAAGCAAACCGCTCTCCAGTCATGATTGCAAAGTGTCTGCACAAACCAGGGATTCAAAACAGCTGTAAATCCTGACAGGCCAATCGCATTCAGCAAATCTTTGGACTTCTTCAGGTTAAAGCCTGGTCACAGTCCAGTGACCTAAATAGTCCTCACAACTCGGATTCAGTTCGAAAAAACTCTATTTTCCCTATCAGGGAGAGCAGGCAGAGAGGCAGGCCAAAACTCAGCCCTTTCACAGTTCTCCCATGCAAAACTACACAGAACTGCTGCTCAAAAATCACTTGAGCTGTTACTTCTTCACATCTCAGCTCAAAACTGAAACTAGCTACAGCAGCCTGGGAAATTCCCCAAGATCCAAAAGTGGTGGCTGAGCCTCCTGTCAGTGACAACAAAGGCTCCCCTTTAGGTGCAAAAAGGCTCAAAAAGCCCAAAACTACAATTCCTACAGATTTTGACTCCAGACAGCTCCTGTAGTCCGGCTCCATTTTAGGACCCACCAGTACTGATTGATCCAATTCGCAGGTCCAGGACCAAGATAGTGGAGATAAACAAAACAGTCCTTGCTGCAAAGAAGGCAGGTTAGACAAACTACATTATCATTATCCCTCTAAATGATTTTCAGCAAATAGTTACATCTTTCCACAGAGCTCCCTCTCAGATTACTTATGACTGCAATCCAGGCAACTCTTAAAGAGACAGTACACAGAGGCTATACAGGCACTGTCTGGCAATCACATTTAAACTGCTAAAATGCAGGAAACCAGCCTGGCAGTGAGCATTTAGTCAAGCTCAAGGAAGACTTTTCGGGAACCCCAATTTGTAGGGGGGTTACACCAGGAACTATAGACCAGTGAGCCTCATGTCCATCGTGGGGAAGCTAATGGAAACAATCCTGAAGGAGAGGCTGGTATCCCTGCTGGAGAACAATGAGCTGCAGGACAGTAGACAGCCTGGCTTTGTCACGGGCAGATCCTACCAAACCAACCTGGTAGATTACTATGACTGGGTGACTAGACAGATGGACAAGGGCCATGCAGTGGATGTCCTCTACCTGGACTTCAGCAAGGCATTCGATTCGGTGCCACATGGGAGACATGGAATAAAACTTGAAGGCACAGGGGCAGGACAAGAAATGGTGGGATGGTGACAAACTGGCTACAGGGGAGGCAGCAGAGGGTGGTGGTGGAAGGGAAACTCTCATCCCCAAGGGCAGTAATGAGTGGGGTTCCACAGGGCTTGGTGCTGAGACCAGGGTTAGTTGGGATATTTATTACAGACATTTCCGTGGGCATCAAGAGCATGATCAGCCTGTTTGCTGACGACACCAAGATAGGGGGTAGTGGCGGATGACATAGAGGGGTGGCTGGGTCTGCAGGAAGAGCTGAAAAAGATGGAGACTTGGTCAGACACTTGGCAGCTGGGTCTCAATGCCAAAAAATGTAAGGCACTGCATTTTATGGCAAAAATTCTAAGGAGAAACTACCAACTGGCATGGTGCAGCTGGCGGTGACTGAGGAGGAGAAGGTTCTGGGGGTGGTCATCAAGGGATCAATGAACAACTCGGCACAGTGTAGGAAGGCAGCAGCAATGGCCAACAAAATGCCAAGTTGCATAGCAAGGGGAATAACACTGAGGAGGGGGGAGGTGATTCTGCCACTGTGTAGATCACTGATTTGACCTCAACTTGAATACTGCCTGCAGTACTGGTGCCGATACCTGAAAAGGAACATTAAATTACTGGAAGGGGTGCAGCGCAGAGCAACAAAGATGATCCAGGGGCTGAGGGACTTACCATATGAGAGTAGGCTAAAGGAGTTAAACATGTATTCGCTGGAGGAGAGGAGGGACAGATGGGATATGATCGAGACATTCAAGTATATGAGGGGGATAAACAAGACTGGTACGGCGGGGCTATTCAGGGCAAGGGTGGGGAGGGACACTCAAGGCTATGACATGAGATTGGAGGGGGGAGGTTCAGGAGGGAAATGAGGAGACACTTTTTTATGGAGAGGGTGGTGGCAGGGTGGAACACATTACCAGCGGAGGTAGTAGGCTGTAAAACAGTGGGCTGCTTCAAAAGGGCCTGGAACAGGGCAAGAGGGAGGATAAAGGGAGGAAGGGCAAGGAGGGAGGGGCAGCTGCAGAATAGGGCTGCTAGCTGCATAATCAAGCAGACTCAATAGACCAAATGGCCTTTTTCTGCTGGCAAATTTTGTATGTTCATATGTTCGTACTTCCTATAATTTACTAAGGTAACAAGGAGTCACGAATTAGTTGGAGTATTGATAACAAATAAGTGGGATTGATCCAACGCCTCACCAGGTAATGTGAGTAAAACAGGGAGGTCAAGATTAAAGGATATAATGCCTACCGGGTCAATACCGCGCATGTAAGATAGAGCGGTATTAACCGCGCTGTACAGTGAGTGCCTGAGATTACAGCGACAGGAGTAGAACAGCGGTAGGGGAATACTGCTACCCCTGTAGCTGTGTACAGATTGGGAAGTTGGACAAGTTGCCATGTGCTGGATGCCTGGTTGAACCACTCCTGTGGAGGAGTGGCTAGGGCACCAGCACACAGCTCAATCGGGAGACCTGGGACCATGGTTCAGTTCCCCCCCAAGGCCTCCCCTGCTACATCTTTTTGCCACATTTAAAAACTACCCCCTCCCGAGTTGAAGCTGAAACACATGAAGACCCATTGTGATCAATGGGCGTACTGCGCGGAACAGGTCGGTGTTTTGCCCAACTCTGTTTTTGTCCAGCACTGTTTTGCTGTGGCATTTTTAGCAGTGCTGTTTTGCCATGCATGGTTATGACCCTGTGCTGATATAACATAGGATTTGATAAATATAGGAACAGGTAAGGGTGTTGGTATAGGGTAAGCAGGAGACACACTGTCTAGGGTTGGGTTACAAATTAGTTTCGGAGAAGAAAAGGGGTGAGGTAGTAATAACACAGAAGTAGTAAGGAGGTAAAAGGGTCAACTGAAAGTGCACAGACACCAAGCAAAAGAAGGTAAGGAACATGGGAGTGGTGCAGAGCAATGGCTGTGGTGCAACTGTCTTTGGAGAAGCCTTCTGGAGAACTAGGGGATGCCCCATATGTACTCGCCTCTCTGGGTTGCAGGCACAGGTGGCTGAACTCCAGGCCAAACTGGCAAGGGTAATAGTGGATCTTCTGCACTGCCCAGGGGCAACCAAGTCTGTCATCACTCCCCCAGAGGCTGCCTAGACAGTGGCAGAGTGGATGGACCATGATGGGCTCCAGAAGGGTGGGTGTGAGGGTAGGATGCATGCTCCTCCCACTATACCACTGCATAACACATTCACCATACTGGTAGAATGGGGCAACCAAGAGGAGATACCCATCACAGTGGAAAAGGAGGAAGTGGGAGTTCTTAGAAGTGGAGAACCAAAGCAGGAAAGGAGAATTCCCCAGCCAAAAAGGAAGCAGTTGCTGGTGGGGAGTTCAACTGTGAAATGGATAAACTTGGGAGCTGGAGGGGGGGAAAGACAGGGAGGTGAGATGCTTCAGAGGTGCCTCAGCTAGGAGAGATGGATAGCAGATCCTGCAGATCGCTAGGGCAGTGGGAGCTGGGAGGGAGCTGGATATCATTGTCCATACTGGAACAAATAAAATAGCATATGAGAAGATAGACATAGTAAAGGTAAATTTCAGGGAGCTGGGGAAGGGTCTTAAGAAAGTAGCACATTCGGAGGCTTTTTTCAAGGTACAACCTGTGTACAGCTGGGGAGAGGCAAGAAAACTCTGGCTGGCTGGTTGGTTACCCAGTCACCAACTTTCAAATAAATAAACACCTGTGCTTTTAATGAATGATTGAAGGCATAGTGTATGGAGGAAGGTTTTGGATACATCAGGGATGGGGGACAAATGTGGAAGGCTGTGGGCCTATATGGAAGAGATGGCCTACATCTTTCTTGGAAGGGTCCACAGTCCTTGATGGCAGGTATAAATGCTACACAGGTGAGTATTTAAACTAAACGGGGCCGGGGGGGGAGGCAGTGAAACTAAAGGAGGTAAAAGGGTAAAGTGTTCAAGAGGAAACTATTAGGGAGGGAAGACCATAGTAGAAAAAACTTCCCAAGAGCAGATGTAGAGAATGAAAGGGACTGGGACAGGAAATAATAAAATGGGAATACAATGCAGGTAGGGATAGACATAGTATTAATGGGGCCCAGCTATGATGTAAATAGTAAGGGAAGGGGAGAGTTAAGGGGAAATCCAGGGAACAAAACAGGCATGCGTAGAATGGAGAAGCAGGGTAGTAGACAACGGAAATAAGATTTAGAAAGCGATGTACACTAACACAAGGAACCTTGGAAATAAAATCCCAGATCTGGAAGTCACCATGGCGGAGGCTCATCTATATTTAGTGGCTATTACGAAGTCATGGCGTACTAAGCACCACAAATGGGAAATTAATATACTGGGACACAATCTGTTCAGGAGAGACAGAGAGGAGAGGAAAGGAGGAGGGGTTATATTATATGGAAGGGAGGGTATCGAGGCCACTGAGGTACAGGGGAAAAAAGAGGAGGGTAAGGGGCTGGAATTACTGTGGGTCAACCTGGAGACAGACTCCGAGTACACTATTTGTGCTGGAGTAGTGTACAGACCCCCAGCACAGGGCAAGGAGATGGATAAAGCACTTGGGGAAGCCATAATCAGAACTGAAAGTAAAGGGGACGTGCTGCTAGTTGGTGGCTTAAGTCTGCCAGATGTGGAAGAGAGCCTTCCAAATGTGGCTTCAGCAAGAAGCAGGTTCATCCTTGACTCCCTACAAGGGGCTTTTCGCAAGCAGTTAGTCAAGAAACCCACTAGGGATGGGGCAGTGTTGGACCTGGTGCTTCCAAACAGGGACAACATCATTGAAGATGTCACGATGTGCAGTCCCATTGGTACCAGTGATCACTGTACAATGTGGTTCAGCAGAATGACAGGATCACAGGTGAATCACATGAGGATAGAGGTTCTCGACTTTAGGTGGGCAGATTTCAAAGAAATGGGTGACTGTCTCAGGAACTATCTGAGAGTGGTGGAAGAGTACCAAGAAATGGTAGAGGTGTAGTTGGGGAAAATAAGGGAGGGCATAACTAAAGCAACCAATGTAAGTGTAAAGGAAGTAAAAACTAGTAAAAGAAAAAAAGGGTTGTATTCAAAAGGTTTAAGGAAACAGAGAGAGACAGGGAGCCAGAGGTTTATTTAAAGAAACAGGAAGAAACAGGGAAGGTGGTGAGAGGTATAAAAGCACAGACAGAGGAAAGGATTGCCCAAGGGGTAGCTACAGGGGATAATACTTTCTCCAGGAACATAAGTGAGAAGAGGAAAACAAGGAGAGAGATTGTAAAGGATTAAGAGGGCGGAAAGAGAAGACCATGCAAGAGACGGCCAAGAAAAGCCTGACATTTTAAACAGGTACTTCTGCTCAGTCTTCACATTGGAGATTGGAGGAGCGGACCACCATGGAAAATTAGTGATAGTGTGGGGAGGGGGTTGGACACAGATCCATTTTCAGAGGAAAGAGTGCTGAACAGACTCGCAGACTTGAAAGTAGACAAGGCTATGGGACCAGATGGATTCACCCCTGGGTACTAAAATAACTTAGGGATATTCTGGCTGCTCCACATTCAGCTTTGTTCAACAACTCACTAAAAACAGGAGTGGTTCCAGAGGACTGCAGAAGGGCTGATGTTGTCCCTTTACATAAGAGTGACAGCAGAGAGGAGGCTGGCAACTATAAGGGGTCGGTCTCACTTCTATGGCAGGGACATTGATGGAAAAACTACTGAAAGAAAGAATAACAGAATATCTTGAATCTAATCGGCTGCACGATCACAGGCAACACAGATTAATGAGGGGAAGCAATGTCAAATGAATCAAATAGATTTCTTTGACTGGGTGACTAATGAAATCAACCAGGGTAAAGCAGTGCACGGGCCTGTTTAGACTTTAAATGCTTCGCCAGGTGCAGATGAGATGGCACTCTTAAAAACATTGAAAGAAACTGGGGAGGCTTATGACCAAGATGTGGTAGCAACAATCTATCTTCAGGAACTTCCTGGTAGACTGATGCATCTCACCCAGAAGTTTAATAATTTATAGATTTTATTTTGTTTATTAGGTCATACACCTTTAAACTACTCAACGTTTTTCAGCATTTCACATTGCTTCCTCGGGAGTAGTGTAGACCTATTTTAAAAAATATTACACATAAATCATATATTCATGTTATTTTTATTCCATACAATACATTATTTCTAATACAAATAACACATATATCTCTATCTTAGCACAGACATATGACGTCCTCATAGTCTGTTCAATTCTTTGTAGCACTGGCTGCTGTTCTAAAAATAAGTAAAATGACATTCAGCATTAGCTATCCCTTTAAAGTCCTTCATTCTAACTCCAGTTATAACATTCTTTAGTTCATACCTCTATATATTACTTCTTTTGTCCCTGTATGTTGACTTAAGTGCTTCAAGTTCTGAAATTGTAATAACCAAATTGTTATTTTCCAAACATTTATTTCAGGCTTATATTCTAGTTTTTAATCTAACATAAAATATTACCTATCACTAGAGCTCCATGTTCTTGACATCTGGGTTCTGCTTATAATAGGTCTTCAGCCAATCTCTTTAAAATAGAACCACTTTCTTTCAGTAATCCATTTAAACATCTCTCAAAATTCTTTACTCTTAACTCTAAACAGAGTTGTTCTGAAGCATGTGCTCACCTTCAGGTAACCTTTTGTTTGCTAAAATGGCATCTAGAAGCTGAAGAATGGCAATCTGACCTCTTTTATAGAGACAGTACACACTCAGTGATGTCACATGCATGCTAGCGTGATGACATCATAACGTGAATGCCCAGTCACACATCATGCGCTAGTTGACTTCTTAAAGCCATCCTTAGAAATGTTGTCATACTAAGGCATCAACTCTTATTTCCATATGGATATTTCTCTGCTTTACTAAATCTGAATCTTGGTTTAATAACACTAAAATAGACTCTCTGGCTCAGAGTGAAACTGTCCTGCCCTTCACACATCAAAACAATTTGCTATGACCCCTCTCACCATCCCAGTCATATGTAAACCTGGTTCTGGTGGGATTCAAACCCACATATCAATGTTTTAATCTCATACCTATTATAAAGAAATAGATTATTCACTTATTCTGAATAGGGATAATAGCCAGGAACCATTCAACACTACTTAGATTACCTTGGATATCCCTTTTTACATAAATGTCACCACTCCATTTCTTCTTTTAAGCCAAATTTTGGATTCAGTGGGCCAGATAGTCAAAACTTTGCCCAGGGGCGAAATTAGCACTGCCTGGTGTGCTAAACTAGCCTGGACCCAATAGACCGCTATATTCAAACCGATAGCGCCGGTGCTAAACCTGCTGAATATAGCATGCTAAGAAACCCGGGCAAACTGGGCTGGGAATGCAGTGCAAATATAGCCCGGGAATAAGACAGCTCTGAATATAGCAGCAAGGAAGTGCACATCACAACAGCAGCCAAGTACACAGCGACGTGAAGGAAGGTAGAGGTGAACTATGTGGCCAATGTGTGTGCTAGCAAATGTGTGGACTCAGCTGTAGCAGCACATATGAAAGTACATTTATTTATTTATTTATTTATTGCAGTTTAGGATTAATACCTGTGAGTCCTGAGACTCAATTACAAAGTTTCCAGGTTATACACAAAACAATTAGTCAAACATACAGGTTGCAGAGATTACAAAAACAGTTAGACAAAGCATATCAGCTGTATACATTTGAACGATACGAGTTAGAATACATTGAAGGAACAGTTTGTTCAGTCAGGTTACAAATAAAATAGGAGAAACATGGTTTCAAGGGTATAAAGCATTTCAGTGAGGGAACATTCAGGATACAGCTCAAACAAAGGAAACAGCTTCAAAGGAAGTGCTTTAGTCTGTCAATTTAGGGTCATCGGGCCCCTGGGAGTACTGGCCATACAGATGGGGACTAGCTATACAGAGGGTGAGTGCAAAACTGTTTAATATATCTGAAATGTTTGTGTGGTGCTAACATGTTTGCACAGGTTTAGCACGGAGCTAAGCCATTTGTCGGTGCAAATACATTTCCCAGGGCCTAAACTTTGCTATATTCAAAGGTGACATGCAAATGAGCCTACTTAGGTAGTCTCTGGGCAAACATCCAGATTAGCATCTCATTACATCCTGATTTGTTGCAGTTTGCCCAGCATTACTGCATTGTCCCATAGTTCCACCTGTAGGTCAGTCTGGAAGTATAGGGGTTAGCTGGGTCTGCCCACAGCTCCACCTGTAGGTCAATCTGGCAGTGCATGGTGGTAGCTGCAGGCTACATCACTACAGTACAGCATAGCATAATGTGCCCCAGGGGTCTACACAGCACAAGTGCAGGTGGTGATGGTGTTGCATGCAACTGTCAAACTGTAGGTCATGCTACAGTGCACAGCAGACATTACAGTAGCAAGGGGGCCAGTAGCATGAGGGACACAGCAATGCCTATGGTGTGTAGGGCAGTGATGATCACTGAACTGTACACAGTGATAGGCCCAACTTGCAGGTGGTTACTGACAGTGGACAAGGGACATTACTGTTATGCTGTTGTGTGATCCACAGATGCTGCACCACTGGCATGGGATGCACACAGTGAAGTATACATGGCTGGCTGTGTGTGCTGTGGTGTCTGTACAGCTGTGCGGTATGTGGCTGGGGGAGCACATACGATCGACAGGCACACTTGTGTTGGGGTATTCCCAACACTGGCCCATGTCCACCTGGAGGGAAGTGATATGTTGGGTCTGGCTTAGTGGTCACCTCTCCAAAGGAATCCCAGTCCAGAAGATAGTACTTGGCCCAAGTCCCAGTTAAGTTCTGGACCATAGCAAAATGCTTAAACAGTGTCAAACCACAGCAAGTCCCTGTGCAACACATCAACCGTGCCTGCTGGAACAACTGCTGAGATGGGTCTGAGACGGGGCACCTCCTCCACCTGGATGATTCTTTAAACACTCCATCTGGTCCTTGAAGATCCAGTCCTCCTGCATCACCTCAGTGATGTCCCAAATCTGCTCTGGCACATTAGGATAGTTCAGATTAGGATATTCTATCCATAGCCTCCTGCGGACCCACCTTTCGGCCTGGCTCCATTTGGGCAGGTCCCTAACACTGGCCCTCCTGGCTTGTCCCACTGGTAGCCATATCCCCTATTGATATTTCAGGTTCAATGGGTCATTTGGGTTCAACCCATCCATCCAGGCCCAGAGTGTCTTAGCCCGGACCAGGAGCTCTGGGGTGTTCTCTCCAAAGGTGGTAACTGGCCAATGGTAGGGCCTAGGGATTGCCCTTACCAGCATATGGTCCTGGAACTAGAACTGACTGCCAACATATTTTTCTTCATCCAGCTCCTTTAGATCTTGTTGACCACCAACAATCCCTCTGGCTGATACTGATGCAGGCCCAAACTCGGTGCCACTCTCCATGGGTGTAATTCTGAACTTGGCTCCCAGTGCCGGCTCGGACTTGTTAGACAAGGCCTGTGGGCTACCACCAGAGAGGGGCCATGGTGAGGATCCCCTGGGCCCTGGAGGATCCCCTCGTGGTTGTCTGAGACCCCTCTTCCTCCCTGTGCCAGTGGGATAGCCAGTAGCAGGCGGCGGAGAGTAGAGTAGGGCAGACGGCTGTGCACCCTGTCACCTTTCTCCTTTTCTGGTGCATCTGCACCCTCCTCCTCTACAGCCTCCACTATTATGTCCAGGGATTCGCTTTGGGTCTCCCCCACCTGGGCATGGGTGCTTTCTCATAGGGACAGTCTTTCAGACCCCACAGAATCCCCACTGGCTGGTGACCACAGTATAAATGAACTGGCGGTGGAACTGGGAGCATACATCCCCAAATTCAGAACTGGTGGCCTGCCTATGCAATATGGGCAAATAGGCAACCTGGCAACTGCCTCCCACATGAACCCACACCTCACACAGCATTCATCTCCTTTGTCTTTTCCCCCAGACTTCCAGAGCCAGGAGAGCAGAGAGGCAGGAACCATAGCCAGAGGTTCCTCCTGGGGGGCTGCCTCGGGTCTCTATGCATTTCCCACTGCCATCACTTGCTGCCAATCCATGGTAGATACCTGAATTCAGTGTTTTCCCCTCCCAGTTCTCACCCTTGAAGATGACTCAGCGCTCTGTTGCTTCAAAAATATGGGCAGTCCAGCTCCACTTGCCTGACTGTGGATGTACTTAGGAAAAACAGTCTTATGCCTGGGCTGGAAAGGCCCAGATACCTCCTGTCTGTCCCCTTTTGTACTTCCTAAACCTGCTCTCTGCTGCTATCGTAAGGCATCCAGCAGCAATATCCCCCAGAGCACTAACACATTCCCCAGCTGGAGGGGAGGGGATGCCTAAAATGAGAATATAAGCCCCTCTTTTACAGGGGGCATACATTTGCTTGTCTCCAAATTAAAAAATATATATAAATATATATAAAACCTAACACAGTTTAATAAACCTTACGAAATGTTCAGCATAGGGAATGGAGTGTGCCTACAGGTCCTATTTAAGCAATAAGGCATGACAGGCTGTACGTTGTGGGATAACAGCACACCTCTGGCATGTTCAACCACCTGAGAAGTGCCATAATCCAACCTCTAAGCACACCCTAGAGTGTTTTATTATGATTATAAAATGGGTCCAAGATTTTTTATGGGGAGGGGAGAAGGTAAAAAATGCAAACAAAATAACGTTAAACATTTTTTTTTGTAATGTTCATCCATCCCAACAACATAGTCCCAGCACATACCACCATTGGCATTCCATCTCAGTTTCTAATATTATGCCGCAGCAAAATACATTATTTTTAAATTAAATCTTAAACCGCTATTTTTCCCCAACCCAACCCCATTTACCTGTTTCCTTACCATTCTCCCTTCCCCTTAGTAGTATTTCCTCCCTTTTCCTCACAGGGTTTCTTTTCTATCTTTCCTATATTAGATAGAAAGGATGTTTCCATGGATTGAATAGAATAATTAAAATTTCTGCTTAGTTCTAGCAGGTTAAATAGCAAAGATTTCCCTGGTAAGCAGGTGAGAATAGGATGGGAATTGTCATGATCAGCAAAGAACCACCATAAATTAAAAACTAGTATTGTAGTACTTTATTTTATAATTTATATGTGTGTAAGAAGAGGATTATGAGGTCAAAAAATATCTAACTTTTTTTTTAAATTTAGGGTGGTTTTATTGTTAGGGCCTAGTCGACAGTTGTTATTGATTAAAGATGCAGTCATGTTTGTGACGGACAATTGTGGCTAACAAGGTTCATTGCTTTTTAAGAGTGAAAAAGCTGGTGACTTTTACAAAGTGGAATTTTCTGCTATGATAACATCAATATTTAGAATGGCTTCTAAGCAATCAGAAGTCAGAAAGATTCCATGACATTTTATAACTCACTAGGAAGGATCCCGAATGAAAACAGAACCCTGCTTTCATGGAAACATGCTCCCACTGCCTTTGCCCTCAGGCATAAACTGAACCCTGCTTCCATGGAAACACACTCTCACTGCTTTTGTCATCTTGTGTAAGCAGCGCTCTACTATCATGGAAACAAATACCTTTAAACTTTTAAAAACACATTTCAAAGCCAAAAGGGAAAGATTTTCTTTGATGACAGGGTTATAATAGTAATAAGGACCTTGACATTGGTAATGGTGCTAACAGAATGCTAGGGTGCATTGGGAGGGGTTCAACAGTAGGAAGCAGGAGGTATTGTTACCTCTGTATAGGTCACTGGTGAGGCCACACCTGGAGTACTGTGCCCAGTTCTAGAGTTACCACCTGAAAATTTACACGGACGGGCTAGAGATGGTACACCACAGGGTGACCAAGATGATGCAGGGACAGGAGGGCAGATCCTATGACAATCAACTAAAGGTGCTAAACATGTATTCATTCGAAACCAGGTGAGAGAGGCAGGACAAGACAGAGACCTTCAAGTTCCTGAAAAGAATAAACAAGGTGAACTGTAAATAGCTATTTACTGGCAACAGAAAAGCTAAGACAGGGATCATGAGTGGAGGTTAATGGGGGTGAGGTTTAAATGGATGTAAGGAAACATTATTTTACAGAAAGAATTCTCGTGGGTGCCAGCAGACATAGTGGGTGTCAAGACCATAAATGGCTTCAAACATGGCTGGTATAGAGCCACAGGTATAGTAGCTACTCAGAGAGACGAGGGAGGTAGAAACATGGAGAACAGTAGGGTGAATATGGTAAGCAAAGACTCCGCAGGGACAACAGGTCCCAAGGTCTGATAGGATAACACTGGCAGACTAGATGGACCGTTGGTCTTTTTCTGTTGCCATCATCTATGTTTGTATAGGTTCCCTCCTCTGTTCTCAAGATAGGTTGTTCCCTCATCACTGACCCTTCTTTTGTTGCCTCTTCCTTTAACTACCACATCACCACCTATACTCTCTCTCTCTCTCTTCCCTTACTCACCCTCCCCTTCACCCTCCCTCTGCTTCCCCAAGTCGCTCTTTCTTCTTCTCTCTTACCTCTCCCTCCTGCTTCCCCTGATGCCCTGTTTGCCCTTAAGTGGCCTCACAAGAGAGGTATCCCTGATTATTTTTATCCTAAGCTCCTGCTTCTCCCAGATCCTGCCATCGCTGTGCCTATTACCCAACTCCTTAATCTCTCTTTTTCCTTTGCCACAGTCCCTGAAGCCTGGAAACAGCCTACTGTCATCCCTCTCTCTAAAGGTGGTGATTCTTCTGCTCCTGGTAACTTCTGTCCTATCTCTAGCCTTCCCACTCTGGCTATGGTACATTAACAACATGTTCTCTTACAGCTCACTTCCTTCTTTGACTCCTCATTATTCACCTCTTTCCAGCCTGGTGTCAGTAGATCTCACTCCACTTCCACCTTCCTCTTCTGGCTTACTGACAGCTTACTGACATCATCCTGTCAGGCATGGACCAGGGTCTGATCACCTCTGCCATCTTTGTTGAGTTGGTGAAAGCATTTAACACTGTGGAACACCCCCTTCTTCTGGACAAGCTTAGGGCAGCAAGCTTCTCTGACTCCTTGTCAGTTGGTTCTGCTCCAATCTGGAGGACAAGTCTCAAGTTGCTTGGATCTGAAGTTCCATATCCCTTCCTCTCCCAATCTGTTCAAGCATCCCTCAAAGCTCCGCCCTGGGCCCCACTGTCTTTTCCATATTCCTGAACAATCTCCACTCTGCCTGTTCCTCTGCATCAATTCTTATGATGATACAGTGCTCTTTGCATCAGGCTTCTCCTCCCATGACCTTACTACCCCACTACAGATGGATTTTGACAATACTTAGTACTGGTTTCAGTCAAACCAACTGTCTCTCAACAGTTTCTGTGACATTTGGCACCTGTCAGAGACTTACCAGACTCCCCTCCCTCCCATCATTCCATACCTTTGATGGTACTGCAGTTGAGGATGTCTCCTTCTCTAAGTACCGTGAGATCTGGCTGGACCATCATTTTGATATCTGAGCACACACTGATGTCATACCATAAGCACTATACAGGAATAAAGTGAGTATCCCAATTCCTGTCCACCAAGAGATTGTTTTTGTTTCTCCCTACTTTTGACTATGGTGACATACTTCAAAGGCTAGCTCCCAAATCCTCCCTAGCTAGACTGGACCCCCTCTTTCACTCCTTTTGTAATTTTGCCTTGGATTGTCCCCTTCGTACCCATCAGTGGGTATTCTACTCTCCAATCTCTTGATGCCAGGCACCTTTCCCACTGTGCTTCCTTTATATCCAAATTCTGGTTTGGCTTGGTTTGGTTCCCTTCCCTCCTACCTTACCTCCCTCCTGTACTCTCCCTCTCCTTTCTACTGCCCTCTCAACAACAATGTTTCCCACTCCCTTTCTATTTTATCCAGGAAATCTACTGTTAAGCTGCCTTCTCACATCACTTTCCTAAACTCTGGTCCACTCTTCCTTGTCAGTGTGCTCAGTCTTTTCTCCCATAAGTCTTTTCTTCATGGCTTTTCTACCCCCACCTGCAGCTGTCCATGATTCCTTAACTTATTTGATCCCCCCCACTCATATTGCCTTAGCTAAATAGTGGTTCTACCACTGTACGATGACACTGTCGATATCGACGGTGCTGACAGTGACATGCACAATGCCGACAGTCGGCATTGTGCTCAACTGGGAAAAAGTCTTTTTCTGTGGGGGGCTTTGCCCCTCGCACTCCCTCATCTTTAAATAACCAACTCTGAGTCGGAGTTGGTTTGAGGTGGGGGTGCAACACTGGGAGTTGCAATGTCAGGTCACAGCGGACCGCCACAGCAAAATATTTCGACCTGGCAAGATTTGTCGCTGTAGGGGTATTGCGCTGTGGAGTGTCGTTGTTCCGATGTGTTACCCTATACAGCTCTCCCCCACTATGCCTAGTTGGGGTAATTTCTCCTTGCTTATCCAAGTTCAATTTTATCTACCAAATGCACCTTGTTATACTATTTTGCCTTACAATTGTTTCATATGATGCTCTTTTTGATGTACTGTACTACTTGTGTAGACTTTTATTTTTATAATGCTGATAGTTAACATTTCTTTTTTCTCCTCTTGTATGATCTTCTATACCCCTCCCCCCAGGACACATCTAGAAACAAGCTGTTATCAGCTCAGCATGTCTTTCCTGGTAAGACTTTTGAAATAAATGAATAACCTACTGGAGTGATAAGCACCCGTGGCTGTGCCTCGGGCCCTTCAGCATTCCAACAGGTCATTATTTCTCAGAGAAGGAGCTCAGCCTCCGGCCTTTAAATCATTAACTCAGTTTTGCCTTGATGGCCATTTTGTATTAAGTTAAGCAATGCAAAGCTCAGACTTAGGGTTACCATCTTTATATGAGGTAAAAAAGGGATCTGAAACCACACCACAAACTCCGCCTCTGGCTCCACCCCCTTTTATGACTGGTGAGTATATCGCTCCTCCTCCTCCAAAGCCATTTGTAATGTTGGAATAGACATTACTAGTGATAGGAAATCATTTTTATAGCGTTATTTATTTTATTTATGTGTTCAGTTATTTATTTTTATTCTTTGGCAACCAGGTTACCTCCCATAGGCCACATAGCCCATTTTACAGGCGTGACCCAGGAGCACAGGAAGGTTAAATGACTTGCTCAGGGTCACACAGTATTTAAGTGGAGGTTGTGGGAATCAAACTCAGGTCTTCTGGCTGTGCCATGCTCATCCACAGCTTATTGCTCAGCCTTCTGTTAAACACTCTCCCATTTTCCTTTCCATGTCAGCCATGTATTCTGATGTTTTGACCAATTTTTGATAACTTAATTATTGATGCTTTGTGGTACCCTTAATACTGCACTGTGTTCCCCTTTACCTCAGCAGCTACTGCTGTTTCTTTTCATATTTCTAAGACATTCCACAATTTCAGATACACCATTCCGTGCTGTTAATCTGAATGACCTGTCAAAGTGTAGCTAATATCATGGAATGTTCAGGTAATATAAAAATTAGAGCAAATGTAGTGATAAAAGCAATAAAAGTTAGATTATTAATTTAACAAAAATGGATCTAAAACTTACTATAATATAGAACAAACAAAAAGAAATACATGAGAGCACATAAAGGTGTAAAAGCTGTTTCCTGTCATAGCAGTAAAAGACCATACTTAAAATTCAGAGTGGAAAAGATTAGGTTAATTTACTGCTAATGATCTTAATGGCCATACTTTACACCTCTCAGACAGTCTGGTTTTACAAACAAAGGCAGGTCTGAATGACTGTGACATCAGAACTTCTTTGCAACCTGGACACGTAGTGCAGCCAAAACAGTGAATGATTTGATACATCAGTTTTAAGAGTATATGAGCACTCAAAATGGCCCCAAAACCGGACTGGATGTAACCAAAACTGGATGACTGGATAAGGACCTTAAAAAACGGATTATCCAGTCAAAAACCGGATAGGTGGCAACCCTACTCAGACTTCAAAAAATGCTCCAGGTAGTCAGGAGTTACAGCACAGTGTGCGGATAGATTACAGCCTGCTCATGTAACCCTAGGGGTCATGACACATGCAGTACAACCACCTGCTTTATGCCTCTAGAGTTAGATTACTGTAACAAAGGTAACACAATCCATGGAGTGCCTTAATGCTATTATCAAGCTAAAATGTGTTTATTTTTTAAATAAAAGTTTAAAAGTTAAAACTGTACTTCTTCCATTGTACACGATGGTTTCCACTCCAGTTGTTAATGTATGCAACCAATGTTGTTGAATACCCCATTTCCAGACACTGTTTTATAAAATGTTTAAATACAGTACTGTCACATCAGACTAGACTTAGGCTGCAGCTTATGTACCCCTTCTGCCTAACAGGAATGACTATACTGCAATTTATTTTTTAATATATGCTTTATCACTACCTTCCAACACTTGGCAGTTGCTCTGTTGGGCCACTCCTACCCTTGCTTCTGTCCATCTGATACTTGCCCACACGACAAATGTACCATGCCTGACCCCTGACGTCCCAGCCCCTTGAAGCCCCACGAGCTTCCCTCCTTGTAATAGGGTCCATGCAAGCCTGGTTTTCCAGTCTGAGAACATACTGTACATCTACATGTGGACCAGGCACCAAGGGTGCGGTGTGGGCAGAAGCCAGGGCTATGATGGGGGCAAGGAGATGCCCATCATTGACTATAGAGCAGGCCATTTTGCACACTGTCTTCTATCACCCCATCCCCTAACCCCATTGTGTCAATCTCTTACTGTGTGCCAACCTGTGGGGGGGTGATCAATGTCTCATGGTCACTGACAACATCAAGACCTCTCCACAGTCCACAGAGTCAATACTTCAATGGGGGATATCTTCCTCTCCACTCAGAGCTGGAGACCTGTCTTCGATCCATGGGTTCACCACAATATATCCAAGGCACACTGCCTTAAGGGTAGCTGGTCCATTCCACTGGGGTGCCAAACAGACGAGGCATACTGATGAGTCCTGGTAGGACGAAACACGTGTCTATGTCTTCTGTTAGCACCCTTTGCAAACTGTGTGAGAGGCCTTTCGGCACCATGCAATTCTGCTTAAAGTTGACCAGCATAACATTCTGTGGTGATTTGTATACAGCCCATGATGCTTTGCATTGTGGGGGCATGTGTGATTTTGTATTTTCTTGAAACTTGGCTTCCCGGCCAAATGCCCTTTGGGGTAACCCTTGCCTCAGTGTTTGCACACAGAGGTTCTTTGTTTTTTAAACAGTTTTTTTTTTTATTTTAATGGGTTCACCACAATATATCCAAGGTACACTGCTTTAAGGGTAGCTGGTCCATTCCACTAGGGTGCCAAACAGACGAGGCATACTGATGAGTCCTGGTAGGACGAAACATGTGTTTATGTCTTCTGTTAGCACCCTTTGCAAACTATGGGAGAGGCCTTTCAGCACCATGCAATTCTGCTTAAAGTTGGACCAGCATAACATTCTGTGGTGATTTGCATATGCAGCCCATGATGCTTTGCATTGTGGGGGCATGTGTGATTTTGTATTTTCTTTGATCCACTGGCTCAAGGTGGGTGGGCAAGTTCATAGGGTAATGTCCAGGTTGCTCACATAGGAGCACAGCACTCTCTGTCAGTGCTACTAGTCCAGAAAATGATACCCCACTTTGAGTACTGATGGCAATCCAGGTTTGAGAACAAGAATGTTACCCCTACTGTGCTATGTACCCTTAATGCTACTGTCAGTCAGAAATCAGTCTAATCCTGGTTTGAAGGCCTGAATGGTGACAGCTTCTACTGCCTTACTGAGCAGACTGTTCTGCATGCTGATCTCCCTCTGTATGAAGTAATGCTTCCTGAAGTTTCCCCATCCGGCTTCCCCTTCAATTTGAGTGCATATCCTCCAGCTTAGCTTGAACTAACCAGCTAAACACTCTGCTTAACGAACATATTTCCAAATGGAGCTTGGCAGAAGACACCAGGAGAAAGGACTGCTGTGTGACTGAACTTCTCTGCTGGGACTATATTGCCCTCCTTCCCCCCCCCCACCCAAAGTTAGTTCTATTTTTATAGGCACAGGATTTGACTGACAACAGGAACTTCCTGTTTAGGGGCAGGAAGTGAGTGATCACAGAACCACCAAGGACCCACCATCCTAGAAGGGCAAGAGTAGCTCTCCGGCCCCCTCTAGCTGCTGGAGGTCTGCCTCTGAGCAAGTAAGTGATCTACTGCGAAATATAGGATATTCTTGTCTCAGAACAGGACAATCAGGAGCTTAAAGGGCATACAGGCAGAAAGTAAGGAGAGAGAGAAAAAAAACAGAGGAAAGAGTAAGGATTGCAAACAGTTAAGGGGCCAGAAATAAGACATGATTGGAGTGGTGCAGTGCAGCGGCTGTGGAGCAGCAGTCTTCCAGGAGATGTTCTGGAGGATGCGGTGTTGTCCCATCTGTAGACACCTCTCTGGGCTGAGGGAGGAGGTTGCTCATCTCCAGGCTGAGTTGGCCAGGATTCGGGGACCTCCTTTCCCACCCAGGGACCACCAGTGCCACTGCCGTTGCCTCAGAGGTTGCCAAGAAAGAGGAGCGGTTGGACCACAGTGGGCTCAGGGAGGGTGAAGGTGGTGGAACAGAGGCGCATCCCTCCCACTGTACCTTTCCACAATTCCTATGCCATTCTAGCAAAGTGTGGTTCCTCTATGGAGGCACCCACAGTGGAGATCAAGGAGGATGCTGGGAACCTCAACAAAGGAGACCCACAGGAGGGTGGCAGGGGACCCTGCAGGGGAAGGAAACAACTCCTGGTGGGGGACTCCATTGTTAGGAAGGTAGAACTGGGGGAGGAAGGGGAGAGGGAGGTAAGGTGCCTGCCTGGCGCCATGGCTTGCAGGGACAGGAAGCGAATCCTCAGGATTGCCGGAGCAGCTGCACAGGAGAGGAGTTGATGTCATTGTCCACCTTGGGACAAATTACCTGGCTAAGAAAGGGATTAGAGAAGTGCAGGAAGAGTTTGTGGATTGGGGAGGGGCCTTGGTCAAGTAGCACGCTGGTAACCTTCTCGGAGGTGCTACCCATCTATGGCATAGGAGAGGCTAGGGTGTCTGCACCATGGGATTCAATAAGTGGTTGAAAACTGGTGTGGAGCTCAGGGATTTGGCTTCATTGGGGACTGGGGTTCACTGGAGTGATGCAAGCCTATACTGGCATGATGGGCTGCATCTGTCCGGGAGGGAACCAGGATCCTAGGTGATAGGTTTAAATGCTTCATTGGCAAGCTTTTAAACTAGCCAAGGGGAGGCACTGGAAAGGAGCAGGAAAATCCTAGCCCCCAAATAATCACAGTAGTAAGTGTGGCAAACACCAACATAGAAGTGTCGATAGGGAGAAGTACAGGGTAAATGGAGAAAGTGACAAAGGCAAGAAGGACAGGGATGGGGCAAAAGGAGTAAGGCCATCAGGAAATGGAGGGTAATGAGTACCAATGCCTCGTAGTCTGGGGCAACAAGCTCCTGAGCTGATGGCCTTAATGGAAGAGGGATGCCTGGATATCATAGCAGTCACAGAAACATGGTACACAGAGAACCATGACTGGGATGTTAACATACCAGGGTACATAACCTACAGGAGAGACAAGCAGGGGAGAAGAGGGGGAGGAGTAGCTCTCTATGTAAAGGAAGGGTTAAAAGCAACCGAACAAAAGAGTAAACAGGGAGGAGGAGGGGAGGCACTGTGGGTCACCTTGGAGACTGGAAAGGGCACCACAATCCGCACAGGGGTTGTGTACAGACCCCCATGTCAGGGGGAAGGAATGGACAAGGATATGATAGAAGGCATTCTGCAAGGGTCTGCAAGAGAAGCCGTATGAGGAGAGACTAAAGGAGCTTAATATGTATACCCTTGAGGAAAGAAGGGAGAGGGGGGACATGATAGAAACTTTTAAGTACCTCAGTGGAATCAACAAAGTCCAAGAGGGTAGCATCTTTCAGAAAAAGAGACTTGCAAGAACAAGGGGACACAATTTAAAGATAGAAGGAGGGCGGTTCAGGGGCAATGTGAGGAAGTATTATTTCACAGAGAGAGTAGTGGATGCATGGAACAGCCTTCCTGAGGAGGTTGTGGGGTCTAAAACTGTGGGTGAATTCAAGAATGCATGGGACAGACATAAGGCAATTCTTGTGGGTGGTAGGAAGAAATAGGCTGTTGGTTAACTAGGATCTGTGGCCTATCCTGTAGGTAGGGAAATGGGCAGACTAGATGGGCCTAGCGGTTCTTATCTGCCATCAAAGTCTATGTTTCTATGACATTGGTAGTGTGCGTGTCTTTAGTATATCATTCATATGCAAATTACTTGATTTGAAAAGAGGTTGGAGAACAAAATTCTTACAGAATTTTTATGGATTTCAAGAAGAATGAGCAATGATTCACCCAAATGAAATATCAACAGACCTTTGTTCTTCTCTGTAAGACTAGAGTGTTTTCTTCTTTCAGATTCCACAGAATGCAAGAAGTGTCAAGAAGATTACTGGCCCAATGAAAGATGGGATCAGTGTATTCAGAAGACAATAGAGTTCCTCTCCTATGAAGAACCATTGGGAGCCATGTTGGCAATCATCTCTGCTGTCAGTGCACTCATTCCTGCTTGCATCCTGATTATCTTTTTTACACACCGCAACACTCCTGTTGTCAAAGCCAACAACCGAGAGGTCAGCTACCTTCTCCTGGGATCCCTAGTCCTGTGCTTTATCTGCTCTCTCATTTTCATTGGTCGTCCCATTCGAGTGACATGCATGCTCCGTCAGACGGTCTTTGGCATCATTTTTGTTCTCTGCGTCTCCTGTGTCTTGGCCAAGACAATCATGGTGGTCATTGCCTTCAATGCCACTAAGCCAAACAGCGACCTCAAGAAATGGGTGGGGCCCAGGCTCCCAAACTGCATAATCTCTGGATGCACCATCATCCAGTGTGCGGTATGCATTGCATGGCTGGTTAGCGCTCCACCTTTCCCCCAGAACAACATGACCACCCAACACAGCAAGATCATCATCGAGTGCAATGAGGGGTCAACCACTGCATTTTGGGGCATGCTAGGTTACGTGGGTTTTTTGGGAAGTTTGAGCTTGCTAGTAGCCTTCTTATCAAGAAACCTCCCTGACAGCTTTAACGAGGCCAAATACATTACCTTTAGTATGCTTGTTTTCGCTGCTGTTTGGCTGTCATTTGTCCCCGCCTACCTGAGCACACGGGGCAAGTACATGGTTGCTGTGGAAATATTTGCCATTTTCTCCTCTAGTGCAGGTTTAATGAGCTGTATATTTATTCCCAAGTGTTACATTATCCTTCTGAAGCCTGAGCAGAACACTAGAGAATTCCTGATGGGGAAAGCTGCATCCGGTAATAAAACGACCAAATAAGTTACACAGCAAGGATTCAGCGACGTGTTCAGCTTCTTTGTGGCTCCAACCTCCTGTTTATGTTCAGCTTATGTACAAATTATTGTTGCAGATGAATAAATATAATTTCTAGTTCTATCACACATAATGAAACTAGGCATGTTATCGAGTTGTGTAGGTCTTATACAGTATATACAGCACTAGTGGTTAATAAATTGGGTGCATTTATTGACATGATGATGATGACGATTGATTGATTGATTTTAATTTGCTGATTGATTTACAGACTGGTGACCAGGAAAAGCACACTAAGCAAAGGCTTGTTTCCAGGTGCGATCCAAGGGAAGGGGCGCCTAAGAGATAAGGTGCAAAAGTCCAGACTACAGTAGATACAGAGGTAAAAAGAAGAGGACAATGCTCAGAAATACAGATAAATAAATAGACATAGTCCAGTGTGCCAATGGTGAAAAATTAATACAGAGGGCAATAACAGGCAAACAAAACATGAAATATAATGTGCTGCAAAGGGAGAATGCCAGATGACGAAAGGGGAAGGCAACTGAGGAAAAGAGTTAATTAGTGTACAAGGAGCAGAGGGAAAATGCCTGGCAAGGAAGGAACAAGTACTGGGCTGCTTTAAGCGGGGAGGCAGGGAGACATTAAAAGGGAGAGCAGAAGAGACAGAGGCTACGGAAATAACAAGGAAGGAATCCCATGGGTGAGTGAGGATAAGAGGAGAGCAGGGTGAGGCAGAGATTTCAGGGGGGCAGGTAAAGAGTAGTATTAGCAGTAGTTTGTATTTCTGTCTGGCGCCCTTCCCCAGAGGCTCAGGGCAACAAGGTGCAAAAAACAGGCGACCAGCGAAAAATTCGGAAAACAAAATGAACAACCCAGCATAAAACAGAAATACAACTGCGTGTACAGCACCTAAAGTCAATAAATGAGATTAATACAAATACAAATAGCTATTAAACAACTGGGATGTCTACACAGAAATGGGGGTATTGATCCCCAAGTGACTGTAGGTCCTGAGACTATTTTTAAAATGACCTCCACTGATGGATTTTCCCTCAGGGCCCTTGGGAGTGAGTTCCACCTCAGTGGCCCATCTCCAAGATCTTCAGGCTGGCTCTGGGTACCACAAGGAGGCCCTCCTTAGTGGAGCAGAGAGGGTGCAAGGACATATGAGGATGAAGGAGGTCTGCCAGACAGCCCTGGCCCAACCCATGTAGGGCCTTGTGAGTTAGTAGACCAACCTTAAAGGAGATACACCATTTTATCAGCAGCCAGTGCAGATCACACAGACACAAGAAGGCATGACTCAACCTTGAAAGACCAGTCAGCAACCTAGCAGCTGCATTCTGCACCAACTGTAGGTGACACAGTGTACCCCTCTGACCTTGAGGTAAAGAGCATCACAGTAGTCAAACCTCAGAGTAACAAACACATGCACTAACATCGTCAAGTCTCTTGGGGGATAAGGGGTTCAATCCAGCTGATGTTACTAAGATGGTGAAAACCATGCCAGACTTCTGCCAACACTTGAGCCTCAAATGTCAGCACCTCATCCAGAATGACACCCAGATGTTTCACCTTTGTGGCAGTCAAGAACCCAGAGGAATTGAGCTGTGGCCCACTCCCCCCTCTCAGTAGCTGCTACACCTCCCTTTTGACCTGTCTTAATCATCAGTACTTCAATCTATGTCCAGATTAACTCTCAGCCAGCTCGAAAACATCCAGTATTGGATCACAGCTTTGCATTACAGGGCTATATGTAATTTTACATTTCTTTAAAACCTGGCTTTTGGGAACGGACTTGGGCGCCGGGGGTCGGCAGGGGAAGGGGTAGTATGGAGTGTCCATAGGACTGCTTTCCTCCCCTGGGGTGGGTTAGGGACGCATGGTCACTCTGCAGTGGCCCCCGGTGGAGACTGGGAGCACAGCAGAGGGATTGCATTATGGGGATCACCAGGAAAAATAGAAATACCGCTCTGGGGACTGGCCAGATGATGGCTGCTGGCCCCGGACACCTCTGAAGACTGCCAGGAAGCCATGGAAAGTCTCAGCAGCCCCCGGGACTGAGGAAAAATAGTGTGCCGGTCTCCTCCCCACTGGTGTCTTCTCCCTCGGAAGAGAGGGACCCACCCAGTACAGGGTTACACCGGGCTATCCCAAGGATGACTGCAGATCTGAGGTAAGGTGGCTTGGGGGAGACAGTAGGGGGATGTCTGAGGGTCATGGCAGCCCAAAGGAGAGGCAGATCCAGAGCATGATGGGGTATAAATAGAATATACAAAAAAACAAAACCTGGCTTTATTGCCAATGCCCTTTCTGGGTAATCCTTGCCTCACTGCTTTTGTGCTGATGTGCTATGTCTTCTCAATTACCTTCCTATTTTGGGCTTCACCATGACCTAAACGAATAAGACTGAAATTTGACTGGTTCATCCTTCCCATGGGCTGTTACAGATCAGGCACACCGATGAGTCCTGTGTAGGATGAAACACATGTCTATGTCATCTGTTTTCAGCCTTTGCAGAATGTTTGAGAGGCCATTTGGTATTTTCAGCCTTTGCAGAATGTTTGAGAGGCCATTTGGTATTTTCAGCCTTTGCAGAATGTTTGAGAGGCCATTTGGTATTTTCAGCCTTTGCAGAATGTTTGAGAGGCCATTTGGTACCATACACTCTTGCTTAAAACAGAACCAGTCTTAACACTCCCTCTCAGTGCCATGCAGTTGTTAAAATGGCTCCCTCACCTCTGCAAATGAGGTACTTGTAATCCAGCCCATTAGCCAACTTGAAACCCAAACTCAGAATTCACTCACCATTCCATACAAAAAATGCTGCCCACATTACTCACAGTTACCAGAAATGGCGCAGCTGTGAGGGCTACCACCTCATTTGTCTGTATTTGTCCACCGAACTATATGACTCTTGGTAATCAGAGCCCAGGTCCCCAGAGTTCCACACCACTGACAAGGCTCACTGGCTCTTTCCGGGGTCATTGTTAAGGTTCAGCAAGGTTCAAGTCTGCCCTGGTCCACTGAGGCTACGCATTGATCTTATTTTACCCACATTACTTTTAGACTTTTCCTAAAAGACCTGATTCGATTTTTGTTGATGGCTAACGCTGGCCTCAACGTGATCTTCCTGAGTACTAGATCTGTCTATACACAGTTCAGAAGAGCCACACTCTTCTGTTCTTCCCTGGGCCAACATTCTTTTTTTGTTTATAAAGTCATTACATTTTGGAATAATTTGCCTGCCTTGTTACACTCTGTCAATTCACAGAATACATTTAAAATAGTGTTAAAAAAATACTGCTTGGACTTGTCAATGTGCAAGTGTAATGTCACCCGATTACTGTGTACATGAATGCATTGCAGATTTATTCTGCATTGCAGAATTATTCTGTATTGCTGCTCTTGTTTACATCTCTGGGTCCCTTGAAAATGGGCAGCTAATGCTTTTGGGTCTTACTTGATTAACAAATTAAACTGCAAGTAAATTAAAAAAATTAAAGTTTTCAGTTTTTGTCTCTTGCACAGGCCAGCACACACATGCCACTTTAACTACTGCTACTTCCAGACACAAGGCCCAGGATGATGCACTTTCACTCGCAGTCATAACACTCCATCCACTTACTCTGGCATCCCTCACAGATCTAATCCTTCATTACCTATCCACCTTATATACAAAACTCTGTAACGTAGTTCTGAATGGTCTTGTCACTGCCACTCACTATCCTCGACAACTGATAGGTTTGCAACAGGAGCCAATACAATGTCCCACCTTTCGAACCTTGGAATGCTATAGATTGGCTTTCCCTGAGGTCGAGGTCACAAAATGGTAGCCCCATGGAGTTCAAACAGCATGTCCCTATAACCACTGTTCCAATATATGTCTTCCACCACTGAGCCCCTACTTCACACCAGGAGTCCTACGGGTCAAATTTGTTTGGATAGCAATCCTGGTTCTGAAAGAGGGGGGTTACAAGAGCACAGAGAACAATGGGCCAGATAAAGGGTTTACAATGAAAAGAAAAGCAGGTTTAAGCTGAAACAAGGTATATCACTAATTAAAGTATAACAGAGTGTGGTATATACAGGGCCTCTAGTGCTCTGTGGCAATTTATCCTGGTCTCTGTGGCAGGGCCCCTAGACTTCTGTGGCAGCATTTTATGATTTCTGCAACATAATTTATCATTTCTGTGGCAGAATGCAGTCCTACTATTGGCTAAAATATGATGTGATGTCATTGATCACCTCACATTCCGAGCATAGAGGAGGGGCTTCAGGATAAACCAGCTAGGGAAGGAAGCTGGGGACTTGAAAAACTGTATATTTGAATGAAAATTCACCAAGAATAATAAATTCTGCAGCACTACCTACATTCTGCAGCATGATTCAGATTCTGCAGAAAATCTGCAGAATTTCAGGTGCCTTGGGTATACATCAAATACATCAAGGGTTGCAATAGAACAGCACATTTATCTCCACACGAGTCTAAGACCTTCATAACTAACATCTGGCTTTGCCACCATGAGTTATGGGTATCACCACTCACTAGTGGAGATGTTATTGTTAGAATATGTAATATGTTATCGAATACTGGCTACGCCACTCATGATGTCAGTAAGGTCAAAGTGCACTTAGGAAGAATATCAACAATATTCTCAGTCAAGCCATGGCATATCCCTTATATATCCAACAACTATTGACAGCCTTTTTTACTTAAGCAACTAAGCTCCAGCAATGTCACCTAGTGGCTAGAGTAAAGATCTGTGAACCTGGAGGCACAGGTTTAAATCTTGCCACTACCCTTACTTACTGTGTGACCCGGATGGAGCAAGTCACTTAACCCCTCTGTGCATAATCTTGTCTCCCTTCGTCCCTCTCCCTCTCCCTCTCACTCTCTGCTCATCCTTCTCTGTCTCTGTTTCCCTTTTTCTCCACATAGCTACCCCTGAGCTTCCCTTAACCTCCATTTATCTTACCTAACCTCCCTGTACATGTCTATTGGCTGCTAACAATCTTCATAGCTTGTAAAGGGCTTTGTGAAACAGTGCATGTGCAAAAGATGCTATATAAAAATGAATACTCCAATAGCCATTCAGGTTACACTGGCTGCCAGGTTTAAATCTCAATCCTGACTCCCACACTCCAGCCTGGGAAGTGGTCCTCAGGGACCATGGCAACAGAAGCAGCCTGGGATAGCTGACAGTATCCAGCCAGTGCCAAACTAGGGGGTCTTCAACGATAAATTAAAAAAGTAACAAAATCTTTATTACCACCAGGATGATACATAGTACCCATAATAGTCTCTGATTGTCAAAAGCCTCCTTTTGCAGATTCACAATGTCTGTCAGCTTTTTGATCTGATGAATCTCACTTGTACTCCACTAATCCTCCCTGGCTGCGGGGGGGGTTAAGCTCTTTCTAGCAGAAGAGAAACGAAAAGAGAATTCATTTGCTGGATAAAGACAATCCCTTTATTAGGCTAACACAAAGATAAAGTTACAAGCTTTCAAGGCCTATAAACCACTTCTTCAGCTATGTTGCTATGTAGGCAGAAGTGCTCTTTGCAGCAACTTGGTTTTGATTATCAATGTAAGAAAAATGAAGAAAAATGCAAAGGTCTGCATAAACGTTGATGTGGTAATTAACATCAAAGCAGTAAGAATAATGTTACAATTTACATTCTAGCTGTTGTCACAGTATAAAACAGAAAGTTGCTTTTTAAGACATGCAGACAAAAAGCTATGGAGGGATTAAACCACAACATAATGGGTTTAATGGGCATTAATCCATGGCTTGGGGGGGTTGAAGTCAAGAGGCAAAGCCAAGTGACTTCAACTACCCAGGCGTGGATTAGTGCTCCATAAACTCATACCCTGGAGTGGGTTAATCCTCTTATAACATAAGTAATGTTATTTTTGAGGTTTAACTAAAGAAATGTTGAAAATAAAGCCCTGTGAACATGCAACTGTGGATATATCAGGGATTAATCACTGGTCAGCTGATCTGTTTGGACGAAAGAATACAGGATTTTCGGAACCCATGTTATAAAGAGTTTTTAAAACATTAGGTTAAAACAAGCTTAGTAATGCTGATTTACATCCAACAGGGGCTGATCAGAAGGTGTTAGGAAACTATTTGCATGTTGTGTATGTAACCTCCCTATGCCCCTGTCTAGGGGCATAAACTTCTTTCGCAGACGGTCAGGGGCATAAAAGGAGGGGCACCCTCAAGCACTAACACCGAGATCAATGCACATTTGGTCAAGGTAGGGAAAGTTGTATCCTACCTTTCTGGCATCTTCAACACTTGTGCACTCTCACCTTCACCCTCAGAATCTGTTTTTTCACCACAAAGGCCGCACACCAAACCAGATACTCCACACTATACCTCTGCTGTCTCCAGAGCCCCCCTGAGCCCTTGGACCCACCCCAGGTGGGATGAAATGGTATCTGGAATGCAACTCATGAGAAATTAATTTGACTGCACATAAAGGGGAAAGTAAGGATTTCATTTCATTTGCTCACCCCTCTCAGCTTAAATAAGGCACATCACTGCTATAAAATATCTCTGGTTGCTACCTGACGTGGTACTCATATATCTATATTATGACTACTGTGGTCTACCTATTACCAAGCTTGTACTACTAGTGAATTCCTGTAACACTGGTTGCCTTTTTAATCTAAGCGTTATGTACTGTGCTGTTTTGTTTGCTGTGATGTATTGCTGTCTTGACGAGGTGCCTTTGTAAATGAGTCTTTGACTCAAAGGTCTATAAACAGATGATCTAATAAATAAATAAATATATACATTTCTTCCCAAACTGACTTCTTTATTTGCTCCTGCACTGCAAATGATTCCCAGTAATACAGAGGTCACACACTTCATTTTTAAAGAGACTAAGCAGCTCCCTGGGGCTAATTCAACTTTTTACACATGCTGGCTGGACATTTTAAGGCAGCAGAATGATGACTCTTAAAGCAGTACAAGCAAGGATTTTATCTCCTCTCACTCTCTTGGATGCTTTACCCAAGACCTACAAGAGCTCAGATCCCTGCAATCTCCTTGCTTTTCTGGATCTGGTAAGCCAAATCTTTTTCTGTTTCCTTACTCCTAGGTTACCCACTCACTGGAGCTGGTCATCCCTCCCACACTCTGGCATGGGAAGGCCGGCTGCTTCCCCCACCTGGACCCCTGGGCGCTGGCCCAAGCCACAGGGGCTTCCAGGAATTTTCCCGATGACTCAGGTCCTGTGACTCACTTGCACTACGCAGGTGTCATTTTAGTACCTGCCAGCTTCACTCAGCGCAGCCTCTCATTTCATTTGCCACACTGGTGCAGCAGCCCCAAAACCTGGCCCTGCTCCAGTACTCATGGCCCCAAGCTACTAACTGTCCTGTCTTCTCACTGGTGGCCCAAACTGCTCCGGTTTCTGCTGTTCATCTTCTACAGGGATCCCTGCCAGGCCCACATCCCCACTTTCACCTCCTGGACTTGGTTAAGCTCCAGCATGAGGACCACCCTCCAAGACCTGCCATTATGGCCTGTGACCAGCCCGGCCTTCAATGTACCAGTGCTCCAGGACCTGTCCCTCCAAACAGGCCCCATATCTTGGATGCGGGGCCCCTCTGCTCCCTCTACCCACAGGCTGCCATGCCACACCGGGTAAGAAGGGAGTCACTGCCACCGGTTTCCCTCCTGTGGGGGCCCTGCCACTGCCCCATAGCCCTGGTGTCATGGGAACATCTTACAGGGGTCTCTAAGGGCTCCTACCTTTCCTGCCTACAAAGCCACCTATGGTCCCTGCCCCCAAACAATGCAGGATCTGGCTACCATTTCCCTCATGGAGCTCCATTCCCCCACTCCTCGTTGACCATGATGCTGAACAAGACTGTCCTGAACTCTACTTTACGGAGGGTCCCCCACCAGCCCTACCATACCACAGAGCTCCCTTACCTGCCCTCCTAATCTGCCCAATTCGTGCTTCCACCCTCCCCCCTCCAGCCCTAGACTTAATGCCCGGACTGGAAAGGCCAAGATAATTCCTGTCCGCTCCCTTATATACCCTTAAAACCTACTTTCTGCTGCCACCTTCAGGTGTCCGTCAGCCAATATCCCCAGAGCACTAACCCATTCCCTAGCTCTGGGGGGGATGCCTAAATGGAAATATAAGCCCCTCCTAAAGGGGTGCTTACATGTATTTAAATACAGACATGTACAAATTATAATTAAACAACACAAATCCAGTCTCTGACTTAAACATAACCAGACAGGGTTTAAATTCCTTAATATATTAATGAACCTCACTATTACTGTATTGCAAGACATTTATCCTGCTTAGATATACTTTTACACATCATTTGAACAAAGTCAATAAATGCAACAACACCATCTTTACATGATCATAAGAAGATCCACATAACTAATATAATATCCAATGGTGTATCCATCAACACAAAAGTAAGCATTAAGATATTACAAGGTGTTGGCTGTGGTGCCACAGTAAGGCACAAGGCCACAGGTCAAGTGCCTTGAACCCCTGGAACTGTAGTTCTGACACCACGACTAACATTCTGTATTGTATTATTGCATTTATAAAATGGGGATTTATTTAAAAAAAAAATGAAATTTAATAAAGAAATAGAAAAAAGTTACAAATAGTTTAAATGTAATGCAAAATAGTACCTCCACCAATGGGTGTCTGCAGGGGCACTGGCAAATGTTGTCTTCCACCTCCCTTCCATCAGAAAAGAGCAGGCCTATGTGTGTGTTGGTTGCTGTATTTTACACACACACACCGCAGCGATGTATGTGTGTATACACACACACACGAGAAAAGAGCAGGTTTGTTGGTTTGGCACTGGCGAGCACCCTGTTTTATGTGGTTGGAGCAGCACTGATTTCCCTAGTCAACTCAGCTCCGTGAAGTGAAATCTAGTGCACAGTTTATGTGTGGTGCTTCTGAGTACCATATTGCATGCAGCTGGAGTCACAGTGAGTTGATGTTGTGCTAGCCCCCTGGAAAGCTGCAGTTGGGGCTAGAAAACAGCAATAATTGGAGCAGTGTTCTGGCACTGATCATGTCTTACATTTTCACAGTTGCAGAGCAGCCTGAGCAACATTTCATAGCTAACAGCTCACTTTGTATTAAGTGACTTCTTTTCATTTTGTGGGAGAAAAATGGCTGCCACTGGAAACATTAAATTCTACACTTGCACAGTGATGCCTTTTGGTGATGAGGCAGGCTGGCACTGATACTTGTTCATACCAGTTGCTTGTGCTGTCCTAACCCAATGGGTATGAACACGTTTCAGCCAATCAGGATGCCAAATTCATAGTGCTCATTTTATAAGAGTTAGTTACATAGAAACATAGACTTTGATGGCAGATAAGGACCGCTAGGCCCATCTAGTCTGCCCATTTCCTTACCTACAGGATAGGCCGCAGATCCTAGTTAACCAACAGCCTATATCTTCCTGCCCCTCCACAAGAATTGCTTTATGTCTGTCCCATGCATTCTTGAATTCTCCCACAGTTTTAGACCCCACAACTTCCTCAGGAAGGCTGTTCCATGCATCCACTACCCTCTCTATGAAATAATACTTCCTCACATTGCCCCTGAACCGCCTCTCCTTCTATCTTTAAATTGTGTCCCTTGTTCTTGCAAGTCTCTTTTTCTGAAAGATGCTACCTCTTGGACTTTGTTGATTCCCTTGAGGTACTTGAAAGTTTCTATCATGTCCCCCTCTCCTTCTTTCCTCAAGGGTATACATATTAAGCTCCTTTAGTCTCTCCTCATACGGCTTCTCTTGCAGACCCTGCACCATTTTAGTTGCCTTCCTCTGGACTGCCTCTATCCTGTCTATGTCCTTGCGGAGATGGGGTCTCCAGAACTGGACACAGTATTCTAGATGGGGTCTCACCAACTGTCTGTACAGAGGGATAACAACTTCCTGTTTTCTGCTGCTGATGCCTCTCCCTATACATCCCAGTATACCCCCGGCCCTCCCTACTGGGTCCCCATATCGGTATATTTAAGGTACAATGCAAGTACTGTAGTTCATTAATACCTTATGGTATGTAATCCCAATGTAGGACATAGGTTTAGGTCTGGTTTTTTATATTATACCATGGCCAAGAGGGTAATCTCTATGGAAACTGCAGCATTAAATATAACACATAAAATGAAGTGCAAGTACTGTACCTAATCAACAATTACCAGTTTACATTATGCATTTGGGTCTCTTGAGTTATACAAATATACCAAAGTTGCTTCTGGAGGAAGGAATATATTCCCCAATAAGGGAGCCAAGCATTTTAAAGATCCACAACTGGTCGTCGACAAATGTTTTGTCGAATGACCAGACAGCGAAACTGGCAGGTCAACTGCATTTTGCAGTCAGCTGCCAGTTTCATAGGAAAACAAATGTTTTCTTCATGGGGCTTTGCCCCCTGAACCCCCCACATGAGAGGTTGCATCCCCTGTACTCCTCCACTTAGGATTCTCAACTCTGAGTCAGAGCTGATTCTGGGGGGGGGGGTGCAGGACCCCCAACAGACAGTGCCAGATTCCAGAGGGTTCCCTACAGCGACGTGGCGCTATTGTCGCTGTAGGGGACCATGCTGTTGAAATGTCGCTGATAGCGTGGCATACTGCATTTTTCTTTACTGTACTTAAACAAGGGACAAGTGAGTACAATATGTCTGAGATCATCAATATCACCATCACCACATCTACAAAACAGGTATAGACCATCCACTCTTTTCTGCTTACCTAGAAGATAGTTACTGTCATAGTTCTCCATACAGAAGTGTGTTATTATATTGCACTCCTTTGGATTAAATAGTATGGCTCAATGGGCGTACGCAACCTAAGTTATGCTTGTGCAACATTGTTTTTTAAATTAAACTTTATTTAGAATTTATAATATACATAACCACGCTATACAAGAAGAAGCTGAAAATACCTGGGTGTGAAAGAAGAAATTTTACCAACCATCTTGAAAAGGAAATACATCAAGAAGTCAGTTGTTACAAGTATTTCGAATACAGCAGTTATAACATTGAACTAATAAATGAATCAATTGACTAATTAATTAATTATAGCAAGCCAGGATTTCCAACACACTAAGCCCTTCTTTTCAGCAGTAAAATGAAAGAAAGGAAGCCATCTGCTGCAAAAACATTGCTTCTGCAGTCTAAGTAAGGCCATCACCCACTCCATAGTTAAAATACCCAGACACTTATGAAACTACATATCTTCTGAAGGTAAAGCACGAGTGAGCCATAGGTGCGTAATTGTCTTTAAAGCTGTGGCCTCCAAAATATGAAATAAATATTTAACCCCTTGTCCTTTTACAGTTGTGGGATTAAACCCAAGACCCATATCTGGAAATGAACTGGAATATCTAAACCAAACACCCGGCTTACCACCGCGGCTACTGTCCTCCAAAATACCAGAATCTGTGGGCATTAACAAAATATATGCTTATGGTTCCCCACCATCCCGCAACCTTGCCAACAGAAAGAAGATGTCTATAGTGTTTGACTATAACCAGCGTGTGAAAAAACCTAACCACCATCTGCCAGCAAAATTCCCCCCTGGAGGGGGGCACCATGGTGCTACCAATTCCTTGACAGATTTGAATCCGGTCTGTTTCAGATAAAGAAATTCCAGCCTTCTCTTCCCACTTTTATTTAATAGGAACAAGAAGTTCTGGTTCCAAATCTCTAAGCTGCTTATACAGTTTAGAGATGATGTCATTTACTTTATTGTTGTGTACCTAAGGCAAGAAAAAAGTGCATAGGGGATTATCTCCCGACCATAATTTCCTGAGCTTTAAGGGATCCGTCAAATAGTGACGAATTTGTAGATAACAAAAACAAAAATTAGTGGAGGGTAGGCTAAATTCATCCCTAAGTTGAGTAAAGGACGTAAAGGCCTCTCCATCAAGGAATTGCCCCACTTGACAAAGACCTAAATTAGCCCAATGGTGAAAACCAATGTCAGAATGGAAGGGGAAAAAATCCAAACAAGAGTATAGTGCAATCTCCTTACAGATGCTTAAATTCAACTGAAAAACCTTACAAATTTTATGCCACACTTGATTGTTAGATCCGCGCAAGGATTAGTGACCTTCAAAGAAGTAAGATTAACAGAGTCCATAAATAAAATATCTGACAATTTTACTGAAGATAGGGAGACTGATTCTAGGGCTATCCAACTGGGAAGATCCCTGTTAGATAAGTACAACATGAAATACTGAAGTTGTGCCGCCCAGTAATATATCTTAAAATCAAGGACTACTAGACCCCCTTTTGATTTCAGCACCCTCAGGACTGACCACTTAATCCTCAGGCATTTCCCCTTCCACACAAATCTAAATAAAGTCTGCTGTTAAGAATGCCAAATGACAGTCAGAACTGACAAAGGAAGGGTAGAGAAAAAAAATAAGGAGGAATATTCATTTGAATAGTTTCCACTCTACCCACCGCTGTCAGTGGAAAGTCATTCCAGTGGAGACTGTCTGATTGAACTTCTTTCAGTAAGCTGCTATAATTAGTGGCAAAGAGAGTAGAAAACACCTGGGGTATCCAGATGCCTAAATATCGAAATCCCTGGGAAACCTGTTTGAACCCACAAGTATTATAAGTAGCAGCCATTACGGAAGGTCCCAGAAACATGGTCTCAGTTTCTGTTTCATTAACTTTAAATCCTGAGACCCACCCATAGCTGGTCAGCATGTTCTTAACTAGCAGCAGAGTACACGATGGGTTTCGTAAATACAACAAAGTGTCATTGGCATATAAGGAAATTCATGAGTTTTTCCCAGCTTGAGAAATAACTTAATACACCTCCAATTATCTTATCCATGCTACCAATGGCTCTAAATTCAGGACAAATAAAAAGAAAGGGGGAGAGCGGGCATTCCTGTCTAATGCCACACTCTATTTGAAACTCAGAAGAACGCACATCATTAACTCAAAGTCTCGCTTATGGCTATTTGTATAGATTCTGAAGCCAATTACAACATTTCTGTCCAAATTGAAATTTAGATAGTGTAACCATTAAAAATCACCAGTCTGCCGGCCAGGTGGCGCTGACGGTTGAGGTGCTGGATGCCACAACTCACGCCACGCCAGTGACCTGGGTTTGGGAACAGACTCGGGTCATCGGGGATCAGAGGGGGGAAGGAGGATCGAGCATCCCAACAGATGCTCTCCTCCTCCTGGGGTGGGTTCCTGGGGTGCTCACAAGCACCCGATGCACCTATGCCTATGGAAGCATGGGCATTGGGGCACAGGTGGCTCTCTGGAGTCAGGGTGGGGGAGGACGTTGTGGGCACTTGACAATGGTGTGCATCAGCATGATGTCTGTCTAGATGTTCATCCTGCATGCTGGCATCTTTGGGGATAGGGGAGAAAAATGGAAAAAAAACCTCATCGGTCCTAGATGACAACCGATCCATGCTTCCCAGTCACCTACCCACGGGCAGACTCTGCTGTGCAGGGTCTCCTATGAGGGTTGAGGAAGGGGACAATGAAGAAGCCTGGCACTCTAGGGGAAGACTCCGTGACGGTGGTCTGGGGGGTTGACCGGTCCAAAGGAGTGGACAGAGAGGGCAGACAGGTGGGATAAAAATAGAGTAAAAAAAAAAATCTCCAGTCTAAATGATTGAAAGCCATCTCAGAATCAATCAAAACTACTGCTCCTACATCATTTTGAGGCCACTCTTTAGAAGCCAAAAGGATGTTTAAAAGCTTCCAGACATTAATCCGTAAATGTCTACCTGTAATGAATCCAGTCTAGTTTACATGAACCAAGGAAGGTATTACTTTCTGTAAATGTAACCCAATTGCCTTAGTAAAAATTTTTAAATCATAATTTAAGAGAGAATTAGGATGAAAATTAGCACACTAAACCGGATCCTTTCCGGGTTTGGGTAAAACCGAAATAACCACTTCAGTCCATGATTCTGGCAAAGCACCGGGTTCATGTGCTAAGCTACAAAGTTCAGTTAATAAAGGGGTTAGTTCCTGAGCAAAAGCTTTGTAAAATTCTGAAATAAACTCATCTGGTCCCGGGGCTTTGCCCAATCTCAAAGAGTGAGTGACAGCGTGTAACCCTATTTACTTCTCATGTACTATGACTGTACATTGCCTGTGATACATGTAACTCATGCTCACAGTTTCACAATGCTGTTTATCAATTGCTATGTAATCCCGGGTCACCCCCAAAAAAGGGACCTCCGGGGCCCAGTGGCCTTACCCGGTCACCAAAATGTAATAAATAAATGAAATAATAATTCAGCTTAAAAAAAGGGGCCTTCAAACTCTCAGCTGGGATTGAGTAAGGGAAGGGAGGAAAATTCCTTTCAAAAAATAGATCACCTAAGTTTCATGATTAGGTTCCCGTTCCTTAGTGTAAAGGCATGTATAATAATCTTGTAAATCCATGATAGTGATTTGTGGGTCTGTGTGGGACTCACAAGGGTAAGCATCAGAAATAATACAGGGGGCACACTAATCACCTTCTTGTTTTCTTAATTGTATGGTTAAGGGCCTGCTTGCCTTATTCCCCCCTTCATAATAATTTTGATTAGTAAATCTGAGAGAGTTTTCTACTCTATGAAGAGCCAATCTGTCCATCTCTTTCCTAATTGTTATCAGTTGCGGTAGCACTTGAGGGTCCTGTGTCTGTTGATGTTCTTTTTCTAACCTAGATAACTGAGCCTCCAAATTGGAGTATGACCTCCAGCGTTCCTTATGTTTAAAAGAAGCATACAGAACCATATGCCCATGGACTACTGTCTTAAGACCATCCCAGACAAACTTCAAAGGAACTCCTTTCCCCACATTGTCATCTAAATAATGCTGAATAGCTTCTTTAACCTGAGAAATTAAAGTCTTATCATGAAGCAGTCCAGCATTAAGATGCCACAATCCAACCTGCTTTAAGGGTTTCAGTGTCACCTGACCAACCAATAGGGCATGGTCTGAAACAGAGATTGGTTAGCTAGTGATCTCTTTATACATTGATACCCATTTTTGTTGTACATAAAAGATGATTGTGCAACATTGCTGATAGTCTGGAGGTTAGTCGAATTAGTGAGTTGTTTGACTGTTACACATGGATACTTTGGCCATTCGGACTCTCTATTCCCTAAGGGACTACCATCCTGTTAGGGTACTGTCAAGACAAAGTAATCCTCATGAGGAGCGTTCCACCCCTAGATGGCCCATGACAACATAATTCCTTTAACTAAATATAACTTAGGCAGGAGCCCCAAGGAGAAAGAAGCATGCAGCTAGAGGAGGAGGGGAGGGGAGGATGGCAGGAGAAAAGAAATAGTGGTTCCGAATAAGGCTGGAGGAAGCTGGCCTAAATAGCTCATGGAGGGGTGTGTGGCTTGTTGCTCCTACTCATTGAACTGCAGGTATAGCCTTTTAATTCAATGGGCATACGCAACCTAAGTGAGAAGTTAATGTTTGTGCAACATTGTCGATAGTCTGGAGGTCAGTTGAACAAGTGTGTTGTTTGTTATACGTGGATACTGTGGCCATTTGCACTGTCTGTTGCCTAAGGGACTACCACCCTGTTGGGGTACTGTGAAGGTAAAGGAACCCTTCTGAGAAGGGTTCTACCCCTAGAGGTGCCCCTGGAGCATAATTCCTTTTGGCTAAAGGTACCTTGAGAAGGAGCCCAAAAGATCTGCAAAGCAGGTGGTGAACACAGAGACAGAGTGGAGTAATGACATACAGCTGAAGCTAATGATGACTGATAGCAGACAGAAGCATGACTTCCAGAAGGAGAGAAGGAATGGCAGGACTGTAGGATGAGAAGGTGAGCCACCATCCAACCCCAACTTACAGCAGAAATCCTACTACTACTAGGGAAATGCAACAATTAAATATAAATACTACATTATGGTTTTTGGCACTCAGGAGAGAAAAAAATTCCCTGTGGAGGAAATCTCTGAAGATCCATGGCCATAGCCCACTAGATGTGCTGCTCACACATCCTGCACAGCTAAAGGAAGTCAGGTTGGCTTAGAGCTCCACCCTCTGACAGTTGAAATCCAAATGCTATACCATGAGGTGCTGCCAACTGAAGATCTGCATGACTAATTCTTCCCCCAGAGCATTGGGTTTAACCACCAAGTTGGACTGCCAGGAGGTGCTGCAGAAGACAACCTACCTGCAAATAAGGACCCCCACCCAATGAGGGACTCACCTTCAAGATGTGGATTCCAAGGAGAGTGAGTGAACATGTCTACCCACAGGGCATGCCCTAGGGCCAAGATTCTGGGACTATGATGATGATCAGAATGAATGCATTCATGGAGTCTGATGGCATGGGGCAGAAAATGACTGACTGAAGGAGGACTGCTAAAGGAACGACTGATAAGGTTGAAAGTGACTGAATGATGACTGCTGAAAGGAATGACTGATATTGATGGAGAGTGAAATGACTGAAAACTGAATTCATATCTAAGGTCAAAATCATAGCTAAAATCCATCTTGATGCAGGAAAGGTGGAAGTTGTATTACACTAAGTCTAAGGTGATAGATGCTGAAGCAGACTGACTAAGACTGACTGAAGTGACAGAGTAGGAGTGGGAGTGACTGCCTTACTAGGAAGCCAGGTGAAATCAATTTTGGAGGAATGCAGTGGAACTGAGAGGAGGTTTGCAAGTGGCTTGGTATAGATAGCAGATAGAAAAGAATGAAACAGCACAAGCCAAATCAGTAGAATGACATCAGTGGGACATACTGCAGAAATTAGTAAGCACAGCAAGAGCCAAAACAGAAGGACACATGGGAGTTACATGAGGACATGAGAGCAGTAAGAGTGGCTAATCAAGACAAGCATTTATCAATGCCAAATGGTGATTGCGTTAGTCCATTGAGCTTGCTCACTGCCCCTCTGTCACTCGCTCATTCTGTTTCTCCCAGTACTGCAGGCTGCTCTTTTGTACTGGGCTCCGACCTGCGTTGGCACCTTTTTCTGCCCACAAAGAAATCTGCAGCTGTCCCAATAGAGCTCCGTTGAGGTGGCTCACTCCCCCTCTCTCTCTCTCTTGCTCATTCTGTTTCTCCTGGTGCTGTAGGCTGCCCTTTTGTACTGGGCTTCTGCCTCTGTTGGCAGTTTTTTCTCCCACAAAGAAATCTGCAGCAGTTCTGACACAGGTCCGTTGAGCTTGCTCACTCCCCCTCTCTCACTCACTCATTCCATTTCTGCCAGTGCTGCAGGCTGGCCTTTTGTACTGGGCTTCTACCTGCATTGCCGCCTTTTTCCACCCACAAAGAAATCTGAAGCAGTCATGATAGAGCTCCATTGAGTTCGCTCACTCCCCTCTCTCACTCGTTCGTTGTGTTTTTCCCGGCGCTGCAGGCTGCCTTTTTGTACTGGGCTCCTGCCTGCATTGGCATCTTTTTCTGCCCACAAAGAAATCCACAGCTGTCCTGACAGGGCTCCATTGAGGTCACTCACTCCCCCTGTCTCACTCACTCATTTCTGTTTTGCCTGGCGCTGCAGGCTACCCTTTTGTACTGGGCTTCTGCTTCTGTTGGCGTCTTTTTCTGCCCACAAAGAAATCTTCAGCAGTCCCAACAGAGCTCCATTGAGCTCGCTCACTCCCCCTCTCTCACTTGCTCATTCCATTTCTGTCAGCGCTGCAGGCTGCCCTTTTGTACTGGGCTCCTGCCTGCATTGTCGCCTTTTTCTGCCTACAAAGAAATCTGCAGCAGTCCCTACAGAGCTCCATTGAGCTCGCTCGCTCACCCTCTCTCACTTGCTCATTCTGTTTCTCCTGCCACTGCAGGTTGCCCTTTTGTACTGGGCCCCTGCATGCATTGCTGCCTTTTTCTGCCCATAAAGAAATCCGCAGCTGTCCCAACAGAGCTCTGTTTAGCTCACTCACTCCCCCTCATTCACTTGCTCATTCTGTGTCTCCCGGCGCTGCAGGCTGCCCTTTTGTACTGAGCTCCTGCCTGCATTGGTGGCTTTTTATGCCCACAAAGAAATCTGCAGCAGTCCTGACAGCTCTGCTGAGCACGCTCACTCCCCCTCTCTCACTCGCTCGTTCCATTTCTGCCGATGCTGCAGGCTGGCCTTTTGTACTGGGCTCCTGCCTGCATTGCTGCCTTTTTCTGCCCACAAAGAAGTCCACAGCAGTCACAATAGAGCTCCGTTAAGCTCGCTCACTCCCCCGTCTCACTTGCTCATTCTGATTCTCCTGGCGCTGCAGGCTGACCTTTTGCACTGGGTCCCTGCATGCATTGCTGCCTTTTTCTGCCCACAAAGAAATCCTCAGAAGTCTCAACAGAGCTCCGTTGAGCTCACTCACTCCCTTCTTCCCCCCTCTCACTCGCTCGTTCTGTGTCTCTCGGCGCTGCAGGCTGCCCTTTGTACTGGGCTCCACCTGCATTGGCACCTTTTCCTGCCCACAAAGAAATTTGCAGCAGTCCCGACAGAGCTCAGTTGAGCTTGGTCAATCCCCCTCTCTCACTCACTCAATCCTAATCTGTCCCAAACACTGATTTCTGACAGTGACTGCGATATTCTGCGCCAGAAGTGCAAAAACACATTTCAGCCAGGATGTGAAAAATGACAGTTGTACTGTTCATAAGGCAGTGCGAAAAAATGCCAGTGTTGAAAATCTGGCATGAAAATATTAGTAATTTGCGATGTTACAATAGTGCGTGGAAACTGCACAACGCATGCTCGTAACACAGTCATTTTATGGAGTTTCATCACAAAATTTTAAGCATAGGCATTTTAGGACCTCTGCTCATGAACAGTGTCAGTGTGATTTTCTTAATGTGTCCCAAACACTGATTTACCACAGCGACCTCGCTATTGTGCACTGGAAGAGCGAAAACACATTTCGGCCAGGATGTGAAAAATGACAGGTGTACTGTCCATAAGGAGGTGTGTAAAAATGGCAATGTTGAAAATCTGGAGTGAAAATATTGCAAAGTTGCGAAGGTACAAGCGTGCATGGAAACTGTGCAACGCACACTTGTAACACACTCATTTTATGGACTTTCATCACCAAATTTTCAACATAGGCATTTTAGGACCTCTGCTAATGAACAGAGTCACTGTCATTTTCATAATGTGTTCAGAACATGGATTTCCCACAGTGACTGCGCTATTCTGCGACAGAACTATGAAAACACATTTCGGCCAGGATGTGAAAAATGACAGCTGTACTTTTCATAAGAAGGTGCAGAACAATGGCAATGTTGAAATTCTGGAGTGAAAATATTGCAAATTCGTGAAGTTACGAGCATGCGTAGCAGCTGCGCCATGCACACTCGTAAAACAGTCATTTCTTGGATTTTTTTCCACCAAATTTGCAACATAGACTTTTTGAGAGCCCACCTTATGAACACTGGTACTGTCGTTTCAGTAATCAGTCCCGAAAGGTGATTCCGCGCAGCGACCACAAAATCACCTTTCGGGGCTGATTAACGCCATGACAGTGCCTGAATTTATGAGGAGGGGTCCCAAAAACCCCATGTTGAAAATTTGGTGCCAAAATTCCAAAAAATGCCTGAAATATGTATCAAATTTGAAAAAACGCTATTTATGCCATTATACAACTTACTGGCATTTCCTCAGTTTGTGGTCAGCTTTGAAGAGTGCAGACGTGTTCCCGGTCCACCGAAGATCATCGTGCCAGACTCAGCAGGTAAGTATGGGGTGGGGGGTGTGGGGAAGCAGGGTGGGTGCAGATGAGGGTCAAGACGAAAAAATTACTCACCTTAGTAATGTTGTTTCTTCTAATGGAGTCTTGCTATACTATGACAATTGCAGTTTGTCCCAGCCTTAGAACTGCTCCGGAGGTGAAAGAGTTAACTTCCATGCCATGCATGGAACTTAGAGCTCGAGCTCGGTTAGAAAAGCTCTGTCTGGATAATTTCAAACTGAAACTGTCAGATCTTTTCGAGCAAAACTCACTAAGGTTCTGTGTGGAAGCTGTAACCTACACTAGCCAACTGGCTACTTAAGTATTAACACATTTTCCTGGTCCCAACACCAAGACTCAAGTCAGGGGACCAGAAAATAAGATAAGATAAAATAAAACAGAACACCCAAACACCCCAAAAAGAAGGGGTGGAAAACACAAGATGGGCATCAATAAGTGCCAACACTGGACTGCCCACCCCATCCCTAAAGTAGAAGTTCTGAGAGGGGCAGGCTGGGGGGGAGGTCATACTATAGCAAGACTCCATTAGAAGAAACAACATTACTAAGGTGAGTAATTTTTTCTTCAAACAACATGAAGTCTTGCTATATTATGACAATTGCAGACTACACAGCAGTACCTCCATGGAGGAGGGACAGAACCTACTTAGGAAATAGGCTCTGAAGCACAGCTGTGCCAAATCGAGCATCCCTCCTGGCCTGAATGTCCAAGGATTAATGCTTAGTGAAAGTATGTACTGTTTTCCAAGTAGCTGCTTGACATATCTCTAAGATAGGGATGTCCCTGGCCGCAGCTAGGGACACAGCTGTACCTCTGGTAGAGTGAGCCCTCAGGCCTGAAGGGGGAACTTTACCCAGTTTTTGATAGCAAAATTGGATACAACAGGCAATCCACCTAGCAATGGGTCTCTTAGTGGCAGGTTTCCCTTTCCCAACCTCACCATAAGTGAGAAAGAGTTGAAGGGAGTCAAACCTGTGACCCTTGGTACGCTCTATGTAGTAACTAAGGGTCCTCTTAACATCTAAGCTGTGCAGCCTCCTCTCACCAGAGGAGGAATGGTCAGTGAAGAACACTGGAAGAGAAATAGATTGATTAAGGTGGAAATCTGAAACCACCTTAGGTAAAAACTTCCTGTTAGTCCTGAGGACTACCTTATCCCTGTGAAAGGAAATAAAGTCAGTCTCCACTGACAAAGCTTGCAACTCACTTATGCGCCTGGCAGAAATGATGGCTACTAGAAGCACAGTTTTCCAAGTCAAGTACTTAAGCTCTGCTGAAGACAGAGGTTCAAAGAGGGGTTGCATCAGCTGAGCAATGCAAACATTAAGATCCCAGGCAGAGGCAGGGTCCCTGAATGGTGGATTGGTATGAAGCAATCCCCTGAAAAACTTGGAAAATACAGGGTGAGCAGAGAGAGAAGAGGGCTTCCCTGCTGAAATAAAAGCAGAGACAGCTGCCAAATGCACTTTCAGGGTAGCTGGTCTCAGTCCCAAAGAATTAAGATGGACCATATAGTCCAAAACAGTGGGCAAATCAGCAGATTCCGGGGAAATATGCTTCCCAGAGTATGGAAAACCTTTTCCATTTAGAGTTGTAAGTAGCCCTAGTGGAAGGCTTCCTAGAAGCTTTCAAAATTTCAAGAACACCTTGAGAAAGGTCTAGGTCAGCAAACTCTAACTCCTCAAGAGCCAAGCCTTGAGGTTGAGGGATTTGAGATTCGGATACCAAACTCTCCCCTGGGCACAGGTTAACAAATTGTGGTTCCTGGGGAGACACAGGTGAAGATGGACTGCTAAGGACCGAAGGAGTGGGTACCAGGGCTGTCTGGCCCAATCTGGAGCAATCAGCATCATCTTGCAGGGCTGAGATCTGATTTTGACTAGCACCTTGAACAGGAGAGGGAAGGGGGGGGAGGCAGAGAAACTTCCTTCCCAATCGAGGAAAAGGCATCCAGGGGACTGAGCCCAACACTGAGGGCCTGCAACAAAAGTGGAAGTTGATGATTGTCTGGGGCTGCAAAAGATCTATCTGAGGGTGCCCCACCTGGCAAAAACTATCCCTAGTACTCGAGGATCCAGTGACCATTCGTGATGGCCCTGGGAAATCCTGCTGAGAGCATCTGCCAGGACATTGTCCTTGCCTAGGAGGTGAACTGCTATGAGGGAGGTGTTCAGGGAATAAGCCAGAGACCACAACTTCATTGCCTCGGTGCACAAGGCCGAAGACCGAGTGCCCCCTTGTTTGTTGATGTACCACATCATAGTGGTGTTGTCTGTTCTGGCCTGTACCACTTTGTTCTGAACAGATGCAGAAAAAACCTGAAGTGCTAGAAAAACAGCTCTGAGTTCCAACAGATTGATGTGGAGCAGAGATTCCTGAGGGGACCACAATCCCTGGGTGGAGAGGTTGCCCATGTGAGCTCCCCATCCCAAAAGGGACGCATCTGTAGTAAGAGTCAAGGAGTGAGATAGAGGGATGAAGGAACCCTTGTCTCAGATTGCTCTGATCCTGCCACCACTGAAGGGCCTGGATCAGGGTTCGAGTTACTGGGATCAACTTGGATAGGGATCTCTTCTTAAGGCCTCAAATGGAACTGAATGTCCTCATCTGAAATCTTGCTCCTTGCACTACGGCTGTGGAAGCAGCCATGTGTCCTAGGAGCTGTAGAAAATGCCTTGCTGGTCGAGAGACCTGCAGGGTGAAGGAGGAGGCCAGGGCCACCAGGGTCCTTACCCTTTCTAGGGAAAGGAAGGCTCTGGTCTGCTTTGTGTCCAGTTCTGTGCCTATGAAGGTGAGTACCTGGACAGGTTCTAAAACTGACTTTGGAAGATTGAGAAGAAAGCCTAGAGAGGTAAGCAGCTGCTGGGTAACCTGCAGGTGTGATTTGCCCTGGTCTGGAGACTGACCCACAATGAGCCAGTCATCTAGGTAGGGAAAGATGGCAATCTTTTGCCTTCTTAAATGAGCAACTGCTACCGCCAGGCATTTTGTGAATACCCTTGGGGCAGAGGTAAGGCCGAAGGGCATTGCTCTGAACTGATAATGGCCTGAGGGCAGTTCGAATCTGAGGTACTTTCGGTGGGAGCTTCTGATAAGAACATGGAAGTAGGCATCCTTGAGGTCCAGGGAAGCTAGCCAGTCCCATGGCCTTAGGGAGGGTAAAATCATTCCCAGAGTCACCATTTTGAATTTTGGTTTTAAAAGGTGCTTGTTCAGATATCTTAGGTCCAGGATGGGCGGCCATTCTCCTGTCTTTTTTGGGGTAAGGAAGTACCTGGAGTACAGTCCCTTGCCCTGGTGTAGGGGAGAAACCCTTTCTACAGCTCTGAAAGCCAGGAGGGTTGAGACTTCTGTTTCCAAAGCAAGAGTCTCTAGAGGATTTGCAGGTGGAAAAGATCTGATTCTCATCTTTGGAAATTTTTTGAAGCTGAGAACCAGACCCTGGCTTACTACTTCCAGGACCCACTTGTCTTAAGTTAAAGACTCCCAGTCCTGGACGAAGTAAGCCAGCCGGCTCCCTACAGGTAATGGAGAATCGGCCCTGGGCATTCCATCAGGGTGCTTGTTTGGCAGGGGCTTTAGGCTGAGGGGTGGGAGCAAGCCTGCTCATATCCCATCTGCCTCTCCCTCTGAAGACCCCCGAATGTAAGCTGAAGAGGAGGCCTGGGTTTGGTAAAAAGGTCTGTGACAAGGTCTGCCTCTACCCCTGGGGGGCTGCCTCTGAGGAGTGGCTTGCCGTTCCTTGGCTTGTGCACTCCTATCAGTGGTTCTATATTCATCCATTTTCTTCATATAATTCTCTGTCTGCTCCCCAAACAGAGAATTTCCCACCACAGGAAAATCCATGGCCTTAGCCTGGGTATCCTGCGACAGACTAGTACACCTGAGCCAAGCCAATCTACAAAAAGCCACAGATGTAGCCATGACTCTAGAGCATACATCATTAGAATCCACTGCAGCATGGAATTGCACCTTAGATGCCTCAATACCATCAGCAGCCACCTGTTCCAGCTCCTTGGCAAGCTGGCCAGGGGCCTATTTGGCTAAAGCCATGATAGTATCCCATCTAGATTTTTGGTATCTTGCAACATAGGCCATATAATTGCCTGTCTGAGTCCCAAGACGCTGCCATGTATTGTTTTTTAGCCATGGCATCAATCTTCCTGGAGTCCTTGTCAGGAGGATGTGAAGCCAGGGGAATATTAACCTTATCACAGGCTGCAGCCTGAACTACCCCAACATGACTGCATTGCTGTGAAAGATATTCTGTATCAGGACCTTGCAAGGTGTACCTCCTGTCCATCTTTTTATCCACAGGAGGCACAGAATTAGGAGCTTTTAAAATTTTTATTGTTTGTTTCCTGAAGGATTTATGTAAAGGAATAGACAATCTCCTGGACTCTGGGATATCCATCATCTCCACAAAGTCAGGCTCCTCTTGCTCATCCACAGCTTCCTCCAAAGGAGCTGAGGGTTTCAGCAACTTTTTATAAAACAGAAATGATAAGGGACTCAGAAAGCCTAGGGGAGACTCTCCTAAAGGTCTGTCTGGGAGATGTCCGTTCAATGGGAACATCCAGACTTTCAAAATCACATTCACACTGTTCATAATCATCCTCCCCCTCCTCTGGTTCATAAAACTCCTCTATATCATATTCTTGAACCGGTGGAACCGGCCGAACCGACCTTTTGCCAGATAGTGGAGGTTCGGACGGAACCGGGGAAAGCGACTGGACAATTTGGATTGCTTTGGCTATCTCTGCAGCAGTTGGAGAAGGAATTTTGGACTCCACACCTGCTGATTTTCTAGTTCTCTTTGCTGGAACTGGCTCCTCTGAGTCAGCTTTTTGTTTGCCCGAGGAAGTCTCGCCCTGGTCAGAGGGCACTTCCTCCGGTTCGGTTGGCACCGAACCGGGCTGGCCATCCAGGTCAGTGGACTTTTTGGCCTCTCGTTCCCTGAGCCTACCAACTCTCTTATCTAGGGTAGCTGCAGGGAAATTCTCAAATCTGGCAGTCTGCATTGAGGTGGTCAAACCCCAGACAATAAAACATGTGGTGTGTGGGTCAGCCTTGGCAAGAGCTTCCCCACAGACACTACAGTGTTGAAACCCAGTGGGCCCAGTTTTTCTTTTGGGTTTCTCAGACATAATGCCAGCCTAACCAAAAACTTGCCCTTTTCCGGAAAATGCCAGGCAAGACACCCTTATCGGTTCCCAACCGTGTCACAGGTCGTGGAAAAAAACATAATGAAATCCATTTTTTTAGAACCGATAAGAACCGGGAACCGCACTCTAAATAGCTTTAAATGAATTTAGAAAAAAGTTTTAAAACAACCTGATCGGTTCAAACCGAACCGATAAACATTTACAAGTTCCACACAGAAATAAACCTGTCTATTACTTACAATACCACAGACAGAGCTTGAACCGATCGATTGGCAGTTAAAATAATTATAATCATGGTTGAATTTAACCGAGAAAAACACTTTTAAACCGAGAAATGAACCGAGCAGTAGGAGGAATCTCCGGAGCGACTGTTCAGTGAGGCGGAGTAAAGAATCTGACAGTTTCAGTTTGAAATTATCCAGACAGAGCTTTTCTAACCGAGCTCGCGCTCTAAGTTCCATGCATGGCATGGAAGTTAACTCTTTCACCTCCACAGCAGTTCTAAGGCTGGGACAAACTGCAACTGTCATAATATAGCAAGACTTCATGTTGTTTGAAAGTCAGCAAAGGACCGTTTTTTCTTTCTAGGTCTTTTCCTTTTAGGAAGACGACGTGGGACATTTGCCATGCTGGGGTGGGCTCCCAGTGTGGCAGCTGGAAGTTTTTTTTGTGGGTGCAGCAGAGCTGATGGGGTATTGGGCATCCCCATCGGACATAGAGATTTTTGCCATGCTGGGCTAGGCTCCCAGCGTGGCATGTGGAAGTGTGTTGGGGGGGCAGCAGACAGACGTTTGCCACGTTGGGGTGGGCTCCCAGCGTGGCACTTTGAAGGCTTTTTGGGGGCCAGTGGAGCCAACGAGGAATTGGGCACCCCAGTAGGCCTTACAGATTGTTGCCATGCTGGGGTGGGCTCCTAGTGTGGCACCTATAACTCTGTTGGGGGCGATAGTGCAGCCGATGGGAGATTGGGCACCCTTATCGGCCATACTGTTAGGGGGGAGGCGTGAGCATGCTGGGGTTGGCTCCCAGCATGTTATTTGTTTGTGGAGGAGGAAGAGGAGCTGTCTATGACAGCTCTTGCACTGCAGTGCCAACGTGTAGGCATTTTGCATACTGCCAGTGTCAGTATGCAAATTGCCTACATGCTGCAGTGCCTTTCTTTCAATTGTATGCCGCTGCATTTTTAAACGCTGTCATAGACAGCTCTTGCATTCATTGGCGTGGTGGGGCCATGCCTGCAAAAGGCAGCAGGGCATTGGAAGTAGGGAAGCACACCTACTAATTCTCATATGGTGGCCCTATGTTTCTTGCACATGCATGCAAGCAAACATAAAAAACCTTGTCTGATTGACAAGCCTGTGTCCCTGAGACAGAGACAAAAAACAAACAACTCACTACACATCCTCTGCCAGACTGCCATGATAGATTAATTCTGTTCTGAAACAATGCATCATTAAGTTAATAAAACCTCTGAAATCCTACCAGAGGTGGGGATTACAACTTTGAGCAGTGAAAATTGAAAAGAACAGACAGCTAGCAAACTGAACTCAACAAACAGCTTCAGTTTGTTACAGCACTAAGATTTACACATTTACTTTTTAACATACCTGAGTCTGCAGTGCAGTTTGTGGTGGGTGGTGGCTCGGCGGGGCTGGCTTAAAACAAAGGCAGTGGCAGGCAGGTCAAAATTCAGTCCATTGCCATCTCACCAGTCATCCAACTCCCGACCCTGAGTATTCAAAAAAATAATCACAACAGCAGCAAGGCAGGCTTCTCTATCTGCTCGGTGGCTCTCCCGGTGGTGCTGCAGGCAGCTGCTATGAGGAGACACATCTAACACAACCTAGGTGATCAGTGAAAAAAAAGACAGTGATGACACAGTCTACTCTCTACAGTGCATCCAGTTATCCTCGACTTCTCACTCAGTGATCAGTCCACCTGCCTTGTACCCACAACCAATCCCAACCTCAGTCAGTTATCTCACCACGGCTTGCTCTGCTTGTACTCCCCGCTGTAGTAGACAATATGCGGCCATCGCATTATGTACTCCTCCAGTCCTCCAGCATACTAAACTGAAGTGAATTACAGCACTTTCAAGGTAGGCTTCTTCTCCCTGTCAGCTGAGGAACTGGTAATTTTTTTTTTAATAGATGTGGCATAGTACCTGGCTCCTCTAGTCGTCATTTAAACATGCCTCCAGGACTAGCCACGCCTCCCCAGCCTGACTGTTGTAGCCAATCATGTTCTAGTCATCCTTCACTAACTTGGCACACCTAATTGAGGACTTCATTTCGAATGTCTGCAAAGCAGTGAAGCCCCCCACCCACCCAAACAAAGGTGACTTAGGCGTGGGGAAAAGCCTACGAAATTGAAAGGCACCAAGCAAAGAAACTTAAGAGGACGGACACCAGGTGCAGCCAGCTTTGCTACCCTCCTGCTCTGAGTAAGCATGCTGCGCTTACCAGGCATATCAGTGACTACACCCTCCTCCTCCCCCCAACCCGGAAAAGGTCCCTTGGCTTTTGTTTTCTGACGCCGGTCCTCCTCCATTCTCCAGCTTGCCAAGTAGGATGAAGGCCAGCAAAAAAAATTTATGGGCAGTTCAGTCAGAGCAGTGGGGCATGAACTGGGGCACAGCATTTTTGGACCAGGGCATGTGCTCTGATGTGCCTCGGTGTAGCACGGCCACCTCTAGGCAGTCCATAACTGGCAGTGACTGGCGCTGTAGTCCATGCAGTGCGCCATGGCTCAGCTACAGCATTGAGATCAAGACTGAGGATCCAATTCCCAGTGTGGTAGTGGCTACAGCTTCCTGCCCTGGGATTTCAAAGTTGTAAACAGAGCTGCCATACTGCTACCCCCTCCCCAGTGTTCAGCCCCCCCCCAGACACAAGCATGAACAAACAAAACAGTTATTTCCTACAATGACTCAGTATGTGTGAAAATAATGATTAGATGGTCATTAACCATGTGACTATGGCCAGAGAGTGTAGTTTTATCTCATGGAATATTGCAGGTCTTATAATGAAAATGGCTGATCCTGAATGGTTGAAGTGTATAACTGAATTTGCTCTGATATATCTACAGAAACTATGGTTCAAAAATGAAAGTTAAATGGGTTTCAAGGATTTTTCCCACCTGCAAAAAAGAATAGCTAGGAATGGTGGGACTGTGGGAGGTATGGTGTTGTTTATCAAAGTTTCTCCCAGTTTACAATTTGTTAAACTACTGTGGCAAGTTCCTAACTTCCAGTTAGTACAATTGATATTAAAGGGTAATATTTTATATGTTCTAAATGTATACATCCCCTCAAAATCTACGCTCTTGACGCCCCCCCCTTGCACCCATCACTGCGTGCTCTACCATTTGCTGTCATTCCCATCCCTGAAGGATTTATGTTTTCTCCACAGCACTAAATTTGTGTATAAATTCTGGCTCGGCTCCCCCCTGCACTACCTTACCTCCTCCCTCTCTTCTCTACCAACCCCTGCTCAATCTCTCAGATCTTCTGATTCCCACCAATTGTCAATCCCTCACCGTCGCACCACAGTGGGCCAACCTGCCTTCTCTTACTACCTTCCTAAACTCTGGGACGACCTCCCTCACCAAATTCGTCACTCCTCCTCCGTGCCATCCTTAGCTGCCGCCCTGTCCAGCTACTACGTGGTAAACTGCTCCTGTGCTTAACATCAAATCCCCCCCCCACCCATCCACCACCCCCCATCTACCCGCTAGGATATTCCACCACCCCCATGACCCGCTAGCATCTTCCACCCCTCCCTCCTCCTCAGCGGCTTGACCAGCAGCTTATGAATGCTGGCCTATCTCCTCAACCACAGCACTCTTCCCCTATCTTCACTTACCAGGCAATGTTTTCCTTGCCTTGTGTCCTGTTACTATTGAGTACTATGTCTGATGATCTCTGGTCTTGTGTTCCTTACCCCATGTACACTTTATGTAATGTATCTTAATTGACATGTAACCCAGTTGTAACCTATACTATGTTGGTATGCTATGTATAATGCCTTGTACAATGTAAACCTTGACTCCTTGTCACAATGCCTGTTATCTGTTCTCCAGCTGAAGCCCTCTCCCCAGGTCACACCGGGAGATGAGCATCTTGTTGCTCAGTGTGCCTTTCCTGGTGAAACATTTCAATAAATAAATAAATTCTGTCTAATTTGGAAAACAAAATCACAGAGATTACAAGAATGAGTGAAAACTCAAATTTTTTTAATGGTAGGAGATTTTTAATTCATGGATAGCCTCACGTAATAATATTGTAGATTCTTCTTTTCACATTATTTCACGTATTAACACAGATAGGAATAGTAGGGGTCTGTTCATAACTGATAATTGTCTTGAGATTAAAATTTATATGGGAAAACTATAATCTGGTTATAATAAATATAACCGAGGGGAAGGGAGGCTTAGGGGGAATGCTAGGAAGTATTTTTTCACAGAGATGGTGGTGGATCCGTGGAACAGCCTACCAGTGGAGGTGGTAGAAGCAAAAAAAGTATGGGGATTCAAAGTTGCATGGGATACACATAATGGCACCCTGCTGTACAACAGAGCATCGGAAAGGGAGCTCAGGTAAGATTAGGGACTGCCAAACCAAGCAGGGAAATGGGCAGACTAGGTGGGCTGTCTGGTCCATATCTGCCGACAGATTCTATGTTTCTATAAATAGACATACTAAGAAAGATTCCAAAGATAACTACACTTCCTTTTCTAGTAATAGTAAAAGTGTTACAGATTATGCTATCACATCAGTTTTGAATATTACTGCACTTTTGGACTTAGAAGTTAAAGGACACACAAACAGTTTTTTTTAAATAATCGAGATCCACAAAACCAAAAACAGAGCAGTGTAGCTTACAAGCTTACTTACAGAATGATGTGCTCTGTTTGCCTTAGAAAAGGGATTTAATCCATTTTTGTCCTGTTTATAAGATTGCCACAAATGTAAACAAACCCCTGTTTTCTATTCAAACACCATGCTCCAGTAAATGCTTAAAATGGCCGTGCCATTGATACATGATGACATCAATGGAGCGACAACGCTTCAGAGCTTTAATACATTGTATAAGGTAAATGAAGCACATCATTCTGTAGGTAAGCCTGGAACCTACAGTGATATGTTTATGGTTTTGCAGATTAAATTTTTTTAAAAAGCCCTGTTTATTTGTCATTTAAATTAAGTACTGAGAATGATCATGCTGCAATTATAGTCACATTAAGTCTGATTCATGGACCTGTTTATGAAAATGTTTTTCTCTCAAAAATCAAATTGTAGACAACTTTGCGAAAAAGCATCTTAGATTAGAATCAACTGTAAAAAAAAACAATCTGAAGAAGTTCTTTCTTCTAATAGCTTGTTATTGATAGAAAACTTTAAAAAATGCAATCTCCAGTACAGGCAACAGGAGTACTTGTGGATTTATTCTCTACATTTTTATGTTGGCATGCTTGCACAGCCAACATCTTGTGGCAGTGGGGATTTGGAGGCGCGGTCGCTGTTGGGCGAATGCAGGGCATGCATCAGTAGGTGCGTCCCTCATTCCCCAATCAGCCTACATGCCGGCGCCACACCATGCACATATAATGTGGCGAGCACATCTAAGAAAAGGTCTGCTGCAATCCAAGCAAAGCTCGTCAGACACAGCGGGCCTTCCCTTGACGTGCTCACCACATTATGAATGTGGCGGCACAGTGGCTGCCAACTACCAACTCTCTTCGGGGTGCCTAATCCTCTGTCGGTTACCCCTGCCCTCTGTATAAAGCAACGGGGAGCCCACCTGTCAGCATAAATAACCCCCATTGTTAAATGCCGAGGAGGTGTCCAACCCTCGGCTCTGACCCCACTTGCTTTGTGTGCTGATGGGGAGCCACTCCCCATTGGCATAAAGAACCCCATTGTTAAATGCTGAGGGTGCCCAATCCCCTCAGCTCACCCCCCGCTGTTTTGTGTGCTGATGGGGTACCCAATCCCCGTCGGCATAACATCACCCCCGGTGTTGTGTGCCGGCGAGGATGCCCAATCCTAGTCAGCTACAGACCCCCAACAGTTAGGTGGCACACTGGGAGCCCACCCCAGCGTGCCAAATCTCCTAAAAAAAAAAAACCTGTCCCACGATGTCTAATTTTTTTTTTTACCTGTGAAAAGAAAACGGTCCCTCGTAGTCTCCGTGCCCCCCACTCGCACCCACCTTCTGCGCACCCTGCCTCCCCACACCCCCCTCACCCCATGCTTACCTCCAGAGTCTGGCGCGACGATCTTCGTGGACCAGGAACACATCTGCAATCTTCAAAGCTGACCGCGAACTGAAGAAATGCCAGTAAGCTGTATAATGGAATAAATAGGGTGTTTTCAGCTTTGCTGCATATCTCAGGCATTTTTGGAAATTTTGACCCCAAATTTTCAACATGGGGTTTTTGGGACCCCTCCTCATGAATTCTTGCACTGTCATGGCATTATTCAGTCCCAAAAGGTGGTTTTGCAGTCACTGCGTGAAATCACCTTTTGGGGATGAGTAATGAAAGGACAGTGCCACTGTTCATGAGGGGGGCTTTTAAAAGAGCCTATGTTGCAAATTTGGTGGGAAAAATCCAAAAAATGACTGTTTTACGAACATGCATTGCGTAGTTGCTATACACTCTCAAAAGTTAGCAAATTCACAATATTTTCATGCCAGATTCTCAACATTGGTATTTTACCACACCTTCTTGCGAACTGTACAGCTGTCATTTTTCACATCTTGGACAAAATGTGTTTTCGCACTTCTGGTTTAGAATAGCGTGGTTGCTGGGCAAAATCAGTGTTCAGGACACATTATGAAAATGACAGTGACACTGTTCATGAGCAGAGGTCTTAAAATGCCTGTGTTGAAAATTTGGTGACAATACTCCATACAATGACTGTGTTACGAGCATGCATTGTGCAGTTTGCACACACGCTTGTAAGTTCGCAAACTTACAATATTTTCACTCCAGATTTTCAACAGTGCCACTGTTCTGCACCTCCTAATGAACAGTAAAGCTGTCATTTTTCACATCCTGACCAAAATCTGTTTTCACAGTTCTGGTGCAGAATAAGCGCGGTCTCTGTGGAAAGCCCGTGTTCAAGACATATTATGAAAATGGCAGTGACACTGTTCATTAGCAGATGTCCTAAAATGCCTATGTTGAAAATTTTAGGACAAAAGTCAATATAATGAGTGTTTTACAAGCGTGTGTTACACAGTTTGCATGCACGCTCGTGACTTTGTGAATCTGCAATTGTTTCACTCCAGCTGTTCATCATTGGCATTTTTCCATGCCTCCTTATGAACAGTACAGCTGGCTGAAATGTGTTTTCGCAGGTCTGGCACAGAATTGCAAGGTTGCTGTTTGAAATCAGTTTTCAGGACAGTTTGAGGAAATGATGGTGACACTATTCATGAGCAGAGGTCCTAAAATGCCTATGCTGAAAATTTGGTGCTGAAAGTCTATACAATGACTGTGTTGCAAGCGTGCATTGTGCAGCTTCCATGCACCTTTTGTAACTTTGTCAATCTGCAATATTTTCATGCCACATTTTCACCACTGGCATTTGTGCACACCTCCTTATCAACAGTCCAGCTGCCATTATTCACAGCCTGCCCAAAACGTGCTTTCCACAGCTGTGGCGCTCAATGGCGTGCTCGCTGTGCAAAATCACCTTTTGCGACACAGTAACAAAATCACAGCACTATGTGTCTCTAGCTCCGCCACTGCCAATGCCAGCGCAACAACATTTGGCATTGACAAATGCTTGTTCTCTGTCTTATATATACTCTACATGTTGGAAGGTGTCCTCAAAAAAATGCTGAGAAGGAACTGTCTAAATTAATAAAACTTCTAAAGAATAATAATTGCAGAGATACTATTGGAATTAAACAAAGCCTGTAAATAACACAATATTACCCTGGAAAATGAAAACAAAAGTTCCTCTTGTAGAATCCTGGGACTTGATGAAAATGCAATAATTAATAAAGATGCTCTTCATTTCAATCATGGTGGCCAAAGGGGCTTATAATTATAAACGTAATTCCAGAGTCTTAATTCCAGCAGACAAATGGATTGCTTACTTTAGTAATATTTTCTGTGAGTCTACTGTTAATGCTGCTTCTAAAAGCCAATACCCGAGTATGCATATTAATTTTGAACCTTTGTATTTTTCTTTTTGTGAGGCAGAAGCTATTCTGTTCTGTAAGTCTAATAAGGTGCCAGGTTTAAATGGCATCCTATCCGATGTTTATAAGCTTTGCTTAAACATATCGGTACCAGTAGTCAAAAATCTTTTCAATAAATTTTAAAGCATCACTTTCTTCCAGAAAGTTAGCGGGTAAATGTTATAGTACCACTTTTCAATAAAGGTAATACCTTTGATACCAAAACATTTCAGGCTGATAAGCTAAAGCTGTGGCCATCAGCCCATCCCCACCGTCTCCCCATCCCTGCCAAAACAACATACTCAGGCAACTTCAGTGGCACCTCTGTCTGAATATATACCTCACCTGTGTCACTCTCGCAACACGCAGATGAAGCACAAATTTGCTTGGGAAATCCAAGATCAGCAGTATTAGAACCAGCACGCTGCTGATGCTCTCTCTGTGATCTTCTTTGTTCAATCCAGTTTCTTTCTGGTCTGGGGTGCCAGGTGAGGGTATGCTGAATGCTGCTGCTGCAACAAATTCTTCAAGTTCTTGAGTGAGTTATCACTGCTAGCTGCTGCAGCTACCGATGCTGCTTCATGACCATCCAGAATCATGAGTATTGGTCTGGATGGTCATCCAAAATGCTACTGCCGCCACCAATGCTCCTGATGTCTGATGAATCTGGTCCTCCAGAATGCTGCTGCCACCACCAATGCTAAATCACTGCCGGTCATCCATCCAGTGAGTTGTCCTCAAAAACAATTAGTATGGGAAGGAAGAGAGACAGAAAAATTCAGACTTTTTATGGTCCAGGTTTAAAGAGCCCATGGATCTGTCTCCACCCACCTCACCCATTTGCAGCTTTCCAAGTGATGTTGGGCTTGACTCGCAGCCAATCAGCTTGAACTTTTCAAGGTGTTTGTGTCTCAGCCCAGTTACACCCCCAATGGCAGCACTATCACCTACCCCCCAGCTTTCTGCCTGGAAATAGCCCATTACTGTTTCGGTCCAAGATGACAGAGACTTTTTACAAACAAAAGAAGCAGGCTAGGCGGGCAGGAAATTTGCAAAAATGCTACCCTCTCCCAGCTGAGAAATGTGTGTGAAGTTGCATACACTGCGTATGCTTGCCGACGTCCATGGCTTCCACCACCCAGCAGCTGTTGACCAGTCTGCCCCTTGCCAGCCATGCCTCTTTTCTCACAAGCAGACCTGATTGATAACACACAATACAGTCTCAATCAGGTCCACAAGGCTGTGGGCATGTACATCACAGCTGAGATCCCTTGCCCTCCAGAAACTTTAGAAAGTTTTATGGACCCGGGACAACATGCGGGAAAAAAAACAAAAACAAAGGGAATTTGCTCACATGCCACCTGGCCCCTGCTACCCCCCCCCACCAACCACTGGTCTGCTGCATGCCGTACCATGCCAGGCATATCTGTGGCTATGCCCTGCAATGATGGGGTGCTCCCTGACTGCGGCAGTGAATTTCTTTCAAGTTGGTGGCACACTTCAAAACTGCTGTCATAGACAGTGTGCTCATTCATTGGTGCCAAACAGACAAGCCCAAAAAAGCAGTGGCGGCACTGGCCACAACACTGCCACACCCCTGAAACCTGCTACTACCACAAGATGCCACAAAATGTTTCTTGCGCAGGTGCGCAAGTAAACATAAGAATTGCTTGCTTGCTTACTTCACACCACTATGGGCCTTGGAAATGGGAACCAGGGATAACCACCACCTCTGAGTACCATTAACGGGAGAGCACCTATAAATGGAATGTCCATGCCAGGAGCTGGGATCAAGCAAGTCAATGTTTATTTAACCACCACACTGTTACACATGGTTACACAGAGCAACATCCCTCTATCAGCACACTCCCCTTTAGTTCCTATGGGAGGACTCTACTCGTCAAGTACCGCACCTTGTGAAATACCTGCAAGAAGTCAATCCGGGTTGCCAAGAGCAAATACTACTGCAGTCTCTTACATTCTTCAGTCACTGACCCCAGGAAACACTGGAGCCAGATTAATGAAATCATGGGTAACACTAAGCCCCTGACTCCCAAAGACATGTTAATTAATGACTCAATCTGCAACAATGCCCTCACGATTGCCAATGCCTTCAACTCGCTTTTCACAGAGGTTCCCAGTATCTCCCCTCCAGGACCCACAGGGTCTCTTCCCTCTACTACAGCTTCTCCACATACTTCTCCTGCCCTGGTGCTCTCACCAATCTCTCACCTTGATGTTCTCAGGTTATTACTGTCCATTCCCCTCAGTGGCAGTGCTGGACCGGACGGCATTGAACCTCGATTACTCTGACTTGGTGCCCCACTCCTAGCTACTCCGGTTACTCTGCTTTTTAATTTGTCCATTAGCACCTCCACAGTACCTTTGGCCCGGAAATCTGCCAGGATCATTCCAGTCTTCAAGAAAGGTGACCCTAAAATCCTGTCCAATTATCGCCCCATTGCGCTTCTACTTACCCAGGGTAAGACGTTGGAAAAATGTATTCACCATGAGATCTCTGCCCATTTATCAAACTTCAATCTTCAGTCTCCAGCTCACACAAATTCCAGGCTGGGCACAGCACCACAACAGCACTCACCCTGTTCACTAGTGAGGTTAAGTCTAACATGGACGCTGGCCTACTTACTGGGGCCATGTTCATTGACCTCACTAAAGCCTTCAATCTGGTTAATCACCCTCTGCTCACACACAAACTGCAGTCTCTTGGTGCCTCGGGTCCCACCTATCCTGGATCAGTGGTTACCTCTCAAACCATTCCCAATCCATCTCCTTCAATAAAGTTCTCTCATCTCCGGCTCCTATCTCCTGTGGCGTCCCGCCAGGATCCATTCTTGGACCCTTGCTTTTTTCCATTTTTGTCAATGATTTCCCCTCTTCCTTTGCCGACTGCAACTCCATCATATATGCTGATGATTTGGTGCTCTACCTGGCCGCTCGCTCTGTAGCCGACCTTAATGTTCACCTATCATCCGCATTCCAAGCAACTCAATCCTGGCTCCAATCCAACTCCCTGATCCTCAGTCTACCTAAGACACAGGCAATGCTGTTTGGGTCTGCTAGAAAAGTTAATTCTGGGACCCTTAAGCTTTGCATGTGCTGCCGTGATAGGTCTGTTAACCTGTCCACAGACTCCCTAAAATACCTGAGTGACACTCGATCCTACTCTTGATTTCTCTTCTCATTTAAATAAGGTTTGTAGATCCATCAACATTAGGATTGGTGCCGCATACTGGGTGCGTCACTCCCTAACCCCTGCTGCTAGGATCTCAGTGGCCAGAAGCATCTTGCTTCCTAGGCTTCTGTATGCCCTCCTCATCTTTTCCACTCTAACATTGGTATTCTCTAAAAGTGGGACAGCACCTATAATGACATTTGCAGATTTGCCCTGTCAGCCCCTCGCCTTATTCACCACTGCCTCCTGTACTCCTCCCTACTCTGGTTGTCCCACAAGAATCTGCGCTTATATACTCTGGGCTGCTTCATGGACTCCATGATCTGACCACCCCCCGACAGCATTAGGGCTATGCTCTCCCCGGTGTCTCACTCCTGCCTTCTGAGATCCTCTAATTACTCTTCACTCTCTGTCCCTCACTGTTCTACAAAATTGGGGGAGCAAGCTTTCGCTCACTTTGCCCCCAAATTCTGGAACTCTCTACCTCACAGTCTTAAATGCTGTTCTTCTCACTCCTCTTTTAAGTCTGCACTTTTCTCCTACCTACATGCACTTGATTCCTGTGACTGTACCTTACCCCTCCCCTCTTCTACTGCTTTCTATAGGTTAGCTTACCGCTTGTCACTGTGTAACCCCCCTGCAAATGGGGGTTCCCAAAAAGTCTTCCTTGAGCTTGCCTAAATGCTCACTGCCAGGCTGGTGTCCTGTGTTTTAGCAGTTTAAATGTGATTGCCAGAGAGTGCCTGTATAGCCTCTGAGCACTGTCTCTTTAAGAGCTGCCTGGATTGCAGTCATAAATAATCTGAGAAGGAGCTCTGTTGAAAGATGTAACTATTTACTGAAAATCATTTAGAGTGATAATGATAATGTAGTTTGTCTAACCTGCCTTCTTTGCGCAAGGACTGTTTGGTTTATCTCCACTATCTTCCTGGACTACCGAATTGGACCAATCAACACTGGTGGGACCTGAAATGGAGCCTGACTACAGGAGCTTTTTGAAGTCAAAATCTGTAGGAATAGGAATAGGAATTGTAGTTTTGGGCTTTTGCCACCTTTTTGCACCTGAAGGGGGAGCCTTTGTTATGACTGACAGATCAGCCATCCGAACCTTTTGGATTCTGGGGAAAGTCCCAGTCTTGATGGCAGTAGAATCAGATTTAAGTTGGGAGCTGAAGAAACAACAGCTTGACACAGTCAAGCAGCTGTCTGAGTAGTTTCGCACGGGAGAACTGTGGAAAGGCCTGAGTTGTGGCCTGCATGTCTACCTGCTGCCCCTGAGAGGGCGAAAAGAGAATCATTTTGGACTAATTCCGAGTTTGTGAGAACGGAGTAAGCCACTGATTTTTACCAGACTCATACCTGAAGAAGACTGAAGATTTGCTGAATGCGATCGGCCTGTCAGGATTTCCAGCTGCTTTTGAATCCCCGGTTTGTGCAGAGACTGCGATTGTGACCGGAGAGCGATTTGCCTGGTAGAGTAGAATTTTCTTACATGTCCATGTGCTGTGAGTTGCTAGTAGGTCATGATTTGGTTCCCCACTGTGTGAACTGTGTTCTGCTTGCTGGAAGCTGTATCCAGCCCAAAACGGACTGTATCTGAATTTGTCTCCATTTGGCCGGCGCCTTGCAACACTGGCCCAGCCAGACTACCCGCTGCACAGAGAAAGCCATCAACAAGAGACCTGCCTGGGGATCAGCCCCCTGCTCCACACCTGAACAGGAATGACGCCTCGGTGATTTGTGTGGGCCCTCCTTCTCCTGACACTCCAGATTAACCACCTGCTGTCTTGATTTTCATCCAGCCTGTGTCCAGTCTTGGGTATTGTGAGTAATCATTAGGGTAGCTCCCTGCAACAACAGCCTAATCTAAAAGTGTGTCATCTGATTGTCTTGTTATTTTCTTTTCATGAACTGAGCCCTCCGGCTCCAGATTACAAATAGTGTGGTTTTGTGCATGTTGTTTTCTTCCATCACAGAGCCCCAACCAGCTGCAACGTTCCTGGCTAGCCCACCATTCTCCATCTAGGTATCCAGAGTGCATGACTGTTTATGGACCCTGAAGTGCATGCATAACTGTTTGATTGATACAGCCTTTAAGCAAATTAACCTGATTACGCCCATCCCTTGTTCAAGTCCCTTAAATAAATCAGATCTAACTCTTTTTTGCATTTACCCTGACTGTGGTTTCAGTTTGTGCAAGAGTACAGTACTGCTGTTATTTGCTGTGTATAACCTTGTTTTACAGGGGGTTCCCAGGGCTGGGTCAGAGGAAAGCCCTGGTGGTAAGTGCAAACAGTGTGGGTACTTGTGTGGTGTATCAGGGGTACTGTGAAAGTGATTATTGTGTATTGTTACAGCCACTAGTAAGGAAAGGGGGGGGTTACAGTGTCCCAGAGGGCTGTGCCCAGGTTACCTTGACCACTACCAAACCTGACCTCTGGGTGGAGGCACCCGTTTCAGAACTCAGGCCTCTTAACCTGCTACTAGCCAAGCAGGCAAGGGTAGTAGCCCTTGGGATAGTGTCACCTAGCGGTTACAACTGTATTTAATGAATTCTTTATTTTGTTTCCCATCCCTGTTCCTTCCATCCTTGCATGGATGGCTACCGCTAGACATATGTTTCTGTTTCCCCAACTATCCCTACGAGGATATCAACTGGTTTTGTATTATTTGCTGTTTTGTACTTTACCATTGTCCTGTTTTTTGTAAACTGTATATTGTACTCTCCCGGATCGTGCTTGAAAATAAGCAGGGTTTTGCCTAACGCACCTACCTGGTCAACAAAAGCTAATAAATAAATAAGGTCCTCCACGCAGGATGGACACTACTGCTGTCCCTTAACAAAGCCTGTCTTCTATTATGGGGTCATGTGGGTACTACATCCCACAAGACAGGTGCACAGTGGCATTCTCTCCAGGCAGGATGAGACATTACCTTGGGAGGCAACTGGGTATAGCTTTTGCACCAGGTGGTGGCATTACATTAAGTTTATGGAACCAGCTTATGGCTACCTTAAACATTCATACAGTCAATTCAGCCCATGTACACCCTCCTGCACCCTGTTTAGTCTTACTAGGTCCTAGTGACTTTTTTCCACAAGGGGCTTTGTCACCCAGCCCAGCTTAAGTGGGACTTAAGGCTGACTCTCACAAGGCACATCACCCTGATGCATCCATTACACACAAATTACTTCAAAAGGTGTTCACAAGGGTGTTCTACTTATAGTGGTGCTATTCACACCTTCCAGAGATGCTTATTCAGGTGAACTTTCTGACATTGGCTGATATTGGCTTGCTCTGTCCTTTGTGTTCTTACTGGGAGTGGCTCTGAATGGAACCCTGTGACCTTCTTTGAGAGGAAGCCCACCACTGTTCCCGGATGCCACTCAGGCTGGGACTGTTGGTATGCCCTCTCTTTGCAGCAAGGTTACCTAAATCGTTCTTCCAATGCGCTGTTACTGTTCAGGAGGGGGGCTCCTCCCAAACCCCATAGGGACAAGGTTAAACAGGGGTTCCACAGGGGCTTCTCTCTTTCTCACTTTCTCTGTCTCTCCTTCTCTATGGCACTTCAAACCCTCTACTGCAAACTCTGGAACTCCCTGGAAATCCCCTCAACACTCGGCCCAGCTTGTTTCTTGCCTTTACAGAGAAAAGGAGGCAGGGTAGAGCAATGGATATTCATGTCTGGGCTCCACTGGCTGAGCCAGGAAGCACAGAGTACAAACATCCAGATTCTCTATATCCTTGCTGATGTCCTGCAGGAAGCAGCTCTCTGCATCTGGTTCAACTCTCCAAGAGCTTCCTAGTAACCAGCCTCAAGCTGGGAGAAGAGAGAGAGTCTGGTTACACTCTCTTCTCCCCAAAATCTTGTGGTCCCCTGCAAGGGAAACTTGATGCTGGTGCCAATTTCATTTACAGCAGTTCCACCCCCTCCAGCATCCCCCTTAAAAGGGTGATCATGCACTATCAGCCTCTATCTGTGACCAGCACAGGCCAGAACACAAAGGAGGCCTACATTATACCTTAAGAGAGCTTATGTGGAACAGGTCCTAAACTATAGGCGTGGTGGGCACGCAGACACTGACTACGCTGATAACTACACAATAATGACTACTCATTACTAACCTCACTTTACCCACTCTGACCACCTGATACACTACTGTACTTCACATGGGCACTATAAATTAACATAAGGGCCTAGGGGCAGGGGTGGCACCTTGATGCCCTGCCACAGTTTTTACTCTCACGGCATCTTCAGCCTCCTCTGCCCTTCCTCCATTTGTATTTCCAGGGACACAATGGTAAGGCCCAGTGCCACCTGCAAGAGTACTGTAACATCTTTGTACAATATATATACATTGGTCCAATAAAATATGTCACACTATCCAGAGACTCTAGTTTTCAAAGGACCAGCATAGTTACAAGTTTTCTTTTCTATAAACTTTACTAAAATCCAACTGGATTTTTCCAAGGGTCTGTCTGGGATTTGTGGTATCATTTTAGCACAACAGCACAACTTGCAACAAAATGTTAGAGCATATAAAACATGACCTAACTTTTTTTGTCACAAATGCCACAATTTGTACAAATAAAATGGTGCATGCATAAAAATAAAATGGCGCGTGCATAAAAATAAAATGGCGCATGCGTCATGATTTTGTCAGCAAGCTGCCAAAAACTTGTGAAACTGTCACAAGTGCATTGAAATGTTTAAAAACAGCATTCAGACATTTTGGCACATTTGGGATAATCCTAGCACAGCCCAAACACGGGCATTATATCTGCATTATCACATTTGTAAATTCAGCCCCCTAGATCACCAAAGATCCCCTACCGTCTAGTTTCTTGGTTACTCTCTCAAATACTTTAATTACACCTCACCAAGAAAACAATCTTTCTTTCTACTCTGCCTTGCCAACTAAACCAAACTATTTTAATTTCAGATGGACTGCAAGTTATTGGCTTTTGGCAAAAAACAAAGGCCCTGGCTTGTTTATGTTCTAGTACTCTTACCAGGAAATGACAGGCTGACTGTCTCTCATCATCGCTCTGCCCTCCACTTAAGTTGAAGTATAGTAATTCTGTTTTGAAAAATTAAAGGACAGCTACAATCACAGTGTTCTTCCTCACTGTGTTAACACTTAATTATAATGGTGTAGTTAATACCTAACCCTCCACTTGTACATTAAATCAATAATAAAACTGTTTTTGCACGCAGGAATATGCTAGTGCAAGCATACAGCTGGAGACATCAAACTATAAATTCCCTTTCAGTCTGCAGTGTGCAGCATACCCAGTACTGCAGTCCATGCTTGCCAGTTTTTATATATTCATGTATGCAATAGTGAGTTTGGATTATGTAAATAGTATTGTTTTACTGCGCTGAAACTGAATTGTATTACTGTTTGTCACTGTCTAAATAATAATACTACAACAGCACAGAGCTTCACTTGTAGTTAGTATACATGTGAGCATCTTAAATTATGAGTTCTGCACTTTATTAAAGTACTGTCAGGGATTCTTGCAATTTTCAGCTTTTTAACCGAGTACATAATATATGGTCAGCTATGAAAAAAATTCAAAATCACAAAGTTCTCAGCCTGATGACCTGAGAAAAAATGCTTCATCTGAACATATGACTCTACATCTAGAAAGGTTCTGTTCTGCTGCGACATTTCTCATGGGTTTACGCAGTATAAAACGCAGGTAACAAATGATGTTGGGTGTATTTGTGTTCTGCTTATTATTCGCTAATGCTATCCATCTGACAGAGCAGCATGGCTGTAAACTGCAAAGACTGGCAGTGAGCACATTTTTCAGAGACGGGGACATCAACATTGGTGGGATCATCCCAGTTCATTCTAGCTTCATCTATCCTGAAAACACATTTCAAGAGCCCCCAAAGCCGATACGTTGTGAAAGGTAAGGAATCATGACAGTCCTTTTCTTTATATTTGTTTGGTTTAAATTTTCAATGTGTGTGTGTGTGTGTGTGTGTGTGTGTGTGTGTGTGTGTGTGTGTGTGTGTGTGTTGGCGGAGGGGTCTACTTTTACCTAGTTTTGCCGAAGGGAGGAACTAAAACAAATGAAGGTCAAGTGAATCAGTGGCTGTGGTGGGATTGAAATCTACGATCTCTTGGTTGTCTTTTCCATCCTCTAACCATTGCACCTCACTGCCTTCCATTTTCACCTGTAGAGGATTCCATTTTCATGAACTCAAAGACAAGCTGAGCACAGCCAGGTAGGAGTTAATCTGACTTAATATCAGTTGGTCTGCATCTGTGTCCCCTCCTCCTGGGACGAGGCTGAAAACTGGAAACTTTTCTTGTACCTAGTTTTCAGATCAGCAGAACCTGATGAATGATAGATAGATATAGACAGACAGACAGACAGACAAACTAGTGCTTTTAGGGTTCGTATCTGTAATGACCATGCAATGTCTAACATAGACAGGATCTTGTACCACTACTCAGCTCAGACACTGTAGTGTCAGGAAGCTTCTACTCTACTGGAGGTGCAGCATGGCATGGTAAACCAAGCCTCCCCCTGTCCATTTCTGGAGGGATTGTGTATGGTAATTCTGCAGAGGCACACTCTTTCATTTGCAAGAGTGATCTCACATGCAGTCTTACAGAATAAGAGTGTCTCATGCGAAGGGAAAGGAGCCCATTGATTGGTTGAGAGTGCATCCTTGATGTACAATGCAGTTAGTAGGGTAACAGGATAACAGTCAATGCTTCATTAAGAAATTAGCTTGTTACTCCAGCATAATGACTGATATTTCCTCTATGATGGAACTTCTAATAAGAGCCATTTGATTTAGGCACAAAAGGCAGAAAAAGAGATTGCTTTTAAAAATGGCTGCCCTTGATTTCAACAGTATTGTAAGCTAGTTTACATTTCCTGTGACTACGCTGAACAACAGTGGCACACAACAGACACTGCTTTATAACCTTATGGGATATGGAAGGCATCAGGGCTAACGTCAGGCTAGAGAACTAAACATCTAACATGGCGAACATAAAATAGACTACAGTGCAACATAAAAGGCTCTGAAGACAAGAATGAGCAGCAGAGAATCAACTCTGGGTAACACAGAAACATAGAATTTGTCAGCAGAAAAGGACCACTTTGCCCATCCAGTCTGCCTAGATATTCCCTGTCTAATCTGTCTATGTAGACCCTAACTGGTCTGTGGAGACAATCTCTCCTTCTTGCCTATTTTCTAATGTATATCTATGTTTATCCCATGCATACTTGAAGCCCCATGTTTTCACCTCCGCCACTTCAATTGGCAGTCTGTTCCAGTCGTCAACCACTCTTTCAGTAAAGAAGTATTTCCTCGTATCTCTTTTAGACGTCCCCACCTCCAGTTTTATCACATGCTCCCTGGTCCTGGTGCTCTTGCTCATTTGAAAGAGACTCCGCTCCTGCACCCTTTTCACACCAGTAATGTACTTGTACATCTCTATCATATCCCCTCTTGCTCTCCTCTCATTCAGGGTGTACATGTTGAGATCCTTTAGTCTCTCCTTCCACAAAGTAGGACTTATTGTGCAACTCCTGCATTATTTTAGTTGCCCTTCTCTGGACTGCCTCCACCCTATGTCCTTTCTGAGGTGCAGCCTCCAAAACTGGACACAGTATTCCAGGTGGAGTCTCACCTGCAATGATACAGTGGCAAGACCACCTCCTGCTTCCTTTGGAGGCACCCCTCCCTGTGCACCCCAGTATCCCACGACCCCTACCTACCTACTGCTTTGTTATACTACCCCGCCACGTTGAGGTTGTCAAATATGATAATCCTATTCCTGTTTAGTGACTGTCAATAACTCCCCCCATCCTATACTCAGCTCCTGGGTGTTGAAACTCCACACATATGTACATTTCTTAACTTGAACTGCTACTTTAAACAAGCTAGTGTCTGAGTCACAAAGCAAGAGACAGCTCAAGGGATTCCATGATGTGTGTATTGTTATTGTGGAGATATATACAGGGTACTGTTATTGAGAGATATATACAGGGTACTGTTATTGTGAGGTATATACAGGGTACTGTTATTGTGAGATATATACAGGGTATTGTTATTGTGAGATATATACAGGGTATTGTTATTGTGAGAGATATACAGGGTATTGTTATTGTGAGATATATACAGGCCACACTGCTCAGGCTATTTATTCATTACATACAGAACTGATTTGTTTTTAATTCGAGATACAAAGCATACAGCCCTTTAGCACTGGTAGGCAATTTTGTTTCCATAGCGTTTTTTCTCTCCCCATGGAGCCCCTGTCGCCCAGCATCCCAGGGTCTTACGTTGGGGCTGATTCTGACAAGGATCTTTCCCCTGTGGCAGGGTCAGGGAGGGAGATCCATCCCCCCCCCCAGAGCACAGTTTAGACTTGCTGCAGAACTCGTGTCCAAAGGGACATCCTGCCACGGCTGCCCTTTTTCCATTTTCTGTCCCTTCCCTGCTGTGGTGTGGATGTCAGCATGTGCTTTGTGGAGGTGCATACATGCTGCAGCAGACCAGCAGCTCTCTCCCTTCTTGTCACTCCTTCTACATCGTCGTCATCAAGCCTCCACTTAGTGGAAGGAGGGCAGCTAAGCCACAATCCTTCCCTCCCCAAGAAAGGTGAGCAGTCCTCCTGATGCTTGATCCTCTCCTGCTACAGCAAACCACCAGTGACTTGACTGCTTTGGTCACCGGTGTGGCATGTGTAAGCATTACTGCCAATCACTGGACTGGCTGTAGGCAACATTGTTTATCCAAATTGTGGGTGGTGCTGTGTTACAAACTCCTGGTTGTTTCTCTAGGGGATATAAAAGATCAAACTCCAGATGACCCATTTTTCCTTGTTCATTGCATATGCTGATGAACAGAACATGGTTGGTGTTGTTCTGTGTCAGTTTTGTGGTAGCATCGTACACCATGAACATTTTAAAGGGGGACTATCAACCAGTAAGGCCTCATATTGCTTCTAGTTTAAAAGCACATCACTATGTGTTGATCTTGCTGGTTGTTTTATCTGCTTTCTCTCAGTGAAAGTGGAAGGTGGTATACTCATATCACAAAGTGTTCTGTTTCAAATCTCATTGTACCCTTCCTGAACTTTAGGAATTTAAGGAACACCCGCACACAGACCAGTCACTCAAAATGCAGTAATTGCCTCCCTCTGTCTCATGATGGGCTAAACAGAGTGTGTGTGGGGGGAGGCATGTCTCAGAAAGGATTCAGTGAGAGCGAGTAGATCAGGGACTGTAAAAAATGTTTTTTCTGTTGCACCACTAGGATGATGCACAATCAGATTTCCCTCTTATGAAGAAAAATGAACAATAAGCCAGCCAGTGACATCAACAAACTCTATAGAAGGTAAGCAATTACAAAGTATATTTTTAGAAAAGGACAATTTGAAGCCTATAGGGGGTTGAAAATGTCCCTTTAACATAGGCGAGGGTGACCCACTCAGGTTTTGGTTAGGACATGTTCTTATTAAAACCCAGATGGACAGCCAGCCCTTTTGCAGTGCCGATAACCCGGGTCTGGTAGCAAACTTTGGGCACTGAAGGGCCAGTTGACTGCTCTCCTCCTGCAGCAGGAAGGCTGACAGAACTCGACAATTGCCTGGCCCCAGTGGCAGAAGCTGTGGGAAAGGTGCCGAGGACTGCATAAAGGACAAGGGGAGCATGGCAGATGCCAGTGTGTGGTATGCAGGAGCACTTGGCACATGTCCTGGCATCATTTCACACCACATCTCTTGGGAAACCACAGGAAGGAACATGTCAGTGGTGGCAGGATGGTGCCAGAACACCCACAGGCTCCACACTCAACCATCTGGGCTCACCAGCCAGGAACTGGATCCTTCTCCGATGGCGGCTGGTGAACCCCGTTGACCCTAACAGGATTGGGCAAGACCTGAGCTGGCTGGCAGGTCCTTGTGAATGTCAGGGTGATGGGCTGGGGTGCCCACTAGATGAGAGCTGTTCTGTGACATGGGAGAAAAAGAGTAACAAAAAAATGCTTTTAAACAGCTCTTGTTTTTGGCCAACTTTTTTGAATGCAATTTTTGAATATGCTTGCATTTCATGTTTGTGTAAACAGCATGCATTTTAAGCCACCAGAACTGTTTTTAAAGGGATGTTCTTTTTGGTGCTGCAATTTTGGAAATTGTCAGATTCTAGGGATTATAGGGAGGTTCTTTCTTATTCAAGCAAATTCTGCCTGTCCCTAGAGTGAACTTATGACTCAAAGTGATTTGTCTGGTTTACAAAAAAAAAATCCATAGTAACATCCACAGAACATGGTTACAACAAATCCTCCATAAAGCTGAATTTCTGAAGCTTTTGTTGTATTACTGAAGACACTTCCATTAAAACAAAATGTTTCCCCCTACAACTTTATGCATTCACGTTGCTTATTCCTGCATTGTAGTCATAAGTCTCTGCTTATGACATCACAACCTGTTGCAGTGGAAATTATTCTGATGTCACTAGCAGAGGATCACAACCTCAGTGCAAGACGATATGCTGGAACAGATGAAGTCTTATTGGCAAAAACCTGTTCCCATGCATTTATTTAGTAATAAAGCAATAATAAATACAATGCACTCCACTTATAATGGGCATGGTTATTCTGGACAAAAACTGATTTCCTAAACCAAATATATTATGTCCAACACATTTTTCTCTATTTAAAACAGACAGAAACTTCACTTACAGTGGACAGTATGAAGTTTTAATAGAAACATACAGTAGAAACATAGAAACATAGACTTTGACGGCAGATAAGGACCACTTGGCCCACCCAGTCTGCCCATTTCCCTACCTACTGGATAAGCTGCAGATTCTAGTTGACCGTTGAGAGCTTTAAGTTAGAATTAAAAACTTATTTATTTCAAAAGGCATATGGGGAGTGATTTACTGTATTTTATTGTAATTATACTGTTATTGTTGCTGTTTGTGTTATATGTATGTATTTTAATTGTTTTATTTGTACAGCGCTTTGGCATTGAAAAGTGCTTAAAAAATAAATTTTACTTACTTACTTACTTACTTACTAGTTAATCAACAGCCTACTTCCTGCCACCCCCCACTACAATTGCCTTATGTCTGTCCCATGCATGTTTGAATTCCCCCACAGTTTTAGACCCAACGACCTCCTCAGGAAGGCAGTTCCATGTATCCACCACTCTCTCCGTGAAATAAATTTCCTCATATTAACCCTGAGCCGTCCCCCCTCTATCTTTAAATTATGCCCCCTTGTTCTTACACATCTCTTTTATGAAAGATGCTACCCTCCTGGACTTTGTTGATTCTCTTGAGGTACTTGAAAGTTTCTATCATGTCCCCCCGTTCCTCCTTTCATCAAGAGTATACATATTAAGCTCTCTCAGTCTCTCTTCATATGTCTTCTGGTGCAGACCCTGCACCATTTTAGTTGCCCTCCTCTGGAATGCTTCCATCCTGTCTATGTCCTTGTGTAGATGAGATCTCCAAAACTGCACACAGTACTCCAGATGGGGTCTCACCAACTGTCTGTATAGAGGGATAACCACTTCCGTTTTTCTACTTGTGATGCCCCTTCCTATGCATCCCAGTATCCCCCTGGCTCTCCTTACTGACTTCTCACATTGCTTATACCACCTTTAGGTCATCTGATATGACTACCCCCAGGTCCCTTTCCATTTTTGTCGTTGTTAGTACCTCCCCTGGGTTGATGAAAAATACAGATGAGTGACCCGGCAGAAGACACCAGATCAAGGCAGAGCAGGGCAGGGGAACACCTCCCCCACCACCAAACAAACAGCAACTGGACTGCCATACAACAAAGAGCCACACACAAACAGCCTCCAGCCTGCGCGATGCAAACCAGCACCACCAAGCCTGCTCTAGCCCCAATCCTCCAAAATCTCTGTACCAATCCAAATAGTGACACCATTCCTACTGCCCCCATGCCAAACAGCACTTCAAAGTTTGCTCAGATATAGGACAAACATTTATTACACTCGTAGATTATTGTACTATGGACACAGACTCTATATTGCATAGAATCTGCGATGGCCTACTGCATGTTGTTGCCCAGTGAACTGATTAAAGTAATTAAGCTGATAGGAAGCAAAAGGACTGGATTACTAGCACGCTGCTGTAGAATGAGACAGTCTGCAAGGCATCCCAGCTGACGGGACATTTGTCGGTGGACATGGACTGGAGTGACATCTGGGTGGGCAGGTAGGCTGGGAGGTAGCCATCCACTAGGGATGGAGGGATAGCCAGGTAGGTGTTCTCAAGTGGAGGGTGGTTTAGGCCATGAGGGAGGAGTCTAGCCCATAAAAGGGGTTGCACCTGATAGGCATCTCGAGTGCTGTTTTGGAGAGAGAAGAGGGACGGGGAGAGTTGCCAAGTGTAGAACTGTGATGTAGGAGCTACAAAGATTTGATACATAATAATGTTTTATATGTATTTATTTCAAAGTTGGTGCCCTGAATAGGCACACTAATCTGGAGCTTATTTCCAGGCGTGACCCAGTGGGAGGCGGTACGGCTAGGAGTGAAACAGCAATAACAAATAATGTGATAACAGTGGGTGCATGTACTGTACACGGGCAATAAAAGCAACATACAAGTAATACATTCCAGAAAAAGAAAAAACAATGTAAAAAGTGTACAAAGAACATCACTTATGGGGGTATCTAGAATGAATGCTAGGGGAGTGTGCACAAACATGTGAGATGGTATTTATAACAGATTCACCCCAAGCTGTGCAGATTTTCGTTAAGTAATGCACTGAAACAATAACTTCACATTTCAATGAGACAGTCATTTTTGCCTTCATTCTTACTCTCCTAGAACCTCAACAGATAGCCACTAGACTTATTATTTTTCTAATCACCTTCAGCAGTAAACTTTCTTAAAAAAACTGGGTTTTCTGACAGTAAAATGTCTTGAAACAAACACATAGAATACGAAAACAAATTGGAGTTTGAGTACTCTCTTACATTTCACAATGGGGATTCTCATTCATGCTGAGACCCTGCTCACACTCAATTACACCCAGCACATAGGCCCCACCCCACTCTGGACATTTAAAGAGCAAAGGTTGTGTGTCCATTTATATCAGGTTGCACTGTAGCAGCATTTTATTCAAGTGCCTTCCATAGTTCAGAGTGCTAAATTGTAGTGTGATGCAAAGAGAGGAGATGAGTACAGAGTCTTAAAATATCAAAGAATGCAATGTCCTAAAACTTAGATTTGGTTAAGTTTTGTTCAGTTTTCCCAGTGCTAACTCTAATTTTTTTTTCTTCTGAAAACTGAAAACTGAAAATCCCTCTAAAGGAGAACTGCATTTATCCTGGAAGCTTGTATTTTTGGATGACGTTTTTAAAATACTTGTTCACATGTCCCATGTTTATTGGTCTTTGTGTAAATTTCATGGGTGTTTCTAACTTGTGCCCTGGTGATAAAGACCAATTTAGAACTGTATGATGTAAATTATGTCCTTATATCGTTGCCATAATTTGTCTGTGATGTGCTATGGAATTCTGCAGTTAAAAGGGAGTTATACAATGGCAAGAACATTTTCTTGCTCTCTTATTGGTCAGTGTGTGCCTGGAACAGTGCTGTTATCCAATCATAACATTACTGTATCAAGTCCAGGCACGGACGTGACCTTCTCACATGTGCAGACATAGCACTTATTAGTCCACAAAATCTCCTATCACATACGATAATGTAACATCCTGATTGCACCAGAAGTTTCCTTCACTGACTCAGTTCCTGCTCCTAATTATTCCCAACATCATTGTTCCTAATTTTCCCTGCCATCATTGTGCTGGAAAAAAAATCATTACCCAGTTCCAGGATAGGCAGTGGGATTGGGTAATAAGGCTCAAAAAACAGATACTGAGCTAAAGCAGTATTGGACTGGTAGTGGGGTGGGGAAGGGGTTGGAGACGTAGGAAGTGAGCCACATTCGAATAGCACCACCTAACAAGCAAAACAGTACATCTGCACTACTTTTCTTGAATGTGTACATGCCCATTGGAAAAATGGCTAAAACACTATTTTAAATACATTTTTTAATCTTTTTTTGTTTAAATGAGCCATTGTATAATAGCAATAATGCACTCCAGGGTCTGTGTCTGTGTGAGATAACAATGCTTCTCTGATGTTGGATGCACTCGGCCTGCAGCCTTATGCCCAACCACTTCAGGAGTGATGTTATCTCAGCATGACACATGCCCTGCCGTGGATTATTGCTTAAATAACCTATGTTATGAGGTTCTAAACTGCTGTAGTACTAGTTCTGTGTGTTTTTCAAATTCTGAAGGAATGGGATTTCTGAAAATTCTGCCATGTTTCATGGAATTCCATCAGCAGCAGAATTCTGAAATTTGGAATGCAGAATGATATTTAATGGATTATTAATGAACTATTAACATAAACTGTGGCTTCATTTTCTGCTAGCTGCGGAAAATGATTCAGTGATTTTCATAATCTGATGAAAGTTATTCAGTGGTTAACATAGAAACGCTTTGGAATTCTATGGATTTCACAGAGAAATCCCAAAAAACATTTTAGAAGTGGAATTGCCACTGTGTGCAAATTCCTCTGGTGGATTTTCACATTTGGCACAGCTCTACGCAGTACTCATTACCAGCGTGTACCAGTTACTTCCAATGGACCAATTGGAAACACTAACTGAATTTACTAAAAGACCAGTAATGATAAAACAATAAAATAATTGGAATCTGTATTTAAGAAACACCTTCTACATGGACAAAATGACGTAATGGTTTGAGAGTGGACCCCAAGTTGTTTTTTAGATCCATTTTCCCTTTGCCAGCAATAGCTTGTGGGTGAAAAATGATAATTAAAGCAAATTTTGTACTTTAAACACAAAGTTCTGCATGTTCTGATAAGGCTTGGATACATATTAAAAATGTTCATGGCTTATCAGAACCTCATGTGGTTCTCCCATCCCTGGTTTGTATTTGAAAGAAGCTTTTCCCCGTCTATATTGCCCAGGGATGCATTTTACTTCCCATCTGAATGAAATCATTTATATGTTTCTCAATTGCATAAGAAGAATATTGCTTTATAAATTCTGACTGATCCATTTTCAAACTACCAACAGAACCTGTTTTTATAGTTTCAGCATCAGGTATTATCGTTTCGTCCTGGGCATGCTTTTTGCTGTTGACGAGATAAACCAAAATGAACAAATGCTACCGAATATCACACTGGGGTTCCAGATTTATGACTCTTGTTACTCAGAAGCTAAAGCTCTGACTGGTACAATGTGGATGCTGTCAGCACATGGGGACACAGTTCCAAACTACTGCTGTACGTCACGCTTGCAGGCGGCTGTCATTATTGGAGATTCTCCATCGACGTCCTCACTCCCAATGGCTAGACTACTTGGTATCTATAGACACCCACAGGTATACAATTTCTGTTTTAATATATTTCTCAGTTATAGATGGTCTTGAATGACTTTCATCTCCAGTTACACCATGAAGTGGAGTTCCTCACTTTAGTGATTTCTTTGATTTGTAAAGCAGTTTGGATTTATTTCATTTGTAAAATTTGAAGAATTGTTATATTAGCACTATAGGCTAAGGAGCTGCTCCAGACTGGTGGTGCACACAGCACTAAAAAGTCTGAAGTCTGGGCTGAACACATCACATATCTCCAAGAAGCAGCAAAGTCAATTAGTGCAGGTTAAAAATCAAGTTTATTCCAGTGCAAGAACAGCAGTTCCCTTGATAAAGCCCAGAGTGTCTGGGTGAAACGTCGGGTCAGGCTGTGGAGGCCGTTTGCTGTTCTTGTACTGGCATAAACTTGATTTTTAACCTGCACTAACTGACTTTGCTGCCTCTTGGAGGTATGTGATGTTCAGCCCAGCTTTCTTGATCTACGAATTTTTATCTTCCGCACTGCAGAAGTTCTGTGGAGTCTTATTAAAAACGTCAACAAAACTTTACCTTTTACTGACATGTTCCATTGTTAGAATGCAGGAAAAAAATACATTTTGTATTTTCTGCAGGTCGAATACTTCATTTTCAGAAACATCCATGACACGCAGAAGATTATCTCCCAAGATATGCTATGTTAAAAATCTTATTGCACTGAAGTCACTTCCCAAACTGTTGAACGTTTGTAAAGATTCTTCTGCATTTCACAAACCTAGACAAAAGTGAAGTACCAAAAATGCTGGAGATGTGGAAAAGGAAATGCAAACCACTCTCACATTTTATGGTCCTGTCAGGAAATTATTCATTTTTTATTTGCTGAAAGTGTCAGAGAATGCCTTGGAGCTCAAGTGCTCTTTTACAAAAGTTCCATGTCAGTAACAGAGATTACAAAGCAACATAACAAATAAAATAAGCGAGTTCCAATGGAATGAAATCAGATAAGTACAAATACAGTAGAACAAGTACAAATAAATAGGCTGGAATCAGCTGTGTACGATTTTGCAGTGAGGCAGGTAGATAGAATCAGTGTAACAAGCACAATAACAGTCCACTATTCATATATGGAAACAAATACTAGATCTATGTTCAGATTTGTTTAATACTTGCCTACCTCTAAATTCACTACTTTGGATACTAGGAGACTGTCAATCCGGTTTCTTCCTACCAAGATATACACAGTACTCGTTGCTTTTGGCATTCCTAGGAGTGAAAAGGTTCATCCTCTCATATTGGAAATCTGCCTATATACAATACCTACTCTACAAGGCTGGATTCAATATATATTACCTAAACTAGCTTTTAACAAAATGCCTAGTTATAGTGCACTGGAAAATGTACAACTTTATGAACTGATATAGAATCCTTTTGTTAACTTTATGGAACAAAACAAGCAAAAAAATAAGTGGAAATGTTCCTGCAGAATTAAATCTAATACCTAATATTGCAAATAGACATAGAAAAAAGGTAAACCAGAGACTACGCCCCTTTTTTCTTTTAAATTATAAATGATTTCTTATGTTACTGTACATAGTTTGTTTAAACAGATGTAATGTCTTTGTTTTTAAACTTAAAAAAATCATTAAAACTGCGTACAACTTTAATTGTTGTATACTACAATTATTTTTTAAGTATTGTTATATTATAATTATTATTGTACAAATATAATTATTTTTAAGTGCAGTATTGTATACTTTTTTGTATGGTAATTTATTATATAATGTTGATTTTTCCTTTGTAACCAGGTTTTATCTGGGCAACCATTTTAAATGAGTTTTAACTCAATTGGCTGCAAGCTGTAATAAACACATTTTGCTACTGCTGAATTACTGTATATGTAGTGAAGGTTTTTTTTGATGATTCTGGGAGGTGCTAATAAAAAGTGTCCTGGACTGACAGCACTGAGGAGTGGTCCTCACTTTATCCAAATGACAGGTAAAGCCCAGGTGCAGCTTCTGGGTAGGCTTCCCTAAACTACCCTGCCAACAAGCCCCAAACCTGTCATGGAGGGACCATGTCTAATGCATGAGAGGCATCCATGGTCATTCATTCCTTGGCCTCTTGTGTGAGACTGCCAACAAGCCATTCAATGCCAATAATGCTAATGATGTGGCACCAGTCCAGTAGGAACTGGAACGAGATCCATCAAAGTTAATCTCACATAGGCAGCCAAGCAGCTATCAGAGGAGACTTGGCTTTGTTGACTACAGGCTGGGGCAGTATTTGAACATGGTAACAAAGTAATTTAAGGTTGGAAGGTACTCTTGGTCCATAATATCTTCCCTTCCCCCACTTTATCAGCAGAGATGAATTAGTATGTAATTTAACTAGTAAACTGATATATAGCAGTTGTACTGCATGTTCTGTAGTGCTTTTTTTTCACAATAAAGACTTTATTGTTTTTTCATTCAATATTCATATATACATTGTTAACAAAATTAGTTCTGAACTAGTCTTAACCTATAGCACATTAATAACTGATATACCTTTTATAGCATTAAATAAAGTTAAAGGCATTATTTAAAGATGAACATACATCATAGAGTATGGATAAAAAAACTCATCTGTTATACTACCCTTAGAACTCCCCTTCTGATGTCCTCTAGTTCAACTTCCAGAATGTTCAACGGCTTCCGCAAAGGGCATAGTTCCACCATGGCTCTGTTGGAATTCACCGGCTACATCCATGATGCCCTGGACCAAAGACTTTGTGGGGGAGCCATTTTCATTGACCTGACAAAGGCCTTTGATACAGTTAATCACCCCCTTCTACTCAGACAACTGACAGCTCTTGGGCTCTCCAAGGATGCAATGCCCTGGTTTGCCAGCTACCTCAGGGAGATAGTTCAAAGTGTTAAAATTTCTGAAGTCTCCTCAGTTGAAAAAACAGTCCTTTCAGGTGTCCTTCAGGGGTCTATACCGGGCCCTTTACTATTTTCTCTCATCCTAAATCACCTCCCTGGCATCTGCCAACAGAAGATACTACTCTACGCAGATGATGCGGTCCTCTTTTCTAGCAACCAGGACTTTAAGCTACTTGAGAGTCAACTGCAACATGATTTCAGGCTGGTGAAAAAATGGTTTGGCTCCCACAAACTTGTCTTGAATTATAGCAAGACAAAAGTCATGACTTTCTGCAATGCTCGTAGTATGTATAAACCTCTACCCCTTACCATCAATAATCAAGGGGGAACCACACTTGAACAGGTTTACGAGTTCAAATACCTCGGCATCACCCTGGACAGCTCACTCTTCTACCATTAGCATATTGGGATTGTTGCTAAGTCTGCCAACATACGTCTTGGCCTGCCCCACAAGTATAAACACTGTATGACCTCTGAAGCCCTAAGACTGGCCATCCACAGCTGTGTTACCTCCATTGTCGACTATGGGCTAATCATCTATGGATCGGTCTCCCCCCCCTGCACTTAGGAGAATATCAGTGACACTTAACAAGGCCTATAGGCTCTCATGAGGGCTGACCGCCTAATGCACACCTGTGACCTTTACGCCAAGACTGGCTGGCTACCTCTCATTAGCAGAATACAATACCAGACCTGTCTGATAGCCAAAAAAGCTCTTCTTGGACTCATACCAACAGGTGTTGCAAGTCTTCTTACTACCAACAGCAGCACCCAGTCAACTCGCAGTTCTCAATACCAGACTTTCCATGTGCCCAGGTGCCAGACCTCATTGGGCCAGAGATCCTTCATGCACAGGGCTCCACAGTGGTTCAACATCCTTAACAAAGAGACTCTTGTTGCTGCAACACTAAGCCACTTTAAAAGGAATCTGTGGCTATTCCTTCACTCTACTTCAACTTGTGAATGCCTCCCCTAAGAAATGGTCACCACCCTCTATTTGTGGCTGCCACCCCTAAGAAATGGCTTCCACCCTCTACCCTAGCTGTAGCTATAACCGGACACTCAAGCCTTGTTTTCTTGGCACCAGCCTTATCCCTCTTGCCCTTTCGTCCCCTCTCACCCTCCCATCCCCTCTTCTCAGACTCACTCACTCACTGGTATGGCCACTGGCCCCAGTCCCTCTCGCTCTTTTCATCCTTGTCTGACAATGACACCTATCGGCCGGCTTCCTACTGATTTTTCCTACCAAGTATACTGTTTTTCACCATGAATCCTGTTAGAAACTAGCTTGTGGTTGTTCTTCTGCAACAGATTGATTGAACTATTTCATGTACTTGTTATTCTGTATGTTATGACTGTTACCATGTTTACCATTGTTGTATGTTACCCCCATCCTCTGACGTGGAACCTTTGTAAATGAGCAGTTTCTGCTCAAAGGTAATTGTAATCCTAGAGTTTAATAAATAAATAACTAAAATAAACTAGCACTCACCAGCTCAAGTATCTGTTTTTATACAACAGGGGTGAAAGGATATGCCATTGGATAAAACAGCATATCCACCATAGTAACAAGATAAAAAGCAAGCAATAATATCCAACAGGGTGGGCAATATTGGGCTATACCCGCCTGCCCAGGGGTGTAATAGGCCCGTAGCCACAGGCGGAGGGCCTTATAGCCCCTGGAAGGGTGGGTATAGCCCATACCATCCACCCTGGAGGGTATTATTGCGCTTAGAAAGTGGTCTTTCAGTAATTTTTTTAATTTTTTATGATTTTATATGAGAAAAAGAGGGTAAAATAGTAATAAAAACAATCAGAAACAGAAGGTTCTGTAAAATAGTCCCTTTAGTTTTGTTATATTAAATTTCTACCAGAGGGAGCTGTTGCTTATGAGACCAGTTTCTTGATGTGTCACTTGTGTTACTATACTTTTTAGTTAACCTTCTCCCCCCTCTACATACACAGACATACGATTTACTGATATTTAGTTTTTTTGATTAATGCAATGGGTTTTATTGCACACAAAAAGAGAGGGGAGCGATCGGGTGAGTGGTGCTGGCAAAGCAATGCCCCCCAACCCCCGCAGCACGATACAGTGTGTTTTGAAATTTCCACCAACAGTGTTTCCTTATCATTTTGTTGTTTAAAATAACTGTTTTCTGTTGTTCCTAAGTTTTTGGGGGGTTTAGAAGACTGTTTGTTAGGCATGTGATCTTGCGTGCATGTGGTACATGAAGCACGGAAGTGGAGAGAAAGTAGTGTGATCCGATACAGTAGTGGTAGCACTTTAAAGCTGATAGCAATGAAGTCCATCTATATTTTAAAAGAAAAAAAATGATTCACGTTTTATCAGGGAATGAGCCGGTGAGCACCTGTGAAGAAATGATGTGGCGCCGTTTACATGCAGTAGCAGCAACACTGTGAAGAGTGACAAGTTCCTGGGGAAGAAATACTGTTAAGTGCATTAGGTTTTATTTTTTTTTAAAACAGAAAAATGGTACTTGTGGGTCCTGCGTGCATGTGTGATGTGGGGCCGGGCTCACTCATTATTTCACTTGGTAACAGATAAAAAAAAAATATGGGGGCTTTCCGTTTCAAAATAAAGTTGCCATTCTGAGTGTTAGCTCATAGCATTTCTCACTAAGGGAGAGACAAAAAATGGCTGAGATTTGATTTGGAAATGAGGGGGTTTTAACCTATTAGAGAGCTGGCTGGGCATCAAGATTTTGGTGATGGGGTTACTAAGCTGGTACTTTTAATAGTTGGACATTTGTTGTCTGATAGACGCCCACCTAGAGAAGTGTCTCAGCCAATCAGAAGGCTGAAATAGCTTTCCCCATTTTCTAATAAGCATTTGTCAATGCTGAATATTTGCTTGCTGGCATTGGCATTGGTATGCAGGAGTTAGAGAGCTGCATAATAGGAATGGTAGTGAAGTATTGAACTGAAGCCAACCCCACCACCACCCTGCAGAGACTGACAGGTATTGGGGTGTGCCTTTGGGTCATCAGGCATAATGGCCACGCCATTTCACCACACCCTACCCTGCAGACACCAACAAGTGTCACAGTGTGCCTTGGGATGTTTGGCCCTTATGCTCACCCCATTCCATCAGGAAATATGGTGAGATGGGTGCTGTATAGGAGAATGGGGTGAACCTTGGGGCCGAAGAGTCCAAGGCACACCTCAATGCCTCTCACTGACTGCAGGGTGTGGAATGGTATGAGCATTACAGGCGAGAATCCCAAGTCACACCCCTGATGCCTGTTAGTCTCTACAGGGTGGAGCATTATGGTTGGAAACCCTAACGCCTCAGGTGTTCATTGGCATTTTCACTCCAGATTTTCAACATGGGTTTTTTTCTGATTCCCACCTTCTGAATAGTGGCAATATCAGTTAGTTAGCCGAAAGATGATTTTGCATAGCGACTACGCCATTTGGCACCAAAGGTGCGAAAACACATTTCAAACAGGATGTGAAAAATGACAGCTGTACTGTTCATGGGGAAGTGCAAAAAATGGCAATGTCGAAAATCTGCAGTGCAAATATTAAAAAAACTGAAGTCACGAGCATGCGCACAACACACATCCATAATGCAATTGGTTTGGGGATTTTTTACAGCAGATTGCCAACACGGGCATTTTGGAACCTCCGCTCATGAACGGTGTCACTGTGATTTTCTTATTCTGTCCTGAACAGTGATTTCCCACAGCAACCAAGCATTTCTGCACTGGAAGTACGAAAACACATTTTGGCCATGGTGTGAAAAAATGACAGCTGTACTGTTCACAAGGAAGTGTGGAAAAATGCCAGTGGTGAAAACCTGGATTAAAAATATTAGAAATGCATGAACTTATGGGGGTGCATGGAAACTGCACAATGGTCACTCATAACACAGTCATTTTACGGTCTTTTTTCACCAAATTTTTAACATAACCATTTTAACACCTCTGCTCATGAACAGTGTCACTGTGATTTTCTTCATCTGCCCCAAACATTGATTTCGCACATCGACTGCACTGTTGTGTGCTACATGCACAGAAACACATTTTGGATGAGAAGTGAAAAATGACAGCTGTGCTGCTCATAAGGAGGTGAGGTAAAATGGCAATGTTGAAAATCTGGAGTGAAAATATTGAGCATTCGCGAACTTACGAGCGTGCGTAGGAACAGCACAATGTATGCTCGTAAAACAGTCATTTTGGGGATTTTTTTCACCAAATGTTCAACATAGGGTTTTGGGGGGTCTACCTCATGAACTGTAACACTGTTGTTTCATAAATCAGTCCCAAAATGTGGTTCCATGCAGTGACCGCGAAATCACCTTCCGGGGCTGATTAACAAAATTACAATGACAGAATTCGTGAAGTGGGGTTCCAAAAACCCCATGTTAAAAAATTTGGTGAAAAAAATCCCCAAAATGCCTGAAACATGCATCAAAGTTAAAAAAAAATTATTTATTCCATTATACAGCTTACCGGCATTTCCTCAGTTCGCGGTCAGCTTTGAAGAGTGCAGACGTGTTCCCAGTTTACCAAAGATCATTGCGCCAGACTCCAGGGGTAAGTATGGGATGAGATGGGGGTGTGAGGAGGCAGAGTGTGCAGAGGGTGGGCATGGGGGAAGGGGGGGTCAGGACAGTCAGCAAGGGAACATTTTCTCTTGCAGGTTACTTTTTTTTGTAGACGACGCAGGACTTGTGCCACGCTGGAGTGGGCTCCCACCATGGCAGCTGGAAGGCTGTTTAGGGGGGCAGTGGAGCTGATGGGTGATTGAGCACCCCCATCGGCCATATGGACTGTTGCCACGCTCGGGTGGGGTCCCAGCATGGCAGCCGGTACTCTATTGGAGGGGTGCACAGCAAGGTGACAAGGGATTGGGCACCCCCGTCAGCCACACAGTGTGTGTGGGAGGAGCACATGAGCATGCAATATGCATGTGTGTGAGATGGGGAATGCATGAGCACACAATATGCTAATCAGAATATCTTATCGCTACTCACTGAAGTGGAGCTCTGCCTTTCAACTGTACGGCACTGCATTTTCAACTGCTGTCATAGACAGCTGCAGCATTCATTGGTGAACTGTGGCTGCACCTGCAAACACACTGACTAAACTGGAAGGCAGGGTGAGACACCTATGAAAAGTCAGATGATGGCAGTTTCTAGACATGACGATAAGTTTTAACTTGCAGGAGGAGTAGTTGTGAGGTGATACAAGAGATTTGCCTCCAACTAGTGTTTCTGAGCTTCAACAGTAAGAAATCAGAGAAATAATAGCTCGAGGGGTAAAACAGCAATAAATCCATGCATGAGTGGTAGCACAACTGGTTATATTGCTCTTGTTTTAATTTTGGCACAGTATATACTTTTTATTTTCAAATTACAGTAAACGCTCATTTGGGAGCGCACTTCTGGGTCTGTCCCTTTAAATCTGGACCCTTTGTGAGCAGGGCGAGTTTCTAGACACGACAGTGAACTGCTCTGCCGTTGCTACAGTGGATGTAAAACTCAAATATACTAAAGCTCTCTCTTACTCTATATACTATTTGAGCCCTGATAAGTTTTAACTTACAGGAGGAGTAGTTGTGAGGTGATACAAGAGATTTGCTTCCAACTAGTGTTTCTGAGCTTCAAGAGTAAGAAATCAGGGAAATAATAGCCCAAGGGGTAAAACAGCAATAAATCCACGCATGAGTGGTAGCACAACTGGTTATATTGCTCTCATTTTAACCCATAGGCTGCCGCTGACATAATATCTTGTCCTAAAAACCTATGCATTCTAAATCTTCTAGCAGCCTAAGGGTTAATTTTGGCACAGTAGATACTTTTTATTTTCAAATTACAGTAAACGCTCATTTGGGAGCGCACTTCTGGGTCTGTCCCTTTCCCTTTAAATCTGGCCCCTCTGTGAGCGGGGCGAACACGAGCAGGGCTCCGCATCCATCACGGTAAGACGCGAGACAAAGACACATGCTGCCAGCGTGTTTGCGTGTTCGCGTGTGTCGGTGTGCAAGGACAAAAAAAACCTAAAAATAACTTATTCTCTAGATCGTGTAAGTGTTTCTTGTGTTTTATCTCTTGTATTGTCTCCAGTTATTTCCTAAGATCTTGACAAAAAGTGCATGCACATTACTAAGATAGTGAATCTAACTACTATGCCCATTATGGATACTATTATGACTCTAGAAGGAAACCTGGGAGTCAAATGCTCCAACTGTAGCATGTTTCTTATTATGGAATTCATTCCAAAAGATACTTTTATTTGTAATAAGTGCATACAAAACACAGACCTACTTAAAGAAATAAGTTTATTTAATGAGAGACTTGAATACTTGGAAGCTAGCCAAAAACAAATGGCTTTAAGGTTTACTCAGGGACAAAATGTTTTGAATATTGAAACCTGTGAATTATTGGACATTCCAAATAGTACAATACAAATTGGTAATATCCAAACACAATTGCAACCAGTTTTTACCACACCATCTTTAATGCATTCAAAAAAAAGAGGTCCAGAGAAGAGGCTTTTAGTTCACATTTAAATGAAGACTGGTTTACTGTCCAAAACTCACAAGTTTCAAAAAAGGTAGAAAAGCGGAAACTTTTCATCTCCCTCTATATAACAGTTATGATGCTTTATCTACTGCCCCTAGTGACTTGGCAGTTCTTGTACCTGTGTCCCCTAGAGGTCCTCTAGACATTGAAGTTAATATTTCTCAATTTATTGAGAAGTCTAACCAGGATATAGTAGTTTTGGGTGATTCAATGATCAGACATCTTGACAGAGTGGTGTGTAATCCTGATAAAAGCTCAAGAGTTTTATCAAGTTTTAGTGGAGCAAAAATAATGGACATATTTTCTATGCTAGAAAATATTCTTAGGAATGTTGGGACAAACCCCACTATTATTATACATCTTGGAGCAAACAATATTTTTAGAGACTCGGAAGAGAGTATAAAAAAGGATTTTGTTGCACTTATAAATAAGCTTATAGATCTAGGTTGCACCCCATTATTTTCTGAAATCTTACCAATTCCCAAAGCATCTTATTATTATGAATCAAAGATCAGGAACATAAACAACTGGATGAGGAAATGGACATTAAGACAGGGAAGAGCATGTATCACTCACTGTGAATAATTTAATCACCAAGGAGAACTCTACTCCTGGGATGGACTTCATTTAAGTAAAAGGGGAAACCACTTACTGGGAAAACAAATTACAGATTTTATTACCAATACTTTAAACTAATTAAATGGGGGGAAGGGAAATCTGTATTATACCCTTCTGAAATTGATAAAACACCAGTAAAATTAGTTAGGAATGCCAAAATGATAGTAAGATCCCAAAAAAAAACAAGTCTCCCAAGGTAAACAGAATAGTAAAGATGTAGGTTTTATTAATATTCTTTTACTTAATGCTCGTAGTCTCACAAAAAAATAGAGGAACTAGAATACATTCTTAAAAAAGATAATGTAACAATATGCAGAATCACTGAAACATGGTTTACTGACCAAGAGTGGAATACCGAGATTCAGGGCTACAATAAGTTATATAAAAATAGAAGTAAACGTAAAGGAGGGGGAGTTGCTTTGTATATATCAAACAATTATAAAACTTATAGCATAACCCCTATTGAGATAGAAGGTGATAATAATGAGGTTATCTGGGTTTAAATAAATATACAAAACGAAACTTTAGTGATCACTTTGTGTTATCGACCTCCTAGTTTAAGTCCGGTAGAAGATTCTGAATTACTTGCAACCCTAAAAAAGATAGATACATTGCACAATTATATATTAATGGGAGATTTTAACTTCCCTCAAATAAATTGGACTAATTTGGAAGGCTATGGACAAGTAGAAAAAACATTTATTGAGTTCACTATAGAACAAGATTTAACACAAATGGTGACTAATGGCACTAGACAGAATAACATTCTCGATTTTATATTAACTAGTGCAGAGAATAGAATGTCTAACCCAATCATCAAACTTCCACTTGGTGATAGTGACCATAATATGGTATCGGTCAAATTTAACCTATGCAATACAATTAAAAACAGTGTGACTATTATAAAGGACCTTAATAAAGCTAATTATAGTGAGATAATGAGTTATCTAGATAATTGGGATTGGGAAAACAATTTAAAAGATCTGGAATGTGGCCATATTTAGGAAATTATAAACAATAAAATCCAGCATTGTCTGACTACCTGGGTACCAAATAGACCTAAATGTCATAATGGAAATAGAATTCCCCCTTGGTGGAATAACACTATAAAAAAGGCTATAAATAGAAAAAAAACTATTATAAGAAATACAAAAAAAAATGCCACTCCTATTACCTGGAACCTATATAAGGAAAAAGAAAATATAGTAAAAAAAATATTAGGAAAGCAAAGATTCATTTTGAAGTAAAATTGTCAACGAAAACTAAGGATAACTATAAAGCATTTTATAACTATGTTGGCTCTCTAAAAAAACTGTTCAACAGCTGAACTACTGGTAAATAATAAAGGCCCAATAAATGATGAAATCGAAATGGCAAAAGAATTTAATAACTACTTTAGTAGTATATTTGACACTGATGATACAATACCAGTAGTTTCAAATCAGGACAATGACAGGACTTTACCCCCAATAACTGTGTCCGAGGTTAGAACCTTACTTACAAAATTAAAAATACAGTCTTCGCCAGGACCAGATAATATTCATCCTAAATTTTTGAAAGAAATTGCAAATTCCATTAGCGGACCTTTGACAATGTTGTTTAATGCAACCCTAAATCAAGGTGAAACAATACAAATATGGAACAGAGCTATAGTTATCCCTGTCCATAAATCTGGTAACAAACAACTGGTAACCAATTATAGACCAATAAGTCTTACATCAGTTGTTGGTAAATTATTTGAGAGAGTCTTATTAACCAGAATTGAAGCACATATTTCTTCCTCAAACTTACAGGATATAAGTCAACATGGGTTTACCCAGGGTAGATCACGTATGACAAACTTATTACATTTTTATGAAAATGTGAGTGCATCCCTTGATCTAGGGTTGCCTGTGGATGTAGTCCTATTGGATTTTTCCAAGGCCTTCGATAAGGTCTCACATTAAGTTATAATAGATTATATGGTAACTTCATGTTTTCATTCTAAAATTATTAATTGGGTAAAATCATGGCTTCAAAATAGATATCAAAGAGTTGCTGTTAGAGGACATCTATCTCCTTGGACTGAGGTGGGTAGTGGTGTCCTCCAGGGATCAGTACTGGAACCTGTTTTGTTTAATTTATTAATATCTACAATGCAACCTATAAATAATGTGTGGATGGCCAAGTATGCAGATGATTGCAAGCTTGGCTTCATTGTTAAAAACAGGCAAGATGCAATGAAGTTTCAGGATGAATTAAATGATATCTCCACCTGGGCAATTAAAAGCAAGATGGGTTTTAATGAAAAAAAGTGTAAGGTTATGCACTTTGGATATAATAATCCAAAATTTAATTATAAAATTAATAATGTTATGTTAATAGAAACTACAACAGAAAAGGATTTAGGGGTTATTGTTGATAACTTATCATTTGAAAATCATACTTTGGACACAGTTAAAAAGTGTCATAAAATTGTGTGGTCTATCTTTAAACACATAAAGAGTAGAGATCATAAAGTAATACTTCCACTCTATAAAAGTTTGGTAAGGATGCAACTGGAGTATTGTTCATCTTTCTGTGGCCCAACCACGAAAAAAAGGAAAAAATTAATGGAGAGGGTTCAAAGGAAAATGACAAAAAAGATTAAGGGTTTGAGATCCTATCAATATAAATCGAGACTCCAACAGTTAGACATATATTCATTACATTATAGACAACTTAGAGATGACTTCTGTACAATTTATAAGGCAACTAAGGATTAATACCTATTTGACACTATTGGGTTAATAAGTAACAATTCTGATGCACATACCAGATCACATAGTCATAAATTTAGAGGAGGAAACTGTAAAACTCATAAAAGAGCAAAATGGTTTTCTCAACGAGTGGTACTTCAGTGGAATGCTTTACCAAGGGAAGTCATTGAGAGTAGTAACATCGAAGTATTTAAAAGACGTTTAGATGACTACATGGGTAGTAATAAAACAGAATATTTACTATAGGATTGATCCACCAAGCTTGGTGGCGAGCTCACTAAGGGTAGTTTCTGCCTCCTGAGTTCATACTTTTTCTATGAACCTATGAACTGTGTTTCTTGTACATGAGTGCAAGCAAACATACTAGGTGATGTATACTTAGCAGACCTACCATGAGATAAAAGTAGCTACAGTGGGATAAATAGCATTTATCACCACTGTAGCTACATTTATCTATATAGTAGCTATGTCACAGAAAGCAGCAAATCTCAAAACACCTGAACCCCTCCCAAACCAAATGCAACACACCTGCACAGAATAGCACAGAAAGCACATTCAACAGAGCTGCACCTAGAAACTGAAAGCAAAACCCAAGCAAACAGACAGAAACCAACAGCAGAAAGAGAAGCATCACGAAGAAAGAAAATGCAGAACTTTAAACTACCATGGAGCAAAACATTCAACTAACGGAAACCTCTAAAAAAATATGACACACAGGAAAATAAATATTAAACACCAAAACCACACCACAAAAAGCAACAACACAACACATTTCAATGCCATATCCCTTCACTCCTATTGTATAAACTGAATATGTGTTGGGCTGTTGGTGGAATACACTATTCATCTGCACTCGTGCACACTGACCTCAGCATCACCCGTGGCTCCGCTGTAGCACGCCACTCATGAAGGAGGCCTGCGGTGCACTCATGCAGATAAATAGCATATTTCACCATAGCTCATCACTTCTCTCTATAATATCCTTAGAACATTAGAATGTCAGATTACTTAGCCAGAAAATAAGAAATCAACAGAAACCCCTGCACACTACATGCTGACTAGTGTCCAACTCAGAGAATGCTTATGTATCGATGCCGGCATTGATACATAAGTGTTTCCTGAGTCGGACACTGGTCAGCAAGTCATGTGCAGGAAGTTTCTGTCAATTTCTTATTTTCTGGCTAAGTGGTTCTGAAATTTCCGATGTTCTAAGGATGTTATATGGATTCAGCATGGAGCTGTTGTAGCCAAAGGAGTGATTCTGTAGCCTACCCAAATGCCAGAAACCCATTTGAATTTACATTGTGTGACAATCAGTTTTTTTACCATTGAGTGGCAAGGCTGCACAATTTTTTATATACATGCTACCATTAAGTTATTGACAATACTGCTAAAAACTGGACTGGTCATTTCTGAGAAGGGTGCTGGCCCCACTATCTGGGTAGAGGTTCTGTGATATACATACGTTTGTACAAAGGAGTAACATGCAGCTTCTGTTTAAACATGTGAGCTGCCATACTGTGTAATTTGTTTAAAGCTCCAGTAATATTTACATGATGGCCTGCGTTTCTGGACTCCCATGGTTCTGGTTCCTGCCTGACACTATATCCTATCCACTAGGGAGGCAGTATAGCACAGTGGTCTAAGGCTCTGAGCTGCAAATCTGGTGACATCCAGCAGACCAGACCTGGGTTTGAATCCCACAGCTTCCACTTGCATACTGTGTGACCCTGAGCAAGTCACTTAACCTCCTTGTGCTCCCAGGTCGCTCCTGTAAAAAAGCTTTCAGCTTAGTATGCTATACCTGGTTAAATAACTAACTAACTTAGTGGGTGGCTTTAGGGAGGATAGCCCTACTGGAGTCCCCGCTACAAGGGGAAAGTCTCGGGGGATGCTTGGAGCATTGGACCCGAACAGGATGTATCCCTCAAACCAGGGTATAACCTTCCTTTCCACTGACTGAATAATTTCAGTATGTTCAGTCTCCCCTAGCAGCTCTTGCCTCTTAAACACCTAGTCAGCATGGTGGCCCTGTGCTGGCCCTGTCAATCTCTTCAATGTCCTTTCTCTCCTGTGATGACCAGAACTGGATGTAGTACTCCACAACAAATGTTGTTCCTTGAAACAATGTACGTCTGCTCTCAGCCATGCTTAATTCTCTATGTCCAGCTGCCCACTCTGTTGGATCCAAGGCATAGGAGCACACCTAACACAGGAACAATCATACACCTGCTCAATTCAGACGTAAATACAGTTTTCAAACTTTAATAGCAGAATATGAGTCCACAAAGCAATACCTTCACCAAAGTGACAAGCATTTGTCAATGCCGAATGTTTGCTTGCTGTCACTGGCATTGGTAGTGTAGAAGTTACAGAGCTGCATAATAGGAATGGCAGTGAAGTATTGAACTGAAGCCAACCCCACCACCACCCTGCAGAGAGTGGCAGGCATTGGGGTGTGCCTTTGGGTCATCAGGCATAACAACCATGCCATTTCACCACACCCTACCCTGCAGACACTGACAAGTGTCACGGTGTGCCTTGGGGCTTTGGCCCTTATGCGTACCCCATTCCATCAGGAAATACAGTGAGATGGGTGTGGTACAGGAGAATGGGGTGAAGTTTGGGCCCAAAGAGTCCGAGGCACACCTTGATGCCTCTCACTGGCTACAGGGTGTGGGTGGGGGTGGAATGGTATGAGCTTGACAGGCAAGAATCCCAAGTCACACCCCTGATGCCTGTCATACTTACAGGGTGGGGCATTATGGTCGAAACCCTAACGCCTCAGGCATTCGTTGGTATTTTCACCCAAATTTTCAACATGTTTTTTTTGACCCCACCTCATGAACAGTGGCACATCAGTTTGGTAGCTGAAAACTGCTTTTGCAAGAGTGATTATGGCATTTGGCACCACAGGTGCAAAACACATTCGAACAGGATGTGAAAATGACAGCGGTACTGTTCATGGAGGTGCAAAATGGCAATGTTGAAAATCTGCTGTGAAAATCTTAAAAAAATCGGTGAAGTCACGGGCGTGCATAGAAACTGTGCAACACACACCCTTAATGTAACTAGCTTGGGGATTTTTTTTACAGCAGATTGTTAACACAGGCATTTTGGGACCTCAGATCATGAACAGTGTCAGTGTGTTTTTCTTTATCTGTCCCGAACAATGATTTCCCACAGTGACCACGCATTTCTGTGCTGAAAGTGTGAAAACACATTTTGGCCATGTTGTGGAAAATGACTGCTGTACTGTTCATAAGGAGGTGTGGAAAAATGCCACTGGTGAAAATCTGGACTGAAAATATTACAAATTCATGAACTTACGAGGGTGCGTGGAAACTGTGCAATGCTCACTCGTAACACAGTCATTTTATGGAGTTTTGTCACCAAATTTTCAACATAGCCATTTTAAGACCTCTGCTTATGACCAGTGTCACTGTGATTTTCTTAATCTGTCTCAAACATTCTTTTCGCACACTGACTGTACCATTGTGCGCCATATGTGCGGAAACACATTTTAGAGTAGATGTGAAAATGGTAGCTGTACTGCTCATAAGGAAGTGTGGTAAATGGTACTTGTTGAAAAATCTGGTGTGCAAATATTACAAATTGTGAGACCTGCCAGCTGCATAGGAACTGTGCACTGTGCGCTCCCAAAACAGTCATTTTGGGGAATTTTTTCACCAAATTTTTAACATAGCCATTTTAACACCTCTGCTCATGACCTGTGTGTGTGTGTGTGTGTGTGTGTGTATAGGGGGAGCACGCATGAGCAGGCGATATCTGATCGCTGCTCACTGAAGTGTAGCTCCCCCTTTCAACTGTACACCACTGCATTTTGGAGCTGTCATAGACAGCTCCAACAGGCATTGGAGAACTGCAGCCACGCCTGCAAACACACTGACTGAATTGGAAGAGGGCTGACACACCTCCGAAAACTCCAAAGATGGCACTATGTTTCTTGCACATGCGTGCAAGCAAACATAAAAATCAACTGGATTTTAGATTGTCCCACACTCACACCCAGTTGGGACTCTTAAACATTCACTTCCCTTCAAAGCATGCCCAGCACAGAGGTGGTTATATTTAGTTGAGGATGTTGGGGGGTCTAGCATAAAAACCTACATAATTCAGGAAATGGTTCTTTGCTGCTGCAACTGTCAGGTGGTGCAATTTCACCCATACTAATTCTGGGACACATATTTCCTGCGCGCTAACCTACATCACCCACATTGCTAGCGCATCGGCATGGGTGAACCTCCTTTGAGCTACAAAAAGTTTACACCCATCAGCTGGCTGAACACTGCCAACATCAACCTTCTCAATGTTGGCTTTTGAAAGGCAAGTCTCCTGAATTTCTACATCCATTAGTTTATATAGTACACATCTACACAGCTCCCTAAACTACATTACTAATATGTTTGCTTTGCGCATTCACACAAGCAAACAAAAAAAAGAATTTAAGATTACACATCTACAAGGGCTGAAGTGGGAGAGACACCATAACTGCTCTCTGAATAGTAGGAAACACTACAGACCACAATTTTTAGACTGGTTCATTTTAGTGTTGGTGACCTGTGCAGTCACACTGTCACACTGTAGGCAGCCGCACCTGATTAGGTGAGGAAGGTAGTATGGAACTGGGTTTAGGGAGAGAAGAATGTGACTGGTTCAGGAAGACCACAGCACAGTTCAGTAAGGAGAAGATGAACAGCAGGGACTATCAATGAACTGGCAAAAGTGCACCACAAGTTCAACGGCGGCTACATCCCACTATTGGCCCGACATGAAATTGTACAGAAAATGATCCTCCCAATCTTTGACTATAGCGCTGTAGTCTATTGTGCCACTCCCAAAACTACCCTAAGCAGATTGAATACCCTCTTCCACTCCTTTTGTTAATGCATACCCTGGGTAAACTGGAAGGAACAAGGCCCACGGGTGAGTAATTTTCAAAGCACCCAGGACGTGCATTAATTCCCAAGAAACCCATGCAATGGAATGGGTTATTACACTTATAATGTAGAAAATGTTTTTGGTTTTTTGTTTTTTTGTTTTTTTGCAGAAAAAGGTTTTATTTTCAGGATGGCGAGTGGGGGTGAGCACAAGCATGGTGGTGTCTATTCATGGAAACATAGAAGCTGACAGCAGATAAGGACTGCAAGGTCCATCCAGTCTGCCCATTTCTTTTTCTGCCTTACGAATGTGCCATCGGCCTTTGCTCTGTCAATGGTCTATCTATTCATACTCATCTGTATTGCTCCCTTATGCCTATCCCATGCCTATCTGAAGCCTTGCACTGTATTCATATCCACCACTTCCTGAGGTAGGCTGTTTCATGCATCTACCACCCTTTCTGTGAAAAATAACTTCCTCATAGTACCCCTTAATCAGCCTCCCTCTAATCTCATGCTGTGTCCTCTTGTCCTGCTATTTTTCTTATATTGAAACATATTAGACTCTTTCACCTTGTTAATGCCCTTAAGGTGTTTGCATGTTTCGATCACATCACCTCTCTCCCTCCTTTGCTCAAGGGTATACATATTGAGCTCCATTAATCTGTCCTCATATGTTTTCTGATGCAGTCCCTGCACCATTTTGGTTGCCCTTCTCTGGACTGCCTCAATTTGGTTAATGTCCTTGTGCAGGTGTGGCCTCCAGTACTGCACGCAGTACTCCAGATGGGGCCTAACCAGTGTCTTGTAAAGAGGGATTATTACCTCCCTCTTCAGACTTGTGATGCCCCTACTAATACACCTCAACATCCCCCTAGCCTCACCTACTGCTTTAGTGGTCTGCTTGGATGATTTCAAGTCATCTGTGATGATGATGCCCAAGTCTCTTTCTTCCCTTGTGACTGCCAGCAACTCCCCTCCCAGCCTATAGGTGGCTTCTGGGTTTCTCTTCCCCATGTGCATGACTTTGCACTTCTTTGTGTTAAACTCTAGTTGCCACTCTTCCGAACATTTTGCTAGTTTATCCAGATATCTTCTCATTCTGCCCACCCCATCTGGATCATCTACTCTGTTGCAGATCTTGGTGTCATCTGCAAACAGACAAGCCTTACCCTCTAGTCCATCTGCAATGTCACTGATGAAGATATTGAAGAGGACTGATCCCTGAGGTACCCCACTTGTGACTTGCATCTCTTCTGACTGTATACCATTTACCACCACTCTCTGTTTTCTGCCCATCAACCAGTTTGCCACCCAGTTGACCAACTTCTGACCCACCCCGAGCCTACCCAGCTGAATAATCAATCTTCTATGTTTTATTTTTATTTTATTTATTTTACCAGGAGAGATGCACTAAGCTGAAGCTTGTTGGCAGATGTGACCTGGGACCACAAGGAAGTTAAGTGACTTGCTCAGGATCACACAGCAAGCAAGTGGGGACTGTGGGATTCAAACCCAGGTCCCCTGATTTGCAGCTCAGAGTCTTAAACACTGTGCTACAGTATCGAAAGCTTTGCTGAAGTCAAGGTAGGCGACATAAGCTGTTCCCCCTTGGTCCACCACTCTGGTTACCCAGTCAAAGAAATCTATGAGATTAGTTTGACAGGACCTTCCTTTTGTAAACCCATGCTGTCTTGGATCCCGTGCTCCTATGGATTCCAGGTGCTGCACTATCCTTTCCTTAAGGAGTGCCTCCATAATCTTGCCCACTACTGAGGTAAAACTGACTGGTCTGTAGTTTTCTGCTTCCTCCCTGCTACCACTCTTGTGGAGCAGGATCACATGAGCCCTTCTCCAGTCTTCTGGGACCTCTCCTGTGCTCAGAGCCTCACTAAACAGTTCTGATAATGGCTCTGCTAGTTCCACCCTTGCGCTCCTTTAGTACCCTGGGATGTATGCCATCAGGTCCCATTGCCTTGTCCACCCTGAGCTTATCAAGGTTTTGTAGGACCCTTTCTTTTGTGAAGGGCCCAGTGCACACCTCCCTCCCCCTGTGTCCATGGTGCTGAGCTGTTTGCCCTGCCCTACCTTCTCTTCAGTAAATACTGAGCAGAAGTATCTATTTAGGATAGATGCTTTTACATGGTCTTCCTCTTCACCTGCCCCTTTATCCCCCTTGATCTTAGCAATACCCCCTCTGGACTTTCTCCTTTCACTAATGTATCTATAGAAAGTCTTGTCACCTTCTTTTACTGTTTGTGCTAGTGTTTCCTCGGTTTGGGCCTTTGCCTGCCTTACTGCCTTCCCTGCTTCCCTGCTTCCCTTAGGGAAGTTTGTTATGCCTTGCTATCTTTATCCCGCTGTGTTCCCTTATATTTCCTAAAGACCAGCCACCAACCTTTTGGCTCTGACCTTTTCTGCTACTGTTTTTGAGAACCAAAGTGGTTTCCTTCTTCTTTGCACTTCGTTTTCTCACTAACACAATGGGATGTTGCTTCAAGTATTGCATCTTTAATGCTTGCCCGCTTTGCCTGTACCCCCTCACCAGTATTTCTTTTTGCCAGGGCTAGCTTAACTCCGTTGGCCATCTTATCAAAGTCAGCTCCTCTGAAGTCCCATATTTTTGCCTTGGAATGGGATGATTTAGTTCTAGTGGCCAAATTGAACCATACCATGTGATGGTCACTTCCCCCAGGTGACCTTCTACCTGGAGATCTGTGATCCTTTCCCTGTTAGTCAGTACTAGATCTAGGATAGCCCTGTCTCTTGTGGGTTGTTGTATCAGTTGTTTGAGTCCCTCCCCCTGCAGGGAATCCACCATGTGTCAAGTTCTGGCAGATGTTCCTGCTGGTATTGACCAATCTGTATCTGGCATGTTGAAGTCTCCCATCACCAGAACCTCCCCTTTAGCTGTCATGTTTTGTATATCTTGTAACAGTAATGTGTCTATGTTCTCCCCCTGGTCTGGAGGCCTGTACACAACCCCAGTTCGTATGGCTGTCCTATTTCCTGTTTCCAGGGTGACCCACAGTTCTTCTGGCTCCTTATATGTATTCTGAATTTCTTTAGCTTGATATTTTCACTGACATAAAGGACCACTCACCCTCACCTCCTTTTGCACCTTGGTCTCTTCTGAACAGTACATAGCCAGGTACTGAAGTCTCCTAGTGTGGTTACTGGTAAACCATGTCTCGCTAATGGCTACTTATGTCCAGTTTAGCCTCTGTCATTATTGCCTGCAGGTCTGGGATCTTGTTTCCAGACTGTGAGCATTTGTACATGATTTTCCATTGGCAGATTTTGGAGTGTTAGTTGTTGGACGAGGTCTGGCGCTTTCTGCGCGTCGATGGGGAGCCAGACCGCTTCTTGCCTGGTGATGCAAATGAACTACAAGCATGCTGAATTCCTGTTTGACCACTAGCTGAGGGGGGAGGGGTGTTCTTCCCATTCGACGTTTGGGCTGCTGCACCCCTCTCCCCATTTCCTAGTTTAAATATTCTGCAAAGACATCAAACTTCTGCCCCAATGCACCGACTCTCTCATTATTCAGATGCAGTCCATCAAATTTAAAGAACTTTCGCTCCCAAAACTGCTGCCAGTTCCCTACAAATTTGTGTCCATTTTCCTGGCACCAGCCCTTGAGTCACATGTTTAGCTCCCCTATGTCCCCTTCTCTGACCTTCCGTCCATCTGCCCCCCTCTCCCAGACTGGCAGGATCGCAAAGAAGGAGATACCGGATGAAATGGATGATAGTTTGTTACCCAGCCTGATCAGGTGTTCCTTCGTCTCCACAACTGACTGGCTGGTGAGATCGTTAGTCCCTATGTGTACCAGGATGTCAGTGTTTTCTCCTGCTTCCTGAACAATTTTAGCAATGCCGTCCGTGTCTCTCCACGCTGATGTACCTGGGAGACATCTGACCATTACCCCTGGCTGGAGATATGTATCTACTCCCAAATCATGGAGTCTCCTATGATCAGAAGTTTTTTTGATTTCCTTTTTGCTTTTTTTGTTTTGGTTCCTATTTTGGGCAAGTTTTGTTGTGCTAGCTCCTGCGCTGCGGTGTCCTGTTCTGCAGTGTCCTCTGCCCCTTTGTTTGATTTTGGAAATAGAGGCAGATACCTGTTTGTAGTTTTTATATGGTTTGTGGATGTGATATGTTGAAGAGCATCAAGTGATGGGGCACCCGATTTGCCCCTCCCAACCACCTGCCAACCTCCTGGACCAACTACCCTCTGCGGTCGAGGTGCTTCTGTTGGATGTTGGGAAAATGGCGGGCGGTTCTTATAATATATTTCCTCTTGAATATGCAATTTGAGGCACGCAATCTCTGCCCATTCTGCCTGGAGCTGAGCCCTTAGATCTCCAGTTGCCCAGCATGTAGGACAGTGTTCTAAATGCTGTAAAACTGCCTTTCTGAAAAGTGTTCTACAGTACCTACAGTTAATGATAGCCATTACAGATAAGTTGATGGGTTTATAACCTGGTCAGAGTAATTAGAAGAAAATGAAAGCAAAAGTTTGATTTTGTGTTTTGTTTGTTTGTTTTCGTATAACTTGTTATAACAAGTTAAATTACTAGTGCCCATGTAAATTAGGTCACTGTGTGCATACCTCTCTGATCTACCCCTTCCTGCTTTGCTACAGGAAATGTCATGACTGTGCTTACCCTATAAAAGAAGTGTAGTGTGGGGTGGTTGGGGATAGGGGTGGGTGGCTGGGCCCTTCCCCTGCAGAAAAAAGAAGAACCATGAATGAAAGAAACAAGGAGGTAAGAGCAGAAACAATCAGCCAGCAACAAATGCAGTAGCCCTGAAAGCTTATCCTAATGATAGATAAAACTGTAAATCCTGTAAAGTACCACCTGTAATAGTTTCACAGAATATATGCCCTGTAAGAAACACTTTGCTACAGAGAAAAATAAAGCAGTAACAGAAGATATACCTTGCAAAAGACAATTTGAATCAGAAGATTACAGCATTAATCTGTAGGCACACACCTGTAGGCACACCTGTAATAATGCAGCAGAAGGTATACCCAGTAACAACAATTTGAATCAGAGAAAAATAAAGCAATAAAATGTTAGCAACAAACAGTAACAATCCCTGTGAGTACAAAATAAAAATAATACACAGTAAATCTGCCTAGCCAAAAGAAGCCTTAATCCTTTTCCTTGCTCTGGTAAGGTTATTTGCTCTTTCCTTTCAAACAACCTAGAAGAAAAGAGCTCAGGTGAAGCTAGGTGCCTTGGCCAGCAAGCCTAGTCTCCCACCTCCTAATGGCACAATCAGAACTAGATGATGGATAGTACCCACCACTCATGTGATAGTAAAAAGACACTTGGAAACAGAACTGGTGCCTCTCAATTAATTTATTCCATGAAATGTCCACAAGTGCACAGTAGTAGCAGTTCCCAACAGGACCTGTAGAACTAACTTTTCACCCAAGCCAATCAAGGGCTTCATCAGAGGTAGCTCAGTCATATGTAGGGCTTCTCTTTAAACAATGACTCATTTACATATTGAAAACCCCGAGGTATTACAGCAGTGTGTATTCAAACAGTGAAGCAAGTGATTGATAGTGCCTTACGCAAACCCATCAGTGTTGCAGAAAATTTAAAGGGACAGTGTCCCACAAATCAAGGTTCAAACAAAAGGAAAAGTTCACATTCTTGCCTGGTAATTTATCCAAATCTGAACAACATGGGCAAATCCATACTTATCAGTATCATGGTATCTTTGGTAAAGTCATGTCTATATAAACATTTGTGTTGACAAATAAAACTGAATATGCTAATAAATGTTTTCCAGATCTGGTTTGCATGCAAATGGTCAGATGTCTATATCATAAGGAACACTGCTAAATTTGCAAAAGGAATTCTATAACAGAAAGACAGTCTGTGTATAGTGGTCACAGAGACTTAAACATGCTCAAAAAGCTGAAATTGTTGGTCCCCAACAGGGATCAGATTCGCATGCAAATTGGCAAACAAAATTTAAGTGCTCCAAATTGCATCAAAAAAGCAATAAAGTAGCTAGGAATATGTTAACAGACTATGCTTAGTAGCTGGTGAGGTCTACACTTGTCAAAATTGCTGACTCCTGAGCCAGCGATTCAATTTGCATGTAAATGATCGAAGTATCAAATCTCAACAAAACTGCTAATTTCTGTGAAAAAAAAACGGTGCACTGCAGTAGATTTGTAACTTGTGGATTCAATAGATAGTATACTGGTACCCAACCAACAGATCTGTATACCTTTATTTGAGACTGTGGATGCTAGTTAAAACCTCAGTGCCAACAGTGTCACACAGCTTGATACTCAAAAAACACCTCACAGTACAAGCTGTACAGTTGTAGTGCAGTGCAGACTGAGGGTATTCAGGACTTCAAGAGGCATGTACCAGTTACCAAAAGAGGTAAAAGCACCAAAACTCAAAAAAACACCAAAAAAGGGCTATGGGGCTAGCGTAATAAGTAGTTGAAGTGGAGACTCACTGTAGGTGGCCAATAAAAAACACTGCATAAAATGTAGAAAGGAAAAAACAATTGTGTGGGGGTCAGGACCACTCTGAGGAACATTCTGCTTGAAGGCAAACAGCTCATAAGGCCAAATAGGTACCATACAGCCTGTATGAGTAAGGGAAATTAAAAATGTATACGCTTATGTCCATTGTTTGACATATATTGGATAATCATTTTCTCAAGAATGGAGCTAATTCAAATTTCCCATTCAGCCCACTCAGTATGTAGGTCCACTCCTGTTCTTTTTTGTTTACTACATGTTCAAAGTCACCCCTTCCCCCCGCCACACACATACCAATATCTCTGCCTACCAGTTCAGTGCCTATGGCTCTCATGGCGTGTTCCCTTCTGTTTTCTGTGCTATTTGTATCAGCTGCCACTGCATAGTCTTCATTTTCAGTCTCAGTTGCTTTGAAATGTTCCACCAATCTGATCCTCAGTGATCTCTTAGTGCAGCCAATGTAATAGCTACTGCAGGAGCAGTTTAGCATACAGATAACACCTTCATTAGTGCATGTTATGTGCTCTTTGACTTCTCCCTGGTGCCAGTTTTTGGGTTAAAAATTGTGAAATGTTTCACAACAGTGGGTCATATCCTACTCTTTCCACAGGGTGTGCAGCCCCATTTCTGTGGGGTAATGTAGGTTTGTTTACTGAGTGGCACATGGTAACTTTGTACGACAACAGTAATATGGCCCTTTCAATACTGGATTTGCTGTATTCATGCTCCTAAAGGTGGTTTGCAAGTTCTGAGGCCCTTTGTGTATAAAGATATTCTGTCCCATAGTTTCTCCGTGGTTTCATAAATTGGGTAGGTTGTGTACAGTATGCCCAGTGTGGCAGCTGCTAACTAGCAATAGACTGTTGTGGTCTGTGTGTTTTTGTACAGCTCAATAACAAGTCTGCCATCTCCCATTTTGGTAATGGTCGGATCAAGGAAGGTAAAGACACATACTGTATACCTGCTGTCACTTTAAACCTCAGGCCGCTGTTGGTGAGTTCAAAGAAATCAACAAATTCTCCCAGTTCCTCTCTGGTGCCCTTCCCTATCAGAAATATATCATCAATAAATCATTCCACCAATCTGCTTTGTGGCAAAATTGATTTATTGAGTGGCAGTACACTACCGCTTCCTTCCACTTCTCCATGTACATGTTAACTAGACCCAGGGAAGGGTTGCACCTCTAGCAGTGCCTTTTGTTTGAATGTAATTCTTCCCTTGAAACATAAATGCATTGTTTTTCAGGACAATTACAGTTAGGTTAGCCAGTATGTTGATTTTATTCTGACTTAAGTTAGTGTCGCTTAACAGTGCTCAGTGGCTTCGAGCTCCACCCCCCCCCCCGGGGTGTGTTTGTATATAATGAATTAACATTCATAGTAACCAGAAACCATTTGTCTTCTAGCTTAATTTTTTATTTACCCAAGTTATTTTTTAGTTTACAGCAGGCACCTAAATTATAGAGCTGTGTGGAATGTACAATTCTGCTGGCAGATTGCCCATGGAATTACTATTCTGATTCTGTGGAATTTCATGGAATTTGCATGAAAATTCAGTGGAATTTCACCAAATTGTACATTTAAGTTATTTTGCTCTAATTTTAAAAGTATGCATCAAAATGACACCAGAGTTGGTATGTGGACAGTTAGATATGGCTTAATACATGTACCAAATGTCACAGCTGTAGACTGAAAGTGGACTGAGTTATGGGTGGCCAAATATTTAATCAAAATGTAATTTTCAGTTATGAATACCCCTAATTTCTCCATTGCTGCAACTCTTCAATAATAAGGGTTCCAAATATAATATAAACAGCAAAGGTGAAAGAGGGCATCCCTGCCTTACGCTGTTAGAGATTTTTATTGTATCAGACACAAATGAGTTTATTTTTAATTTTGCAGTGGCCAGGAGGTACATTTTTCATAACAACTGCAAAATTATAATTGGAAACCCCCATTGTTCTAATACACAGAACATAACATCTCTTGACAATAAATCAAATGTTTTTGTCGCATCTAATGCAATCATAACGTTTTCCTCCTCCGTGTGTTCTATATTAGGTTTTGCATGTATAGATATAATTTCTTGAGTTAGTTCCAACCCCTGAATATATATTTCTTCCTTTAAGGAACCCTCTCTGTTCTTCCCCTATAAAGTAACCCACTAGTTCTTGAATACGGCTAACCATTAATTTCATAATTATCTTGTAATCTACATTTAATAAGGATATAGGATGATAATTTTCTACTCTTTTGGGGTCTTTATTTTCTCTTAACAATAAAATAATAATGCAATCCTTAACAGACTGTGGCATATTATCTGTTCTATTATTTCTTCTATAACTAATTTGAACCATGGGCTAAGCAAATCTTTAAACACTTGATAAAATTCACATGTGTATCCATCTGGACCTGGGAGGAGCCTTTCTTTTAGCCTACTATTGCTTGATCTATTTCTCTTACTGTAAAAAGTTCCTGACTAATGTTTAATTTAGCTTTTATTGCTTCTTTGATATATTTACCCATATTAACTATATTCTGAATATAATCTTTGTTATAAATAGTTTGGAAATATTTAACAAATTCTTTAGTAATGAGTTTATCCATATAAACCTCTTCTTGTCCATTATAAATGGCAGTTATGATTATCCTGCCTTTTTGTTTTTTAAGTGCATAAGCTAAAAGTTTCCCTGTCTTATCTCCCTGAAAATATAATTTATTTTTAATTTACAAATGTATTTTTCCAAGGATTGAATAATTAATTTGTTCTTTTTGTTTTTGCAATCTGCTAAACTTTCTGTTGTTTTTTTTTATCAAAATGTGATTCTATCACAATCTTATAAATTCTTAATTCTTTCTTCTATTTTCTGGAGTTGTTTTCTACTTTGTTTCTTTTTAATCTGAAATGAAATAATGTGGCTCCTTATAGTCACCTTTCATGCATCCAATTTAACTGCCATTGCAAGATCCGAAGTATTGTTCAGCCTCCAGTATTCCTCTAGTTGATACTTTATCAATGCTACAAATTCTAGATTATTTAATAAAGAGTTATCAAAATGCCATTGTCTTACAAATGTACTATCCCAAGTGAGAGTTAATTGCAGGGACATCATTGCATGGTCCAAGACCAGTATGCTATTAAAACAGACTGTATTAATTTTACTAGCAAAATTTTTATTAAAAAGAAAAAATTCCAACCTACTATACATTTTAAATATGAGGACTTATAAGTATATTCCATTTTTTTAGGATTCATTTCTCTCCAGATATCTAATAGGAACTATTTATTAATGAATTATTTTAGTAGTTTCACATTATGTATATCATCATTATTTGTTACTTTAGACATCTTATCTATCTTAGGGTCCCCAATACATTCCAATCTCCTACTAAAATGGTGTCCTGACTAGCTCACAGTACTAAATCCCTTTTGATGCTGTTCAAAACTTTTTCAGACGTTACAAAGATGGAACCAAATAAAATTCCATTTCCAGATGAGTGACCTTTAACCAATACATAGCATCCTTCCACTTCTTTAATAACCTGAGTACTTTTAAAATTAATGTCTTTGGTCATCAGGATTGTAACATCTCAACTGTTGTTTGTTCATGTTGAGTAAAAAATGTGTCTTACCCATGAATTTTTAGTCTTTCAGCATTTTTTTCTAGAAGATATGTCTCTTGTAAACACAAGATTTTAAGTTGGTTAAGTGTTGCATATTGTAAAATACTGTTCATTTTTTTTATAACTATTTAAGCCATTTACATTTAAAGAGGCAATCCCAATGTCCAAGTATCTATCAATTGTAGCCATCTCTCTAAAGTTTGCACATACTCGTATCAATATGTCCCCATATTCTTTTATTAGTTTCTATCCCTTTTTAGACAAGAGACTAGTATTAACTATAGTGCTATTACCCATACATCCATTAACATATTTATTAATATTAAGTAAGCTAACTACAACCCATTTGTGTAAGTTGTAAAAAAAAAAATTGGTATCCTGTCCTTCTCGACTACCTAGTGTTCTCCTAGGTTTCAAGGTGTGTTCAGCATCCTCCCCCCCCCCCCACATTCAGCGACACAACCTGTATTAAATAACTCTTTAAGTAAATAACTCTGGTATTAAAGATTGCAATTCCTTGTCTGCCTTTCCACTGATGGAAAGAAATGTGGTTTAAAGTTCACAATAACACAAAGTTTAGTTTGAATTAGTAAAGAGGATTTGTAGTCTTTTTGCCACAACGTTTTTCTCAAAAAATCTAATTTTTTCCTTTATTCAATATTCACAAAGGGAAGGTCCTGGTAAATGACAATATTGGCTCCATCCATAGATATTCTTTTTTCTGATAGACCCCATTGATCATTCACATTTTATCTTTTGTTTTATTTTATTTTTTAATTCAATATACTTTATTGAACTTGAAAAAAACAGGAAGAAACAGTGTACAAAATATTTCTCAGACATTTTTACATTTAAAGGAACAACACAACCCCTCCCGACCCTCCCTCCAATCCCCAACTGCCCCCCCACCCTCTGCCACCAGAGTAATGATATGGGCAGATTAAACCATAGGCTAAGGTATGAAATTGGAGCTATAGCTTCAATCAAAAAGGGCACAGCAAATAACCAATGGTTATGTTTTAGAATGGCCTAGGAGGAAGATGGCTGGGGGTGATAGACCATTAATAAAGTGTAGAGAGATTCCCATGCATGCTTATAATTATCTGTGCGATGGCATAACCCCACGATAATTTGTTCTGCTTGTAGGGCAAAGAGGACATCCCTATACCAGTCAATATAACTGGGTGTGAGTAAATCCAACCAGTGTCTGAGAATAACCTTTTTGGCACATGTGGAGAGTAAGGCAATGTGAGCATGTGATACTCCAGTAACCTTGCCAGAGTAATCCCCTAATATACATATTTCTGGACCAAACTTATCCTGGAGGTTTAGAAGGGGGTCCAGGTGGGATTGAATCTGAGACCAGAAAGGAGTGATCTTCTCACATGACCATAGCATATGTAACAGTGTGCCTGGTGCTAGGTTACATTCACCCTTACATAGAGTCCCTGCCCACTTCCCACTTAATATATTACTCATATCAGTTCCTTCTTGCCACCATGGCATGTAAGGAAGGTAAGAGATTTTATATTTGGGATTGCTCCCTTCCATCATCCTCCCCCCCAGACAGTGGTCCACAATCTGGAAGCTTTTGTATTGATAGGCCGGCCAAGCAGGGAGTATTTTAGTTATAGAGATAGTCCCTCTCCACCTTGTAACCCATCCATGTGTTTCCTATTTAAAATGGGACTTTCAGAAAGCTTTATACTGAAATTTACTTTTCAAGCAAGACAATTTAGAAGGCACAGTAACGTCAGGAATACAATGACCTCTGCATTCAGTTCTCCTTTGCCACTAAAAGTACACAGAAGTTATCTTCTCAACTTCTCATTCATTCATTTGAAAAGAGCAATAAGCAAAAGGAGCCATCTGGCAAACAATGTTACTGTTCATACCTTAAGCAGACATGGCCAATTGTATGCTTTCAGTGTCTTCGGGAAGCAAATTGAATTCCGGCATACAGACCTCCAACTGGATGTGCTACTTTGCATTCAGATATCTCATGAGTTTGTTCAAGCCAACGGCAAGAAAGATGTTGTTTTTACAGCGTCTTCAGGGTAAAGAATCCCACATTCAGACCTCAGACTTCCCTGGCGGCATCCTTGCATATATTGCAGTTTTGTCAAGCACGCCGACAACAAGTAAGGCTTTTTTACAGTACAGTCTTGTTTGCAACAACTGTATATGACTTTTAAACCGCATTGAATTCTTTTGGACTGGTAAGTTTCAAATTATGTTGGCAATGGCAATTTAAATCAAAGAAAAATGCATTTATGTTGTCCGCATATCTCAGGGCTCCAGAAGTTGGCGTGGTTCCATGGAAGAGTTCAAGCTGAATGCACACATTCTGCTCCATCAGAATGCTGTTCTCATGTCTCCACCTGCTACAATTGTGATAGGGTGTGGGTGTGGATAACTCGATACAGGCACAGCAGAGACGTGACACAGAATTCAGTTTATGACACACAATAACTTCTTGTGTGTCATTCATTTAAGATAACCAATTAAAACTCAGACAAATACAATTAACTCATAAGCAAATACAAAGAAAAACCTAGCTCACCACTAGCTGTAATGCTTGCTTTAAAATAGAGTGGAAATAACAAGTAACAGTATCCCACTATCATCTGTGTTCACCAGGAGAAGAGATAGTACTGCTCTCTCCCACCTGTCTACCTCTACTGACTCTGGAAACTCCTTATAAATGATTTAGACCAGGGATAATTGAACATGTGGTCAGAATGATCCGCCCCTAATTCTAAGAACAAAAAATATTTACTCTAATACAAACATGAGGGGGATCACACAGACATAGAATGACACCTCTATTCATATTACATAAAATATTACCACAATATTTACATAACATTAATTTATTAAGCAGAAAAGTAACCTGCATATCTAATAGTTCATTATGTCCAGAGGCTCTGCCCACAGGGTGATGTCAACTTGGATCATCTCCCTATAAATATGCCTCCTTCTGGACCGCCTGTCCCTTTAGAAGAGCCTTTCCTACCTAGCAACAGCTTCATGGAAAAAACAATGCATGCACACCTTTTTAAGTTGCCTAAGGCTTTTTTTTCTCCCAGCAATTCCTTCCTTTCTTAAGGTTTGAACAATGTACCTAAAATTATACAGTTTCCAACCTGTACACCCGCTTAATTTTGACTGTAAGTAGACGCAGCCTGTACAGATAGCTGCTGAAAGCCATGCGGCTTTCCTGTCCTGACTGCAAGTATGTAATTATCATTATTAGAACATGTAATGTGCAAGTTTCCTGCAGAGGCTGGTCGTTTAGGGAGTAGTAGGTGTTTAAAAACTGTCAGGTCACCTAGAAAAAGATTTTAAAAACTCTCTGCAGCTGCCAGTCTCTGCAAACGCCGGTCTCTACAAGAATAAAAGGTTCTCTATTTTTCTAACAGGCTCGCTGTAAGAGTACACGGCTCTCTGTACATCTACCAAGCTCTCTGCAAATGCTGGTCACTTTGGAACAAAGAAATGCATGAGCAAACCATGGCATGCAGACAGCATTACAGTACTTTTATTTTATTTTAAAACTGCACCTTTCATGCGAATGACCACCACCCTGTTTGCATATTTAAACTGGAGCTTCCTGAAGTGCTATACCACAACAGTCAACAGCGCTACGATATAGGGACTTAATGTACTGTTCCCCCCCTTCCACTAAGAGGAGTACATAAACAGGACAATTTAAACACTTGGGTTGCTTAATACAAGGTTCTAGCACCTAGTTGGGGGGGGGTTACCCTGATATAGCGACAGAGGAGCACTACGATAGCTCTTTCTGCCTTTTGTTTTCTGCATAGATGAACTACAGTATGCGCTACGGTGTAAAAATGCAGATAAGGCACATCACAAACAATGAATGTCTTTCTGTTCTGCACAACAATGGGCATACCCCAAAGCCACAGGGTCTCGAGGCAAACAGAGAAATAAAGAGGGGGAAAAGAAGAGAGACACTATAGCAGGAGACCACCCGATTATAGTAGGGAAGAGAAGTAGAAAACAGGGAGACTGCTGCAGTAGATTTGAAGGATGGGGGATGCCTTGAGGTACCTCAAGAGCCATAAACTAGGGGCATCACTGCCACACACTCCCATGGTTAGGTGGAAACCCGATTAGGTTTCAAAGACAACCTACCCCTTACCATTGGGATAGGATGGAGCTCCGACCCTCCCTCACCATAGAGCTCCAGCCCAGGGTCCCTAAAAAAATAATATTAAACAAGTACTATATATCGCTTTTGTGACAGTACTCTCTTCATTCATTACCCTGGGGTGTCTAAAAGAACCTGTGCTAGCATAAATAGAATTATATCAATTCTTTATCAGCTTTACTAATCCTTTCTTTAGTCTTCTTTAGTTTAGGGGTTCTGCAGTCCCTTGTTGAGATAGAAAATCTGCATTTGCATGTGAGGTGCCAGCCCTGTATTGTACGGTGAAGGAGTAAGGTTGTAAAGCCAAATACCATCTCATAACCCTATTGTTCTTATCCTTCATTTGGGATAAGAAACAAAGAGGATTATGATCAGTGACCAGTGTAAAGGGGGCACCCCATAAGTAAAAACGCAGATTCTATTGCCCACTTGGCAGCTAAACGTTCTAACTCCACAGTATTATATCTCTTCTCCCAGTCATGAAGTTTTCAGGAAATGTACACTATAGGATGTTCTTCCTCATGGATGGTTTGACTGAGTACAGCTCCTATGCCTGACCCTAAGGCATCAGTATGCACCTCAAAATGGTGATCAAAATCAGGAATCTTCAGAACCAGAGAAGAACAAAGTGCTGCTTTGATAGTTAGAAAAGCTTGTTCACACTCCTTAGACCAATTTACCTGATTTCCACATCTTTTCTTAGTTAGGTCTGTTAATGGTGTGGCAATAGTGGAAAAATTAGGGATTAAATCGCCTATAGTAACCCACTAGGCCTAAAAATGATCTAACTTGTTTCTTTGTAATAGCTCTCGTGCTATTAGCAACAGCCTCAACTTTATCCACCTGTGATCAGATCAGTCCATTTCCCAATATAAATCCCAAGCATTTTGTTTCATTCATAGCCAGTGCACACTTGGTGGGGTTTATGGTCATCCGGATAGCGTTAATTACAGCTCGGAGATGTGTTATATAGGAGTCCCAATCCTTACTAAAAACTACCACATTGTTCAGATAGGCTACACAAAACTCAGTGTATGGTGCCAATATCTGGTCCATGTAGTGCTGGAATGTGGCCGGGGCTCCGTGGAGCCCAAACGGCATAGTATGGAATTGGAACAGTCCCATAGGTGCACTGAATGCTGTTTTTTCTCTGTCAGTGTCTGCCAAGGGAATTTGCCAATATCCCTTGGTGAGATTTAAAGTGGAGATATATTTTGCATTACCGATTCTGTCAAGAATATCATCCACCCGGGGCATGGGGTACGCATCAAATTGTGCAACTTGATTAAGTCCTCTAAAATCAAGGCACAACCTGATACCTCCTTCTTTCTTTGGTACCACCACAACAGGTGACCACATGCACTCTTTGAAGGTTCAATAATCTTAAGGGCCAGTAATTTAGTAATTTCTTCCTGAACCTCCTTTCAAACCCTTTCTGGGAGTCTGTATGGTCTTTTTCTAATAGGACCTGTGTGTGTTCTAATTTGATGTTCCACATTTCGAGCCCCGCCAGGTGTGCTAGTGAATGTTGTCACAAAAAAATGTAGAAGATTGTGTAATTCCTCCTGTTGTTTCTGGTCTAGTTTGGGATTCCTATACACATCCTGAGGTCCCTTTGTGTCTTTGAATCGTCCATAGGCGACATCGAAGTCTGTATTCTCTGTGCATGGCATCACCATGAGGCTACTCGCTATGTTAGGTCTCTCGCACCATTTCTTTAATAAATTTACATGGTACACTTTTTTATCAGGTCTGATATTAGGGGTTTCAACTTCATAGTTTACGGGTCCTATTTGTCTCAAGATTTGGTAGGGACCTTGCCATTTCATGAGCAATGTATTACTCGAAGATGGTAGTAATAACAACACTTGGTCCCCAACCTGGAATTGTTTGTCACCTGTTGTCCCTTGGTCATAATTCAATTTCTGGGATTGCTGAGTTCTTACACTATTTTCATGAGTCTTCTGTATATACATTACCAGTTTCTTTCTTAATAGCTTCATATATTCAGCTATCCCGGTCTGTTTCAATTATTTCCCTTATTCTCACATCTCCTTCACTACATCAAGTGGGCCACGGGGGTTTCTACTAAATAAGAGGGGAAAAAGGAAGAATAGCCTGTCGAGGCCTGGGGTACCTCGCAATAAGCAAATAACAAGAATGGTACAAATTTGTCTCAGTCTTTTCCCTCTTTATGAACAAATTTCATCTGCATTCGCTTCAGAGTCTGATTGAAGTGTTCGACAAGCCCATTGGTCTAGGGATGATAGGGTGAGGTTTGAACTGTAACAATACCCAATAATCGATAGAGTTCTTTAAACAATGTGGCATTAAAATTACTTCCTCTATCTGATAGAATCTCCTTGGGTATACCCACCCGACTGAATAATTTTACCAATTCCTCTGCTACTTTTTATGTAGTTACTGTTAGTAGGGGAATTGCCTTGGGATATTTTGTTCCATAGTCACAAACGACTACTATGAAATGATTTCCTCTCAAACTCTTAACCAGGGGGCCCAGTATATCTATTCCGATACATTCAAAAGGAGTGGTCACCAGTGGGAGTGGTATTAGAGGTCCTATCTCTTTACGCCCTATTTGGCCTACTTGTTGGCATTCTCTACAACTCTGGCAATATTTAGCCACCTTCTCGTGAATACCTGGCCAATAAAACCTCTGCAGTTTCTCCCCAAAGACCTGACATGCCCAGCATGACCTGTCAAAGGTATATCAGCCTGGTATATCAGGTCTTGTCTCTATGGGGCCGGAACTATTAATTGTTCTATCTGCTGTCCAGTATCCCCTTTTGTACATTTTCTGTATAAAATACCATTTTGTAAAACAAACCTAGGGGTACCTGGGGCTTCAGTCTGTCCAACCTGTTGAAACAAAGAGGTTAATGTGGTATCATTCATTTGCTCCTAGCTAAGTCACATTTAATAAAAATTGAGGACAAAGTCTCAGGCAGTCCATTCTGTATTTCTTTCCACCTCTTCTGCAACCGTTTCTTGGCATTCCGAGACTTTTTGATTTGCCAGGTTGGTCAAAAAGAGCCTCTTCAAGCAGAAATAAATCCCCCAGTTGTCACAATTGTTTACTTTGGGACCTTGTGGTCACTGCTGATATAGACCCTTTGTCTTTTAGGAGAGTTATTAAACTCATGGTAGTCATGGCCAATCAAAATGGGTACAGGTAGTTTGGGGACTACTCCAGCTGTTACTTCTGAACTATTCCCATTAACTGTTACATCTATTTTAACAGTGGGATACTGATGAGAGTCTCCATGCACACAAACAACATGCATATCAGGTCCTCGTTGAATATCAGGTTTTGTTTGGATTAGTTCAGGTCTTACCAATGTGTTTTTACTGCCCGAATCTATCAGACCCATTACAGTACGATTGTCTAGTTCAATTGAAGTAATATAATAACCAGTATTTAATAATGCAAGATGAGCAATGTCGACTCTTTCGTTCGGGCAATACCTGGCTATGTGGCCCAACTCTTGGCAGTTCCTGCAAACAATGTCTGCTGAAAAGGGGCGTCTTCTAAACTCAGTCTTATTCTCATTTTTAGGTTCAGGATTACTGGAAGGACTAGGTCTTACCACAGGTTTTGTCCTTCCCGTTGATGACTCCTGGGGACAAAGGCTCCCTCTTTGGTAGGGCTGGTGTGCTGTCAGGAAATCTTCAGCCAAGGATATGGCTTTTTCTGTTGTCTCAGGTTTATGTTCCTTCACCCACATCTGAACATTGTGGGGAAGAATCTGTAAAAATTGTTCTACAACAAAGGTCTCCATAATTACTGTTACTGATTTCTCTTCTGGCTGGATCCATTTCCAGCATAACTCCCTGAGGTGGGTAAATGTCTCTCTTGGGTTGTCCTGGGGATGATATTTTAGAGCTCAAAATCTCTGTCTGTAAGTTTCTGTACTTATATCATACCTCTTCAGGATCTCTGTCTTCACCAGTTCATATAGTAGTTGTCTGCATTTCTGGTATCCATATGGCTATAGGCTAATTGTGCCCTCACAGTTAGATAAGTGGCCAAACGCACTACCCATTGATTTTGGGGACAATTACAAGCTCTTGCCACCCATTTGAAAGTTGTTAGGTAGGCTATTATATCATCTGCATTAGTCATTTTCATTAGTTTAATGTCTTTGGGGTTGGAGGAAACCCCATCCCCACTAATACCAGAATTTGCCCCAATAGATTGTAGAACCTTTACAGTTTCTGCCCACCATAAATTTAGTTGTTTCATTTCCCTCCTTCTCTCCTGGGCATCAATGTCTCTTTGCCTTTTGATCTCGATTTGGCAGATTGCCAACCATTGCAATAGTCCAGTTAAGTCTTCCAGTGGTTCCTCTCGGGAATGTGCCTGCTGTAACTTCTCCTCCATCCCTTCTTCACTCTCATCCTCTTCTTTAGCCATGGGCTCCTTCCTCCGGACAGTCTGCTCCAGACCTGGATTCAAAGGGTCCCCCATCAAGGCCGTCTGAGTTCTGGTTACCATACCAGTCTTCTTGTCGTCCACTCCTGATGCCATCTCTGCCTAGAGTTATCGGGGTATCAGATCTGATACCCTACTGGTCTCTCCCTATGGGCCACAGACAACCAGTATATCCCACTTCTAAAACCATTTTGTGATAGAGTGTGAATAATTCGATACAGGCACAGCAGAGACGTGACACAGAAATTCAGTTTATGGTGCACAATAACTTCTTGTGTGTCATTTATTCAAGATAACCAAATTAAAACTCAGACAAATACAATTAACTTTTAAGCAAATACAAAGAAAAACCTAACTCACCAAGAGCTGTAATGCTAGCTTTAACATAGAATGGAAATAACAAGTAACAGTATCCCACTATCATCTGTGTTCACCAGAAGAAGAGATAGTACTGCTCTCTCCCACTTCTCTAACTCTACTGACTTTAGAAACTCCTTATAAATGATTTAGACCAGGGATAATTGAACATGTGGTCAGAATGATCCGCCCCTAATTCTAAGAATAAAAAATATATACGCTAATACAAACTTGAGGGGGATCACACAGACACAGAATGATACCTCTCTTCATATTACATAAAATATTACCACAATGGCCGGCCTGGTGGCACTGAGGGTTGAGGCTCTGGATGCCACACCTCAATCCACACTGGCGACCCAAGATCGGGAGCGGACTCGGGTCGCTGGTGAGTCAGCCTGGTGGAGACAGGCTTGAGCGTCCCACGACAGCTTGCCTTCTTTGGGGAGGGTTGAGGCCAAGCCCGTTCACTTGCCAGACTCTGAGTGGAGGCTCAGAGTACTGCAAGCCCCAATTGTAGGGGATGGGTGGCCGATGTACAGTGTGAACTTCAGCGCATAGCGCCTTGACATCAGGGTCACACACTGTAGGAGGAGGAAAGTGAAACACACTTGCCGCTCCATGAAGATGGGCTTCCCAAAGTGTGCCTCCAATGTGCCCCACTCACTGGACCACCTCCTCGACCTGACACAATGAAGGATTACAGGGTGAAGGCACCCCACCTCGTCTCTGCTCGGGGGCCGAAGCTCCATGGAGGATTGAGAGGTAGGTCCAGGTGGGTGAAAGGCAGGAGGATGACTCCTTGGATGTCCCGAAGGTTTGGGGCTGGCAGGCAGTAGGTGGTAGTAAAGAGATAATATATATATATATATATATATATATATATATATATATATATATATATATATATATATTACCGCAATATATACATAACATTAATTTATTAAGCAGAAAAGTAACCTGCTTATCTAAAAGTTCATTATGTCTAGAGGCTCCGCCCACAGGGTGATGTCAACTTGGATCATCTCCCTATTTATATGCCTCTCTCTGGGCAGCCAATCCCTTTAGAAGAGCCTTTCCTACCTAGCAATAGCTTCACAGTAAAAACAACGCATGCACACCTTTTCAAGTTACCTAAGGCTTCCTTTTTTCCAAGCAACTCATATCTTTCTTAAGGTTTGAGCAGCATACCTAAAATTATACAGTTTCTGCCCTGTACACCCACTTAGTTTTGACTGTAAGTGAACACAGCCTATACAGATAGCTGCTGAATGCCATGCAGCTTTCCTGTCCTGACTGCAGGTATGTAATAATCATTATTAGAAAGTGTAATGTGCAAGTTTCCTGCAGAGGCTGGTCATTTAGGGAGTAGTAGGTGTTTAAAAACTGTCAGGTCACCTAGAAAAAGATTTTAAAAACTCTCTGCAGCTGCCAGTTTCTGCAAGCGCTGGTCTCTGCAAGAGTAGAAAGTTTTCTATTTTTCCTAACAGGCTCTCTGCAAGAGTACATGGCTCTCTGTATGTCTACCAGGCTCTCTGCTAACGCCAGTCGCTTTGGAACAAAGAAATGCACAAGCAAACCACGGCATGCAGAGAGTGTTACAGTACTTTTATTTTATTTTAAAACTGCAGCTTTCATGCGAATGACTGCCACCCTGTTTGCATATTTAAACAGGAGCTTCCCAAAGCTCTATACTGCTACAGTCAATAGCGCTATGATATAGGGACTTAACGTACTGTCCCCCCCCCCACTAAGAGGAGTACATAAACAGGACAATTTAAACAGTTGGGTTGCTTAATACAAAGTTCTAGCACCTTGTCGGGGGGAGGGTACCCTGCTATAGCAACAGAGGAGCGCTATGATAGCTCTTTCTGCCTTTTGTTTTCTGCATAGATGAACTACAGTATGCACTGCAGTGTAAAAATGCAGATAAGGCACATCACAAACAATGAATGTCCTTCTTTTCTGCACAACAATGGGCATACCCCAAAGTCACAGGGTCTCGAGGCAAAAAGAGAAATAAAGAGGGGGGAAGAGAAGAGAGACGCTATAGTAGGAGGCCACCCTTTTATAGTGGGGAAGAGAAGTAGAAAACAGGGAGACTACTGCAGCAGATTTGAGAAATAGGGGACAGGTAGAGAGGGGGATGCCTCGAGGTACCTCATGAGCCATAAACTAGGGGCATCTCTGCCACAGCGATTCCTCAGCAGGCTGAATTTTTCTTACTTATTAGAAGGAGATAGCAGGGAACTGTTTTGTAGCTATTGAAACATTTTGGTGTGTTGTTGGTGAGGCTGTTGTTTCTTTGAACTGGAGACCTGTTTCTTCTGGTATCTAACCTATTTTTTGTGCTTTTACTGGGGTTGTGATTTTTTTTTTTGCTGTCTTCACTAGCTACATAGTTTAGTGCATAGTGGGGAAGGGTGCTAATTGTCTGGCCAGAGGCCTCAGCTACCTGATTGTTCCTAGAGGGCACAGGCATGGTCCCACCCACCCCGCCCTCATCCCACCCACCCCAGGTACATAATTTCTTTATACCAGAGGTTCTGACATCACTTCTCCAAAAGGGCAAAGGACATGCACCTGTCATGCAAAAGAAGACATCCAAAGAAGAAACAGCAGTGAGTGAAGAGGTGACTGCTATCTTTGAGGAAGGAAAGTAACTGCAACACAAAGTGCTTTCATTTTACCTGTTCACATTGATGTTTATATTGTGAAAAGGAGGGGCAGGAGTTAGAAGGAGGCTGTGCAATACTTTATTACAGTTTCTTTTTGGATGTGGACAGGAGGAACAGGAACTTAAAAGGCAGCTGTTCACTCTATCTAAAGTGTATGAAAAAAGGGAATAAGGAAAATTATGAAAAGGAGAAGAATGTTTTGCAATGATAGCGGGGGAGAGGGGAGACTTGGGGGAGCATTGGGTATCCTTCATCTGGAAGGGTGGGGGGTCATTGTTGGGCGATGAGAGCAATGGGTAGGGTGGTAGTCTGCAACAACTGTGGTGCGCCAATCTTTCTAAAAATTGCTTGGAGGATGGGGGGATGTTTAGTGTGCAACCAAATAGGGAAACTTAAAAAGGAGATCAAGAGTCTGCAGCAGGAGGAGTTAAGACAGGCAAGGAAGACTGGAAGAGGTTATAGCCCAACACTGGCAGGGAGGAGGGGAGATGAGGAGGGAGGTCAGTTTGGGCCAACAGCTAGGAGGAGGAGAGGGTCAGAAGAAGGGAAGCAGAGACAGGGGGACCCAGGCCAAGGCAAAAAAGACAACAGGAAGGAGGAGAAAGGGACTTGTGAGGGAAGGAGGAGAAGTGGTAACAGTCATGGAGTCAAAAGGAGGGAACGGGCTAGTATGAGAAGGGAGGAAGCAGGCATAGGAGAAGGGTCTTCAAAAATTGTTTTGCAATACTAGAGGGAAAGGAGGAGGAAGGAGGTGATGAGATTGGAGGAGTAACTGATAGAAGCCCAGATGAAACTGGAGAGGGGGGGAAGTTCCGCTAGGGGAATTACAACAGGGGCGGAAGGGGGAACTACTGTGCAGGAGGAAGAGGAGGAGCTGGGAGCGAGAGGTGGTGAGGAAGGGAAGCAAGCAGTTGGTAAGAGGGGTGGAGTCTTAGTGCTGAGGGACTCAATAGTAAGAGGAGTCAGATGGGGTAGCAAAGGGGAGAGGCGTAGTAGCATTTGGGTGTAGGCCATACGAGGAATGACAGTGGAAAGGGTGGGATAATCTGTTCTGAAATATGCTAGAAGGAGTAGGACAAGCCTCATTTAATTATACATTTGGGGACAAATGACCTGGCTGACAGGACTGTAGATATAGTCCAGAGGAGATTTGAGGAACTAGGACAATTATGTGAGGGGGCAGGAAGATCAGCAACTTTCTCAGAGATACTTCTGGTGCCCAAGGCAAGCACACTAAGAAAGCTGAGAATAGAGAAATGTAATGGATGGCTAAGAATCTGGTGTCATGCTAAAGGTTATGGGCTGGTGGGGGATGGGGAGGGACCTGGGAGGACAGTAGTCTCTATGCCAAGGATAGACTACACTTGAGTGAGGAGGGAAAGAAAGTGTTGAAACAGAGGATGGAGGAGTACATAGAGGAAGTTGAGAATTTAAACTATGAGCGGAGTGTAGCAAGGGGGCAAGGAACATACGGAGACCACAGATTGGGAAGCCATATGAGCTTACCCCTCATAACAGTGACAAAGGGCAAGTATTAGTGGTGATGCTAGTAAAGAAGGGCAGGAGGGGTGGGGGAAGTGGTGGAAGGTAGTCACCCTGAATGCTAGGAGCCTTGGAAAGAAAACTGCAGAGCTACAGATTCTCCTGGTAGAGGGGGAGGTGGACATGGCAGACATCACCAAAACATGGGCCACCCAGTAAAATGACTGGGACCTGTCGATACCGGGGTGCAGGATATTTCACAGGGATAGAGTGAATAGGAAAGGAGGGGGTGGCACTATACATGAGGGAAGGACTGAAGTGTGTTCAGGAGGAAGGGGAGGAGGGTAGTACAGAGTCACTATGGATACAAATCCAGGATTCCAAGAATAGGATGCTCAGGATGAAAGCGGTATACAGGCTGCCCTCTCAGACAGAGGAGTTAGACAGAGAACTAGTGGGACAGATCAGGAGGACTTGCAAGAAGGGTAGTGTGGTGATTACAGGGGACTTCAACATGCCAAGAGTGGATGTGAGTACCCCAACAACCAGGAATAGAAGGGAGCAGGTACTGTTGGATGTCTTCCTGGACAGCTTCCTGATGCAAATGGTCAATGAAGCAACCAGGTTAGGGAAACCTCATGCTGGCAAATGGTAAGTTTGTGAGGGAACTGAGGGTGGAGAAACTGCTGGCAGGGAGTGACCACCACTCAGTATGGTTCACATTGGATATGGGTAAGGAAGAAGTGGAATCCAGCACAAGGGTGTTAAACTTCAGCAGGACCAACTTCAGGAGGATGGGGAAAGTGGTAAAAGAGTACCTGGCCAGATTTCAACCTAGTATGGGCACTAACCAGAGGTGGGAGCTCATAAAGCTGGGGATAGTGGAGGCAACCAGAACTTGCAGCAAGGCCCAGATCAAGAAGGCTAGGGCAAATAAACCTAGCTGGGTGAGCAAGGAGGTCATGGAAAAGGTTAGGAGGAAGAGAGCTGCCTTTAGGAGGTATGAATAAACAGGGAGGGGAAGGATAAGGAGGAGTACCTAAAGGAATCAAAGGAGGTGACAAGGGCAGTAAGGGCGGCCAAGGTATCTAAAGAGCTCAGACTGGTGCAGGGCATTAAGAAGGGGGAGAAGAGACAGCCTAGTGCTGCTGAAGGTTGTGGCACTGGATGACACATTGCATGCTACACTGGTGACCCGGATTCAGGAACTTGGTCACTTGGGTCACTGGGGTGCTGGCATGGGAGGGGGAGGGTGGGAGCAGGCTCAAACACTGGCGCTCCTGTCCTGCGTAAGGGGTGTGGTCACCCACCCATAGTCCCACCACCACTGAATGGAGGTTCTGCACTGTCACATGCACTTAACAGTGCAACTGAAATGGAGAGGCATCCTGAATGGTGTGCGCACACATGCCTCCACACGCACATGCTACGTCAGGGATGTGTGGGTGTAGGAGCTGGAAGAAAATCCTAAAAACCCCAGAAACTGTATATGGAAAAAAAAGAAGGAGGGAGAAGGACGTCATCAGGTACATCAGGGAGAAAAGGAGCTGTAAGGACCATATAGTAATGAATAGGAAGGAGGGGGTGGGTGGAAGCAGGGGGTGATAAGGCAGAAGTGCTAAACGATTATTTCTGCTTGGTATTTACTAAGGAGAAGAGGGGGTGATACCCAAGGGGGGAAGGAGAGCAGAAACAGAGGGGAAGGGGGTAATGGACAGGAAATCACTGAGGGCAGGGTTCTGGAGGGTTTGAGGGCACTGAGATGGATAAGGCACCAGGCCCAGATGGCATCCACCCCAGGGTACTGAAGGAGTTGGCACAGGTCCTGGTGGGACCACTGGCAAACTTATTCAATGCCTCCCTACACTCAAGGTGTGTACCTCAGGATTGGAGGATGGCTCATGTGGTGCCCCTCCACAACAGCAGCCCCAAGGATGAACTAGGGAACTACAGATTGGTAAGCCTCACATCCATCATGGGTAAGCTGATGGAGACTATCCTGAAGGAGATGCTGGTGGCCCTCCTGGAGGCCAAAGGGCTACAGGACAGCAGACAGCATGGCTTTGTAAGTGGCAGATCCTGCCAAACCAACCTGGTGGAGTTCTATGACTGGCTAACTAGGCAATTGGACGGGGGCCAAGCAGTGGATGTCCTGAACCTGGACTTCAGTAAGGCATTCAACTCGATGCCACTTGGGAGGCTGGGAAGTAAGTTAGAAGGCACAGGGGTGGGTGCAAAGCTGGTGAGATAAGGAGGAGAAGGATCTGGGGGTGCTAATTACAGGGTTAATGAACAACTTGGCACAATGTAGGAAGGCAGCTGCTAAGGCCAACAAAATGCTGGGCTGCATTGCAAGTGGTATGTCCTTGATGAGGGAGGAGGTGATTCTGCCACTGTATAGACCATTAGTTAAACCGCTCCTGGAGTACTGTATGCAGTACTGGTGCCCGTATCTGAAGAGGGACATTAAGTGTATTCCAAGACAGTCTACACCATCTGGCTCAATGGGCACAAGAACACAAACTAGCCTTCAATGAACAGAAGTGCAAAGTTATGCACCTTGGAACACAGAACCTAAAATTTCAATACAGTATTAATAATATTCAACTTGAGGTTAGTACCAGTGAAGAGGATTTGGGGGTTTGGATAACTGATAACTTAAAATTTGATTTCCACATGGATAAAATTGTTAGGAAATGTAACCAAATCATACGTTGCATCCTCAGGTCAATAAAAAGCAGGGATTCTGCGGTTATCCTCCCATTATTTTCGGCACTTGTTCACCCTCATATGGAATACTGTCTACCTTTCAGTGTTCCTTATTCCATTCAGGGGAAAAACAGAATAGAAAGAGTTCAAAAGAAAGCCACTAAACAAATTCAGGAAGTCCAAGGTTTACAATATCATGATAGACTAAAGTATTTGCAGCTATATTCCATGGAATATAGACACGTGAGGGGTGAATTGTATCTGATTTGTAAAGCCTACAATAATCCAGAACTATTTGAGCTGATTGGTTTAAACAAAAATACAATTCATCATAAGGATACAAGGTCACATAACCTAAGACTTATGGGAGAAATAAATAATACTGTTAAAAGAAGCCAGTGGTTCACCCAGAGAGTCGTTAACAGTTGAAATTCATTACCAAGACATGTGGTAGAGAGTGAAAGTATGACAATTTTTAAAACTAGTTTAGATATCTTTATGGGTGAAAAAAGATTCTTTAGTTTCACCATTTAAGTTTGAATAGTGGCAAGTTCATTTGTGGACCTCAGCCTTCTGAACTTGATTTGAAACTATGAAACTATGAAGTTACTGGAGGGGGTGCAGCGCAGGGCAACAAAGATGATCCAGGGTCTGGGGGACTTACCATATGAGAGGAGGTTGAAGGAGCTCAACATGTACTCACTGGAGGAGAGGAGGGACAGGGGAGATATGATTGAAACCTTCAAGTACATGAAAGGAATAAACAAGACAGGTACGGAGGGGCTGTTCAAAGTAAGGAAGGGGAGGAACACCCGGGGCCATGATATGAGACTGGAGGGAGGAAGGTTCAGGAGGGAGATGAGGAGATACCTTTTTACAGAGAGGGTGGTAGCTGGGTGGAATGCGTTACCAGATGAAGTGGCATCCAGTCAACAGTGGACTACTTCAAAAGGGCTAGGACAGGGCAAGGGGAGGGTCAAGGGAGGGAGGGTAGGAGGAGGGACAGCTGCAGAATAAGGGTGCTAGCTGCACATTCAAGCAGATTTGATAGACCACTAGGCCTTTATCTGCCAATACATTTTGTATGTTTGTATGTTCATAGTTGTGTTAGACACCTGGATACACATCGGATATGCATGTCAAATGTTAGACTATGCCTGCAAGAGTGGAGAAGTTACAAACATCCACATTTTTGAGTTTTCACAAATGTTTGCAAATATTTACATAGTAAATGTCTGAACCTCTGTAACCTAAAAACCTCTAATCTAATTCTCTCCATATTTAGAAAATTATATAAACCATTACAAAAAGGCCATCTGTGCTAATTTACACATGTTTAACTCTAAAGTTGCCTGAGTTACATGCAGATAACATTTTTCATGAAATTTCCCACAAAAAATATGACAACAGATTTTAAGTACAGATAGCTTTGAGATGATACATCGTAATGTCATGAAATGTGGCACATTTGTAGAACACCATCATCAGGTAATCATGCTAAATGTAAGATCTCATGTTCAATAGACAACTGAGGTATACGCAGATACACAATTTCATCAAATTTCACTCAAAAATACAATGAAAAGGTTTGATCACCTATAAGTTTGAGACAATCCATCCAAATGTCATAAAATTTGTCACACTGTTAGAACATCTATCACCATGTAATCGTGCCAAATTTAAGATCTCTGGCCCAATAGATGGCTGAGGAATATGCAAATAAATATTTTCATTAATTTTCCCACAAAAAATAAAATAACAGACTTTGAGCACCTAAAATTTTGAGAAAGTGCATCCTAATTTGATGATATTTTGGCACATCATTGAAACTTGTCCCAGACATTAAGCATGCCATATTTCATAGCTCTACCTCAATAGATGACTGAGTTATGACCAAATTAATAAATTTAAAACAATCAACAACATTTTGTTGAACTTCCATGAAATTTTGTGGAATTTTGTGAAATGTTGTCAAAATTCCACAAATTCAGAATGTTGTTATTTTGCACAGCTCTACTACTTTAGCTTCAGTAACAGACAAACACTATCAATTCCACTGGTGCCCACCAACTGTCTCCCTCTCCCTCTAGCACATATTGTATATTACAATGGAATACATAAAGAGTTGCAGTTGACTAACACGCTTACCTCCACCATTGAGTGTGTGGTAAGATCCATAACTCACGAGGGATGAAGTTACAAGTTAGTTATGAATGTCTTACCACTCGTGTTTGAAAATAAATGTGTTATTCTACCCCAAATCATTATGTATTTGATATACACCATACTATGTTTCATGTTTTTGTTAGTGTTTTATCTTGTTTTAGTGTAAAACTGCCTTTCTGTTCATTGTAAGCTGTCTATCTGATCCATTGTTCTCTGTGCTATATTTCCAAATTTGAAATGGAAAGACTGTTTTAAGTGAAATAACATATGTTCTAAGTGAAAATAGATATTTAGCACAAAAATAACATGATTACTTTACCATATGTGTTCACCATTGGTGTATATATAGGGAATATTCAAAGAGGGAGCTTAAAATATGATTGTTATTCAGGTGTAGAATACCACTATAGTGTATGGTAGAACATTCTTATGCATGGAAATCCATCAGGACAATAGTGTTGTTATACTGCAGTAGCCTCTTAACTTTTCATTGTTATGCTGCACTGACTATGAAACTACTGTAGCATAACAACATGTTCCATGCTCTGTCAATGAGCTTGTATCGTGCGCTCTCCTCAGCCGTAGTTTGACAGTTACAGTGGTGAATTCAAACTGACGGTTGACAACTCTACACATGTAGACGTGATGACGCCATACACTATATAAGACAATGTATGCCTCCCGGTTCAAAACAAGCGAGTGAATTCATCTCATGGTTCGCGAGGCAACAGAACCTCTCGAGCTGCGCTCTCGGGGTTCTTATGGCCGCCACGCCAACTGTTTGATGAATTAACTCATTTGTTATGAACTGGGAGGCATAAATTATCCTCTACGTTATTGTTCCCTTGCAACAAGTGCTGAGTGAGTGTAAGAAAGCAGTTACATCAACAGAATCTAGATAGATAGATAGATAGACAGACAGATAGATAGAAATATGCAGCCTATGATGTGACATGGGCCAACTTCAAATATAATTTAATTTTCATGAGATGGTGTCGGTCTGTTAATATCTTTTTTTTTTTTGGTGTTATCTTTTAACCCCCTCCTATGTGTTTCCATGCCCCGCCACTCCTTCAGACTGCCTAGGCCCCCTCTGACCCATCTGTCCCCCCATAAGCCTCCAACCTCATATAGCAGCCGCTCCCAGGGTAATCCAGTGTAACCCTTCATCAGATGGGTCCCTCTCCTCAGAGGGGAAAGGCGCCGGGGAGTAGACCAGCGCAACTACTTGGCCCCAGTGTGCTGCTGAGGCAGACATGGCTCTTCGGGGGCATTGGTGGTGTCAGTGGACCAGCAGTCATCATCCAGCTGTGAATGGAGCAATTTCCATTTTTCTGGTGTGTTTCCCTCCTGAGCCATCATGCAGTGCTCCTGGTCTCCACCAGAGGCCGCTGCCAAGCAATGCCAGCCTGTAACCCACCCCAGGAGAGGAAAGGACAGCAGTCCATGGATGCTCAAGCCTCTCCTTCCACTGCCAGCCCCTGGCGTACTGAGTCCATTCCCAAGCCTGGATCGCTGGCAAGTTCAGGGTTACCGTCTGCACCACTGGGCTGGCTGGTCCGTTAACATCTTATGAGTAAAACCACAAGTGAGATAGCAATAGACCAATACCCTCAAATGAAGATAAGAATGATATCATAAGTCAACCCATGACATATTCAATTTATGGAACAGGTATTTAGGTGGTCTTGTGATAGAAATGGCAAAAAGATACAAAAGGAAAAAAGTACAAAATGTAAACTGTGCCCCTGTTTCCACAGCTCACTTTTAATATGTTTTTCCATCATGTCACTTAAAAGCTTATGACACTTCAGGGGAAACTGTGATAAAAATAGGTTACTCACCTGTAACTGTAGTTCTAAGAGTGGTATACAGCTTACATCCACATTCTGACAGTTCCACTGGAAGTGCTGATTCATTGGACACCTTTAAGCTAAGTTCCTCCCACCATTCGGGCAATATATCCCCCAACTCTGCTCCATGGCATCAGATCTTTGCACACTGGAAGCAGGGATTCATGTGCCACTTGCTGGGGGAGTGGGGGAGGGGCAGGGGGGTTGTGTAGATGTGAACTGTATACCATAGTTAGAACAATGGTTATAGATGAGTAACCTATTTTTCTAGGGGTGTGGATACAGTTCACTATCCTCACACTGGCAGACTCCTATCAATTCTTGGGAAGGAGTGGCAAGGCATGCACCACTATTTAGAGAACAGAGACTGGAGAACTAAGGTCCCAAGCATCCCAATGAGGCTCAAGGAATATGCTGCAACTGGAAATGAAAAGGTGTGCTGGCTTCCAGGTAGCAGCCTTGCAAATCTCCTGTATGGGGATGCCTTTGGCAGCAGTCACTGAGCCAGTGGTATGTCTGGTGGAATTAGCCCTAAGCCCTACCAGTTAACCTACAGCAGAGATCGAGACAGGATGTTGTCTATCTGCTAACTGTCCACTTTACTGCCAGTCTGACGTGAGCAGCTTAAGAGTATGTTACAAACAGCTGGTGAGCCTCACCTTGAACTCCAGCCACACAATCCTTATAGTAAGAGAGCACCCTCCACAAGTCCAGAATATGTAGCCAGCAGTCAGCCTCCGAAGATGGGTTGGTAGAGTATATTGATAAGTTAATCACCTGGTTAAGGTGAAACTCCGATACTAGTCTAACATGTTTCAGTATAAGAACAAGCATTTGTCAATGCCGAATGTTGATTGCGTTGGTCTGTTGAGCTCGCTCAGTGGCCCTGTGTCACTCGCTCGTTCCGTTTCTGTGGCGCTGCAGGCTGGCCTTTTGTACTGGGCTCCTGCCTTCATTGATGTCTTTTCCTGGCCACAAAGAAATCCACAGCAGTCACAATACGCCTCCATTGAGCTTGTTCACTACCCCTCTCTCACTTGCTCGTTCTGTTTGTCCCGACACTGCAGGCTGCCCTTCTGTACTGGTCTCCTGCCTGCATTGCCACCTTTTCCTGCCCACAAAGAAATCCACAGCTGTCCTGATAGAGCTCCATTGAGGTCACTCACTCACTTCCCCTGTCTCACTTGCTCATTCTGTTTCTCCTGGCACTGCAGGCTGCCCTTTTGTACTGGGATCCTGCCTCTGTCGGCATTTTTGTCTGCCCACAAAGAAATCTGCAGCAGTTCCGACACATCTCCATTGGCCTCACTCACTCCCCCATCTCACTTGCTCGTTCCGTTTCTGCTGGTGCTGTAGGCTGCCCTTCTGTACTGGGCTCCTGCCAGTGTAGCCACCCTTATCTGCCCACAAAGAAATCTGCAGCAGTGATGATAGAGCTCTGTTGAGCTTGCTCAGTCCCCTCCTTTCGCTTGCTCATTCTGTTTGTCCCACTGCTGCAGGTTGCCCTTTTGTACTCAGGCCCTGCATGCATTGCTGCCTTTTCCTGCCCACAAACAAATCCGCAGCAGTCCCAACAGAGCTCTATTGAGCTCACTCACTCCCTCTCCCTCACTCGCTCGTTCTGTGTCTCCCGGCACTGCAGGCTGCCTTTTTGTACTGGCCTCCTGCCTGCGTTGTGCCTTTTCCTGCCCACAAAGACATCCACAGCAGTTCTGACAGAGTTCAGTTGAGCTCGATCACCCCCCACCCCAGTCACTCAATCCTAATCTGTCCCAAACACTGATTTCCAACAGCGACTGTGGTATTCTGCACCAGAAGCGCAGAAACATATTTCGGCCAGGATGTGAAAAATGACAGCTGTACCGTTCATAAGGAGGTGTGAACAAATGCCAGTGTTGAAAATCTGGCATGAAAATATTACTAATTTGCAAACTAACAAGGGTGCGTGGCACCTGCACAACACACGCTTGTAACACAGTCATTTTATGGAGTTTCATCACATTTTTAACATAGGCATTTTAGGACCTCTGCTCGTGAACAGTGTCACTGTGATTTTCTTAATATGTCCTGAACACCGATTTCCCACAGCAACCGCACTATTGTGCGCCAGAAGAACGAAAGCACATTTCGGCCAGGATGTGAAAAATGACAGCTGCACTGTTCATAAGGAGGTGTGGCAAAATAGCAATGAAAATCTGGAGTGAAAATATTGTAAAGTTGCGAAGGTATGACCGTGCACATTCGTAACACACTCATTTTATGGACTTTCATCACCAAATTTTCAACATAGGCATTTTAGGACCTCTGCTAATGAACAGTGTCACTGTCATTTTCATAATCTGTACCGAACATGGATTTCCCTCAGCGACCATGCTATTCTGTGCCAGAACTACGAAAACACATTTTAGCAAGGATGTGAAAAATGACAGCTGTACTGTTCATAGGGAGGTGCAGAAGAATGGCAATGTTGAAAATCTGGAGTGAAAATATTATAAATTTGTGAACTTACGAGCGTGCGTGCAAACTGCGCAATGCATGCTCATCATTTTATGGAGTATCATCACCAAATTTTCAACATAGGCATTTTAGGACCTCTGCTCATGAACAGTGCCACTGTCAGTTTCTTAATCTGTGTGGAACACTGATTTCCCACACTGACTGCGCTATTCTGCGCCGGAAGTATGAAAACACATTTTGTCCAGGGTGTGAAAAATGACAGCTGTACTGTTCACAAGGAGGTCTGAAAAAATGGCAATGTTGAAAATCTGGCTTGAAAATATTGCAAATTAGCAAAGTTACAAGCTGCAGCATAGCAACCGCGCAAATACACGCCGTAAAACAGTCATTTTGGCATTTTCCCACCAAATTTGCAGCATAGGCTTTTTTTGAGAGCCCACATGAACATTGGCACTGTCGTTTGGTTGTCGGTCCGAAAGGTGATTCCTGCGCAGTGACTGCAAAATCACCTTTTGGGGCCAATTAACACCATGCCAGTGATAGAATTCATGAGGAGGGGTCCCAAAAACCCCATATTGAAAATTTGGTGCCAAAATTCCAAAAAATGCCTGAGATATGCATCAAAGTTAAAAAAAACCCTATTTATTCCATTATACAGCTTACTGCATTTCCTCAGTTCGCGGTCAACTTTGAAGAGTGCAGACATGTTCCGGGCCACCGAAGATCATTGCACCAGACTCCGGAGGTAAGTATGGGGTGGGGGTGTGGAGAGGCAGGGTGCGCAGTGGTGGGCGCTGGTTGTGGGAGGGAGGCAGGGAGACCGCCGAGGACCGTTTCCTTTTTGACAGATTACAAAAAAAAAAAAAAGACATTGTGGGACCATTTTTTATTTTGCAGGGGCATGTGGCATGCTGGGGACCTTTCTTTTGGGCACCCCCTCAGCAGGGGAGGTTAATATTGTTTTGAACATGGCGGCAAGCCACCGCCATATTCACAAAACAATATCAGGGATTTCAAGATCCGCCCTGCAATGACGGGTTGCTCCCTCATTGCAGCGAATGGCTGACGCTGCAATGATGAGGTGGCCCCTGATTGCAGCGGCTAATTTTTTACAAGTTGGTGGCACACTGGCTGAACTAGTGTCAGCAGCAGTGTGCCACAGCATTGGGGGAAGCGGGATAAGCCTTTACAGGCTATGGGGGCATTGGCCACAACAGTGCCGCGCCTCCACAACCTGCTTGTGGAGAAATCTGCCGCAACATGTTTCCTGCACATGCGCGCAATCAACATAAAAGTAGCAGGACAAGAGGACACAGCATGAGATTAGAGGGAGGCAGATTAAGGGGTAATGTAAGGAAGTTCTTTTTCACAGAAAGGGTGGTGGGTATATGGAATGGCCTACCTCAGGAAGTAGTGGATATGAATACAGTGCAGGGCTTCAAACAGGCATGGGACAGGCATAAGGGAGCAATACAGATGAGTATGGATAGATAGGCCATTGACAGAGCAAAGACCGATGGCACATTCATAAGGTAGAAAAAGTAATGTGCAGACTGGATGGGCCTTGTGGTCCTTATCTGCCATCAACTTCTTTGTTTCTCTGTTTCTACCTTTGGGAGGAACTTCAAGTGGGGGCAAAGGATGACCTGGTCCTTGTGGAAGACCAGGTCAGGAGACTCCACTGAGAGCACCTGGAACTTACTGATCCTTCTGGCTGATACAATGGCCACCAGAAAGGCCGTCTTCCATGACACCTGTGCATAGGTTCAAATGGCTTGCCCATGACTATAGCCAGCACCAGCAGTAGGTCTCATGATGGTAGAGGTTCACGCACTAGAGGGGACAGGTGATCCAGGTCATTGAGAAAGCACCCAACCACCATTTCCTGGGCCACCATTGGCTTAACAGCCCATTCCTCATAAGCAGAGATGGCTGGAAGGTAAACCTTTAGGGTCATCCCTTGCAGTTTCAACTGAGAGAGGGACCACAGATTTTCCAGGATGCTCTCCACAGGGCAGGCAAGGGGCTCAAGCTCTTTGCCCTGGCACCAAATGGAGAACCCCTTACATTTAAATGCATAGCATCTGCAAGTTGGCTCTTTTCAAGGAGGTCTCCACAATGTGGAGCACTTCTTCCAAAGGATCTAAGGCCTGAAACTCTAGCTCCTCAAGAATCAGGCCATGAAGTGTAGGGAATGAAGATCTAGCTGCAGGACCTTTCCTGTTATATGTTCAGCAGATAGGGCAAAGAGGCAGCCACCTCAAAGGTCTGTTGCTGAGGCTGAAGAGATCCAGCTACATGAACTACCTTGGTCAGTCTGGAGCTATCAGGATCATCTGTGCCTTTCCTTCCAGACCTTGACCACCACCTTGTGGACTAAGGGGAATGGAGGGAAAGTGTACACAAGCCTGGGGTACAGGGCCTTGTGAAGGCATGCTCCAACAGTGTCCCGAAGTGTGGGGTGGGGGGTTGGGTACAAAGCAACCTCCATTTGATGTACTCCGGAAGGAAACAGATCCACCAGAGAAATGCCCCACAGGAAAAACAGGTGGCTCACCACCTCCTGATGCAGGGACTGTTTGTACAATGTCTCTCCTAGCTGGCTGAGACAGTCTGCCAGCTGACTGTTTGCTCCCATGACATGGCTCACCAGGAGATCTGTACCCAGGCCGCACACAAAGGTCCAGGTGTGGAGGGCCTCCTGACACAGGGAAAAGGAGTGTGTTCTGCTGAGCTTGTTCAGGTAGAACATAGTCATGGTATTGTCCATCTGGACCTGCATGACCTGACCCCTGACTAGAATAGCAGATTCAATCAAAGCAAGCTGCACTGCACAGAGCTCCAGCAGGTTTATGTGGTGCTGGCACTCCAGGGGTGACTAGAACCCATGGGTTCTGTTGTCATCCAGGTGTGCTCCCCATATCACTAAAGATGCACTGAGCACACAAATGGGGATCATTCCTCCAGATGTTCTAGGATGAGTCACCACTGGATGGCATCCCACATCCACTGGGTCACTGTGATAGCCTAGGCACTGTGACCACTGATGACCTACTGCCACTGCAGAAGCAGGCCCAACAGACCACGGTAGTGCAGGACACTATGTACTCCAGCAGCCACAAGAAATCCTGGGCAGGGCATGAGCACCCAACCTGAAATGATTGGACAAAGGTCCGATGCCTGGTCTGCAGGGAGGTGGACCTTGGCCTGCAGGGAGTCTAGCTCTGCCCCCAATGAATTTAATTACCTGTCAGGGCTGACCAGCAGGCCTAAGTCATGGCAAGTCTGCAGAGCCAGATCTCTGGACCTTTAAGCGGTCTCTGTGGACAGCCTGTCCAGCAGCCAGTCATCCAGGTAGGGATTCACCCTGATGCCTTGGTGCTGCAGGAAGGCTGCTGTTAATGTGATGCACGTGGTGAAGATCCTGGGCACTGAGGTGACACCAAAGGGCACGACCTGGAACTGGGATGGGACCCTTTCTGTGTGGAACCAGAGGTACTGGCGGGGGATAGATGGACTGGGATGTGGAAGAGTGCATCCTGGAGGCCCAGGGGCCAAAACTACATGTTGTTGGGGGGTGGTCTGAGCCTGACCAAGATGACACCTTAGGCTCTTTGTTCCACTGATCGGTATCCGGTCAAGGTTGCATGGACAGAATAGCTTGGTTAAAATCCGCGTGGAGAAATAGCATAAGTGGAAACAGCTCCAGGTGTATGTGTTTTCATGCAGGCTAACTCACCTAACAGTTCATTTGTGTCATATTTGAGCAAGCTGGTCCTGTGGGTCAGTGGGTAGAGTGAGAGACAGTGATGTGTGGGATGGCCAGCGGACTGGGGTTTGACTCTTGCTTCCACCTATAATTTTTTTTTCTTTCCCAGTGTTTGCTGAGGTTCTGAATATGGCCATACCTGTTTTCCACCCTGGTAGCCTTTGGGTTTCCAGAGACAATTGTGACCTCAGTGCTCCAGACTGTTTCTCCATGCACTGTGTTGTTTTACATCGCTTGATTGTCTCTGTGCTATTTTGACCATAATCCCCACTGATCTGTGTGCATTATCCTTAATTATCTGTCAGTTTCTCTAATACCCCCTAGTCTTTACCAGGTTTTGTTTGAGTTAGTAAAATGTGAGCCTGCTTTCAATGTTTTTCTTTTTCATATAAGTGCTGTCAATCATGGTCAGTGCTTCACTTGTGAATCCTGTCAGAATCAATTGCTTCCCACCCTAACATCATGGCCTCGGCGATGCCCATCAATTGAGTCATGGAGTAAATGTTTACCAGACTTCTAGCTGGCATGGATGCAATAAGAACCTAGACTGCTTCAAATAGGAAGAATAGTCAAGACCTGGGGAGCAAGTTAAAAGCACGGAACTTAACTAAGCTAGCCTAGAGATGGCAACCCATGGCCTATAGGCACAGTTCAGGAACAGATGGGATCAGCCATCGACTCCAAGAGAAGGTGGATGATTTAGAAAACAGGGGACACTGAACAACTTGAGATTCATAGGTCTGCCAGAGAAAGCTGAAATGAAGGACACAACTGGTTTTCTTTGTCATATTCTGCCCACTATCCTAAAACTACCTGGCAACCCTGAAATCAAATGAGCCCATAGGACCCTGGCATCACCATTCAAAAAATGAGAAAAGCCAAGACCAATTCTAGCCAAATTTCTACAATATCAACTCAAGGAAGACATCCTGAGGTGAGCACTGGAGCTAGAACAGCTGCAATGGCAAGGGCACCATATTTTCACATTTCAGGACTTCTCTCGGGACCTTGTGGGCATTGCAAAGCCTAAACAGTGATCTGCCAAAGACTTCACCAACTGGGCATCCCCTTTTTAATCAGATACCCCAACACTCTCTGGATCATGATAAATGGAGTTCCTACAACTTTCAACCCTCCTGAAGCTGCCATGGAACATCTGCAGGCACATTGACCCTCTGGGTTGGATACCGGAGCGCACCCCCAAGTGCACAGCAGTACTGAGGTCCCTCCAGCAACTGACAAAGGCACTCCGATGGACACCACCATGGCACCCCAAGGTAAACAAGCACTCTGTTATGACCTACAAGATGAACCGTGTTCTCTACTCCCTAGATCCATGTGCTGGAATTGAATCCACACAAGGGCTAGGAGAGATAAGTCTATACCCCCATCCAGTCCCGGAGCCACAGCCACACAGACAAAGAATCAGGAGAGGAGGGACAGCCAGATTTATCTTCTCTTTACACAGCAAGTAAGTATGCCCCACTGACTTTAGATGATGACAATGACACTGCCCCAAGGAAAGAAGCAAGCAAGGCTGACACCTCTCCTAAGGGTGCTGGCTCCTCCTCAGGTGCTCAGGATCATCATTGAATGTCATGTTTTTTCTACCTGCAGAGACCGCAGTCTCCTGGGCTGAAATAGTAGCTTCAGCAGCTCCTTTCTCATCATCTGGCTCATCTGGGCCTGAGAACTCTGCCCCTGGGACACGGGAATATGCTTCTACTAAAGGGGGCCAAGGTTGAAGCTTCACCACCATGAAGAAAGGCATACTGTATGCACAGGCACTGATCGAGTATCTTTTACATGGCTTTTGGGAAGCAGGCTGCCTAAATGGGAGTCAACAAAGGGAACTGTGAATAGTGCTTATCTATGTGGAGGTAGTGTAGCATTTTTTTATTTAGACTCTTTCTGTCTTTCATTTGGCCCGAGAAGACTGTCTTCCCTAAATCGCCCGTATCTCCCCCTCACCAGAGCACTACCAGATTTTGTCATTTTCCCACCTTTGAGTGTATGTGAGACAGCCTTCTAGAATGTGAGACTGTGTAACTATGTAACAGTGTGAGAAATCAGACCCAATGGCTCAGATTAACTACAACCAGCCATTCCTATGAAAACTACAATGTTCTAAGCCTGCTAAGTTACCAGACACTATAGTTAGCTGACTTATCTTCTCAAATAGGGGCTGGTTTTTGTCACTACTGTACCTGTTTTACCTTTGTTTCTCATTTCCAAATAATTTCTGGAGCTCTCCTGGGGTAAAACACTTTACCCATTAAATGGCTGTAAAGTACCCCTCACCCGGGACATATACCACAACCTCCTATGGTCTCTCCTTTACCAGCTGGTACTGAAAAGCCTTTTTCTTAGGCTTTTGCTTCTGGTCCTTCTGGGATGATGCCACAGAGTCAAGAGTGGCATTGGACTTCTCTACAAGGGTGAGATGTCCTTCCACCCCGCATCAAAAAGGCCAGTGCCCAAAAAGGGAACATCAACCGGCTTGTGCTAGGTGTCCACTGTAAAGGTGGACAGATGCAGTCAGGTTCTGTGACATATTTGGATGGCCCCTGCCATGGCACAAGCAGAGGAGCTGCCCATGTCCAAGGTCATCTAAAGCTGGTGTTTAGTCAGTGATCGACCCTGGTCTTGAGCCATCTTCTCATGCAACTGCTGGTCAGCAGGGTGGTGAGGGAGGATCACATCAAATACTCCCAACAGGGAGTATCCAAAGTTGACCAACATAATGGAGTAACTCTCCTGACAAAGACCCAAGAACACTGCAGTCTAAAATCTTTTAGCAGCATGGTCAGTCTTTCTAGGCTCCCTGTACAGAGGCCTGTCCATATCCCCTTGGCCCCCAGCTTTGCAGAAGTCTGAGTCAGAAACCAGCCCTTTGTCCAAAGGGTGAATTGAGAAAACAGAAAGGGACCCAGTAGTGACCACATACTTGCATACCATACAAGTGGAAGTTTCTGAGCAGGATGTTTGGCACTGCCAAAGCTCCAGGGCTGCTCCAAATATAGCCTTGGCAATGGGAAAGGCAACCCCCAGGGATTTGTCCCTGTCCAAAATGTCCATGAAAGGGTACGTGGCATTTTTCTGGACAGGTTGTAGAGGGACATGCATACATGCTGATATTAATTGGATGACAGCCCTGAATGATACCAGCCCATTGTCAATGGTCAAATCCTCTACTGAGCCCCAGTTGGAGATGAGGGCCCCAGGGGAGCCATGGATGAAAGATCAGAGTCATCCAAGGACTCCTCAAAAATTGCCCTCAATCATTTCACACTGCAGACCATCCCAGCATCCTCAACTTGTATGATCTCCACTGACAACAGGCCTAGCAAGCCAGTCACCAACCAAGCTTCCTTAGCCAGAGCACCCACTTTCAGCTGTGGTGCTGGTGACTCCACCGAGGGGGGGTGGAAGCAGTTGTGGAAAGCACCTGTGATGTATGGACTGGCAAGAGCATCACAGGTGACTGCCAGGTGACCAAAGGTCCAGGAAGTAGTCCCCTACCCTGCCCACAATTGCCCACTGTTGCCAGAGAAGCTCCTCATAGCACCAATACATTTTTTGTTGGTTCCTCTCCTTACCTGAGAATGAGAAAGTTGAGGAGCATCAATGGCAACACCTCCAAGTTGAGCGGGATCAACAGGGGGGGAGTGACTCGACCAAGATCTTGACCAAGACCTCAACTGTCAACCAGACAGTTGACATCGAGGAGAGCCTTCCAGCTGGTTATGCTAGACCACATGCCTGGTAACATGGAGTAGTACAGGCTTATAAGACCTGAATGCCAGTGGAGCTCACTCCCATTGTAAACCAGCTGGGGACACTAACTGGGTCACATCCTCCTGAGTGAGGACCAGAAGCACCAGGGTCTGAGAGATCAAATCCTTGATCGCATCCAAAAGTCAATCAACAGGCTCAAGGAAGGTTTTCATGGCCTTGACCAGAATTGAGATCAACAAGCCCATGGGGGTACCAAGGAGCTCTTTACCTTCCCCTTGTCTGAAGGTGTCTCAACCAGGGTTCTATGGTCAGGCGAGTTGAGGGATCAGAAAGACTTTGACCTCTCTCGGTCCTATGACTATCACCAGCAGTGCTTGTGTTTCATGCCACGGTGGGTATGTCTCTCCCCAAGGTCTGGAGGGCCAGGCACATTTTATGGAATCCTTCCATGGAATGACCCTCTAACCTTGGCTCCACCTGGCGGCAGCACAGAGACCAAAGAGGTACCCACTCCTCAAAGGCCAAGAGTTGCAATGCAGAACTGACAGTTGGTGAGGCCTTCTTGCAGCCAGCCCTTAAGCTGCCTTTTCAGATCTTGCGCTGAAGGCCAACAGAGAGTAAGCTGGTGCTTATTCCTTGAGGGATTACAGAAGCATTGACAGAGACCACACCCAGCCATGTAGTGCTGCTCACCAAAGCAGTACAGTCACATGTCATGTAGGTCAGTGACTGACATCTTCTGCTAGCACCGAACGCAGAATTTGAAGCCCAGCTTCCATTGCTCCATCATCAATCACAAAGAGGAGTCAAAGGGGCTGAGAAGAAATTGAAATATTTTCAAAAACTTCAAAAGTAAAGTTTGCCAATGGCACACTAAATCCTAAGTGGGATCCGTGAAGGAGGCGAGCTGTCCTTCCAGGGGAAGATCTGACATCGTTGGGTAGAATCAAGAGACATATCAGCTGGATGGTTGGAGGAGCATCAAGCTTCAAGATGTCCAATGAATCAGCAGTTTCAGTGGAACTGCCAGAGAGTGGCTAGTGAATTGTATCCACACCCCTAGAAACCATAATTACATAGCTACATATATGTTTACAGACAGAAAAAGACTCATGCTCAATCCAGTCTTCCAGATTCCTAACTAGGCCCTCACCAGTCTAGCACTGACTTGACCTTTAGCAGACCAATCATTCTAGATCCATAGTTTCTCTTGAGCTAACCCTCATGCCCCATATGCTCTAACCCCTCCCCCATCACCTCACTAGTCCCATGTGTCTATCCTAAACCCTTTTTAAGCCTGCCACCATGTTGACATTGGCCAGCTCCACTGGCAGATGGTTCAGCTGTTCCGCAACCCTTGCTGTGAAGAAGTATTTGCTCCTGTCCCATTTATAGATACATTTCAGTGGCATTCCATAATAACAATGAGTCAAAAATAGTGAGGCCAAAATCAGTGAAGGCAAAAAAGCGCAACCACATAGGAAGGGGTGTACAACCCAGCGATCACCGAAATGGTGACTGTCATTGAGGCACAGGTCAGGAAGCATAGGAAAACTAGAAGCAGTTGTAGAATTCACCAAAAATATTTGTACTAGCAGTAACATAAAAAATAAAATTGTTCAGTATAATAATTTACAAAGGCAAAATACAATAGAGGAGATCCATCAGAGTTTTCCTTCAGTCTCTGTGTCCATCTCTGCCAGCAATTGCATCTCTGTCTTATAAGTCCTTCCAACCCCCCATTCTTAAATATCAAATGCACACCTATTTCGTAAAAAGCTTGAATTCACTTGAATTCACATACCTGTGTCATGAGTAGTGTTTCCTGAAAATATAATGCAGTTTGGTTTTGTGGTTTTCTTTAAATCAGCATCTGTTAATATGCTCTGCAGTAACTGAAAACAGTAAAGAAAAAGTGAAGATGTTTCTGTCCCTCTCAGTGAGCAATGACATCATACCTGTCCTGCCTGCTGCAACAGAGAGGATTGCGATCTGTTAGAAGTACAAAGTCAGTTCCTAGCAAATAAAACTTAAGGGACTCCATGGCCCACTTTGCTACTAAACATTCCTTTTCAATGGTGGAGTACCTTTTCTCTCTGTCATGCAACTTCCTACTTATGTACAGAATAAGATGTTCTATCCCATTTATATTTTGACTCAGAACTGCACCTAGGCCTATCTCTGATGCATCTGTTTGTAACAAAAATGGTTTCTCAAAGTCTGGGCTTCTTAAAACAGGGGCTGAACATAATGCAGCCTTAATGGCTTGAAAAGCTTCATCACACTCTGGGGTCCATTTCATATTATTTGGGAACCGTTTCTTTGTGAGTTCAGTGAGGGAAGTAGCTAACTCAGCAAAGCTGGGAACAAATATCCGATAATAACCAGCCAGCCCTGTAAATGACCTGACATGTTTCTTTGTTTTAGGGACAGAGCTGTTAGCTACAGCTTCTATTTTAGAAACCTCTGGCTTAACTTCTCCATTTTACAGTACATAGCCCAAATATCTGGTTTCCTGCATGCCCAATGCACATTTGGTAAGATTAATAGTCAGGCCTGCATGTTTGATAGCTTGGATACCTGCTTGTAGGTGTTTCAGGTGGCTTTTCCAGTCTGGACTGTACATCATCCAGGTATGCAGCACAATAACCTGTGTGAGGTGATAAAATTACATCCTTGTAATGCTGGAATGTAGCTGGCACACCATGTAAACCAAATGGTATGGTGGTGAACTGATAGAATCCAACAGGAGCGGCAAATTAAGTTTTGTCTCTGGATTCTTCCACTACGGGGATTTGCCAGTAACCCTTGGTGAGATCGAGGGTACTGATATACTTTGCACCCCTAGTCTGTCCACCAAATCATTTATTCTGGGCATAGGATAACCATCAAATTCTGACACTTGATTAGCAGTGTCAGTGGCTCAGTAGGTAGCACACTCGCCTCTGAGGCCGGGAGATCAGAGGGCTGTGGGTTCAGTTTCCACACCTGGCACTTGGGTTAATATCCCAGTACTGACACTGTAGTGCAGCATGAGAGGGGTGTTGCACTTCTGAGGTGCCGTCTTTTGGATGAGACATTAAACCGAGGTCCCATCTGCCTGGATTGGTGGTAGTTCAGGTGGATGTTAAAGATCCCATGGCACTTATCGAAAAGAGTAGGGGAATTTCCTGGTGTCCTGGCCAAATTTCCCTCATTCACTAAAAAAAAAAAAAATACCACCAACAGCTTAATCTGATTCAAGGTCAGTTGGCATTCATCTATATCCCCTTCCCCCAGGTTGTACCTGAAAATAGGCAGGATTTGTCTAGTGCACTTACCCGGTCAACAAAAACTAAATAAAAATGAAAAGTTTCCTAAAATCAATGCAGATTCTAACAGCCCCTTCTTTTTTGTTTACAATTACCATTGGAGATGACCAAGCACTCCTCGACTCTTCTATGATACCCAATTCTTTCATGTTTTGTATTTCCTTAACCACGTCAGCTCTTAACCGCTCTGGTAACCTGTATGTCTTTTGTCTAATAGGATGAGCATTCCTTGTCCCCTATAACTAGGCTTGGCAGTTTGTGATTTAAATCGGTTTCTGTCAATTAACATCGAGATTAACAACTTAATCAATTTTGATGGATATTTGTAATCGTCGATTTACACAGTAATCAGTTTACCACACACAGTACTCATATCACTATAAATTACTCTCTCTTACTACTGCTTGTGATCACCGAGTCTATTAACACCTAATTTGCAATAGCAGCATACCTGTGTGCTTTCCTGCGTTAGCTTCTGAGCTATTAATTGAATCAGTAATCCTTAAATTAGAAGCGTGGTATCAACCGCACATCTAGCTACACAACCACACAGCATGGGTCGAAAAAGGAAATGTGCAGATGAGTATTGCTCGGAATTCCCAGAACTAGAAATAAAAAACATAAAAAAGACCGGTAATGGGGCTAGTGTTGACATTCTACGGTGCAAGATTTGTAAAACTGAAGTATCGTGTCAAGCAAACCGCATTTCTGAGCATCTTAACAGCAAGACAAACCTGAGACTTAAGCATAGTCAGGACATTATCTTGCAGCCCTCTATGGAATCCTTTATGGGGCACATGAGACAGAAGAAAAAAGAAGCTGCTGACTTCCCACATGATCTTGTTTGGGCTTTTGTTTTGAAGCAATTCTGATGAACGCTGCCCGGGTACTCCAGAGGTCTTCAGGCACCACAAATCAAAAATAAATGAGCTGTTATCTGGTGAGAAATTCTCTATTGTTGTTGATGAAACACCTGACTTGGCAGGTCTGCCTGCGATTGATGTTCTGGGAGTTTTTTACTCGGCTAAAAATAGAGCCATAAACTGTCTGCTATTGAAGTCTACAGTTGTTATGTAGTGCAATGTGAGTGTAATCTTTAACTTACTCCATGATATGATGAGAGACTATTCCTTGTCTTGGTCAGACTGTATCTCAATAAACACTGATTCAGCAATGTACATGCAGAGAATGATTAAAGACCTGGGCCCAGATATTCAAACTGCGCTCAAAAGTAGCGCAACAGCAGGAGCAAGCACAAACCAGTTGCGCAAATGTGCAACAGGTCCGATATTCAAACATGGAGCAGAGCAACTATGAAGCAACCAACGCCTGAATATCGCACATACTGTTTACATCGCGACAACCAGGAAGGAGAAGCTGAGCCAAAATGTTGCGCTATGGAGCAACCAGGGAAGCTCAGCTGAGCATTCCAGAGCTGCCATAGCGCAAGCACAGCCCCCCAGAGCAATGGAACTGCACATCCAGGGAGGCAGGCTGGGGCCCACCGCCAGCCATGCCACATATGGGCACAGGAACACACTGCAGAACCCACACCACACCGCACACCCCAAGCACAGCATCACTGGAGGTGGGACGGATGATCCACGTGCCCATGGGGACAAGCCAACAAAGCATAGCAGAGCCCTGACACCCCAGCACAACCACTGGCAGGTGGAGAGTGCCACACACAGGGGGTTGACAACCACAGTGCACATCAGCCCCGTATGCACAGCACGCCCTGCACTGTGACCCCAAGACACCACCCATGTTCAGTGACTGGCACTGCAGGAAACCATGCAGTCCCCCCAGCACACGTCAGCCCCGTGCAACACAGAAGCCTACAAGCCAGACACACCCTGTGCACCCAGCACTGGGTGGCAGCAGATGGCAAGACCAACCGAAAGTCACTGCCATGCTGGAGATACCTCCCCATGCACACACACACACACACACACACACACACACACACACACACACACACACACACACACACACATACACCCAGGACCATACCACCCCAGATGGCATGTACACCCCTGCAACTGAGCACCCATAGCCAGCTGCAAATCAGAGACCAACACAGTATTTATATCAAAATAGAAATGTATATTTAAATATCGAATAGTAAAGAAACAAAGCACAACAACTATTTACAAGGGGGACGGGTACAAGGTAGGGGTGTTCAAGGGGTAGGATGAACAACTTGAGAGGGAAGGCAGGGTGGTAGGGATGGGAGAGTGGGAAGGGTAGCAGCCGCATGGCCCAGCTGGCTGCTCGCCCATCCTCCACCTGGTCCTGCACCATCCTGTGCCGCCTCCGAAGGCCATGGCATCTGATTGATTGGAGGATGGCCTGATTTTCGATCGACACCTGTGTGAGGCCCCAAATATCGTGGGCGAATCCGCAGGAGAACCTCGAGCCTAGGAAAATGGGAACACAGTCAATGGCTGTGACTGACCACAACCCTGAACACCACCCAACCTGCAAGCCATATAGCCCAATGTCCCGCACCTGTGATGGCATGCACCCACCCACAGTGAACATGCACATGGCCATCACAAACAGGCGGCACCAGCTATGCGCACCACCGCCCACACACACTGCCCACGCAATCACAGTACAAACTAGGCTGGCAAGTGATGTGGCAACGTGGTGCGATGCCAGTTACACAGCTATGTGCCCAGTGCATGCCTGGACCACCAGTGGCGCATACACAGGCGTGCTGTGATACTGCACTGTGATGCATGTCACCTGTGTCGTGCCATACATGGATACATAGACAGTGTCGGTAGATAAGGGCCTATGGGACACCCAGTCTGGCCATTTGACCTTGTAAGTTCACTCTGTTTCCTATAACTCTGTTGCACCTTACCCCTGACCTCCAGAATTTCTGTATGGCTATCCCATGCATTCTAAATCCGTGACCAAGTCAGCCCCCACCACTTCCTCTGGCAGGTGTTCCACTTGTCCACCACCCGTTCTGTGAAGAAATTCTTTCTCATGTTTCCTCTGAATCATCCCCTCCAACTTCATCCCATGCCCTCTAGTCCTGGAACATCTTTTACGCTTAAAATAGTGTTTTCCTGCACTCTGTTCCCCTGTAAGATACTTGTATGTCCCCATCATATCCCCTCTCCCTCCCTCCTCCAGGGAGTACATGTTTAGTTCCTTCAACCTGTCTTCATAGGACTTGTGATGCAATCCATGCACCATCCATGTTGCCCTCCTCTGAACCCTCTCTACCCAGTCCATGTCCATACGAGGTATGGTCTCCAGAACTGTACACTGTACTCCAGTGTGGGGCCTCACTAGTGTCTTGTATAGTGGAATTATGACCTCCCCTTTGGTTGTGTTGTGCATGGCTGGTGGTCTTGCCCCCCCCAGCATGCACTAGCATCCATGAAGTAATGATACTCACACTCCTCCAGCAGCTGGGTCTGCCGCTGCTGCTGATGCTGCTGCTGCTGCTGCTGCAGTTGGGGCACAACACCCCCTGGCACCGGGGCCCTGGCACGGCCCACCTCACCCTCGCCCTGCTTCCTCAAAATCCGGCCTGTGGGAGACATATGTTGAGACAAACATCAGTGTGACTCAAAAGCAGAGTGCCCCCTGCCCCAGTGAGACTGCCTGCCCACACAGCCATAACCATCCATCGCACAGCTGCACACTGACACAGCCAACCGTGTCCGAGCCAGCACCTATGCACAGCCACCCAAGCACACACACACCCCTACAGAGAATATAGGTGCATAGATGGTACACTCACCTGGCCTAGGCACTCACGCCCCACCTGGCATGCGACCGCAGCCGCAAAAGTTCTGGCTCCTCCAGCGGAGGTCATCTGCGGTGCCGCACTGCTCAGCAGACCGGCCCCATCCAGTGATCTCCACCAGGTCAGTGGCCACTTGCTGCCACAGCTGAGTCCTGGCACTGGTGGGGGCACCACCATACAGGCCATCATAGTGTGGCTCAACCAGGGCCACCAGGTTGGCCACTTCAATCTGGCTCAGGACACCGCCTCCTCCTAGCCATGGCACCAACTTTACAGCAGGCAATATGGCCCTGCCTGCGCGTAACCCCGCTGGGTTGTTGCGCAATAGACCACCACAGGCTCCAATCGCGCTGTTCGAACAGCGCCGTCACTTCACATGGTGCTGTCACCAGACAGCGCAATAGGGACGTACACATGGCATGCCAACAGCGCCAGGGGTCAGAGGGCATACACAAGGTCACGGCAATGACGCAAGGCTATGCACAGCGCCATCGGACATATAGGCATCCTGCACGACTGCCAAGCTGCGCACCAGTGCCACAGTGGACTATCGCGCAGTAGTGCCACAGCGCCATATAGTGCCCAGTGCTGTAGCGCCACTGGCACAATGGTGGCCATGGTCTGAATCGTCTATCGTGCTCAGCAGGTTTGCAGTGCGATAGGCGTCATGCGCTCGCTGTCTGGGCATGCAGCAATGCGGTGTGGCACACAGCCACAAACCTGCGCCATTGGCTCAGCGGACCTTCCTGTGCATAGCGCAAATCACGCGATATTCAGCCGACATATGCAAATCATGCGATCAGCCATTCCAGCGCAGTGGCGCGATTAGCATGTCATTAAAGTTGCGCCCACACCTCATTTGCATGTGTTGCGCTATAAAAATGTGACAGTGGGTTGTGCTGGCCAGATTTGGTTACTGCAGGTGAGAGGTGAGTTACATGCTGTGTGATGCTCAGGACAATGCTCATGGGCAGAGGATGATAAAGGCTGAGGGCTGAGCATGAAAGGGCACTTAGAAAGGGACAAAGGGTACCCTTTCTGTCAGTATCTGCCATGCGGAGGAAGCGTGGGGCTCGCCCCAGGCCGGCACAGCTATGCTCATGGGGAAATGCTGTCGACTGCACAGTGACAGGTGTCCACTTCCACCCATACAGATCACCATGACTGACCAGAGCCAAGCTGAGGGTGTGGACGGGCGGGCTAGGAGGAGGCTGAACTTCACCACGGCAGAGACGGAGGCCCTCTTCCAGGCCTACCTGGAGGATGAGCCACTAGTGAGTGGACAGAGGGCACCCCTCAGGGAACGTGCAGCTGCATGGGAGGGTAGCTGGGCCGTCAACCTGCCAGGAAGCCACCAGGCGCTCCGTGCAGGAATCAGAAGAAGATGGGACTGACCGCGGGAGGCTGAAGGAGAGGTGGCAGCCTTCAGGCGATGCGATGCTGGCACTGGTGGGGGCCCACCAGTGGTGTTGCAGCTGACCCCTACAGAGGAGACACTGGTCGCGGCCATGCAGCCGAGTGCCATTGCGGGCGTACCAGGCGGAGGATTCCAGACAGGTGGAAGCCCATCACTGCACGGTATGACATGGTGGTGTTGTTGGGGGGCTGTTGTTCACATGCACTCACATGTACTCTCTTTCTGTTACAGATCCTGTTCGTCTTCAGGAGACGGTGGTGGTGGTGGGTCCAGACAGTGATGCAGACCTGCTGGACGTGAAGGAGGGACCATCCACCTCCGCCATCAGCCTGCAGGCACTGCAGCAGCATGCATGCTGGGCCAACAACTCCGGTGTCAGTGATACGGGTGCAGGGGGTGCACAGCCTGTGTCACAGCAGTCTGGCATGCAGGTATGCCAGCATGCTGTGCCTATGGCAGTGGCATGCACCTGCACCATTGATGATAGCAGGCTGCAATGGGCAGTGATAGGAGTGTGTCCCATGACGGACACATGGCAGGCCAGCACGTGCCCTGGGCCTTCCTGGTTCACACCTGTGTACCAGCATGCTGGCACAGTCCCAGGCTGTGCCTGTCAGCACCGTGGGCAGCACCGGTGGCTGTGCAGGTGTCTGGCACTGTTGTCAGCACGGAGGTGGAACAGGTGGACCTGGGGGCTCAGCAGTTGGAGGGGCGGCAGCAGCAGTCGCACACCAGGTCTGGGGGTACAGTGTCAAGCAGTGGCACATGTCCACCGCCCTTTGATCCGCCCATACCTGGTCCTGGCGAACAGCGCCCACCCTCAAGGGGTGCTGTGCACCAGGACCGTCCACACCCTGGGGGTCACGATGCCATTGGGGCACAGTACCCATTGGATGCGCACACCCACCTGCTGCAGGACTCGGTACAGCTGCAGGGGCAGGTTGCAAGGTCTGTGGAGGCACTGTCTGTGTCCGTGGAGCGGCATAGCAGGGAGTGTGCTCGGGGGACCGAGCCGAGCTGGTCCTTATGCGGACGGATGTGACCGCTGCCATTGACAGGCTGACCCAGGCAGTGGTCTCTGTCGCGGACACATTGGCCACACTGTCAGGTGCCCCTGTACCACACACCCCACAGAGTGTGCTCTCCACTCCCCGTTCCTGGCATCGTGTGACACCAGGCCTGTCGACGCCGGGTTCTGCTGTGGGCATCCCGAGCACCCCTGGTGCAAGTTTGTTTGGCAGGATGCAGACCCCTGTGTGGGCAAGGTCACGTTCATGCAGTGGGACCCCGGTGGTGCACCAGCGCCACCCGATGTGGCCCCCTGCTCAGCCTGCCAGTGCTGCTGGGCCACGGCGGGGCAACCCAGGCATCCATGGTGGCCGTGGGACAGTGCTACCTGACTGAGCTGTCTCCCAGTGCAGGCCCTGTCTGGTGCTGCCCTGTGTGTAATGTGTGTCATGGTGGGCAGTGCACTGCTGGGTGCCATGCTCACCACGCTGACACATGGACCACCTGCACACTCTCCCAACTGCTGTCCACAGGTGCGTGTGCATGATGATGCCTGCATTGCACTGTACACCAAGGTGCAGGTGCCCAGGTCCTGACACACGACGTGGACAGTCCAGGTGGTGGGGTGGTTGGTGGTGCTGTGTGTTGGCAATGTCATTTCCGCAGTGCTGTGCTGCTGCCCATGTACGCTGCCTGGTGTGTGTGTGTGTCCATATGAGTGCTCACCCTCTCTGATGGTGTGTTGGTATGCCTGGAACCTTCAACTCCCCGACCTTCATGCACGTGTGTCTCCTGTGTGCCTGTGGTTTTGCATGGACAGTGTTGCCTGCACATGTCCCTTGACTTACCTGTGTTGGGCGTGAGTGCTCTTCTGCAATGGTGTCCCTGTGCAGCTGGGCCTGCGGGTCAGTCGGGGTCCCTCCGTCCTAGGGGCTGCTCATCACTAACATCACCGCGCCACTGGCGTCCCCATCGCTGTCCCCCTCTTGACCTGTAATGCTATCCCATGGTCTTTGGCCATGTTGTGCAGGATGCAACAGGCCAGGAATATCCCACAGGCCTTTTGGGGCTGTACTGTAGAGGCTCCGCCGGAGTGTCCAGGCATGAGCGTGCCTTGAGCATCCCAAACACCCGCTCTATGATGTTACGTGTTGCGGCATGTGCCTCATTGAAGCATACAGTTGCGCTGGGGTCGTGGGCGCCGTGCACGTGTGAGCAGCCAGGGACGGAGTGGGTATCCGCAGTCACCTGTGTGGAGATAGTGGAGATCAGTGTCATGTCAGGTCCATATTGCCCATATCCTTGTGTGCCACTACCATGGCACCTGTGTCATTCCCACCCTTGCCCAGAGCTTGCATTCCATACATGTGTACTCACCCACTAGATGACCCCTGGGGATGTCCCCACTCTCGAATCGATGGCACAGTGCAGACTGGTGCCATATGAAGGCATCATGTGCTCCGCCAGGGTGTGTGGCACAGACATTGATAATGCGCCCAGTGGCATCACACACCACCTGGCAGTTGACACTGGAAAACCCCTTTCGGTTCCGATATGCCTGGCCGTCGGGGCCAGGTGGCGTGTGAATGGCCACATGGGTGCAGTCTATGGCCCCTAGCATGCCAGGCATACGTGCTACCCTGTGGAACTCCTGCATGTTTGTTGTACGCTCTTCCGCGGTGCTGGGGAAATGGATGTACTCCGCAGCATGAGGCAGCAGTGCGCTGAGGAATTGGGTGAGGATGCGTGACGTGGCCGACTGTGTAATGCCTGTGTTGTCCCCTGTTGGCCTCTGGAAGATGCCCGTGACGAGCAGGCACATGCAGGCTGTCACCTTGGTCTCCACAGACAGAGCGTGACTCCGTCGTGAGGGTGCCTGCATCACATCACTGCACAGCTCGCAGAGCCGTCTCAGTATTGCCCTGTTCAGGCGGTACCGGCCCACAATCTCGACGTCTGTGTACAGCTCGAAGCTGATGCGGGCACGATACCACCTGTCGGGCGATATCACCGACGGGCCCTCCGCGCCACCGCCCCTGCAGCATGGTGTCTCACCCCTCATTACAGCTTCCATGTGAAGCTGGCACTGTCCATCTCCCTGGCTTCTGCCCCCGCTGCTGTTCCTGTGTTACCCTGCTGCCCCACTGCTGCTTCCACTGCACCGGCACCCCCACTGGCCTCTCTGTCCTCCTGACCCACTGTCCCTCTCTGCCCTTCCAGCTCCTGTCTCTCTCTCTCTCTCTCTGTCTCCCCAGTTTGCGGCCTGCTAGGGTTCTTGCGCCGCTTCCTTAAGCCTTTTTATTTTGGCTCAAATCCGGTACTGCTCAACTTCCGGCTGTGCCACTCTTGCGCATTACGCAAGTGTTCGGATATCGCATTGCGCACTTTATGCATGGACCCGCCCCCTTCGGTTTTACATGCCTTCATTTCCATTGCGCTGTTGCTCAGCATGTTTTCAGTGGTGCAACTGGCCCTTTGAATATCGCGAGAATGATGATTTTTGAGTTGCGCACACGCAACCCTGTTGCGCATGGCGCAACCCTTTTGAATATCTGGGCCCTTAGAGACATTTACCCCCATTTGCTGCATATACTGTGCATCGCACATTCATTACACGTTGCCATTGACCATGCTATTAAAACCGAAGAATTTTGTGATGTTAATGAAATTGTGGTTCACTTTCCAGCTCTATTTAAAAGTACAAATAAACAAAGGTGAGCATTTTTTAAAGTGTGTGCAAACAATGGTGTTCCACTAACCAGTATGAAACTCCCCCCCAGAGTTGTCCCTTGCCGGTTGTTTTTTTGGTTAGAAGCAGCACAGTACATTCATGCGCATTGGGATATTGTGTGTAACTTTTTAATTAATGAGGAGGTAGAACATCAGTCTAAAAGGCCTCCAAATTATGGAGACTTGTCACGGATGATTCTAGTCAAAGAGAACTGTACTGTAAGCTTATATTTTTGTGTAGTTCTCTTGGTAAAATCCATGTGATACATGTCCAAATGGAAACAAAAGCACCTCTGATACATAAAATTGACAGACTACTGAACTTTGATCTGAACGTGGCAAGTGACGTAAAAATGTAATTAAAATATGTCGATTTGAGCCACCCCGGTGGCGCTGAGGGTTGAGGTGCAGGACACCACACCTCGCTCCACGCCGGTGACCCAGGTTCAAGAACGAGCCCGGATTGTCAGGGGTCAGCAGGGGAGGACTGGGATCGAGCGTCTGATGACTGCTCTCCCAGTCCTGGGGGAAAGGGTGGATTCTACACCGCCCTCTGGCGGTCCCTGGGGACGCCCAGTGGTACTGCCGACGCACGGTGTCCAGAGTGGGGGAGCATGGCAAACGTCTGCACGTTGGTCCTCAGACGTCATTGCAGATCTGTGCTCCCACTGGGTGAAAAACAGGAAAAAGGCTGGGCGCGACCGAGCAGCTTGATGGACGTGCCCTGCCATGCGGGGAGGACTGTCGTAGAATTGCGCTGGGGGAGGTTCGGCGCTTGTCTGGCTGGCAAGGACAGGGAAGCTCTCCAGCGGGTTGGCCACAGCTGTGCCAGACCACCCCATCATGCGAGTGACCCTGCTGCTCTCCCCACGGGCAGGGCCAGTGGCTGGATGCCCCCGCCGGTAGGCGCCACAGCAGGCGCATAAAGAAAGATGTGATAAAAAAAAGATGTCGATTTGAAGTCAATGGGTTCTAAAAGACAGTCCCTGTCTGCAGCAGTGCATTCTTTCTCCAGAAATTTTCATTCAAAGCTAATCGCAACACTGACACGAAATGTCCCTGAAGGCCTTTATGGTGCTGGTTCTTTGTTTGATAATTGCAAGATTTTTGACCCGTTTATTAAAAAACAGCTTTCTACAGATGTATCAAAGTATGGTGCCATAGTCAACACTTTTCATTACAAAAAAGATGACTTTGAGTGGGATTTTTTATCTATATATGAAACTAGATGTTCCCTCTGACCGCATGATCGCTCCGATGGACTACTGGAAGAGTAAGATGCAAAACCTTCCTGTACTGTCCAGTGTTGCACTGCAGGCACTGGCAATGCCTGTTACATCTACTGCCATAGAGCGCTCATTTAGTCTATACAGAAAAGTGCAAGGTAAGCTTAGAATGAGCCTGTCAGAGGAGAAACTAGGGCTACTAAACATATTGTACCACAGCAAGGACATAACAGGAAGTTTTGATGCATTTAACGATACAGACATTAAAAAATAAATAGAGTGAGGAATTGTACAGCTGAATCCAGCATCGATTGCACTTTGGGGGGGAGCGCATGTTGTATTTGCTTCACATAGATCTGCGGTGTGTATGACTGTCTCTGTATGTCTCTGTGTCTCCGTGTCTACTTGTCTGTGTCACTGTATTGAATAATTTCTATGTTGCATGTTGCCTTTTTACAAGCTGTTTTTAGCAAATTTTGACACAATAAAGATCAATATTTATCAAAAAAAATCATCAGAAAATAAACGTCGATTTTATCAGTCGATTTTGGTTAAAAATAAAAATCAAAAACTGCCAAACCTACCCATAACATGCTCAACCCCTGGTACTGTGGTAAAAGTAGTTAAATGTCTTTGGCACATTACTAATGTCTGCAGTTTGTTCTGAGGTTAAGGAAACATTCACCTTTACAGCATCAGCAGTTACAGTTTGTTCCAGTTTATCATAAGCTACGTCAATATCTTTCTTATCAGTTTCTGGTAAAACTAGCAAAGTAGCTTTTGGCATTTTTTCAACCCATTTCTTGAGGAGGTTAGCATGGCATATCTTAGCAGGATTTTTCCTGTCAGGGGTCTCAATCTCGTAGTTAACGGTGCCAGTACGTCTAAGAACCTTATAAGGCCCTTGCCACTTCATTAACAGTTTATTTTTTGTTGTGGGTAACAGTAGCAAAACCTTTTCATCTGGCTCGAAAACTTTTTCTTTTACCCCATAGTCATAATATACCCTCTGCTGGTTTTGGGTCTCTTCCTGACTACTATGGGCAATTTCAACATATTTTGCCAGCAGCTTCTTTCTTAGGGCACACATATAAGACATTATAGATTGTTTCTTAATGGGTTATCTTCCCATATTTCTTTTATCTCATCCAGTGGCCTTCTTGGCTGCCTACCATACAGCATTTCAAATGGTGAAAACCCTGTTGATGCCTGTGGCACTTCTCTGTAAGCAAAAAGCAGGTAAGGCAAGTACTGGTCCCAATCTTTCCCTTCCCCTTTTACAAACCATTTTAACATATGTTTTAGGGTTTGGGTAAAATGCTCAACAAGACCGTCTGTCTGAGGGTGATAGGGGGAGGTTCTTATGGCAGTGATACCTAGTAGTCTGTACAGCTCCTTAAGGAATGCAGTACCAAAATTATTACCCTGATCAGTAATAATTTCTTTAGGTATGCCCACTCTGCTGAAAATTTTTGAAAGCTCTGCTGCCACTTTTAAAGCTGTGACAGTATACATTGGAACTGCTTCTTGATATCGAGTAGCATAGTTGCATACTAACAGGATAAATCTATTAACCTTTTTATGTTTGCTTGCACGCATGTGCAAGAAACATAGTGCCGTCATCCGAGTTTTCAGAGATGTGTCACCCCCTCTTCCAATTCAGTCAGTGTGTTGGCAGGCACGGCCACAGTTCTCCAATGCCTGCTGGAGCTGTCTCTGACAGCTCCAAAATGCAGTGGAGTACAGTTGAAAGGGGGAGCTACGCTTCAGTGAGCAGCGATAAGATATCGCCTGCTCATGCGTGCTCCTCCTAACACACACACACACACACACACACACACACACGCATACTGCATGCTGCCTCCCCACGCACACACTGTACAGCCGGGGGTGCCCAATCCCCGCTCGGCTGTGCTGCGCCCCCTCAAAAGCCTTCCACATGCCACGCTGGGTGGTCACCCCAGCGTGGCAACTCATCAGATAAGCCGACGGGGTGCCCAACTTCGCGGCTCCAATGTCCCCCCCAGAGAGAGGGTGCCACGCTGGGAGCCCACCCCAGCGTGGCAACTGATGCTATGGCCGACAGGGGTGCCCAACTTCGTCAGCTCCATGCCCCTCAACCAGTCTTCTTGTGCCACACTGGGAGCCCACCCCAGTGTGGCAAACGTCTCGCATCATCATTTAAAAAACTGGAAATAAAACTGTCCCTCGGGCGCTTCTCCTGCTCCCTCCCACAACCTCGCACTCACCCACTGCACACCCTGCCTCCCCACACCCTCACCCTATACTTACCTCCGGACATCGGGCGCTGATGATCTTCGGTGGACCGGGAACACGCCTGCATTCTTCAAACCAACCGCGAACTGAGGAAATGCCGGTAAGCTGTATAATGGGATAGATAGGGTTTTTTCAACTTTGCTGCATATCTCAGGTATTTTTTGGAATTTTTGCACCAAATTTTCAACATGGGTTTTTTGGGACCCCTTCTCATGAATGATGTCACTGTCATGGTGTTATTCGGGCCCGAAGGGTGATTTCGCAGTCACTGCGCAAAATCACCTTTTGGGACCAATTAATGAAAGGACACTGCCAGTGTTCATAAGGTGGGCTCTCAAGAAGCCTATTTTGAAAATTTGGTGGAAAAATTCCAAAAAATGACTGTTTTACGAGCGTGCATTGTGCAGTTCCTACGCAGGCTCATAAGTTCGCAAATTTTCAATATTTTCACTCCAGATTTTCAACATTGCCATTTTACCACATCTTCTTATGAGTAGTACAGCTGTCATTTTTCACATCTCACCCAAAACGTGTTTCCGCCCATGTACAAGGACACTGGTTTACTGGGATAAAGAAAGGGCATATTCTGTTTTGCACATTGTAAAAAATGGTATTGTCACTAGTGTCTGTTAAGCCAAAATCCGGTTTTACCGGTGTTTGGTTTTGTGTACTTTCTGTAACAATTTTTAACTCTGCTAACACGCATTTTAGCAATTTTGACCTCCACTATTACACACCCTTCCATCCTTGCACCAATTTAAAGTTATTTTAGGTACAAGATGTGATGGCAGCAGCAACACTACAGCCCCTTTCCCTAAAGTGTGATGTAACTAGCACTACAGCCCCGATCCCTCTGGTGTGACAGAAGTAGCAGCACTATGGCCCCCATCCCTTAGGTGTGATGGCAGCAGTACTACAGTCATCATTCCTCATGTGTGAAGGCAGTATCAGCACTATGACCCCCATTGCTCAGGTGGGACGGCAGCAGGCCTACATTTCCCATCCACCAGTGGTGATGGCAGAAGCACTACAGCCCCCACCCCTTCAGTGTGATGGCAGTAGCAACAATGTGGTACACATCCCTCTGGGGTGATGGCAGTAGTGACAGCACTGTGATCCCCTTTCAACACTCACACCCCATATGCACAAGTTACAAATGACTTGGTCTGTTTGCTTGTTAGAACTCAGATGTGAATTAATCTGACCCATCACCACTAAGGTGAACTACCTTTGTCTTTTTCTAGCTATAATTTAACTGCCTGAATTGGATATCTGCCTTTGACACTGCTGACTAGGGTTAGGGAACAGATTTGGGTGTTGGAGGGCCAACTGGCGGGTGAAGGCTTGAGTGTCCAGTGACCACTCCCCTTCTCCTGAGAGGGAGGGTGGGTTCACGGCTCAGCATTTGCTGGCCCATAGTGGAGGCCAGAGGCACGTCAACACATCAGTCCTCACTGCGGGAGGAGTGTGACGGATGTCGGCTTGTGCCTTGACATCTTGTAGCCTGTCACGCTTCCAAGAAAATGGGAAAACACCCGCTGGCCAACCGAAGGATGGCTGTTGGTCCCACCATACACCAGAAGCCCCAGACATGTGTCCGTTCTGACCCCCAACATACCCAGGATACACAGGAAGCACTTTGGGGAATTCTCCTCCCTTGGTAGCCTCCCAGAGGGGTAGGGGCCAACTCAATGAAGGGTTACTTTGGGTTACCTGGTTGCACAGCAGTAAGGGTCAGTGGATAGTGGTCGGGACTCAGCAGTGATAGTAGAGGGCCTTGGCATGCCTGAAAGAGTGGATGGCCAGGGAGTAGGAGGAGCAAAAAAAAACTGCTTGAATTTGTTTCTTTGAAATAAAATATTTTCACCTAAAGAAAATCCACAAGTGATTAGTTGAGGACCTTCAAATGGATTCATGCATCTCCCAGACATGTGGATGCTTTTTTTTTCCCTACTTGGTGTCCATGAAAAGGGTGTCTCCCAGTTTTCATGTCTTTGTTCAGATGTGAATTGAGCACTACTATGCCCACCGGCATCATACAGCCCCTGGGGTCTTACCTTCTGTACGTCATTGAATGTGCTTTCAAAATCCATTGGCCAAACATAAGACCTCTTAAATACTTAACCTTTGCTTTTTGTTGAAGCAGTCTATCAGAAAACATTTTGTTATCACAGAGACTGAACCAGCAGGTGGGAGAAAAGGTGCAAATGATCCAATTCACCTAAATGGGGTGCTAACTGTGAAGTCTTTTCATAAGTAGTAAGGCAGTTTCTTCTTTGTGAACATACTTTCATTCAGGGCAGTTTCTTCTTTGTGAACATACTTTCATTCAGACTAGTTTTCATTCAAACAACTGAGGATTTGAGATGGCCCTACTGATTATAAACTTGAATAAGTTAGTTGGTAACAGTGATCCTGCATTTAGCAATCTACAACCTAGATGTTTATATGCAAAGAATATAATAAAAACCTGACTAAAATCTAAAAACAAGCTTATAAAACATATCTGAATATTTATCTTTACCTACACAAAATCATTACAGCCCAAGTAAAACTCAAGTAAATTACATGGTACCCTGACTACTATTCTATGATGTAGTAAACATATATTGGTATTTTTTTTTGTATTCTTTGTAAAGCAGGTAAGGCCCACTAGGCAGACTTGTCTGTTTTAAGGAGTGACCTAGAAGCACTTGGGAAGTTAAGTGACTTGCTTGGATGCAAGTGGAGGTTGTGGGACTCAAACCCAAGTCTGATGGATGTACCAAGTTCAATCACCATTTGTTACTCTAACCACTAGGCATGGGAGGTTAAACTGAATGGCTGATTACAACAAAGCAGTGCGGGTGATTTCCTTACTGTTTCTATATGCAGTAACAGAAAGAATGCAAAGCACAGCAGCATTCATTTCAAGATGCTGAAATCTGGGTCAGCCCACTGGCGCTGCAGTAGCACTATTGCTTGCAATGCCAGTGACCCAGGGTCAGAAGCAAACTCAGGTTGCTGGAGGTTTGGACAGGGGAGTAGGATTGAGCACCTGGGGACTGCTCTCCTCCTCTAGGGAGGGTGGGTTACAGGTCCTGCTTCTTTATCACCACCGGTGTGACCACGGGTGGTGGTGCAGTGCTGCTGCAGAGTGATCAGGAGGGGAGGACGCTAGCCAGGATCTAGAGCAGTGGCATATTTCTATGTGACCTACCTCCTTGGATCTCTAGTGCTGGTGCCCTCAGGAACAGAGACCAGAAAACCAGGAACAATCACCCCACATCGGCCACTGGCAGAAGGGACCCAGGTGCCCCAGACTTCATAACCAGGCTCCATGAGGAACCCACTGGGCTGCCCGACACATACTAAGGGAGTGTGGAGGGTGACCTAGGGTCCCCTTCCATCCCACCTGGGGGGGGTACAACCTAGGCAGGATGGGGGCAGGCCCACAGGAGCTCCTGAGCATTACCTGGGGGTGAAGCTAGGGGATACTGATGCTTTGAGAAGGGGACATAAAATGAGAAAATAAAAAAAATTTAAAAAGATACTGAAATCTTAGAGATTCTGTGCAGTGACATGCAATTTCCGTGAGGCACCGGTACAAGAATTCAAAATCCACAAACCAAGCAGGATTCCGTGATTGTTACCGGTAAAAATGGAAAACCAGAGTCCCTGCCCATGTAGCACACAATGGCGCAGTCGGTGTGCAAAATCAATGTACGGGACAAATTAAGAAAATCACAGTGACACTGTTCATGAGCAGAGGTCTTAAAATGGCTATGTTGAAAATTTGGTGAAAAAATTCCTAAAAATGACTGTTTTATGAGCGTGCGTTACGCAGTTCCTACGCACGCTTGTAAGTTTGCGAATTTTCAATATTTTCAATCCAGATTTTCAACATTGCCATTTTATTACACTTCCTAATGAGCAGTACAGCTGTCATTTGTCACATCTTGCCCAAAACATGTTTCCACCCATGTAGCGCACAATGGCGCAGTCGGTGTGCGAAATCAATGTATGGGATACATTAAGAAAATCACAGTGACACTGTTCATGAGCAGAGGTCTTAAAATGGCTATGTTGAAAATTTGGTGACAAAAGTCCATAAATGACTGTGTTCTAGTGAACATTGCACAGTTTCCACGCACCCTCGTAAGTTCATGACTTTGTAATATTTTCAGTCCAGATTTTCACCAGTGGCATTTTTCCACACTTCCTTATGAACAAGTACAGCTGTCATTTTTCAGAACATGGCGAAATGTGTTTCATACTTTCAGTGCAGAGATGCATGGTCGCTGTAGGAAATCATTGTTGGGACAGATAAAGAAAATCACAGTGACACTGTTCATGATTGGAGGTCCCAAAATGCCTGTGTTGACAATCTGCTGTAAAAATCCCCAAACTAATTACATTATGGGTTATGCGTTGCACAGTTTCTACGCACGCTAGGACTTCACCAGTTTTTAATATTTTTACTGCAGATTTGCAACATTGCCATTTTTACACCTCCCATGAACAGTACAGCTGTCATTTTTACATCCTGTTCGAATGTTTTTGCACCTGTGGTGCTAAATGCCAGTAGTCACTGTGCATAAAGCAGCTTTTGGCTAACAAACTGACATTGCCACTGTTCATGAGGTGGGGTCACAAAAAAAAACATGTTGAAAATTTGGAGTGAAAATACCAACGAATGCCTGAGGTATTAGGGTTTCCAACCATAACACCCAACCCTGTAGAGAATGACAGGCATCAGGGATGTGACTTGGGATTCTTGCCTGCAATGCTCATACCATTCCACACCCTGCAGCCAGTGAGAGGCATTGAGGTATGCCTTGGACTCTTCGGCCCCAAAGTTCACCCCATTCTCCTATACCGCACCCATCTCACCATACTTCCTAATGGAATGGGGTGCGCATAAGGGCCAAAGACCCCAAGGAACACTGTGACACTTGTCAGTGTCTGCAGGGTGGGGTGTGGTGAAATGGTGTGGCTGTTATGCCTGACGACCCAAAGGCACACCCCAATGTCTGCCACTCTCTGCAGGGTGGTGGTGGGGTTGGCTTCAGTTCAATACTACACTGCCATTCCTATTACGCAGCTCCATAACTTCTACACTACCACTGCCAAGGCCAGCAAGCAAACATTCGGCATTGACAAATGCTTGTTACTTTTGTCTAAAGGACCAACCACATCCATTCCAATTCCCTCAAAAGGCATATCTATCAAGGGTAGGGGCACCTTATTTTTTCTAGTGACTTGGGCTACTTTCTGACACTCGGTACAGAAATTACGACAGGTAGCAACATCTTCATGAATTCCAGGCCAGTACAATCTGTACAAGAATCTGGCATGGGTGCAGTTCCTCCCTGAGTGATCAGCCATAGGACTATCATGCGCTATCTGTAACAACTCTGTTCTACACTTCTGTGGTATAACCAATTGTTCTGTCTGTTCCTGTGTCTGAGGTTTAACCCAAACTCTGTACAGTAACCTATTACATTTTTTAAACATTGGCTCACCCTGCTTTGGTTTCACCCCCAGCTGCTTAAAATAACCCTGGAGAGAAATATCATTAGCTTGCTCTAAAAGAAAATCACAATCAGTTATCAGCTTAGTTTCAACATTTTCATATTTTAACCCTTCATGTCTATCACTTATTTGTTGCACACTTTCTTCAGGCATCGTCTTTCTTTCCTGGATTTCCAGATCTTGGAGCTTTTCTCAAACAAGTCTGAATCAAAATCACTGAAAGGAAAAGTGTCCCCACCATCTGAAATTTTCTTTGCCTGAGCACATGTTACCACTGCTGCTGAAACTGCAAGGTTTAATTCCTCTGAGATCAGCTCAATAAATCCTGGACAGTCATTTCCAATAATCACATGTACAGGTAACTTAAGTACTACCCCACTTTCATTTGATGCGACACACCCTTAATGGTCAGAGTCACTTGGGTGGTGGGATAGTATCGAGTGTCCCCATAGATGCAGATGACACCAGTACCTGGTCCTTTTGCACAATGTTTTCCCAGCACTTCAACATGCACTAGAGTCTGTCTGCTTCCCGAATCAATGAGTCCCTTTACAGTCTTATCCCCCATCTTCACATCTGTTAAGTACTTGCCCCAATTTGCTAAGGGCAAATCTGCTCGATAGAAACAGAAACATAGAACATAGAAACATAGGGCTGGATTCACAAAGCTTTCTGAAGGTGCAAAACCTTCCCTAAGTCCCCAAAACTGCCATAGCTATGGAAACAAAGGGGAATTTGCACTGAGTGCTATTCACAAAACCCTCCACAGCTGCAGAGAAAAACACTACGGAATGTGAAAAAAAGTGCAGCTGTGGAAGTCCTTGAGGAAAAAGAGGTGTAAGATAAGTAAGGCACAGCCCCTGAAAGGCTATTCACAACCAGTTTTTTTCTGCAGTTGCATAAAAAATGTTACACACAGTGGAATGAGGTGTAACTCTCCCTCAGCAAACTGCAGTAGTGCCCCAGCAATTGGAATCAATTAAAGTGGCGATCGAGGCACAGATAATAGCATTCCAGTGGGTATATCAGTGGCTGAAGTTACATCAACATTAGCACACATTGCCATTGAATTGCAACAAACAACAATCACCAGACCCAGTGCAGCCCATGGAGTCCAACAGGCAGTCAGAGCCTGAACAACCTGCAGTGAATGCTACCCCTGCAGGCAACAGGAACACCCCAGGGAGGGATGACCAGCAGTGACAGTCAGCCACTGTGGTACAAGGAATTGCTGGTACCTGTGGTGTTGCAGTGGTCCCAGCTGAGGGACTGGTTGCTGATCCCTTTGTGGGTGCTTTCAGCTTCATGCTATGGCAGCAATGTTAAAGTCTGCTGCTCCAGCTAATTAGGTTCACTGTTGCTGTGTCTTCTAAGCTATTTCTGGAGCTGCGGATCCACAGTTGCAGATTTTCAGCACTTGCTCAATTTCTGCAGCTGCTGAATTTCTGCAGCTGAGGGATTTTTCTGAATTCGCACCTGTGCAAATTTTCTTTCAGAATATCGACACAACTGTGTTTCTGCAGTGCTGCAGGCTTTTTTCCGCAGCTGTGGGATTTTGGCCTTCTTTGTGAATCCTGCCCATAGACTTTGACGGCAGACAAGGACTGCTTGGACCACCTAGTCTGCCCATTCCCTACATATTGGATAAGCTGCAGATTCTAGTTAACCAACAACCTACTTCCTCCTACCCCTCACTATAATTTCCTTTGTCTGTCCATGCATTCTTGAATTCCCCACTGTTTTTGACCCCACAACCTCCTCAGGAAGGTGGTTCCATTCGTCCACCATCCTCTGTGAAAAGTACTTCCTCACATTGCCCTGAGCTGTCCCCTCTATCTTCAAATCTTGCCTGCTTGTTCTTGTACATCTCTTTCTCTTAAAGATGTTCTCATCTTGGACTTTGTTGATTCCCTTGAGGTACTTGAAAGTTTCTATCATGTCCCACCCTCTCCTTTTCCTCAAGGATACTGTACAGATTAAGCTCTTTTAGCTCTCCTTGTATGGCTTCTGTTGCTAGACCCTGCACCATTTTGGTTGCCTTCCTCTGAAACCCTCCATCTTGTCTATATCCCTGTGGAGATGGGCTCTCCAGAACTGTACTCAGTACTCAAGATGGGGTCTCACCAACTGTCTGTACAAAGGGATAACAACTTCTTTTTTCTACTGGTGATGCCACTCCCTATGTGTCCTAGTATCCCTCCAGCCCTCCTTACTGCCTTCTCACATTGCTTACCTACCTTAAGTCATTTGATATGACTACCCCAGGTCCTTTCCCTTTGTGTTATTGTTGGTAGTTCTCCTCCATTGTGTACTGTTCCCTGGGTTTTTGTTTCCCAGGTGCATCACTTTGCACTTTTTGCATTGAATCTAAGCTGCCATATTTTTGACCATTCCTCCAATCTTGCCAAGTCCCTTCTCATCCTTACACCCTTCCTTGTGTATCAACCCTGTTGCAGATCTTTGTATCATCTGCTGCAAAGAGGCATACTTTGCCTTCCAGCCCTCTACAATGTCTACCTATAAAGACATTAAAGAGGATCAGGTCCCAATACTGAACCCTGCTGTACCCCACTAGTATCCACCTTTCTTAAGAGTGTACTTCATTTACTATTACCCTCTGGGTCCTGTTGTCCAGCCAGCTTGTTACCCAGGTATCACCCTGGGATCCACTCCCTGGCTGGCTAACTTGTTTAGTAATCTTTGTATGGGACTGTGTCAAATGCCTTCCTAAAGTCTAGGTAGGCCATATCAACAGCCCCTCCCTGGTCTACTACTTTGGTTACCCAGTCAAAGACATCTATTAGATTCATCTGACATGACCTTCCACAGTGAATCCATGCTACCTCAGGTCCTGCATCCTGCTGGCCTCTAGGTACTCAACAGTTCTTTCTTTCAGAAATGATTCCATCAATTTCCTACCACTGAGGTTCAAACTAACAGGTCTATAGTTCCTGCCTCTGCCTTGCTCCCACTTTTATGAGAGGAATCACATCTGCCCTCCTCCAATCCTCAGGTACCAACCATCCTCCCATGATTTTTAAAAGGGCAGTCAGTGCATCACTAGGTCTCTCCTTAGTTCTTTCTAGAATTCTGGGGTAAATCCCATCAGGCCCCATTGCTTTGTCCACCTTGAGTTTTAGGAGTTCCTTGATACCTTTCCTCTGTGAAAGGACTGTTATCAACCCCCCTGTCCAGAGTGCTTCTATTGCTTGGTTTAGGTACCTCCCCCTCTTCTTCTTTGTGAATACTGAACAAAAGTATTCGTTCAGTATCTCTGCTTTTCCACTGTCATCCTCTGCCTGCCTCCTCTCCCCTTTGTTAAGTCTCACTATCCCTTCTTTGGTCTTCCTTCGCTCACCGATTTACCTATAAAAGATTTTATCCCCCTTCTTAACAGAGTTAGCTATCTTTCCCTCAGTTTGGGTCTTTGCTATTCTGACTGCCTTCCCCGCTTTCTTCTGCTTTAACTGGTGCAGTTCTCTATCCTGCTCATTCTGTGTTTCCTTATACTTCCTGAATGCTATCTTTTTCTCCCTAATCTTTCCTGCCACCTCTTTTGAGAACCATAGTTTTTTAAATTTGTTTTGTTTTGTTTATTTGCTTCACACAAAGACTTGTTGCCTCTGTGATGGCAGTTTTGATTTTCTCCCATTGTTCTTCTACCCTTCCTTACTGCCCATTTGCTAGTGCATGCCTTGAGCACTCACCCATTTGCCAAAATCAGCACTCCTAAAGTCCAATACTTTTGTCTTTGTATGGCTTGACTCTACAGATGTGTTTATCATGAACCACAGTGTTCGGTGGTCGCTAGTTCCCAGATGGCTACCCACTTCTAAATCTGTGATCCTCTCACCATCTACATTTGAGAGTACCAGGTATAAGATTACTCCTTCCCGAGCGGGTTCCAGCACTAACTGTCTGAGTCATACCCCCTGCAGGGCATCAAGAATGACTCTGCTCTTGAATGTGCTGCAGCACATGTGTGCTCCAGTTAACAGCTGGCATATTCAGGTTCTCCATCAACAAATTTCCTTTTTTGCCATTCTAAGGATGCTTTAACATTTCTTTGTCCATTTCCTCTCCTTGAGATGTGGGTCTGTATACAACCCCTGTGCGGATTGTGGTGCCATTACCTGTCTCTAAGGTGACCCACAGTGCCTCCTGTCTTCCCCATTTACCCTTTAGTTCTGTTGCTTTGATCCCTTCTCTTGCGTAGAGAGCTATTCCTCCTCCTCTTTTACCCTCCCTGTTCCTCCTGTAGATTACATACCCTGGTATGTTTACATCCCAGTCATGGTTCTCTGTGTATCATGTTTCTGTGACTGCAAAAATATCCAGGTGTCCCTCTTTCACCAAGGCCGCTAAATCAGGACGTTTGTTACCCAGACTATGGGCATTGGTACTCATCACCCTCAATTTTTTTATGGTCTTACCTCACTTAGCCCCATCTCTGCCCTTACTGTCTTTGGCTTTTTCTCCATTTACCCCCATCCTGATCCCTATCGACCTCTCTACCTTGGTATTTACCTGGCTGATGACCCTGTTTTATGGAGGGAGGCTGGGAATTCTCTGCTTCTCATCAGTGCCTCCCCTCTTGGCTAGTTTAAAAGCTTGCCAATTAAGCATTTAAACCTATCACCTAGGAGCCTGCTTCCCCTCCTGGACAGATGCAGACCATCTTGCCAGTATAGGCGTGCATCCCTCCAGGTGGAGCCCCAGTCCCAGTGAAGCCAAAACCTGTGTTCTGCACCAGTTTTCAACCATTCATTGAATCACATGGTGCATAGTACCTAACCTCACCCATGCCATAGAACATATACCTCCGAGAGGTTACCATGTGCTCTACTTGGCTAAGGCCCTCCCCAACTCCATAAACTCCTCCTGCACTGCTCTGATCCCACACCCAGCTAAGTCATTTGTCCCTAGGTGGACAATGATGTCCAGCTCTCTCCCAAGCCTGTTCCCTCTGGAAACAATCAGCTACAAACTCTGACCCACCACTCCAGTGAGTGTTGACCTTCCTTTCAGCAAGACCACCTGCACAACAATCTACCAGAGAATATACCCAGCAAAAAACAATTACAGTCAGAGAAAAATCAAGCAATTGGGCCCAATACTGATAAAGTAAGCCTCCCCTGACCCAATACAACCTGATGTTCTGTGCTCTGAAGACTATCAGAGGAATCAGTTCCACAACCTGAGGCCCTGTCTGGGTTACATAGAAATATAAATTTACAGCCAGCGAATAAGGACGCTTAGCCCCACAGTCTGTCCATTTCCTACCTACTGGATAAGCTGCAGATCTAGCTAACCAGCGACGCCTTCCTACCCCACCCCTAGAATTGCCTTATGACTGTCCCATGCATGCTTGAATTCCACCACTGATTTTGACTCCACAACCTCCTCCGAAGGCCGTTCCATGCATCCACAACCCTCTCTGTGAAAAAATACTTCCTTAAATTACCTCTGAGCAGCCCCTCTATCTTCAAATTGTGCCCTCTTGTTCTTGCACACCTCTTTTTTGAAAGATGCTACCATCTTGGACTTTGTTGATTCCTTGAGGTACTTGAACATTTCTATCATGTCCCCCTCTCCCTCCTTTCCTCGAGGCTATACATATTAAGCTCCTTAAGTCTCTCTTCATATGTCTTCGGTGCAGACCCTGCACCATTTTAGTGCCCTCCTCTGGACAGCTTCCATCCTGTCTATGTCTTTCTGAGTTGGGTCTCCAGAACTGCACACAGTACTCAGATGGGGTCTCACCAGCTGTCTGTACAGAGGATAATAACTTCCTGTTTTCTACTGGTGATGCCTCTCCTATGCATCCCAGTATCCCCACCCTCCTTGCTGCCCTCTCACATTGCTTGCCCACCTTTAGGTCATCTGATATGACTACCCCCAGGTCCCTTTCCATTTTGTTGTTGTTAGTATCTCACCCCCATTGTGTACTCTTCCCTGGGTTTTGTTTCCCAGGTGCATTACCTGCACTTCTTAGCATTGAATCTAAGCTGCCATACATTTGACCATTCCTCTAACCTTGCCAAGTCCCTTCTCATCCTTTCCACCCCACCCTGTGCATCAACTCTGTTGCAGATCTTTGTGTCATCTGCAAGAGACATACTTTCCTTCCAGTCCTTCAGCAATGTAACTATAAAGACATTGAAGAGGACGGTCCTAATACTGAACCCTGCGGTGCCCACTAGTAACCCTCCTTTCTTCTGAGTGGACTCCATTTACTATTACTCTCTGTGTCCTATTCTCCAGCCAATTCTTTACCCAGGCTGTCATCTTGGGACCCACTCCCAGGCTGGCTAACTTGTATATTAATCTTTTGTGTGGGACTGTGTCAAATGCCTTGCTAAAGTCTAGGTGAGGCCATGTCCACAGCCCCTCCCTGATCTACTACTTTGGTCACCCAGTCAAAGAAATCTATCAGATTCGTCTGGCATGACCTTCCACTGTGAATCCATGCTGCCTGGGGTCCTGTGCCCTCTGGCCTCTAGATACTCGACAATTCTTTCCTTCAGAAGTGATTCCATCATTTTCCCTATCACTGAGGTTAAACTAACAGGTCTGTAGTTTCCTGCTTCTGCCTTGCTCCCACTTTTGTGAAGGGAATCACATCTGCCCTCCTCCAGTCCTCGGGTACCACCCCATCCTCCCATGATTTGTTAAAAGGGTAGTCAGTGGTGTCACTAGTTCTACCCTTAGTTCTTTTAAATCCAAATCTAGCTAAGTGACTGTACCAAAATCCTAACCTAAAAACACACCCTTTTAAAAAAAAAGAAAGAAAACAAATGAGGAAAAAAACTCACAAAATATTCAGTTGCAAGCCAAAAGCAACAAGAAATCCGTAACCCCACTAAGAACAGTTGTAAGAATCTTTTCTAGATTCTTGAAAGGGTGGTAGGGAACGGATTATCAAGCATAGTGAAGGATCCCTTAGGAAGAAATCACATTACTATGGTGAGTAAATTTTTATTCAAACTCCAGGAATCCCTCACTGTTGCTTGGCAAGTGCAGACTCCATAGCAGTACTTTAGGAGGCTGGGTACAGATCCTACTTAGCGAAAATGTTCTACAAAACAGCAGTGCCAAAGATGGCATCCTTTCTGAACTGTATGTCCAGAAAGCAGCGATTTGTAAAGGTGTGTTGGTGTTTTCAGTGTAGCTGCTTTACAGCTCTCCTGAATGGAGACACCTCTAAATGCTGCCACAGAGGCAGAAGTGCCCCTTGAGGAGTGGGCCCTGAGGCCTTCAGGTGGATATTTGTCAGCTTTGCCATAACAGAACTGTATGCATGCCACTATCCAGCAAGCAGTGGTCCTCCTGGATGCTGGTTTGCCCTGGCCTACATCCCCATAGGTAACAAACAGTTGTGCTGAAGAGGACCTGACATCCTTAGTGCAGTCCAAGTAGTAGCTTAAAGCTCTTTTAACATCCTGTGAATGGAGCCTCTGCTCCCCTGGTGTAGATATTTCAGTGAAAAAAACAGGGTGTGTGATGGATTGGTTGAGGTGAAACTCTAAAACCCCTATAGGGAGAAACTTTCTGTTGGTCCTATAAACTACTTTATTTCTATGGAAAATAATGTAGTTGGGACCTGTTCACAGAGCTTGGAGCTCACTCACCCTCCTGGCTGAAGTGAGGGCTACAAAGAAAACTGTTTTCCAGGTCACATATTTCAGAGTAGCAGTCACTGTAGGCTCGAAGGAAGCACCCATGAGATGGGCAATGCACACATTTGAGTCCCAGGGAGGGACTGGATCTTTGAAAGGAGGGTTCAGATGGGTCAAACTCTCAAAGAACCTCTTGAAAATAGCCAAGGAGGCTATTGTTCTCTCCTTACCCGCTGAAGCATAAGCTGAGACTGCTGCCAGATGCACCTTGGGAGCAAGATAACTGCGCACTAACGCAAGTGCCGAGAGAGGAAGATGCCAAGTTGAGCTGTATGAGACATGATTCTTTGTCAACCATTTTACCAAAGTTGATAATGGTAAATACTATTTTATTGAACCTCATCAAAAAGAGAAAGAATATACCTCAATGGAATAAAAACAGATAAGTAAAGGAAGCCGATATTTTTGTTACAACAATATGGCTGATACATCTGCGCGGGTCGATTTAAATATGTGCCAGAAAGTGAGATGACTGATGGTTGTAATAAGGGAATGAATGATGCTGGTTATATGCCAAAATAAATAGATGTTGCTATATCTTTCTGTCACCGCAGGGAATTAAAATTAATCAGGCAGATTTTGAAGGAAAACTAATGGATGCACACTTAAAGTGACACTGCACACTCCCTGTATGAACTCACAGAGCACCATTAGCAGTGGCAGTTCAGCACTTTGTTTTCTCCAGTTGCTTTCTACTTGTGCCAGAAAGAAGTTGGCTAAATCTGATGAGAAAAAGGCATGGCTTAAAGTGACACTGTATACTCCCTTGTTTGAACTCACAGAATGCCATTAGCAGCTGTGACAGCTCACCGGAAGAGTTGCAGAGCTTAGCACTGTATTTTTTCTAGCTATTTCTTAACTGTGTCAAAAGAGAAGCTAGTTGAACTCAGTGGCAGAGCTAGAGGGGAGGGCTGAGGGGGCAGTCACCCCTCCTGGCTGTCCCAGTGTGAGTAGTGGTGCCCTGCCACCATCTTTATTCACTGTTTAGTGCCCATTGTGGAGCCTGTCATTGACTGAATGGCCCCCCTTGGCACCCAAATGCTTCTAAACCTGGCTCCGCCATGGGTTGAACTTGATAGAAAAAAGGCATGCCTCAACGGAATCTAATAGATAAGTAAAGGAAACTGGCGTTTTTGCTGCAGCAACACCATGGGCTTATTTATGGGGGTATACTTAACTGCATGAAACGGCACCCGATGTTTGTAGCATGTTGGTGTAATTTTTTGACCCAGCAGAAAAATCAAATCTATTGGGTAAAGTTTCAGGGGAATATAAGTGAATGTAGAATCAACTGGATATTGTATACTCTACTGCCTAAATTTAAAGACCGCTATTAATGGATGCTTGTAGGAACCCCCGCACAGTTCTGAGCTTTCCTACTTTTCTTTGAACCAGAAGGTGGCTTTATTTACTAAGGGCTTGTGGATACACGTGTGTGGAGGGAATGGGTTCTTTTTTTTTTTTTTTTGAGAAATTGGTTCATTACTAAACAGAGAAGCTGCTCTGTGTCAGCCTGTTGAGCTACAAAAGGGTCTATGTATACTTAAAGCTACACATATTCTTGCTTTGGGTGAACTGACTCAAATAGTGCAGTGTACTAAAATGCATCTGGCTTGATGTTGACGTTATTCTGTAGAACTGATGAGGTCAGCGCATGCTAGCCCAAACTCATTCAAAAAGGAGTCAAGCTACGATAGGACCCCCCCGCCAAAGCAAGCTCAGATAGAACTTCCCCAGTCCGTTAAAGGGAAAAGAATTTACAATAAAAGAGTGGAAAAGGATTTATTAAATAAAAACTGTGAAGGAAATAAAAATAACTGACTTTACTGAGCCCACAAAGGGAAGAGAAGATGAAACAGAAGACATATTGAATCAGGAAGTAGAGTTGGATCTTTCCAGAGGCAGAGCAGTCTCCCACAAAATGAAGGTTATGAAGCCATATTAGGTTCTAGAGTTGTTATTAACAGGAACAAGATTCTGAAAATTCAGATCAATTTCTTGATGAAAAGGGGAAGTTTCAACCACTAAAATGGTAGGAGTAAAGCATAAAAGCAAAATGGACAATACAACTTTAAATCTGGACTGTAAAGAAGCAGAAAGAGAAGAACCAGTGGAGAAAATAACATCACCAACACCTGCTGGAACAGAAAACAACTTGCTAAGTGAAATGAAAGCTGGCTTAGCCCAGATAAACAGCTCTCTAAAAAGCTTCACATAAGCTCTTAGTGTATGTTAGCAATAATACCTGACAGGGTGGACATTATTGGGAAATACCAGACTGCCCAGGGGTGTAATGAGGCCTGACGCTACAGGCAAAGGGCCTTATAGCCCCTGGAAGGTCTGGTATTTCCCAATAATGCCCCCCCGAAGGGTATTATTGTGCTTAGAAAATAGGTTGTGTAAAAAAAAAAAGCTGCAAAAGAATTGTTAATAGAAAATGAATTTAAAGATAAGTTTTGTGGCAAAATAGTCCCTACGCCTTCATTATTATGAACAATGTAGCTTAATAAAAAGCCAGTTGTATGCAATTACTGCCCCTGACCCTTTCTCCCTGTTTAGCTTTTGCAGCACTTTTTTTCGCTGTCTAGTTTCTTTTTATTTTCATTTTGTGTATCTCTCTCACAACTAAGTGGACCGTGACACAACTCAGCTCGGGACTGCTTTTGATTTTTCATCATACAGTAATTAACTTGCTTTTATTATGTGAGTTTATTTGTATTTTGTTTTGCTGTCCATTAAACCTAGTAGCTTGAGAAATGCCTTCCGATTTTGAAAATGTTCACTGTGGGGAAGAGTAGAGACTGTGGTATCTCCAGCACCACTACTGTGCATGAGAAGACCAGTATTTCCTTCATTTTTCGTACCGCAGCTGGACGTCCATGTACGGTATGGAAAGTCAAGGAAATACCACTACTCTTGTGCTCAGTCGCTGTTTCAGTGATAGCGCTCTTTCTGCCTGACTAGAGTCAGCACTTTTACAATTGAAGTGGAGCGTTTACTACCACATACTAATTAATGGCAAAACATTTTTTTTTTATTCTTTGAGTCATGGGAAGAAAGTAGCAGAGCCGCTATTGTTTGCATGTTTATTAGTGAGAGAAATGGTGACTTACCGAGCTGAACATTTGGGGTACCCAAGAATTCATACAGTAATGGGGCACCCCGATGAGGATCTAGTTATACAGTGGGCTCCATTGATACCCACTCACTGATATTGATACCCTAGCCAATCAGAAAGCTAGGATTCTTGGACCCATTTTCTAATAACTTATAAAGTGGAAAATATGATGATATGGATGGATAAAGTAGAGAACAGGATGAGTCAGCAAGAAGATAAGCTGAACCCACTGATTTTGCAGATGGAAGCATAAAAACAAGAACTGGAAGATTAAAAAAAAACAAAGTTGAAGAGTTAGAAACCCACAGCAGGAGAGGTAATTTAAAAACTGGAGGACTACCAGAAGGTCTTAAAGGTGCAAATCAACTTACATTTTTTGAAGTGCTCTTAACTTAAGCTACGGGCCCGGTAACTGAAACACCTAGAATTGAACTGGATAGAGTTCAGTGAGCAGTGGCCAACCCTAATTATAAGGGGAAAGCAACGTAGATTTGTATACCTAGGACCTCATAGGTATCAAGCTAGAGAACACATTTTACAGAAGGCCAAAATAGAAAAAGGCCTTCATGTGACAGGCATAAACTTGCAAGTTAATCCTGAGTTTGGCCTAGATGTTCTATGTAAAAGAAAAGAGAAGAAGCACATAATTCCAGCACTACCCACCACAGACATAGACCACAAGCAAAGTTGCTCAAAATATAAGCAGTTTATTAAGGCAGATAAAAGTGCAAACCTCAAAGTGCAAATACACAGACCTGAGGACAAGCAGGCAGGACCCCCACATGAACTTCTACCAGTGTTGCCGAAGCTTCATGAGCTTTATACTTCATTTATTCTGTGCTTCTGGTTTGTTTGTTCGTTTCCTATTGTACACCCAGCTGGAAGGTGACTTTTTCATGAGCTGTGAGTCTGTCTTAAAAAAAAGCATTTGCTTCTGTGATCAGCCTATCACAAGGACATCAGATCAGATATGCTTGATCTCCTCCTGCAAAACTATGGATTTTCTATAGGGGATCCAACGTCATCTTTTACTTGCCTAGTGAGGCAGAAAGACATATGAGACAAATGATTGCAGACAAGGATTCTACACCTAGAGAAAAGGCCCCAACACTAAACATCCTGAGCAGAATAAAATTAATGACTCAACAAGTGACCAAATGCTACAAGCTCAGAGCAATCTGCCCAGAGCGAAGACACAAAGTTTAATCAGCAAGAGAAAGAAAAAGAATCTACCAACGAGCCTGCATCAGGATCTTATAAAAAAAGAAAAGAAATGTCTATCTAGTTTTTAAGCTAGATTATAAAAAGGGGAGAGGGGAAGAGTTGAGGTCCTTTGGAAAAGATTATACTCCTACATGCTCTGCAAGTCTATCCTTTCTTGAGCACATCTGCTCACATGCTAGATGGCATTCCTTTTGGGAGTCCAGTCATCTTTTTGTACTATAGGGAGGGCACCATGGTCTGCAAGTGCAGTCTTCTTGCTGTGCAGCAGACCTATGGCAAAGAAGGGAGCTGGGAGGGCTGAGGTTTGTTGTTGTGATTGGTGGTGGGTAACTATGCACAAATCACGGGTGTGTTGTATTTTTATGTGTTGCTTCACTTTCCCAGTGGGTGGTAATAATCAAAAACAGTGGTTCTGTATATCTGTGTCTCTGGTGAAGGGAAACCTAAATGGTGACCCTGGGGATATATTGATTTATCCCTTTGTTACAAACTTTGAAGATCTGCAATGTCATTGCTTCTTCCAAAAACATGTAGAATTGACATTGTATGACCTGAAATGTGAAGAGGGCCCATAATAAAAATAAAATATGCAGCATTATCAGTGATGCACACAAAAAACATATTGTTTAATATTACAGGAAACGCATTTCACTGTAAAAGACTTCAACTATATTCCTAAACTATTTAAGGGTAATGGAGTGTATGCTATATGCACAAATCTAGCCAGAGGCATTGCTATTCTGTGGAAAAAATCATTACAGATACAGCTTATTAATTCATGTTAGATATTAATGGTCAATATGCCATGGTTAATCTCTGTGAGGATGGATTTAATTTCACACTTGCTAACGTGAATGCTGCAAATGAAGAGGGTCCAGATTTTTTTTGCAGATTTTTTTTTAAACTATCTGATTTTCCATCTCCTGTAATTATTGGGGGTGATTTAAATCTAGCACTATATGATATAGACAGATCACAAAGAGGTGAAAAAAAAAAGAGTAGAGCTGTTTCGGTAGTTAAGGGCTTTATGGAGGAATTAGCTTTAATAGACCCATTCAGGATACTATATCCAAACTTACAAGTTTTTCTTCTTTCTCTCCTGTATTTAAATCTTATTTGAGAATCGACTATATGATAATAACTAAAGCCCTGTTACATGCAGTGAAAAGTATTAAGTATTTCCCTATAAAAATTTCATATCATGCCCCAGTATATTACAATGTTTGCACTTAGTGGAGCTAGAGAGAGACACTGTGGAAAGTTAATCTTTCACTCTTAAAAGACAATGCTTTGAAAATTAAATTGTCAGAGGAAATTAAACTTTTCTGGAAGCTTAATACTAGAGATGGACTATCTCTGAATATAGTTTGGGATTCCTTAAATGCGTATGTGAGGGGCTTTCTAACTAGTCATAATAGTTTCAAGATTAAAGAATACAAAAAGAGATGCAGGATTTAGAAAATAAACTCAAGTCAGTACAAATGAAACATGCATCATCAGTTCTAGAGGAAGATCTTAGAGAAGTTCTTATGCTGCGAGAACAGTGTGATAAAGAAGCAAATAAACAAGTAGAAAACACTATGGCAAGAGTGAAATCAAAATATTATTTCTTTAGTGACAAACCAGACAAGCTCCTTGCATATCAAATAAAGTGTGAACAGGAACAAGAACGGTATTCATAGTGTAAGGGTGGTCATGGAAATGTGACAAGGGATCCAAACGTAATCAACAATGTGTTCCATGAATATTATCAAAAGTTATATATTCCAGAGGAAGAACTATCTGAACAAAGTATAGACTCATTTTTGGAAACCTTACAGTTTCCTACATTGTTACATGAGGATGTAGCAGCCCTAAACAGCCCTATACTCCTGGAAGAAATAAGAGATGCATTAAAAATTTTGCCACATGGCAAATCTCTAGGCCCAGATGGCTTTATGAATGAGTTTTATAAACATTTCCTGGAAGATATTGTATCTATTCTGTTTGAGGTCTTCTCCTTACTCGAGCAGAGCTGCACCTTCCCTTGCTCATTTAATGAGGCCATAATAACTTTATTATTAAAAAAGGATAAAGAGCTGGCCCAGTGGCACTGAGGGTTGAGGTGCTGGATGCCACACCTCGTGCCTCACCAGTGACCCAAGTTCGGGAGCGAGCCCAGGTCGGCAGGGGTCAGCAGGGGGAGGAGAGGGATTGAGCATCTGATAGACTTCTCTCCCTCTCCAGGGTGGGGGTATTGTGGCAGTCGGTGTGCTTGTGGCCCCTAGCAGAAGTTGGAGGTGGTAAAGTGGCACTGGCAATACAAGGGGTGAGCTAGAGGCATGGCACTGGGAGGGAGCATGTATGGAAGCATGCGCGCTCCATCCATTGGCATCATTGCACACCCCCACTCACGAGGGGATTCAGAACAGGGAAAAATGGTGACTGGTCATGGCAGCTTGATGCCCATTTGGCGGGACAGCTGGCTCCAATGGCACAACTTGGAATACTGGATCTGGTCCTGGTTAGGCTGAGAGCAGAGGAGGGCTCTCCAGCACCCTGCCATGGAGGGGGCAAGCCATGGAGGTAGAGCAGTGTCCAAATAGGGGCCGGATACTTTGGACCATGGTTGGATAAATCGGATGCCTAAACACAATGGCAGACCAGGGGCAAGGTGAGAAAAGTGACCAACTAAAAAAAAAAGGATAAAGAACCTGAAATTTGCAGCTCTTTCTACCCCATATCACTTCTCAATTCAGATTATAACATTTTTATAAAAATATTACTTAGTAAAAAGATTCAATTCTATTATACATAAAGTAATTAATGAAGATCAAACAGGATTCATAAAAGGTAGGAGACTGTCAAATAACATCAGATGTACTATTAATGTTATTAGGCATGCACCAGGAGTGTGGCTCTACTTAGCTGGATGCTGAGAAGGCATTTGATACGGTTTGCTTGAACTTTTAAAGAGAACTCTTAGAAAATTTGAAGTCATAGGTCAATTTTTAACCTGGGTTGATTATATTTATAAATCATCACTTGCTAAGATAAAGATCAATCAACTCTTTTCTAAATCAATGAAATTACTAAGAGACACGAGACAGGATTGTCCCTTGTCACTCTTATTTTTCTCATTTTTTATTGAGTCCTTCACTATAGCAATTAGAAATCTCAGTCCAGAAGTAAGTATTAAAATAGATGGGAAATGACAAATTTTAGCATTATATGCAGACAATGTAATATTATATATGAAGGACATTCAGAAATCAGCGACAGTAATATCAGACTTGATTGAAAAGTTCAGTAAGGGATCTAGTTATACGGTTAATGTACAAAAATCTGGACGTAATGCTATTGGTTCTAATCCATTACAACAAAATATACCCCTAGAGTTGGAGTGTGCAAAGAGAGCATAAAATATCTGGGAGTACAACTTCATAAAAATCAAAATAAACTATTTGATTTAAATTGTTCTGCTCTGTTACAACATATTTTCTCAGATCTAAACAGATGGGTATTATTGCCATTATCTATTATGGGAAAAACTAATATAATAAAAATGAATGTCCTACGTCACTTGTTCTTTTTGTTTCAGACAATACCAATTAGACTGGAAAACACTTTTTCATGGAGATTGAGAAGCATATAAGAAAGTTTGTCAGGGCTAATAAAAGCCCCAAGCTTAGACTGGAAAAGTTGTATCTGCCCATGGAAGAAGGGGGTCTAGGACTTCCAAATATGTATTAATATTATCTTGCTGCTCAGTTAGAGGTAATAACATTTTGGGTTAAGCAATATGAGAGCTACCCCTCATGGATTGCTCTGGAGGCCTGCAGGCTTCCTGGAAAGGAGATTAAGATGGCATTAGATCTAGATATAGAAAATATACTTTTTCCCTTTTGTACAAGAACAACTGCCGAGGCATGGCAAAAGGCAAATAAAATATTAGGTTTTCAAAATAAAATGACACAACTTACAATGCTATTTGCTAATGCTTGGCTGCCACTTTTTTTGTATCCCTAGCAATTGATAGGAAAGTTATACTCATTCTTGCTGGAAGGAGTTAAATATGATCTTGAATCCCTTAAAAGAATTTGGGAACAAGATTTAGCAAGTCCTATCACTGTGGATCAATGGAAGAATGTTAAAACTTCATTCACATTCAACTGTTTTGCAAAATGTTAGGATGAGGCACATTCAGTTTAATGTGTTTCAAAGAACTTATTACACACTGAGGAAATTGAATAAATTTAATGAACGTATATCAGAATGATGTCAAAGATTGTATTTAAAAGTTTTACCAGGACAGTGTACTGAGCAGACTACCACTCAATTCCAGATGCAACCTGGGTGAGGGGAGCTGGGAGTCAACAACAGAGTTTAAAATACAACAATAAATACAAGGTGCAATCAGCAATGCGTAAATACAGCATATTGAGTACAGAAATACAAGTGATTTGATAAAGACATCATATACATTATAGGAATGGATATTTGGAGATACACAGAATAATTGAACAAAAAAGATGCAAAGTACATGAAGGAACATTAAAACACATGTTTATAGCCTGCACAGAACTTAAAGGTTTTTGGCAAAAAAACAAAACAAAACTAGCATTTGTCAATGCCGAATGTTTGCTTGCTGGCATTGGCAGTGGTAGCGTAGAGGTTACAGAGCTGCGTAATAGGAATGGCAGTGAAGTATTGAACTGCAGCCAACTCCACCACCACCCTGCAGAGAGTGACAGGCATTGGGGTGTGCATTTAGGTCATCAGGCGTAACAGCCACGCCATTTCACCACACTCCACCCTGCAGACATTGACAAGTGTCACAGTGTTCCTTGGGGTCTTTAGCCCTTATGCACATTTTCTGGAGCTGAAAGGACACTACTTTCTTCAACTGCGAGCTGTGTGAGAAATTCTATATTGCACTTGATATCTGCAACAAATGTGCACTTTTGCTTTAATTCTGTGGGAGGTGAAACTAACCACCCTTGGTAATTGCTTTTTATTCACATTTATTTGGTGTTTAACCAAGAAGGGGCTTGTAAACTCTGTTTATCTTGTTAGTAACTTCAGAAGGATTTAAATACTGCAGTTGGGTAGGTCCTGAGGTAGCTAGATTGTCTACTAGGATTTGCTGACAGTTAAACTATTTTAAATGAATTACAGTTGGCTGAGGAGTTGAAAAGAAACTTTGCAAACTCTGCTTATCTTGGAAGTAACCTCATAAGTGTTTGAATACTGCATTCTGGTTGTCCTTGGGGTAGCTGGATTGACTACTAGGATTTTGGGACAGAAACTATTTTTAAATAATGTACTGGTGCGTAGGAGTTTGTGATAGTTAAACTCTTTTAACAGAGTTACTGGGGTTAAGGAGTGGTCACAGAAAACCTGCAGTGTGAAACAGGAAAAGACAGTCTTTCAAGCAACAGAGGGTGGTGGATCTAGGTTTACATTTGTTTGTTACAATTTTAAGATTTTCAGTGCAGGAAGAGTTTAAAGCACAGCTGACTTATTTTTGGGGCTGACAGTCTCGGAGCACAAACCACCAGGCCTGTTTTAGGGCTGGAAGGTTTACCTGTGTCTGACTTGGATGTGTGGATTTTTCTGTTTGATTAGCAGGTATTTCTCTATCAAATTGTTGTGTAGGGCATCTTGCTGACAGGAAGGCTCCATTGCAGCAGTGGGTCAGAGCTTTAGCTGATTGTTTTGTGAGGGCACAGTTTGGCCCAACCCTTCCCACCCCTCACCCCACCCACCCTGGAAATAGTTCCTTTATACCTGGGGTTCTGACATCATTTCCTCAAGAGTGCAGGTGCATGTCAATGGCATATCCTCTCTAGCACACTGCACTGACAATATAAGCATACACATTGCATATTATAAATATATATTTCTATATTACAAACCAATCACACAGAAAAACAAACAAAAACAAATGTGGGAGAGTAAATGTAATGGCTGTGGCAGCAGTCTTCTGGGAGTCTTTCTGGAGGCTGAGATGCTGCCCTATTTGCAGACAACTCTCTGCCCTGAGGGAGGAAGTTGCCCATCTTCAGGCCACACTGGACAGTAGTACGGGGACCTTCCCCCAGGCCACACTGGACAGTAGGAAGGGAACCTCCCCCATCCAGGGAGCACCACAGCCACTACCACTACCTCAGAGGTTGCGAAGAAAACACAGCAGTTGGACCACAGTGGGCTCAGGAAGGGTGAGGATGGTGGAACGGAGGCACACCCAGTCAGTTGTTCCACTCCACAATCCATACACCATTCTGGGGGAGCATAGCTCCCCTATGGATGCACCCACAGAGGAGACTAAGGAGGCTGAGGACAGCTGTCACAAGTGAGGCCCACAGGAAGGAGGCAGAGGACACCACAAGGAAAGGAAGCAGCTCCTGGTGGGGGACTCAATTATTAGGAGATAGAACTGGAGGAGCTGGGAAAACTGAAGTAAGATGCCTGCCTGGTGCCATGGCTTGAGGGACAGGAAGCGCATCCTCAGGATCACGCTAACAGCTGCAAGGATTCTGAGCTGGACGTAATTTGTCCACCTAGGGACAAATGACTTGGCTCATCATGAGGTTAGAGCAGTGCAGGAGGACATTGCAGAGTTGAGGAGGGGCCTAAGACAAAGTACACACAGTATCCTTCTCAGAGGTGCTGCCTGTCAAAGGCATGGTGGAGGCGAGGGTACTGGCACCATGCAGTTTAATGAATGGTTGAAAATGGTGTGGAGCACAGGGTTTAGCTATTTGGGACTGGGGTTCCACCTGAGGGACACCAGCCTATACTGGCAGGATGGTCTGCATCTGTCCAGGAAGGAACAAGTCTTTGAGCAATTGGTTTAAATGATTCATTGGCAAGCTTTTAAACTAGTCAAGGAAGGCACTGACAAGCAGCAGAAAAATCCAGCCTCTCCCTACGAAAACAGGGTACTAAATGAGAAAAAGACCAGGTAGAAACGGTCAGTGGGGACGCTGTAACAGAAGGTAAAGCCATCAAAAAATGGAGAGCAATGAGTACCAATGCCTGTGAGTCTAGGTAACAACCTTCCTGAATTAGTGGCCTTGATGGAGGAGGAACATCTGATATCATGACAGTCACAGAAACATGGTACACACAAAACCATGACTGGGACGTAAACATACCAGGATACACTATCTACAGGAGGGACGGGGGTAAAAGAGGAGGAGGAGAATTCTTACATAAGGGAAGGAATAAAAGCAACAGAACAAAAGGGTAAACAGGGAGGAGAAGAAGCACTAGTGGTAAATTTGGAGACAGGCAATGGCACCACAATCCACATAGGTTAGATACAGACCTTCTCTAGGGGAGGAAATGGACAAGGAAATGATAGAAAGTATACTTAGAATGGCAGAAAAAGGGAGATATTGCTGATGGGTGATCTGAATATGCCAGATGTTAACAGGGGTGCAGTTGTAGCTGCCTCTTGAAGAGTGCAGTTATTCTAGATGCCCTACAGGGGCATGCCTTAGACAACTAGTACTGGAGCCCACTGAGAGGGAGCAATATTAGACTTGATACTCTCAAATGGAGATGGAGAGGATCACATATAGAAGTGGGTAGCCAGCTGGGAACTAGCGACCATTGAACAGTATGGTTCACAATAAACACAGCAATAGAGTCAAGCCATACAAGACAAAAGTACTGGACTTTAGGAGGGCTGACTTTGCTAAATGGGTGAGTGCCTAAAGGAACGCACTAGCAAATGGGCAGGAAGGAGGGTGGAAGAACAATGGGGAATAATAAAACTGCCATCACAGAGGTAATGAGCCTTTGTGAGGCAAATAAACAAACAAGATGATGTAAGAAACCACTATGGTTCTCAAAGGAAGTGGCAGTGAAGGTTCAAGAGAAAAGAAAGCATTCAGGAAGTACAAGGAATCGCAGAAGGAGCAGGACAGAGAACTGTATCAGTTAAAGCAAAAGGAGGCTGGGAAGGCAGTCAGAACAGCAAAGGCCCAAACTGAGGAAAAAGATAGCCAACTCAGTTAAGAAGGGGGATAAAACCTTTATAGGTACATCAGGAGTGAAGGAAGACCAAGGAGGGATAGTGAGGCTTAATAAAGGGAGGGAGGGTGGGCAGAGGAGACTGGAAAAGACAGAGATACTAAATAAATATTTTTGCTCAGTATTTACAAAGGAAGAGGGGAGGTACATAAAACAAACAGTAGTAACACTCTGGATACAGAAGTTGATACTGCCCATTTACAGAAGAAAGGGTTCTGAAAGAACTTAAAACTGAAGGTGGACAAAGCAATGGAGCTCTGATGGGATTCATCCCAGAATTTAAAAGAACTAAGGGTAGGAACTAGTGACACCACTGACTACCCTTTTAACAAATCATGGGAGGATGGGGTGGTACCTTTGAGGACTAGAGGAGGGTGGATGAGATTCTCTCACAAAAGGGAGTAAAGGCAGAAGCAGGAAACTATAGACCTGTTAGTTTAACCTCAGTGATAGGGAAATGATGGAATCACTTTAAAGGAAAGAATTGTCACGTATCTAGAGGACAGAGGGCACAGGACCCTAGGCAGCATGGATTCACAGCGGAAGGTCATGCCAGATGATCTGATAGATTTCTTTGACTGGTTGACCAAAGCAGGATCAGGAGGGGCTGTGACATGGCCTACCAGACTTTAGCAAGGCATTTGACAAGGTCCCACACAAGATTATATACAAGTTAATGTAGCCTGGAGTGGTCCCAAGATGACAGCCTGTGCAATAATTACTGGAGAATAGAGACAGAGAGTAATAGTAAATGGAGTCCACTCAGAAGAAAGGAGGGTTACTAGTGGGGTACCGAGGGTTCAAAGAGACTAGTCCTCTCAATGTCTTTATGTTTACACTGCAGAAGGACTGAAGGAAAGATATGTCTTTGCAGATGACACTAAGATCTGCAACAGAGTTGATGCACAGGGTGGTGGAAAGGATGAGAAGGGACTTGGCAAGGTGAGAGGAATGGTCAAATGTATGGCAGCTTAGATTCAATGCTAAGAAGTGGAAGGAAACCTGTAAACAAACCCAAAGAAGAGTACACAATGGGGGTGAGATACTAACAACAAAATGGAAAGAGACCTTGGGGTAGTCACATCGGATGACCTAAAGATGGGCAAGCAATGAGAGGGCAGGGCGAGGGCTGGGGGATACTGGGATGCTTAGGAGAGGCACGCAGCAGAAAACAGGAAGTTATTATCCTCTGCATCAGACAGCTGGTGAGACCCCATCTGGAGGACTGTGTGCAGTCTGAGACCCAATCTCCCAAAGACATAGACAGGATGGAAGCTGTCCAGAAGAGGGGCATCTAAATGGTGCAGGGTCTGCACCAGAAGACATATGAAGAGAAACTAAGGAGCTTAATATGTATAGCCCTAGGAAAGGAGGTAGAGGGGGGACATGGATAGAAACTTCAAGTACCTCAAGGAAATCAACAAAGTCCAAGAGGGTAGCATCTTTCAAAAAGAGGTGTGCAAGAACAAGAGGCACAATTTGAAGATGGGGGGCGGCCCAGAGGTAATTTAAGGAAGTATTTTTCACAGAGGGCTAGATGTATGGAAACGCCTGAGGAGGGGTTGGGGAGTCAAAATCAGTGGTGGAATTCTAAGCGCATGCATGGATAAATAAGGCAATTCTGGGGGTGGGGGTAGGAAGAAGTAGGTTGCTGGTTAACTAGGATCTGCAGCTTATCCAGTAGTTAGGGAAATGGGCAGACTGCGGGCCAAGCGGTCCCATCTGTCAAATTCTATGTTTCTATAGCCCTATGCGCTACCCCATTTCATTCGAAATATGGTGAGATGGGTGCGATATAGGAGAATGGGTGGTTTGGAGTCAAGAGTCCAAGGCATACCGATGCCTCTCACCGACTGCAGGGTGTGGAATGGTATGAGCATCACAGGCAAGAATCGCAAGTCACACCCCTGATGCCTGGTCACTCTCTACAGGGTTGGGCGCATAGTTGGAAACCCTAATCACCTCAGGCATTCGCTAGTATTTAGTCCAAATCTTCAACATGTTTGTTTTGTAACCCCACCATGAACAGGGGAATATTACTAGCTACTGAAGCTGCTTAAGCGCACAGTGATCTACGGTATTTTAGCAACTACAGGTGCAAAACATTCCAAACAGGATGTAAAAATGACAGCTGTACTGGTTCATGGGGAGGTGTAAAATGGCAATGTTGCAAATCTGTACTAAAATATTTAAAAATGGGAAGTCATGAGCGTACATAGAAACTGTGCAACGACACCAGAATATAATTAGGTTGGGGTATTTTTAGGGCAGATTGTCAACTCAGGCATTTTGGTGCCTCCATCATGAACAGTGTCACGCTGTTTTCTTTATCTGTGCCGAACAATGATTTCCTACAAGCGAACACGCATCTCGTGCTGAAACTGTGAGAAACACACTTCAGCTTACATGTTGTGAAAAATGACAGCTGTACTGTTCAAAGGAAGTGTGAAAATGTCACTGGTGAAAATCTGGACTGAAAATATTACAAAGTCAGTGAAGTAACGAGGCTATTTGGAAATCGCGCATGCTCACTCATATCACAGTCATTTTATGGACTTTGTTACCAAATTTTCAACATAGCCATTTTAAGACCTCTGCTCATGAACAGTGTAACTGTGATTTTCTTAATCTGTCCTAAACATTGCTTTCGCACACCAACAGCACCATTGTGCGCTACATGTGCGAAAACACATTTTGGGCGACATATGAAAAATAGCAGCTGTACTGTTCATAAGGAAGTGTAATAAAATGGCAATGTTGAAAATCTGGAGTGAAAATATTAAATTTGCAAACTTACGAGCATGCATAGGAACTGCAGCACACGCTCGTAAAACAGTCATTTTTAGGAATTTTTTCACCAAATTTTCAACATAGCCATTTTAAGACCTCTGCTCATGAACAGTGTCACTGTGATTTTCTTAATTTGTCCCATACATTGATTTCGCACACCGACTGCGCCATTGTGCGCTACATGGTCGGAAACACATTTTGGGTGAGATGTGAAAAATGACAGCTATACTACTCATAAGAAGGTGTGGTAAAATGGCAATGTTGAAAATCTGGAGTGAAAATATTGAAAATTCGCAAACTTACGAGCGTGCGTAGGAACTGCGCAGCACTGCCTCGTAAAACAGTCATTTTTAGGAATTTTTTCACCAAATTTTCAACATAGCCATTTTAAGACCTTTGCTCATGAACAGTGTCACTGTGATTTTCTTAATTTATCCATACATTGATTTCGCACACCGACTGCGCCATTGTGCGCTACATGGTGGAAACACATTTTGGGTGAGATGTGAAAAATGACAGCTGTACTACTCATAAGAAGGTGTGGTAAAATGGCAATGTTGGAAATCTGGAGTGAAAATATTGAAAATTCATGAACTTACAAGCGTGCATAGGAACTGTACAACTCACGCTCATAAAACAGTCATTTTTTGGAATTTTTCACCAAATTTTCAACATAGCCATTTTAACACCTCAGCTCATGAACAGTGTCACTGTGATTTTCTTAATTTGTCCCGTACATTGATCTCGCACATCAACTGCGCCATTGTGCGCTACATGGACGGAAACACGTTTTGGGTGAGATGTGAAAAATGGCAGCTATACTACTCATAAGAAGGTGTGGTAAAATGGCAATGTTGAAAATCTGGAGTGAAAATATTGAAAATTCACGAACTTACGAGCGTGCATAGGAACTGCACAGTGCACGCTCGTAAAACAGTCATTTTTAGGAATTTTTTCACCAAATTTTCAACATAGCCATTTTAAGACCTCTGCTCATGAACAGTGTCACTGTGATTTTCTTAATTTATCCTGCACATTGATTTCGCACACCAACTGCACCATTGTGCGCTACATGGGCGGAAACACGTTTTGGGTGAGATGTGAAAAATGACAGCTATACTACTCATAAGAAGGGGTGGTAAAATGGCAATGTTGAAAATCTGGAGTGAAAATATTGAAAATTCACGAACTTACAAGCGTGCATAGGAAGTGCACAACACATGCTCATAAAACAGTCATTTTTTTGAATTTTTCCACCAACATAGCCATTTTAACACCTCACATCATGAACAGTGTCACTGCGATTTTCTTAATTTGTCCTGTACATTGATCTCGCACATCGACTGTGCCATTGTGCGCTACATGGGCGGAAACACGCTTTGGGTGAGATGTGAAAATGGCAGCTCTACTACCATAAGAAGGTGTGGTAAAATGGCAATGCTGAAAATCTGGAGTGAAAATATTGAAAATTCGTGACCTTATGAGAGTGCGTAGGAACTGCACAACGCCCGCTCGTAAAACAGTCATTTTGAGGAATTTTTTCACCAAATTTTCAACATAGCCATTTTAAGATCTCTGCTCATGAACAGTGTCACTGTGATTTTCTAAATTTGTCCTGTACATTGAATTCGCACACCGACTGCACCATTGTGCGCAACATGGGCGGAAACAGATTTTGGGTGAGATGTAAAAATGACAACTGTATTACCTCATAAGGATGTGGTAAAATGGCAATGTTGAAAATCTGGAGTGAAAATATTGAACATTCGTGAACTTATGAGCCTGCATAGGAACTGCGCAACGACGCTGAAAACAAACATTTTTGAATTTTATCATCACTTAAAATGGATTCCCCTTCATGACGATACTGTCATGGTGTTATTCAGGCGCGCGGGTGATTTGCAGTGACTGCGAAATCACCCTTCGGGCCCGAATAACGCCATGACAGTGACATCATTCATGAGAAGGGGTCCCAAAAACCCCATGTTGAAAATTTGGTGCAAAAATTCCCAAAAATGCCTGAGATATGCAACAAAGTTGAAACCCCTATCTAGCCCATTATACAGCTTACCGGCATTTCCTCAGTTCGCGGTCGGCTTTGAAGAGTGCAGACGTGTTCCCGGTCCACCGAAGATCATCGTGCCGAGGTGTGAGGTAAGCATGGGGTGAGGGGTGTGGGGGAGGCTGGGTGCCAGTGGTGGGTGCGGGTTGTGGGAGGGGGGGGAGACTACGTGGGACCTTTTTTTTTACAGGAAAAATTAAAAAAGCGGACGTGGGTACATTTACCATTCTGGGTTGGGCCCCAACTGTAGCACAAGGACGTTGGGGTGCTGCTCAGCCGATGGGGATTAAACCCTGTCAGCTTCCAGTGATTACTTCGCCCCATCGGGGGTGGGCACCCAGCCGGCAGGCATTTCAGAAGTGATTTTGGGAGGAGGCGGGGAAACACAGCACAGCCGATGGGGATTGGGCACCCTGTCCGGCTATACAGTGCGTGCGCTGGGGCGCACACGCCCGCGTGGGCTTCTGTCTGTGGGGAGCTTAGATGAGCAGCCCTATCTTATTGCTGCTCACGAAGCCGCAGCCCCCTTTCGACTGTATGTCACTGCATTTTGAGCGTGTCATGACAGCTCCAGAATGCATTGGCTTACAGGCCGCAGCCTGCCAACACACTGATTGAATTGGAGGAGGGGGTGACACACCTTCGAAATCTCCGATGATGGCACTATGTTTCTTGCACATGCGTGCAAGCAAACATAAAAACTGGATTTATCACAACAAATTATTGGAGAAGACATTCCATTTGATCCCGGAATAATTTTTCTTCGTATTTTTGATTGTCTTGAGATCTTGCAATACAATCAGTATCTTCTTCAATTGATTCTAGTCAATGCCAAAAAGATCATCATGCAGTATTGGAAGGATATAAAATCTCCATCCTTCATAGAATTCCTAAATCTTATGATTGACTGTGCACGATCAGAAAGGCTACAGTATTCTGGGACCGGAGAAGTAAACAATTATGAGGCATTATGGGATCCATTCCTGGTCATGTTAAAAGGGCAATATTGATTTTTTCTTTCTTTTTCTTTCTTTCTCCCCCCATCATGCCGATGTTTGGGTCATGCTGAAAAATCTTTGTTTCAGAAAGTGATGAGTTTGTTGTTCACTTATAACACCATGATGAGACAAGATTCTACCCCCCCCCCAAAGAAAATAAGAGACTATGGGTGTACCAGATAGTCCAGTATGCAGGACAGGCTGGCCTGGAGGAGATTAATCTGCCTGGAAGAACACCACAGGGAAAACCTTTTCCACTTTGAGACATACATTCTTCTTGTGGCTGGCTTTCTAGAAACCTTTAATACATTCAGAACCTGCCTCGAGAGGTTTAACCCAGAGTATTCTAACTCTGCAAGTACCAGGCATTGAGGCCTTTGAGCATCAGAATCTGGAAATACTGTCCTTCTCTGAGCCAAAGACAGTAAACTGTATACATTGGGGAAGACTGAGTGATCTGCTGGACAGGGCCAGGAGTAGAGAGTACCAGGTCTGCCTGACCTACTCTGGAGCAAGTAGAATCATCACTGCAGACTCCATTCTGAGCTTCAACAACACACTCAGAAGAAGGGAGAAATACATAATGGAATCTCCTGTCCAACTGAGGACCAGAGCATCCTTTGGGACTGTCCTCACTGCCTGAGGCCTACAACAAAAAAGGTGGAGCTGGAGTTTTGCCAGGAGGCAAATAGGGCCACCTCCAGCGTGTCCCACCTCCTGAAGACCATTGCCAACACTTGCTTGTTCAGGGTCCATTTGTGGTGGTCTTGGCTGATTCTGCTGGGGAATCTGTGAGGGCATTGTCCTTTCCTGAAAGGTGCACTGTGAACAGCTGCACCTCCAGCTTATGTGCTAGACCCGAGATCTTCATTGCCTCAGAGCACAACTTTGAAGATCTTGTTCCTCCGGTTTGTTGATGTAGTATATAGTGGTGATATTGTCTGTCCTGATCTGGACAGGTTGACCCCTGATGTGTGAGGAAAGGCCTGCATTACCAGGTGTACAGCCCTGAGTTCCAGGAGGTTTACATGCTCCTGGGACTGTAATGAGGTCCACACCCCACTGACAGTGAGGTCCTCCAGATGAGCCCCCCCCATCTGAGCAGAGAGGCATCTGTAGTGAGTACCACTGTGGGTGATGGTTGGAGGAAGGGGATTCCCTTCCTGAGGTTCTCCTCCTCTGTCCACCAGTCCAGTGCCTTTAAGAGGCACTTTGTAACAGGTACCTGCTTTGAAAGCAGGTCCCACCTTTTGGACCAGTGGACACCCTAAGTGGTACTGAATATCTCTCATTTGAAATCTGGTGCCTGGGACCACAGCTCTTGAGGCTGTCACGTGTCCCAGCAACTGCTGGAAAACCCTTGCAGGTCTGGGTTGTTCATCTTTGAAAGACTCTGCCAGTTCTGTGAGGCTTACCACCCTCTCCTGCAGGAGGAAAGCTTTCTCCTTTAGTGTGTCCAGCGCTGCTCCTATGAAGTTCAGGACCTGCACAGGTTCTGTTTGAGACTTTGGGATGTTTATCAGGAACCCCAGATCCTCCAGAGTTGACTGGGTGAGCTGGAGAAAGGCCCTGGCCTCCTTGTATGGCTCTTCTGAGACTAACTAGTCATCCAGGTAAGGGAGGACCACTGCACCTAGTGTTTGCAAGTGAGCTACAACCACTGCCAGGCACTTTGTGAAGACCCTTGGTGCTGAAGACAGACCAAAGGGTAGGACTATAAACTGATAGTGGCAGTTCCCTATCCTGAACCTGAGGTACTTTCTGTGGAAGGTCTTGTAGAGATATGAAAGTAGACATCCATCAAATCCAGAGACCCTCAACCAACATCCCTGCTGCAGAGATGGAATTATTGTGGACAGTGTTACCATTTTGAACTTTACCTTTTTAAGTGTTCATTCAGAAATCTTGGTCTAAAATGGGTCACCACTCTCTATTTTTCTTGTGGGTGAGGAAGTACAGTGCTTGGAGTAGAGGGCTTTGCCCCACTGGGTGGAGAGAATTTGTTCCACTGCATTGGACTGCAGCAGATGTTTGATCTCAAACTCCAGCAGGAATCTTTCTGCTGGAGTATGAGGGGGAAGGCCCTGTGTGCCTGCAGCTTTGGAACTTTCTGAACTGCAGGGAGAGGTCTTGGTTCACTATTTCCAGGACCCACTTGTCCATGGTAACATTTTTCCATGCCTGGACATAGTGATCCAACCTTCCTCTGACTGGAAATGGCTGGGCAAGATGTACAGACCTGTCAGAGGTCCTGCTTGCTTGGACCTTGGGAGCTGGGCGGCTGCAGCCTACTTTTCAACCCACTTACCTCTACCTCTGAAGAAACCCCTTTGGGTGGTAATCATAAGTTAGATAAGTGCGGGGGACATAGCCCCTGCCCCTACCTCCAGTTCCAAAGGTTCTATGGGAAGTGGAAGCTTTCTGCATCTCAGTGTTGCTTTTGTATGTGTTTTATATGCATCCGTTGTTTTCATGTAGACCTCAGTTTTGTCACCAAACAGGGAATTCCCTCAATGGGGAAAACCATTGCTTTAGTCTGAGTGTGCTGGGTGAGGTTAGTAGTCCCGAGCCAGGCAAACCTCGTGAGTGACGCAGCATGAGCCATGGCCCTAGAAGCGATGTTATTGGCATCTATGGCCCTATGAAACTGGTATTTAGTGGCATTCAAAGCAGGCTTTATTGTGTCAGCCAGGTCCTGGGTCAGATCACCAGCAGCTTTTTCACTCATGGACACTACTGAGGTCCAGAGAGCTTTCTGGTACTGAGCTGCATAAGAAGAGGACGTGTGTGGGTACCCTTTGTATAAAATAGCCCAAATGTTCCTATCATGGGCTGGTTGAATGGCTGACTTCAATGTAGAAGAGAAAAAGTATCTGGAGACCAGCCACTCAGTTCATCATAAGAAAAGTAGTTTTATTGTAATATTTTCTTAGAACACCATGATCCCCTAGGTATGCCCAAAGTTTCACCAACACTGGGCTTCATTAGGGGCTTAGGACCTATTAGGGTATACAAATATGAGTATTACTGTCATACTAAAATAATTTTGATTAACATTTTTTTATGAAAAAGCATTTCTCATAATTGGGACAATGCCAAAGCTGACCACTATATATTTTAAGTGCCCAAGATCAATACCATTAAAAATGTGAAATGGCATACCTTGTTGTGTGAAGAGCACCCGTGGACTTCTATTTGTCATTAAGAACTAAACTAAGATTTCAAAATATTATTTACATAAATTCACACTCGTTTATTGCAAATATATATGGATTCTTTTAGCTTGTGTTCCTAAATAAATTATTTCATTATTGGCACTAGAACAACTAGGATTCAGTTTCCTGTTTGTCTGTAAATACAATTCACCTTATGTGAATCAGACCATTTTAAATTAAATCATGTTTGGGTTATTACTATATCATCTCTTCCAAAGCCATAGCTAGGAATGTTATCCTAAATACAGACTTGTATAGTGAAGGTTGCACACTTCTGAAGCAGATAACTGTCTAGTAGTCACTTGTTATATCTGGTTATTCTTTCTTGGTAGCATGATGTTTTTCTAGTGTTCACTGGCTGTTTTTTTAAACCATTGTGACCTTTGACCCCTTACTCATGGCTATCATAACTTAGTTGAAACAGCTGATGCTGTTTCTTTACAAGTTCTGTTTGGATAAAGACTAACACTAAATCCTTAGTTACAAACAAACAAATCCACAGTTAGAATGCACTAGCCTGATAAAAGTCAATCTTTCATTAGTTTAAAAAAGCTTTCATTATACAATACAGCATCAAAGGTCACAATAGTTTAAAAAACAGCCAGTGAATACTAGAAAAACATCATGCTGCCAAGAAAGAATAACCAGATATAAAAGTGACTACTAGACAGTTATCTGCTTCAGAAGTGTGCAACCTTCACTATACAAGTCTGTATTTAGGATAACATTCCTAGCTATGGCTTTGGAAGAGATGATATAGTAATAACCAGAACACGATTTAATTTAAAATGGTCTGATTCATATAAGGTGAATTGTATTTACAGACAAACAGGAAACTGAATCCTAGTTGTTCTAATGCCAATAATGAAATAATTTATTTAGGAACACAAGGTAAAAGAATCCATATATATTTGTGACAAACGAGTGTGAATTTATGTAAATAATATTTTGAAATCTTAGTTTAGTTCTTACTAACAAATAGAAGCCCACGGGTGCTCGTCACACAATAAGGTATGCCATTCCACATTTTTAATGGTATTGATCTTGAGTACTTAGAATATATAGTGGTCAACTTTGGCACTGTCCCAATTATGAGAAATGCTTCTTCATAAAAACATTTTAATCAAAATTATTTTAGTATGACAGTAATACCCATATTTGTATACCCTAATTGATCCTAAGCCCCTGAGGAAGCCAAGTGTTGGGTGAAACATTGGGCGTACCTAGGGGATCATGGTGTTCTTAGAAAATATTACAATAAAACTACATTTTTATGATGAACTGAGTGGCTGGTTTCAGAAACTTTTCTCTTCTACACTGAGCTGCATTGCCATATAGACTGCCTGCCTAAGCAGAAGGGAGGCTATGGTGTAAACTTTTTGCTCATGCTATCCAGTTTCCTGGAATCCTCTCTGGGGCTGAAAGGAAAGTGGAACTAGTCTTGTCACAAACAACAGTTTGAACTATTCCTTCATGGTCAGGGTGAATGTAAAGGTACTCAGTGCCCTGCCTATTCAATTCTTTCTGTTCTCTTGTCAATACTAGCTGCCAAAGTGGGGGCCACTAACATTTTTAAAGTGGTCTTCCTCAAAGACTTGTACATGGATCAGAACACTCTCTTTGTGGGAGTTAGGCCCAACATATCCAAACATTCATCCTCATCCTCATCCTCTGCAGTCTCCTGAGGAGAGGGAGATTGAGGGTGCTTGCCATTTGCCTCACAAAGGAACAGTGTGAGGAGAACTCCTCTGAGTCCCTAGCAGGGGACCCAGATTCCTGAACCAGTGAGCCATCAGGCACATTCTGCTTCTGTCCACTGGTGTCTCCTTTGCTTCTTCAGCTGGAGGGGCACTGGCATATTTTTCTTTCTGCTTTTTCTTGGCAGGCACCGGTTCCAACACCTCTTCAGTGGATCTTTTCATTTTGGTAGACTCAGGGGTCTCTCTATCTGACACCCTGACCTCTGAGTCCCCTTTAGCAGCTTTGTCCTTCTTCTTCTGTTGCAAAACCTGACTTGCCCCAGAGCCAGGTTGTGGAGAGGAGACAGTCTATGAGGCAATCATTTCCTTAAGTTTTTTGGCCCTCTTTTTTAATGTTTTGGTACAAAATCTGCGGCAAAGCTCACAGCTGGAAAAATTATGATCAGGACCCATAGGTTGAAATTTAAAGCATCTAATACATTTTTAAAACCTGAGGGTCCTGTCCTTTTCTTGGTCTTGTCAGACATGCTAATCACTGACAGCTCAGAAAAAAGTAGGTGTGGTTCCTAAGGTTAGTGGTTTGGTCCCCATCAGAAATGAGAATCGTGGACTAAGCTTTCTTTTCCTCCCTTAATTTTTCTTTTTGTTTATAAAGATGCCTGATGTTAGTATAGAAAAATAGGCAAAAATTATCGGTTTGGTTTCTACATGGAACCAGGACAAGATAAAAGAAAATCATCAAGTGGTAATGTAACTGAAAACAAAAACAAACACAAAAGAAAAAAAGTTTAAAATGGGGTTTGAAAATTACAGTTCTATAACTCAGCAATCAAGTTTAAATCAATGATTCTTGATTCCTGAAACTATGAGGGAACCAAGAAAACACACAAAATTAATAAAAATACCTTAAACTAACGAGGTATCCAAAACTTGTCTTATGTAATTAAACTGTAATCACCTGATATGGAGCTTTTGTAAAGGAGTCTCTGACTCAAAGGTTGTAAATTCTGATATGTATCAATAAATAAATAAAAATAAATAAACTCATATGAAAAATGAGACTGAAATACACAAATTAAATAGACCAGAACTATAGGCACTTTGAAGAGCAACTTCAGGCCAATGCTTCTTCTCAGTTGGAGAAATAAATCTGCCATTAGAGGGCAGGGGAGAGCATGACCACAACAGAGTTTTGAATTTCATTCTAAGATTCTCTAATTAACACAAAATACTAGGCTCGGGGGCAGCTCAATCCAGCGAATTGATTGCACTTGTCAAGCAATATTGAGGGATTCCAGGGGTTTGAAGGATCTGCTGCCCATCTCTCCAAGCCATGGCACCAGGTAGGCACCTTACTTCTCTCTTTCCCTCCTTCCCGTTCCTAAATCTACCCCCATAACAATCAAGTCCCCCACCAGAAGTTGCTTGCTCCTCTGCTGGGGTCCTCTCTCTCTCTCTCCCATCTTGGGGTCTCCCATATGCAGGACTCCCCACATACTTCTTTGCCACTACTAAGGGTGCCTCCTTCTAGTAGTCCTGTCCTGCCAGAACCATGAAGGAATTTTGTAAAGACACAGGCTGAGGAATGTGCCCCTGACCCATCCTCCACCCTCCTGCAGCCCACCACTCTCCAGTCAGCCCTCCTTCTACAAGGCAACCTATGGAGCAACGGTGGTAGATTTGGTCTGGGTAGGGGATGAGGCCCTCCAGATCCTAGCCAGCTGAGCCCGGAGACCAGCAACTTCCTTCATAAACCCAGAGATGTGCATATGGATGGGGCAACACCTGTCTTCAGAAAGTCTCCAAGAAAACTGCAGATCCACAGCCATTACACTTCACCACTGGCATAATTGCCTTTATCGTTCACTCAGTAATATTACTGACTGTGCCATCCCATCCCATATTGCTCCCTTTCTGTTGCTTTGGTCCTTTTCTACCTAATTGCTTTGTCATCTTACGCTAGATAGGTTGGTTCTTGTTTCCCCCTTTTTTTCATTTGTCATACCTCCTACTTGTTTTTGTATCTCACCCCCGTACACCTCTGCCTTCCTATTACTTAACCATCCCCTTTGTGCCTTTCCTTAATAGTTTACGACTCTACCCTAGACAGGGTGTTTCTATGCTCCCAGGTATATGTACTTACTGCCTGTAAGGACTGTTTCTTTCTACTTAACCCTCCTTCAGTACTTTCTACTAGGGCTGGGAGAACTCGGTGAAGTTCTGACTCTTATTAAATAAGAACTGGAACATGGTGAAGTTCTGATTCATTCTGACTAGTTCTGATTTATTTACCCATATTTAAAAAAAATGCAAAAAGAAGAAAAACAAAAGACATAGTGATCACCACCTAGGCTGGCAGGCAGGCAGGCAGGCAGGCAGTCACACATCACATTGGTCAAGTGCAGTGCAGTTATAAACAAGCATTTTTCAATGCCGAATGTTTGCTTGCTGGTATTAGCATTGGAAGTGCAGGAGTTAGACAGATGCAGAATAGAAATGACAGTGAAGTATTGAACTTCATGCCAATCCCACCTCCACCCTGCAGAGATGGACAGGCATTGGGGTATGCCTTTGGGTCATCATCACCCATAATGCTCATACCATTTCACCTCACCTTATCCTGCAGACACCGACAAGTGTTGAGGTGTGCCTTGGGGTGTTCGGCTTTATAGTCACCCCATTCCATAAGGACATATGCTGAAATGGGTGCAGTATAAGAGAATGGGGTGAACTCTGGGGCTGAAGAGTCCAAGGCACACCTCAATGCCTGTCACTGGCTGCAGAGTGGGGGTGGAATGGCATGAGCATTACAGCCAGCAATCCAAAGGCACACCCCTGATGCCTGTCAGTCTGTACAGGGTGGGACATTATGGTTAGAAGCCCCTAACGCACCGGGTGTTTGTTGGTATTTGCACTACAAATTTTCAGTGTGACCTTTTTGTGACCCCCACCTGATGAAAGCATTTGGGACCCCTACTCATGAACAATGGCACTGTGATTTTGTTAATCTGTCCTGAACGTTGATTTCCCACAGCGACCGCTCTATTCTGCACCAGATGTGCAAAACCACAGTTCAGAAAGGATGTGAAAAATGACAGTGGCACCATTCATAAGGAGGTGTGAAGAGATGGCAATGTTGGAACTCTGGAGTAAAAATATTAAAAATTCTCAGTTACGAGCATGCGTGAAAACTGCAATGTACGCTCCTAACACAGTAATTTTTTTTTTAATTCTTTCACCAAATTTTCAACATAGGCATTTTGGGACCTCTGCTCGTGAACAGTGTCACAATGATTTTCTTACTCTGTCCCGAACACTGATTTCCCACAGCGACCGCGCCATTGTGCACCAGATGTGCGAAACCTCATTTTTGGGCAGGATGTGAAAAATTTCAGCTGTACTGTTCATAAGGAGGTGTGCAAAAATGGCAATGTTGAAAATCTGGAGTGAAAATATTAAAATTTCTCAAAGTTACAAGTGTGCATGGAAACTGCGCAATGCACTCTTGTAACATAGTTATTTTGTGGAATTTTGTCACCAAATTTTCAACATAGGCATTATGGGACATCCGCCATGAACAGCGCCACTGTGATTTTCTTTAATCTGCCCCTGAACATTGATTTTCGATAGGACCGTCACCATTGTAGCGGCAGATGTGCTAAAACACATTTCGGACAGGATGTGAACAGTGACAGCCATACTGTTCAGAAGGAGGTATGTACAAATAGCAATGTGGAAAATCTGGAGTGAAAATCTCAAAAATTCTCAAAGTTACAAGTGTGCGTGTAAACTGTGCAATGCACACTCGTAACACAGTCATTTTTGGAATTTTTTCACCAGATTTTCAATATACGATTTTTGGGAGCCCACCCCATAAACAGTAGCACTGTCATTTTGTTAATTGGTCCTGAAAGGTGATTCCACACAGTGACCAAGAAATCACTTTTCGGGACTGAATAACGCCATGACAGTGACTGAATTCACGAGAAGGGGTCCCAAGGAGCCCACGTTGAAAATTTGGTGCCTAAAGTAAAAAAAAAATGGCCAAGATATCCACATAAATTGAATAAAAAAAACATTGATGCCATTATACAGCTTACTGGCATTTCTTCAGTTCGTGGTCAGCTTTGAAGAGTGCAGACTTGTTCCTGGTCCACCAAAGATTGTTGCACCCGGCTCCGGAGGTAAGTATGGGGGGGGTGTGAGGAGGTGAGGTTTACAGAGGGTGGGCGCGGTGTGAGGAGACCGATGGCGAGGGACCATTTTCTTTGTTTCCAGGCAAAAAAAAGACATTGCAGGAAGGTTTTTTTACAGGTTTGCTTTTTGCACACTGGGATGGGCTCCCAGTGTGCCACCTGCATTTTTGGGGAGGGAGGGACTTAAGCCGACAAGGATTGGGCCTCCTGTTGGCAAAGAAACCCTGTTTGGGGGTGCATGATGCCGAGGGGGATTGGGCACCCCCCCTCAGCACATAACAAATGGGGGGGCGCATTATGCCGACAGGGATTGTGCTCCCTCATTGGCAATGAACTGGAGCAGGGGCATGCCAACAAGAGGATTGGGCACCCCCATCGGCTTTTATGGGGACTGTGAGTGGATGACGACAGCTGCCGCCATGTTGTTTTGAAATGTTACACCAGGCAAGGCATGCCCTGCAATGAGAGGTTGCTTCCTCATTGCAGCGGCTAATTCATTTCAAGTTGGTGGCACACTGGCTGAACTAGTGCCAGTAGCAGCGTGCCACCGCATTGGGAAATGAGGGCCAAGCCCAAGAATGCAGTGGTGGCACTGGCCGCCAAAGTGCTGTACCTCCAAAACCCGCTTTCCTCCTAAGCTGCCGCATAATGTTTCTTGTGCATGTGCCCAAGCAAACATAAAAAGTCTACCACAGCTACCTGAAGACCTGATGACACAGAACATAACACAATTACATCCTTTCTAGTTTCACAATTGCTGTCAGCCACTGCCAAGTAATTAAAGTATCAAAAATAAAATATAGTAATAATTTCAGCCTAGTTACTGTGAGATGTAACCAGGCTAGCATACCACGCACGCACACAAACAATAAAGAAATGAAATACATTTCAATTTAGTAGTATTTTTTTCTGTGAAGTATTCGCAGCCAAATATGGGGGATGTGAGAAATATACAAAGAGTATTCAGTTTCTGTGTTTCAGGCATCTGCTAAGCCATGCACTGTATGAAAATTAAAACAGTATCGTCAGAATCAATTGGGGAGGGCAAAAAAAGGTGACAAGTAGTAGTAGTGAGTAGACAAAAAGTGACAAGTAGTAGTTGTGACTCGTGAGGTCAAAAACTGGAGGTAGTAGTAGTAGTAGTAATAGTAGTAGTAGAAGGGATGGGCAGACCCAAAAAGATCCTGACCCTTATTATCAGGACCAGGATCCATGTCAGAGTCCTGATTGGCTCCTATTGGTTCTGATTCAAATCAGAACCTTATGAAAATGAATGGTGATACCTGATGACAATCATAAATGCACCAAAAATAGAAAATAAACATTTCTTTTTTTACCTGAACATGTCAGCCAGTGTTCTAACTCCATTCTGTGCTGACCTGCTGGCTACAGAATATTCACTTGTGTTCCTTACCCCCAGTGTGGGCTAGGGCATGGTATCACTCCCCCATTCTACCCCAGTAATTATGCATATTCCCAGGCTGTCACATCTGTTGACAACCCTCCCCAATATTGCAAAACACCTGATTCCCCATCTATCTTCTGACACCTACACTGTCCCAATACGTACACCACTGCCCCTCCATCTTTCATCAACCATTATGCACACCTCTGCCCTCTTCATCTACTGCTACCCGCCCTGTTCAAATGAATACCTCTAACCCTTTCTTCCCATCTGTGGATATCAACTATGCACCAGAATGAATACTCTGCCACCCTGTCCCAGAATGAAAACCCCAGTACCCATATTGCATACCCTATTCTCCTTCATCTGGTGATTTCCACCCTTTTCAAATATTTTCCTTTCCTCCTATCTGTGATACCCCACCTATTCCAGAATGAATAACCCCATATAACAAAGCCTAGCTTGTCCCAGAAAAATATGCTAGTCCCTCCAATCATCATCATCATCAAAAGGTGTCATCCGAAATACAAATAAATAAAATAAAATAAAATAAATCTGTTGATTCCAATCCACCCAGTCCCAGAAGTAATACCGCCTCCAATCTACTGATTCCTACCCACCTTGTCCCAGAGATAAATGAATCCCCCCTCCAATCTTTTGATTCCCACCCACACAGTCCCAGAAATAAATGAATAACCCCTCCCATCTGCTGATTTCCACCCACCCTGTACAAAAATAAATATATTTTCCTCTCCCTACTATCTGCTGATAGTGATACCTACCCACTCAGCCACACACTGGATGATGCCTGCCACTGTTTCTGAGTCCCTATTGGTATTACCACCCAGCCACATACTGGCTGATGCCTGCCACTGTTTCCAAGTCCCTACTGCCGCTTTTGCCCTTTCACTGCTGCTGCCACCACGCTGCCATGCAATAGTAATTTAAAATACATCCAGAACAGAATTTGAGATGGCTGCCATGCTGGTGCAGTCTCCTGCTTTTGTAGAAGGTCTCGCGCGGGCCTTCCTACTTACAACAGCGCTTACGCGCTTTGAATCACTGCATGAGAGTGTGTGCATTCTATGGCAGGTGGGACAAAAATGAAATTATGTATTTTAATGAAAATCTTTTTGCTTATGGAATCCAGGGGTGCTTGGTAGAGGCAAGAGAAAGAGAATTTTTAAAGAAATAATAATACTTTTTGTTTGTTTTTACAAAACTACTGTGAGATGGACCTGGTACACTTCTAGAAGAGTTTGGATTTACTGGAGTCCAACAGAATGTTGAGAGATCTGGGGATTCTGATTTAATTCAGACCAGTCCGCCCACTCCTAAGTAGTAGACAACAGTACCCTACCCTACCCTACCTTCCAGATCAGATAGTGGTACCAGGCACCACCAAGTAAGTTTGTGACATGAAATGCAGTTGCTTGCTGTGTTTCTTTGGACTCTGAACCCACTGATGTTATTTTTGTTTTCTATTCTGTGTTGCTCATGTGATCATTCAAGTAACAGTGGCCTGGTCTAGTCCATCCTGACCTGACTTGTTGCAATTAATTGCTACTAATGTAGTAGACCCTATTCACAAAAGATTTTCACCACAGGCACAAATTCTTGAAAGTGTTTTGTGGATAGAGGCCTGCTCAGATCAGTCAGTGTATGTTTTATTCAGGTATCATATTTGAAATTAAAGTGAGAAATGCTGACTTTGAGAAATGTGAGGTGCTCAGCATTTTCTGGTGTCAAACATGATCGTGTGTCAGTAATGACGTTACCAGCTGAACTAAACAATAGTTCTGAACAGACACTAGCCAGAGGGCAATTCATGTACTTCTTTGCAATGTTTACTAAAGCAGTTCACATATTTTGTTTGGATTTCCAGTATTTCAAAGGATCAACATTCCAGCTGATATTGGGCTCTGCAGGTACATTTCAACAATGGTCTGTGCTGAGGCTGTGTTACAAGAGGCAGATGAAGAAGTTGTTACAATTACATCTTCTAAGTGACTCTAGAGACATGAAGCTGAACCAAGTGACTATGGGACAGTGCTATGCTTGGCTAGTGGTGAATAAGAAGATTCGGCAGCAGTGGCTGAGGAGGAAGAGGGAGAAAATGCTGCAACAGTAGAGGATGGGCCACCTGATGCTGTACTGTGTCATGAAGAAGATTCTGCATGTGGTGCTGCTGTTGTACTCTGTTTCATGACAGCACTTACCTCATCAATTATTTCTTGTTTATTTATCTCGAAAAAACAGTGTCATCATTACTCAATAGTTGCTTTGATTTGTATTGTGGGTCCAAGACTGTTGCTTTACTGTAGTACTCAGAATGAAGCATTTTATATAGTTTATCATCTTCTTCAACTTTTTTGATCATAAGTCTCGTTAGATCTTGTTGTATTCTGGAGGGCAAGCTGCATGTGTCAGCAGCACCACTGGCAGCCTATGTGATCATGGAACTGTCTTGCTTCTCTAACTTTTCCCTTATCAGATTCAATCTGAATTTTAACATTTTTATTAGGGGTATCACCTAGCTGAGAGTTGCTGTATTTGCACTAACCTCCCTGGTAATTTCCTCAAATGACTGGAGCAGGAAAATTAGAGACCCCGACATGGCCCACTGTGGTGGAATAATATAGATGTCTGTACTGCCAATTTTATTTTCTAAACTGTACTGCCTGACAGCTTTCTTTTGTTCCAGCAGCCTTTGGAACACATAAAAGGTTGAGTTCCATCAAGTAGAAATGTCTTGAAATAATCTGTGCAAAAGTAAACTGTGCTCCTGCTGTATTTTTTCAAACAAGTGACTGGTTTTGCTTGAGTGACTGAAATGAGTGCATATTCTTTTACAGTGCTAATGAGAGCCTTATCTCCATGTTGTCACTGAGCAAACTGTGAACTATTAAATTTAAGCAATGCACAAAGCAGAAGATGTGAACAAAGCCCCACTCCTCCAAGGCCTTCTTCATGTTGGACCCATTATATGCAACTATAAAGCCAACTGACAGTCCCTGTGAAGTGAGCCATTGCTGTATTGGTTTTTGGAGCTCTTCATTGATGTTGTATGAGACATGTTCAGATGGAAAAAAAAACATTCTTAGAACAGCAAAGTGTGTTGCTTCACTGTCCCCAGTTCCATGTGAATTATCGAAAAATGCCCAATGGGCTGTGACAGACATGAAGGGTTCAGGCTGACAGCTTGTCCAGAAATCTATTGTGAGGTGCACCACCCTCCCAACAGCACTGCACAAGGCACGTCTTAATTTTTTACATACAACATTGTAAAGATCTGGAATCCCTGTTGTGGAGAAGTATTTCAATGATGGTATACTATATTGAGGTTCAAGGTACTCAAGCAGACACCTGAATCCTATATGTTCAACCATGTTATATGGCAGGAAATCAACAGCTATCATTTGGAAATTTTTTGGTTATTGTAACAGCAGCAGTGTGAATTGAGGCATATTTGGCTTTATGCTTATATGTTTCTGAGATGGTAAGCTGTATCCTTGAAGGAGGAGGGCTTTTGAACACACGGTCACTTTCAGTAACAGTTGGAGGAGTCCTTCGAATGGCAGGAAGTGGTGGTGGAGGTGTAGTGCTGCTGGGGCAGCCACTGCTTCATCTATGGGTGTTACCGGAGTGTAGTGAGCTATCACTGTCACTTTCTCTTCAAGACACACAACTGAACTTCTCAGTAATGTTATGACATCTGTCTAGATGCCTTTTCAGTGCTGAAGTTCCCAATGCTCCTTTCTTTTTACCCTTGCTGATCGGCCGTTTACAGATCGCGCATGTTGCTATCAACTCATTGGAAGCACTAATGGAGAAGTATGACCAAATAAAAGATTATATTTTTTTAGTCTTTTTCCCAGGAACGCATGACACTTCAGTCATCTTTTCAGGATCCCGTCCGCCAGATTTTTCTTGGACCTGTTCCTCTTGAGGTTTATTCCCACTGTCCCCTTTCCACAACCAAAACATTTCTGCCTGTTTCTTCCTCATCTGCAATTTCCATACCCTTCAGTAAACCCTGTACTGCCTGATAATTCATCTTTATTATTAGTATTCCCTCATCAGGTTCAACCTCAGAAGAATCAGATGAGGGACTGGCAGTAGCATAGTATGCAATTGTTCCATACTGTTGGGTGCCTCTGTGGGTGGTACCGACCACTTTTTTAGTTTTTTAACTACGTAACTTGTTTTTTTCACTTGGGACTGATGGTTATCTGAGACATTCACCTTTTTTGGATTCAAGCATTCGCTTGGACGACGAAACTTTAGACATGAAAAAATCATTTTTGGGATTTGATTTTGTTTCCTTTTCAGGCTGATTGCTGTTTTTGCAGTGCCATTGCCTACCTGAGAAATAGAATGTGCCTCATCAACAGTTTGATCCATTTTGTAACAAAAGAGCCCTCTAACATGATGTCCTTTTGATGACTCCCACCCACAGACCAGGGACAAATTTACTGTCGTGACTCGTGACTGCACAGTGTACACACTGATAGCACACCAACAGCACAGAAGTCTACTACCACTTCTTTTCAAGATTACTGGACTGGCTCCTACAATACAGTTACTGTTAACTGATCAAATCAGCAACTGTTAAAAATGCCTTATAGTTTGAATTGGAGATGCAGACACATCTGGTGCATTAGCCGCACGCAGCACTGTCCCACACTGGGGTTTGGTTAATGCTTATACTTAATGTACTTAATATACTATAAAACTAATGATAACAAGGAATAATGGGGAATGAGTGATGATGATGATGACACTTGTGTGTAGTGCTTGTACTTTACTTGTGTTGTACTGTAAACAGCCTGTTACAAATCACAGACAGATTATCCCCATGGCCACCCACAGCCAGTAGCACAGGACAGGCACATCAACTTGTATGTTGTTTTATCTAAACAGTATTTTATTTTAATACATGAAATCGTGAATAAATGTAAGTGATTGTGATTGTATGGCACAAATCAAAAATTTATTTTGCCACCCTGCTGACCTTGCCCTGTACACACAGCAGCACTGAAGCCAGGGAAAAAAATGTATTTGGGATTTTTGGGACTGTTACATTTATCATGGGCCACCCTGCAGTCTCTCTCTCTCTCCCTTTTGGATGTTACAAAGATTTTATTTATTTTTTTTTGAAATTCCAAACTTTATTTAGAATTTCAAACATTACAGCAAAACTTTGGCAGGACAAGACAGAAGAAATCAAACAGAAATATTACAGAATTGTAAACTTTGTCAAGGCCCCCCTTCTCTCCACTCACCCACCCCGACTTGGCATCCTTTTAGAATACTCTCAAATGGCATCCCAGCAAGATCATATGATGTGAAAATCATACTGATCCTTATGAGGGGTAATGCCACACTTAGCCAGGTGAATTGCCTGCTTGAAGTGAGAAGAGAGAGTGGAGCTCTTCCCAGCACTTTTTGTAGTGAACTGTGGAACCCCACAGGCTAGCTTTGAGCTGCTTAGCTCTCAAATTGAACAGCAACTCTCTAAGCCACTCTGCATAGGATCTCCATCCAGCCAGTGTCTTAGGATCAGTTTCTTCATTGCAAGGGAAATTAATGCCATGTGAAACCTACGCTTCCTCACTGGAATTTGAGAAAAGTCATTCAGCAGGCAGATCTCAGGGGTGAACAGGTCTTCAATGCCCAGAAGAGGATCAGCCTTGAATTGAATAGTTTCACACAGCCTTTTGGCAGAGAGGCAGTCCCAAAAGATGTGAAGGAGATTACCTTCATCCTTACCACATCTAGTACACACAGAAGTGGAGTTAATCCCCACCTTTAGCATCTTCACTGGGGTCCAGTACATATCGTGTAGAACTTGGCACTGGGTGAGCCTCAGTCTATCCTGTGGTGTATAAGTATGTAGATCTTTCCAGATCCTTCTCCATTTTCCCTCAAAATTTGGGATTCTCTGTATTGTATATCCAGAGAGTTGGACAGAAGCAATGAATAGAGAAGTGAGACAGCGTGTGGCTTGCCACATACCTCCATAAGAGAATGCATCCACTCATCTGAGACCAAAACCCCGACCATGAGCTCCGAGAACTGGCCAGGAGGTGCCTTAACTGATACACCTTAAAGGCTTTACCACTTGAAATATTGAAGTGAGCCATTATGGCAGGGGTGGACTTACAACTTCTCTCCACAAAGAAATTTCCAAGTCTGGAGTCTCTAAGGGAGGGAAGCCATGCAGGCGGGATGCACACACTCCCTATCATGAAATAAGAATTCCCAATCACTGGCTGGAGAAAGCTCCTAATATGTTTGTAATCCAAAAAGAAACAGAGCTGAGCATGTATTCTTACAGAAGAAGTGATAGGCGAGTTGGACAAACTGGGAGGTAGCACCTTGGGAGAGATATGCAACAAAGCTGAGAGGAAATACAGACACTGAAATCTGCTCCTTCTCCAAAACCAGCCAAGCAGGAACATAAGAGCCCCCTGTGGTAATATCGATCTGGGATACCCGTCTCATATACTTATCCAGTTGGTTTGTCCAGAAGTATAACCCAAAATGTGGAAGTCTCAGCCCCCCCAAATAACTTAGATGCAGCCAATTTGTTATATGCCCTTCTGGGGGATTTGCCCTTCCAAATAAAAGAGGAAATTATTGAATGTGTTTTTTTAAAGAAAGCTAAAGGAACCTAAGAATTTAACATGCTGAGTGGGTAAAATAAGTGAGGCATTCATTTTGATCAAGTTTATTCACCCCCAAAGTAAAATGAGAAGAGACTGCCACCTGCGAAGGTCCTGTTGGATAGTGTGAAGCAAAGGGTCAAGACTGACCTTCCTTATCTGGGCTTCCCCCCTCATTATGAGTAGGCCCAAATATTTTATACTGTTCAGACACCACTGAAGCCCCCACTGGGCAATGTCCTATTTGGTGAGCTTCCCATTCGGGGAATACTGCTGTCTCATTCATGTTAATTTTATAGTTGGACATGGTGCTATATTCCTCAATGACAGATAAAGCAGCCTGGAGGAGAACCTAGGCTGTTCGATGTGAAGCAGCACATTGTCAGCATAGGCTGAGAGCTTAAATACTTGAACCCTGGATGTCTCCATGTTAACACACTTTGGCAAGGAGAGGTTCGAGATAGATATTAAATAGGAGAGGGATGAGGGCACCCTTGTCTTGTTCTGGAATAGAGAGTAAATCGTGTTGAAAATACACTGTTGCAATAGATCCGGCCAGGGGTTGTGGTAAAGGGAAGAAATCCAGTCGATGAATTTGGAAATCAAATTTCTGCATGGCACAAAACAGAAACTGCCAGTCAACCGGTCAAATGCCTTCTCTGCATCCAGGGACAACAAGCCTGCCAGAATCTCTGCATCCCTGGATGCAGAGAAGACAGTGAGTTTCCGAATGGTCCAAGGAATGTCTCCCAGACATAAAACCTACCTGATCCAGGTGAATACTGTGTGGCAGTACCTTCCTGAGCCTATTGGCTAAAAGCTTCACTAGGATTTTAATATCGCAATTTAGGAGCAAAATAGGATTATAACTCCCCACTAACTCTAGTTCTCTCCCCTCCTTGGGAATAACACTAATTAAAGCTTCAAGCATGGTGCTATCCAAGGGGTTAGCACCCAAAATCCAATCAAAAAGATGAGAAAGCCAGGGGCTGAGCTGTTTGCTGAACTTCATATAAAAATTGGGGGAATACCCATCCGGCCCAGGAGCATTATCTACTACTAGTGAGGATATGGTTTATTCACTTTCTGCTACAGAGATCGATGCAACCAGGGAATCCTGCTGACCTCCTCCAAAAGGTGGTAAAGGGAGAGGATTCAAATAATCCTGCACCCGGCCAACCTCTGGTTTCTGAGACATGGGATTGTATAACTCCACATAGAACTTAGCAATTCATCAGTAATCTCTTTGGGGGTGACTAGGAGCCTGCCATCCTCCAAAGACTGAATACTCTGCACCAGCCTAGAGGATTCTACTTTTTTGAGCCAGAGGACTAAAAGCCATCTGGCTTTCTCACCCTGGTCTAAATATTTAGTGCCCATTTTTAGAATTGCATATTCTGCTTTTTCTCTCAGCAAGTTGGAGTATTGATCCTGAAAGTTCAGCAGCTTAATCCTACCAGACTCCGGGGTATTTTGCGAGATGGAGCTCTCCAATTTCCTAATGTCAGCCAGGAGGGTGAGTGCCTTTTGCTCTCTATTGCGTTTCCTCTGAGCTGCTAATTTAATGAAGTAACCCTAAGGACACACTTTATGAACCCCATTCCGGTCTGGATGGGTGGTATAGTTTAGATTGTCCTTCGTGAACCTTTCTATCTCCTGGCTTATACACTCAACTATTATTTATTTATTATTTATTAGAATTTCAGATAAATACCTTTGAACCAATGGCTCTTTTACAAAGGTTCCACGTCAGTATACAAAGAATAGAAGTACAGTTTGCGTGAGATTAGCAGGCAAGCAGTTTGAATACAAAATTCAGTACAGGGTATACATGGTCTAAAGCTACAGGTGATATAAATAACAGTTAGAACAACATAATCAGGCATACATTTAAGAATGATGAGTCACAACAAATAATATTTACATGAATTAAAGCTGCCAGAAGGGCAATGTCAAAGGGAAAGGTAGAGTGGAAAAACTGAGTTGCTGCCAATTGTGCCATGTAGCATAGGAAAGTGGAAGAGAGAGTGGGTGTAGAGGGGTAACTGAGAGGGAGGTAGAAGGAGAAGTGGGTGGGAGGCAAGGATCAGGGAACAAGTGCAACATTGGGTGGGGTGAGCAGATTAGAAAAGGGAGAGAGGAAGGGAGTTGAAGGAGGGTAGTAGAGGAAGATGGTGGACCTGGGCTAGGGAGAGAGGCAGGGGTAGATATGGGGAGGGTGGAGGCAGGCAGAGGTGGTGATAGAGAGGTGCAAAGAACAGAAGTGACTACCTGAGAGGTTAGAAGACACAGTCACAGGTGGCTCTGGACACAAGCGTTTGACATACTTGTGTTTGAATGAGCAGAGGGTGCCTAAGTTGGTGAGTTCGCTGCCCAGGGAGTTAAACATCTGAGGGGCTCTACCTGCAAAAGACCACTGGCCTTGGGTAAAGTGACAGTGGAGAACAGCCAGAGAATAGTTTTCAGAGCTTCTTGTGTAGCGGGTATGGTTGGCTGGGCTTAAGAGAGACTGAACCCCAGGGGGCATGAGTCCCATTAATGACTTTTTTGCTAGTAGGCAGGTTTGGAAAGTAATCCTTCCCTGAAGTTGTAGCCAGTTTGACTGTTCGTAGAGGTTATAGGTATGCGTACGGTGGGTAGTACCAGTAAGCAGTCTGCAGGCCCTATTCAGCACTGTAAGAATTCGCCGTAGTGCTGTAGCTGTGGCTGCTCCATAGATAACAAGCCCATAATCAATGATGGAGACAATAGAGCTGTGTATTGCTAGTTTAAGGGCGTCCAGTGTCAGGCAGTGTCTATGTTTATAGAGAAGGTCTATATGGATATTTCCAGATTTTGCTACTGAATCGATATGGCTAGAGAAGGACAGAGTAGGGTCCAGGGTTATACCAAGATATTTGAAAGTCTGCATCTGGTCCAGGGTCACACTCAAGCTGTTTTTGATTGCCAACTGTTGGTGTTTATGTTTGTTATGTGTGCCATGAAACAGCATAGTCTTTGTTTTCTTGTAATTTAGCACTAGTTTCTGTGAGACAAACCAGGCCTCAACGTGTTTGAAACTTTCCTGCAGTTGTTTCTCCAAGAGGAAGGGGTCAGAATTCTTAGAGAAAATCACTGTGTCATCAGCATACAGAATAATGTTTTTATCACGGGCAGAAGGGAGATTGTTCAGGAAGATGCTGAAAAGAAGGGGTCCCAATATTGACCCTTGGGGAACACCATCCTGGACAGGTAGTTTGGAGGAGAGGGAGTCACCAATCTTAACTTGTTGTGACCGGTTGGAGAGATAATTGTTGAACCATTGTAAAGTATCATGAGAGAGCCCTAAGTTGCCAAGTTGTTCCAGTAGTAATGGATGGTTGATTGTATTGAAGGCCATTGAGAGGTCTATAAAGGTGGCACCGGCAAGTTGTCCTTGGTCTAGTGCTAGATGAATGTGGCCTGTAAATTCAAAGAGGGCAGAGGTGGTGCTATGTCTTTTTGTGAAAGCCATGTTGCTGTGGGCATTGCAAGTTGTATTTCTCCAAGTACTCCACCAATTGGTCTGCGATGATTCTTTCAAGAGCTTTGGATAAAGGGGGTAGGATGGAGATGGGCCTGTAGTTACAGTGTAATGTCCTATCCCCAGGCTTGTGTATTGGGGTCACCAGGGCGGACTTCCACTTGTGTGGAACTGGGAGATCATGAGGGACCGGTTAATAATCTTGGTAAGAGGGTGCAATACTTCATCAAGGGTGAGGGCGATGAGTTTCAGGTCAAGTGTGTCCCCACTTGATCTGGATTTTCCAAGCGCCTTGAGGAGGTATTTTTTGGCATCCCTTTCGGTAACTGCCTTGAAATAGAAATATGGATGATTTGTATCCTGAGTCTGTTGATATTGGGAGGCCCGTGGTTTGGTTGGTGTCAAAGAAGTTAGAGAGAAGCACATGGCTGGACTATGGCCTATTCTTTAAGGAGCTGATTATTCAGCTTCCAGATGGACTCTTTAGGGGCATCCGCGGGTAGTGTTAGGGAAACCCAGGTGACAGAGTGGTCAGAAATCATGCCGGGCTCTATCTTAGCATCTACCAGGCCCCCTACCAGAGTAAAATATAGTCAATTCTAGATTGGTAATTATGGATCCCGGATCAAAAGGTGTATCCTCTAGACTGAGAATGGAGAAGCCTCAAAGGATTGCACAGACTCAAGTAGTCTGTCAAATCCCATAAGGCTGTTTGCACTGGGACAGCCCTGTGTGCTTAGGGTCCAATTTATCTAGAAATGGGAGAACAGAAGGTTCCAATCCCCTACTTATGATTGGAAGAGTGGAAAAGGGAGCTAACACATTCAACAGAACCCAGGAAGCCCTTCCTCATATCAGGGAATGAACAGAAGAAACAAAAACACCCCATATCCTCGAGGAAGTCAGAACCCTGGGGTTCCCCAACAAAAGCCAATAAAATAAAAATATCTAGGGTGGGAGAAAGAAAAACTGAACCTGTGGACCCAAGGTGTATGAGCACCTCTGTATATCTAAAATTAAGACACCCATCAAATAGCCGCACTAGCACGTTACACCAAGAGGTGCCCAGCAACCATAGGACAACACATCAGGTCCCCACCCTCCCATATTGAAAGCAAATAAAATTAACTAACAGTCACAAGCAGAGTATGGAAAACAGTCCTCAAGCACTTCCTCCACAGCTTTTCATTCACAACAGTGAGCCCTTAATTGAAAAACCCATAGAGTGAAGCAGTCGATGCTTTCAGCCAACACGGAATAGGTCAGGGAGCACTTTCTTGAGAGAGCCCTCTGCAGCCTTTGGGTCCTTGAAAGTGACTCATTTACCATCTAGACTCACCTGAAAGTTAGTGGGATGCCCCATATGGAACTTTAGGTTAGCTACCAGGAGTTTGGTGATGATCCCATGGTAGGCCGCCCTTCTCTGTCTCACCAAGAGGGGAAGATCCTGGGCCACTCGTATCTGCTTGCCACCTCACTTCACTTCCTTGATTTCCCTTATTTTGAGCAAGAAATGCTGGCACTCCTGATAGTTCAAAAAGATAAATGTATAAGGTGGAGATTCTGGGGGAGGCATGGGTCTTAAGGTCTGATGGGCCCGCTCGATGACGTACATTGGCCTGAATGGAGATGGGCTGGCTAAGTTTTCCACCAGCTTTTGAGTGAAAAGGACTGAGTTGCTTCCCTCCACTTGCTCCAGAAGCCCTATAATGACCACAATGTTGCGGCGACTCCTGCTGTCAAGATCCTCAATCTTGGCCACTAATTTAGCAATCACGTGGTGAGTAGAAGCCATCGTGGGTTTGACCTTGTCTGCTTTACACTTCAGAGACATAATGCAGGCCTTACAATCCCCGATGCAGTGCCAAGTTCTCCAGCATATTAGAGATGGCTTTCCGTCATCCATCAATGGCATGAGTCCTCTCTAAACAGATGAAATTTGTTCAAAAGCAATCAGAGTAAGGGCTTGATCTTGGGAGCCAACTGGTAGTAAGCCTGTAGGCCCGGCTGGGTGTAGCTTTTTACTCACTTTGACTGGCATGGTAGGGTGGGGAGTGCTGCGGAGAGCTGACCGCACTCTCTGCATCCATCATCCAGAAACACTACTGAAAAGTCACTCACTGCAGCTGGTAGGCACAACTTCTTAATAACTTGAACTTGTAGGAGTAAATGCAGTAAAATTAGTTGGATAGGAGAGAGACTAGGAGTGCTCACAAAAGCAGCTATCAGTTGCCTGCATCCTTGATCTCCTCAAGATTTATTTTGCCACCCTGCTACCCTTGCCCTGTACACACAGCTGCACTGAAGCCAAGAAAAAAATTGGGGATTTTATGTAACTGTAAAATTTCTCTGGGACTTCAGTAGTCTCCTTTCTCTCTGGATCAGGAATGGCATAAGTCAAAGATTTTCCAGCCTGCCCTTTCTCAGTATATACACACAGCTACACTGTCTGAGGCCAAGAAAGAAAAAAAATCTCATTTGGGATTTTCTGTAACTGTAATCTCTCTTGGACCCCAGTAGTCTCTCCCTCTCTCCTCAGTCTGGATCTGGAATGGCACAAGTCAAAGATTTTGCCAGCCTGCCCTTTTTGTACGCACAGCTACACTGTCTGAGGCCAAGAAAAGAAAAAAAAAACTTTCATTTAGGATTTTCTGTAACTGTAATCACTCTTGGGCCCCAGTAGCCTCTCTCTCCCAATCTCCTCTGGATCTGGATGGAATGGCAGAAGTCAAAGATTTTGCCAGCCTGCCCTTGCTCACAGTCAGTCACATACACACAGTACAGTACTTTGCACCCCCCCAGTCACCACTATCTCCCCAGTCCCGACTTACCGAGTCCCTAACACGCCTTCAACCACCCCCAATGATTGGTTTCTCTCCCCTCCCTTTCCGTTGTTGTTCCCTCCCTTCCCCTCCTCAATTATCTTTCTGGTGGTGGTTTTAAGTTTTTTGTTGGTTTTTGGCACTTTTGTTGCTCTTTGCTGCTGAGTGAAGCTCTCCTCCTGCTTTTTTCTGATCCTCCTTGCTCTTCTGGGCAGTGTGGCACTCTCAGTATGGTTATATACCGTGAGTGCATCACATGATCTTCTGTTACCTGATTGGATGCTGCCGGCCACCTGTAAGTGCCACCGGCATGCCCATGGCAACGGGCAACATAATCCAGCAAACAGCATCTTCACAGACTCTGAACTGGACTTCTACTACAAGTCCATACTTATCGAGGTCTGTGGATTGTCTGAGGATCTGGATCTCAACAGAACAGTCTACCAGTCCAATTTTACACAGGCAACAGAGTTAATAGGTACTGTATCTTACCTTACTTGACCAGCAGAGTCCCTGTGTGCTTGCTGTCACCTGTGCACACCTGCCCATGCCTAAGACATCAGTTACTTTGACTGTTCCACTTCTCCTTTTTCCACTCATGATCTGGGACATAAGCGTGATGGGAAACACTGGAGTGGTTGCCATATTTTATAGGTCCTATTAGCTTCTGGCTCTGCCTGATTGGAGCTTCAGGTCATGTGATCCCCAGCATCTTCCTGCTCCCTTCAGAAACTGCTAAAATGGCTCCCGCTTGACTTTCCCCATGGAGACAGACAGTAAAGCTCAAGCAGTAAGTTACAGCTTTTTTCTGTGATTTGCCCTCTCCCTAGCATCCCGTGCTTCAGCTCAGCACAGTGTAATCTGGAAAAAGTCCTACTTTTATTCCAGTCCTCCTAGTAGTTCCTAGCTCACCCTGATTGGAGCTCCAGATCATGCGGTCCCCACTCTTTTCTTGATCCCTCCCAAAACTGCAAAGATGGCCCCCACTTGACTTCCTGCCTGGAGACAGACAGTAAAGCCCGAACAATAAGTTACAGCTTTTTTCTGTTATCTGGCAGTGCTGTTTACTCACAGCCAGTGCCCTCTCCCAAATGCTTCCTCCTTTAGCTCGGCTCAAACTTCCCCCCTCCAGCTTCATTGCATGCACCTGGTCTTGGTGCTTTTTCTCATTTGAAATGGACTCCCTCCTGCACCCTGTTCTCCCCTGTGAAGTGCTTGTAGGTCTCTATCATGTCCCCTTTCACTCTCCTCTCTCCCAGAGCAAACCTGTTGGGATCCCACAATGTCTCCTCATAGGGCTTTTCATGCAACCCCTGCACTATTCTGCACAGGCAGAAGGGGATAGGGAGAAGTACCAGGAGAAGCAAAGGGAGGCAGGGAGGTCAGTAAGGGAAGCCAAAGCTCAGACAGAAGAACACATTGCAAAATCAGTGGGTAGAGGGGACAAAACCTTTTACAGGTACATAAGTGAAAAAAGAAAGGCAAAGGGAGGGATAGTGAGACTGAAGGGGGAGGATGGGGGCTGTGTGGAGGATGACAACAGTAAAGCTGACATATTGAACAGGTATTTCTGCTCAGTCTTTACTGAGGAAGAGGAGGGTAATGGGTCTGAATGGAGTACAAGGGGTGAGAATGTTGCAGAAATGGACACAAGTCCCTTTACACGAGAAAGGGTCCTGAAGGAACTGGAAGTAATAAGAGTTGATAAAGCAATGGGGCCAGATGGGGTGCACCCCAGGGTCCTTAAAGAACTAAGAGAGGTGGTGGCTGAACCTCTTGCTATCCTGTTTAGCCGATCACTAGAAACAGGAGGTACCCAAAGACTGGAGGATATGGATGCCCCTTATACAAAAGTGGGAACAAAGAGGCAGGGAACTACAGACCAGTCAGCCTCACCTCGGTAGTGGGGAAGATCATGTAAGCACTACTGAAGGAGAGATTGGTGGAACATCTGGTTGTCAATGGACTACAGGACCCAAGGCAGCATGTGGTTTCACCAGGGGAAGGTCATGTAAGCAGACCAACCTCATTGAATTTTTGACTGGGTGACTAGGGAGGTGGATCAAGGGAGGGCAGTGGACATGGCCTATCTGGACTTCAGCAAGGCCTTTGACACTGTGCCACATAGAAGACTATTGCACAAACTGGGAATATGGGTGTGGGCAGGACAGTAGTGCGGTGGGTAGGTAACTGGCTGGGCAGCAGGACACAGAGGGTGGTGGTAAATGGCTGTCACTCCATAGAGGGAAGAGTGACCAGTGGGGTACCACAGGGATCAGTGCTGGGACCGGTCCTATTCAATATCTTCATCAGTGACATTGCGCAGGACCTAGAAGGCAGAATTTCACTGCTGATGACACAAAGCTCTGTAACAGAGTAGACACACCAGAGGGTGTAGACAGAATGAGAAGGGACCTGCAGAAACTTGAAGAATGGTCAGGGGTTTGGCAGTTGAAATTCAATGCAAGGAAGTGCAAGATAATGCATATGGGGCACAAAAACCTGGCACAATATATCAGTTCTGGGGTGAGGATATAGCATGCACCAAGCAGGAAAGGGATTTGCTGAGTTATCATCTCTGATGACCTCAAGGCAGGAAACAGTGTGACAAGGCAGCAGGTAAAGCAAATAGAATGCTGGGATGCATAGGCAGGGCATCACCAGCAGGAAAAGGAGGTCATAATTCCACTATACAAGACACTAGTGAGGCCGCACCTGGAGTACACTGTGCAGTTCTGGAGACCTTACCTACGTAAGGACATAGACAGGGTAGAGAAGGTTCAGAGGAGGGCAACAAAGATGGTGCATGGATTGCATCACAAGTCCTATGAGGACAGGTTGAAGGCACTGAACATGTACTCCCTGGAGGAGAGGAGGAGGATATGATAGAGACATACAAGTATCTTACAGGGAGGAACAGGGTGCAGGAATGCACTATTTTTAGCGAAAAGATGTTCCAGGACTAGAGGGCATGGGATGAAGTTGGAGGAGGACGATTCAGAGGAAGCGTGAGGAAGAAGTTCTTCACAGAACGGTGGTGGACAAGTGGAACACCCTGCCAGAGGAAGTGGTGGGGCTGAAACAATCACAGGATTTAAGAATGCATGGGATAGACATAAAGGAATTCTGGAGGTCAGGGGTAAGGGGCAACAGACTTCCTGGAAAACATAAACTGAACTTACAAACTTAAATGGGCAGACTGGGTGGGCCATAGGCCCTTATCTGCCGACACTATCTATGTATCTATGTATTTTAGTCGCCCTTCTCTGGACTACCTCCACCCTGTCTATTTCCTTTTTTAAGGTGCAGCCTCCAAAACTGGACACAGTACTCCAGTTGGGGGTCTTACCAGTGAGCGATACAGTGGTACACCAACTTTCTCCTCCTGCTGGAGATGCACCCCAGCATCCCTCTAGCCCTACCCACTGCTTTGTTACACTGCTCTGTCACTTTGAGGTCATCAGTTATTATAATCCCAATGATATTGTGGAAAATATTCCAGTGAGTGAAGACAAACTGGAAGAGATAATAATAGCCACATAAGCCAATCAGACATTGCAAACCCCAGACAAAGTAATTAAATATGGCTGGCCTAAACACAAGTGGGTGAAAGACAGTATGAAACTCCATTGGTTCATGAGAGATGATATTCATATTGAAGATGGCTTAGCCTTTTACAGGTATGGAGACAAATTAATCATTCCAACAGAGACTAGGGATGACATACTCAGCGTACTTTATGAGAGCCACCTGGGGCAGAGAAATGCAAGGCCAGAGCTAGAGCTGTAATGTACTGACCAAGCATTGCCCAAGACACTGAGAGACTGGTTGGACAGCGTTCAACATGCACAAAAATTTAAAGAGACAGCCAGAAGGAGACACTTAATTGCCATGCCATTCTTTGCAATAGCAGATGGTCACAACAGACATATTTGAGTTCAGGGCACAACATTACCTTAAAGTGGGGGACTGTTTTTCAAAGTATCCTGAAGTGGTGTAGATAAAAGACAAAACTGTCCAGACCACTCTAATACACATGAAGTCTGTTGCACCATGTCACGATATTCCTGCAGAGATTGTAAGTGACAACACAACATTTGGAAATAAAGAATTCCAGAAATTTGCTCAGAACTAGAATCAAGCTTACAACCTCCACTCCTACCTATCTCCAAGCCAATGATATGGCAGAACATGCCATACAAACCATCAAGCAGCTTCTCAGGAAGGCAGACCATGATGGCAGGAGCCCCTATGTAGCCCTGCTGTAATATAGAAATTCCCCCTGGCAGGCATGCCATAGTCTCCAGCCCAGTTACTAATGAGTAGGGTGCTGCACTCTAAGATTCCTACAACCCACAATCTGCTCCAGCCACAGGCAGTTTCACATGCAATTGATCAGTTATAGAAAAGTCAGGTACATCAAAATACTACTATGACCAAGCTGCTAGAGTACTTCCAACCATCAGTCAAGGAGATACAGTCAGAATCAGATATGGACACACGTAGGAGCCTGCCATTGTAATTGGAACCACCCTCATCCATGGTCATACCATGTGACTAATGCAGAAGGATGTACCAAGAAATCATCAACATGTATTGAAGAGAACTGAACCACATCTCACCACTGCAAATTCACACTGTGATGACCCATTTGACTACTACATGGGCAGATAACTGGGATGAGACTCGACATTAACATCCCTTTTTTTGACACTGGAGAACGTCAGCAAGCTGAAAGTGTGGAAACAGAGGCAAGCAACACCAGCAGGACAACATCTAGAGGGAGGGAGGGAGGTTTGCTCTCCAAATACAAGGACAATGTGTTATCAGTTGGCTGTGAAGATTATGCTTCAGCAGTGGACCATGTGCTAGCAACCTCTGGTCTTTATGCTACCTACCTTATAAGACATAATTTCAGGTGACACTGACAACAGAAGTTCAAAGGGTTCTTTACAAAGAGCATTCAAAACCAGATTCAGATCCCATGAAGGTACAGGGGATTGAAACAGAAGTTGGCTTCTGCTAACTGCTCATAGGAATTGTATAACCTCCATGTTAGCACCCAGAGATGAGCACATGGAGGCTCCAACCGCTCATACCTAACCTCTTAAAGTGCTCAATGCCAAACCTTTGTCCATTCCTGCCTGCAAAAAATCCAAAATCTGCTGAACTGTGGCTTTTGAAGGCCTGATATTTTTCTCTCTGGCCTAAGCCAAAAAGGTGGTCCATACTGGGTCGCAGCTTGTCATCGAACTGCCGTTGACCACACTCTCCTGATCACCCGCCTGGAGCCCTAGCAAGACTCTTGCCCCTGACAGGGCACCAGCCACTTTTCCTGTGGTTCATATTGGCTTTAAGAGTGGTTGGGATTGAGTGGAGGGGGTATGATGAAGAGGGTTGGGGAAGGAAAGGCAGCTGCTAGTTGAGGGGTTAGCTGCACAATCAAGCAGACTTGATAGACCGTATGGCCTGCTTCTGCTGGTATGTTCGTATGTTCATAAGTTCATAGTCCATATAGAAAAGATCTATATTTGTTTAATATCTGAAATATATCCTAGTGTCTCAAAATATGTCTCACATGTATGTCAGATATAAGTCGTAGTTCTGAGATATATTTTCGGATATATTCAAGACATTCACAGAATGATTCAAATACATTTCAGATATTAGTCATTGTTTTCAGATGTATTTTCAGATGTATTCAAGATATCCACAGAATGATTCAAGATGTATCATAATTTGGAAATATCTTTTATACATATATTTGAAATATATTTATTTGTTATTCTTTTTCCAAATTAAGTTTTACACAATCCAAACTATTGCAGGCAGATCTATTTTAACCAAATATACAGTATATTTTGATCATGTCCAAGATATATAACATGATTTACCTATGCCTATTTACGGGTTGGGGCCCTTATATATGTCAACTATGACAGAAACCATAAAAATATAATAAAATATATTTAATGATTTATATGCAAAATATACCCAACCTTTAAAAGAACAGTTTTTGGCTTGGATAAAGCCGTTTATACTTTTTCGGTTGTCAAGATCTCTTGTCTCTGCTTCATGCCCAATAGTAAGCACATTATTTTTATAATCTATCATTGGTCTCTTGTGGATTACCAGTATTTTTTTCATGTAAGTTTTTTTCTCTAGCACAAAATGTCTTACAGGAGCACACTATTACTCTTTCCTTATTTTCAGCCTCAGCATCTACTTTGTTAATCATTTTGTTTCTCATTTTGGGCAACATCTGCTGTACCAAAAGATGTTGATGTTTGATAATGATAATGCTCCAAGTTTATTACTGTTTTTATGTTTGCAATCTAGCCCCATATCTTTGCTAACAGTATTCAAACCATAGTAAGGTGTATTGTTATCTAGTCAAATAACCCCCCCAGTAGTGTTGTGAAAACTAGAAAAATTTCACCATGCAAAATATTTTGCATAATTCACACATTTTACAAAATATTTTGTGTGTCAAAATGACAATGTCAGTCATGGAGTGAGCAAAATTTTACCGCGAAATGGTGAAATTCACCGTCTGTAGAAGTTCTACAGTTTCACCACTACTAATGGCTCCCTGCCAATCACCGGGCCAAATTAAATTAAAGCTCCCTTGTATCTAGTGATCTCCTCCCTCCTGGCACTCACCAGCCAAAATTAAATAAAGCCCCCAAGTTACCCTCATGTCCAGTCTCCTTGTCTCAAAATAAATAAAATCATCTCTCCAACTCTCTGGTGTGTAGCGGACCACACACACCCATGCTCTGTCATCAGATAGCACCACCTCTGGCCCCCAATACCCCACTCAGGCCACTGACACAGTCCTGTAGTCACCTCCATGGCCAGCAGCCCAGCTGAGTGCTTCAGTGAATGACAGCGTGCTCATTCATTTGACAGCCAGTGCTCTCACTACCACTGGGCGTAGTGAGAGAGCTGTCTGTCTGAATCTGTCTATGAATTAACATGTACTTGTACAAGCACACACTCATTCATTAAAGCACTCAATTGCGCTGCCGGTAGTAGGACAGGTGGATGGCTGTGCCATTGGCTGTATTGGTGTACTGGGGTGGGGTAGCAGGGTGTGCACTATCTGATGACATGGTGGGTGGTGGGTGGATGGATGTTCCACTAGACACTATGGAGTTTGCATTTTAATGAATGTATTAATTTTTTGCACAAGAAGTTGGGACAGGAGGCTACTAAGGTGGGTCTTTAATTTATTTCTGTCAGTGATCGGCTGCAGGTAGGACCACTAGACATCAGGAGAAATTTTCTTTCTAAATTTTGTCTGTTAAGCAGTGTGGGGGGCAGTAGACACCATGGAGATGCCCATTTTAAGTGTTGTCGAAATTACGTGTACAATTTTGCCATTTCACCGCTATTTGGTGAAAAATTTACATGGAAATTGTAGATTTAGCATCAATGTAGTATGCAAAGTTGTATTTTGCAACATCTCTAACCCCCATATGTCTTGATTGTTCACTTGTGCCCACAACTTGGATTGAACGTAACTGCAAGTCTGAGCAAGTTGAGCACTACTGTGATGTGTTTTTTAGCTGTCAGTAAGGAGTGATCACTGTTGTGACTGTTTGCATCACATTTTCTTATTGGAGGTTGTGGTCTTACAATTTTGCAATTGTTTTCCCAGTGAACCATGTACTATTTGCAGAAGTCAGTGAAGTATTAAAATAAAACAGGAACCAAAACCTTTTTTTCCACATATTTCATTTTATATGAATATATATGATCGTACAGTCAATACATTTCTGATTTTACAATACAAGACATCTTTTTTACATAATGTAAAGACACAAGACACATTGTTATTAAATGCACATTAGTGTTCTCTTGTGTGACCTAATTTTCTGATGCCTGATTCAAGTCTGCTCAATTAAAAGTTTATTATGGTAGTCCAGTCACTTATATGGTGTTGCTCAAGATCTGCCAATATAATTTTGGCAGTCAATCCACATTACCCACCCACCCACATATTTAATGTAGCCCACTCAAGAACTGTTCAGCATAGCATGTTTTATTTTGGTATAATGTTGCTCTTGTACCTTCATTTACCAAGCCAATCATACACTATCTTCAGCAGATAATTACTAAACATTTAAAAGTGTGTTGAGAGGAAGATGATTGTCTAAAGATAATGTTATTAACTTTGCAGGCAATGCCATATGTTGTTACAGTATACATGTATTACTAGGCATGGGCAAAGCTGTGTTGGAATTATATTTGATTTTAGCTTTGCCAAATTCATGTTTAGTTTAGATTTTGATTTGCTAGATTCTGCCTATGGTATATGTATAATTAATTGAAAAAGGGGGTTATATTAGAAAATCACCATAGAAAGTCAGTGAAGTGACAGTAATATTAAAAGGTGAGCTGTTGCTTGAGATAAATTGCATTATGCTGTTTAAAGTATTAATATCTGAACTACCAGTACGTCTTGACCTCAAATTTTCGACATGTGCGTTTTTAGTGGTGCGAATCACTGGAAACACCATTTCTCAGAATGATGTTCAAGCTATTGATGGGCCAAAGCCTTCCCTTGAAAAATTAGCCATTTTGAATTCAAGTGGCTTGGTTTTTGTGATACTTGAAGTGGACACAGCTAAACAGGGCTTGGCTCTGATTTGCACTCCCAGCCTCCCTGCTATGTGTCATGCTTAATCCCTGCTTTATGAGGGCAAGGGTCATTCATTCTGAGTGTCTGTGTCCTCATTTTATTGAAAATAATTCTGTGTGGACACTAGACTTTTCAAACCAGTGGCCAAAAATGAGAGGAGGAGCTGGGGCATCTTCTGCATGGCCACTGGACTGCAGAAGCCAGTTACCAAAAATAATTGTGCAGAAGCCGGCCCGGTGGCACTGAGGGTTGAGGCACTGGACACCACACCTTGTGCCGTGCCAATGACAAGAGTTCGGGAATGAGTCCAGGTCATCGGGGGGTCAACAGAGAAGGAAAGAGATTGAGTATCCAGAAGACTTCTCTATCTTCCTGGGGAGGGTTTCAGGGGAGTTGTTGCTCAAGAGTGACCTCTGGTGGTGGACAGGGGCACACAATGTAGTGACACTTGTGTAGGCAGGGGGCAGAATTTGTGGCACAACATTGCCTTGCATAGCCAAACTCTGAGGAGGAAAGAAAAACACAAGGAAAAATCCCCACTCCTAGGGATAGGTGAAGGCACCTTGGCCTCCGGGACCACACTCCAAGTGCCAGACCCATTTCCTCTCCAGGGCTGACTCGTGTAGCCCAGCACTCTATACTTAGATAGAGCACCCTGGGAAGATAGGACAGCACTTCCTCTGGGGGTTCAGATCTGTGAGTTGTGTCAGGGCTGCATAAGGGAGGGGAACTAGGGCTCTCAAGTGGGAGGAGGAGACTTGGAGTCCCCGAGGTTGCCAGAGAGAGTTCCCCATGGAAAAAAATGGAGCAGAAAAAGAGTTCTAAAACAAAATAAAAAATAAAAAACTTGTGCAGCATCTTGGTAACTCTAGGGACACCAAGACACCAAGTTCTTTCCTGCCCACTGTCTGTAGCAAGTTTGTTAACATAGGTATACTTGAGGACACACTGTCTGGGTGTCATGTGATCTCTTCCCCAGCATTCTCAGTTTACCACATGACAGTGAGCAAGCCTGCCATATAATTGTAAGTCTGTGGAGTATGAGATCCAAGCAGCTGGCTTGGTTTGGTTTGTGTCTCACCCAAATTGAGCCACTTGCATTGGAAGTGGCATGGTTTTCTAGGAGGGCTGTTTGCCCTCCTAATTACAGACACATACATGGAGAACAGCCACAAAGTTATTAACATTATCTTTATATAGGTCCCAAATCATTGTAAAAAAGTATTTTAGACATCAGCAACACCATTCTCCACTTTTTATTATCAAAATGTTTATTTTTGATGCAGTGCTTCATTACTGAGCAGACAGTTTGCTTGATATATTAATCAGCTAGTGAAGAACTAGTAAAATATCTTCCCATGCACTGGACCCAAAAATTCTTAAGTGTGCTAAATTAAGTCCTTTGTCAGGCAACTCCTTGGTGTGATTTGCCATCTCATTATTACAGTTGGTGTCAACTGCTCTTTAAAATGTATCTGTCTGTGGTTAGATAATCCATTTTATAACATGGGCACCTTAAAAAGTGCAATGGTATTGGTGGACTGACTCTGCATGGTCATATATTAATTTATGTTATACCAACAGCTAGAGTGAGTAGGTGTTAGCGAAATTTCTACTAACGTCTAGCTAAGGTAAATGTGTGGGTGGCCGGAACCTGTTCATGTCTGGGGAGTCCCTGTCTTATCTAAGTGAAGTTCTGGTAAGCAAGGCAGTGGCTGCTGTCCTTAACAAGAGTTGCTGGCTGCTCCCTCCCATACTGTTCCTTGCACTGTAGTGCTGTGGTCAGTGTGGGGACCAGGGAACAGTTCTCACCCACCTACCCACATGGATTATGGAGGAGGGAGCGGTCACACAAGAAAAACAACAAGTTGAGTAGAGCGACCTGACCTATGGTGTGTGCTGCAGTGTGGAGAGTGACCTGAGCTACAGGCAGGGATGCAGAATCTACCATTGAAGAGTTGCTGTACTGCCAGCAGCTCATGCGAAAAGGTATAGGAGAATGATCTGACCTACGGCCAGGGATGCAGGAGATCCCATAAAAGAGTCGCTGTGGGCATCAGTGCAGAGAGTGACCTAAGGTACAGCCATGGATGAAAGAGGCGCTGTAGAAGAGCTGTCATATGGTGCACTGAGTTCCCTTTCACCGTGAAGACAGAGAGCCATAAAAGTGCCATTCCTTCCCACAACACCACTACAGAGAGACTCTGCCCCACCTCCCAAGAACTGCCGTATTGCTGGTGCTCACAGGGATGCATAAGGTGCCATAGAAGAGCTGCTGTATGGCCAGCAGCTCATACAAAAAGGTCCACCGGAGCCATGGAACAAGTTCCCTATCACCAGAAAGAGAGCGAGAGAGAGGAAACGTGCCATTGTGCAACTGAGGTACATCTGCATTTCTAACTGTAGAAGGAGTCAATAAGCACTTAGAAAAGTGTGTCAGACTGATCAAAACCAAGTAAATAAAGCAAACAGAGCACCATAGTGAGAGCAGGGACTGCTTGATTCAATGGCAATTTGAGTGTAAGGATACCAAACTGAAACAGAAGACTTTCCGATATTTTTTAAAAAACTGAGCTAAATTTGTCATTTGTCATAGTCCATGTTATGTTTACTTTCATTTCATTTCATTTCATTTGTATTTGTTAACCGGGTTAGGACAACTGGGACAAAGCCCTTTTTCAGGTCCGACTCAGACAAATAACAAAATTACAATAATGCAAACAATACAAAAACAAATATAATCACTTAACAGATGAACCGATATCAAAAACAAGTACAATTTATCAAAGGCAACAAATACTTTTTGTATCTAATTTTAAAAGTTGAATATGATTTCACTACTCTCAGGGAAAGGGGGTAATTCTTTCCAAATTCTAGGAATGTGACAGGCAAAAGAACGAGAGCCATAATTATTCTTCACAGAATAAACCTCCAACACAATACCCTCAGCTGACCTTAAGGATGCTCTCATTTTACGCATCGTAATCACATTGGAAAGGGGAGAAGACCCATCAGAATAAATTGCCTGATGTACCAAATTACCTAAAGCATACATACATATATCTATACTGCGGAGAAAGCCAACCCAAGGATAAATGCAACAAACAGTGATGGGTCAAAACTGGTACCTCAAAAACAAAACAACAGATGTAGTTGTAAACAACACTTAGAGTCTGTCTCTTCCTAGCACCCAATTTCTCACACAAGGGAAAAAAATAATCCAAGTGAAGCACAAGAACACCAGTGGCTAGTTTCCTACGTGAATCTAAAGACAGATAGGATTTAAATTTATAAAGCTGACCAAATTTAGAATGCACTTTACTCTTAACCATCTTTACTTGAGAAGCAAAAGTTAATGAAGAATCAAGTAACACACCCAGGTATTTAAATTCAGAAAACTGTCAAGCAAAATACCCTGATTATCATAAATAAATAAACGTGGACTGTCCCTCAGTTGAATAGCACTGCCAAATAACATCACTTTGGTCTTACACGTATTCAAGACCATCTTATTAGAAAGCATCCACTGTCATAAATTAAAAAATTCAGTCTCCAAAACTGAATTTATAAGGTCAACAGACTGATTCTGATAATACAGAATCAAGTCGTCAGCGTACAACAAACATTTATACCCTTGAAATATTGATGGTACCCGATTAATGAAAAGTGAAAATAATAAGGGGCTAAGGATGGACCCCTCGGGACTCCACAAACAGTGGAACACACATCCAAAGAAACAGACCCAATCAAACATATTGGGAACGACCCTAAAAAATCCCAGTATTATAGCAACTGCAGAGTCAGACAATCCCAAACCAGACAACTTCTGGAAAAGTAAAGAATGATTAATCAGGTCAAATGCCTGGACTGGTCCATGAATACCTCACTTGTCAACAGACCATCATTACAGCCCTGAAGAATGGTGTTCGTGAACCTGACCAAGGCCATGTCGTCCCATGGCCATGATGAAACCCATGCTGCTCAGCACAGAGGACACCTCCCTTCTCCAAAAAATCATTAAGCTGATTTACTAACAGTTTTTCGAAGATCTTACTCAAAGGATTTAAAATTCAGATAGGACGGTAATCCTCTGGGCCAACAGCATTAGCCTTTTTGGGACAGGCACAACCCGAGCCTGTTTCCAAGATGAAGGAAACACACTAACAGAAATACACAGGTTAAATACTTTGCAAAGAGGTTCAGCAATAATTTTAACGAATCTTGCATCAAGCCCACACTCACAATCTCCAATAGTGTCAAGTAAGGAATTTATTAATGTCAGCATTTCTGGAGGTGTTACCCATCAAAACAGAAACTTGGGTGTGATATAATTACTCTGTTTGACCAGCAGAGATATCAGGGAGATAATCGGATTGTGCTTAACCAAGAGATTCCTTATGTAAAACTGCACAGCCAAACTTCAGTATTCTGTCAAACACTCATAAATATTGCTTTCCAAAATCAATAAATATTTGTGCTTCTTTTTAAAAGCATCTTTCCTGTTGCTGAAAAGCTGAAACATGGAGCTCACTTACCTCAATGTGAGCTCACCTGGTTTGTTTTAATTTTTTTTTGCATTAACTACCAAATAAAGCGAAGGAACTAGAACTCTATTGACTGGCACAATGATCATTTTCCAGGTCATGATTTACTACTCCGCTCCTACTGTTTTAGTTTTTTGTGACATCTGTAGAGGCAGAGCACATGGACGATCTTGATTCACTTGAACAGAGCATATTTTCTACAGCTGATTTCCAAATTTTGACCATAATCAATTCCAGCGCTCAACTAACAAAGTTCTTTTTAGCTGAATCTCACCCTCATTCAGTAATAAAACTTGATTTACAATCCTTACATCATCCTTAAAAAAAGACTTTCCATTCAAGTAAATGAATTTTGCCCCTGTGTTTGAACAATCAAAAGCCACAAAACATCAGAACACGTGTGGATCGGCTAGCCAGAAGTGGAAAGTGATCATGTGGTGAGCCCCCTTTTGTTAAATTGTGATCCCTCCCCTTATACTTTTTGATGGTAATAGCAACAAGCATTTGTCGATGCTGAATGTTGTCGCGCTGGCATTGGCAGTGGGAGCAGCGGAGCTAGAGATGCATAGCACTGTGATTTTGTGAATGTGTCTCAAAAGGTGATTTTGCACAGCGAGCACACCATTGTGCACCATAGCTGCGGAAACACATTTTGGGCAGGCTGTGAAAAATGGCAGCTGGACTGTTGATAAGGAGATGTGCGAAATGCCAGTGGTGAAAATGTGGCATGAAAATATTACCAGATTGGCCAGTTACAAGGTGTACATGGAAACTAGCAATGCCGCTTACCAACACAGTCACTGTATGGAATTGACTCAAATTTCAACATAGCCATTTTAGGACCTCTGCTGATGAATAGTGTCACCGTCATTTCCTCAAACTGTCCCAAAAACTGATTTTACACAGCGACCATGCAATTCTGCGCCGGACGTGCGAAAACACTTTTCAGGCAGCTGCACTGTTCATAAGAAGGTATGGAAAAATGCCAGTGATGAACAGCTGGAGGGAAACTATTACAAATTCACAAAGTCATGAGCATGCGTGCAAACTGTGCAATGCATGCTCGTAAAATACTCATTTTATTGACTTTCGTTCCCAAATTTTCAAAATAGGCATTTTAGGACATCTGCTAATGAACAGTGTCACTGTCATTTTCATCATGTGTCTCGAACATGGGCTTTCCACAGCGACCGTGCTATTCTGCACTGGAACTGCAAAAACAGATTTTGGTCAAGATGTGAAAAATGACAGCTGTACTGTTCATTAGGTGGTGCAGAACAATGGCACTGTTGAAAATGTGGAGTGAAAATATTAGAAATTTGCGAACATACGAGCGTGTGTGCAAACTGCACAATGTACGCTCTATATATTCATTTTACTAACATACTAACTTACTAAAATGCCAGCAGAATAGGCTAATAATGTATTTTGTGTCTGCTCGTTTAGTCAGCCCCACCCTGGGTGCTGACCTTTTCCCTCACCTTCTCTGGCTTCTCCTTCCCATTTCTTGATATTCTTGCTGCATTGGATTTGCTTCCAGAACCCTTCCCTGTACCTGTCCCACCCCCTCTTGAACCCCTACACTGTCTCTGCCTCCACCAGCCCCCTAGGCAGTGCATTCCATGGCTCCACCACCCTCTCAGTGAAGTAGCGCCTCCTCCTTTCCCCCCTAAATCTTCCCTCCTCCAGCTTCCACCCATGCCCTCTAGTGGCCCCCTCCTCCTTCTTCCTTTGAAGCACCCTGACTGTTCCTCCCCTATTTACCCTCTTCATGTACCTGAAGACCTCTATCATGTCCCCTGGTCCCTTCTCTCTTCCAATGTGTACATATTTAGCTCTTTGAGCCTCTCCTCATAGGTTCTGTCCCCTAGCCCCAAATCATTTTGGTTGCCCTCCTCTGGACCCTCTCCAGGAGTTTAATGTCCCTCTTTAAGTGTGGCCTCCAAAACTGCACGCAGTACTCAAGGTGCGGCCTCACCCAGCAGTTATACAGAGGGAGTATCACTTCCCTCCTTCTGGAGGTGATCCCCCTAGCGATGCATCTCAGCATCCTGTTGGCCTTGGCTGCTGCCCTCCTACAAGTCTCAGAGTTGTTCATCTTGACATCCACCACCACCCCCAGGTCCCTCTCAGCCATCGAGACTTGTAGCATTCCCCCCAGGGTGTACACTTGACCGGGTTTCTGGCCCCCAGGTGGAGTACCTGGCATTTCCCTGCATTGAACCTCAGCTTCCACTTTCTAGACCATCTTTACAGAGCCTCCAGGTCCCCCTGTAGGGCCACCCTCCCCTCCTCCCCATCCACCACCGCCCCCAGTTTTGAGTCATCTGGAAAGAGACTCATCTCACTCCTGATTCCTGTCCTTATGTCAGAGACGTAGGCATTGAACAGGAGGGGCCCAAGGACTGATCCCTGTGGGACCCCACTAATGACCCTCCTTGGAGATGAGACTATCCCACCAACTATGACCCTCTGGGTCCGGTCCTGGAGCCAATTGCCTATCCATTTGATCATCTGGTTCCCCACCCCCATTTCTCCCAGCTTATCCAACAGACCCACATGAGGAACAGAGTCAAATGCCTTGCTGAAGTCTAGAAAGAGGACGTCCACTGGTCTACCCAGGTCCAAGGCACTCTTCACCCAGTCATAGAACTCCACAAGGTTTGTCTGACACGATTTCCACAGGACAAATCCATGCTGTCTATCATCCAGGTACCCTGACTTTTCCAGGTCCCCCAGTCTCTCCTTGACAATGTCCTCATCACCTTGCCCACCACCGATGTCAAGCTGACAGGCCTGTAGTTCCCTGCCACCTCTCTTGATCCCCCTTGTGGATTTTATGGAGTATTGTCACAAATATTCAACACAGGCATTTTAGGACCTCTGCTCATGAACAGTGTCACTGTCATTTTCGTAATGTGTCCCAAACACTGATTTCGCTGGCGATTGCGCTATTCTGCGCGTAGTGCAAAAACACATTCGGCCAGGATGTGAAAAATGACAGCTGTATGGTTCACAAGATGGTGTGGTAAAATGCCAATGTTGAGAATCTGCATGAAAATAGTGTGAATCGTAACTTACAAGCGTCATTGTGCAGTTACTCAGCGCTCAAGTAAAACTGATCATATTTTGGGTTTTTCCCACCAAATTTGCAATATAGGCTTTTTGAGAGCCCCCTCTCATGAGCAGTGGCACTGTTTTCATTACTCAGTCCTGAAAGGTGATTGGGTGCAGTGAGTGCGGAAATCACCTTTCGGGACCAGGATCATGACAGGACAGTGCAAGAATTCATGAAGGGTTCCAAAACCCCATGTTGAAAAAATTGGGCCAAAATTAAAAATGCCTGAGATATGCACTAAAGTTGAAAAACCCCAATATTTATTACATTATGCAGCTTACCGGCATTTCCTCAGTTCACGATTAGCTTTGAAGAGTGCAGGACGTGTTCCCAGTCCACTGCAGATCATCACACGGACTCCGCGAGGTAAGTATGGGTGAGGGGTGAGGGGAGGCAGGGTGCACAGAGGGTGGGTGCGGGTGGGGAGGAGGCATTAAGATTACTAAGGACTGTTTTGCTTTTTGATAGGAAACAAAAATAAAACATTATGGGACAGCTTTTTTTGTAGGATTTGGCACGCTGGGGTGGGCCCCAGCTGCTACCTAACTGTTTGGAGGGGTGTCTGTAGCCGATGGGGATTGGGCACCCTCATTGGCAAACAACACGGGGGAGTAATTTATGCCAGCGGTGGTCTTCCCCACCGCACACAAGAGACAGTGGGAAGGGGTACAAACCGTGGGGGATTGGGCACCCCCCGTCGGCATATCACAAATGGGGGGGTGCTTAATGCTGATGGGGAGTGGGATCCCCTGTCAGCATATTCATAGGGGGCAGGGTCAACTGACAGGGGGATTGGGCGCCCCTGAAGTCGGCAGTTCGGTGGCCAGTGTGCGCCATCAGCATAATGTCAGTGAGCACGTAAAGAAAAGGTCCGCTGCATCTAACGAGCTTTGCTCGGATTGCTGCGGACCTTTTCTCAGATGTGCTCACCACATTATGCATGCATGGTGTGGCGCTGGCATGCAGGCTGATTGGGGAATGAGGGACACACCCACTGATGCATGCCTGCATTCGCCCAACAGCGACCGTGCCTCCAAAGCTGCACTGTCCCAAGATGTTGGCTCTTACAAGCGCCAACATAAAAATGGAAAACATGTGGCAGGAGGTTCCATTTATGGATTCTCCTGTTTCAGATATCCCACACAGTTAAAAAGCAAGAAGGGTTCTCTGTAAAATACTGCTTTTACCCTACCGAGGCATGTGTATTCTATTACAAATAAAATAGCGCTTCCTGCAGTGAGTCTGACGTTGAAACCACTAACGATATGGCTCTAAGTGTATGCACAAATCATGGACAGACAGTGTGTGTGTGTGATGGGGGAGTGTCAGATGAGTATCATATTGACAGTAGTGGAGGGATTTGTTTTATCAATTAATATTATTGAAGATAATCTCAAAGTATAAAAATCACAAAATACATATAGAAAGTTATATAAGTAACAAACTGGCATAACAGGAATTTAAAAAGTAAATAAATACTGTTGGGATGTGGGATTGGTGACTACTGGGGGGACAAGTAAGCACTGGCCTGTACAGTAGTACCAGGGAGGGGGGGTGCATGACAGGTAAGTATCTGGCTTTTAGTACTGACAACCCAATACTCACAATCCTGCATTCTCCCAGTACTAACAGTCTGACACTAGCCTGCCCACACCTCCACAGTACTGACATCCTTATACTAGCCTAACTCTCACTCCTGGTACCGACATCTCAATACTCAACTGCCCCATAACACCTCTCCCAATACCAACTGTCTGTTTCTGACCACCCAACATCCCTAGTGCTGACAACCCAATACTGGCTTGTACCACACCCCCACATCCCCAGTGCTGAAAGTCTGATACTCAGCTTTCAAAACACTCTCTAAGTATGGACAGCCCATTTCTTGGCCACTCCACTCTCACTTCCAGTACCAGGAGCCTAATACTCAGCTATCCTGCACCTCCTCCAGTACACACCATCCAAGCTTCACCCATCCCGCAGCCCCCTCTCCTGTATTGATAGCCCAATACTTACTTGTTCACCCCTTTCCTGGGCCTGATAGGCTGATCCTCTTTGCCTGATAACAAGTCTGTATTCTTCAGAAATGATTTTTACACCAAGTCCCTTATTGGACCAATGTACTGAGTGGCATCAGGCTCCCCATCCATGGCCTATAGTTCCTAACCCCCTTCCCTTATCCCTAGCATGAGGTACCTTAATCCATCACCCATGGTGGCAGGCTGCCTAACCTACACTGCACAACATCCATGACCTCTAGCTTCTTGGTCCCCTTTCACACAGTGATGGTGGCAGGCTTCTGAGACCCATCCTTGGCCTCAGGCTTAACCAAATTCCATAGCCATGTCTTCAGGCTCCTGAGTGCACCCACATCACTGGCTTCACTAGCTCATGAACCCCCTCCTCCCAGCCATGGCAGTAGATTCCTAATTTCACACCCAGCTATGGCAGAATGCTTCCCAAGACCTCCTCTACCTATGTCCTCAAGTTAATGAAAGCCTGCAGCCATACCCCAGCCATGACGTTATGGTCTTGAACCCCCATCACTGGCTTCAATGTCACTAGTTCCCTCCCCCTAAGTCCTGGCCTCAGACCCACTAGCCCCATTCATCCATGGCAGCATGCTCACCAGCCCACCCACCCCAGCAGCAGAGTTCACCCACCCTCAGCCCTGGTGGCAGGGTACCTAACACCCCCAGTACTTGCAGCTGGCCACTGATCCTCCTCAGCCATTGGAACCTGTCATCCCCCCAGGATCCTATGCCCCCCAGCACATGACTGAACCCCCAGAACTGGGTTTCAGGCACCCCTCAATTAGCATTTTGTCCACTGTATACAAAAATGGAGTACCTCCTCAAGTAATTTTGTTCCGTCTGGTTGATCCTGTCATCACACCCAATGGTATTTTAAATGGAGTGCCTCTAATGGTGTATCCCACAATCACCCACAGCTGATGTCAGAGCTGGGGAGCAGCTGTGGGAGCATGTTTAGTGTTAACCTATGGATGGAGCTATTAACAGCTCCAGTTTGCCACTTAGAGATCTTGGTGCTATACCAAGACCAGATAGAGAGTGGCAGTCAGTCTCGGGTGATTGTGGCAAATTTTAAACATTTTACACTAGCTTGGGTACTGTTTGAAATAGCCACCTTTATCACCCTGGGAACTCTCACTCTCTGTGGCTTACTTTCCCTAGCAGCCCCCATTTTCTGGTGCTTCTAAATAAAAAAACTTGTGGGGCCATCTAACCCTTATTTGCTAGCCCAACTGGCTAGCTTGGCTATAGCTGGGGCTACACCCTGCCTTATACCTAAACCGTGTGCCTTAATTTATTGCACATCAGGGACAGGGCTTAAAATGCAGGGACAAATGATCAAAATGTGGGCAAGCTCAAAACATTGTTATCAGCCCAAACAAGAACTCTCATGCAATGTGTGGCTAAAATTGAAAGCATTTTCTGCACTCTTCAGTGAAAATAAATGGCAATAGTAGGAGGGATAAAGGGAAAATTTCTAATGCAAACTCAAGGACAGAGAGGGGTACCCCGAGCCCTTGCCTTATTTGCTGTTTTTGGAGCCCTATGTATTTAACCCTCACCGAAGTGAAATGTTACATTTAAAGCAGTAATTAATTTGTCTTTTAAGACTAAGTTTAGTAATTTTTAATCTTCTGTAACCATCAGAAGAAGAATACTGCTGTAAGAATACTCAATTTTAAGAAGTATTCAACTGTAATTGTTTTTTAAGAGTAAATTATTACTAAATGAATATTATACACAGATTTTAGAAGTGCAAGTTATTGAATATTTTCGAATGATAAATGAAGACTTTTCAATACTTCTTTTGTTTTATATGCAGGTTTGTTAATTTTTGTTCTGATAATGGGGCATAACCTTGATTATTATACACTGCAGATGATAGGTACAGTACATGGGGTTCATTAGCCCATGAATATTAGGGGAATACACTGAAGAGCCATATAATTTAAAGTAAGCAAAGGGATTAAAGACTCTTCAGACAGCAAATAAGGGAGGCTGTGGGCCTCCCACCAGATAAAGGTAACATGTTGGGGTCTGACACACCTCTGGGAAGGGGAGCTGAGGAGGACTTTGTTGGAGGGGGCTTGAAGCAAATGCTAGAAGCCTAGCTAATAAGATGGTGGAATTAGAGGCCATAATACAGGTTGAGGGACTAGACTTAATTGCAGTCACAGAGACATGGTGCATGGAATATCACACATGGAAAACAACAATCCCTAGGTATAGACTGTTTAGGGAGGACAGGGGGACAGGAAGGAGGGGTGGCTCTATATTTTAAAGAAATATAAAATCACATACCCCATAATGAATTATGGGGTATGTGTGATTCTATATTTCTTGGAAAATTGGCTTCCTGGTCAATGCCCTTTGGGGTAACCTTTGCCTTAGCACTTGTGCACTAAGGTTCTTTGTCTATATGTTAAAGATGATATCAGAGCTATGGAGGGGCAGGAGGGGGTGGGGTGACTGAACTCCTATGGGTCACACTGAGCAGAGGGACAGGTGAATCCATAAGGCTATGGGTGGTATACAGACCACCTTCACAAGGAGAGGACAAGGAAAGAAAACTGGCACATGCTATAGGAAGAATGGCCTTCAAAGGAGAAACACTACTCATAGGGACCTAAATCTCTTGGACATGGACTGGTTCATTCCAGAGGCCACCTCAGAGAGGAGCAGGGTATTTCTGGAGATGCTGCAGGTGCATTCCTGCAGCAGTTGAGGTCAAGACAGAAGGAAACAACCTGCTAGATGTCCTAACAAATGGGAGATTGTGGAGGAGGTGGGGTGGGAGAGGCACTAGGCAACAGCGATCACAAGATGGTTCAGTTTAGAGTTAGAGTGGTAGGTAGGTAAGACGCACAGCCACAACGGTCCTGGACTTGAAGAGAGCAGACATGTGCCAGTGGTGCTGAGGGTTGAGATAATGGATGCCACCTCACACCACACTGGTGACCCAGGTTAGGATATGGACCTGAGTTGCCGGGGTCGGCAGGGGATGGAGAGGATAAAGCATCCATAGACAGCTCTCCTCTCCCAGGGGGAGGTCTATGGGGTGGTCCAACATCCTGGTAGCCTCTGTGGAGATCAGGAGTATTACAGGATGGCCGACTAACTTGAGGAGCAAGTGTGGCAGATGCTGGCAGGGTCACCATGCGCCATGGCATCATTGCACATCACGCTTGAGGGACAGGGGAAGCACTCACAGAGACAAAAGTGGAAACACCCTCTGTGGACTTGCAGAGATGATGAGGGCTCCAGTGGCAAGGCCCAATCCCAAAGCCGGCTCAGTGCACCGGAGATCTCCGCAGGCACCAACCCGATATTCAGGTAGGGTCTTGAGTCTGTAAGGTCACCATGGGTGGGCAAGCCTCCCCGGGGTAACTAGCTTGCCAGGGGACTGACCAGGCTGGACTCAGGTGGAGAGCATACTGGCAGTGAGGGTTCAGGGCAGGGAGTGAGGCATTAGTCGAGTGAGCTCCTTGGAATGACTCCTAGGACCATAGAGTGAGAAATAGAATTGAAAAAAGAGAGAGCAGACTTTGACGGGTTGAGATAGCTGATGAGGAAGGAATTGATGGATATGGAGGGTTTAGACAATGTGGATGAGCTATAGGGCTTTTAAAGACCCTGGTGCAGAAAGCAATGGACTTGCATAAGGCAGATAAGGAAGGGAACAAGAAGGAAGAGACCTCTGAGGTTCACAAGGGAGGTGGTGAGGGTGGTAAGGGACAGGAAGAGGGCCTTCAGGAAATGCAAGTGAACACAGAAAGAAGAGGACAGGGAAACCTATAGGGAGAGGAGGAGACTAGCTGGGAAGGAAATAAGGATGGCCAAGGCAGAGACTGAGGAGAAGATAGCAAAACATGCCAAGAGAGGGGACAACACATTTCTTAGTTATGTGGGGGACAGGAGGAAGGCTAAGCAGGGATTATTTACAAGGCTAAAGGAGAAGGAGGAACTCAAATTGAAGAGGAAAGTAATAAAGCAGAACTAAACAAGTACTTTTGCTCAGTTTTCATGGTGGAAGGTGAGGGCAGGAGGCCAGAGCTCAGGGGGAGGAGGAGGAGGTGGGTTAGGCAGGAATTAGGTAGGCTCTGGGTGAATAAGGCCATGGGGCTGGATGGACTGCACCCTAGGGTGATCTGGGTGTTAGGAGAAGAGCTGGCTGCCCCATTGACAAGGCCGTTCAACTTGTCGCTGGATTTAGGAAGGGTGCCAGAGGACTGGAAGAAGGCAAACATGGTGCCATTGCATAAGGGGGGCATCAGGGATTTTAAAGAAAATTACCACCCAGTCAGCATCACCTCTGTGGTGGGGAAGGTCATGGAGATACTCATTAAGAAGAAGGTGATTGAATACCTGGAGGAAAATGGACTCCTAGATGACAGACAGCATGGATTTATGAAAGGGAGATAATGCCAGACAAACCTAACTGAATTCTTTGACTGGAAGACACAGGAAATTGACCAGGGGGGGTGCAGTGGAGGTTGTCTACCTGGATTTCAGCAAAGCATTCGACACCATCCCCCACAGAAGGCTAGTGAACAAGTTGGAAAGCACAGGTGTGGGTGAAAAAATAACCAGATGAGTATAGAGAACTGGTTGGCAAGAAGAAACTAGAGAGTGGTGGTAAATGGGATGTACTCAGGGATGGGGTGATGGGTGGGGTACCCCAGAGATCAGTACTGGATCCTCTCCTTTTCAGCATCTATATAGGGGACATAGCAGAAGGACTGAGAAGGTGAGTGGGCCTTTTTGCAGATGATACAAAGATCTGCAACTCAGCAGGGCGGTGGAGGACATGAGACAGGACTTGAGGACTTTAGAAGGATGGGCAGAGACATGGCAGTTGAAGTTCAATGTCAAAAAGTGTGCAGTGATTCACTTAGGGGACAACAACCTGGAAGCAAGATACACACTGGGGGCAAAAGACATTATGGTGACAGAGCTGGAGAAGGATTTGGGAGTAATGGTGTCCAGCAACCTCAAGGCAGGCAACCAATGCAACAGGGTGGCGGGAATGGCAAATGGGATGCGGGGTATGTATCACTAGCAGGTGAAGCGAGGTACTTATGCCCTTTACAAAGCCATGCTAAGGCCTCACCTGGAGTATGGAGTCCAGTTCTGGGGGCCACATCTACACAAGGAAAGAGACAGGCTGGAGGGGCTTCAGAGAAGGGTGACTAAGATGTTGTAGGGTATGCAGGGCAAACCGTACAAGCAGAGATGCAGGGAACTGTGGCTGTACTCCTTGAAAACTAGAAGGGAGAGAGGGGACATGATTAAAACATTTAAGTATGTCAAGGCAATCAGTAGGTTTAAGATATGGAACCTATTCCACAAAAAGGACAGTGCAGTATCAAGGGGCTATAGTCTGAAACTACAGGGGATTCATCCAGGAGATATAAGAGGAGAGTTATTCACAGACAGGGTGGTGGAAGCATGGAACAGACTTCCAGAGGATGTGCTAGGGTTCAAAACAGTGACAGAATTTAAAATGGCATGGGACAGACATAAGGGGCTGTAAGGTAACACAAAGGGAACTGCAGAGAAGGGGACCAAATAAATGGAGTGGGAAGGTCAGACAAGATGGGCCAGAGGGTCTTTCTCTGCCAACAAGATTCTACAATTAGCCTCCTAGCTCCTTAATTACCCTAGTATGATCCTTAGCATGATCACTTCTTTTACAGTATCTTTTGCTCTATCAGGAATGCTAAGAAAGACATTAATACAGCTCTGTCAAACTGTAATGCTTTTCAAAGTACAGTTCTTTTTAATACTACTGAATCATAAATGAAGATTACAGTCAGCTGAGTAGTTCAAGGATTTAGCCAATCAAGGCTGGGTACATTATCATGCATTTCAGTTCTACTAAGCAAGGAGACATAAAACAACCAGCAACACTAATGAATTTTAGAGAAGGTAAGCAATCATAAAATGTGGAGTTTTGGCTCTATGAAATATTATGGTGCAAAAAAAAAAAGTTGTTAGTGTCTCTTTAAAAGTCTATTCTGAACTACATTTTCCATAAGTCTACTCAGTCAGTGAACTACATTTCCGAGAATCACTTCCTGTCTCTGCTTAGCCCAAAACAATTGCACGAGCAGTGGCTGGTCTCCACTTTGAACAACTGGTATTACCTGTAGTTAACATGTAAATCTTAAGGTAAGTGCGTATATGTTTAAACAGAAAAGTACATAATTTTAACTCCCTGAAATGTTAAATACAGTAAGGGAATTATCACTCAGATGTTTTTGTTTTCTAAATGAAATTCTGTGCAGGTTTCACAATCAATGTCTTGTTATGAAACAATCACGGGATTTAAGAATACATGGATAGACATAAAGGAATTCTGGAGGTCAGGGGTGAGGGCAACAGACTTCTAGGAAAACAAACTGAACTTACAAGCTCAAATGGGCAGACTGGTGGGCTCATAGTCCCTTATCTGCCGACACTGTCTATGTATCTATGTATCTATGTATGAAAAAAATTTCTGCTCTGTACTCACGTGGTTAAAACACCTTGACAAGCCTTTAAAATACACAGTTTATTTTCTATCAAATCTTCCTTAAAGTGTCTAGTATGAACCACTGATATTTAACCACAACAAACTTCAATCACATTGTAAAAAAGGGGGATTTGGACTCCCCTGGTTCAAAGGATACTTCTGGGCTTTTCGAATGACCCAAACCATTAAATAGTTTCAGAAACCCTCCCCTCACTCACCACTATGGGTTGCAATAGAATCTGCATTGTGCTTGGGAGGAGTTCCTACTTCCTTCATTTTTAATCCCATTTCCTCTAAACTAAAATCTCACCCGACTATATCATCTTCTGTTTTTTATTGGAAATAACCCCACAAATTCATGAAATCCAATCCAACACCGTGGTTTTATGCCCCCTTATGGGGCAATCCACTGCTCACTCTAGAAGATCACCCAATTTTCTGACGTACATGGTGGAACAAAGGCATTTTCTTTCCGGAGACATCTTGGACCAGAATTCACTCACTCTTAGGTCATTCTTGGACTTGCAGGCTACATAGAAACTTCCTAAGCAGGACTGCTGGAACTTTGTACAAATTTGGGCAGCTTATAACTCTCTCTCTAGTTTAGTGTATAAGCATTCTATAATTAATAGGTCTCCCCTTTTTCCCATTGGAAGACCGTGCCGTAATTTGCCGTTATAAAGGAGCATTTATAATGGCAAACACGTGCACAGCTTCCCTTGGTTTGCGCATGCGCCCGCTAGTTTGTCCCCTCACGCCACTTGCCTCTCGCCTTTTTCATCTTTGGCGAAATTCAGCCTCCATGCCATAGGAATTTGGCAGTACGTTAGTTCTTTTTTTAAAAGTGGTATTTTTCCAAATACAGAGGGACACCAGAACAGCTGAAAACAAAAAAAAATCTGCCAGGCTACTGACAAAAAATGGACCAGAGCGTGGCAGCACCAGAACCCCACAGCTTCCACTTACATACTGTGTGACCCTGAGCAAGTCACTTAACCTCCTTGTGCTCCCAGGTCGCTCCTGTAAAAAGCTTTCAGCTTGGTGTGCTATACCTGGTTAAACAACAACTAAAAAAAAAAAAAAAAAAAGAGCGTCCGGGAACATCCCTGTATTTATATAATTGCTGATGGCGAAAAAGGGAAACCCAGCAATTATATAAAATAAAATATGGGGTGCTGTGCTATAAACTCAAAGTTTACACACCCTTGGGTTAGATATTAAACCCCTCGGAGCTTCACTCGGGGTTTATGTAGCATCTAACCGCTCGGGTGTGTGTAAACATCTCGTTACACACAGCACCCCATACTTTATTCTATATCTTCTAAACCCATACATTTCGCACTGGACTAATTTATCACTAAAACTGAATAGCTCCATTTACAAAGACATTATTGATAATCTACCTGATCAGTCTATACAGGCCAAAAATAAATGGAGTACTCTTCTTAACTATAATATTTCAGATGCACAATGGAGTAATTGTTAGCTTCTTGCACATAATACCTTTAAAGATGCCGGTAGTTTTTTAATACAAACTAAAATCCTACATCTTTGGTATAGAACCACCTCTGTGCTTCAAAAAATGGGCCTATTAAATAATAATAACTGCTGACGCTGTAATTTGGCCAACGCGGATCTACTTTATATCTTGTGGCTGTGTGCTCCCATTAATAAGCTCTGGCGTAAAGTCCATTTACTTGCCTCCCGAGTAACAGGACAAAACTACCTTTGACTCAAGCTATTCCTTGTAGGCATCCTTATTCCCAATAGCTTTTGCCTCTTACATGCACATTTTAGATGGCTAAACGTACTTTCTCTTCTGGTCTAACGTCTGATTCTTATGAAATGGAAATCAACTCTGGTGCCTTCTCTTTCAGATGTTCTTCAAAGCCTTTCTCAGTATGCCTCTCTAGACCAATTATCTCATGGTATTCATAACCGACTCACTGTATACGTGACAGATGTTGGCAGGATTACTTCAAGTACATTGAATCTAGTTCTTCTAGGCCTTAATTCTTAGGGATATTTAGCCCTCTTCTTATTTTGCTCTCTGATTAGGTTTTCCTGAAACATTTGTGCATAGATATCTCATCTTTTTTCCATCCTTCTCTATTTTCTCCCTCTCTCTCTCCTTTCCTTCTTCCTTGCTTTTTTCTCTTCTTTCTTTTCTTGCACACTTTTCTCTTACCATTACCGGTCCATTACAGAATATTGTTCATATTACAACATTTATCACTTTTTGTAATTTACTGAATGCCTTGCCATAGCCTGCCCTAGCATTTATTTCATACATGGTTGCCATTTCTGATTCTATAATACCCTATTGATTGTAACCCTTCTGCTCTCCACTTATAACCTGTCTACGTTTGTGTTTTATTATCAGTATGTATATAAGGCTTCTCCAATATGTTTACCCTAAATACTAATTTTTAAGTGATATTGTATTCTATATGTAGGATATTCTTCTATTGTATAAGATGTGTGCTTTCTTATATACTCAAATTTCAACAAAAGATAAAGTGGGGAAAAAAGAGTGTCTAGTATGCATTTGTGCCTCTAGATTACTTGTTATTTGTGGAATTTTTACTGATTTAGTTACTTTAAAGAGTAATTATGGGGCAGGGAATTAAGAACAGTAGCTTGTTTAAATGCACTAATTCAGAATGCATTTTTTGTGTGTATGCATTCAGTAGCCTATTTATCTATACTTACAGAGAAAAAGACTACAATTTTTAATCTGAGAAAATCTGGAGTAACCTGCAGAAAAAGAAAGACTAGTTACTGCAGATATTTGTGTGTGTGTGGGGACCTGTTTTTTGCATTTAATATTTGTATTGGATTAAAACAGTTGCATGTGTTAATCCATTTTTTAGTCTGGGGATCAGTGTACTTTTTTCTTTTTCTAAAGACTGCATGAATTTATATTTTATATGACAGTGTCTCACTTTTTTTATATCTGCGTTTTGAAGTATGGGGTCCATGGTTGTGGAAGGATGATCGGGGAGGGTCTAGTTGTAGAGAGGGTGGTGAGTGGGAGGTCCTGCTCAGGAGGGAGGGAAGGTGGGTCCAGCTCCTGGGAGGGTGGTTATCTGGGTGTCCAGCTTGGGGAGGTTGCTCAACCTGGGGAGGGGAGCTGGTCTATGGGTGGAAACGAACACAGGGGTCCAGCTGCAGAGAGGGTTGTCTGCTGGGGAGGCTGGCCCAGGGTATGAAAAGAGTGAGCCAGTAGCAGGGAGGGTGGCTGGTGGTGGTGGGGTTAGTTCGAGGTTGAAGTGAGGTCCACCTGCAGGGTAGGTGGTCGGATGGTGAGGCTGATACAGGGTTTCTGGTAGATCCAGCTGTAGGTAGAGTGGTTGGCTTGGGGACTGCTGATCTAGGGGCTTGGAGGGACAGCTGCAGATATGAGTTCTGTTGGAGTGGAGGTTTGGGGTGGTGCTCCAGCTACATGGAGGTTGTATAGCATGGATTTATGTGATAACGATGATCAAACATTGCGGAAAATAAATTTCGGTAATGTGTTGCCCAGCACACAGCAAAAGGACATTGGGGACTTATGATTTACATGTTAATACAGGAGCTGCACTCCTGCACTCCCCCCATGGAATAATTCTCAACTCCAGGGGGGTTCATGTCAGGGGGTGCAAATGCCAAAAAAAACACTTTTGGGTGGGGTGCAACAAAGGTACCTGCACCTGGACCCAAACCTAGCACTCTTGCAGCCCAGACCTGAACCACCCACCATACCATGGGAGCAGCTTGGCAGCTCACCACGGCACTACTTCCTCACAATCCCTCCCACCCCTTGCCCCTCACAGAGCATGCTCACTCCCCTGTACATATGCACGTACTGACATCCTGTTGCTATATGCTAACTCCCTCCATCTGGTTTCCTTTCCTGCTTGGTAGCCCAGTGACAGGTGCCGTGACTGAGTTACCATTTTGTAGGTGCCTAACGCAGTCACCTATGTCATGGGATACCGTGATGGCATGTAGTTGGAGGCTGGTCCAGATGCAGGGAGGGTGGTTGGCTGGGGAAGAGGCTGGTCCGGAGCCTGTGTGGTGCTCTAGCTCAAGTAAGATTGCTCATCATGTGAGAGGCTGGGGCTAGAAGGGTTGTCCAGCAGCATTGAGGATAGTCTGGTGCCTGCTGGAAGGGTGATCTAGCAAACAGGAGGGTGGTTGGCTGTTGGGAGGGTTGGGTCAGCAAAGACTAAAGATATTGATCAGCCTATGAGGGATCCAGAGTGGTGAAATTAATTAGAAACTGGTTAACATGTCAGCCCTTTGGCTCAGTGGTAGCACTGTAGCCCATGGCGAGGTGACCTGAGTTCAGGAATGAGCTTGTGTTGGAGGCTTGCTGGGAGGAGAAGGAAGATCAACTGATCTATGAGAGGCTCTTGTCGAGGGAAGGAGAACAGCTGGCTCCTCTGTAGTACTGCCAAATGAGTGACCTCAAGTGGCAGTGTAGTCGGCAGTAGCTCAAGGGTGGGAAAACATTGGCCAGTGCAACGCCACACATCTGTGCAAGTGTTTGTGCACCCTTGCTGCTTATGTGCTAGGGGATAAAAGAACATGTGAAAGTATCCTGGCTACCTAGGCAGCTCCTCCACATATTGGATCCATTCTATGGTGGAGCAAGTCCTGGCAGATGCCAGTGTGATGGTGTTGTGGTAGCTGAACAGAAGGGGGATGACCAGAGATGCAGGTTGGAAAAAAGAGTAGTAGCTGGTGGGGGAGGGATGGTTAACAGGTGTCAGAGGGTGATGGTTAATGGCACTCATTGCAGTGATGGAACAGTAAGCAGCTCGGCTTCAGTACTGGGACAAATCGTCTTTAGTGTCTTCATAAGTGACATTGCAGAAAAACTGGCAGAGAAGGAATGCCTTTTGCAGATGATACCACAATCTGTAGAGGTGGGCACTAAGAAGGGAGCAGAGGGCATGCACATGCCTCTTGGAGAAACTCAAAGAGTGGTCAAAATCATGGCAGTTTATGTTCAATGAGAGAAGGTGCAGAATCGTGCACCAAGGGCATAGGAATCCAGGAGCTGCATTATAGGGTTGAGGGTGGCACTGATGATCACTAAGCAGGGGGGACTTTGGGGTTATTATGATCTTAAAGTTGCAGGGCTGTGTGACAAAGCAGTGGGTAGGGCTAGCAGGATGTTGAGGCTGCATAGGGAGGTGTATCTTCAGCAGGAGGAGGGAGGTGGTGGTGTTGCAAGTAATCATTCATTAGTGAGACCCGACTTAGAGTACTATGTCCAGTTTTAGAGGCTGCACCTTAGAAAGGACATAGGGTGGAGGCAGTATAAAGGGCAACTAAAATTGTACACGGGTTGTGGCAAAAACTGTGAGGAGACAGGGATCTCAGCAGGTAAACCCTGAAAGAGAGAGGACATGATGGAGACCCACAAGTACCTTACAGGGATGAGCAGGGTGTGGGGGCTCCTTCAAATAGGAAAGAACACCAGGACCAGGGGGCATGTGATGAAACTTGTGGTGGGGGTTAAGAGAGATGTGAAGAATTACTACTTCACTGAAAGGGTAGTAGACACCTGGAACAGACTGCCAGCATTAGTGTTGGAGGTCAGGAGTGGAAAGCGGTGGGGGTGGGGCTTAAAGCATGTGTGGCATATAGACATAGGGGAATATCAGTAAATAAGCAGGGAAGAGGGAGGGCCACAAGAGACCATTCAGAGTTTGCAGCGAAGGACTTAACAGGAGCCTCTGGTGGCAGTTGTAGCGAGGTCTGGAAACCAGAGCAGAAGTGTGATCTAGATTGAGGGATCATCCGCAGTGGGGTTTGCAAGCATGCAGTTTAAGAAAAAAAATAATGACAGTTTCTGTGTGTTGGGGGCAGCTCCGGTGGCAGTTGTAGTGAGGTTGGGAAACCAGAGTGGAACAGTAACAGTGACAGGTTATCAGTTTTTGAGGAAGCAGTTTAAAAAAAATGTTTGTCTGTTTTGTATATCAAGAGATGCTGGGAGGACACAGCAGCAGCATGCAGAGGAGTGTGTCAGCTGGAGTGCAGTTTGAAGCAGCCAGTTGAACAAAGCTTTGGTACAAAAGAAAAAAATAAAGAAAGTGTTAAACAGAAACAAATGATCACTGTATGATAGTGGGAAGAATGAGAGAAGTATGACTAAGTAGCCCAGAGTGGCGTGGAGGCTGAGGCATCATGCCGTGATGTGCTATGATGGTGATGACATCACGGTGCGGGAGATCTTGTCAACTGGGATGCTATCCTAGAAGAGCGCCTATCCAGCTGCACACCCAGCGTCACCTCAAGCAGGTGGGAATGGCTAGACAACCCTGTGGTCTGAAGTAGGTTGGGTGCCAGGAAACACCCTTTCAGGAGAGGCAGGAGACAATCTGAAGTTAGATGCCAGCAGGCTTTTATTTATACCAGGGAAGGTAGACACGGTCACAAGGGAAAGTCGGGGAATAACTCTTACTTATAGATAGTAGCTAACAATTACCACTCTGTTTCTCTATATGTACATCAACCTAAGGTCACTCTACAGTATTCTTATCTATAACTCTGACAATTCCCTACTCAGAGCTATGTATGTTAAGAGGACCTTATACTTTATCAAACCATGTGCTAAACATACAAAATACCATCAGCAAATAGTCTCACAGTCTCAATTAGTCTATAAGATGAAGATGTCCATCATCTTCATGCACAACTGAAGAATAGGGGTCAAGAGAAAGGGGAAACTCTTGCTTGGCACCAAGATCACAAGAAAACCTAGAGAGGTTGCAAATAGGGCATGGAAAGATTGGTAAACAGACCATAGGCATCAGCCAACCCACTCTCAGGGTTGCGGAACACAAAGCATGAACAGACTAACTTGGGAAATGCTCTTTTCTTGGCACAAAACCTTCCGAACTGGGCTGCCAAGGTTGAAGAACCGAAATGTGGCAAGGAATCCACCTGCAGGATTGCCATAGGAGAAGAAATTGCTACTTTCCCTTGGCACCAACCCTCGACTTCGGTCGCCAAGGATGAAGAAGAACTGCAGCGAGTTTTCCTGGCACCTACCCTTGACTAGGGCTGCCAAACAAATGGACTTGGTGAAGAATCCAGAAGAAGGACATCCAAGAACGAAGAACTGCTGAGCTGCTTTTGGCAACAGATCCACTTGGAGTTCCACCAAACTTGAGCTGCTACCCTGAGGATTGCACTGGCGATGCAGGACAACACAAGCAAGAAGAGGTGAAAGGTGAAGATCAGGCTTCCACACAGATGAAGAACAAAATAAGAAACGGCAGCCACGAACACACTTGGCTACGACGGACTCGTCTACCAGCAGGTATCTGGGAGGGACAGCCGAGACACTTTCCAGTCATCTTTCTTCCAAGCTGATCAGGAACTGGCGGCCACGACTGCTCAAAAGGCATCAGTTTCGACTATGGCGGATAAAAGGGCAAGAAGTTGCTGAAGTCTTCTGCTGGCTGAAGGTTGCTATGGTGAAGAGTTGATGAAGACTGAAGGTTGTTATGATGAAGAGCTGCTGGAGGCTGAAGACTGAATCAATACCTGCTGCTGCACAATGGTACTTCTGTTAGCATGTTATACTGGAATATTTACTTTCAGGGGGCAACTTGCCTGGAGCAGGAGCAAATTGCAACAATTTGGGACAATTGTTCACTGTCAGGGGAAACTTGCCTAGAGCAGGGGCAAATTGCAACAATCCAGGGCAGTTGTTCACTGGCAAGGGCAACTTGCCTGGAGCAGGGGCAAATTGCAACAATTTGGGGCAATTGTTCACTAGCAGGGGCAACTTGCCTGGAGCAGGGGCAAATTGCAACAATCCGGGGCAATTGTTCACTTCCGGGGCAATTGTTCACTGTCGGGGGAAAATGACCACAATTCTAATATTATACAACACAGTCTCGGTGCTTCATGCAATATATACAACATTTCGATGCTGGAAGAATAAATAGTTTGTAGAACCAATACAACAGGTGATAATTACTTTGTAACAGGTTGTGTACTTATGCACCCCTTATTCAAACCCTTTTTCTCGTGGGGTCTGTCTTCTTTAGGATCTGGCTACCCCTGAGCACTCTAATGTAAATGCCTCAGCTATTTATCCTGGTTCCTCAAATTACCTGTACACCTGCTGCCCTATTCTCTATGGGCCTGGGATGCCCTACCTTTACTGGGCCTGGTGTCCCTTTACTACAATGAGCCTAGTGCCCTTTACTACAGTGGGCCTGGTGCCCTTCCTTTACTGGAGCCTGGTGCCCTTTACTACTGTGGGCCTGGTGCCCTTCCTTTACCTGGGCCTGGCGCCTCTCTGAATGAGGGTCTGTGCCCTTCCTTTACTGGGGCCTGGTGCCCTTACTACTGTGGGACTGGTGTTCTTTCTTTACCTGGGCCTGGTGCCCTTTATTACTGTGGGCCTGGCACCCTTCCTTTACCTGGGCCTGGTGCCCCTCTCTGAATGAGGGCCTGGTGCCCTTCCTTTACTGGGGCCTGGTGCCCTTTACTACTGTGGGCCCGGTGCCCTTTCTTTACCTGGGCCTGGTGCCTTTATTTCTGTGGGCCTGGCGTCTTCCTTTACTTGGGCCTTGTGCCTTTCCTTTACAGGGCCTGGCGCCTTACTATGGTGGGCCTGGCACCCTGCTCTAAACATGGGCCTGACGCCCTCTTAAACCTGGGCCTAGCACCCTCTCTAAATGTGGGCCTGGTGCCCTCCCTTTAAATCATGGGCCTGGTAGCCCTACCTTTAAATCATGGGCCTGGTAGCCCCTGTTAATCTCACAGTCCTTGTGCCCTCTTTAATATCATGGACCTGGTAGCCCTCTTAACATCACAGACCAGTAGCCCTCGTAATACTCTTTGGCCTGACTTGCCTCATTTGCTTCTTTAGGTGGCATAACTGTGGCTGGACCCTTTAATTATGCAGCTCTCTGAGGGCTGTCACTCCAGTCGCACTTCATCCCACCTGATCCCGCCCCTTCTTAAATATTCAACAGGCTGTTAACTGGCCTTGCTTTTCCTGGCCCTCCTGTGGGCATCACTAGCCTGCCCCCTTATAAATATTAATTCAGAGGTCCTTCTGACCCGACTGTCCTGTGGCGTTGGGCCATTTTCCCCAGGCGCCTACAACGCTAATGGTTTAATAAAAATACAGCACAGTCTTCTCCTTCACAGGTGGTCAGCATGCTTCATGTGCTGCTGCCGACTCACCACTCTTCAGGCTGCTCTGCGGGTATCAGGAGGCAGGAGGTGTGTTGGCAGCGGGAGGGAGCATTACAGACAATCCGGCGGGCGACAGGGGGCCTCAGATGGCCAACAGACAGAACGACTATGCGGCTGGCAATGCTGCTGATGAGGGACTGAGTAAACTATATTTTAGACTAAACAGGGGGCAAAATAAATAGATGGGGCTCCCAAGCCCAAACCGTGGCAAACACCCGTTTTCTTTACTTTTGGTGCCCCGATGGCACCACGGACTGAACCAGAACTCACAGGGTCTTCACCAGCTGAGCCCAGAGCAGTCACACCACCAAACCCTCAGGAAATGGCTTCAACCACCAGGTAAGCCCTCAACAGGTTTCCCTTAGTTTGTGGTGTCTTCTGTTCTCACAGCCTGGCAGGAACAGACTAAGAAAAACTTAAAACTTTTTAAAACTAAACTTCTGGTTCTGGAGTGTTTGGACTGGAATGCTGTGCATGAGCAGCTCAGCACAGCATTTTATCCAAACCATTGTCTCTTGCAGCTGCATTAAAGTCTATCTTTTGACCAGGTTTACAGTTCACAAGGCACTTTTTCTATTATTTACAGCATCCCCCTTTACCAAGAGGCGAAACTTTACTTAGGAGGGGCCCCTTTTTACAGTACCCTGCTGCCCACATATACCACAGGCACCCTGGGCACCTGTAACCCCTAAGCTTTATTTTTTAACTGTGGTGCCCCAACTTTGGGGCATTACAATGCCTTACCATCTGCCACACCGGTGACCCATGTTCATGGTGCAAGCGGGTCATCGGCCAGGAGGGAGAGGATTGAGCATCCAGAGTACAGCTCTCCTCTCCCGAGGAGGATGGGATTAGAGATCAGTGCATGCCTGGCCCTAGGGGCAGCTGGAGGCTAACCACCAAACTCCCATAAGAAGAGGGGGAGGCAAGCAGGCGCCCGGCATGCTGTGTACAGAAGCGCATGCGGCTCGGCCATTGGCATCATTGCACGCTATGATCCACACTTGGGGGAGGGGAAGGGAAAAACTGGAGGCAGAAAGCCCCATGGATTGGCATGATGATCCTGACCCTTCGCAGGCACCACACCTGGCCAGCTGGCACCTCAAGCCAGAGGTGAGTACCAGTCGATGCCAGGATGATGGGGCTTGGGGGGGTCGGAGGAAGGCAGCCGGTTCCACAAGGAGATAAAGCAATTAATGTAAGAAGTATGAATAAATGGCAGGCGGTGTGGCTGAGGACCGGGCAACCTGGAAGAAACAAAACTAAAAGCAAGATACCAGTAAGTAGTGGCAACAGTGGGGGTGAGGGATGGGGATGTGTGACGCAGTCCACTATGCACATTAATTAAGAATGATGTAATAATAACTATATGTATAAATGTAAGATTCTGCATGTATACACATACTTACTCAGATAAATGGATTTATTATGCTCTATTTATGTCCGCCCCATTGCATAAATTTACTTATATTTATAGCCAGTCAGGGCTCTTTTTGTTTACTGCTCTGCGCTTTTAATTATGGGCTGTCCTGGAACTTAAGCTGTTCTTTTCCTCCCCAAATCATTTGTTAGCCCTGGCACTTTTTACATTAGCTGCTGAGAAGCTCTATTGTATGCAGTGCTTGCTGCTTTCTTGCTCCCCTCAGGGATCTCACTGATTACCCCTACTTGCCTCCCACCCACAGCTACTTTTAAGCCAGTTTCAGGCATTGTCCTCCAGCTGCACTGTGAATTTTCCTTTGTGGCCCCTATCCTGTGCATTTGCTCTCCCAGTTCCTTTCTACCAGGTCCGTCAGGGCACCTACAGTCTGCCACCATGTGGCTTAGCTAGAGGTTCCTGCCACCTAATGCTGGGTGCCCACCCTACAGATCCTCTTAACCTGCCCATTGGGGGCTCTTCACATAGCCACTTTGTGACTGATTGGTGGAGGGAGGCATATTTCCCTAGCCTCCTCTCCCTCCCAAAAATCTCCCATCTTCTTTCCCACCCACATGGACCAGGCTACAGCCTGAACTCTATGGGCTGAATCATAGAAACATAGACCTAGATGGCAGATAAGGACTGCTTGGCCCACCCAGTCTGCCCATTTCCATACCTACTGGATAAGCTGCAGATTCTAGTTAGCCAACAGCCGACTTCCTCCTACCCGCCAATAGAATTGCCTTATGTCTGTCCCATGCGTTCTTGAAGTCCCCTACTATTTTTGACCACACAACCTCCTCAGGAAGGCCATTCCATGCATCCACCACCCTCTCTGTGTAAAAATACTTCCTCTCGTTGCCCCTGAGCCACCCCCCTCTGTCTTCAAATTGTGTCCCTTCTTCTTGCACATCTCTTTTTCTGAAAGATGCTACTCTCTTGGACTTTGTTGATTCCCTTGAGTTGCTCGAAATTTTCTATCATGTCCTTCCTCTCCCTCCTTTCCTTAAGGGCATACATATTCAGCTCATCTCTCTTTGTATGGCTTCTGGTGCAGACCCTTCACCATTTTAGTTGCCCTCCTTTGGGCTGGCAGTTGAAAGTGCCTGCCATAATTGTCACTGTAGTGCAGTAGCACTAAACTGGCTGCATAGCACAGCCACAGCATTTCTGGTCAGCGGTTTTCTGAACAGCCTCCTGCCTACTACATACAATCTTGGCCCAAGGATCCCTCCTACTAGATATCATGGAAAGATTAAATATAATAAAAACAATTGCCACTGTCCATGAGGAGTTAGCCCATTACACCACCAGAGCTATACTTTTAAACCACTGGCCTCCTGAGACAACTCAAGACCCTGAGCCACCAGTGTCCTCTTTTTTAAATAATACAGTGGCCACTAGCTCAAAACATCCCACCTGCCCATCTGGACTACTTCTTAAATTTGCTGGCTACCTGCAGGTTACCTAGGGGTGCCGGGGTTGCTGAGCCTCAAATATCACTTTATTCTCTGTTCTTAGTTGTCTGCATTTTTTCTCTCTAGTTTCCTTACTTTGACCTAGTTTACATTTTCCTCCAAAACTCCCCTTCCTTTACTCCTATGCTGTACTGTACCCTTTTTATATCTCTCTACTGTCGCTACTATAAGTTCCCCATACTGATCTATTTTCCCTTTGTTTCTACAGGTCTGGTCAAACTGTATACCAACCAAATAAGTATCTTTGTTTAATTCTAACATTCTAATCTCTCTTCTAGGACCTCCGACCCTTTGTGTCCCCTCAACCCTCTCTGTTCTCCTCTTTCAGGTCCTACCAGAATACCCAGAACCAAGGACACCCAACTCTGGACTCCCGACTCTGATGAAGGAGGTAGTCCTAATTACTTAACTACCTTAGAATAATAGAATTATAGAAATCTGGTGGCAGATATGGAATATTTTGGCAATCGGATCTGCCTCTTACGCCCCCCACTCATCTACTTTGTCAACAGACACCCTACTCCGCCCACTGGTCAACTCCTGATGTCGGTCCCATGCTCTCTTGAATCCTTTCACCATTTTGGCCCCCACCACCCCTTCCAGTTGTCTGTTCCAGGACCCCACCACCCTCTCGGTGACGTAATGCCCCCTCACATTGCCCCTAGCCTTCCTTCTTCTAATCTTAGATTATGATCCCTAGTTCTAGCACTTAATTTCCTTGTAAATAAGCCGCTCCCACCTTACTAGTTTCCAGTGGGTACAGATCAGATTCCCTCCACCTCTCCTCATAGGGCTTCCTATGCATAGTGTGCACCATCTTGGTTGCCCTTCTCTGAACCCTTTCAATCCTGTCTGTGTCCTTGCATAGGTGAGGCCTCCAGAACTGAACCCCATACTCCAGGTGAGGCCTCATCATGGATTTATAGGAGCATCAACACCTCCCTCTTTCTGTTTTATACCCCTCCCTATGCACACCAGCATTCTATTCACTTTGCCCACCACCATGCTGCATTGGTTCCCCACCTTAAGGTTATTTAAATTATAATCCCCAGATCTCTCTCTCCTACTCGGTTTCCTTAAAGGACTCATAAAAAAGCTCTTCTGATAAGCGTTCCAAAAACACAGGCTTATAGATCAGGGGTTCACCTATGTAATCCTGTGCTCCGTTGTGCTCTGAAACAGCATTAATCCATAGTCACTAATTCTGAACCATTTTGCCGACTTGTAAACAAAATGCCTGCTCATGTTTAAACCCCCTGCTGCAGTAACTCCTTAAAAAGGTGGCTGCATCAGTACGTGATGACATAATCTGAGTGACCAAACCCCAAACTAAGAATGGGGATTTAAGAATAGTGTATGAACTAACCTTCACAAAGTTCTTCCCTCCAAGTCCTTTATCTGTGCAGGCGTGACCACCGATTTCCATGACTTTTCCCACTGCTGAGATCAGACTGACCAGTATGTAGTTCCCTGCATCCTCCCTGTTAACACTTTTGTATAGAGGACCACATCAGCCCTCTTCCAATCCCTGGGAATGTCACCTGTTTACAATGACAGGTTGAACAGAGAACGATCTGAGGCCCTGCTAACACCTCCTTAGCTCCCTCGGTATCCTAGGGTACACCCTATCTGGTCCCATAGCCCTTATTGCTGCCAGTTCCATAAGGATCCTTTCTTTTGCAAAGGGACCTGTGTTCATTTCTGTGATCTCCCTATCCTTAAGTTATTACTTAATGCTGGCCCTTTTCCTGTCCCTCCTTTGTAAAAACCGACAGAAGTAGTTCAGTATTTCTGCTTTTGTTGGTCATCCTTACCCTCCCTCCATCCTTGCCTTAAGACTCACAACCTCCCTTGCCTTCTTTTTCTCACTGATGTAGCTGTATGTATAAGATTTTGCCCTCCTTACCACTGCACCAACTGGCTGGTTTGCGCCGGGGGTCCCACACAAGTGTGGGTCTGATCCCAATGTGCACTTTGCATGAGAGGCCATTTTGGTTTGCCTGCTGTTTACTGTAGTGTAGTGGATTGTGGTGAACTGATTTTGCTTGAGTCTGCACTGACAACTTTATTTTCAGCAGATCCTGGAGTCCTCTGCGGCTGGCTTTGGCGTGGTGGGTGGTGGTGGGAGATTGTGTCTACAGTGCATGTAAAGAGTTTATATGGCGCTCATCTTTTTTTCCTGCCTCACTGTACTCCTGGGCTAAGTTCTGTCACTGAGGACTGAACTTAGCCCCTGGAGCTAAAGCAGAAGTGGAAAACATCTGATCAGAGATTGTGGAAGCTCGAGCGTGCATTGCAGGCTATTGGAGATTCTATCGCTGCCTGTTACTCTGGTGCCAGCTTCAGGAGTTCTGGGACTAGTTGTGGCTGGGGATGTCAGCCTAGAGTTGGTTACCGTTGGTCTGCTGCGTCTTCTATACTGCAATGGATGGTGGTTTGAAATTCCAAATCAGGGGTGGAATTTAGAGAAATATTAGGAAGTACTTCTTCACTGAGAGGGTGGTGGACAACTGGAATGGGCTGCCGAGGAAGTGATGGAGAGAGGATGGTGGGAGGGTGCAAGAGGGCATGGGATAAGCCCAGAGGCAGTTGGCATGGGGGTACAGAAAAGGCCTTGTGGATATCTAGGCAAACCAGGCAGACTAGGTGGGTCTGGCAATCTTTTTCTGCCATCACATACCTACAGTATGTTCCTATAGTATTCTATGGGCAGATTGTGAAAAGGAGGGGATCCACTACACCACAGGGAAGCATTAATTGTGCCTGGAAAAGTTTTGAATATCTGTCCCTTGGTGTCTTTATCCTGCCCTGTGTTGGCCGATGTGTGGAGCAACATGGCCTCCTACCCCCAAAAAGATCAGTTCTAAGGCACTGGGGCAATGAATCTTCCTCACTCCTTCCCCCAACCATGACATCCCCACACTGACTGAGTCCATTCTAAAAGCCAGGCTGATGGTGTGGTACAGGTCCAGTATCTCCCCCCCCCCCAAACACTCAGCCCACTTTTTTATGTTTGCTTGCATGCATGTGCAAGAAACATAGTGCCATCATCCGAATTTTGGAGGTGTGGCACCCTGTCTTCCAATTCAGTCAGTGTGTTTGCAGGTGCGGCCACAGTTCACCAATGAATGTTGCAGCTGTCTATGACAGCAGTTGAAAATTCAGTGCCGTACAGTTCAAAGGCAGAGCTCCGCTTCAGTGAGCAGCGATAAGTGACTGCTGATTTGCATATTGCCGGCAATCCTGCGTCATACGTCTCTGCTTTCTCTTCCTGTAATGTACGCCACACTGGGAGCTCACCCCAGCGTGGCAACAATCCTCATTGCCGACAGGGGTGCCCAATCCCCGTCGGCTCCACACACCCTGGCCCCTCAACAGCCTTCCAGGTGCCATGTTGAGAGCCCACCCCAGCATGGTAAAAATTATTATGGCCGACGGGGGTGCCCAATCCCCCATTGACTCCATGGCTCCACAACCCCCCAAAAGCTTTCTAGGTACCATGTTGGGAGCCCACCCAAGCATGGCAAAAATTTTTATGGCCGACGGGGACGCCCAATCCCCCGTTGACTCCAGGCCCCCCCAAACAGCTTTCCAGCTGCCACGCTGGGAGTGCACCAGCGTGGCAAACGTCCCCGTCGTTTTCCTAAAAAAAAAAAAATGTTAAAAAAGTTCCTTCAGCGGTCTCCCTGCCCACCTGCGCCCACCCTTCGTGCACTCTGCCTCCCCACACCCCCACCTCACCCCATACTTACCTCCGGAGTCCGGCATGACGATCTTCGGTGGACCAGGAACACGTCTGCACTCTTCAAAGCCAACCGCGAACTAAGGAAATGCTGGTAAACTGTATAATGTAATAAATAGGGTTTTTCCAACTTTGATGCATATCTCAGGCATTTTTTGGAATTTTGGTCCTCAAATTTTCAACATAGGATTTTTGGGACCCCTCCTCATGAATTCTTGAACTGTCATGGTGTTAATCGGGCCCGAAGGATGATTTCGTGGTCACTGTGCAAAATCACCTTTCGAGACCGATTAATGAAACGACAGTGCAAGTGTTCATAAGGTGGACTCTCAAAAAGCCTATGTTGCAAATTTGGTAAAAAATTCCTAAAAATTACTTTTTAAGAGTGTGCATTGCGCAGTTCCTATGCACTCTTGTGAGTTCGCTAATTTTTAATATTTGCACTCTGGATTTTCAACATTGGCATTTTACCACACCTCCTTATGAGCAGTACAGCTGTCATTTTTCACATCTCGCCCAAAATGTGTTTCCGTGCATGTAGCGCACAATGGCGCAGTCAGGGTGCACAATCAATGTTTGGGACAGATTAAGAAAATCACAGTGACACTGTTCATGAGCAGAGGTCTTAAAATGGCTATGTTGAAAATTTGGTGAAAAAATTCCTCAAAATGACTGTTTTAGGAGCGCACATTGTGCAGTTCCTATGCAAGCTCGCAAGTTTGCGAATTTTTAATATTTGAACGCCAGATTATCAACATTGCCATTTTACCACACTTCCTTATGAGCAGTACAGCTGCCATTTTCACATCTCGCCCAAAATGTGTTTCCGCCCATGTAGTGCACAATGGTGCAGTTGGTTTTGCAAAAGTAATGTTCAGGGCAGATTCAGAAAATCACAGTTACACTGTTCATGAATAGAGGTCTTAAAATGGCTATGTTGAAAATTTGGTGACAAAAGTCCATAAAATGACTATATTCGAGTGAGCATTGCGCAGTTTCCACGCACCTCGTGAAGTTTATGAATTTGTAATATTTTCAGTCCAGATTTTCACCAGTGGCATTTTCTACACTTCCTTATGAACTGTACAGCTGTCATTTTCACAACATGGCTGAAATGTGTTTACACTTCAACACAGAAATACATGGTCGCTGTGGAGAAATCATTGTTCGGGACAGATAAAGAAAATCACAGTGACACTGTTCATTATCGGAGGTCCCAAAATGCCTGTGTTGACAATCTGCTGTAAAAATCCCCAAACTAATTACATTACGGTGTAGCGTTGCACAGTTTCTACACACGCCATGACTTCATCAGTTTGTTTAATATTTTCACTGCAGATTTTCAACATTGCCATTTTTACACCTCCCCATGAACAATACAGCTGTAATTTTTCACATCCTGTTGAATGTGTTTTGCACCTGTGGTGCCACATGCCATAATCGCTGTGCAAAAGCAACTTTTGGCTAAAAATTGATATTGCCACTGTTCATAAGGGTGGGGGTCACAAAAAACACATTGAAAATTTGGAGTAAAATTACCAACGAATGCCTGAGGCGTTAGGGTTTCCGACCATAACGACCCACCCTAGAGAATGACAGGCATCAGGGCTGTGACTTGGGATTGTCGCCTGCAATGCTCTTACCATTACACCCCCACCCACACCCTGCAACCAGTGAGAGGTATCGAGGTGTGCCTTGGACTCTTCGGCCCCAAAGTTTACCCCATTCTCCTATACCACACCCATCTCACTGTATTTCCTGATGGAAAGGGGTGTGCATAAAGACCAAAGACCCAAGGCACACGTAACACTTGTCGTGCGTCTGCACGGTAGGTGTGGTGAAATGGTGTAGTCGTTATGCCTGACTAACCAAAAGGCACATCCCAATGCCTGTCACTATCTGCAGGGTGGTGATGGGGTTGGCTTAGTTCAATGCTTCACTGCCATTCCTATTATGCAGCTCTGTAACTCCTACACTACCAATGTTAATGCCAGCAGGCAAGCATTCAGCATTGACAAATGCTTGTTCTTTTTAACATCTACAGGTCCTTCCCAACTGACCCAGTTGATCAGTAATTTTATTCTTCATACTGACCCATTTTCCCTTTATATCTACAGGTCTGACAGGACATTGACCAGGGTAGGAGGACACTGACCATATGAATCAGAAGTATTGTTTGTTTGTTTACCCTACACTATGTGTCATAGTTCATAACGAGCTGCAGATCCTTTGTGAGCCCATTGCTGTTCTTGTTTTATAGGCACTAATGGCAGCTATATGAGGCACTGGATTGGAGCTGTACCTTCTGCTTTAGAAAGGAGGCTTTGGGCTGGGTGGGTAGGGGATGGGCATTAAGCTTGGCAACTCAAAGGAATACCACACAACCAATTTGCCAAGATTCGTGAGGCTCAAACCCTGTTTTTCATTTTCTTGCTATGTGTGCTTTGCATTCTAATGTCTGCATTAATGTAGTGTTTTTGTTTTACAGCAAGTACAGTATATACTGTATGTATATGTGGTGGGGACATTATGTGCTGTTTTTGGAGCATTTGGGTGCCATATGCTTGAAGGCAGAGCACTGAGTGGCAAACTTGGAGACCCAGGTTTGAATCCCACAGCCCCTGCCCACTTACCATGAGCAAGTCACTTAACTTTCCCTAGAATCGGGATATGGAGCTGCTATTTGCACTAGGGTGCTCTACAGACCTCCAGCACAGCTGGGAGTAGATGGACAGGGTTCTACTGGAAGCCAGCCATAAGATAGCAACTAAGGGGAGGTGCTCCAAGTGGGGGACTTAAATCTGCCAGATGTGGACTGGAGCATCCTGGCTGCAACTTCAGCAGAAGTAGGGATGTCCTGGACTTCCTGCAGGGGGCATTCCTTAGGTAATTAGTAAATGAGCCCACCATGAGGGGAGCAATTTTATCTATTACTCACCAATGGGGACAGAGTTGCAGACATCACAGTGGGTGGCCACCTGGGGACTAGTATCACTGAACAGTGTGGTTCAATATAAAACAAGTGGAGTCGAACCACACAAAGGCGATTGTCCTGGAATTCAGGAGGACAGACATTAGAAATATGGGATTACCTCAGGGATGCCCTGGCAGGGAGGGGAGACTAGGGGAGTAGAGGAACTGTGGGCAAAATTAAAAGGAACTATAGTGAAGGCTACAAACCTCTCGTTACAAGAAGCAACAAAAGCAAGAGGAAAAAAGACCACTATGGTTTTCAGTGGAGGTGTTGGGGAAGGTTATGGCAAAAACATTAGCATTCAGGAGGGTCCCTATTAGTTGAGCAGTGGCTTTCATTTTCTATCAAAGGTTGCTTAAATGTCTGTAAAACCATTTTGAAAATGAGCCCCATAGACTTGTTTGAGGCATGCCCGTGCCTCTCTGGAGACATCATAAAATGCCAGGATGTGGTGGCAGAGCAGGGGTAGCCTGTGAGGTTGGCGCCTGACAGATGGCGCCATCCGAGCGGCAGCGCAATGTGGCGAGCCCGACGAGGGGCAAGGAGGATGACCGGATGTGGGGTTGTGGGCAGCACTACGACAGGATGTCACTATATGTACATGCGGGCAGGTGGGGAATGAGCACGGCAAGTGTGGCCTGGGAGCTGGTGGAGGAGATGTAGGGGGTGGTGCTGTGATTGGCTGCTGAGCTGCGCCATGGTGTCGGGGGTTGGCCTCTGTGGGGTTCCTGGTTCGGGTCTGGGTCCGGGCACTACTGCGTTTTTGTTGCACCTGGTCCAAAACGTAACTTTATTTTGCTTTTGCACCCCCCTGGAGTTGAGAATCCTTAAGTAGGGGGGTGCTGTGGGTGAAGATCCCTGCGTGGGAGGGTTGGGGGGCACAGCCCCCTCACAGAAAGCAAAATATTGAAATCCCTGTCTCCATTCTTCTGTGTGCTGAAAATGTCAGGGTGGTGAAATTGTTTAGCGCTTTGCCCACGCATCATGATGTCACCGAGTCATCATGGTCGCTTCGCTATTATCATAGAACCCGGAGCAGGCAGACCGGGAAGTGGAAAGGTGTCAGCTGGTCAGCAGTTCACCAGAGTTATCATCCCTTCCCTCCCTTACAGGACAGTAGTAAATTTTATAATTTTTGCTCAGACAGACTATCGCCACTGCAGGATGGGCTTAATGAAGCCCAATACAGAATGTCACACATTTACTTTAAAAGACAATGACTGACCATGACTAAACATGCCAAATTATGCAAATTAATTATAGAGAGCAGCTAATGAGGCCAGGTACATCACTCATGATTAATCATGGCCAAATATTACAATTCTACAGTATTTATTTTTTATTTTATTTTATTGCATTTTGTTGACCTGGTAGGCCCACTGAGACAAGAAGTCCCCTTTTCAGGGGTGACTGGGGGGAGGGGGGATACAGATGGTAACCAACTGAAACTGACCCAGATTAAGCTGTTGGCGGTATTTTTTTTAGTGAATACCTATGACCAAGCATGATCTGTGAAGCAGACTCTAACTGGCTGCCAATAACCTGCATCAGGTATTGATTAACTATGGTTAATCATGATAATAAAAAGAAAACACTAGCAGCAAAGAAAGGAACTTTAGGATTTATGTTGGCTTCAGATATTGATCAATCATGATAGATAATGATTTAGAACCACCAAAAGTACTGATTAAAAATGATTATGATGGCCCGCCAGCGTAGCGGTTGGATTTCTGCTTGCGACGCCAGCGACCTGGGTTTGGGAACGAGCTCGGGGAGCTGGAGGGCTGGCCGGGGGAGAGGACTTGAGCTACCTAGGGACCGCTCGTCCTCTCCAGGGGGGGAGGGTGGTGCCAGGGCTCGGCTCTTGCCTGGCCCAGGGTGGAGACCCGAGGTACAGCAAGTCCAATGCAGAATGGAGGGGCGACATGCCAGACGTCGACGCCTCAGCGCCTTGATGTCGGGGGACATGGCACATCAGGAGAAAATGGGAAAATGCCTCATGTCCTCCCAGTAGATGGAGCACCAAGACCCAACCTTCAATGCCCCTACCAGGCCCAGAGACAGTGTCCCAATGAATGCAGATGTTTTGGGGTGAGAAGCCCCCACCCTGTACCCTCCTGGGGGGGTACAGCTCGGCTCCATGGGAATGGACTGCTCCAGTCACCTGGTAGGTGAGCGAGGCTTAAAGGGCCATAGGTGTTTCCCAAGAAGGGAGAGCTGCGGGAGGAGGGGAGCATACAAAGAAAATGATTATGACCAAGCAAAATAGTTGCATGTGTGGTCCTTATTGAGCAGCTGCAGACCTAAGTTCCATGGGAGCTGGTGAAGGGGAAGACAGATATGGGGAGCCAAAGTGGAGGGTGTGAGAGGCATGTGGGGGGGGGGGAGGACCTGATGTCAGTCTGATACCACGGATGGGGGGGTACTGGTGAGAGGTCCTGGAGTGGTCGGTGTCATGCCATATGAGAACCATTGTACTAACATGCTTCCCCTGATGGATTACCAATAGCAGTGGTAGTGCAATGTCATTATTGAGCTACCAGCATCCCTAGGTGCACCACAGCACTACCATTGCCCACTGATGGTACCACGGTGTCCACAATGGTATGGCAATGGAATTGAAGCAAATTCATTGTGAGACCAATAGTGATGGTGCTACAGCAACATCACTGTGTTACCACTGGACTCACAGGACCCCTGTACTATCACAGTGGAAAAATGGTAGCAGAATGACCACAGTGATAATACACTGGAATTGAAACAAATTCATTATGATACCAATTGCAGTGGTACCACAATGGAAGGATTGTGTTACCATTGTAGCACCAGTCTCCCATGCATTACCAGTGAGATACCACTGTAAAAGATGGTACCACCATATCCACAATGGTATCACACTGGAATTGAAACAAATCCAATGTTATATCAGTCAACGGGACTTCACTGGTATTGCATTGGTACATACAGTGGTATGGGCATGGTGAACCAATAGTATTGCTATGGTTTTTCTGAGGATATTTTGGTAAGGGATACTGCTCTGCCTCTTCCCCCTTGATCATGTTCACTTTCACGCTTTCATTCAGCTTGTGGATTGACAGAGCTGGTGGCAGACTGTGCTGTGGTTAAGGAGGGGACCATGATATACTGGTTATCTTGCTACATGTCATCCCAATATCATGGCCTTGGGGTTGGTGGGGCTAACATCTAAATAATGACTACTTTTGCAGTGGGGGGGCTGGCTGAGGAGGGGAACTTTTACAAATGCCTGGAGATTGCAGTTATTTTTTATTTTTTTTAGTCCATGTGAAAGTTTAGAACAGGGAAGGGGTTGAGGATGATAAATCTACAGGATTGTGGAGGGCGTGGCCTAGTGAATAGCCTTTGCCACCTGGAAAGGACAGGGTCTTCATTGTTTTAATTCCTGAGTACCATGAATAGTGGGAAATACCTGGGATGCCATTTGTGATTTTGTAGTATTTGGAAGTATTGTTCAGCATGTGCACACCCATAGCAGCTGGTGTTTTGTTATGTACACATTTTGCATCACACCCTAATTTACATTTTTTCTGTTTTACAGTGCTGACAGATGTCATCCCATATCTTCTCACCGATACCAGATGTCTACCTATCTTCTACAGACCAGGTAACGAATCTATCACTGATTTATATGATACTCTTATAACTGAGCATCTGCATCTGTTACTTGGGCGGTGGGGAATAAAACTGAAATAAAATATTCTGACACAAACTCTGCACCAAGTACTGCAAATGTGCACTTCAGTCACTTAGTGAGGGAACTTGGTATTTGCCAAAAACAACTGGAATGTATACATTATGCAAAAAGATGCATCTGACACTGTTTGAGGTTGGAACTTACTGCTGTGGCAGCATAATAAAATCACTTCATGAAATAAAACTGTTTGTGACTATTTTATTTCATTAAAACAAAGAACTGATTTTGTAACTGTCCACTTGGGTGGTAGTATAGCCTAGAGGTTACAGCAGTGAGCTGTGAATGAGCTTGGTGCATCCAGCAGGCCTGAGTTTGATTCCCACAACCTTTACTTGCATACTGTGTGACTCTGAGCAAGTCACTTACCCACTCCAATGCTCACAGGTCACCACCAAAACAGGCACTTGTGCCTAGTGGGCCTTACCTGGTTACCAAAAGAACAATAAAAAAATAACTGCAATAATACACTCTGGCCATGGTATACAGGGCATTAATGCATTTCCCAGGTGGTTGAAGATATTTCAGGTTGGCATGTTCATTTTTAAGTTTGATTGCAGGCATGTGCAAGAAACATGGTGCCACCATATGAATTTTCGTAAGTGTGCCACCTCACTTCCAATGCCCTGCTCCTTCTTGCAGGCACAGCTTCACCCCACCAATAAATGTCTAAGCTGTCTAAGACAGCAGTTCAGATGCAGTGGCATACAGTTCAAAGCAAAAGACCGCTACAATCAGTGGTGGTGACGTGTTGACAATATGCATACTGCCATCGGCAGACAGTTTATATACTGCCGTCAGTAGTATGCAAAGTGCTTACATGTCAGCCCTGCATCTGAACAACTGTCATAGACAGTTCCATTTTTTTCTTCATCTCCCCCCCCAACAAACACCCAAGTAGCATGCTAGGAACCCACCATAGCGTGCTCATGCACTCCCTCTCCGCACACTCTATGGCCGAAGGGGGTGCCCAGTCCCCAGTTGGCTCCACTGCCCCCTCAACAGACTTCCAGGTGCAATGCTGGGAGCTCACCCCAGCATGGCAAAAGCCTGTATGACTGACGAGGTTACCCAATCCCCCGTCGACCCCACTGAACAACTCCCCAAAAACAGACTTCCAAGTGCCACGCTGGGACCCCACCCCAGAGTGGCAAAAGTCTGTATGGCCAACAGTGGTGCCCAATCCCCCACCAGCTCCACTGCCCCAAACAAACTTCCAGCTGCCATGCTGGTAGCCCACCCCAGCTTGGCAAATGTCCCGCATTGTTTTCCTAAAAAAAGAAAAAAACACCGATAAGAAAAAACAGTCCCTGGTTGACTGTCTTGCCCCCTCCCCCAACCCACGCCCACTCTCTATGTACCCCACCTCTCCACACTCCTCCTCACCCCATACTTACCTCTGGAAGTCAGCGCGATGATCTTCTGTGGACCAGGAACACGTCTGCAGTCTTCAAAGCCAACCGCGAACTGAAGAAATGCTGGTAAGCTGTATAATGCATAAATGTTTTTCTTTTCAACTTTAGCGCATATCTCTGCCATTTTTGAAAATCTTTTCACCAAATTTTTAAAATTGGGTTGTTGGGACCCCACCTCATGAACTCAGTCACTGTTATTTTGTTATTCCATCCCAAAAGGTGATTTTGCAGTCACTGTGGGGAACCTCCTTTAGGGACTGATTAATGAAACAGCAGTGTCACAGTTCATGAGGTAGACCCCAAAACCTTATGTTGCAAATTTGGTGAAAAAATTCCTAAAATGACTGTTTTATGAGCTGTATTGTGCAATTCTATGCACACTCATAACTTTGAGAGTTTTAATATTTGCACTCCAAATTTTCAACATTGCATTTACCACACCTCCTTATGCACATTACAGCTGTCACTTTTGCATCTCACCCAAAATGTGTTTTAGCACATGTAGCTTACATTGGCTGGGTCGATTCAAAATCAATGTTTGGAACACATTAAGAAAATCACAGTGACACTGTTCATGAGCAGAGGTATTAAAATGGCTATGTTGAAAATTTGGTGACAAAAGTACATAAAATGACTGTGTTACGAGCGTGCATTGCAATTTCCACTCACCCTCGTAAGTTTACGAATTTGTAATATTTTCAGTCCGGATTTTCATTATTGACATTTTCCATGCCTCCTTGCGAACAGTACAACTGTCATTTTTCACACCCTGGCCAAAATGTGTTTTCTCACTTCAGGTGCAGAATAGCGTGGTCTCTGTGGGAAATTAGTGTTCGGGTCAGAATAAGAAAATCACAGTGACACTGTTCATGAGCGGAGGTCCCGAAATGCCTATGTTGAAAATCTGCTGTAAAACTCCCAAACTAATTACATTACAGGTGTACATTCGCAGTTCCTCGCTTGCGCTTGTGGCTTCACCAGTTTTTATATTTTTCATCCACATTTTCAACAATGCCATTTTTAACCTCTCATGAACAGTACACCTGTCACTTTTCACATCATGTTCAAAATATGTTTTTGCACCTTGGCACCAAATCACCTTTGCCTAACGAACTGATAGTGTCACTGTTCATGCGGTGAGGTCACAAAAGCCCATGTGGAAACTTGGAGTAAATACAAAGAATGCCCAGGGCATTGGGTTTTTGACCATAACACCCTACCCTGTATTGACTGTCAGGCATCAGGGGTGTGACTTGGGGATTGTCGATAATAATGCTCATACTATTCCACTCCCACCCTCACCCTGCAGCCAGTGAGACAGGCATCCAGGTGCGCCTTGGACCTTTGCCCTCTGAGTTCACACCATTCTCCTATACAGCTATTTCAGTGTATTTCTTATGGAATTAGGTAAATGTAAAGCCCAAACACCCCATAGCATACTTCAACACTTTTCAGTGTCTGAGAGGTAGGGTGAGGTGAAATCTCGTGACCGTCATGGGTGATGACCAAAGCCACTGTTTTTCGGTTTTTACCGGAAAATCCGGTAAAATTCCGGAATTAGGGCTGCCTGAAAACCAGTAAAAACGAAGATTTCATGGAATCTAGCATTTTCTATCAGATCAGTAAATCTACAAAAAAGTCTGTTTTTCTCTTAATTCCTTCCTGTACTGTTTTTAGTTTGCTTTATTTAATGCTCTGTATATTAAGTCTTCTTTAATTCTGATTATTTATGTACATACTAAAAGAATGATAACAGAATCCCGGTAAAATCCGGAAATTAGAGTAACAATCACCAGTGAAATTCCGGAATCTTAAGTCTTGAAAACGGAATTTAATTGTTTTAATCACCGTAAATCAGTGGCCTTGGTGATGACCCAAAGGCACACTCCAATGCCTGTCCATCTCTGCAGGGTGAGGGTGGACTTGGAGTCAGTTCAAAACTTCAGTGCCGTTCCTATACTGCATCTGTCTAACTCCAGCACTTCCACTGCTAATGCCAGCAAGCAAACATTCAGGATTGGCAAATGCTTGTTTAACTTGATGTGCTATTCTTAAATTAAATTTGGACACACACACACTTGCAGATGGGTATGCAGCTCACACTGCATAGTTCTTAATGCAGCCATAATTAGGATACACTGGAACAGCACTGTGACACTGCTATCAGAAGTGCTACTGAGCATCAAACCACACTGTAATGCATAGAGATGTTGATTCAGTCTGCTAATTACCATAATTTATACACACTAAAAAAGCACTGCAGCACTGCTTCAGGCGGTGTTCCTGATCCAAGAACAACATTGCTCATTGCAGTGCATTTCCCAGTGTGATTATAGTGCTAATTAACATAATTCGTACACACTGTACCATCACTGCATGCACACCAGCATAACCCTACAGGTACACTGATTAACCACTCATGGAGAACAGACTGAAATGAAGTGCACTGGAAGTGTACACTGTTACAGTAACACTGAAATATCACTATATAGTAACTTTTTGGACACTTCACTTCCCTCTGGTGCTCCAAGGCGGCTGGGGTCAGGAGAGGGCTTCAGGGTTGGAGGACAGGTTATGGGTGTAAGACTGTAGAAGGGAAAGGGTTTTAGGGTGTAATATTTTGGTAGGTGGATGGTTCTGGGGGCTTAGTGTTGTGGTAGGGGAAGGTTTCATGGTGTACTGCCATGGTAAGAAAAGGAATTCAGAGATACTATGCTGGAAGAGGGGTTAAGGAACAGTGAAAGATATTTGGCACAGGGCTGTCCCTGTAATATCACTTAGTCTGCCAGTTGAAGTCTTTTTTTGGTAATCATTTTTCTCCCTCGGCCCTGATCTGCCTACCTCTGTCACATCCTGGCATCCCTCAGGTCTTCTGGCACCATCTTCAAGGGACCTCTGGCTCCTATTTGGGTCCCGCATCTAGTAACCCATGGCTTGCCTCCTGACGGTGGGGCAGTGGCAGGCCCCTACACCCTCTGCCGAGACCAGATCCAGTGTGTCGCTGCATACCCTGAGTTGTATGCTCCTGTCGGAGATGGCTATCATGCCCACAACCAGTGCCAAATGTTTCCAGTTTCCTTGGTTCCCTATGACTTGTGGAGCATGCAATGATGCAAAGGGACAGGAGTGCGCACAATTCTGTACGCACACCTTCCCAGCATCAGCCCCAGCATGTCCCCCCCGACTGCCTGTGCTACTGTATTGCCCCAGCCACTGCTAGAGGCCACCAGAGCACTGGTGGCAGCAAACCCTCCCCAGGGAAGGAGAGCAGTCCAGCGGACGCCGACTCACCTCCCGCCAACCCCTGCTGATCCAGGCTGGTTCCCAAACCCAGGTCGCTGGTACAGTGCAAGGTGTGGCATACAGCGCCTCAACCCTCAGTGTCAGCGGACCCAGCTGCCATTGAAGTCTTTATACTAGTAATTATTACATTTTTATAAGTCCTTCATTTGTATTTTTAGTTTACAGGTTTTGGCAAACATGCAAGTGGGTTGGCTGAGAAGCCCAATCGAGCAGCACTAGGACTTATGGTAAAACTTCACATTTAGTGAACTCGATCACTGTATTGCTTTATTGAACAAGGGGGGGAGTGGGCATTAGTTTTAAGTTTTCATAGCGTTGGAGTGAGGGTTCATGTATGAAAGTATACTTACAGGTAGTTTTAGATCTAAGCTACCTGTAAGTATACTTTTAAACATGAACCCTCATGCTGACCTGTGAAAACTTAAAACTAACACCCACTCCTTGCTGTGTTCAGTACAGCAATACCATCATCTATGTCAGTACAATGGAAAGTTTTATTTCCGATACATCCTAATACCACTCGATCAGGCTTCTCAGGGAGTCAACTCCACTTCCGCATTTGCTGAAACTCTGCAAACTAAAATTACAAAGGACTTAACAAAAAATTAAAATAGTTACTAGTATAATTACCTCAGTTGGTAGGGTAAGCAATATTACAGGGGACAGCCCTCTACCAGATATCTTTGCCTATCACCGTTAACAGGCCTGAGATAGGGGTCAGTAGGTCTTTCCAGGCGTAATTACAGTGTTTGAATTGACAATTGACAATGGAGGTAGAAGGACCACTGGACCACCAGAAAATTATGTAGTGTTTGCACAGATGATTTGGGGGTAGGGACCATTGGATCACCAGGGCATATATTTCACATATTACCTTGTGTGGACAGCAATATCAACTGATAGACAGCTGCACCCACTTCTTAGGGAAGCACTTGCTGTAGGAGCGCTTCTCACACTAATGACACCTGCCCTTTCTGCTCCCAACTGAGAGCATTCCAAGCTGTGAGTGCAGCTCTCTTCAAGGCAGCCTCCTGTCACCTCCATGCCCCATGGCAATTGCCGCCAGAGCAGTGGTTTGGGAAGGTGGATGTAGGCGCTCTACCATGGCCTCCTCCACTTCCCACTGAGCTTCTCTCCCTCTCCCACCCACACAGAGTGCCTACAGCCTGCGCACCATGCAGGCTGGGAGTAAGTGTTGGGACTCTGCAGGCACTTTCACTTTAGCACAGTCCTGCTTTAGGGATGACACTGCAGCAGTAGCACAGGTTGGCATTGAGGCAAGGTTGGCTTTTGCTGTGAGTCACTGCTGTTTGTGGGCTCTCCCAAGCCCAGATTGTTCTCTCTCTCTATCTGTCTCCCCCCCATTAACATTTACAGTTCTTCTGGACTTGCTGACAGCTGCAGTGTGACTTTCAACATGTAGCACCCGCCACTCTCACCGCTTTGCCTCCTTGTGCCTCACTTCTCCTCCTCCCCCCAGCTTTGCATTTAGCCATGGTGCCGCTTCACTTAAAACAGCAACTGCTTGCTGCTTTTCTCTTTGAACCCCCCCAGGCTCTTTGGCTGTGGGAGCGGATTGACTTAATGGTGACACTTGTCACCCTGCACACTCTCTCCCTCCTCTGCCGCTGGAGTAGCTACACTCAATAGCAGCTTCTTGCTGTTCTCCAGCTACTTTCTCCCAGGTTGTATCCTAGAAGAGCCCTGTAGATCATAAACTAAACCTCCATAGAGACAATTCAGCAAGGTGGGAGGAGGACTTTATCCCATGCCTCCTTCACCTCCCGCTGACTTCTTCCACCCTTGTGGAGTAGGCGCAGACCTAAGCTGTTTACAGGCTGGGAGTTAACAGTACCTGCAGGAGTTCACTTATGTGCGGTCATGCTTCCAACAGACCGCAACTTCAGCACAGCATATTCCTCCTTCTGCCACTGCCACAAATTAAAATAACCCCCCACAATTGCCAGGGCTTAGGAGCCCCACCAGATCCCAGGAAAAGGGTACTGAATTATAAAAAGAAAAATGCTAGCCTCATCCACATAGGGAGCTAGCCCACTGGACCACCTGGGCATAATTTATTTTACTTATTATTTATTTATTTATTTAAGTCTTTGATTACCTGGTAGGTACACTGATCTTGGGGACTGTTTTCTGGCATGACCCAAGCCAACAGTATGGTACAATAAAATACATACTAGAAAACAAAAATTATACACAACACAAACAGAACAGTATAACAGTATAAACAGCACATTGTACAAACTGTTGGGGGAAATTAACATAATACACTACATATTACAAAGAATTGGGGAAAAGATGACAGTATACAGTATACAGTTACATTTTGTATTGGCATAACAGGCAATAACAACTGGACTAGCAAAAAAAGAGGGTAGTCACAGAGTGCTATGATGTTACACAGTGGCTCCCTCTCAGGGCATTTCCTAGTCACCCTGACCGCTGGCACCAATGCCTACTTTATTTCATTAAAGGGCTACTAGCCCCTTCCCCACTAGCTATTGCTAACCACCTTGGCTACTAAATAAAGTACTGGTCACTCTGCCATGATTATGAGCAAAAGGGGGTTTTAACTGATCCCCCCTTCCCCAAACTGCACTCCCTTTTTTCTCCATTTTTTTCTCTTTTACTGATTTTTACCCCAACTAACATACTGTAACTTCTCTTATTTTGCAGGTCTGACTGGACGAAGGTCCCTACCATCATCAGATAAGTATAATTCCCTTCCTACCCGTTCTGCCCTTCAGGACCCCTTAAGAGCTGCAGATCCTTTGTGACCCCTTTTCTATCTTTTATTTTATATGTACAATGTACATTACCCATTCTGACTCCTACCTTTGGCTCCCTAGGGCACATAAGTCACTGTAGTTTACATTATATTGGTAGGTTGACTGTAATGGCATGCCCATTACAGCACAGGAGGGAGGTTATAGTATGTGTGTCCTGGGAGGTCCAGGTGGGGAAGAGGGGGCTATAGATGGGGAACCCTGATCTTGGGCCCCTTTGGTGATTCAGATGGACTGGTCCTGTGGGCAGAATGAAGGACATATAGTAGATGGGAAATGCCAGTCTGGAACTCCAGAACTGGTCTAGGTGGGGAGACAGGAGGAACTTACATGGGAGAGGCCAGTATAAGTGGTCACAGGGCTGGTCCTCGTGGAGGGACATGGATACATGGGTGGAAAAAGTTGGTCTATGGGTTCCAGGGTGGGGCTGGGTGGCAGGCAGGGAATTCATAGATGTGGAAGGCTAGTATGGTGGTCCAGAGGATTATCTGGGTGAAGGAACATGGTGACATAGTTGGGGACAGCCAGAATGGGTTCCTATGGATAGTCTAGGTGTGCAAAAAGGGGAGATATTGCTAGGAAAAGCTAGTCATAGGATCCCAGCACTGATCCAAATCAAGGGACATGGAGCACATGGGTGGTAGAGGCAGAGCCAGTGCTCTAAGGACTGGTCAGAGTTGATGGACAATGGAAACATAGACATGGGAAGCCATTCTAGTCATCCCAGAGCTGATCCATGTGGGATACCATGAGGACTTGAGTGAGGCAGGCAACCCAGCAGTACCAGGACTGATTTGGGGTGGGAGACAGGGAGATAGGTAGGGAAGATTGGTCTGGGTTCCAATTGCTGGTCAGGGTGGCAGAGAGGGGAGATGTAAGTAGAGGTGCTAGTTAGGGGTCCCAGGGCTCTGGTGGAAGAAAATAGGGCCCTTAGGTGGAAGAGACAAGTCTGGATGTCTCAAAACTGGTCTGGGTGGGCATTGTAGACAGGCAAGACATTGTTAGGGGAGGCTAATATGTGGGGTTCAGGGCTGGTCCTGGTGGGTAGGCAGTGGGAACATTGGTGGGGAGGCTGTTTCGGGCACCTCAGACCTGGATCAGGGGCTGGAAGAGTCATCCAGGTGTTGGGACATAGGTCAGCTAAGGATGGGAGGCTGGTTTTGGGGCAGATAGGGTCATCCTGTGGGAAGGAGGGTGGTCACTTATTGCAGGCATGCACTAATTTATTGAGCTGTTTTGGGGGTGGTGGCCAGACATGACTGTAGGGCAGTTCTAGTTGCTTGTGGTGGTTGGAATGGGGAAATGGTGCCATGGATACCATGATACATGACACCATTCAACACATCATAGCACCCCCTGTCTGAAACTGGAAAGCCCTCTACTCTTCTCAGGGCTCACTCATTCAAGCTCTGGCAGGTGTGTGGCTATCTTGGAGAGTGGAGTGCTGTGCTGGTCAGCAGCACTGGGCTGTGGTGGGGGGGAGGGATCATAGTGGTAGTGCAGTGCCTGGCAGGTAGGGTAGGTGTTCATCATTGGGTGTGTGGTGCACCATTTGTTGCTTTTTCCTGCTTTGCAACGTTTAAATGTAATTTTATCTTGAAACAATAGACAGCACAGCAAGGTTTTAAATGTCAAAATGTATTGAAACAGCTATTCATTTCACAAAATGAAGAACGAAAGCAAACTTTGTGACATCTGTCAACATATCAAATGCAAAATAAGTTTATTGCATCTCTGTGATCCATAGTCTAAGGCTGAGATCTAGCAGCAGGAAAGGTGGCGAGTTGAATCAAAGAGGTTGGTCATGGAAATATCAATGCTGGTTGGTGTGGGGGGGATGATACAGTGACACATCTAACATTTTCTTACTTGGTCATTTTGGTTGATCAGTGGTTTGATTCAAGTGTGTCAGGTGGCATATAGTGTAATTACTGTTCGTGAGAATTAGTGTTACGAAGAGTAACATTTAATGTTTGTGATTGTAGCCTATAATAATGCATTCAGCAAAGGTGATTGGTTGATGTATATTGGGTGATCCTTTTATCAGACTGTGCAGAGCGAGGTGGTCTTGAATGAATTTTCATGCAATCCTTATCTCTGCAAGTCATGATGAGGCGGTTCCTGTATCATGTTCAGCAGTCACCTTACTTGTAACTAGCATATAATGTTGGATCACATACAGTGTGTTGATCAATATCTATCTAATTCTGGTTGCTCCTGGTGGAAGGATGCTGTATGCCTGCTGGGTGGTTATAATGTGTGCATAGAGGGTGATTGGAAGTATGAGGTAGTCTGATCCTGGAGGTGGATGATTAGAAGACAGGTGTGTAAACGACTGAAGGTGGGGATGGTCTGTGGGTACAGCTGATGGTATATATACACCAGTCACATTTTCTTTTTTGGTCCTGTTGTATAGCCTAGAGGTTAAAGTAATGAGCTGTGAATGAGCTAAGCACATTCAGTAGACCAGAACTGGATTTGATTCTCACAACCTGCACTTGCATACTGTGTGACTCTAAGCAAGTCACTTAACTGCCCAGTGCTCCCAGACCACCCCTGAAAACAGGCACTTGTGCCTAATGGGCCTTACCCAGTTACCAAAGACTAAAATAAAAGTTTGCTTATTGTTCAGTGTGGCTGGTAGGCTTATAGTATAATACTGTGTTTTAAGTAGTGCTGCTTGTGAGTATTAATATTTGTAAAATGTATAATAAAGGATGACATTTATGTTATCAGAGTTGATCAGCTGCCACATGTGTATTGGGTGATTCTTTTGTCAGACTGAGCAGCACGAGGTGGTCTTGGAACAAATTTTTAATCGATCCTTTACTCTGTAAGTCATGACGAGGTGGTTCCTGTATCATGTTCAGCTGTCGCCTTATTTATACTGATCATGTAATGTCGGATAACATGCAGTGTAATGATCGAAGTCAGTCTAATTCTGGTTGCTCCTGGTGGGAGGCTGCACTACGCCTGATGAGTGGTAATAATGTGTGCGTGGAGGGTGGTTGGAAGTAGGAGGGAGTTTGATCCTGAAGATGGATGTGTGTATCAGTGAAAGGTGTGTAAACGACCAATGGTGGGGCTGGTCTGTGGGTACAGCTGACATTATATCTACACAATTCACATTTTATATTTTGGTCTGATTGTTTGCTTATTGTTTTTATCAAGGTGGTTAGTAGATGTAAAGTATAATATTAATTTATAAATAGTGCTGCTTGAGTTTATTAATATTTGTAAAATGTGTAATAAAGCACGACATGAAAATTATGTCAGCAAAGGTGATCAGCTGCCATATGTGTATTGGGTGATCCTTTTATCAGGCTGAGCAGAGCAAGGTGGTCTTGAATGAATTTTCATGTGATCCTCATAAAATTGTAAGTCATAATATGGTGTTCCCTGTATCATGTTCAGCTGTCACCTTATTTATAACTCGCTTATGGCTGACCTTCAATCTAACTTTAAAATGGTAGAGACCTGGTATGAGTAACAAACTGTTCATGTATTACAAAAAGACCAAGGTCATGCTCTTCTCTAACCCCCATAATGATCACAAAGCAGCTAGCCTAGCTATCTGAAGCAACCAAAGCCAACCCCTAGAGCAAGTTTTGAGCATTTAAATACCTTAGTATAATGCTGAACATTGCACTGTAATACAATCTCCATATTAATCAAATTGCCAGGGTCATTTAACTCTAGGATCGGGATTCTATATCAGCATTGACACTATATGCCCACTGTGGCTCGAGACTGATGGTTACCAGCTCAGTCCTTTCACTTGTCAAGTATGGCTTAGTTATATATGATGCTGCCTCTGACACATCTCTAAAGAGAATTTCACTTGCACTGAACAAGTCCTGTAGACTTGTCCTCTGCATTGGACAAGTGGACTTGTACCTGTGAACTCTATGAGAGAACCAGTTGGCTTCCTGTCAAAGCAAGGGTCACCTACCATACGTGCTTACTCACAAAAAAGATCAGCCTTGGACTGATTCCCCCCCTTCACTGAGACCTTAATCTTGCCAGCGCCTAAAACAAGGTATACAAGGAGCTTCTCTAAAGCAATCCTACCTTGTTGCTTTCTCCAGGACCACTCTCACCCAGCAGGCTTTTGCTTATAGAGCACCCACTTTTCTTAACTATCTCCCACCAGATGTCCATGCTGAAACTAAACTTGGTGCATTCAGACTTAAGCTTCATCAACAGCTACTTATTCAAAGTCACTGTAACTGCGTTACCTATGCCAGCTTCCTGCCCTGCCCTCCTTTTACTCTACTTTCTCTCTTATCTTCCTCCCTCTGCACTCTCATACCTTTGCGTTCCCCTCACCTCTTCTCATCCCTCCTCTCTCTCCCACACACCTCTGTCTGCCACCTGCCTACAGCTTCACTCCTTGTTATACACCCCCTCCCAACCCTTACTCCTCGTACTCTTGACATCTTCCTCTCCCTCTCCCTTGAACCCTCTCCCCACTATTTTTCTGTTTCTCTCTTCTTCACCCTCCTTCCTGACTCTACAGGTCCAACGGATCTCCACATACCCTCTTTTCTGCTTCTTCCTCCCTCTCCCTTTCTCCTCACCTCTCCCACATTTTCATCTTGCACTTAGAGGCCAACCCTTAGCTCTTACTTCAATTAGGTCATACTTGACTGCTTAATGAAATTGCAATCTTCTAGTCCCTGTAACATTGTGATTTTTTAACTGCAACTACCATGTCTGTACCCTTATCTATTGTTACACTCTTGTTCAATGCAGAACCTTTGTGAAAGAACCCTTGGTTCAAAGATTATTGTAATCTTAGTTCTCAATAAATAAATAAATACTCGGGCATACGCTGCAGATGTAGAGCCTTTCCTGGCAGCCATCAGGGTATCCACTACCTTTCTTGAAAAACCCTGTTGTAGGAGTCTTCTCCTCTCAGAATCCAGGCCAGCTGCATCACCTATGGATCTGGATGCAGAATGGGTCCTTGGGAGAAGTGGTCCCCCTAGATTGGGAGATTGAATGCTGCATGCTAAGCTAGATTTACTAGGTCTGAGAACCATGGCTTTTGGCCATTCAGTGGCTATCAGAAGAAAACTTTCTTTGATTGTCTTATTTGCAAATGACCTTGGGGAGGAGCAGCAGTGAAAGGAAGGCATATGCCCTGCAGAAATCCCACATCTCGACAAAGTGTCCACTGCTTCCACCTGTGGACACCGGTACCGATCGAAGAACCTTGGCACCTGAGCATTCTGGCTAGAGGCGATCAGGTCAACCTGTGGACCACCAAACCTTCAGCACAGAAGACTGAACACCTTTGGGTTCAACGTCCAAACCCCTGAATTGATGGTTTTGTGGCTTAGCCATTCGGCCTGGATGTTCAACTCTCCTGCTAGGTGAACTGCTGAGAGAGCTAGAAGACTCTCCTCTGCCCGCAGTAGGAGGTCAGTTGCTTCTCTTAGCATCTCCCTGCTCTTTGCACCTCCTTGATTGTTTATGTACGCCACCATGGCAGCATAGTCTGACCCTATTTTCACAGATTTTGACCATACCAGGTTGCAAAAGTGAAGAAGAATAAGATGTACTGCTCTCATTTCCAACATGTGGATGTGTAGCTGCTGTTCCAGCACAGACCAAAACCCCTGAATTGGGAGTTGACCCAGGACTACACCCCAGCCCAACAGACTGGCATTGGTTGTCAGGATCAGCTTGGGGGGAACTTATAAAGGGGGACCCTCTGCTTAGGTGCTTGGAGCTCACCCAACAATTCATTGACTGTCAAAGAGGTTAAGTAATTGGGATCATGACCTGCTTGTCCTCTGAGGTTGGATCTCAGGCTGCAAGCATTCCCTTCTGAAAGGGTCACATGTCTAAGCGGGCCCATGGAATTAGTTCTATTGATGCAGTCATGAGACCCAAAATCTGTAGTAGGCTGTGAGTAGAAGCCAATGATTGGCTTCTCAACCACTGAACAGCTCATCTGATGGTCTGCTTCCTGGCAGTCAAGAGGAAGACCTTCCCCTCATCCATCCTGAATACTGCACCCAAATGCTCCAGGCTCTGACATGGTTTGAGGGAGCTTTTCTCCCAATTGACTACCCAGTCATGGGACTCCAGTATCTCCAGGGTCCTGATCACTGATTTCCTTTCCAGTAGAGCAGAGGGTGCTCAAATGAGCATGTCATCCAGATAGGGATACACATGATGCCCCTGCTGCCTTAGTTGACCCACCAGAACTATGAGAACCTTCCAGAACATCCTGGGTGCTGTTGCCATCCCAAATGGAAGTGCCCTGTACTAGAAGTGTTGCACCAGAATTGAGAAACTGAGGAACTTGGTGAGACTGCCGAATGAGAATATGCATCCCTCAGACCTACAGATGCTAGATAATCCCTTGGCTGGACAACCCAAATAATTGACCGTAGGGACTTCATCATGAAAGTCATGTGGCAAACAAACTTGTTTAGGTGCTTCAGGTCCAGAATTTGTCTCACTCCCCGACTTCTTGGGAACCACAAAGTAAATTGAGTAGAATCCCTGGCCTTGTTCATTGTGGAGCAGTGGGACAATTGCCTCAATCTGCTTGAGGTGAGCTAAAGTTTGAGACACTGCTTGTCTCTTCACTGGGTCCTTTGACACAGAGGACAGCAGACAATGCCCCTTTGTGGGCATAATTGCAAATTCTATAGTGTAACCTAATACCAGTATTTCAGGACCCAAGCCTCTGACATTATTTGGGCCCATCTTGTGTAAAAATCCTGCAGACTTCCACCAAGGAAGGGGGCAGAGATGGGCCCATCGATCCTATTGTGAGACGCTACCTCTTTGACCTGTTCTCCATTACGCTTCTGGACAAAGGTTCCTCTGCCACTATTACCTTAGAACCCAGAGTAGGACCATTTATTCCTCTGGTTTCAAAAATTCTGAAAGGGATGAAAACCCCCTCAATACTGCCTCTGTTAGATGCCTTCTGGACCTTTTGGGGTTTAGCTAGCCTTTTGCTGCTGTTTCAAAACTGGAAGACATCCCTTCTTATCCTGGATATCTTTCAAAATGTCATCCAGACCTGATCAAAGTAACAGGCCTCCCTCAGAAGCCAGATTAAACTGCTTGGCCTTTGATGCCCAGTCCATGACCCAATGCCTCAGCAATACACCTCATATGGTGGACACAATGTGATAAAGGAGGAAGCTGTCATCCATAAGTTTTCCACTGTGGCATCCCCTAGAAAGGTGGAGACCATGGATATCAGCTGTAAAATACTTGCTCCTCAGAATCTGGGAAACAAAACTACCCAGAGCCATAACCCATAAGTTTAGGGCTTTGGTGGCAATAAACGATGCATAGGAGGTGTGCAAGTTTGTTCCATTTGAGGCAAAGGCACTTCTGCACAAAGCATCCACTCACTTGTCGTGTGTTTCAGCTAGGCCAGAGATCCTTCATTCGGTATAGTCATGGACTTTACAGAGTTATGCACAGCCTTATCTTCCAGGTGGAGTTTCCCACTTGCAGGAATTTGGTATGTCCCCAGGGTGGCGATTATTACAGCGAAAACGCCGATGCCGACAACATCAATGTTTTCGCTGTAATAGTCCACCCAAGACCCCTGCACTCTCCCAGTCCTTCACCCCCTCCCGGATGCAACTCTGACTCAGAATTAGAATCCTTAAGATCAGGGAGGTTGTGGTGCATTGCCTCCCAATGAAAAAACAGCTGGGGTCTCCATTCAGATTTATGTGACCCGCAAATTGCGGCTGACATAAATCCGTTGCTATGATGGTGGTTGACAACTTAGTTGTTGAACCGGCATTATAGAGCCCTGGAATTCTCTTCCATAAAAACAAAACACCTCACCCTGGGCTTAGGAAGATATTTCTTCTGGTCTGCACTTGCATATTCCTGTTCAATAATTTGTTCACAGTGTATAACGTTTGGGAAACACTTTGGTGCAGAGGAGGATGTAGATAGGATTGGATTCATGTCTAATGCCTCCATGGTTTGCACCTCCTTCAACTGCAATGCCCCAGAAGCCTCTGTTATAAGACAGAACAGAGATTTTGTATTGACCTGGGGAGGGACTGGGATCCTATTCTTAGGCTTGTCCATTCCCCCTCCTCCTCCTCTTCCTCAGAGGGGTCATTCTCCTCCTCATCAAGAAACACTTTTGGTTCAGGATTGTCCCCAAAGTCCCCAGTATCATCATCCTGACCCTCTGTATGGTCAAGGTCAGGGTCTGCCTGCAGATCTGGGTTAGCAGACTTGGCCTGCTCTGTCACACCTGGATGTGCTTGTGTGGGCCCTTCTGGCCCGAGGGGCCCAGCTTGGGTTCAGGTGTGTTGGAGGGGATGTCCTGCAGAACATCAGGGCTCAAAAGCTTATTTTAGAGCAACAACAAAGATTTGCGCAATTCTGCTTTGCACCAGTGGTACCCCCCAGTTCGGAGGTCTGGATGGTGGGAACCATGATAGACATATTAGCTTGAGTTACACAGTGAGGGCAATAGGAGCCTAATCGTGAGGGTCTCATTAACCTTCTGCAGGCCTTACACCTTTAAAAACCATAGGTCTCTGATAAGCCATGGTGCCCGTGACTCTGTACTATATGAAATCCCAGATTATACAAAACTCTTTTTTTTCCCTTTTTATGTTTGCTTGCACGCATGTGCAAGAAACATAGTGCCATCATCAGGGATTTCGGAGGTGTGTCACCTCCTCCTCCAATTCAGTCAGTGTGTTGGCAGGCGCGGCCTCTGTGAGCCAATCGCATTCTGGAGCTGTCTATGACAAGCTCCAAAATGCAGTGGCATACAGTTCAAAGGGGGACCTACGCTTGAGTGAGCAGCGATAAGATATCACCTGCTCATGCGCAGCTCCCCCACACACACACACACCACGCAGGCTTGCACGCCCCACCCCAAGCACTATTGACTAGCCGACGGGGTGCCCAATCCCTCACGGGCTGTGCTGCATTTCCGCCTGCCCCCTCTAGCATTGGAAATGCCACGGTGGATGCCCACCCAGCATGGCAAGTAATGATCTAGCCGACGGGGTGCCCAACCTCGGCCGGCTCCACTGTCCTAACCCACCCCCCAGAACTAAGTGCCATGCTGGGAGCCCACCCCAGCGTGGCTATCCATCCTTTGGCCGATGGGGTGCCCAATCCCGTTGGCTGAGCGGCCCCCTAACGTCCTTGGCCGCACGAGAGCCCACACAGCGTGGCAAATGTCCTCGCTCGCTCTGTTTTTTTTAACCTTGTAAAGAAAAACGTCCCACGGCACGCCTCCCAGCCCCCTCCCACAACCCGCACTCCACCCACTGCACACCCTGCTCCTCATTAATTTCACCCCATACTTACCCTCCGACCTCGGCGGACGATCTTCGTGGACCGAAACACGCCTGCACTTCTTCAAAGCCAACCGCGAACTGAGGAAATGCCGGTAAGCTGTATAATGGGCTAGATGGGGGTTCGACTTTGTTGATATCTCAGGCATTTTTGGAATTTTTACAGCTTTAGCTAACATGGGGTTTTGGATTCTTCATGAACATTAAAACATTGGTTATGAGCAAGAGCTCAAGTCTAAGGGTGATTAAGAATACTGCCTCGAATCACCCTTCAGGCCTGAATAACACCATGACAGTGATATCATTCATGAGAAGGGGTCCCAAAAACCCCATGTTGAAAATTTGATGGCAAAATTAAAAAAAATGACTGTTTTACGAGTGTGCATTACGCAGTTCCTACGCAGGCTCGTAAGTTCGCGAATTTTCAATATTTTCACTCCAAATTTTCAACATTGCCATTTTACCACACCTTCTTATGAGTAGTATAGCTGTCATTTTTCACATCTGACTCAAAATGTGTTTCCGCCCATGTAGTGCACAATGGCGCAGTCAGTGTGCGAAATCAATGTACGGGATAAATTACGAAAATCACAGTGACACTGTTCATGAGCAAAGGTCTTAAATGGCTATGTTTAAAATTTGGTGAAAAATTCCAAACATGACTGTTTTAATGAAGCGCATACAGTAGCGTTCCTACGCACGCCTTCAGAAGTTCGTGAATTTTCAATATTTTCACTCCACATTTTCAACACTGCCATTTTACCACACCTTCTTATGAGTAGTACAGCTGTCATTTTCACATCTCACCCAAAGCGTGTTTCTGCCCATGTAGCACAGTTAGCGGTCGATGTCTGAAATCAATGTCTGGGACAAATTAAGAAAATCACAGTGACATGAGCAGAGGTCTAAAATGACTATGTTAAAATTTGGTGAAAAATTTCTAAAAATGACTGTGTTACGACCGTGTGTTGCACAGTTCCTATGCATGCTCGTAAGTTTGCAAATTTAATATTTTCACTCCAGATTTTCAACATTGCCATTTTATTACACTTCCTTATGAACAGTACAGCTTCAATTTTTCAAATGTTGCCCAAAATGTGTTTTCGCACATGTAGCGCACAATGGTGCTGTTGGTGTGCGAAAGCAATGTTTAGGACAGATTAAGAAAATCACAGTTACACTGTTCATGAGCAGAGGTCTTAAAATGACTATGTTGAAAATTTGGTGACAAAAGTCTATAAAATGACTGTGTTACAAGTGAGCATTGCCCAGTTTCCACGCACCCTCGCTAGTTCATTACTTTGTAATATTTTCAGTCCAGATTTTCACCAGTGCCATTTTTCCACACTTCCTTATGAACAGTACAGCTGTCATTTTTCACAACATGGCTGAAGTGTGTTTCCACACTTCCAGCGCAGAGATGTGTGATCGCTGTGGAAAATCATTGTTTGGCACAGATAAAGAAAATCACAGTGACACTGTTCATGATCGGAGGCACCAAAATGCCTGAGTTGACAATCTGCTGTAAAAAATCCCCAACCTAATTATATTATGGGTGTGCGTAGCACAGTTTCTATGTACGCCGTGATCTCACCATTTTTTAACATTTTTACTACAGATTTGCAACATTGCTATTTTTACACCTCACCATGAACAGTACAGCTGTCATTTTTACATCCTGTTCGAATGTTTTGCACCTGTGGTGCTAAATGCCGTAGTCACTGTGCATAAGCAGCTTCGAACAAACTGATATTCCCCTGTTCATGAGGTGAGGTCACAAAAAAACATGTTGAAAATTTGGAGTGAAAATACCAACGAATGCCTGAGGTATTAGAGTTTCCAACCATAACGCCCAACCCTGTAGAGAATGACAGGCATCAGGGGTGTGACTTGGGATTCTTGCCTGTAATGCTCATACCATTCCACACCCTGCAGTCAGTGAGAGGCATCAAGGTATGCCTTGGACTCTTCGGCCCCAAACTTCATCCCATTCTCCTATATTGCACCCATCTCACCATATTTCCTAATGAAATGGGGTGTATAAGAGCCAAAGACCCTAAGGAACACCGAGACACTTGTCAGTGTCTGCAGGGTGGGTGGTGAAATGGCGGCTCGTTATGCCTGACGCACCAAAGGCACACCCCAATGCCTGTCACTCTCTGCAGGGTGGTGGTGAGGTTGGTTTCAGTTCAATACTTCACTGCCATTCCTATTATGCAGCTCTGTAACTTCTACTTACCAATGTCAATGCCAGCAAGCAAACATTCGGCATTGACAAATGCTTGTTTTCTCCTGAGGTTGCTCAAACAGAGTCCCAAACTTCTGATTCCTCTCCATTGGAGTAGCAGAGAGTTGTGTAAGAAAAGGAAGTGAGGGACTAGTAGATCGGGAACACTCAGGAGGAACTGAAACGTAATTTGGTGTTCCTATCAGCCTTATAAATAAGACTTCTGTATAGGGAATGGGATCACTGCACTGCTCAGAAGTATAAGAAAACACAATTCCTGGCAGCCTCAACTAGTGCTCACGGGCACAGGTGCTTGCACTTGTGAGTGTGCGATCCAGTAAAGTCATGCCACTATGGGTGACGTCACCACGTCGACAAGTGCGTGCCCAGTTTAAGGGTACAAAAAAAGGTAGGGCTGAAGCTTGGCATGGATCTGAGTAAAGAAAAAGGAGCATGAGCCCAGCTGACAGGCTGCCAACAACGTCGGGGTCTACACGGCTCAGTGGAGCCATTAAAGAGGCTGGGAAGGCACTATCAACTAAGGCTAATGGCACATTTATAAGATAAAAAAAGAAATGGGCAGACTGGATGGGCATTGCAGTCCTTATCTGCTGTCAACTTCTATGTTTCTATGTTTCTAGACAGTGATAAGGAGTGTCAGCCTGAAGAAAGCAGGCTCAGAAAACACAGTCCCCACGACAAATCACACAATATGCAAGGGACAAAAGAAAAGAGTAAAATCCCCATGGAGGACAGCGCTCCAACTACTGTACAGTCCCTCAAGTCAACTTAATTGAAAGAACACCAAAGCGCTAAATAATAACTTCCTATTACAGTCTCTTGATGGGAAGGGAGGGTCTGATGCCTATATAGATGAGAGGGATGAAATAAGAAAATAAAAACATCTAAGTAACAGATCCCTAAAAACTACACCAAGAAATTAATTTTCCTGAGACACCATAAAAAGAACAAAGGAAATCAGAGACCTGGCAAAAACAAAAACAGTACCCTTAAAAATAGGGTGGCAGAACATAGCCACCAATCCAAGCACAATCAGGCAATGGAAACACAAGAATCGCATAGGATAGTCAGTTTGAAAGCTGCAGCTAACAGGCACATTTCTAATTTTGGGTGCTCCCTGTCACCAGGTAGCCCAACCTGCCCTGAAGAATTGCAGCCTTAAAATATTAAGCATAGAAAAATACTATATCTTCAGAGAAAATCTTCTATGCTGCTTCCATTTTGAAGGCTCAGCAAAGACTGGGAGTCACTGCTATTCAGAATGTTCTTGAGCCCAGGATTCTATGCTGGTTTGTAGCCTTGGTCTATGCCATTTCCCCTAGTGGGGGTGCACATTACCCATATATACTAACTATCCATTGACAATGTGGAGCACTACAGAAATACAGTATATACAATATCAATGCTGTAGTTAAAGTGCCACTCTAGGGTTCCTAGTGCGTACTGAATCTCTATTACATGTTGAGAGTGTTAACCAATCAGAGTGCATTTTATTATAAAAAAGTGCTGTTGTACACCCCTGAAGTGTGTGTGCTGACTCATGAATCAATCACATCCGCTTTCCAACACACACATCCACAGACAGTTGTTTTTCTGGGGCTCCTGTGCCCTAAGGTGGCCGACAAGTGATCTAAGGCAGGGGTTCACCAAAGGCATACTTGTCACTTTGGCATCTTTTTTTTTGTTGTTGACTCTGTTATACCTGCTATCGGAGCATCTCTTGGGAATCCACACATGGTTCTGGGTACCTAACTACCCACCTAAACTGCACTTACCCAAACTACTAAGTCGGGGTCAGGACTCCAGTCTCTCCCCAGACCAGCTAAGAGATCCAGAGTCCCAGATGTGCTGTCAGGTATTACAGCCAGTGTTGGGCATGTGGACTCAGGCCCCTGGTGGTTCTGTCACCTCTCCACAGGCTAGGAGATTTTATCCTTTATGTCCCCACCCCTCCATCCTGGAGCTCGGATGTGCAATGACATTTGAGATGTCCGCCGTAGCTCCACCCCCTCTATATTGTGCCTGGTGTGCACACATCCTCTGGCTTCCACTGGGGTCGGTGTTGCACCAAGCAGTACCAGGATCCCTCCCCAGAGAGAGGAGCACAGTCTACGGATGCTCAATCCTCTTTCTTCCTCCCCAGTCAACCCTCAGCAGCCCAGGCTCATTCCCAAACTAGGGTCGCCGGAGTGGCGCAAGGTGTGGTGTCCAGCGCCTCAACCCTCAGCACCACTGGGCCGACTTCACTTTGGCATCTTAAGAAACATCCATCAGCACACAACAATTGGTACTCTGTCTCCACCCAGTGGCTGCCAGAAGCTCTACCAATCAGTAAGCTCCATGGTCTGACATTCTTTTAAGTCATCATTGTAGTGGGAACTGGTACATGTGGCCAAATACCAACAGAGGAAACTTGTACTGTATTACAGTTTTATTCAGAAATGGGTTCCGTAAAAACATTTAAACTTAGAATATTATTAAAGCTGTGCATTAATGTTATTTGCCGAGAAATGCTCACCATTATGCCAATGGTCAGAATGCAAAGTTTTCTGAAACCTGGGTCTCAGTGTAGGTCACCTTGGAGCATGAAGTGCTTGCTTCTACTGCAATGTATGCGGTCAAAGGTATCAGCTCTAAACCCATGGTCACTACTATACCTCCAGTCTCTGCCACTGTGGCTTTTGAGATCAGTGGGTAAGGGGGACTGCATACATCTGTGACTCCTATCTCTTGATGGACCAAGTGTTGCTTCTGATGGCTTGGGAGGAGCTATATCAGCAGACCCCTTTTCATATATCCCCTGACACAAGGCAGAACATTAGTATTCATGCATGCATGTGTTGCACAGAAAGGGGCCAGGCACAGTTGCTTAAGCAGCTGTCTCCCTTCTGCTTCAACACACAAATCCTGCCTTCCTTTCAAGTTAGCTCCTGAAGGGCTCACCTTGTAGAGGACTGGAAAACAAAGCACAGAAATATAAGACCGTTATAACCAATATCTTATACCAGAAGCAGATATAAAGAGAATACTGGATGGGCAACTATGCACATAGAGGGGTTCTGATTTCCTCTGACCTCGAGAGCGAAGCTTGAGAGGTCCTTGGGAATCAGAACCCCAAGGTGGCAGAACACACTGGTTGTACATAAAGTTGCTCATCCTGTATTCTTTTGTAGTATATGGTATTGTGTGAAATGTGCATGCGTTTGGTCTTTCTCTTTAAAAACGAAACTGATTCATGCAGTCTGTAGAGGTATCAGAATGCTGGTGTACCACAGAAGGGTACAATCACATCCCATGACCCTTTTACTGTGGTACAACAGCATTTTGAAAGGATGGAATTCTAGTAGAACAATGCTCTATTATACACTATGTAAGCAATAAGGCATGAAGGGGTGTGTATAAAACATATTTTACTGCATGGCCAAAGGGCATGGTGAGGCACAAGACTGCAGGCTGAGTGATCAGCCACTGGACGTAGTAAATATGTTTATACGAATTTCGAGTATCTTGTATTATGCGGTTCAAATGGCCCTTACACTCTAAATGACAAAAAGACACAAACATCATGCTGTAAAATTAATAAATTAATTTTATTTTATGAGTTATTCTTTTGCAGAATAAAATGGTACCGTAAAATAGAATTGGGGTAAGGATGAAAATAATAAATACTTTACTGGATAAATTAAAAAATGGATTAAACCATGGGTGGTGCTTTCCTGCTATTGTCTGAGGGACCTGTAAAACAATAAAATCAATTGCCATTTCCGACAGAGTAAGAGATCACCTGCCCATTGAAATACATGGGAGCATTGAATATAAAGAAACCAGGGTAAAATGAGCTGAGGCTGTCAATAGGTGGCACTGTGGCACTGTTAACTGCTGCTGCTGATAGAGGACTACTGTTCCTTGATGTCTTCTGTTGATCATCATAGTTTCTACCAAGTATACTGCTTCAGTTCTGTTCTTGCGTTCCATGGAGGAGGCTCCTCAATTCGAATAGAGACTTGCCTTGCATCGGTGCCCGGTGATGGACATTACTTTATGGCTCTGCAAGTCTGCTTCAGAGAGAAGCTAGACAGCAGTGGCATGGACCTAACTGTTTGTGCAGATTTCCGACAGGCCGGTCTCCTTGCTGATTCAGGACATCATCGATGCCAGGTAATCGATGCCTAATGGCTGCATAGTGTACCACACTGGAGAGGTTCCGATGAAACTTGGGGCTAGTCGCTTGGGATGGCAGTAAGAGGCAGAGCATTGTCAGGTAGTTTACCCAGGTATCTTTTTAGGCTGGCAAATTGGCATTTAGGGGAACCAGGCTCTGCATAGATGAACCTCTGTTTGCCTCCTACTGATTTCAGACAATTAAACATAGAAACATAGAAACATAGAAGTTGACGGCAGATAAGGACCGCAAGGCCCATTCAGTCTGCCCATTTCTTTTTCTACCTTATAAATGTGCCCTTGGCCTTTGTCAGTGACCTATCTATTCATAGTCATTTGTATTGCTCCATTATGCCTATCCCATGCATGTTTGAAGCCCTGCACTGTATTCATAGCCGCCACTTCTTGTGGTAAGCCATTCCATGCATCTACCACCCTTTCTGTGAAAAAGAATTTCCTCACATTCCCTCTTAATCGACCTCCCTCTAATCTCATGCTGTGTCCTCTTGTCCTGCTATTTTTCTTATATTTAAACATGTTAGACTCTTTCACCTTGTTTATGCCCTTAAGGTGTTTGAATGCCTCGATCATATCACCTCTCTCCCTCCTTTGCTCAAGGGTATACATATTGAGCTCCGTTAATCTGTCCTCATATGTCTTCTGATGCAGTCCCTGCACCATTTTGGTTGCCCTTCTCTGGACTGCCTCAATTTGTTAATGTCCTTTTAAGGTGTGGCCTCCAATACTGCACGCAGTACTCTAGATGGGGCCTAACCAATGTCTTGTACAGAGGATTATTACCTCCCTCTTACGACTTGTGATACCCCTACTAATACACCCTAACACCCCTAGCCTTACCTACCGCTTTAGAGGTCTGCTTGATGATTTCAGGTCATCAGTGATGATGATGCCCAAGTCTCTTTCTTCCTTTGTGACTGCTAGCAACTCCTCCCAGCCTATAAGTGGCTTCAGGTGTCTCTTCCCTATGTGCATGATTTTGCACTTCTTGCATTAAATCCCAGTTGCCACTCTTCTGACCATTCTGCTAGTTTATCCAGATCTCTTCCCATTCTGCCCACCCCATCTGGATCATTCTACTCTGTTGCAGATCTTGGTGTCATCTGCAAACAGACAAGCCTTACCCTCTAGTCCATCTGCGAGGTCACTAATGAAGATGTTGAATAGGACTGGCCCCAGGACTGATCCCTGAGGTACCCCACTTGTGACTTGCATCTCTTCTGACTGTATACCATTTACCACCACTCTCTGTTTTCTGCCAGTCAACCAGTTTGCCACCCAGTTGACCAACATCTGACCCACCCGAGCCTACCTAGCTTATTTATCAATCTTCTATGTGAACAGTGTCAAAGCTTTGCTGAAGTCAAGGTAGGCTACATCAACTGCTCCCCTTGATCCACCACTCTGGTTACCCAGTCAAAGAAATCTATAGATTAGTTTGACAGGACCTTCCTTTTGTAAACCCATGCTGTCTTGGATCCTGTGCCCCTATGGATTCCAGGTGTTGCACTATCCTTTCCTTAAGGAGTGCCTCCATAATCTTGCCCACTACTGAGGTAAGACTGACCGGTCTGTAGTTCCCCGCCTCCTCCCTGCTACCACTCTTGTGGAGTGGGATCACATGAGGCCTTCTCCAGTCTTCTGGGACCTCTCCTGTGCTCAGAGACTCACTAAACAATTCTGCTAATGGCTCTGCTAGTTCCTCCTTTAGCTCCTTAAGTACCCTGGGATGTATGCCATCAGGTCCCATTGCCTTATCCACCCTGAGCTTAGCAAGTTCTTGTAGGACCCTTTCTTTTGTGAAGGGAGTAGTGCTCACCTCCTCCCCTGTGTCCATGATGCTGAGCTGTGGGCCCTGCCCTACCTTCTCTTCAGTAAATACTGAGCAAAAGTATCTATTTAGGATAGATGCCTTTACAGGGTCCTCCTCCTCACTTGCTCCCTTTCTCCATTAAGCTTAGCAACACCCTCTGGACTTTCTCCTTTCACTAATGTATCTATAGAAAGTCTTGTCACCTTCTTTACTGTTCGTGCTAGTGTTTCCTCAGTTTGGGACTTTGCCTGCCTTACTGCCTTGCCTGCTTCCCTTAGGGCAGTTTGGTATGCCTCTATCTTCATCCCACTGTGTTCCCTTATATTTCCTGAAGGCCAGCCTTTGGCTCTGACCTTTCTGCTTACTGTATTTGAGAACCAAAGTGGTTTCCTTCTTCTTTGCACTTCCTTTTCTGTCTAACACAATGGGATGTTGCTTAAGTATTGCATCCTTAATGCTTGCCCACTTTGCCTGTACCTCCTCACCTGTGTTTCTTTTTGCCAGGGCTAGCTTAACTCTGTTGGCCATCTTATCAAAGTCAGCTCCTCTGAAGTCCCATATTTTTGCCTTGGAATGGGATGATTTAGATGTAGTAGCCAAATTGAACCATACCATGTGATGGTCACTGGCCCCCAGGTGACCTTCTACCTGGAGATCTGTGATCCCTTCTTTGTTAGTCAGTAATTCATTGTGATTTTTTGTTAATTCAGTGAATGAAAGGCTGGTGTACTCATTCCCCATTCTTGTCACATTTAAATACAGAACTATTCACTGTAAGCTGATGGAGACCCTCTTTGCCCTGCCTGGCCATATACATAAGGGACAGGGGTGTCGGCAGGCATATGCACTGTACTCAGCAGAGTACAGTAAAACAATTTAGGCAGGGGCAACAAATCAGGCAGGTTCAATAAAAAGAGGAAAGCAAGGACATTGTGAGTCACATTGTGTCTGTGTGGCACTGAGCCCTTTTGCTCTTGTTGTTCGCTATAGGGGCGCTGATACCAGCTAAATACACAAACAAGAGCAACTTACCAGGCAGGCAGAGAAACAAAGGAAGGAGGATTACAAGAAGAAACTGATTACTTGAACTTAGACATGGCAAACATAGGTGGGCAGGCCTATTGTTGGTGTGGCGGCATGCATATTTTGGTTTATGTTACATAATGGGCGGCAATAGTAACTCAGTTTTGATACAAGTTTAAAATTCCTGGCTACACTCTGATAAGGGATATAAACTGGTGAGCTGTCAGATAAATTATTTTTATGCAATCAGGCGTGGACATGAATCCTGTGTGATAAATCTGAGCTACTATGAGATAAATTCAAAATTTTACATTTATACACATAGTAGATGCATCATCACATATTTATAAACATAGTAGATATGTCACAATCACTCTGGAACTCATTTAGAAAGTTAAGCCTCAGTACCAGTACTAACTATATTCAAATGCAAATAACTTTAAAGTGAAAAAAGATAGCATAGTGATGTGAGCATGAAAGTTGTGCAGCACATAATTATGTACAACATGAGTGGTATTTCATTTATAGAGGCCTTATAGATTTTTTTATAATTAGCAAAAAAGAGCAGAAATGCAATTTTTTGTTCACTTTTTTGACAAACATATGCAAAAAAAGATAATCAAAAGCAAATGTCTCTGCACTGATTGAAAGCATCCCTATTGCATAAATGAAATATAAAATGGTGAGTTGTTAATAAATGATTTATCTACACTTGTTCTGTTTGACCTCTGACATCTCACTCGTGGCTTATGCCGCTCGTGAGGTTACCCAGGGTCAAACAGCACTTGTGTAGATAAATCATTTATGGTAGCTCAGATTTATCACACAGGATTTATGTCCATGCCTACTGCATAAAACTAAATATCCAGCCATACTGTGTGCTGCAGGCCAGGCAGACTTTTTCAAAATGTCTAGATTGCCTTTGAAGATGGTCGGGTGATGTTTAAAGGTATCCTTCTGCACCCTTCTGTATCTCTTAGTCACAGACAGGAAAACATTATTACTTGTAGCATATGTAGGGTCAGTCAGTATATTTACTTTTATCCCTATGTCACCAGAGTTGAGGTTCCTGTACATATCATGCAACCGTGTGTAAAATCTGTTTCATGCACAGTCATCCTGGTCATAAACCACATCACACAATGAGCAAATCAGTCTTCCTACAAGCAGAACTACAGTATCTTCCATCAGTCCCCCTACAACCAAAACTGATCTTCCATCACAAACATATAGGATAACGTATGGTCAGCGGTGTGTAACAATTCTAGGTTTGCCTTCGAGTGGTTCCCTTGGCGACTCTGTTAAACCTCGAGAGCGAAGCTCGAGAGGTTTAACAGCGTTGCCAAGGCAACCACGAGAAGGCAAACTGAGTGACACACCGTTGACCATACATTGTCTTTTATAGTGTATGATAAAACATATGGTCAGTGGAGAAGATGTTGATGTTACTAAATATACTGTCTATGAAAAAAAAAACAGCCTTTTGATCATGTGGTTGGTTGTGCCAATCGGGGGTGCTGTGAAGCGTGGGTCTGTGTTGCGAACTAACGCCAATGATCACGCAGAGCTGAAAAGAGAGAACACAACAATTGCGATTTTGAGTTCCTGCAGAGGTATGGTGTTTTGCTGTTTGTTTACTTTTATACAGTGAATGCTCATTTTTGACTAACCTGCTAGGAGTCATCTTCGTTTTTGTGTTTAAACATGTATTCGTTCGGCATCATAAGTGTCCTAGCAACAACAAACATTTGTGTTCCATGCTGTTACACTACCGATGTGACGTAGTGACGATACTGTAACAAGAGCATGACATCACATCGATAGTGTAACAATGCTGTAAAATGATGATTTTTGGCACATTACAGCATTCTACCATACATTATATGGCTGCTACCTTTACACTGTAAAAATCCTTCAACTGGGCCCTTAAAATAAAACTACCTTAAATAAAAAATAAATCAATTTAATGTTGTTTCCATGATCATCACACTTTCTTTACACAATAAATTAGAAACATTAAGTATTGTTTATAGTTTTCATTACAACTGTTTCTTTTCTGACAATGAAAAATCCCCCTTCTGTCTTTACTTGCGCATCAGGGAAATCTGTTTTGTTTGCCCTGACAGTGAGATAATTGAGTCACTGGCTGTAACAGAGGCCTTTGTTTTATATGTGTGTGTGTGTGTGTGTGTGTGTATACAGTATATTGGAGAGAAACATTCTGCCAGTGGAACTGAGCAGAAGTTTGAATCCATGTATTCCAAGGGAAACATTCCATGATAAACATTCCATATCTTGAATCTTGATACCAGCAAAGGATAACATTTGTCCAGCAGTAATACAATGACATCATCTATGACATCATTTACAGTGGGCAGAAGGACTATTTTATCATAAATGCACACAAGTAAATATATTGTTTCTACATATAAATATGCATTTCCCAACTGTAAAAAATTAAAAAATGGAGCCCATTTTATTAGGGCAATAAGCCACCCGCCGGGCGTGCGGTAAAATATGTTTTATACACACCCCATCGTGTCTTATTGCTTGCATATTGGATGTTGGATTTCGGAACCTGATCGGAATACAATCAGAAACTGATTGTTGATTAGAATTTAGGATCTTTGACAACCAAATGGAAATCCTGAATACTAATGTGTGGGTCAGATTTGGATGTATCCGAATCTGAAAACCAGACCTTGTTCAGCCTACGTGACAACATTATGCAGGAGTCGAGAACCTGGTGCTCTTGATGGTGAACTCAGGCTGGGGGAAGACTGGGTGAAATGTGACACGAGGAAATAGTTTTATACCTCACACTGAAGTCTTTTCTGACTTTATAGAATGACTGTAGAAGTGTTTGCAAAGGCAAGCAGTAAACTAAGTCTCAAAGCTAGGCAAAAGGGATTCTTGGCAGGGAAGTAACATCAGTATTTTGACATTTGACTAAGAGCGGAATGAGCTAGAGGGACCTATGGTGTAACCCATCTCTAAATATTGCTGTGCTGCTGTTAATTAAAATTAAAAATAGGTCAGGGCAGCCATGCTAGTGTGCAGTGTTCATTTCAGTGTAGGGACTGGGACATCTGCCACACAGTTTTCAGCTTTAGCCCACCTTTTCTCCTCCCTAGGGATAGCCTGTTCAGTGTTATAACAGTTTTAAACTGCTGTTTTAGAATCTAGACTTGGTTGAACAATATGACCCGTTTTCATTTGATCATTACTTTTGATATTTATTTATTTATTTGCTTTTGTTAACCAGATAAGCACACTAGACAGCCAAGTTCCTATTTCAGGTGCGACCCAGAAGGATTACAATTGTACAAATCAGAGCAATAGGCAGACCGGGTGCACAAAAAGCATCAGAGCATCGGTTACATCAAGAGGTATATTATGATCATCAGGCAGACAGGATTTATACAACAGCAACAGGAACAGTGATTAGGGTGAGAGATAGAATAGCAATAAGTACAGGCATGGGGAGTATAACAAAAGTACATAACAACAGACATCAAGCTAGCTAGTGTAACCCTCACCCGGGTATGATGTTTCTATCTGACAGCTCTACCTGGTGGGCTGGGTTCGGGGAGGAATATGTCACTCAGCACATTGGCTAGGTTTGGCTACTCTGCACAGGAGCACCCAAGTAACTCCAGACAAAGGAAGCAATAACTGTAATGTCCAATACCAGAAGTGGGATTCTAAAGTGTGGCTTTTAATCACATCCAACAAAATAAACAAAGCATAGATGGACCCCCATGGGGCTACACTCCTGGTAATGTAGATTTAAGAAGACCAGAACACATCCTCATTCACTTTAGCCCTCAGGCTCTGAAACACACTGGGCACACAACCCAAACTTGTATGGTGCTCTGGGTTTTCCCTGGCTCGGCTCCCTTGCCAGCCACTTGGACACTTTCCATATAGCATGGAAACATTTACTGGTGGCTCCCTAAACCACCTATGAGCACTTCTGCTCCATAAGGGAATCTTCCTCATCAATCCCACATCTGGGTGCTTTCCTCAGGCACTGGCCAAGTACCTGAGAGAAGCAACAGGTGTCCCAGAGCAAATCCGTAGAGGTGAATTTGATTACTACCGATGGGGGATCTCCCACCTCTCGCACCCATAATTCATACACGGCCATGTCTCCGGACTGTAACACCTCATCCTTCAACACACTTTGCTGTGTAGATTCTTTTTAAATATATTTCACATTCAATCTGTCTTTACATCCCATTTGTGATGGACTTGAAAATACTTAGTAAGTGGCTTTGTCCATTACTCTAGACCCCCCACAGAGTCAAGCAGTCCAATCCCCACATCTTTCAAACTGTACTTGGCTGTCTTTTTCCTGACCTCACAGTAACAGGCACTTTAGTTTCATCTTGATGCAGGTGAAAACACATGGCCCTTTAGCAGAGTGAACTCACCCCTTGGTTGCAGGTGCCCCACAGGCATTTCCTCCTCAAGGAATCTCGTCCAGAACTTCTGGTGCCTCAGCACAAACTTAAACTAGGCAGCTTCTTTCCCCTAGCCGGACCAAGGGGGTTGACCCTGGAAACAGACTGATACCTTCCCCCCTTTCCCACAGGGATGGGGCCCTGAACCATTGAAAGCTGTCTCCACCACTTCAATATGCTCTTCTTGTGTTCCTCTTCAGGTGAGAACACACACCTATATCAAATTAATAGCTCTTTGTCAGAGCTTAGAGCTCTGAGGGCCTGCTTACAGCAGAGCACCTCTTTCAGACTGCACACACTCTGCTGAACTCTACAGATTGACTTCAAATTCCCCAACGTTCTACTCTAACCTCCAACTGCAACATTCCAGTGTGGCTTATGCACCTGCGACAGTTCTAAGTGATATCATCCCTCGGTCTCAGCTGAGACTGAGAACAGAGTGAGACAGTGTGAAATCCATTTAACTGGAGTTTCACAAGCTGCCTTCCCTGCCTACCACTAGGTCTTACTGGGATTCTGGTAACCCTGGGTAACGGGGTTACACTAGGCATATAGAAGAGCATCAGACTCATAGACTACGTCAAGAGGTAGATAACTGTGTGGTACCAGCCTGGGCAACACATGCATACAGTTCAAGTCACCAGTACCCTCTGGAGAACAACAGGTAATTGAGAGGCAAGCTACACAGGATGGGCAACAGATTGTGGGTGGGGGGGTGGACTTACGGATGTAGGCACTCAATTCAGGGTTAGGTAGGGTGGGGAAGAGCACTGTATTCAGAAGGTGGGACAGATGGCATTGAGCATGCCAGCACCATATTTAACAGGTGGGACAGATGGCATTGAGCTTGCCGGGTGGAAGAAGTGCTAGCAGAAGCCAGGGTCACCATGTCCAGACAGTCAGGACCAGTTTGGCAGCTCAGACACAGAGGCAGACAGAGGCCAATTTTAGGAAGCCCCATAGGGAGGCTTTGATACAGGGGTGGGAGGTAGTGGAGTGAGTGTTAGTAGGAAAGGAGTTCCACAATTTGGGCGCATAGGCAGCAAAGGCCCGATCCCCCATTTGGGTGTGGGCTTTAGAAACCAGGAGGACCTGAGAGTTGCTGGATCTTAAGCAGTAGGTGGGGTTAGCAGGTTTGTGGAATGAGGTGAGTTGGGGGGGGAGTGGCATTTCTGGCAATATTGTCAATGAAGTTGCCAAGGACAAAGGTGTGGTGGAATTCCGGGGGAAGCCACTCCAGTCGGGAGTATAGCTCACATCGGTGTGTGAGGCAAGGAGCAGCGAGGGCAAAATGGCATACATTGTTGCATGCTGTGTCCCATTTGGAGAGACTGGATTTAGGAACATGGGCAAAGAATACCAAGCCATAACAAAGTGTGGGTAGGAGGATCCCCCTAGCAATGGTGAGACGAGCGGTCGGGGTGAGACAACCTTTAGCTCTGTATGCCATGCCCAGCTTGCAGTTTGTGGCCTTACAGGCATTGTGAATGTGGAGTGTGAGATCCAGTTGTGGGTCAAGGGTGACCCCAGGCACTTGACTGCATTCACAACATTCAGGAGGGAACCATCAGCTCCCCAAGATATTGAGAGGAGCTTGGCATGATTTTTATCTTGGCCGAGGAGCCAAAGAGCATGGCCTGGGTTTTGTGAGGTTAATGGTTAGCCTGTGGTCCTCTAGCCAGGTCTGAATGTGGTTAAAGTTGGAGTTTAACCGAGAGTTAATGTCCTTGATGTCACGCGAGCTGACTAGGATGACAAGGTCATCTGCATACAGGGTGGAGTGCCCATGGGCAGAGACTGAGGACAGCTCATTTATGAATAAGGAAAACAAAATGGGTCCAAGGACCGAGCCCTGTGGTACCCCACAGGTCACCTGGGAAGGTTTTGAGAGGGCTTTGTTGAATGTAGTATATTGTTGCCTCCCAGAGAGGTAGTTGGAGAACCAGACGTGGGCAGGAGGGAGAAACCCATAGACCAAAGAGTAGAGCGCAGCAGCGAGTGATCAACCTGGTTGAAGGCTTTTGAGAGATCAGCGAAGATGGCTCCAGTCAGCTTACCATGGTCAGTAGCAGACCTGATCTCGGAGGTGACCACCACAAGGGCTGTAGAGGTGCTGTGCCCTTTTCTGAAGCCATGTTGTGCTTGGGAGAGTAGCTCATAACTCTGAAGATAGTGAGTGAGCTGGGAGGCAACTTATTTCTCTAGCTTGCAGATCGCAGACAGGATCGCAATAGGGTGGTAGTTATTGGGATCCTTAGGGTCGACTTGTTTGAGTAGAGGGATGACACTAGCCACCTTCCATACCTCTGAGATGGTTCCTGAGATTAAGGAAGTGTTGAATATGTGAGAGATAGGTCAGGCAAGGGGGGTTGACCCAAGGCAGAGAAGTTTAGGCTCAAGGCTGTCGTGCCCAGCTCCAGTGTGAGGGAGAGACTAGCGAGGAGCCTCTGGGTCTCCAAGGCAGAGACAACCTTTCGGTAGAAGGAAGGTTGGATGCGGGCCCCACCATGGGAGGGACCCAGGGTCACAGGGCCAGGGTGGTTGAGAGGAGGAAGCAGCCGGGTTTGAGAACTGGTGGTTAAAAGCATTGGCAGTAGTGAGGAGGTTATTGCAGCTGACCTCACCAATCAGCAAATCGGAGACCTGGGCTCGGGCTGACCTCCTGACTGAGTTTTGCCAGAAGGTCCTAGAGTTTCTGGCTGAGGATAATGGAGGATTGGCAGAATTAGTCCTTAGCAGAGTAGATGACTCTCTTGCAAGAGCTCCTCAACTGTCTATAGTCGAGGAAGTTGTTACTGGAGTGGGAGGATTTGAATCTCACCCAGCATTTGTCCCTTTGCTTTGTGAGGGAGAATAGACCACCATGGAGCCACTTGGTTACCGTACTCCACACCCTCCTTTTCATAAGGGGTACATGATTGTTTTTCAGGGGAGTGAAGACAGCGAGGAAGTTGCTGAGGGCCTCCATGGGATCACTCGTGGCAGTGACCCGGGACCAGTCGGTTTGCCAAAGGTCAGCGAGGTAGTCTTCAGTGCTAAATCTTGAGTTGTCCCACATCTGGATCACCTTGTTAGGGATCTTGGGGGGTGAGATGCCCCATGTGCAATAGGTGGGGGAGTCTTCTGAGATGGTATCAGGGAGGACACCTGAGAAGACTATTCTATTGGGCCTGTTACTCAGAATCTAGTCAATGAGGGATCCTTTTGCCCCGCGTGGGGAGGGCCTCATGGGTTCAGTGATGAGTTGGCTGAGGGCGAGGCCTGAAAGCAGAGGCTCATACTGCTTGGCGTTGCCCCCCAACCAGTATAAGTTGCATTCACTCAGGACCAGTAGCTCATTTGGGCCCGCTTTGTCCTTAAGGCAGTTGAGTAATGAGGACAGCCCAAGCGTTCCTCCCTTTGGAGGGTTAGAAGGAGGAGGGCATGCAAGAACTCACAGGCAGGGAGAGTGCAGGGGGTGTGCCTAATGACAGACATGTTTAAATGCCCCTTATAGTAGAGGAGCACTCTGCCCCCACGCTTTTTCCCTTCTCTGTCCAGTCTAATAAGGTGGTATCCAGGGAGGGCACACACAGAGTCTGGGGTTTGCGGCTTCAGCCAGGGTTCCGTGATCCCCAAAATGTCAGGGTTATAGTGAGCCACCCAGGCAGTTAGATCTGCTAGGTTTAGTAGTAGACTACACACGTTCAGGTGAGCCAGCTTTATGCCTTTGGTAGATAGCCAGGCAGGAGAGGACTTGAAGGAGGGCAAGGCAGTCTAAGGCCCAGGGGGTTGAGCTGTGCCCCCAGCTAGGTCACCCCCGGGCAGCATTCTAAAAGCCACGGGGGGGTGGGTCAAGTACAGCTCAGTTCTAGGCCTAGGACCCGGCAGCCCAAGGGAGGCCGAGACCGAGACTAACCTAAAAACAGCAGCACAGAGTTGTAAGAGACAGGTAGCAGCCTTGAAAGATGCAAGGTTGGGTTTTCCATGGCACAGGGGCCAAAAAGCTGCAGTGTAATGGCCCAGGGTAGCAGTGATGGGTCATCAACAAGACGAGGGGTATAGATTGAACAACTCAAGCAAAAGCAGTACCAGAACAAGTACAGGGAGATGTAGAGACACTATATCTAGCCTGCAAAAGCAAGTAGATAATACTGGCTCTAAATAACACCAGTGAGAACAACCAAGTACAAATATTATCCTGTTGGTCTGCGTCCCAAATAGATAAATATCTAAAATGAGCTCTGAGCATGGTAACATTAAAACACGTCCTTTGTTCAGTGGTTCCCTTCCCATCTCCATATTTTTCCTTCTGCACCGCCCCTTTAGGCAGACAGCAGTACCATGTTGTTCTCCAGCCAGGAGGGTGGGTGAGTAATCACTGCCTAGGCTAATGATAACATGGCCACTTCCTATTTCACCTGTAGTGAGACGGCAAATGCTGGGTAGCCCCATAGCTTTTCTCCCCAGGGGTTCAACACCAAATGTCCACACCATGGCTGGCCCCCCTTCTAGTCATGGGGGTAGGAAACCCAAGTCCATACAAGAACTAACGTCTCCCAGGTGGTAGAAGTGAACTCGGCTTCTGGGTCACTGAGCCTGCTTGTGAGGCTATTAATTTCCAGTTAGGTGTTTTAAGACATGGAGCTCAATTCTCAAAGGTCGACACAGGGATAACACCAGCTCTGCATGAAACCCAGTGCTGCACCGAACACATTGGCGCACCTTGCGCCCAATTCTAAACTGTCATGTGCATTTATGATACTTCATCCTTTTTATGGTGGCTTGCACCAAATATTTGGTGCAAACCCCGTATAAAGGTCAGCACAGTTAGACCATCAAAAGCTGCTCTAACTTGGGGCGAGTGGTGCAGGGGATTAAGAATCTTGATTGCCGGCTGGGGAATGCCACAAGCTCCATGTGCCATGTGTTTGGCGAACCTGGGACTTTCAGCATTCTAAATCTTTTGAGAATTGGGCCATAGAGTTAGAATAAGCACCAGTTAATGTAAAATGGCTAAAAGAAATTAGGGCAATGATAAATACCTAGAAAACACAAAACAGAAATAATGGCTGTAAACCTAAGGGTACTTAAACTTATTTTCCATTTTTATCAAACACGCTCATTAGCAGCATGTCTTTCAGATACAAGTGCACTGATTTTAAACGGTGGTAGCTAGTTCCCAGATGGCTACCCACTTCTAAATCTGTGATCCTCTCACCATCTACATTTGAGAGTACCAGGTATAAGATTACTCCCTCCCGAGCGGGTTCCAGCACTAACTGTCTGAGTCATACCCTGCAGGGCATCAAGAATGACTCTGCTCTTGAATGTGGCTGCAGCACATGTGCTCCAGTTAACAGCTGGCATATTCAGGTTCTCCATCAACAAAATCTCCCCTTTTTTTGCCATTCTAAGGATGCTTTCTAACATTTCTTTGTCCATTTCCTCTCCTTGAGATGTGGGTCTGTATACAACCCCTGTGCGGATTGTGGTGCCATTACCTGTCTCTAAGGTGACCCACAGTGCCTCCTGTCTTCCCCATTTACCCTTTAGTTCTGTTGCTTTGATCCCTTCTCTTACGTAGAGAGCTATTCCTCCTCCTCTTTTACCCTCCCTGTTCCTCCTGTAGATTACATACCCTGGTATGTTTACATCCCAGTCATGGTTCTCTGTGTATCATGTTTCTGTGACTGCAAAAATATCCAGGTGTCCCTCTTTCACCAAGGCCGCTAAATCAGGACGTTTGTTACCCAGACTATGGGCATTGGTACTCATCACCCTCAATTTTTTTATGGTCTTACCTCATTTAGCCCCATCCTGCCTCTTACTGTCTTTGGCTTTTTCTCCATTTACCCCATCCTGATCCCTTTATCGACTCTACCTTGGTATTTACCTGGTTGATGACCTTGTTTTAGGAGGGAGGCTGGGAATTCTCTGCTTCTCATCAGTGCCTCCCCTCTTGGCTAGTTTAAAAGCTTGCCAATTAAGCATTTAAACCTATCACCTAGGAGCCTGCTTCCCCTCCTGGACAGATGCAGACCATCTTGCCAGTATAGGCGTGCATCCCTCCAGGTGGAGCCCCAGTCCCCAGTGAAGCCAAAACCCTGTGTTCTGCACCAGTTTTTCAACCATTCATTGAATCACATGGTGCATAGTACCCTAGCCTCACCCATGCCATAGACAGGCTATACCTCCGAGAAGGTTACCATGTGCTCTACTTGGCTAAGGCCCCTCCCCAACTCCATAAACTCCTCCTGCACTGCTCTGATCCCACACCCAGCTAAGTCATTTGTCCCTAGGTGGACAATGATGTCCAGCTCTCTCCCCAAGCCTGTTCCCTCTGGAAACAATCAGCTACAAACTCTGACCCACCACTCCAGTGAGTGTTGACCTTCCTTTCAGCAAGACCACCTGCACAACAATCTACCAGAGAATATACCCAGCAAAAAACAATTACAGTCAGAGAAAAATCAAGCAATTGGGCCCAATACTGATAAAGTAAGCCTCCCCTGACCCAATACAACCTGATGTTCTGTGCTCTGAAGACTATCAGAGGAATCAATTTCCACAACCTGAGGCCCTGTCTGGGTTACATAGAAATATAGAATTTGACGGCAGATAAGGACCGCTTGGCCCACCCAGTCTGTCCATTTCCCTACCTACTGGATAAGCTGCAGATCCTAGCTAACCAGCAGCCTACTTCTTCCTACCCCCACCCCTAGAATTGCCTTATGACTGTCCCATGCATGCTTGAATTCCACCACTGATTTTGACTCCATATCCTCCTCGAAGGCCGTTCCATGCATCCACAACCTTCTCTGTGAAAAAATACTCTTAAATTACCTCTGAGCGCCCCCCATCTTCAAATTGAGCCTCTTGTTCTTGCACACCTCTTTTTGAAAGATGCTACCATCTTGGACTTTGTTGATTCCTTGAGGTACTTGAACATTTCTATCATGTCCCCCTCTCCCTCCTTTCCTCGAGGCTATACATATTAAGTGCCTTCGCTCTCTCTTCATATGTCTTTCTGTGCAGACCCTGCACCATTTTAGTGCCCTCCTCTGGACAGCTTCCATCCTGTCTATGTCTTTCTGAGATTGGGTCTCCAGAACTGCACACAGTATTCCAGATGGGGTCTCACCACTGTCTGTACAGAGGATAATAACTTCCTGTTTTCTACTGGTGATCGCCTCTCCCTATGCATCCCAGTATCCCCAACCCTCCTTGCTGCCCTCTCCCATTGCTTGCCCACCTTTAGGTCATCTGATATGACTACCCCAGGTCCCTTTCCATTTTGTTGTTGTTAGTATCTCACCCCCATTGTGTCTCTTCCCTGGTTTTTGTTTCCCAGGAGCATTACCTGCTACTCTTAGCATTGAATCTAAGCTGCCATACATTTGACCATTCCTCTAACCTTGCAAGTCCCTTCTCATCCTTTCCACCCCACCCTGTGCATCAACTCTGTTGCAGATCTTTGTGTCATCTGCAAGAGACATACTTTTCCTTCCAGTCCTTCAGCAATGTCGCATAAGACATTGAAGAGGACTGGTCCTAATAGTGAACCCTGCGTGATTGCCCACTAGTAACCTTCCTTTCTTCTAAGTGGACTCCATTTACTATTACTCTCTGTGTCCTATTCCAGCTAATTCTTTACCCAGGCTGTCATCTTGGGACCCACTCCAGGCTGGCTAACTTGTATATTAATCTTTTGTGTGGGACTGTGTCAAATGCCTTCTAAAGTCTAGGTAGGCCATGTCCATAGCCCCTCCCTGATCTACTACTTTGGTCACCCAGTCAAAGAAATCTATCAGATTCGTCTGGCATGACCTTCCCACTGTGAATCCATGCTGCCTAGGGTCCTGTGCCCCTCTGGCCTCTAGATACTCGACAATCTTTCCTTCAGAAGTGATTCCATCATTTTCCTATCACTGAGGTTAAACTAACAGGTCTGTAGTTTCCTGCTTCTTGCTCCCACTTTTGTGAAGGGTATCACATCTGCCCTCCTCCAGTCCTCGGGTATCACCCCATCCTCCATGATTTGTTAAAAGGGTAGTCAGTGGTGTCACTAGTTTGTACCCTTAGTTCTTTTAGAATTCTGGGATGAATCCCATCAGGCCCCATTGCTTTGTCCACCTTCAGTTTTAAGAGTTCTTTCAGAACCCTTTCTTCTGTAAATAGGCTGGTATCAACTTCTGTATCCAGAGTGTTTCTACTGTTTGTTTTATGTACCTCCCCCCTCTTCATTTGTAAATACTGAGCAAAAATATTTGTTTAGTATCTCTGCCTTTTCACAGTCTCCCTCTGCCCACCTCCCTCCCTCCCTTATTAAGCCTCACTATCCCTCCCTTGGTCTTCCCGCCTCCTGATGTACTGTATAAAAGGTTTCATCCTTCTTAACTGAGTTGGCTATCTTTTTCTCGGTTTGGGCCTTTGCTGTTCTGACTGCCTTCCCACCCTCCTTTGCTTTAACTGATACAGTTCTCTGTCCTGCTCCTTCTGCATTCCTTGTACTTCCTGAATGCTTTTTTTCTCTTGAACCTTCACTGCCACTTCCTTTGAGAACCATAGTGGTTTCTTACATCGTTTGTTTTGTTTGTTGCTTCCACACAAGGCTTGTTACCTCTGTGATGGCAGTTTTTATTATTCCATTGTTCTTCCACCCTCCTTCCTGCCCATTTGCTAGTGCATTCCTTAGGCACTCACCCATTTGGGCAAAGTCAGCCCTCCTAAAGTCCAGTACTTTTGTCTTTGTATGACTTGACTCTATTGCTGTGTTTATTATGAACCATACTGTTCGATGGTCGCTAGTTCCCAGATGGCTACCCACTTCTACATCTGTGATCCTCTCCATCTCCATTTGAGAGAATCAAGTCTAATATTGCTCCCTCCTCGAGTGGGCTCCAATACTAGTTGTCTAAGGCATGCCCCCTGTAGGGCATCTAGAATAACTCCACTCTTCAAGTGGCAGCTGCAACTGCACTCCGTTAACATCTGGCATATTCAGATCACCCATCAGCAATATTTCCTTTTCTGCCATTCTAAGTATACTTTCTATCATTTCCTTGTCCATTTCCTCCCCCTGAGAAGGGGGTCTGTATACAACCCCTGTGTGGATTGTGGTGCCATTGCCTGTCTCCAAATTTACCCACAGTGCTTCTTCTCCTCCCTGTTTACCCTTTTGTTCTGTTGCTTTTATTCTTTCCCTTATGTAAAGAGCTACTCCTCCTCCTCTTTTACCCTCCCTGTCCCTCCTGTAGATAGTGTATCCTGGTGTGTTTACATCCCAGTCATGGTTTTGTGTGTACCATGTTTCTGTGACTACCACAATATCCAGATGTTCCTCCTCCATCAAGGCCACTAATTCAGGAAGCTTGTTACCCAGACTACGGGCATTGGTACTCATTGCTCTCCATTTTTTGATGGCTTTACCTTCTGTTGCAGCATCCCCCACTGACCGTTCTACCTCGGTCTTTTTCTCATTTAGTACCCTGTTTTGTAGGAGAGGCTGGGATTTTCCTGCTGCTTGTCAGTGCCTCCCCTTTGACTAGTTTAAAAGCTTGCCAATGAAGCATTTAAACTGATTGCTCAAAAGACTTGTTCCCTTATTGGACAGATGCAGACCATCCTGCCAGTATAGGCTGGTGTCCCTCCAGGTGGAACCCCAGTCCCCAATGAAACCAAACCTCTGTGCTCCGCACCATTTTTTCAACCATTCATTAAACTGCATGGTGCTAATTACCCTCGCCTCCCCCATGCCTTTGACAGGCAGCACCTCTGAGAAGAATACTGTGTATGCTACTTGTCTTAGGCCCCTCCCCAACTCTGCAATGTCCTCCTGCACTGCTCTAATCTCATGATGAGCCAAGTCATTTGTCCCTAGGTGGACAAGTACGTCCAGCTCAGACTCCCTTGCACCTGTTCTTGAGATCCTGAGGAACTGTGCCCTCACAAAACAATCAGCTAAAAGCTCTCACCCACCACTGTGATGAGTGCCTTCCTGTCGGCAAGATACCCTACACAACAATTTGACAGAGAAAATACCCTGCTTATCAAACAGAGAAAAATCCAGACATCCAAGTCAGACACAGGTAAACCTCTCCAGCTCCAAAACAGCCTGGTGGTTTGTTAGCCACAAAGGAAAATCAAATATGCAGTTATTTCAGCCCTTCTGAAGATGCTGACAAGATAAGCGGTTTTGAAAACCCCCTTCCTGAATTAAAAACTAAAATAATTAAACACAAAGCAATACCACTGTAAAAGTAAGGAAACCTTCTCTCAGATGTAAGCAAGAGAGAGAGAGATTAGTTACAGATATCTAGTCCAATATAGTATATCCCATGCAGCTTCCCAGTTGTTTCAAAGCACACCCAGTACACAACTTGGAAGAAGATGGACTTCTGTCTGAAACAGGATCACACCAGTAGTTTATAGTAATTGATCAATGCTGAAATGGTCAAGCTAGACAATTGGCTGTGATGCAGGCCTCTGACTTGTGAAGACAATTTCCCCCACCTCAGGCTATGTCTGGCATCCAATTACAAACTGCAGCCTTTGCTATTTTAAATCACACAACCCACCAAATATTGCAAAATATATTGATGCAGATTGTCACAGAATTCTAGTAATCAGTCCAGTTAGCCACAAAGGAAAATCAAATATGCAGTTATTTCAGCCCTTCTGAAGATGCTGACAAGATAAGCGGTTTTGAAAACCCCCTTCCTGAATTAAAAACTAAAATAATTAAACACAAAGCAATGCCACTGTAAAAGTAAGGAAAACTTCTCTCAGATGTAAGCAAGAGAGAGAGATTAGTTACAGATATCTAGTCCAATATAGTATATCCCACGCAGCTTCTCAGTTGTTTCAAAGCACACCCAGTACACAACTTGGAAGAAGATGGACTTCTGGGTTGAATACACAAACTGCAGGGTTCACAAAGAAAAAAATCTCACAGTTCACTGTACCAAGAAATAGTTTGATGCAACCTGTCACAAAATACTAGTAGATAAATAATCCAGCTAAACACAAGGGAAAACCACTTATGCAATATTTCAGTCATACTGAAGTTAAACTCACAAGACTAGCAGTTCTGCAAATTCCTTCTTGATTCAAAAAGAAGAAAAAAAAGACAAAACACAAAGCAACACCACGTTTAAAATTCAAAGTTAAGTAAGGTAGACCTCCCTCAGATTTGAGCAAGAGTGCACTTTCTTGCAGATTGACAGTGTCTTCCCCACAGCTCCCAGCTGTTTCAAAGTAGCTTGTTTCACTTTCAAGAAGATGGGCTTTTCTGTCTGAAACTGCTACACACCAGTTGCTTATAGTAACCTGATCAATTCTGGAAGACTCCATCCAAGATGATTGGCTGACAATTACCTAAGATGTAAGCCTCCCCTGACCTAATACAACCTGATGTTCTGTGCTCTGAAGACAATCCGAGGAACCAGTTTCCACAACCTGAGGCCCTGTCTGGGTTGAATACACAAACTGCAGGGTTCACAAAGAAAAAAATCTCACAGTTCACTGTACCAAAAAATAGTTTGATGCAACCTGTCACAAAATACTAGTAGTTAAAAAATCCAGCTAAACACAAGGGAAAACCACTTATGCAATATTTCAGTCATTCTGAAGTTAAACTCACAAGATTAGCAGTTCTGCAAATTCGTTCTTGATTCAAAAAGAAGAAAAAAAAGACAAAACACAAAGCAATACCACGTTTAAAATTCAAAGTTAAGTAAGGTAGACCTCCCTCAGATTTGAGCAAGAGTGCACTTTCTTGCAGACTGACAGTGTCTTCACAGCTCCCAGCTGTTTCAAAGTAGCTTGTTTCACTTTCAAGAAGATGGGCTTTTCTGTCTGAAACTGCTACACACCAGTTGCTTATAGTAACCTGATCAATTCTGGAAGACTCCACCCAAGATGATTGGCTGACAATTGCCTAAGATGTAAGCCTCCCCTGACCTAATATAATCTGATGTTCTGTGCTCTGAAGACAATCAGAGGAACCAGATTCCACAACCTGAGGCCCTGTCTGGGTTGAATACACAAACTGCAGGGTTCACAAAGAAAAAATCCTTTGCCCCCAGTAAATAGTTCACTGTACCAAAAAAAATAGTTTGATGCAACCTGTCACAAAATTACTAGTAGATAAATAATCCAGCTAAACATGAGGGAAAACCAGTTATGCAGTATTTCAATCTTTCTGAAGTTAAACTCACAAGATTAGCAGTTCTGCAAATTCCTTCTTGATTCTAAAAGAAGAAGAAGAAGAAAAAAAAGACAAAACACAAAGCAATACCAAGTTTAAAATTCAAAGTTAAGTAAAGTAGATCTCCCTCAGATTTGAGCAAGAGTGCACTTTCTTGTAGATTGCCAGTGTCTTCCCCACAGCTCCCAGTTGTTTCAAAGTAGCCTGTAACATGGCTAAGTTACAGACACAGAAAACAGGAATCAGCACTCAGCTTCATTGGAGACTGGGGCTCCACCTGGAGGGATGCAGGCCTATACAGGCGCAACGGTCTGTATCTATCCTGGAGGGGAACCAGGATCCTAGGTGATAGGTTAATGCTTCAGTGGCAAGCCTTTAAACTAGCCAAGGGAGAGGCATGGAAGAGGAGAAGGGGAATCCTAGCCCCCCCCAAAAAAAAATCAGGGCAATTAGTGAGGTAAACACCAAACTAGAGCAGTCAATAGGGAGAAGGGCAGGGGTAAATGGAGAAAAAGACAAAGGCAGTAGGGACAGTGATGGGGCAAAAGGAAATAAAGTCATAAAACAATGGAGGGTAATGAGTACCAATGCCCGTAGTCTAGGTAAAAAGTTCCCTGAAATGGTGGCCTTGACAGAAGAGGGATGCCTGGATATTGTGGCAGTCACAGAAACATGGTACACAGAGAACCATGACTGGGATGTCAACATACAAGGGTACACAATCTACAGGAGGGACAGGGAGGGAAGAAGAAGAGGAGGAGGAGTAGCTCTCTATGTAAGGGAAGGGATCAAAGCAACAGAACTAAAGGGTAAGCAGGGAGGAGAGGAAGCACTGCGGGTCACCCTGGAGACTGGAAATGGTCTCTCAATCCGCACAGGGTTGTATACAGACCCCGGCCTCAGGGGAGGAAATGGACAAGGAAATGATAGAAGGTATCCTTGGGATGGCAGAGAAAGGGGAGATATTGCTGATGGGGGACCTGAATATGCCAGATGTTGACTGGAGCACCTTTGCTGCAGCCATATCCAAGAGCAGGGCCATTCTCGATGCCCTACAGGGGGCATGCCTCAGACAGCTAGTTTTGGAACCCACTCAGAGAGAGCAATCTTAGACCTGGTACTCTCAAATGGGGATGGAGAGAGGATCTCTGATCTTGAAATGGGTAGCCATCTGGGAACAAGCGACCACCAAACAGTGTGGTTCACGATAAACTTAGCTGTAGAGTCAAGCCACACAAAAGTGAAGGTACTGGACTTCAGGAGGGCTGATTTTGTCAAAATGGGAGAGTGCCTTAGAAAAGCACTAGCAAACAGGCAAGAAGGTGGGGTGGAGCAACAATGGGGAAACATCAAAACTGCCATCACAGAGGCAACAAATCGTTGTGTGAAGCAAATAAACAAATCAAAATGAAAGAAAAAAACACTATGGTTCTCAAAAGAAGTAGCGAGGAAGGTAAGGGAAAAAAAGATAGCATTCAGGAAGTATAAGGAAACACAGAAGGAGCAGGATAGAGAACTGTACCATTTAAAGCAGAAGGAAGCAGGTAAGGCAGTCAGCATAGCAAAGGCCCAAACCGAGGAAAAGATAGCCAACTCAGTTAAGAAGGAGGATAAAACCTTTTAAGGTACATTAGGGAGCAAAGAAAAACTAAGGCAGGGATACTGAGGCTGAACAAAGAGGAAGGTGGTTGGGCAGAGAGCGACAGTGAAAAAGCAGGATACTGAATGAATACTTCTGCTCAGTATTCACAATGGAAAAGCAGAGGGAAATACCTACTCCGATCAATAGAAGCACTCTGGATAGGGGGGGTTGATATTAGTCCTTTCACAGAAGAAAGGGTTCTGAAAGAACTCTTAAAACTGAAGGTGGATAAAGCAATGGGGCCTGATGGGATTCACCCAGAATTTTACAAGAACTAAGGGAAGAACTAGTAACACCACTGACTACCCTTTTTAATAAATCATGGGAGGATGGGGTGGTACCTGAGGACTGGAGGAGGGTGGATGTGACTCCCCTTCACAAAAGTGGGAGCAAGACAGAGGCAGAAAACTCAGACCTGTCAGTTTGACCTCAGTGGTAGAGAAAATGATGGAATCACTTCTGAAGGAAAGAATTGTTGAGTACCTAGAGGACAGTGGGGCACAGGACCCAAGGCAGCATGAATTCACAGCGGGAAGGTCGTGTCAGACAAATCTAATTGATTTCTTTGACTGGGTGACCAAAGCAGTAGACCAGGGAGGGGCTGTGGATATGGCCTACCTAGACTTTAGCAAGGCATTTGACACAGTCCCACACAAAAGATTAATAAACAAATTAGCCAGCCTGGGAGTGGGTCCTAGGGTGGTAGCCTTGGTAAAACACTGGTTGGACAACAGGACACTGCGGGTAATAGTAAATGGAGTCCACAGTGAAGAAAGGAAGGTTACTAGTGGGGTACCGCAGGGTTCAGTACTGGGGCCGGTCCTTTTTAAAGTCTTTATAAGTGACATTGCAGAGGGACTGGATGGGAAAGTATGTCTCTTTGCAGATGACACAAAGATCTGCAACAGGGTTGATACACAAGGTGGGATGGAAAGGATGAAAAGGGACTTGCCAAGGTTGGAGGAATGGTCAAATGTATGGCAGCTTTGATTCAATGCAAAAAAGTGCCAAGTACTGCACCTGGGAAACAAAAACCCAGGGGAAGAGTACACAATGGGGGGTGAGATACTGGCAACAACAAAAATGGAAAGGGACCTGGGGGTAGTCATATCAGATGACCTAAAGGTGGGTCAGCAATGTGAGAAGGCAGTAAGGAGGCCTAGGGGATACTGGGATGCATAGGCATCACCAGTAGAAAACAGGAAGTTGTTGGCCCTCTGTACAGGTACAGACAGTTGGTAAGACCACATCTGCAGTACTGTGTACAGTTCTGGAGACCCCATCTCCGCAAAGACATAGACAGGGTGGAGGCTGTCCAGAGGAGGGCAACCAAAATGATGCAGGGTCTGCATCACAAGACATATGAAGAAAGGCTAAAGGAACTAAAGATGTATAGCCTTGAGGAAAGGAGGGAGAGAGGGGGACATGATAGAAACGTTCAAATACCTCAAGGGAATCAACAAAGTCCAAGAGGGTAGCATCTTTCAGAAAAAGAGATGTGCAAAAACAAGGGGGCACAATTTGAAGATGGGGGTCAGCTCAGAGGTAATGTGAGGAAGTATTTCTTCACAGAGAAGGTTGTGGATACATGGAACAGCCTTCCTGAGGAGGTTATAGAGTCAAAAACAGTGGGGGAATTCAAGAATGCATGGAACAGACATAAGGCAATTCTAGTTGGGGATAGGAGGAAGTAGGCTGTTGGTTAACTAGGATCTGCAGCTTATCCGTTATGTAGGGAACTGGGCAGACTAGGTGGGCCAAGCAGTCCTTATCTGCCGTCAAATTCTATGTTTCTATGTAAAGGCATCACATGACATACTTTGGAGACGGCATTAATTTTACAATAATGCCATCCCCAAACTGAAATACCGATTTGTGCCACGGTGGCAAAATACAGCAGTAGTGAAGTAGAGAAAAAGAAGCAGTGGAACGGAAGTGCCTCTATGTTGCAGCCAGCGATCTGAGTGTATGAGAGGGGTGCACAGAAGATCGCAGTCCAAAAGAGAGAAAATAGTAAGATGGCAAACATCAGTAGTAGCAAAACAAGTAAAGTAAGTCGCCAAAAACGATTGTATGCCATGCTTTTGAGATGGCATTATTTTACTAATAATGCCATTTTCAAAGTCAAGTAGCAGAGCAATCCAGAGATGTAAAAAAGCACTGTAGCAGAAATATCACTAAGATGAGACGCAAGGTACATCTGTATGTCCCACCCACCCACATGCCCATAACTGTCCTAGAGAAATAGGGACAGTAGTAACAGAAAAATATTACTACTGTAGTAGCTGGTAGCTGAGCGCATAGGGACGAGACAGCAAACAGCTGCAACTTAGTGAAAAACGAAGCACCATGGAAACGAACGGAAAACAGCAAGTAGCACACGGAATGGCTACTTGCTGCACACACAGGGAGATAACAGAATATGCTAATTAGAGTCGCTCGGAGATACTGTGATGGAGAAATAATGAAATCGTACACCTCTCACGGGGGCGATTAAAATAATAGCCACACAGATCTGCAAAATGTTAACAAATAACTGTTCACATAACCACATAAATCACAGTCTCTGTAATGTTGAAAAAGTACAGGACAGAAATCAAAACAAAGAAAAATTTGTCAGTATTATTTTATTTCCAGTATACAAATAACAGTCCTAGTAACCAAATCTTCCTGAAAGCCATGTTACTAGAGCATTAAGCCACTCTGATGGTGTCATCTAATGGGGAATTAATGCATGGTTGGGCCGTTGAAGGCACAAGGCCGGTCCCAAACATGCATTAATTCCCCATTAGATGCCACCTTCGTCGTGGCTTAATGCTTACTTGTTTCACCTTCAAGAAGATGGGCTGTCACTCTTCTTATGGCAATTTCTTGCACTATGACCTGGCTTATTACAGTTACAGCAAATAACGTCTTTGGGCACAGATTTGTTACCCCCACCAGAGTTCTGATCATACTTGGGAGTTTAAATGGGAAAAAGAGTGCCTTACCAGTGCTTGGTTGTTACCTCGCTGCTGTGGCATTTGTCTGGCCATTTGGTAGTCCTCAGCCAAAGAAACAGCCTTTTCCCCACTTTCTGGCCGACGATGTTCCTTTATCCAAAGCTGCACATCTATAGGCAGGATGTTAATGAATTGCTCCATGACAAATGTGTCAATGATCTATGGGACTGTTTTTCCCTCTGGTTAGAGCCATTTTATCAGAAGTTCTCTGAGTCGGGTGAAGGCTTCTCAGGGATTGTCAACTGAGTTGTACTTCAGAGATCGGAAATCTCTGCCTGTAGGTCTCTCCTGAGATGTCATACTTTTTCAGGATTTCACTTTTCACCAGGTCATAGTTTTCTGACTATGTAGTGTCCATATTGTTGTAGGTAAGCTGGGCTTTCCATGTCAGGTAGGGTCCCAGTCTGATTTTCCATTGCTGCTTTGGCCATTGGCAGGCTGTGGCAACTCTTTTAAAAGTTATCAGGTATGCCTCGATACCATCCGAGAGTGCTTGTGTTTTGTTGCTCGTCTGGATCCCTGCCAGATCCTCTGCCTTTGATAGCTTGTAAGGCATCCAGTCATCGCTGCTCCTGTCACTGCATCTCTTCTCTCATCTGCTGCTCCTGTCGCTGCATCTCTTCTCTCCACTGCTTCTCCATCTCTTTTTGCTGTATAGTCCACCATTTGAAAATGTCCATCAGGCTTTCAGGCTCTATCACTGCCTGTTCTTTTTCCATAACTTGTGCTGGCTGTACAATCCCAGCTTGGATTTCTGTCTCTGCTAGATCAGCTGCCATTCTTCTGGTAACAATTCCTGGACTTGCAGCTGCAGAATCCATTCCTTTCTCTGTGCTTCCCTGGTACTAGGTCCAGTACCCATGCACAAAACTCACAGCTTAGAGTATGCACGGTGTAAATCCCACTTAGGCTGACACCATCTGACATTGAGGCACAGGTCAGGATGCATAGGAAAACTAGGGGCAGTTGTAGAATTCACCAAAAATATTTATTTGTACTAGCAGTAACATAAAAAAATAAAATTGTTCAGTATAACTATTTACAAAGGCAAAATAAAATAGAGGAGATCCATCAGAGTTTTCCTTCAGTCTCTGTGTCCATCTCCGTAAGCAATTGCAGCTCTGTCTTATAAGTCCTTCCAACCCCCCATTCTTAACAAGCATCTACTAAAGTGTTATTGTATGTTTCAGGCAGGTGCTGTCAGGAACACAGTGTGCCTGAGCTGAGGCCCCTTTTCCACAGCTCTTCAGCAAAACAATTAAAAATTGCACTCAGGTAACCCATTGAGTTTCCAATAGCTTTTTACAATTATCTCAAACTATAATTATATACATTTCAAAAATTAACACAACATAATTTCTAAACAAAGAGATCCCAATATCAGTTACATTTCCACACAATGATTTGCATATATTTTTATATTAGCAGATATGCAAGGCAGAAAAAGACAGACAAGCAAGGGGAAAACTGAGAGACAGTGAGAGGCAAAGAATTGTGAGACTGTCGGGGTGATCAAATCCTAAGTCTCACAAGAAAAGTCGGTTACGCAACCAGACAGACAAGAGACAGGAAAGGAAAGAACAGATCCTTGCATTTAAACACTTTCTCCATAACAACTGGGACAGGGTCCTATTCCACCCTGTCACAGTGATCTACAGCTTTTCCCCCTCCCTGGGTTGCTTCCCCCTTGGAGTTGGTTATTTTAGTAAGGGAGGTGATGGGGTGATGCCCCCCACAGAAAGCCATCTTTATGTTTTTGTCACCATTTCTGCAATCGCTAGGTTGTGCCCCTCGCCCTATGTGGCCATGCTCTTTTGCCTTTGCCAGTTTTGGCCTCGCTATTTTTGACTCTCCCAAGTCACACAGAACCCATTTCAGTTTATATTTCATATGGTTTCTGGGCCAGATTTTCAGTAAGGAGGACGCTGCCACATACAGTAGGATGATTTTTTTACCCTGCCAGTGCCCTCCTTAGTGTGGTAAAACATGCACACATAATTTTCAAGGTTCTATGACAGCTGTCATGACTTGTGGCAACTTATACCAAATAAATGATGAGTGTTTTTTTTTCTTTTGATGCAAGCAGTGCCATTTTTGCGATAATTCATGACAACTTTGTTAGAAATTAAGGCCAACTTGTAGTTCTGACTTTACAATGTCATTGTGCAGAATGTGTTAAGATGGTGCTGTAAGTTGGCACACTGGCACAGTGGTTGGATTTCCGCTTGCAACACTGATAACCTGAGTTCAAATGCGAGCTTGGAGGGTCGGAGGGCTGGCTGGGGGGGCGAATTGAGCGTCCTCCTCGGGGGGGAGATGGGGGAGCACTCAGTCTGCGACTGACTCCTAGCAGAGGCTGGGGGCCAGCGCAGGTGAGGCTTAGTAGTTCTGGGAGGTATGCCGGACATGGGCACGTGTGCCCCTCTGTCATTGTATGCTACACCTCCTTTCACTAAGGGAACAAAAATGGACACCGAATCCAGTAGCCTGACACCACGAAGCTGAGCCCGAGGATCCACACCACTGTCAGACTACATAACATGGCACCATTTGATGGGGTACATGGGGTGGGCCCTCCCAATGGCCCCACCCCAAGGGGTAATCCAGGGTGAATGTCAGTGGAGGTAACAGTGGTCCAGAGGATGGGGAAGAGGTGAATAGGAGGAGGAGGAGGAGAGTCCAAAAAAAAAGAATGGTGCTGCAAGTCAGCGGCACCCTTTTCAACATCTGTTGCTCTGTGTTTAGCTCACCTTTTTTTCTTTATAATGCCTATTCATATATTATCATGTAAATTGAATCATTGCCTCCTAGACTTCTTCTGGTCTGGCTGTTGTCATCACCTAATGACATAATCCTCTGTTTATTACATAACAACCCTGTTGCTGTTGAAACAGTTATGGCATCATAAAGAGAGGACTGGGTGCCAGCTCCGTGGTGCCAGGCCACAGGGGATCACTTGGCATGCTGGTGACCCAGATTCACACCTAAGCCCATGAAGACAGGAGCGGAGGCCAGCATGGAAGGTTTGGAGCATTGGTTAAAGGGGGCGCCAACCTGCATCACTCTGGAGTGGCTCCTGTCAACCCGTTGGAGTGATGCACTTTGCAGCATGGGTGACCATGCGCCACAGTGTGCCCTGCCAGAATGCTGCTTGTGTGCAGTTGCCTTGCAGGTGGAGGGTGCAGGTAAGGGAGAAAAATGGAAAAAACAGCCAACCTGCTAGATGGATGATGGCAACTGGTACCCCATGTACTATGAAAGCCCGGAATTGCCCACACTGATCCTCCCCCCACCCACCCCCAAGCCCGGCATAGCTGGCATGCCTCAGGGTGCATTTCCACTCACGGTGCTCTCCACGGGAGGAGGACCCCCCTGATGAAGGGATACGTTGGGTCAACCAGGCTGCGGCAACAATGGGGGTAATGAGATGGTGATGTGGGTACTGGTGACGGGCATCCTAGGCTGCCTGAAGGAGTGGTCAGCAGGGAGCTTGGGGAGCATTAATCAATATAAAAAAGAGAGAGGACTGAGATATCTGTAGACAGTGCAGTCAGGGATGATGAAGTTTAGGAAATCATGATCCTCTTTTCATGTAATGGACATGATTACCATGAAAATGGGGAAGCCAAAAAAGAATACATGTAAAATATAAGCTGAAATATGTCTAAAGATTAAATTTTTTGAGTTTTGAATGTGACATCAAGGGTTCCTAAAAGTTTAGACTAGTTAATTTATGTTACTTCTACCATACTCTCATTTCTAACAGGAGTGATCTGGATCTTTCACAATATTTGGACCAAAAGAAGATTCAGGTATGCTGAACAGACCACATTGGATAAAATTAGACAGAATGGACTGTGATTTTGAGCGTCAAGGCAAGCCAGTCCGGGGGGGGGGTGTCTTAATCTGCCATAGAACCACTTCTCCTGTTCCTATAAAAACTTCATCTGATTCACTAAGCAGTGTTGTAAGGACTCTTTTCCTTTCAGATCAGCTACGGCTCAACTCTTTCACTCCTAAGTGACAAGCAGCAATTTCCTTCATTCCTACGAACAGTGCCCAACAATGATTTTCAGTCCTTTGGCCTTGCCCAACTACTGCTGTACTTTGGCTGGATGTGGATAGGTATCTTGGTCTCGGACAACGACTATGGTGAAACTGGCAGTCAGATTCTGAGGAGAGAAATCAACAGCTATGGTGGCTGCATTGCATTCCTGGAAGTGCTTCCAACATACAATGTCAAGAGGAGAGTCCAGAAAATTGTCCAGAAGATCAGCAAGTCCTCAGCAAATGTGATCATAGTCTACTCCACCCAGCAATACCCGAACACACTGATAGAAGAGGTTTCTATTCAGAACATAACTGGGAAAGTCTGGATAGCTAGTTCCAGCTGGCTTGTAACATCTGTCTTTTCCAATAAAAATATCTGGAAAACCTTAAATGGTACCATAGGATTCACAAACCATGCAGTGGAGATTCCCAAGTTCAGGGGTTACCTTTACAACCTTAACCCCTTCAAATCAAAAGAGGACATATTTCTTAAAAAGTTTTGGGAGACTGCCTTCAGGCGCATCTGGCCTGATCCCAGAGACAAAGTCATGAAGGAGGCTGTCTGCACGGGTGAAGAATTGCCGGAAACACTTGACAGCACAGTTTTCGATGTGTATAATTTCAGATCCACCTATGGCACCTATAACTCAGTCCATGCTTTGGCTCGCAGCCTGCATGACCTGGTCTCCTGCAAGACTGGTGAGGGACCTTTCAATAATGCAACTTGCCCAAATATTTACAACTTGCAACCATGGCAGGTAATGAGAAAACAGGCCATTTTATTAGCATGTTGCCCCTGTTGTCTGTTGCTTTCCTTTGCTCCACTCTGTCCCTCTTCCTGACACTGCTGAACAACTCAACCTTGTACCATTTTTAGCTTACTTCATCTGCAATGGTGGTCTTCCTCTTCCCCCTTCAAGAATCTGGCGAGAGGAAGGAATATTTGAGGTTATCAGTGGACAACTGATGCACTGGTCAAGGATGAACATCATCTTGCATGCCTCCATTTATCATTCCCGGCTCTCCCTTCTCCCTTGTGTTAACGTGCCTGACCTATGTACTGTGGGGGTGCTGAATGATGCTGTTGATTGGTTGCCTGCAGCACAAAGGCCATAAGCCCATCAAGAGTAGGAGCTTAAAAAGCTGCGGTGCCATCTCCCTTCTCACAGAATCTGAATCATAGAGACTATATGCTGTATATAAGCACTAGAGGGGTCAACACGTGACCCTTCCACTCAATTACATATTATCCCAATAGACACAGTATAGGCCGCTTGCATGTGGTAGCATTAGGTCCCCTAGTACTCCACATGATGTCCCCTTTAGCCTTTATATGCTGGATCTCTATGGTCTGAAGGTACAGCAGTTGGGAGGGACTAAAGCACAAGGAGGTCATGTGACTTGCACAAGGCCACATACTTTGTCAACCATTACTGTCTGCAGTGAGATATGAACCTGGGTTCTCTTAGTTCCCTATTTCATCATACTGAGCCAAAAGAAGAGCAGGCTTCCCAATGTTTTTCTTGCTATTTTTGCAGTCTTCAATCTTGCAAGACTGCTCAGATCTACCCTCCTATAAGCTCTGCACTCAATCCTCAGTCACAGAGGTTCACCATGATCATAGAAACATTGAATCTGACAGCAGATAAGGGCCGTTTGGCCCACCGAGTCTGTGCATTTTTTTCTGCCTTCATTATTACCGCAGACCATACCCAATCTACAGCTCTTTCTCCCGACCCCTTCCTTTACACTATAATGCCCTTGTGCCTATCCCATGCATTTTTGAACCCCACCACTGTTTTCTCCCCCAACCACCTCCACTAGAAGGCTGTTCCATGAGTCCACCACTCTTTCTGTGAAGAAGTACATCCTCACATCTCTCTTGACTCTACACCCTTCCAGTTTCAATATGTCCCTTTGTTCTTAAGCACCTTTATTTCTGAAAAATACTTTCCTTCTGTACCTTATTCCTCTATGAGGTATTTAAAGGTCTCTTGTCATATCCCCCCCCCTCCTCTTTTCAAGGTTGTATATACTGAAGTCCTTTAGTCTCCCTTCATAAGGCTTTTGATGCAGACCCTACACCATTTTAGTTGCCCTCCTCTGTCTATGTCTTTCTGGAGATGTGGTCTCCAGAATGGGACATAGTACCCTAGGTGGGATCCTACCAGGGATCTATACAGAAACCACACCACCTCCCCCCTCTTTCTACTGGTAATACCCCTCCCTATGCACCCCAGCATCCACTAGCCCTCCCGACTGCCTTGTTTCACTGCCTGGTCACCTTCAGGTCATCATATATTATTTCCCCCTGGTCTCTTTCCTGCTTGGTAGTTGTCAATACCACTCAACCCATTCTGTACTCCACCCCTTAGTGTATTATTTTGCACTTTTCACACTGAAACCCAGTTGCCATACCCTTGACCACTCCTCTAGTTTTCTCAGTTCTCTGCTCATCCTTTCCACACCCCCTGAAGTGTCCACCCTGTTTCAGATTTTGGTGTCTTCCGCGAAGAGTCAGACCTTTCCTTCCAGCTCCTCTACAATGTCACTTTTAAAGACATTAAAGAGGACCGGTCACAGCACTGATGCCTGGGATACCTTGCTGGTCACCGTCCTCTTCCTCAATGTGAACTCTGTTTACCATCACCCTCTGCTGCCTATCCTCTAACCAAATTCTTATCAAGTTTACCATCTTTGGACCCACTCCTAAGCTACTCAGCTTGCTTACCAGTCTCCTTTGTGGAACGGTGTTGAGGGCCTTACTGAAATCTAGGTAGGACATCGTCCACCGCTCCACCCTGATCTAATTCCTTTGTCACCCAGTCAAAGAACTCTATCAAATTTATTTGAACTCATGTTGCCTCGGGTCTTATAACCCACTGGATTCCAGATGTTCCTCAATCTTTTCCTCTAGCAATGAGTCCATTAACTTTCCCACCACCAATATCAGGCTGGTCAGCCTATTGTCCGCCTCCTCCTTGCTACCACTTTAGTGTAATGGGACTACATCTGGCCTCCTCCAGTCCTACAGAATCACTCCTGTTTCCAGTGAGTGTTAAACAGGACTGTCAGAGGTGTGGCCAGTACTTCCCCGAGCTCCCTCATTACCCTTGGATGCACCCTGTCTGTCCCCATTGCTTTATCCACCTTCAGATTAGCAGGTTCCTTCAGGACTGTGTCCCACTGAAAATGAACTAGTGTTCACCTCTCTCCTTCCGAAGCTTCTGTTACTTTATTGTGGTCCCTCCCCTTCTCCTTCCTCTGTGAACACTGAACAAAAAGTATTTGTTCAGGATGTCTGCCTTTTCCTGGTCCCCCTCTGCACAGTCCCCGTTTCCCTTTTTAACCTTGCAATCCCACCTCAGTCTTCCTCTTTTCATTTGCATTCCTTAAAAATGTGTTATCCCTTTTCATAACTTCCTGGGCTATTCTCTCTTCAGTTGGTACCTTTGCACTCCTTACTGATTTCCCTGCTTTCCTTGGATTCCCCTGATACACCTCCCTATCCTCCCCTCTCTGCATTTCCTTATACCTTCTCAATGCTACCCTTTTAGCATTTACCTTTTCAGTCATCTCTTTCGAGAATGATAGAAGACTTTTTATGGATGCATATCATATCTATGCAACGTATTGCTATTATGTAATACAGAGAGGGGACTCAGGAAGCATGTGGTCGGATACCTCGACTGTGTCCTTCCACAGTGGAATTGAAGACCATGCGGTCCTCTCAATTGACTACAGTGCTATCCCCCCCCCACCACCACCACCACTGCCGGGTACACAATTTTTCTGTTCTGCACTTACCGTACTTCCAGTTCACTTCCAGGTTGGGAGGTAGCACTTGTTTTCCTCCCCGTTATCTATGGAAAAATCTTTCCCTGGTGTCTAGTGGTGCCCCTCACCCTCTGATCACCTTCCCTATTGTAGTCTAATCTTTCCCTGGTGTCTAGCGGCACCCCCCCACCCTCCAATCACTGTCCCTGTTGTATGGTAATGTTTCCCTGGTATCTAATGGCATCCCCGCCCTCTGATCACTATCTCATATTAATTTTAACTGTGTGAGCTGTACAAAAAAAAGAGTCCCTCTTTTTTTTTGTCTTTAAACCTGTAAAAAAGAAAATGGTCCCTCGCAAATCTGACCTCTGCCACCCTGACCTCCCACTCAGCAGTCACCACCCTCCACCCCCTCCACACCGCCTATAGCCTCACTCACCTAAACAAGTCCCAGGGTGATGATCCACTCTGATGAAGACACATCTTGCTGCTTGAACCGCCAACTGCAATATGAGAAAATAAGGTAAATGCAGTTCAAAGTATTTCAATGGGGTTTTGAGCTTTGATGCATACCTTTGTAATTTATATATTTTGACCCCAAATTTTCAACATGACCTTTCTGAGACCCCCACCTAATGGCCAGTAGCAGTGGAATCGTGCAAATTTGAACCAGAAGATGATTTTGCATTTGCTTGATGAAATCAGCTTTTGGGTTGGATTTGACATTTTTTCACCACTCTTGTTTATGAGGTGGGCTCATAAGAAGGCTATGTTGAAAGTTTGGTGTCAAAATATGTAAAAATGGCAACGTTTTGTGCACACATTGACATTTTATTACGCTCACTCATAACTTTGATAATTTTAAATATTTTGACCCCAACTTTTCAACATAGCTATTTTTTCACACCACCTCATGAATGTGACAGCTGCCATTTTTCAGATCCTGGCCAAAATGTGTTTCTGCATCTGTGGCATGGAATGACATTTTGGTGGCACTTAATCACATTTCAGCAGGGATTTGAAAACTTTCACCTATGGTGTTCATGAGGTGGGATAACAAGAAGGCTATGCTGAAACCTTTGTGTGCAAATACAGTAAAATGTCCAGCTTATGACTGAAGTTTGTAGTATTTCAGCATTCACTCGTAAGTTTGCTAATTTTCAATATTTCAGCTCCAAACTTTCAACGTACCCATTTTTCCACAACACCTCATAAATGTGACAGGTGTCATTTCTTAAATCCTGGACAAGATGTCTTTTCACACTTGTGGTACAAAATTACATTTCGGCCAATATACTGTAAATGCTACATGTCAAGTTTATAAGGGCAGTCATAAAATGACTATCTTGAAAATTTAGAGTCAAAGTAAAAAAAAAAACAAGCAAATGTGTCAAGAGTGAATGTGTGAACTGTTAATGTGTAAAGAATGACTGCACGAAGAGTGAATCTGTGAAAAGTGAATATGTGAAGATTGAATGTGTAACGAGTGACTATGTTAAGACTGAATGCGCCAGCCCCTGCGCTTCTGTAGGCGGATGGTCTTCCCATAGTGCACAGCCCAAAGTACCCTGCACTTCTGCCCCTGTTAATGCATTGATGAACCCTTCAGCGTTCCTTATGTCTGAAGCAGCCTCTCACTTTTTTTGTCTGCATCAACACCATCATTTTGCAGCCATATTGGCTCTGACCAGAGATTTGTTTTTCCCTTGCTTTTGCTCATTTGATTGACACAGAAGTTTGTTTTCTTTACTATGCTGTCTTTTAGCTTCACTCACTGTTTCTTCACCCCACCTAGGCCATCCCCCACTGCTAGGTCATCCCTAAGGCATTCACCCATCTTTATAAAATCTGCCCAACAAAAGTCCAGGACCCTTGCCCTTGTGTGGTTCCATTCCATAGTTGTCCTTATATTGAACCACACCTTACTGAAGGGCTAAAGCCCATAGTTCAAGGGGGTGGTGCAACTAGCCATGCCCCCATTCAGCCCATTTAAGGGCTGCTCCTCCTCATGCCACTCACAAGCATTTTTCCTTGCCCCTCCATCCACCCCTCCTCCTTCTCCAGCAGCATGCTTCTCTCTTCTGTGGGCTTCTTCCTAAGGTACCTTTAGCCAAGGGAATCACTCCTGCGGCACATCTAGGGGTGAAACCCTCTCCTAGGGTTCCTTGCCTCCGTACCCCTACAGGGTGGTATATCCCATGGATAGAGAAGAGAACAGCCAAAGACTATCTACATTACACAAGCACAAAACCAGTTGTGCAGGCGCATTGAACTGTTCTTAGCTTCCCCCATCTGCAATGGTGGTGTTCTCTGAGGCTTGTCTCCCCCCTTCCCCCAGCAAGTTCTGTGAGAACAGCTCTCATATGAAAAGAACAGGGCTGGCAATGGACAGCAATATTAGTTCATGGAAGATCCCCACATATCTGAAGGTAACTGGGAGGGGGAGGGTTCGATGGCAGCTGAAGTCCATCAATGAGAAATCACACAAAATCACTTGACTTGTTCCAGTTTACCTTTGGACGCACAGGCAAGGCAAGGCAAGTACCATCTATGGACTTATGTGCGATCACATTTCATTTATTTATTTGTTTGTAATGTTTGATCAGGAAAGGCACACTGAGCTATGACATCTCGTTTCCAGGTGTGTCCTGTGGAGGGGGTATTGACAGTGAGAATGTTGATAAGGACACCTGTGAAAATCCCTCATTCTGACAATAAGTCCATATAAATATTATATTTCACTATGTCATGCAATGGATTAAAAATTACATCAGTGGAAAATTAAAAAGAACCCTATAATTAATACACACATGTTGTATTAATCAAATACGCAATGCCCTGACTCTGCAGTTGATCATCACCTGTGAGGGGAGGCACTTTTATAACTTACTTGTGGTTCTGCACCTCATGAGTTAGAATGTATCCCTCTCATGCTTAAAGATAAATTACATTTAAGCCAGGTTATTGTCTGCCTCTCTTTCTTGCTCTCTATGTTTATTCAGAGACATCGAAAAGCCATGAGCCAAGCTCATTTACAAAGGTCCCTAGCACAAGTGCAGGTACAAAGGTTGCAGATAACAGCATATGTGTACAGAATACTGTATTTCATTGAACATACCCATTCATACAGAGCATATAAGGAATAATGTATAGGCAACTATACACAACGAGCCTGTGTTTCCATCGAGGGGCTGAGATATCATTGTACGAACCTCGAGAGCGAAGCTCAAGAGGTCCATGCTGGTATCTTATCCCTGAGGTGGAAACACAAGGCAAGTTGTGTATGGTCATCCATATTTTATTTGCTATTGAGTATGGCTTCAAAAATAAAGAAGATAACACTATAATACAGTCTGTAAATGAGTTTCCTGTAATAGCAATAATAGCAAGAACAACACATTGATTGTAATGGTTCTTTTAAGTGGAACAGATACATAAATAGGAACAGCTCAACTGTTAAATATTGAAGTGTTTTTCTAAGGTTTTGAGACCAACATTTATTACTTTTTAGCAGTCCATTGGAAACAGTAAAAAGGAAAGGTCCTATTTGTGACAGTCTTAGGGGATGTTAGTGCAACACGGGTGCCATGAACCAGTGGGCTACTACCCTGCCTGATGACCACAGCTCAGGTTGAGGGGCCTGTGCTCCCTCTGTTCTGATGGTAACTGGGGGCTCTTTCCCATAAAGAAATAAATAAGAGCATGGTGCTCCGCCCAGACTAAACACAGTAGGCCAGATATTTAAAGGGTACAACCACCTGAGATGCTGTACCTATCCACCGACCCTTCTAGTCACTCCCCACACAGCATACCATAAAGAGTTGCTGTACTTTACGTTGTATACAGTAAATGACTATAGCTAATAATATACTCACAGACAGTTTTAGCAGTAACAGTAATAATAGCTTTATTATAAGGAAAGGGGAATAGGAGATGCAAATTTAAAAAAGTTGCATAAAATTGTTAACTTGAACAGCAATGAAACACATCAATAACTGTGCCCACCCCCAATAGCAATAACACATTTAACATGCCCACCTCCCCCACTGGTACCTGTGACCCTCACAGAATTGAACTGACAGCAGATAACAACCTCTTGGTCCACCTAATCTGTTCACTTCCCTATCTGTTTCATATACCGCAGATCCTAAATGATCTGAGGCTTACCCTCTCTTTCTTATTGATAGAGTTCCTTTATGTCTGTCCTAAGTATGTTTGAATTCCCCTACCATTTTTGCCCCCATGACCTGTGCAGGGAGGCTGTTCCATGCATCCACCACCTTTTCCATGAAAAAATACTTTCTCATGGTACCCCTGAGCCTACCCCCTCTATTCTCATATCATGACCGCTAGTTCTTGAACACCTTTTTTATGAAAGATGCTACCCTCTTGTACCTTATTTATACCCTTAAGGTATTTGAAAGTATCTATCTTATCCCCCTCCCTCTCCTTTCCTCAAGGGAATACATATTGGGATCCTCTAGACACCCCTCATACAACTTCTGGTGCAGCCCCTGCAACATTTTTGTCACCCTTTTCTGAACCGCTTCTGCTCTATGTCCTTCAGGAGATACGGCCTCCAGAACTGGTCACAGTACTCTAGGTGAGGTCTCACCAATGTTCTGTACAATGGCATTACCACGTCTTTCCTTCTGCTGGTGATAGCTCTCTCTGTGTACCCTAGCATTCCATTGGATCTCCTTACTGCCTTCTCACATTGTTTGGCAACCTTTAGGTCACCAGATATGATTATCCCCAGGTCCCTTTCCTGCTTGGTGGCCATCAGTACTTCCCCCTCCCATCATGTATTCCTTCTGTGCATTTCTGTGCCCCAACTGCATTCTCTTGCACTTCTTTGCATTGAATCTTAGCTGCCACACCCTTGAACACTCCTCAACCTTGCTTAGGTCCCTTCTCATTTTCACTACCCCTCCGGGAGTGTCAACCCTCTTGCAGATCTTCGTGTCATCTGCAAAGAGACATACCGTCCCTTCCAGTCATTCTGTAATATCACTTATAAAGACATTAAAGAAGGCTGGTCCAAGCACTGATTCATGTGTGACTCGGCTGGTCACCCCCCTCTCTCTCTGGATTAAACTCTGTTCACCACCACTCTCTGTGTCCTATTGCTCAGCCAATTTTTGACCCAGTTTACCACCCTGGGACCCACTCCCAGGCTGCCCAACTTGTTTACAAGCCTCCTATGTGGGACAGTGTCAAAGGCCTTCCTGAAATCCAGGTAGGCCATGTATACCACCCTCTTGATTCACTTCCCTAGTCACCAGGTCAAAGAAATCTATCAAATTTGTTTCACAAGATCTTCCCGCTCTGAATCCATGCTGCCTTGGATCCTGTGTTCTGCTGGATTCTATATATGACACTAGCCTTTCTTTTAGTAGTGATTCCATTAGTTTTCCCACCACTGAGGTCAGGCTAACTGACCTGTAATTGCCAGCCTCCTCCATGCTGCCACTTTTGTAGAGTGGGACTACTGTCGCCCTCCTCCAGTCCTTTGATACCTTACCTGTTTCTGACGATCTGTTGAGCAAGGCTGTCAGTGGTGCTGCCAGCACTTCTCTGAGTTCTCTTAATACTCTGGGATGTATCCCATCTGGTCCTATTGCCTTGTAGATATTCAGATTGGTGCGCTCCTTTAGGACACTCTTCTCCGTAAATGGACTGATGTCCACCTCCCTCCCAGTGTTTCCCCGATACCTAACTGTGGTCCCTCCCCTCCCCTTCCCTCTCTTCTGTGAATACTGAACAAAAATATTTGTTCAGGATGTCTGCCTTTTCTAGGTGCCCTTCAGCGCACTACCCTCCTTCCTTTTTTATTCTCACAATCCTACCCTTATTTTTTTCTTCCACTAATGTACCTGAAAAGTTCTTGTCCCCTTTTGTTATTGTTTGGGCTATTTTTTCTTCCATTTATACCTTTGCACTCCTGACTGCTTCCCCCACCTCCCTCTGCTTATCCAGGTACAGTTCCCGGTCTTCTTCCCTCTGTGTTGCCTTGTACTTCCTGAAAGCCCCCCTTTTCACCCTTACCTTCTCAGCCACTTCCTTTGAGTACCATAGTGTTTTTTCTTTCGCATTGTTTTGCTCACTTGCCTAATGCAATGGCTTGTTACTTCTGTTGTGGCTCCCTCAAGATTCTTCCATTGTTCCTCTATCCCCCCTTTCCTTTTCTCTGTCAGTGACTTCCTAAGACATTCCAGAAAAAGAGATGTGCAAGAACAAGGGGGCACAATTTGAAGATAGAGGGGGGACGGTTCAGGGGTAATGTGAGGAAGTATTTTTTCACTGAGAGGGTTGTGGATGCATGGAACAGCCTCCCTGAGGAGGTCGTGGAGTCAAGAACAGTGGTGGACTTCAAGAATGCATAGGACAGGCATAAGGCAGCCCTAGGGGTGGGTAAGAGGAAGTAAGCTGTTGGTTAACTAGGATCTGCAGCTTATCTGTTAGGTAGGAAAATGGGCAGACTAGGTGGGCCAAGCGGTCCTTATCTGCCGTCAAATTCTATGTTTCTATGTTTTCTATGTTTCTATTCCCCCTTCTTAGCAAAGTCGGCTCGCCTGAAATCCAGTACCTTTGCCTTTGTATGGTTTTACTCCTCTGCTGTTCTCACATTGAACCATACAGTACTGTGGTCACTTGATCCCAAGTGGCTCCCAACTTTTACATCAGTAATTCTGTCCCCACTGGTGAGTACCGGATCCAAAGTCGCTCCATCTCAGGTGAGCTCTGTCACTAGTTGTCTGAGGCACGCCCCCTGCAAGACATTCATGATGTCCCTACTCTTGGCTTGGCTGCTGCCTGTTTGCTCCAGTCCACATCCGGCAGATTGAAGTCACCCACCAGCAGCACCTCTCCTTTAGATGACATTCTGTGGATGGCTTCTACAACTGCCCTGTCCAGCTCTTCCTCTTGTGCGGGAGGCCTGTAGATCATGCCAATATGAATGGCATTGCCATTTCCCATCTCCAGGATGACCCACAGAGCCTCGCCTCGGCCTGCATTCCCTGTACCTCAGTTGCCTTTATTTCCTCTCTGATGTAGATAGCCACTCCTCCTCCCTCTTTTCCCATCTTGTCACTCCTGACTAGAGTGTAACTTGGTATGGCGATATCCCAGTCATAGTTCCACATGAACCTCATCTCAGTAACAACTACAATGTCCATATAGCGATCAGTGTGTGGTTATATCCACAAATGTACTTAAGTGAAAAGCGTGTGATTGCATCAATAAATGTACCTGTGTTTATTAACAAGTGTTGCTAAGTAACATTCATTGTTAAGTGTAACTGCCTGATTTTTGTAAAACACTGCCTGTACTTCATTGTATCTGTAATTAATTCTAGGTCACCCCTGAAAAAGGGACCTTTACTGGACTCAGTGGGCCTGCCCGGTTACCAAAATTAAATAAATAAATAGGTCCATTTCAGCCATCAGGGCCACTAGGTCCAGGATTTTGTTTCCCAGGCTGTGGGCATTTGTACTCATGACCTTCCAATTTTTACTGCCTCTTCTCCTAATAACCCCCCTTCTGTCACCATGCCATTCCTTCAACACCCTCTTGTCCTCACTCCCATTCTGCCTTACCCTTGCCATTTTGCCTATATTGGTTTTAAGTATCTTTGGTGAGTTCTCAGCCTCAGGGTCCTCTCTACTGTCTGCTAGATTCTGGGGATGGGGCTGTTTTCTTCTCCCTACTTACTTCTGCCCCTCCACCCCCACCCCCGGTTAGTTTAAATGCTTGCTGATGAAACATCTAACTCTCTCACTGAGTATCCTGGTCCTGTCCCGGATAGATGCAGGTCATCCTTTCTGTATAGGCCTGCATCCCTCCAGTTTGAACCCCATTCCCTTCGGAGGCTACCTGGGTATCCAGATTAAGGTGCAGGCCTGATCATTGCCAGGGGTTGGCCAGCGCTGATGCACTTTAAACTAAATTGTAACTTGGTGTGAAAACTTTACTATAACTCCCCAAGTCAGGGCAGGCCCTGTTTTACTCACAGTTCTGTTGCTCAGTTCCCAGGGCCTGGCAGTGGGTGCTGGTGCAGTCTGTCGAGCTGGGAGTCTTGAGCTGTACAAGTAGGGGTGGCTGTCTTTGCTGTGCCGGGGTCTTGCAGCTTGTACCCTCAGGGCTGTTGCAGGATCTGAATGAGTGACTCCTTCTGCCTTGATCCTCTGTGAATGCAGCCCTTCTGGCTCACACTTCTCTATCATGCCTCTTCTGAGTCACACCCAGGATGCAGGAGCACCACACAATGGCTTACCAATTCCCAAGGAGCCCAGACCCCAGGAGCAGCCCCACGGCCTGACTCCCCCAAATGGGTCGAGAGTACCCCAGTGCTCGGGCACGTGCACGTGGCTCCCTTTTCCCTGATCCAACCCACTTGATAAGGATTAGCTGACCCCTTACCTGGCTCCGAGGCAGCCGAGACAGGGTGCAGTCTCTGTCTCCACTTGGATCAGCTCAGTACTCTTGGATGCAGCAATGGCCCTCTGAGTCACACTTTTGGCAGGGTGTTCTGCAACCAGTCTCTGGCAATGGTAAACTCAGCTTTTGGGCTGCAGGCCTTCATAGCTTCTGGGGCTCCCAAAGACAGCAGGAGCATTGAGGGCTTTTCCCACTTTTGACTTCAGGCAGCACTCCAGTCTCTGGGTTCTATGTCATAAAGGTGAAGTAAAAACAGCGAAACTGAAACAAAAAAAGGTGATTCAATTATAGCGAACACTATAACCTTGCATACAAACAAGAGCAAGTTACTGTATATAACAGTGGCTCCAATACTAAAAAAAAACTATCCACAGCAGTCAGCAGGGTCAGAATCTCCCACAACAATGCTACTACCACAAATGGCAACTCCTCAATCTTATACACTCTGGCAATTATCGCACCTGGCAATGGCGGCAGCGCCTTCACATCACCACGCACACACACTCTAATTGCTATTTGGCCCTAGTGTACACACACTACATTTCATGATATGCAGGGGGTGAAGCCCCCCGCACTTCCCCTACTTAGTTATAACTAACTCCGAGCCACTGACTGACAACTACAATCCCTATTATCACACTGTCACTCACAATGTACAGTCACTCAAGTTGCAGGCGCTCAGATTGAATCTCCCATATTACAGGATACCGTCTCTGGCAAAACAGTTCAACTCTCCTAACAGGCTGAGTGCTTTCTCAGGATTTCTGCAGAGGTTACCCCCAAATGATCTGGTCCCTCTCACTCTGGAGCTTCCAGATACCAGACAGTTAGGTAAGACTCTCAGTTTTTTGGCTGTGAAAGCCTTAGCCCAACTTCCAGACTTGAGCTGGTCACTGGCTGCACGCCCTCCTCACTCGGGGAGAGCACTCAGGACAACTGCACCCGAGCTGTAAATATCCCTGGGGTTTCAGAAGAAAAATGCCAGCCTCTGCTTGGTTGGCATAGCTGTCCGTCCTTAAACTTAATATGAATGAGGCCCCTTTGATGCCTGCCAGGTTGTCTGTTTAGGCAAAAAGAGCAAAGTTCTTACCCCCTTCCTTGGAGTCATAGCTGCGTGTCCTCAGTCTCCTTGATTATTGACTGGCTGGAAGAAGGGTCATGGGTTGCAAGTATGGCTGCTTTTGAAACAGTTTATATGCAGTCCCAGTTTTAAAGTTCCTCTAAAGTCCAAAAGAACGGTTATGACAATTAAATGCCCCATGGTCCATTAGCCACCCCTCTATCCTGTTGTTCGGTGGCAAAATGGATTTTGCAAGGGGCTCTCACTGCCTGTCACTGGCACCATAGCAATATCCCTCCCAGGCAGCAGTCAGAGCTCATTAATATTCATTTTGTGGCCTCGCTGCTCTTAAAGCGGCAGGTGCCCATTTACCAATTTTTATGTTCAGCCCCCATAGTCTGTTAGATGCCCCTCTGCCTGATCGTCCAGTGGCACAATGGGGCATGGCAGAGTTTTCCCCTGCCTGTCACACCTTCCATGTCAACATGTGCTCAGGTGCCAGGCAGGGCTGTCTTGGTGATCCCGTGTGTAGGGGTGCTGCTTGTTCGAATGGACTTCTGTTAACTTTTGAATAAATATATAATTAACCAGACCTAGCATCTGATTTCTTTTCTCGGTTTTAACTGAGCAGCCCAACTACTTTACTGACTTGTTTATTTCTATAGCAGCCTCAGCTGCTCTTAAAGGTGTAGCACCCTTTAATAATATAGCGCTTAAGAGTGCATTTCTTTAGCATTTTATTTCTTCCTCCCCAAAATGCCTCCGGACCCCCCAGCTGCTGGAGATGTTCAGGTGAGCCAGGGCACACAGAGAGACCCCTCAGGAGCCACCACAGCAGCATTTACACTCTGAGCACCATAGCATTCCAACACTTGAGCTGGCTTGCAGCATGAATGTTTGCACACTGCTTTGTACAGCATTTACTGATCCACCAAGTAGTTGGATTAACTTTTCTCGCTCCTCCGGTTCCCCTACAGTACTTGGGCATACAGGGGCCAGCAAGAGCAAATAGAGGGATGCAAGAATGGACCAGGACTGGCAGAAGCAGACTGGAGGGAAAACGATAGGCAAGTCAGGTAAGCCCCCACCTGAAGGGGTTACATTTGGGACCTGATCTGCTGTTTGCTTCTTTTTTTGCTGTAGGATAAACTTTTCACTTCTAACATCTCTTTTGAATACACCACGGCTGACATTTTTATGTTTGCTTGCTCGCATGTGCATGAAACATTATGTGGCAGCTTAGGAGAGAAGCAGGTTGTGGAGGTGCGGAACTGTGGCCGCCAGTGCAGGCACTGCATTTTTGGGCTTGGCAGTGCTCAACCAATGCAGGCCCAGTGTCCTGATGACACTGGTTCTGCAGAAGTGCCACCAACTTGTAATGATTTCACCACTGCAATCAGGGGCCGCCTCGCCATTGCAGCATCAGCCATTCCGCTGCAATGAGGAAGTGACCCGTCATTGCAGGGCGGTAACTTACCTGGTGTAACATTCCCAGGAAAATGGCGGCTGTATGCCACCACTTCAGAGCCCCATGAAAGCCAATGGGGGTGCCCAATCCCCCTGTCGGCATGCCCCCGACCCAGTTCATTTTCCAACAGGGGAGCCCACTCCCCATCGGTATCATGCGCCCCTTCCTGACACAAGTTTCTGTGCCCAGTCCCCATTGTCTTTAGTCCACCCCTTCCCAGTTCTAGTTGCCTACAGTGGAGCCCACTCACCATCAGTATAATGGCCCCCCAATAATTTCATGCCTGTGCTGAGGGGGTGCCCAATCCCCCTCAGCATTATGCACCCCCACCACTCATTTCTGTGCCGACGGGGGGCACAAATCCCGTCGGCTTCAGTCTCCCTCCCCACAAATGCCAGTGGCACACTGGGAGCCTACCCCAGTATACCAAACATAGAAACATAGAAACATAGAATTTGACGGCAGATAAGGACCGCTTGGCCCACCTAGTCTGCCCATTTTCCTACCTAACAGATAAGCTGCCTTATGCCTGTCCCATGCATTCTTGAAGTCCCCCACTGTTCTTGACTCCACGACCTCCTCAGGGAGGCTGTTCCATGCATCCACAACCCTCTCAGTGAAAAAATACTTCCTCACATTACCTCTGAGCCTCCCCTCTATCTTCAATTGTGCCTCTTGTTCTTGCACATCTCCTTTTCTGGAAGATGCTATCCTCTTGGACTTTGTTAATTCCCTTGAGGTACTTGAAAGTTTCTATCATGTCCCTCTCCTTCTTTCCTCAAGGGTATACATATTAAGCTCCTTAGTGTTTCTTCAGATGTCTTCGGTGCAGACCCTGCACCATTTTGTTGCCCTCCTCTGGACAGCCTCCACTCTGTCTATGTCTTTGATGAGATGGGGTCTCCAGAACTGCACACAGTACTCCAGATGGGGTCTCACCAACTGTCTGTACAGAGGGATAACAACTTCCTGTTTTCTACTATTGATGCCTCTTCCTATGCATCCCAGTATCCCCCAGCCTTCCTTACTGCCTTCTCACATTGCTTGCCCACCTTTAGGTCATCTGATATAATTACCCCCAGGTCCCTTTCCATTTTTACTGTTTTCAGTATCTCACCTCCCATTGTGTACGCTTCCCCTGGGTTTTTGTTTCCCTATGTGCATTACCTTGCACTTTCTTGCATTGAATCTGAGCTGCCACACATTTGACCATTCCGCCAACCTTGCCAAGTCCCTTCTCATCCTTTCCACTCCATCTTGTGTATCAACCCTGTTGCAGATCTTTGTGTCATCTGCAAAGAGACATACTTTTCCTTCCAGTTCCTCTGCAATGTCACTTATAAAGACATTAAAAGGACCGTCCCAGTACTGAACTCCTGGTACCCCACTAGTAACCCTCCTTTCTTCACTGTGTACTCCATTTACTACTACCCTTTGCCCTGTTGTCTAGCCAATTTTTATCCAGGCTACCACCTTGGGACCCACTCCAAGGCTGGCTATCTTGTGTATTAATCTTTGTGTGGGACTGTATCAAATGCCTTGCTAAAATCTAGTAGGCCATGTCCACAGCCCCTCCCTGGTCTACTACTTTGGTCACCCAGTCAAAGAAATCTATTAGATTCGTCTGACACGACCTTCCCATTGTGAATCCATGCTGCCTTGGGTCCTGTGCCCCACTGGCCTCTAGGTACTCAACAATTCTTTCCTTCAGAAGTGATTCCATCATTTTCCCTACCACTGAGGTCAAACTACACACCTGCAAAAGTAGAAAACTGTCTCGTGTTGTCTGTATTTGTTTTTTTTAACCTGTAAAACAAGAAAAAGGTCCCTCGAAATGTCCGTTGCCCCTCCTCCAACCCATGCTCACCTTCTGCGTACCCCACCTCCCCACACCCCCCTCACCACATACTTAACTCTGGAGCCTGGCATGACAATCTTCGGTGGACCAGGAACACGTCTGCTGTCTTCAAAGCTGACTGCGAACTGAAGAAATGCCGGTAAGCTGTATAATGGCATAAATAGGGTTTTTTAACTTTGATGCATATCTCAGGCATTTTTTGGACTTTTGGCACCAAATTTTCAACATGGGTTTTTGGTACACCTTCTCATGAATTCAGTCAATGTCATGGCGTTATTTGGTCCCACAAGGTGATTTCGAGGTCAGTATGCGGAATCACCTTTCAGGACTAATTAATGAAATGACAGTGCCACTGTTCATGAGGTGGGCTCTAAAAAAATAATATGTTGCATATTTGGTGAAAAAAATCTAAAAAATTACTATTTTACAAATGTGCGTTGCGCAGTTTCCACGCAAGCTCATAACTTCACAAATTTGTAATATTTTCACTCCAGATTTTCAACATTGGCATTTTTCCACACCTTCTTATGAACAGTACAGCTTTCATTTTACACATCCTGGCTGAAATGTGTTTTTGCACTTCTGCGCAGTATTGCGCGGTCGCTGAGGGAAATCAGTGTTTGGGACAGATTAAGGAAATCACAGTGACAGTGTTCATGAGCAGAGGTCCTAAATGCCTTTGTTGAAAATTTGGTGATGGAAGTCCATAAAATAACTGTGTTATGAGCGTGCGTTGTGCAGTTTCCATGCACCTCTAAATAACCGCAAATTTGTAGTATTTTCACTCCAGATTTTCAACATTGGCATTTTTTCAGTCCTCCTTATGAACAATACAGCTGTTGTTTTTCACATCCTGGCCGAAATGTGTTTTCGCACTTCCAGCACACAATAGCGCGGTCGCTGTGGGAAGTCAGTGTTCGGGACAGATTAAGAAAAGCACAGTGACACTGTTCATGAGTAGAGGTGCTAAAATGCCTAGGTTGAAATTTAGTAACAAAAGCCCATAAAATAACTGTGTAATGAGCGTTCGTTGTGCAGTTTCCACGCACCCTCTTAATTTTGCTCATTTGTAATATTTTCACTCCAGATTTTCGACACTGGCATTTTTTCACACCACCTTATGAACAGTATAGCTGTCATTTTTGATATCCTGCCCAAAATATGCGTTTACACATCTGATGCAGAATAGCACGGTTGCTGTGGGAAATCAATGTTCGGGACAGATTAAGAAAATCATAGTGACAGTGTTCATGAGCAGAGGTTACAAAATGCCTATGTTGAAATTTGGTGAAATAATTCCACTAAATGACTGTTACATGCATGCATTGTGCAGTTTCCACATACGCACAGAAGTTAGAGCATTTTTAATATTTTCAGTACAGATTTTCAACACTGCCATCTCTTCACATCTCCCTATGAATGGTACAGCTGTCATTCTTCACATTCTGCCTGATCTGTGTTTTTGTACATCTGGCGCACAATGGCACAGTCGCTGTGGGAACTCAAAGTTCGGGACACATTAACAAAATCACAGTACCACTGTTCATGAGAAGAGATCCCAAATGCTTTCATGAGAAGGGGGTCACAGAAAGGCCATGTTGAAAATCTGTAGTGCAAATACCAACAAACGCCCATGGCATTAGGGTTTCTAACCATTATGTCCCACCCTGTACAGACTGACAGGCATCAGGGGTGTGCCTTTGGATTGACGACTGTAATGCTCATGCCATTCCACCCCTACCCTGCAGCCAGTGACAGGCATCAAGGTGTGCCTTGGACTCTTTGGCCCCAGAGTTCACCCCATTCTCCTATACTGCACCCATTTCAGTGTATGTCCTTATGGAGTGAGGTGACTGTAAAGCTGAACCAAGGCACACCTCAACACTTGTCAGTGTCTACAGAACAGGGTGAGGTGAAATGGCATGAACGTTATGGGCAACAGCCCAAACGCATACCCCAATGCCTGTCCGTCTCTGCAGGGTGGAGGTGGGGTTGGCGTGAAGTTCAATACTTCATTACCATTCCTATTCTGCATCTGTCTAACTCCTGCATTTCCAATGCTAATACCAGCAAGCAAACATTCAGCATTGACAAATGCTTGTTTTTAAATTTACCATCCTTACGATAACGCTGAGGCAGAGTGAGCGGATAAACTGAAAGCAGGCAGCAGGAATCAGCTGAAGGGAATCGCAGCTGCACTTAATGATAGAACCGTACACAATAAGGTTGTGCAGGAATGTGCAGAATAACTTTAGAACGTTCACAGCAAGGTTTTTCAGCAGCTTGAATTCCATGCACAATAAGTCGTAACCAGATACTATATCAATATTTTGGTACAGAACATTGGAAGAATAGCATCAGTACTGTGTTTGCCAAATCAGCAGCAGTTACGAGCTGCATTAGCTTGGTTAGTGAACCAATGAGATAGTAGTAGGGTTCCTCGGAATCTATCCAATGGAATCAAAATAAATACATCAGATTTCAAGCAAATTTCCAGTATTCAGATTTTTGGTGTTTAGTGCCAAAAATCTATATCAGAAAGTCCAGTTAGATGCAGAATTGGAATCAGAATCCAATTTTAAATCCACATCTGACTACAGAGCAAAGAATCAAAGTCCTCCATCCTCCCTCCACACCCTCTCTTACCTTCTTCTGTGCTGCTATGCTGGGCTGCTGCATGAAGGTCTGTAATTTCTTTAGTTGTAGTTGCAGATTCCACTCCGTCCATTCCTTACGAGCATGTATGGCTGGTGCGTGTAATGGGCATGGGCAACTAGCCGAGTAGCCCCAAAGAGTCCTGACTCCATTCCCGAACTGACAGCCAGCCAACTGTTACCCCATCTCATACCGATCACTACACTGTGGGGTTTAGTTTTAGCACCCCCCTTCATAGGTCTACCCCTGTGGAGATGGTCAGGTATCGCCCTTTACCAGATGTTAGCTCTGAAGGCCTGGCAGCAGTACTTGACCTATCATCCCTTCCAGTGGCAAACAATGACTCAGATACCCTCATGGTAGCCTATAATACATCTATCTTGGTGTCCCTGAATGCCATTGCTCCTGTCCGTGTTCACCTTCTCTCCCTTCACCCTCGGTCCCCATGGTTCAATGGGATCTTGAGGGAGCTGCGGCGATTAGGTCTAAGGTTAGAGTGTTGCAGGTGGAGATCATCCCTTGATGCCGACCATCTTAGATTGATGGAGCATTACCAAGCCTATCAATCTGCAATCACCCGTAAGAAGGCAGAGTTCCTGTCCAGGGAGATTGCGGCTGCTCAGAATCGACCAGCTCAGCTCTTTCTCACTGTGAACAGGCTGTGCAATCCAGCCTGTCTACACATCCAAAGGGGCTTTTCGCAAAGAGAGTGCAATGAACTTGCGCGATTCTTTGCAACTAAAGTGGCCGACATTATTGTGGCACTCCAACCAGGACACTCTAAGGGTGTTGCTTTGGATCAGCATGAGGCTGCTGCTCCCCAGTTTTCCTGGAGTGCCTTCGACTGGCCGGAATTCATGGATAGCATGCAGAATGTCCTAGGTGCACACTCTGCATGCTGTAGTTTGGATCCAGGACCAACTTCCCTGATTTTGGGTTGTATCGATTCTATTGGTCCAGTTCTAGCACAGATAGTCTGGTGCTCATTGGAAACAGGTGAGTTTCCAAGCTCCCTGAAGAAGGCAGTGGTAACACCCCTCCTGAAGAAAGCTTCTTTGGACCTTGACTGCCACGCAAACTACAGACCAATCTCTAACCTTCCTCTTTTTAGGGAAGGTGATTGAGAAGGTAGTGGCCATGCAGCTGGAGAACCATTTGACTATCCATTATATCTATGAACCCCTCCAGTCCTTTTTTGGAAAGAGGCATAGTACTGAGACAGTGCTGGTTCGGGTGCTCAATGATCTCCTGATGGCTGGGGATTGGAAGAACTGTTCCATTCTGGTTCTTCTAGATCTCTCATCAGCCTTTGACACAGTGGACCATGGGGTTCTAGTTGAGTGTCTGAGGTTCATCTGTGGACTATCAGATGTAGTCCTCAGGTGGTTTACATCTTACCTCACTGGAAGAACGCAGAGAGTGGTTCCGGGTTTATTCTTCGGACACAGTTTCTCTGTCTTGTGGGGTTCCTCAGGGCTCTGTGTTGTCTCCCATGTTGTTCGCAATGTATATGCTGCCCTTTGGAGACACTGTAAGAAGATATGGACTGAGGTTTCACTGCAATGCTGATGATACCCAGCTCTACCTTTTTTTTGCACCCGATCAGGATGCAGCTTTCTTGGTCTTTAATAACTGCCTCAATGAAATCATGAAGTGGATGGATTTGAGTTGGTTGAAGTTGAACTCAGAAAAGACAGAGGTGTTGGTAGTGGATCCAGTGCACCAGATAGGGGGGCCGGGGGCTGGTTCACTCTCTGGAGTTTATCTCGGGGGTGTTTCACTCCTGACCTCTGAACTGCTGCATAACCTGGGGGTGATGTTTGAAGAGGGATTGACTCTGCATTCACAGGTGTCCGCCGTCGTCAAGTCCTCATTTTACCACCTGAGGAATATCTCCAGAATTAGGCACCTTGTTCCATCCAGCATTCTTCCTATGCTGGTCCATGTCTTTGTGTCCTCACATCTGGACTACTGCAACTCCCTTTATCTAGGGCTTCCTGGGGTTGAAATCTGCCACCTACAGCTAGAGCAGAACACAGCGGTCTGGCTTCTGACTGGTACCTCCCAGTCCAGGCATATTTTGCCGGTGCTGAGCGGACTGCACTGGCTGCCAGTGCAGTGGTGGATCACCTTTAAAGTCGGTCTTCTGACTTTCAAAGCCCTACATGGACTTGGCCCAGACTACCTGAAAGAGCTCCTGGTCCCTTACTGCCCTGGGTGATCGCTATGCTCAGCTGCGAGGGGTTGCTAATGATCCCGGGGGTGTCTTTGAAATCTTCTGGGGCTCGTACATTCATGTATGCAGCCCCTACCCTCTGGAATTCTTTTGAATTCTCTACCCCATCAGTTACAGGAGTGTCTATTTGTGCTAGTTTCTTTTAATGCTAAGATTTGAAATGTTCAGTTTGTTTTATTTTGTAAGACGCCTTGGTTTTTTGAAAGGCGCCATAGAAATAAAGTTTTATTATTATTATTGTAATAATACTCATTTCCATCCTTCCCAAACCCCAGAGATGAATGAAGAATGATGGTCAAAAACTCATTATTGAAATTACAGGACAGGCTCCAATTTAAGTCCAGTTGTAGTCCATTAGGCTACCAGAGTGCCAGCTCCCTCCCCACCTGCTGCCCCTGTCCAACACCTTCCCATTTGCTCCCATGCGCCATCCTCCTCAGTAGGTAATGGTGATATTGGTAAGGCCTCGCCTCCCCTGGTAAACCCTCCCAGAAGCCCTGATTCTCCTGAAGTGATCAGATAGTGGCCAACCTTAAGAAAGCCCAGGGGTTAGCCACCATCCACTGCCATACTACTAAGGCACCGGGTGGTGGAACCCCAGAGCTTTCTTGAGGTTGGCCACTATCAGGTCACTCCAGGACAACTAGGGCTTCTGGGAGGGCTTACTAGGGCAAGAGAAGCCTTACTAATACCACCATTACCTACAGAGGAGGACTGAGCATGGGAGCAGACAGAAAATAGTTAGAACGGTATCGGCAGCAGGGGGAGAGCCGGCAGTCCCGCAGCTGCCCGAATGGACATCAAACTGGACTTGAGCTGGAGCCTCTCCTGAAACTAAAGGGCTGAGGTTTTGGCCATCACCATTCATCTCTGGGGAACTGGGAAGGCAACTGGAGTTCCAGGGTGGGGGATATCACTTGGCTGGCCATGAGTTCAGGACAGAGGGGAGTCAGGATTCTTTGATGCTCCTGGGCCAGTTGCCTGTGGTTGCAAGGATTGCCCACAGTGCCACTGCATTTCTGGAGAGATGCCCCCGGACATTACTAGCAGGAAGACAGGATGGACTACTAAACAAGTCACACTTCACCCATTCCCTAGGACCGACCACAATGCTGCTTCTCTTATGGACGCCCAAGTTACCAAGAGAGCAATCACAGCATGATAGCAGACAGGTAAGGGTAAGCAGAGGGCTTCTGGAAATGTTTGGGCTGAGGGAGTTGGCAGTGTATTTAGTGAAATGGAGCTGGATGCAGAATTGGAATTTCCAGCTCCATCTCCAATTTTCCGATTCCTGAATCAGAGGCAGAATAGAATCAGAGTCAGATTCGCAACTCTCCAGATTCTGACTTCTGCACACCAGAATGATCCCTGAGAATCTGGCCCCCTAGGTAGTAGTGGGGAGATAGAGGGGACAAAGTCACTCCAAGGCACCATCAAACTGGCAGGAAATTCTAGGTAGAGGGTATGGAAAACGAGAAAGATTGCCAACTAAAACTGCATTCTACTGCAGACATTGTGTGCTCATAGCCTATGCTTGGCCATGTGGCCATACTTTAGCTGATCAGTGCAACTTACTATCCAAGGGTTTAAATAAACCTTGGATCTGTATACTGTCATGTCATTGGTCAAAACCAAGTCATAGACTATATTCTGTAGAAACTATTGCATAGCTTTTCCTTAGCAAAAGGCAATAGTTCATGGTGATGGCCAATAGCTAAAAAAATTATTGATTTATTGCCACCCACTGTCATCAGTGTATGTTCCCCCATGACATATCATATATACATACATATCTATCTATATATATATATATATATATATATATATATATATCCATTTAATGCATTAGTTAGGTTGGTCCCACAGAGACAAAAGCAAGGAAATTCAGTGTTAGGTTTGAAAGCACCCCTTGGACCCCCGCACCCCCACCCCAACCGGCATCGGGGTTGCCGGCCCTAACTCTCACCCCATCAGATGTGTGAAGAAGCAGAGGTATAGGAGAATGAGGTGAGAGTTAGGACTGACAACCCCAATACGCACCCCAATGCCGGTTGGGGGTGTGGGAAGGGGGTCCAAGGGGGGGCTTTCAACCCTAACACCGAATTTCCTCGCTTTTGTTGCTGTGGAACAAGCCTAACTAATGCATTAAATGGATATTTTTGCCTCTAATTTCCCTTCTATTTGAGAATGATGACGAGAAATAGTGAATGTAATGTGACGGCAGGAGTACGGGGCCCGATGGGCCCCGTGCTCCTGCCATGTGATGTCTTGTGACATAGTAACAGAAACAGCAATGCAAACAGAAGCTCTAACAGTAGCACACGTGGTAACACAAGAACGAATGAGAACACAAAGGGTAATGCACACGGTGGTGTAGAAGGGAACGGTAACGTCAAGGGGGGATATAAACGCAAGTGGAAACATTAACTGTAACAGTAACAGAAGCACACGCCCTGTATTTTCCAAACAGGTACATACAGAAAAACAGTGTGTACAAAGAATGTATGCTTAAAGCTTAAAATGAGTATTGGAAGTACTTAATTGGTAATATCTCAGCAACTGCACGACATAGTAAAAAAATTAAAATTTCACAGAAATCATTATTTTCCTGGCTATTGTTTTGTAACTCATAGCATAAAATCTGTATCTCGGACTGTTTTTGGATATCGAGCTCAGAATCCGTATGCATTGACCAATTATATTAGTCTATGGGAAAAAATGCCAACTTCAGAGTACCGTAACTTGGCAGCCATGCAATATTTGTTCACCAAACCAACAAAAGGCACATCTATGAGATGTTGGCTGCGTTCCCTCCAAATTTCAGCTCAAAAGACCAAACCGTTCTTTTGCAGCAGGGTGGCAAAGAAGAAGTGTTGTCATTTTGGCCATAGCCTGGAAAAGTAGTGTCACAATTTGTGACACCTTTCACAAATTTTGTGAAAGTGTCGTGAGTGTGACACTACTTTGTGACACTACTTCTTCCAGAAATTTGAAAAACATATTTCTGGGGTGTTCAACCCCAAAATAAAGACATGGCTCGCATCCTCAGGGTCCAACTAGGTGAACACAAAAAGAATTGTGTCCCTAGAGGGTCCCAAATCTAAATGCCCAGCATTTCTGTGATCACTAACTGAAAAAAAATGTTTGACTTACAACACTACTGGGGTGATTTGCGACACTAAAAACTGCCTGTACGACACTTTCACACTTTTTGTTAACTTTTCCCATTGACTTATTATGGGAACTTGTTTTCTGAATAACTTTTGAACTGTTTAATATTTTTTCACAAAATCTTCAAAAGGCACACCAGGGACCCCAGCCGCATGTTCCCTGAAGTTTTTGGACTGGTCGCACAAACCGTGCGGCCTGTAGGCGAGAGCAAAGAATTCGCAAAAATGCCAAAACACACATTTCATTGGCGCTTAATAACTCCACAGCCGTATATCCAAACAGTAAGAAGCTTTGCAGATCCCAAGATCTACCATGTCCAATCATGCACACAAAATTTCAGGCAAATCCGTTGAACGGTGGCAAAGTTACTAAGGTGCAAAGTTTGACCATTTAATCTTAAAATGGCTCCTCAACCCTAACTATGGTAGCACTACCGTGCTACCATAATAAATATATATATATATATATATATATATATAGTGGTGTGGTAGCACCACTATAGTTAGGGTTCAATGGTCACTTCTATGTTGAACTCAAACATTTGCACTTTAATAGCTTTGTTACCGTTCTACTGATTTGCATGAAATTTTGCATGCGCCATCAGGGACCAAAATATCTCTTGATGTGGCAAGTTTAGTTCCAGTTGGGTGGTAGGTGTGGAGATACACAGTGTCAAAAAATGGGAAAATTAAAATTTTTGTGTACATTCTTTGCCATGCTGTTTCTCAGAAACCGTGTGGAATTGTGCTCTGAAATTTGCAGGGTATACAGGTCTTGAACCACATATGTGCCGTTTGAAGGTTTTCCTATGGGAAAAGTTAGATGTGCCATGCAAAACTACATTTTTGTTGCCGCTAAAGTGGTTATTTGGTGTCACAAATGTAGACTGTAGTATCGAGATTCCGCCATCTTGTTTTCAGTTAGCAAGGAAAACAAATATAAATATTTCAAAAATTACTGAGAGATAAGCTGGCCTGGTGGTGCCGAGGGCTGAGGCGCTGGACGCCTTACCTCACGCCATGCTGATGACCCGTGTTTGGAAGCAAGCGTGGGTCGACAGGGGTCAGCAGGGGTGGAGAAGGATGAAGCATCCTTGGACAGATCTCCTTCTCTGGGTGGGGGGGGGGTCTTCCAGATGTCAGTGCATGCCTGGCCCTAGCAGCAGCTAGGGGCTGACACACCGATGCTGAATCTACCAGAGGGAGGCAGAGGAGCTGCCATCATATCTGCTGCAGGCGGATGCACGTGCAGTACGCCCTCCAATGGCATTGCATGCTCCACTGCCTGAGGGAGAAAAACAGGAAAACGTTGGCAACCTGCACCACACAGCTTGATGGCCATCCGCAGGATCTCTGGCTCCAGTGTCTCACCTGAAGTGGATCTGGACAGGGTGGGTGAGTTGGGGGCTCCCCGCCACCCCACTGTGGGGGTAAGCTGCAAGAGTTAGAAGGTAAGGTTTGGGAGTGTGGCAGATACGGACGGCAGCTGGAGTCCCACAAGGATGCCGAGACATGGGAGCAGATCAGGTATGCCCCAGGGGAAAAAAATATAACCAAAAAAAAAAAAATGACTGAGAGATGGTAAACACCAACAGTGGAGTTTACCTAACTGGGGTCTGAGGAATCAGATTCTGGGATCAATTTATCCAAAAATATGGCCAGAAACAGGTTTATTTTATCCCCAGTGTTTTTACTTCTGCAAACTGTGGCACTAGTTTATCAAAATAATGGGAGGGTGTTGTGCCATAAATTGTAGCAAAAGTACTTAGTATTTCATGAAACAACGGTCCTTTTGCCATAACTTGTGGCACAACTTTTTTTTATATGCCTGTTTCTTTGTCATTTACATAGAAACAGAGAATCATAGAAAGTGACGGCAGAAGTAGATTGTACTCACTGTCCATCTAGTCTTATTTATTTATTTAGTTTTTGTTGACCAGGTAAGAGCACTAGACAAATCCTGCCTATTTTCAGGCACGGCCCAGGGGAGGGGGATATAGTCTGCCCATAAGCCTAGCCCCTTCCCTTAACTGCTGTTCAGTATTATAATACCTTTGTGCCTATCCCATGCCTTCTTGAATGATCCAACTGACCTAGTCTTAACAACCTCTGGTGCAAGGCCATTCCAAGTGTCCACCACCCTCTTGGTAAAGTAAAACTTTCTTGTGTTACTCTTGAACTTGCCTCCTTCCAGCTTCATGCCATGTCCCCTCGTTCTTGTGTGATTCTTGATCTGAAACAGGTAAGGAGTTCGATGATAAACTCACATTTTTGCACTTTAATAACTTTGCAACCATTCAACAGATTTGCACGTAATTTGGTATGTGCCTTCCTGTGGGGTAAATCTCTTGATTTGGCAAGTTCTGCTTCAGTCAGATGTGCAGTCTCCAAGTTACAGAGAGGTGAAGAAAACATGTTTTCGCTCATTGACCTTGCCGGGATTTTTTTTAAAACTTGCCTACTGGCCAGAGGGTTTGTTTTTTTGGTGTGAAATATTCAGGGTAGAAAGGGACTACCCCACAGATGTTCCTTTTGCTAGTTTGGTGAAAAAATATTAAGTAGTTTTTAAGTTATTGCAATTTAAAAATTTGAAAAAGCGTTTCTGAGAATGTTCAGTAAGCACATCAAGATAGCTGTATGAAACGAAGAAGGAATCCTGCTCATTATGGAGAAATGTCTCCTTCATATGTTTGTTTTTAGTTATGCCCCCCTCAAAATGTGGAAACCTCCCAAAATGACATTCTGAGGAGGAACCAGCACATGTAGCTTGCTTATTGGGACCCCCTTCAGTGCATTCTGCACTTTTCCTGATGAAATATGCCCCAAAAATGTAATTTATTTAATAGTATAATTCCTAGTTCATATCAGCATAGTACGACCTAGGATCCTACTTTGTATGGCGAGATACGAAGCAGGATCCTAGATCGTGAGCTGAAACTCCCGGAATATTTATTTTACTAGCAAAAAAATGTTTCTGCCGACATTGGGGTGCCCAATCCCAGTGTTGGCAACAGATGCCACTCTTCCCAACTGTCCCACATTGCTGACAGCGGGGTGCCCAATCCCCTTGTCAGCAATAGCACCCCAACAAGATGGGACACTGGGGAGCCTACTCCCACTGTCCCTAGTTATATCATAACCCCCCTGAACACAACCAGTACGGCTCGACATTTGGGAAGCCCACCTCAGTGTCCCTAAATATTTGTTTTATATACCTGCAAAATAGAAAACAGTCTCCCAACATCTTATTTTTTTTTTGTCCAAAAAAATGGTTCTCGTCATCTTCCAGTCCCCCTTCCCCATCCCCACCCTCCCTCTGTGCCACAACTCCCTGCACCTCCTTCACCCTTACTTCCTCCGGAGGTCAGCCGCGATCTTTTCCGGACTGGGACACGCCTGCGCTCTTCAAAGCCAAACTGCAAACTGAATAATCAAGGTAAGTGCCGTATAATGGCAGTCTATGATATTTTGAACTTATTTTGATATCTCAGGCATTTTAAACATTTTTGCACCAAATTTTCAACATGGGCTTTTTGGGACCCCACCTCAAGAACACTGTCACTGTCATCTCATTACTCAGTCTTGAAAGGTGATTTCACGGTCGCTGCACAGAATCACCTTTTGGGGCTGATTAACAAAATGACAGTGCCAGTGTTCATGCCCCCCAAAAAACATGTAGAAAATCTGGTACAAAAAATCCAAAAAATTTCCATGTTATGAGCGTGTGTTGTGCAGTTCCTACGTACGCACTTAACTTCGCCAGTTTTTAATATTTTCACTCCAGATTTTCAACATTGCCATTTTTTCACACCTCCTCATGAACAGTACAGCTGTCATTTTTCACATCCTGCCCAAAATGTGTTTTCGCACCTGTAGTGTAGAATGACGCTGTCACTGTGAGAAATCAACTTTTGGGATGGATTAATAAAAATCCTGGTGCCAGTGTTCATGAGGTGAAGTCCTCAAAGGGCCATGTTGACAATTTGGTGGGAACAGTCCTGAAAATGCCAGGGTTACGTGCGTCCATTGAATTTATTCTACGCACGGCATAACTTTGGTACTTTTAAATATTTTGCAACCAAATTTTCAACATAGCCATTTTATCACACTATCTCATGAACAGCACAGCTGACATTTTTACCTCCTGCCCACAATCTCTTTTTTTTGAACCTGTGATGCAGAATGGCATTGCAGTTGCACATAATTACATGTTGCCTTGCATTTCACAATTTTTCTGTACCAGGGTACATGAGGTGGGGTAATAAGATGGCTATGCTGACAACTGAGTCACTGCTGTTGGACACATGGAAGTGAAGGGTCCTTCACCCCTACATACATAGGCACATCTACAGAGGAATTGGAGCACAAGGTCTGAAGGTCCCTACGCTCCCACAGTTAAATAAGGACACTATTATACTATCTCAAAAAGAAGGGGAATTCATTGCAAAAAACTCTGTTAATGCATCAGTTAGGGTTTCTATTACAGTGACAAAAGACTGGAAATTCAGTGTAAGGGTTACTAACCCTACATAGAAACATAGACTTTGACGGCAGATAAGGACCGCTTGGCCCACCTAGTCTGCCCATTTCCCTACCTAGAAGATAAGCTGCAGATCCTATTTGACCAACAGCCTATTTCTTCCTACCCCCCACAAAAATTGCCTTATGTCTGTCCCATGCATTCTTGAATTCTCCCACAGTTTTAGACCCCACAACCTCCTCAGGAAGGCTGTTCCATGCGTCCACCACCCTCTCTGTGAAAAAATACTTCCTCACATTGCCCCTGAGCCATCCCCCCTCTACCTTCAGATTGTGTCACCTTGTTCTTGCACATCTCTTTTTCTGAAAGATGCTACCCTCTTGGACTTTGTTGATTCCACTGAGGTACTTAAATGTTTCTCTCATGTTCCCCCCCTCCCTCCTTTCCTCAAGGGTATACATATTAAGCTACTTTAGTCTCTCCTCGTATGGCTTCTCTTGCAGACCCTGCACCATTTTAGTTACCCTCCTCTGAACTGCCTCCATCCTGTCTATGTCCTTGCGGAGATGTGGTCTCCAGAACTGGACGCAGTACTCTACATGTGGTCTCACCAACTGTCTGTACAGAGGGATAATAACTTCCTGCTTTCTGCTGGTGATACCTCTCCCTATACATCCCAGTATCCCCCCAGCCCTCCCTACCACCTTCTCACATTGCTTGCCAACCTTAAGGTCATCTGATATGATTACCCCCAGGTCCCTTTCCATTTTTGTTGTTGTTACTACCTCTCCCCAACATTGTGTAATCTTCCCCTTGGTTTTTGTTTCCCAGTTGCATTGCTTTGCACTTCTTTGCATCGAATCCAAGCTGCCATACTTCTGACCATTCCTCCAACCTTGCCAAGTCCCTTCTCATCCTTTCCACGCCTCCTTGTGTATCAAGTCTGTTGCAGATCTTTGTGTCATCTGCAAAGAGGCATACTTTTCCTTCCAGTCCCTCTGCAATGTCACTTATAAAGACATTAAAAAGGACAGGACCTAGTACTGAACTCTGCAGTACCCCACTAGTAACCCCCCTTTCTTCAGAGTGGACTCCATTTACAATTACCTTCTGTGTCCTGTTGTTCAGACAGTGTTTTACCCAGGCTACCACCCTGGGACCCACTCCCAGGCTGGTTAATTTGACTACTAATCTTTTGTATGGGACTGTGTCAAATACCTTGCAAAAGTCTAGGTAGGCCATGTCCTACTACCACCCCACCACCACCCTCCACACACCATCAGGTGCTGGGGTGTGACTTGAGGTCATCAGGCCTAACTCTCACTCCGTTCCATGTGTAAACAAGTAGACATGGTACAGTATAAGATAATGGGGAGAGAATTAGGCCAGATGACCCCAAAGGCACACCCCGATGCCTGTTGGTGTGTGGAGGGTGAGGGGGTGGGGGTGGGGTTGTCTGAATTTCCAATCTTTTGTCACTGTAATAGAAACCCTAACTGTTGTGTATCTATCTATCTATCGCTCTATCTATCTGTCTATACACACACACACACATACACACATGCACTGAGAAAGAGAGAAAGAGATGCAATATTTACAAATGTATAGAAACATTTTTGCAAATTATATATTTTATAGTGGCATGGTAGCACCACTATAATTGGGGTTGAGTGCACACTACTATGTTAAAGCCTCATTTTTTAACCTTAATAACACAGCAACTGTTCAATGGATTTTGGGAATCCGTTGTGTGGTTTCTGAGATACAGAATGTCAAAAATCCCTAAATTTACAGTTTTTTTGCCATTTCTTTGTCCACTTGTATCTCAGAAATGGTTTTAGGTTATGTACTGGTCTGAAATTTTCAGGCTAAAAAGCCTTTGCCTCGCAAAGGTGCATTTTGAAAGCTTGGTGAAACAAATATTAATCTGTTCAAAAGTTATTAAATTTTAAAGTTTCCCATTATTTCCTATGGGAAAAGTTAGATGTTCCACACAAAAATACTTTTGTTTTCACAGGAGCTACTGTATTTTCACAGACAGGGTCACATATTTTCACATAGGGCTCTGTGTCCAACATCTTGTTTTGCAGTTATCAAAATAAAGAAATAAAGAAAACACATAAAAATGAATGGATTTAAAAAAACAAACATCAGAACCTAGCTATACGGGACCAGTTTAGTGCAGTAAATACATTCTGATGTTTGTTTTAATTTTAGCAACACCTTTTCTGGGCACCCAAAATCCCAGGTGCCAAGCATAGTGAGACGACTGCTTATTCCACGTTGTCTGTATGAGAATAGCAGGATTTTCTTGACTTGTGCAGCTGCAGCTGGAACTCGTGCTGTTGGCTGCAGGTTCAGCTTTGACCTGCTCTTTTCCCTGATGTCTAGTGGCACTCCTAGCCACTGATCACTGTCCCTAGTGGCACCCCCTTCCATATCTTTCACTGCTGTCTAGTGGCACCCCCACCACCACCTTCTGATTGCCATACTTTAGTTATTTTTTTATTCATTTGTATAATCTGACACTGAGATGCCCACTCTCGGTGTCAGATACCCCGCAGCCTGTTCTGTCAATATTTGCTGACATTGGGGTGCCCAATCCCTGTGTCGGCATTACATGCCCCCCAGCACTGTGGGACACTTGGAAGCCCACTCCCAGTGTCCCCAAATATTTTACTATTTGTACCTGTAAAAAGAAAACAGTCCCCCAATGTCTTTTTTTACCTGAAAAAAAGGAAAAGGTCCCTTATCCTCCCCACCACCCCTCACCCCCATCCTGACCCTCCAACTGAGCATCCACCATCCCATACACTCCCTTACCCTATATTTACCTCTGGAGATCATAGGCTGTCATGTTCTGTTGACTGGAACACCTCTGCACTCTTCAAAGCTGAACCGCAAACTGAGGAATCAAGGTCAGTGCCCTATAATGTATTTCAAATGCATTGTGAACTTATGTTCATAAATTTGCCATTTTAAGGAATTTTTTCACCAGATTTTCAACATGGGCTTTTTGGGACCCCACCTCATGAACTGTCATTTTGTTAATTGGGCCCAGAAAATGATTTCACGGATGCTGTGTGAAATCACCTTTTGGGACTGAATAATGAAATGTCACCACCAATGTTCATGAGGTGGGGTCCCAAAAAGGGCATGCTGAACATTTGGTGGAAAAATTCCTAAAAATTGAACTTTTTCTATGCATGAGCGTAAGTTTTGAAATTTTCAATATTTTGAATCCAAATTTTCAACATAGCAATTTTTTCACACCACCTCATGAACAATATGGGTGTCATTTTTCACATCCTGACCAAAACCTGTTTTCGCACCTGTGGCACAGAATCACGTTTTGGCATGAGTTTGGAATTTTCTACCTATGAGGAGGGATCATCAGAACACTGTGTTCAAAATCTGGGGTCAAAATATGAAAAAATGCCAAAGTTATGAAAATTCATTGCAATTTCGGTACGCCCAGATTTTCAACATAGCCTTCTTATTACTCTTCCTCATTTATGTCACAGCTGTCATTTTTCAAATCCTGACCAAACTGCTTTTGCACCTGTGGCACAGAATGGCCTTGCAGTTGCACAGAATTATGTTTTGGCATGGATTCCAATATTTTCCGTACCAGCTACATAAAGTGGGTTAATAAGATAGCTATGCTGACAATTTGGTCACTGTTGTCCAATAAATGGAAGTGCAGGGGCCTGAGGGCCCTGTGCTTCCATGGCTGCATACATATACGCATCTATGGAGGGATGGGAGCGCAGGGTCCAGAGGGCCCAGCACTTCCACAGACAAATAAGGATATGATTATATGATCTGAAAAAATAAGGAAATTTATTGCAAATAGTTTCATTAATGCATCAGTAAGGGTTGTTACTAAAGCAACAAAAGCAGGGAAATGTGGCATTAGGGTTTTCAACCCTAACATCCCACGTCCAACCTGCAGACACTGACAGGCATCGAGGGTGTGCCTTGGGGTTGACAGCTCTAACGCTCACCCCATTCTCCTATACTGTACCCAGCTTAGCTTATTTACTTATGGAATGGGGTGAGCATTAGGGTTGATGACCCCAAGGCACACCCCCAAAGCCTGTTAGTATCTGCAGGCTGGGGTGTATGCCACATTTCCCTGCTTTGTCACTTTCGTAACAACTTTAACTGAAGCATTAACAAAGTTTTTGCAATGTATATGTATGTGTGTATATATATATATATATATATATATACACACACATATACATACTGTAATAGTCAAGCCCATTTAAATGCATACCATTTAAATGCAAATCCCACTTTAACGTATAATTTTTCAGTTTCCCGATTCCTTTCCTATGTTATTCAGCCCATTTAGGTGCATAATTATAACCTGTCTAAACACAATTTTTTTTTTTGCCTGCTAGATGTTCACTCAGTCTCTCACTACGCTTTGACCCCTCTCAGATTTCATTGAGCTGCACCCAGTCTGCCAGTTAACACCTAATCAGTTTCTCACTATGCTATGACCACTCTCAAATTCCATTGAGCTGCATGCAGTCGCAGTCTACCAATTAACATCTAATCAGCTGTTATCACCTGTATAAAAGAGGCAGTTGTCACTGCAGTCAGCCAGGAGTAACAAAGCTGATTACCGTACCAGCCTTACTATGAGTTGGAGAACTTTTGCTCCCGTACTTCAACTAAGAATGTATGCCAGGCAAATATCACCAAAATCTTTTCAAAACTGAGCAACTAAAGTGCGCACTAATCACAACGACCCACTCTCATCCTGATCTCATTACCCACTCACATCCTGATCTCATTGCTCCCTCACATCCTAGTTTCATTACCCCCTCACATCCTGATCTCATTATCCCCTTACGTCCTGGTCTCATCACCCCCTCACATCCTGGTCTCATTACCCCCTCACATCCTGATCTCATTACCACTCACATCCTGGTCTCATTACCCACTCACATCCTGATCTCATTACCTCTCACATCCTGATCTCATTACCCCCTCACATCCTAGTCGCATTACCCCCTCACATCCTGATCTCATTACCCACTCACATCCTGGTCTCATTACCCACTCACACACTGATCTCATTACCCACTCACATCCTAAGCTCATTGCCCTCTCACATCCTGATCTCATTACCCCCTCACATCCTGATCTCATTACCCCTTCACATCCTGATCTCATTACCCACTCACATCCTGATCTCATTACCCCCTCACATCCTGATCTCATTACCCACTCACATCCTGATCTCATTACCCCCTCACATCCTGATCTCATTACCCACTCACTCCCTGATCTCATTACTCACTCACATCCTGATCTCATTACCCACTCACATCCTGGTCTCATTACCCCTTCACATCCTGATCTCTTTACCCACTCACAACCTGATCTCATTACCCACTCACATCCTGGTCTCATTACCCCCTCACATCCTGATCTCATGACCCCCTCACATCCTGATCTCATTACCCACTCACATCCTGATCTCATTACCCCCTTACATCCTGGTCTCATTACCCCCTCACATCCTGGTCTCATTACCCCCTCACATCCTGATCTCATTACCCACTCACATCCTGGTCTCATTACCCACTCACACCCTGATCTCATTACCTCTCACATCCTGATCTCATTACCCCCTCACATCCTGATCTCATTACCCCTTCACATCCTGATCTCATTACCCACTCACATCCTGATCTCATTACCCACTCACATCCTGGTCTCATTACCCACTCACATCCTGGTCTCATTACCCCCTCACATCCTGATCTCATGACCCCCTCACATCCTGATCTCATTACCCACTCACATCCTGGTCTCATTACCCCTTCCAATCCTGATCTCATTACCCACTCACATCCTGATCTCATTACCCACTCACATTCTGATCTCATTTCCCACTCACATCCTGGTCTCATTACCCCCTCACATCCTGATCTCATTACCCACTCACATCCTGGTCTCATTACCCCCTCACATCCTGATCTCATTACCCACTCACATCCTGGTCTCATTACCCCCTCACATCCTGATCTCATTACCACTCACATCCTGGTCTCATTACCCACTCACACCCTGATCTCATTACCTCTCACATCCTGATCTCATTACCCCCTCACATCCTAGTCGCATTACCCCCTCACATCCTGATCTCATTACCCACTCACATCCTGGTCTCATTACCCACTCACATCCTGATCTCATTACCCACTCACATCCTAAGCTCATTGCCCTCTCACATCCTGATCTCATTACCCCCTCACATCCTGATCTCATTACCCCTTCACATCCTGATCTCATTACCCACTCACATCCTGATCTCATTACCCCCTCACATCCTGATCTCATTACCCACTCACTCCCTGATCTCATTACCTCGCACATCCTGGTCTCATTACCCACTCACACCCTGATCTCATTACCACTCACATCCTGATCTCATTACCCACTCACATCCTGGTCTCATTACCCCTTCACATCCTGATCTCTTTACCCACTCACAACCTGATCTCATTACCCACTCACATCCTGGTCTCATTACCCCCTCACATCCTGATCTCATGACCCCCTCACATCCTGATCTCATTACCCACTCACATCCTGATCTCATTACCCCCTTACATCCTGGTCTCATTACCCCCTCACATCCTGGTCTCATTACCCCCTCACATCCTGATCTCATTACCCACTCACATCCTGGTCTCATTACCCACTCACACCCTGATCTCATTACCTCTCACATCCTGATCTCATTACCCCTCACATCCTGATCTCATTACCCTTCACATCCTGATCTCATTACCCTCACATCCTGATCTCATTACCACTCACATCCTGGTCTCATTACCCACTCACATCCTGGTCTCATTACCCTCACATCCTGATCTCATGACCCCTCACATCCTGATCTCATTACCCACTCACATCCTGGTCTCATTACCCCTTCCAACCTGATCTCATTACCCACTCACATCCTGATCTCATTACCCACTCACATCTGATCTCATTTCCCCTCACATCCTGATCTCATTACCCCTCACATCCTGATCTCATTACCCACTCACATCCTGGTCTCATTACCCTCACATCCTGATCTCATTACCCACTCACATCCTGGTCTCATTACCCCTCACATCCTGATCTCATTACCACTCACATCCTGGTCTCATTACCCACTCACACCCTGATCTCATTACCTCTCACATCCTGATCTCATTACCCCTACATCCTGAGTCTCATTACCCCCTCACATCCTGATCTCATTACCCACTCACATCCTGGTCTCATTACCCACCACATCCTGATCTCATTACCCACTCACATCCTGAAGCTCATTCCCTCTCACATCCTGATCTCATTACCCCTCACATCCTGATCTCATTACCCCTCACATCCTGATCTCATTACCCACTCACATCCTGATCTCATTACCCCTCACATCCTGATCTCATTACCCACTCACTCCTGATCTCATTACCTCCAATCCTGGTCTCATTACCCACTCACACCCTGATCTCATTACCACTCACATCCTGATCTCATTACCCACTCACATCCTGGTCTCATTACCCCTCACATCCTGATCTCATTACCCACTCACATCCTGATCTCATTACCCACTCACATCCTGATCTCATTACCCACTCACATCCTGGTCTCATTACCCCCTCACATCCTGATCTCATGACCCCCTCACATCCTGATCTCATTACCCACTCACATCCTGGTCTCATTACCCCTTCCAATCCTGATCTCATTACCCACTCACATCCTGATCTCATTACCCACTCACATCCTGATCTCATTTCCCACTCACATCCTGGTCTCATTACCCCCTCACATCCTGATCTCATTACCCACTCACATCCTGGTCTCATTACCCCCTCACATCCTGATCTCATTACCCACTCACATCCCGATCTCATTACCCCCTCACATCCTGATCTCATTACCCACTCACATCCTGGTCTCATTACCCCTTCACATCCTGATCTCATTACCCCCTCACATCCTGATCTCATTACCTACTCACATCCTGGTCTCATTACCCCTTCACATCCTGATCTCATTACCCCCTCACATCCTGATCTCATTACCCCCTCACATCCTGGTCTCATTACCCCTCACATCCTGATCTCATTACCCCCTCACATCCTGGTCTCATTACCCCCTCACATTCTGATCTCATTACCCCTCACATTCTCATCTCATTACCCCCTCACATTCTCATCTCATTACCCACTCATGTCCTTATTACACTACCTGCTCATGGCATTATCAGACTAGCAGCTCTCTTAAACTAGGCAGGAAAAACAAAGATGTATAAATCTCCCTTTTGGCACAGTGATAAAAGCATCAAGTACTACATAAGGAGTTAACAGACAAGCCTCATGTTAACCTTTGTTAAAACATGCTATATAAACCTTTAGGCACAAACACCAGACCTTCATGACGATTAAATGACAAGATCGCATAAATGCATAGTCCGGTTAAACACATAAAAAACTGATGTTCCGAGGGTATGCGTTTAAGTGAGTTTGACCGTATGTATATACAGTATATATATATATATATATATATATAGAGAGAGAGAGAGAGAGAGAGAGAGAGAGATGCAATATTTAGAGATGTATGAAAACATTTTTGGAAAATTTATGATGGTAGCGTGATGCTGATTCATGCTTTTTGTCTATTATTTGTCTGTTTACTACCTGCATTTATCAGTTTACTATTTTTCTGTTTACCTTATTTACTGTTATTTATTGTTTTGGTCCTCAGCTCTTCCACTATATCAGAAATGTGCACTTCACCAATGAGGCCGGTGAGGAGATATTCTTTGATGCAAACGGTGATCCACCAGCTCTGTTTGACATTCTGAACTGGCAAGCCTTCCATAATGGGTCTAGCAGTTATGTTCAGGTGGGGATGTTTGACTCCAGAGCCCCTGCTGGCCAGAAAATCAGCATCAATGAGAGCGCCATCTTATGGAATGGAGAGTACCCACAAGTACCGTAAAGCTTTTGTAATTTATGCTACTCTGTTACCACCATGTTATTAAGGGATAACACATGACAGGGTGTGAGGTTATAAGGGAATAATGCAGGCCTCAAGTGGCTGTTAGGCATGAGGCATAGCCGAGTACCACAATCACCTGAGAAGTACATTATTCCCTTATGACTGCACACCTTGGAGTGTGTTATGTAATCCCACTTATACCATGGTCTTTTATTTTAAAAAAATGTAGCTCAAGTGAGGTGTGTGGTTGTCAGAGAAAATAACCAACTGTCATGTGACATGTTTTGACCAATTAGGTTACTGGATGGTGACCCATTCTGAAAAGTTTTTCATACAGGCACTTGTCCTAGAATAGCTCATTTTGATATGTCTCTTTTTCAGTGGTGTCCATCTTCTACTCTTTTAGAGTTTGGAAAAGTGAAGCATGGGGAGGCCCAGTGAATTGCTCACTGGTCACACAGTAAAGTAGTGGCTGCAGTCGGCGCTCCTGTTTCAAAGTTCGGTGCCCTAACCCCTGAGCCACACTGCCATGTTTCAAAGTTCAGTGCCCTAACCCCTAAGCCACACTGCTATGTTTCAAAATTCAGTGCCTTAGCCCCTGAGCCGCACTGCCATGTTTCAAAGTTCAGTGCCCTAACCTCTGAGCCACACTGCCATGTTTCAAAGTTCAGTGCCCTAACCCCTGAGCCACACTGCTATGTTTCAAAGTTCAATGCCTTAACCCCCAAGCCACACTGCTATGTTTCAAAGTTCAGTACCTTAACCCCTGAGCCACACTGCCAACCTACCAAGGGGTTTTTGAATATGTACCCCTTATTTATGTTATTAATTACACAGATGGTGCATGAACCACTTCTGGGTGAGTCTGAGAAAGGCATGGAGGAGTCAGGGCAGCCACAGTGTAAGGGATCAGGGGACACCACAAACTAAAATTAAGAACAAATAAAAAGCAGGGACCCTGGTTTTCCATTTTTACCGGTAACACCGGTAACAATCACGGAATCCTGCTTGGTTTGTGGATTTTGAATTCTTGTACCAGTGCCTCACGGAAATTGCATGTCACCACACAGAATATCTAAGATTTCAGCATCTTTTTTAATTTGTTTTAATTTTCTCTTTCTATGTCCCCTTCTCACAACATCAGTCTCCACTTTTCAGAGATCCCTAGACTGGGTATACCTTAGCTTCACCCCCAGGTAACGCTCATGAGCTCCTGTGGTCCTGCCCCTATCCTGCCTGGATTGTGCCCCCAGGTGGGAAGGGAGGGGAACCCAGGTCACCCCTCCACACTTCCTTAGTGTGTGTCGGGCAGCTTAGTGGGTACCTCATGGAGCCTGGTTATGAAGTCTGGGTCACCTGGGTCACTTCTGCCAGTGGCCAATGTGGGGTGATTGTTCCTGGTTTTCTGGTCTCTGTCCCTGAGGGCACTGGCACTATAGGAGATCCAAGGAGGTAGGTCACATAGAGTCATGCCACTGCTCCAGATCCTGGCTAGCATCCTCCCCTCCTGATCACTCTGCAGCACCATTGCATCACCACCTATGGTCACACAAGTGGTGGTAAAGCAGCTGGACCTGTGCCCACCCTCCCCGGAGGAGGAGGAGGAGGAGGAGATCAGTCCCCAGGTACTCTTGATCCTACTCCCTCAGCCAGACCTCCAGCAAACGAAGTTCACTTCTTGACCTGGGTCGCTGGCATTGCAAGCAATAGTGCTACTGTAGCCAGCGGGCTGAACCAGATTTCAGCATCTTAAAATGAATGTTGCTGTGCTTTGCATTCTTTCTGCTTTGCTGCATATAGAGTCAGTAAGGAAATCACCCGCACTGCTTAGTTGTAATCAGCCATTCAGTTTAACCACCCATGCCTAGTGGTTAGAGTAACAAACAGTGAATGAACTGGGTACATCCAGCAGACTTGAGTTTGATTCCCACAACCTCCACTTGCATACTGTGCGACTCCAAGCAAGTCACTTAACCTCCCCAGTGCTTCTAGGTCACTCCTGAAAACAGACAGTTCTGCCTAGTGGGCCTTACGTGTTTTACAAAGAATATAAAAAAAAATACCAATAGGTGTTTACTACATTATAGAATAGTAGTCAGGGTACCATGTAATTTACCTGGGTTTTACTTGGGCTGAAACGATTTTGTGTAGGTAAAGATAAATATTCAAATACATTTTATGTGTTTTATAATCTTGTTTTTAGATTTTAGTCAGGTTTTTATTGTATTCTTTGCATATAAGCATCTAGGTTGTAGATTGCTAAACGCAGGATCACTGTTACCAACTAGCTCATTCAAGTTTATAATCAGTAGGGCCATCCAAAATCCTCAGTTGTTTGAATGAAAACTAGTCTGAATGACTGTATGTTTCACAAAGAAGAAACTGCCTTACTACTTATGAAAAGACTTCACAGTTAGCACCCCATTTAGGTGAATTGGATAATTTGCACCTTTTCTCCCACCTGCTGTTTTAGTCTCTGTGACAAAAGAAAGTTTTCTGATAAACTGTTTCAACAAAAAGAAAATGTTAAGTATTTGAGTGTACTTATGTTTGTCCAGTGGATTTTGAAAGCACAGTCAATGATGTACAGAAGGTAAGACCCCAGGGGCTGTATGATGCTGGTGGGCAGAGTGGTGCTCAATTCACATCTAAACAAAGACATGAAAACTGGGAGACACCTTTTTCATGGACACCAAGTAAAAAAAAGCATCCACATGTCTGGGAGATGCATAAATCCATTTGAACATTCTCCACTAATCACCTGTGAGTTTTTTAGGTGAAGACACTTTATTTCAAAGAAGCAAATTCAAGCAGTTTTTTTGATCCTCCTACCCCCTGGTGATTCACTCTTTCAGGCCTGCCAAGCCCCCTACTACCGCCGCTGAGTCCCGACCACCATCCACTGCCCCTTACTGCTGTGCTACCAGGTAACTCAAAGTAATCCTTCATTGAGTGGGCCCCTACCCTTGTGGGAGGCTACCAGGGGAGGAGAATTGTCCTAAAGAGCTTCCTGTGTATCTTGGGCATGGTAGGAGTCAGAACGGACACATGTCTGGGGCTTGCTGCTTAAGGAGGGACCAACAGCTGTCCTTCAGTTGGTCAGCGGGTGTTTTCCCATTTTCTTGGGAGCGTGACAGGTCACATGATGTCAAGCCGACATCTGTCACGCTCCCTCCTGCAGTGAGGGCTGACATGTTGTCGTGCCTCTGGCCTCCACAAGGGGCCAGCAAATGATGAGCAGTGAACCCACCCTCCCTCATAGGAGAAGGTGAGTGGTCATTGGACACTCAAGCCTTCACCCACCAGCTGGCCCTCCAACACCCAAGTCTGTTCCCTAACCCTGGTCAGTGGTGTTACAGGCAGAAATCCAATTCAGGCAGTTAAATTATAGATAGGAAAAAACAAAGGTAGTCCATCTTAGCGGTGATGGTTCAGATTAATTCACATCTGAATTCTAACAAGCAAAGAGACCAAGTCATTTGTAACTTGTGCATGTGGGATGTGGGTGTTGAAGAAAGGGGATCATAGTGCTGTCACTACTGCTATCACCCCAGAGGGATGTGGACTGCATTGTTGCTACTGCCATCACACCGAAGGGGTGGGGGCTGTAGTGCTTCTGCCATCACCACTGGTGGATGTGGAATGTAGTACTGCTGCCGTCCCACCTGAGGGATGGGGCCACAGTGCTGCTGCTTCTGTCACCTGAGGGAGGGAGGTTGTAGTGCTTTTGCTGCTGCCATCACACCAGAGGGATGGGGGACATAGTGCTGTGTTGGTGCTGCCATCGCACCTTAGGGATGGGGCTGTAGTGCTGCTTCCATCACACCTTAGGGATGGGGGCTGTAGTGTTGCTGCTGCCATCACATCTTGTACTAAACAACTTAAATTGGTACAAGGATGGATGGATGCAATAGTGGAGGTCAAAATGCATAAAATGCATGTTAGCAGATAAAATTGTAAATAAAGTACACAAAACCAAACACCGTAAAACCAGATTTTGGCTTAGCAGACACCGGTGACAATACCATTTTTTACAATGTGCAAAACGGAATATGCCCTTTCTCAATCCCGGTAAACCAGTGTCCCTGATAAAAAGGATTGGGAGGGGGGTTATGTATATAGAACTTGATCAGGCACAGGAGACCTGAACTATGCTCATTTCCAGAACCTCATTGAGTAGGCTATTCACTGCATTAACCACCCTCTGCGTGAAGTAATTTTTTTGTAATATTTTAATATTCTGCCTCCATTAGTATGAGGACCTGCCCTTCAATTCTGCTTGCTCTCACCAGGTGAAACATCTGTGTATATTCCATCCTGTCTATTCCTTTTTAGTATTCTGGAAACCATGATAACCCCCTCAGCCTTCTCTTTTCTAGACGTAATAATTTAAGTACTGTATGTCCACTCTCTCCTCATAACTCATGTCTCCTAAGCCACTAATCTGTTTGGTGACACAGTGCTGAAGCTTCTTGATCTCTTCAGTGGTGTCCTAACTTTACTGTGGTGACCAGAACTGGACACAGTACCCTTTGGACTGGATTTTCAAGGAACCAACATAATGTGCACATGGGCAGCAAAAGAATTGCACAAAGTGGGAGGTTCCATTGCACATCCATAAGTTTCACTGAATGCATTGTATTGTCGAATGCAGAGACGGTTTGAAACCAGCTCCATGATTTATAGCAGCCTGCGGATGTTTCTCATGCACAGCTGTATCAAAATACTGCGCCTGGTATTGCTAGGCATAACATCCACTGCAGCTGCGCTTGCCACATGTGCGCACCATGGACTTAAGATATGAAGATCCACTGGTGCAGTGATTTATTTCTCCACCAGTGAGTTGAGACACAGCACTTGGTCCCTGAGCCATCTCAGGCCCTTCAAAAACTGGGTCCCATCATGTGGTCAAATCAAGGCCTCGTACAGAGGGAGGCTCACATCCCTTTACCTGCCCCCCCCCCCACGCATCCCAGCACTGCATTTGCTTTCTTGAGTGTGGCAGCACACTGCCTGTCTGGCTTCTGCTTACAGCCCACAATTATGCCTAGATCCTTTTCCTCTGTTCAGCTGTCCACTGATGTACCACACAGGGTATAAGCTGCAATACAGATTCCTCACCTCTAGCTGTGTCTTTTTGCAGTTCTTCCACGTTAAATTTGATTTCAAGTTTTAAATCAAAATGTGTGTGATTCAGAGAGATGTTCAAGTGCCAAACAGATTGGAAATTATATCTCTCCTTGTTTCCATAAGGATCCTACTCACATCTCTTCTTCCAAACTGCCACTCTTATATGATACAACCAAGTCTACAATTGCTAGGCTTGCTCAAGTGCTGACTTAGTATTTGGATGAAAGAGTGACTGCACTGCACATAGTCATAGAAACATAGAAGTTGATGGCAGATAAGGACCGCAAGGCCCATCCAGTCTTCCCATTTCTTTTTCTACCTTACAAATGTGCCATCGGCCTTTGCTCTGTCAGTGGCCTATCTATTCATACTCATCTGTATTGCTCCCTTATGCCTATCCCATGCCTGTTTGAAGCCCTGCACTGTATTCATAGCCACCACATCCTGAGGTAGGTCGTTCCATGCATCCACCACCCTTTCTGTGAAAAAGCATTTCCTCACATTCCCCCTTAATCAGCCTCCCTCTAATCTCATGCTGTGTCCTCTTGTCCTATTTTTCTTATATTTAAACATGTTTCACCTTGTTAATGCCCTTAAGGTGTTTGAATGTCTCGATCATATCACCTCTCTCCCTCCTTTGCTCTAGGGTATACATATTGAGCTCCGTTAATCTGTCCTCATATGTCTTCTGATGCAGTCCCTGCACCATTTTGGTTGCCCTTCTCTGGACTGCCTCAATTTGGTTAATGTCCTTGTGAAGGTGTGGCTTCCAGTACTGAACGCAGTACTCCAGGTAGGGCCTAACCAGTGTCTTGTAAAGAGGGATTATTACCTCCCTCTTATGACTTGTGATACCACTACTAATACACCCTAACATCCCTCTAGCCTTACCTACTGCTTTAGAGGTCTGCTTGGATGATTTTAGGTCATCGGTGATGATGATGCCTAAGTCTCTTTCTTCCTTTGTGACTGCCAGCAACTCCCCTCCCAGCCTATAGGTGGCGTCAGGGTTTCTCTTCCCTATGTGCATGATCTTGCACTTCTTTGCATTAAATCCCAGTTGCCACTCTTCTGACCATTTTGGTAGTTTATCCAGATCTCTTTTCATTCTGCCCACCCCATCTGGATCATCTACTCTGTTGCAGATCTTGGTGTCATCTGCAAACAGACAAGCCTTAGCCTCTAGTCCATCTGCAAGGTCACTAATGAAGATGTTGAAGAGGACTGGCCCCAGGACTGATCCCTGAGGTACTCCACTTGTGACTTGCATCTCTTCTGACTGTATACCATTTACCACCACTCTCTGTTTTCTGCCCATCAACCAGTTTGCCACCCAGTTGACCAACTTCTGACCCACCCTGAGCCTACCTAGCTTATTTATCAATCTTCTATATGGAACAGTGTTGAAAGCTTTGCTGAAGTCAAGGTAGGCAACATCAACTGCTCCCCCTTGGTCCACCACTCTGTTTACCCAGTCAAAGAAATCTATGAGATTAGTTTGACAGGACCTTCCTTTTGTAAACCCATGCTGTCTTGGATCCTGTGCACCTATGGATTCCAGGTGTTGCACTATCCTTTCCTTAAGGAGTGCCTCCATTATCTTGCCCACTACTGAGGTAAGACTGACTGGTCTGTAGTTCCCTGCCTCCTACCTGCTACCAATCTTGTGCAGCGGGATCACATAAGCCCTTCTCCAGTCTTCTAGGACCTCTCCTGTGCTCAGAGACTCACTAAACAGTTCTGCTAATGGCTCTGCTAGTTCCACTCTTAGCTCCTTAAGTACCCTGGGATGTATGCCATCAGGTCCCATTGCTTTGTCCATTCTGAGCTTAGCGAGCTCTTGTAGGACCCTTTCCTTTGTGAAGGAAGTAGTGCTCACCTCCCTTTCCCCTGTGTCCACGGTGCTGAGCTGTGGGCCCTGCCCCACCTTCTCTTCAGTAAATACTGAGCAAAAGTATATATTTAGGATAGATGCTTTTACAGGGTCCTCCTCCTCACATGCCCCCTTTTCTCCTTTGAGCTTAGCAATAAAACCTGTATCTGCAGTTTGCTGCTTTCAGCCTTAGCAGAAACAGATGTAGAAGCCTGCTTAGAAAACATCTTTTATTTTGGTGAAGACTTGTCAATCTTCACTCCTATACCCCACGTAAGTACTTGCATACCCATGATGCTTTTCAGTGGATTTGAGACTTTGGAGTGTATTTGTATGGTTTAGAGATATTTAAAGAAACAAGCCAAACTGGAAATTATAGCTTTTATTGTTTCCTTGATGGAGCTTACATACAGCTCATCCTCCAAACTGCCTCCCTGGTTTGTTACCTCTGAGTGTACTGACCGATAGATTTACTCTGATGCTAACTTGGTTCTTAGATGAGATAGCTACTGCCCTACACTGAACAGCCCCAAAATGATAAAACCTGTGTCTCTTGTTTTTTATTCTCATCTTGGCTGAAACAGTTGTAAATGCCTGTTTAAATGGTAACTTTTGTTTTGCTGAAGTTTTGTTAGCTTTCTTTCACCCCCACACAGTGATTTGCATAGCCATGATGCTTTACACTGGGTTTGAAACATTAAACAACTCTTCACTCATTTATGAATGTATATACATAAGTACTGTACATGGGAGCTCTTTAAACACCAAACCTTTAATGCCAACATTTTATGCACAGAATTTATTTCAGAATGGAGCTGTAAATAAATATTTACTGGTGGTCTGACCAATCGCAAGGTTTGCAGTGAACATTTGCATTAAATAGTGGACATGCACTTTGCAGCCTCAGTTGTTGGTGGTCAGCATGCTCTGTAACAACTTATAGGTTGCTGATTTAGTTACAGATATGGAAATAGGTAATAAAGAGAATATGTTCAATGGTAAAATGGTTATCAGGAGGATGTCCTTTTGGGGAAGAGTGAATTACAATGGGGGAAGGTTTTGTTGACTGAGCCAAACATGAGCCAGACTCTTAGGTTTTGGGTTCCGCCCATTTTCAAGACAATAGTATTGAGACTCAAGACACTGATGATGTGAGTTTGTTCCTGAGCGTACAGCATTGGAGGAATGGCAGGAAGAAGGTTAAGCATGCCAGAGGATGTTCCCCTCTTCCTGGCAAGGGGTAGGCAGGTTTTGCTATTCTACTCCCATTATGGCAACCACAAGTGGTACAGCTCAGTAACACTGAGCATGGAGGAAGAGCACTGGCTGACTCTGTGGCAGCACACAGTGGCATGTGCGCAACTAGAGCCGTTGCTGTTGGCATCTATTGGGAAGGAAGGAAACTCAAGAAAACAGGACTCTTGACTACAGCAGGAAGACAGTCCCAGCACTAAGCCCCAGCACCCCCACTGCCTAATCTTGTAAGTTTATATCCAGTAAACCCACTGACCCCACCACCCACAAACAGGGGAGTTCAAGGCCAGAGGCAGACTTGTCAGGGTTGGGAGGTACTGACACAGGACAAGGAGGAAGCAGCCTTGGAAGCCGGGGAAAAAAAGTAGAAAAAGAAAAGAAAAAACAGATCAAAGGATTTCTAGTGCATTTATCAAGAAATTCTTACTGGGCATGAAAGGATGAGTTGGGCAGAAGTTATGAATTTCACTTTTGCAGAACTTTTGCGAAATTTCATTAATGATGTGAGATTTTCGACCTTCAGTGAAATTAAAATCTTCCAAATGTGTTTGGAGAATTTTCACCCCATTACATGGAATTTTTTGGCTTAATTACGAATAATACACATGAACCGTTGAGTTACAGTTCCGAGGCATTCCACTCTGCATTTTTATGTTGTCTTACGCATGCGCAAGAAACATGTTGCAGTAACTTTGGAATAGCAGGTGTTGGAGACACAGTCCTGTTGTGGCCTGTGGTGCCACTGCTTTTTGGGGCTGGGCTCCATAGCACGAATTACATTGCATGCAATCTATGACAGCAGAGCAAAAGTGTGCCATCTCATTCTCCTATACTGCACCCATCTCAACATACTTCCTTATGAAATGGGTTGAGCATAAAGCCAGATGACCCAAAGGCACAACGCAACACTTGTCAGACTCTGCAGGGTAGGGTGAGGTGAAATAGCAAGAGCGTTATGGCTAGCGACCCAAACGCACACCCCAATGCCTGTCACTCTCTGCAGGGTGGGGTTGGGTTGATGTCGGTTCTATACTTCACTGCTACTTCTATTATGCGTCCCTCTAACTCCTGCACTACCAATGCCAAAACCAACAAGACAACATTCAGCATTGACAAATGCTTGTTATACATGAATCCGCAATACATATAATCATCATGCAGTTCAACGATTAGTTCTATAGAATTTCTTTCTGCAGTTTAATACATCAATCAACAATTCATACATTCATTTCACAATTCTGTGACTCACTGAACTACAGAATGAATGTATGGCTTGTGGAATACTGTATTAAACTGTGGAAGGAAATTCCACAGAACTGACCACTGACAGTGATCAGTTCTGCAGAATTTATATTCAGTTTAATGCATTAATCTGCAATTCATGCATTCATTCTGCTGTTCTAAGTTACAATTTCTATGCAAGTTGCCAAAGTGCAATCTGAAATAGATTTTGCAAAAGCAAAATTCCAACTTTCTCTAAAATTCTACTGGTGAAAGTTTATTTTCGCACAGCCCTAAGGATGATACAGAAACATAGATGTCAGTTAAAGAATGCCCCTGCCACACTTCTTATCAGGTGGCTGAGGTCCACTGGGCTTCAAGTTCAACTTCAAGTTTATTACAGGAAAGCTCCATTGAGCAAGCTCATTCACAAGGAGGTCCTGGGTGCATTGTTACAACAAATACACAATGCAGGCAATAACATAACAATACATAAATGGCAGACCAGGTCCTACAAGGTGCATGGGTCAACAAGCTGGAGTGAAAAAAAATAAATAAATACTTAGTACAAGTTGTTAAGGAAGGCGGTGTAGTGCGAACAAACAAAGGAAGTGAGGAGAACGCTAGGTAAGGAGTTTAGAAACAGTTACAGGTGTCCTTTATTTTTGAAGCCACCAGTTTTTTGAAGAAATTTTCTGAGACTACACTGGATAGTTTCAAAGTAGATTGCAGCTGGTTCCAAATAGTTGGTTGGGCACTTAAGAAGGCTCATCTACCAAAGGAGGTGCGAGTCCTAGGTACATCGAGTAGGATAAAATATGATTTCCTAAGGAAATAAAAGATGTGGGCGGTACGGATAAGTGCTACTAAATAGCTTGGTAATTTATTCAGAAGAAGTTTTAGGGTCCAAATACCAGCATGAAGCGTGCGTCTAATGGTGAGTGAAGTCCAGCCAACAGCTGAGTGTAGTTCGCAGTGGTGGGTTCGGTGTGGGTAGTTTGTAATGAAACGTAGGGTACGGTGATAGAGAATGTTCAGTTTGTTTAGGTTAGTAATTGCTACAGAAGTGTATAATATGTCCCCATAGTCAAGTAAAGGGAGGAAGGTGGTCTGAACAAGCCTGAGTCTAGTTTCCAGGGGAAAGAGGGACCTATTTCGGAAGAAGAAGCCTAATCTAGCTTTTAGTCTTCTGGACAGGTCGTCAATGTGCTCGTTAAAGGACAGCTTGTTGTCTAACCAGAAGCTGAGTTATTTAAATTTAGAGGCAACTTCCAGTGGTTCACCTAGGGATGTAACAATGAAGTCTTTAGGTGGGACAGTGAGGGTGACGGAGGAAGTATTAGGGGGGAAAATCATGGCCTTAGTTTTTTTAGCGTTTAGGAGGAGTTTGGTATTGATGAGATTTGTTTCTAGCTGTGCGAAATCGACTTAAAGTATGTCCCTGACTTCTGATATTGTAGGGCTGGATGTACACAAAACTGTATCATCTGCAAAAAAATGCAAAATTGACCTGGTTATTTGAGAATCGAGGTTGTTGATATATAGGGAGAAGAGTATAGGACCTAAGATGGAACCTTGCGGGACTCCCCTAGTAACTGGTAAGGAGGCAGAGAACAGCCCACCTGCTTTGACTTTCTGCATCCTTCCTGATAGGTAACTGGAAAACCACTGAGTAGTAGCTGGGGTAGCGCTAATATTGGTAAGGCTGTTCACAATTAGAGTATGGGCAACGGCATCAAGTGCTTTGCTCAAATCTAAGAATACTGCACCCGTAATTTTTTTAGTGTCCTTAGCTGAGATCCAGTCGTCGATGACTTTAGCTAGTGCAGTAATGGTGCTATGATTAGGGCGAAAGCCTGACTGGGCTGGATTGAGGAGAGAATAGGTTTCCAGGCGGTTCTTCAATTGCATATAAATCAACTTTTTGAGGACTTTTGAAAGGATAGGCAAGATTGAGATTGGTCTATAGTTGTTTAAGTCATATAGGTCACCTGATTTAAATAGGGGCATGATAAGAGTGGATTTCCAGCATAATAGAACTATGGCGGAAGAAATAGAGAGGTTGAATATATGGAGAATGGGAGCAGTAAGATAGCGGTAGCCGACTTTTAAGAAAAATGGTTCTAGGCCATCGTCTCCGGCACTTTTTGTGGTATCTAACTTGATGAGTGAATCCTCGACTTCTTTGAAGCTGAGGGGAAGCAGCTGGAAAGGATGGGGCTATAGCTTTGGACAGGTAGGCTAACATGGATGCTAGTAATGAGATGCGACGGTGATGCATCGCCAGACCAGCTGTGACAAAGTGAGAATTCAGTTCTTCAAGGATTTGGTGATTGTTCTCAATAACTGTGCCATTTATGTTAATCTTAGCTGGGATGGAGGGAGCAGCCAGTCAACCTTCAATAGTCTTAATGGTCCTCCAAATTTTCTGTGAATTTCCTTTGGCTTGTTCCAGCGTGGAAATGTAGTAGTTCGCTTTGGTAGAACGAATATGTTTTACGCAGGCGTTCCTAGCTGCTCTAAATGTCTGCCAATCTGTCAGATTCTTAGTTCTTCTTGTTAGAGCCCAGAGTTTATCTCAGTTAATAAGTGTGGTTTTTAAGTTCTGGTGTAAACCAGTGGTGGGACACCTCACGCTGACGGTGGGAGGGCTTGCAGTCCTAGAGGCATGGATGGTGGCAGTGCATTATGCTTAGACAATGGAAATTAGGACTCATGTTAGATCCCAGAGTCCCATACTGTGGCCAGCAGGGGGGGAGCTGTGGGGCCCCAGAGTAGGGAGGGAGTGGATCATATTCATATGGCATTCACACACACACACACACAAACACACACCCTGCTGCCAGCCAACAAAGAGGCAGAGTCAGCACTACTTGTGATGGCAGTCACTTGCCTGACCTCCAGCAGAGATGAAGGGTGCAGTTGTGGAGTAAGGTACAGGGGATGACAGAGTAAAACTGAAAAAAAAATTGAAACTTCCTTGGAAGCACTTAACCATAGTGTAGTATAAATATCAGCCTTTTTATGTATCACCTGTCATTTTTGCTGTGCTTTGCTGCCATCTAGTGGGGACTCCTTATACTTTATTCTAGTGTGTGCTGTTTATGTTAGTTGCTGGCTTGCGTTTTTCCTCCTGCTGTTTACTGTTATTGTGATGTATTCTAGCTTGTGATGGCTAGCAGTTTTCAAAAAGAGCTCTAGGAACATGACCAGCAGCCAAGTGAGTAAGATGTGTGTTGCTCAAGCTCCAGACCTGATACATAACTAATTTGACTCTAACTGCATAAAAGCAAACTTTTTGATCTAAATTGGATATATTTACCAGTATCTCATCTCTTTAAGCTGCAGTGTCATCTAAAGCAATTTGGAGACCAAAAGGAGTTGGCCAGGCAGATCCAAACAGTGGTGGTGCAGGGCCTATTAAACCACCAGCAGGTTAGCAGCCTCCTGATGGCGCTGATGACCCAGCAAACACAGAATCCCCCCTGAGAGCTATCACACTGTTAATGCAACCCACTCAGAGGATCGATAAAAACTGGATACTCAAAATGAAAAAACTGCAGTGGTAGAACAGAGACTTGATGCTATGGCCAAGGCAGTTGAAGAAAACTGTAAGATAGCAGGAGAGTGCTGTCCGCGACCACTACTATGCTGAAAGAACAAGGGCTGGTCCATGGCTGATTAGAACAGCTAGAAAACATGACAAGGCTGGCTAATGTGCAACTACTGGGGTTCCTGAGGGATCAGAGGAGGGTGACCTGAACACATATTTCTCAATAAGTGGCTACCAGAGTCAATTGGCCTCAGCTCATCTACAGTTTACTGTAGAAGACACGATGTATAGCTTTACTGATGCCAAGGCAGCCAGTGAATTTGCAGCTGAACTCCCATCACTAAACCAAAATGTAGAGCTAAATCTGATCATATGGGAGCGAGACTGACCATTAAGTAAGACTTATTACTTAATTTTCAGACTTTTGCTAGGTGATCACCAGGGAGATATCTGAGCTGGTTTCAAGCACAAGTATGGGAAAAAGAAACTGAGTTATGTTCTTTCATCCAGGACTTTTCATGTCCTTTGAGCTAAAACAAATTTTTGCTGTTGTAACATGTGCCAAGGGGAAAGTCAGCCATGTCCAAGGGACATTATGCATTAAAGAACTATACCATGCTGGCAATTGATTGTACTTGGTTTTGTAATCAGTCTGAAAATCAGTATAGGTATTGCATTTAATGCTGGCAGGAATGGAGTGAGCAAATATGGCAGAGTCACTGCGCAGGTCAATTTTCTTTGGTGGGATGTTCAGCTGTTTAAATCACCTTCCACTTGGAAGCCTAAGTAACTGGGTCAGCCAAGAGGAGCGCAGCCCCTTTTGTTTTACAGTCTGTAATGCCTGGCATTGCTTGATCATGGAAGGGCTCACAATTTGCCTTATTAGACCCACTGCATGTGAGTACAATGACTAATTAAAATATCATGTAAATGTGTAAGGTTTAAATACTGGTAATTTAAGTCAGCTTTATGTCTTGAGTTCTGCATGAATTTAAAGTATGCTTCAATGATGGATTTATATCTTGGTCTCTGGACCACAACCACACCATCACTGTTGGTTATTCTGGATGCTGGAAAAGCATCTGACCGGGTCTCCTGGCCCTACCTGTTTGCTGCGTTGGGAGGGCTGGGATTCCTGGTCGAATTTGTCTCCCTTTTGCAGTGAACATACAGCAGCCCACAAGCAATTCTTAAAGTAAATGGGCAGGTCTCTACTCCATTCCCCTTGGGCAGGAGTACCAGACAGGGGTGCCCCCTTGTCCCCACTTCTGTTGCAGTTTACCTAGATCCACTAGCACAGGCCCTCAGGGAAACTACTTCCCTAACAGAAGTACAGTGGGAAGGAGGGAACACTGAGTGGCCTTGAATGTGAACGATGTCCTGCTATTTTTGACTGACCCAGAGGTACAGGGAGCGTTTGAAATTCTGACTTGATTCAAAGCCATAGCAGGTTACAAACATGACACCTCAAAGACAGAGGTGCCCTTGCTGCACTGTGTACTATCCCCTTCATTGTGCCACCTCATGTACAATGGTAATATCAGTTCATTAGCGGAAAGCTGATTTTGCCCAGTGACTACACCAATTGGCACCACTGGTGCGAAAACACATTTCAAACAGGATGTGAAAAATGATAGCTGTACTGTTCAAGGGGAAGTGTAAAACATGGCAATGTTGAAAATCTGGAGCGAAAATATAAAAAAACTGGTGAAGTCATGAGCGTGCGTAGAAACTGCGCAACCCACACCCGTAATGTAATTAGTTTGGGGAATTTTTACAGCAGATTGTCAGAGGCATTTTGGGACCTCCGCTCATGAACAGTGTCACTGTGATTTTCTTAATCTGTCCTGAACACTGATTTCCCACAGCAACCACGCATTTCTTCGCCGGAAGTGCGAAAACACATTTTGGACAGGGTATGAAAAATGACAGCTGTACTGTCCATAAGGAGGTGTTGAAAACTGCCAGTGCTGACAATCTGGACTGAAAATATCACAAATTTGTGAACTTACGAAGGTGCATGGAAACTGCGCAATGTACTCTCATAACACAGTAATTTTATGGACTTTTGTCACCAAATTTTCAACATAGCCATTTTAAGACCTCTGCTCATGAACAGTGTCACTGTGATTGTCTTAATCTGTCCCGAACATTGATTTTGCACACCGACTGCGCCATTGTGTGCTACATGCGTGGAAACACATTTTGGGCGAGATGTGAAAAATGACAGCTGTACTGCTCATAGGAGGTGTGGTAAAATGGCAATGTTGACAATCTGGAGTGAAAATATAAAATATTTGCGAACTTATGAGCATGCGTAGGAACTGCGCAATGCACATTCATAAAATGGTCATTTTGGAATTTTTTCACCAAATTTTCAACATAGGATTTTTGTGGGCCTACCTCATGAACTGTGACACTGTTGTTTCATAAATCAGTCCCAAAAGATGGTTCCACGCAGTGACCGCAAAATCACCTTGAGGAACCGAATAACAAAATGAAAGTGCCAGAATTCATGGGGTAGGGTCCCAATAACCCTTTGTTGAAAATTTGGTGAAAATAATTCCCCAAAATGCCTGAGATATGCATCAAAGTTGAAAAAACCCTATTTATTCCATTATGCAGCTTACTGGCATTTCCTCAGTTCGGGATCGGCTTTGAAGAGTTTGCAGACATGTTCCCGTCCACCGAAGATCGCCACACGGACTGGAGGTAAGTATGGGATGAGGTGGGGTGTGGGGAGACAGGGTGCAACAGAGGGTGGGTGGGTGGGGGAGGGGGCAAGACAACCAATGAGTGACCGTTTTTTGTTTTAGGTCTTTTTCTTTAAGGAAGACAATGTGGGACTTTTGCCACATTGGGGTGGGCTCCCAGCATGGCAGCTGGAAGTTTTGTTTTTGGAAGGGTGGGCAGTGGAGCTGACAGGGGATTGGGCACCTCTGTCAGCCATACAGAGGTCTGCCACTCTGGGGTAGGCTCCCAACATGGCACCTGGAAGTGTGTTTCCGGGGCAGCAGACGGATGTTTGCAATGCTGGGATGGGCTCCCAGTGTGGCACCTGAAAGTGTGTTTGGGGGGGCCAGCAGACAGACGTTTGCCATGCTGGGGTGGGCTTCCAGCGTGGCACCTGGAAGTGTGTTGGGGGGGCCCTGAGCCGACGAGGCATTCAGCACCCTCATTGGCCATGCATTGTGGGGGAGCACATGAGCATGCTGGGGTGGGCTCTGGCGTGCCTATGTGTTCGTGTGGGGTGGAACTGTCTATGACAGACAGTTCAGATGCAGTGTCGATGAATTTGCATACTGCTGACGGCAGTATGCAAATTGTCTGTGGTGTTTTCCTTTCAACTGTACACCACTGCATCTGAACGGCTGTTATAGACAGCTCAGACATTCATTGGTGCAGTGCAGCCGTGCCTGCAAAAGGGAACAGGGCATTGGATGTGGGGAGCACACCTACGAATTCTTGTATGGTGGCACTATGTTTCTTGCACATGTGTGCAAGCAAACATAATAATGGGCTGGTGGATACATGGCTTACACAAGATTTGTGACACTGGCCTACCCATCTGCTCAGCTTGATCTGCAAAGTGGACTCTATTAGAACGGAAGTTTTGCCTGCCTACTGTATGTGTTCTATAATATCCCACTGCCTATACCTGATAAAGAAGGCTGGAAGTGGCAGTCCACCATATCATGTTATATCTGGGCTGGAAAACAATCCACAGTCAAGCTCCGGACCCTGATGTTGCCTAGGGCATGGGGGGTCTGGCCCTTCCTGATCGTAAGACATTCTATATGGCAGCCCACATATGAATTCTGCTTCACTGGAACTTAACATGTGGGGGACCACAAAGGTTTGAGAAGGAAAGGGACATTCGACCCTTTAGCGATATGACCATATATACATTTTGGGATGTCCTGGCCTGCTAGAGCACCAGCATACCAAAATCCTTGGCTAAGGAGGGTTTGGGAAGTTTGGTTGAAAGCATGTCCTAGTCTGGTCCTCATGCCATACATGCTGTATATATGCCTATTAGCCCACCTTAAAGCATTTGTTCTGGTTACACTGGATCATTAATATAGGGAGTGGAGAATGAAGGAACTCCACTACTGTACCTGCACCAATTCTTCACTGGAGCCACACTGAAATCTTTTGGGGATATGCAGCAGCATTATGGCCTAGACAGGTAAGACTTTTATTGGGACCTTCAGGTATGCCATTTTATCACCTCACGAGCCAGGGCAATAAAAGTCCCCACCAAGATACCCTCAATGACACAGAACACCAGACACAATATGTCTTTATTATATAAAGCTATGCAGGAATCACAGCAACAGGATACTGTACGTTGCTAAAAAATGGGAGGGGGCGCTGCAAATAGTAGTTGATCAGGCAACATGAGACTGGGAGTGTTATGAGGCCAGTAGAATAAAAATCTCACACATCATGCGTGAGTACTCCTGGAGGCACATTATTTGTTTTTTCTGAACACCACTTGTTACATCCAAATTCAAAGCAGATGGGAGCTTGGCATGCTGGAGAGAGCAGGGCCACACGCACACACACACACACACACACACACACACACACACAAGCTCTCATGCATGCACACACACCCATGAGCTTGTTGTTGCTAGCCTTATTTGTAGAGCAGAAAGCAGCTAACTAAAAGAAGCTACATTTTCTTATTAATTTAAAACTTATAACTCAGCAGGAGTCAGTGTCTGTTAAGATTAAGTAGACAGATAACTTTATTAGAAGTACAGGGGTCTTATTTAGGGTTAAAAAAAGAAAGAAAAGAAAGAAAGTCAGTGTGTGTTCTGTGCAGGGATGGGTACTGTATCAGCTGACTTTGCTAAACCAGTAGGAGGAAAGAGAGCTTACCTGGGGTTGTGATTTAGACACTATAAAAGCAGGTGAGTCAAATTACAACTTCCTGTTGCTAGCCTTGCTTCTAGAGCAGAAAGCAGCTAACTAAAAGAAGCTACATTTTCTTAATAATTTAAAACTTATATTTCAGCAGGAGTCAGTGTCTGTTAAGATTAAGTAGACAGATAACTTTATTAGAAGTAGAAGGGGTCTTATTTAGGGTTAAAAAAAGAAAGAAAAGAAATAAAGTCAGTGTGTGTTCTGTGCAGGGAAGGGTACTGCATCAGCTGACTTTGCTAAACCAGTAGGAGGAAAGAGAGCTTACCTGGGGGTGTGATTTAGACACTATAAAAGCAGGTGAGTCAAATTACAACTTCCTGTTGCCAGCCTTGCTTGTAGAGCAGAAAGCAGCTAACTAAAACTAGGGTTACCACCTTTTATAAAGTCCAAAGTGGGACATTTCTTATTGAAACATGATTTTTCACAGGACAATATGTATCTCAACCAATGCAACAGACTTGTTTTTTCTAAATAATCATAATTAAGACCAAGTGTTGTAGTTTTTTGGCTGTTTTTAGAATTTTATATCATTTTAAGGTGATTTAGCCAAGGCATTATGTTGTTTTGCAGCATTTAGAGGCAAGTCAGAAAATATTTATTCTGCTATAATGTCAGGACATCCAGTATTTTTCATGTTTCTTTGCAGGACACAGCTGCCCAAATCAGGACTGTCCTGCAAAAATGGGGACAGGTGGTAACCCTAACTAAAACAAGCTACATTTTCTTATTAATTTAAAACTTATATCTCAGCAGGAGTCAGTGTCTGTTAAGATTAAGTAGACAGATAACTTTATTAGAAGTAGAAGGGGTCTTATTTAGGGTTAAAAAAAGAAAGAAAAGAAAGAAAGTCAGTGTGTATTCTGTGCAGGGAAGGGTACTGTATCAGCTGACTTTGCTAAACCAGTAGGAGGAAAGAGAGCTTACCTGGAGGTGTGATTTAGACATTATAAAAGCAGGTGAGTCAAATTACTACTTCCTGTTGCCAGCCTTGCTTGTAGAGCAGAAAGCAGATAACTAAAAGAAACTACATTTTCTTATTAATTTAAAACTTATATCTCAGCAGGAGTCCGTGTCTGTTAAGATTAAGTAAACAGATAACTTTATTAGAAGTAGAAGGGGTCTTATTTAGGTTAAAAAAGAAAGAAAAGAAAGAAAGTCAGTGTGTGTGTTCTGTGTAGTGAAGGGTACTGTATCAGCTGACTTTGCTAAACCAGTAGGAGGAAAGAGAGCTTACTTGGGGTGTGGTTTAGACACTATAAAAGCAGGTGAGTCAAATTACAACTTCCTGTTGCCAGCCTTGCTTGTAGAGCAGAAAGCAGCTAACTAAAAGAAGCTACATTTTCTTATTAATTTAAAACTTATATCTCAGCAGGAGTCAGTGTCTGTTAAGATTAAGTAGACAGATAACTTTATTAGAAGTAGAAGGGGTCTTATTTAGGGTTAAAAAAGAAAGAAAAGAAAGAAAGTCAGTGTGTGTTCTGTGCAGGGAAGGGTACTGTATCAGCTGACTTTGCTAAACCAGTAGAAGGAAAGAGAGCTTACCTGGGGGTGTGGTTTAGACACTATAAAAGCAGGTAAGTCAAATTACAACTTCCTGTTGCTAGCCTTTTTTCTTACTAATTGTCCTCCATCCCACCCAAAGCCAGTTCCACTTTTATAGCCACTGGATTTGACTGTCAACAGGAACTTCCTGTTTGGCAGTAGGAAGGAAAGGATCATAGAGAAACATTGGTTTTGTCAACCCTAAAGGAAAAAAGTAGCTCACACCCCCCCCCAGCTGCTGGTGGTCTGATATTGAGCAAAAAAGAAGGAGGCTACTGAAGAAGATAGGAAGTTGCTGTCCCAGAACAGGAAGGGTGAGAGCTGTAAGGAGAGGAGAGAATAAGCATCCAGAGAAACAGTAGAGAGGACACAAAATAAGACATGATAGGAGTGGTGCAGTGCAATGGCTGTGGAGCAGCAGTGTTCCGAGAGACATTCTGGAGGCTGCGATGCTGCCCTATTTGCAGTCACCTCTCTGGTCTGAGAGAGGAGGTTGCCAGTCTCCAGGCTGACCTGGCTAGGATTCGTGAACCTCCTCCCCACTCCAGGGACCACCAGGGCCAATGCCACTACCTCAGAGGTTGCTAAGAAAGAGGAGTGGCTGGACCAGGGTGGGCTCAAGGAGGGGGAGGGTGGTGGAACAGAGTTGCATCCCTCCAGCTGTACCTGTCCACAATTCATTCACTCTTCTGGTGGATAGTGGTTCCTCTATGGAGGCACCTGCAGTGGAGACCAAGCAGGATGCTGGGAACCTTCACAAAGGAGACCCACAGGAGGGTGGCATGGGACCCCACGGGGGAAGGAAACAACTCCTGGTGGGGGACTCAATCATTAGGGGAGTAGAAATGGGTGAGGAAGGGGAGAAGCAGGTAAGGTGCCTTCCTGGCGCCACGGCTTGGAGGGACAGGAAGCGAATCCTCAGGATCGTGGGAGGAGCTGCGCGAGGGAGGGAGCTGGATGTCATTGTCCACCTAGGGACAAATGACCTGGCTAGGAATGGGATCAGAGCAGTGCAAGAGGAGTTTGTAGAATTGGGAAGGGGCCTTAGACAAGTAGCGCATACAGTAACCTTCTCGGAGGTGCTGCCTGTCTATGGCAAGGGAGATGCTAGGGCACTTCTCACCAGCGAATTCAATGAGTGGTTGAAAAACTGGTGAGGAGCTCAGGGTTTTGGCTTCATTGGGGACTGGGGAGCCACCTGGAGGGATGCAGACCTATACTGGTGCGATGGTCTTCATCTGTCCAGGGGGGGAACCAGAATCCTAGGTGAGAGGTTTAAATGCTTCATTGGCAAGCATTTAAACTAGCTAAGGGGGGAGGCACTGAAAAGGAGCAGGGAAATCCAAGCCTTCCCCCACAAAACATGGTGATTAGTGAGGTAAACACCAAGGTACAGAAGTTATTAGGGAGTAGAACAGATTTAAATGTAAAAAAAGGCAAAGGCAGTAAGGACAGAAATGGGCTGTAAGGCTATCAAAAGTGGAGGGTGATGAGTACCAATGCCCGTAGTCTGTGTAACAAGCTCCTGAACTAGTGGCCTTGATGGAAGAGGGTTGCCTGGATATTGTGACAGTCACAGAAACATGGTACACAGAGAACCATGACTGGGATGTCAACATACCTGGATACACAATCTACAGGAGGGACAGGGAGGGTAAAAGAGGAGGAGGAGTAGCTCTCTATGTAAAGGAAGGGATCAAAGCAACAGAACTAAAGAGTAAACAGGGAGCAGATGAGGCACTTTGGGTCACCCTGGAGACAGGAAATGGCACCACAATCCGCATGGGGGTTGTATACAGACCCCCATCTCGGGGAGGGAATGGACAAGGAAATGATAGAAGGCTTTCTTAGAATGGCAGAAAAAGGGGAGATATTGTTGATGGGGGACCTGAATATGCCAGATGTTAACTGGAGCACCTTTGCTGCAGGCACATCCAAGAGCAGGGTCATTCTTGATGCCCTACAGGGGGCATGACTCAGACAGCTAGTATTGGAACCCACTCGGGAGGGAGCAATCTTAGACCTGGTATTCTCAAATGGGGATAGAGAAAGAATCTCAGATTTAGAAGTGGGTAGCCATCTGGGAACAAGCGACCACCAAACAGTGTGGTTCACGGTAAACACAGCCATACAATCAAGCCACACAAAAGCAAGAGTACTGGACTATAGGAGGGCTGACTTTGGGAAAATGAGAGAGTGCCTCAGAAAAGCACTAGCAAACAGGCAAGAAGGAGGGGTGGAGGAACAATGGGGAGTGATCAAAACAGCCATCACAGAGGCAAAAAGCCTTTGTGTACAGCAAATCAATAAAACACAATGAAGGAAAAAAAACGCTATAGTTCTCAAAAGAGGTGGCAGGGAAGGTTAAGGAGAAAAGGACAGCATTCAGGAAATATAAGGAAACACAGAAGGAGCAGGACAGAGAACTTTATCAGTTAAAGCAGAAAGAGGCTGGAAGGCAGTCAGAATAGCAAAGGCCCAAACCGAGGAAAGGATAGCCAATTCTGTTAAGAAGGGGGATAAGACCTTTTATAGGTACATTAGGGAGCGAAGAAAGACCAAAGGAGGGATACTGACGCTTAATAATGGGGAGGGAATGTGGGTAGAGGGTGACAGTGAAAAAGCAGGGATGCTGAATGAATATTTCTGCTCAGTATTCACAAAGGAAGGAGAGGGGGAGTTACCTAAACCAAACAAGAGAAACACTCTGAAGACGGGGGTCAATACCAGTCCATTTACAGAAGAAAGGGTTTTGAAAGAACTAATAAAATTGAAGGTGGACAAAGCAATGGGGCCTGATGGGATTCACCCAAGAATTCTAAAAGAACTAAGGGTAGAACTAGTGACACCGCTGACTACTCTCTTTAACAAATCATGGGAGGATGGGGTGGTACCCAAGGACTGGAGGAGGGCAGATGTGATTCCTCTTCACAAAAGTGGGAGCAGGACAGAGGCAGGAAACTACAGACCAGTTAGTTTGACCTCAGTGGTAGGGAAAATGATGGAATCACTTCTGAAGGAAAAGAATTGTTGAGTACCTAGAGGCCAGTGGGGCACAGGACCCAAGGCAGCATGGATTCACGATGGGAAGGTCATGTCAGATGAATCTAATAGATTTCTTTGACTGGGTGACCAAAGTAGTAGACCAGGGAGGGGCTGTGGACATGGCCTATCTAGATTTTAGCAAGGCATTTGATACAGTCCCACACAAAAGATTAATTCACAAGATAGCCAGCCTTGGAGTGGGTCCCAAGGTGGTAGCCTGGATAAAAAATTGGCTAGACAACAGGACGCAAAGGGTAGTAGTAAATGGAGTACACAGTGAAGAAAGGAGGGTTACTAGCGGGGTACCGCTAGGTTCAGTACTGGGACCAGTCCTTTTAATGTCTTTATAAGTGACATTGCAGAGGAACTGGAAGGAAAGAATGTCTCTTTGCAGATGACACAAAGATCTGCAACAGGGTTGATACACAAGATGGAGTGGAAAGGATGAGAAGGGACTTGGCAAGGTTGGAGGAATGGTCAAATGTATGGCAGCTCAGATTCAATGCAAAGAAGTGCAAGGTAATGCACATGGGAAACAAAAACCCAGGGGAAGCATACACAATGGGGGGTGAGATACTGACAACAGTAAAAATAGAAAGGGACCGGGGGTAATTATAACAGATGACCTAAAGGTGGGCAAGCAATGTGAGAAGGCAGTAAGGAAGGCTGGGGGGATACTGGGATGCATAGGAAGAGGCATCAATAGTAGAAAACAGGAAGTTGTTATCCCTCTGTACAGACAGTTGGTGAGACCCCATCTGGAGTACTGTGTGCAGTTCTGGAGACCTCATCTCCGCGAAGACATAGACAGAGTGGAGGCTGTCCAGAGGAGGGCAACCAAAATGGTGCAGGGTCTGCACCAGAAGACATACGAAGAAAGACTAAAGGAGCTTAATATGTATACCCTTGAGGAAAGAAGGGAGAGAGGGGACATGATAGAAACTTTCAAGTACCTCAAGGGAATTAACAAAGTCCAAGAGGGTAGCATCTTCCAGAAAAAGAGATGTGCAAGAACAAGGGGGCACAATTTGAAGATAGAGGGGGGACGGCTCAGAGGTAATGTGAGGAAGTATTTTTTTCACTGAGAGGGTTGTGGATGCATGGAACAGCCTCCCTGAGGAGGTTGTGGAGTCAAGAACAGTGGGGGACTTCAAGAATGCATGGGACAGGCATAAGGCAGTCCTAGTGGGGAGTAGGAGGAAGTAAGCTGTTGGTTAACTAGGCTCTGCAGCTTATCTGTTAGGTAGGAAAATGGGCAGACTAGGTGGGCCAAGCGGTCCTTGTCTGCCATCAAATTCTATGTTTCTATGTTTGCACGTGCTTGCACATGCACACACACACATGGTAGCCCATGAAGAGGGCGAGTCATTTTGAATGAGGTAATTTGAGCGATGACAAAATAGCAAAAGTTAAAATGGCTATGTGCTATTACTAGTTATGTGCTATTAATACTACAGTGAAATGTAGTGTAGTTTTTGTACATGACTAGAGGAGTACATGTGGGTTTGTTTGTTGGGTCAGTTCCGAGATGGCCGTCTGGTGTGACAATTAACTCATTGCCTCCTAGCAGACGCCTGTAGTCGTCAGTAAAATATACTGGTGTGTCCTGAGGACGTCTGCAGAAGTCGGCTACTGATTCCCAGTGTGCCCTTGCAACATCTGGAGAAGTCACTTATATATTTTAATATATAGTGTAACAGAATATAATATATATTTGACTGCATAGCACCGTTGGAAAGGTAATTTTATGCTGAACAACTTTGTCACTGATATTTTGTGCATATCATGTATACTTTAGGAGTTATTTGCATTTGTTTATGGTATGGTGTGTATGGCTTATGTTGCCTGTTTTAGTGAAAAATATTTTTTTTTGCTGTTTCAACCAGCTTAAAAAAACAAAATTACATATTATTATTTGCATACCACCATTGGGAAGGTAATGTTGAGCTGAACAACTTTGCCACCGATATTTTGTGTATATCATGTATACTTTAGGAGTTATTCACAATTGTTTATGGTATGGTGTGTATGGCTGACATGTTTCCATCAAGATTCACCTAAGCAGCTTGAATAAAATTCACTTTTTGGCACTTCAGCAGGTATAAAATAAAAACCATATTGATTACAACTGGTTGCATAGCACCATTGGAAAGGCATTTTGTGCTCATCAACTTTCATGCTGATACTTTGTGTGTATCATGTATACTTTTGGAGTTATACGCATTTGTTTATGATATGGTGTGTGATTGAGATTCATCCCCAAATCTCATCAAAGCACCTTTGACTAAAATGGGGAAAAATTACGTTTATAGTAAAAGATATCTTTTTTAACAAACATAATATTAAAACACCATCTAATGTCTGTATGCTTAATTTGGTGTTGATATTTTACATATTTTCCAACAAAAAATGGCTTATGTTGCCCTTTATTAGTGAAAAAAATATTTAGTTTGCTCTTTCAACCAGCATAGAAAAAAAACAAAATTACTTACTATTACATGCATGCCACCATTGGAAAGGCAATTTTTGCTGAATAACTCTGCCACTCATACTTTGTGTCAAGCATGTACAGCTATTGAGCTATTAGCATTTGTTTGCGACATGCTGACTATGGCTTGATTTTGCTTAGAAGGCCCAGGATTCACTGTTAAAAGTATACAGGAGATTCAGGAGTCAAGTGGTGTAATCTCAGAGTAAGCCTGCAGAGGCAGTGAGTTAAAGTAACCACCAATGTGTCAGGTGACCCAAGTTCAGGACTGGTTGTAGGAATACTGTTTTTTTTTTAATTTTATAGAAATATAAAGTATTTTGTTACATGTATTGTACTGTGTTCCATTACCTCACCCTCCTGACATTGTTCCCCCTTGCCTGTAGGTTCCCCCCTATGCTATCCCTGCCGACATCTGTCTCCCAATGTAGCCCACTCCCAAGTTTTCCTCTTCCCCAGTATCACCCCCAAAGTTGGTTATTTTAAGTTTGGTGGGCATAGCCCTCACATAAAATGTATATTTCACTTGTTCGTCATTAATACATTTAATGCCTGCAGCTGTTCCTGCAAGGCACTCTAGTGCACATCACTGTTTTTGTTTTTGGCAAGGTGCACTCGTTATTTTTTGCAATCACTGTTTGTTTTTCACTTTTATGACATACAGTAGAACACAAACACCACACACACACATTTTGTGGGCTTGCCCAACTCTCACCAGCTTTCTAAGAGACCTGGAAACAGCAGTTTTGGTAGCCCTGAAGAGTCAAATTCCTCTCACTCCAGAATTATAACTTTTATATCAGTGCCCAAGGGGTTGCAAAGATAAACACATTGGGCAGGATTCATACAGCTTTCTGAAGGTTCAAAGCCTTCCCTAAGTCCCCAAAACATCCATAGCTACGGAAAAAAGGGGAAATTGCTGTGAGTGCTATTCACAGAACCTCCGCAGCTGCAGAAAAAAATACACTACAAACTGGAAAAAAGTGCAGCTGCGGAAGTTCCTGGTAATTGATAAGTATGGCACATCCCCTCAGAGGCTATTCTCAGCCAGGCTTTTTCCGCAGTTGCAGAGAAAATGTTATGCACACTGGAGTGAGGCGTCACACTCCCTCAGCAAACTGCAGTAGTGCCCCAGCAATTGAAATACAATTAAAGTGGAGGTCAGACACAGGTCATAGCATCCCAGTGGGTATATCAGTGGCTGAAGTTACAGCAACAGTAGCACATGTTGCCATTGGCAACAAACAACAACCACCAGACCCAGAGCAGTCCATGATGGAGCCCCACAGGCAGTAGAGCCTGAACACCCTGCAGTGAGTGTTACTCCTGCAGCCAACAGGAACACTCTGGGGAAGGACAACCAGCAGTGACAGACAGCCATTGTGGTGCCATGGTATTGCTGGTACCTGTGGTGCAGCAGCGGTCCCAGTTGAGAGACTGGTTGCTGGTCTCTCTGTGGGTGCTTTCAGCTTCATGCTATGGCAGATATGTTAACGTCTGCTGCTCCAGCTAATTAGGGTCACTGTTTTTGTGCCTCCTATGCCATTTCCACAGTTGCGGATCCACAGTGGTGGATTTTCAGCACTTGTGCACTTTCCACAGCTGCTGAATTTCCGCACCTGTGGAGCTTTTTGAGGAATTCCACACCTGCGCAAGTTTTCTACGTGAATATCGCGCAACTGTGTTTCCACGGTGCTGCAGGCCTTTTTCCCACAGTTGCAGGATTTTTGGCCTTCTTTGTGAATCCAGCCATTAAGTACCTGTCAGCCACTAAAAAGTATATAACCAAGAAGTGGTTAACCACTCATCATATTACAATGGAGGCATGGAGAGAACTGGAAACTCGATCTATACACTGGAGAAAATAATTCTGGGGCTAAGGGACAGATCAAAGTCGTTCTGTTCCTGATGGAGCACTTGGGTTCTATACGTAATGCAAGAGGACTCCACCTTTCTGCCTTGAGAGTGCGGGGCAGGGTGGATAAAGAGCACCAACCCGGCGTGCAGTTTACCTTCTTTGGGTGGGGGGCAGATGAGGAGACAATACATATAATCCCTTAGTGGGCCCTTCCTGGACACTTACACATGGAATAGGAGGCATTCCCAATAATATAAAACTGCTTAGACCTAGGTGTGCTGTTAAACTATACCATGGTTAACTATAATGGTACAGAAATTATTCTCATCCATCTGTGATATGATCAGAAGAATATTGTGTATTATAAGACTGCACAGACAATATTTGTGTTCATCTTGCTGTATTGCAGAAACATTTTAATAAAAAGATAATAAAAATGTCTTGGTCTCTGGGAATTCTCGGGAACCCACAAATAATATGTTGTGCTGTCTTTTTAGGACAAGGAATCAACTAATGGCCAGTGGGCAAGTGGTTTTTGTTAGTGTATATTTATCATTTGTATATTACTAAATGAGTACAAGGCTTCAGCATGGCTACAACATGTGTAACATAATGTGTCATTTTCCTTTCCTTACTCCCAAGTGGGTTATACTTAGAAATGAGCCACAGTGAATCCTGCATTGATACTACACACAGGTTTAACTGTGTCTCATTTCTAAATATAACCACTTGGGGGTACATACATGTAAATGTAATAAGATGAGTAATCCTATTTCAACGTTGCATTTACATGTGTGTAGCATGCAAAAAACTTAAAAAGAAAATTAAAAAAAGAGCTCCAGTGTTGCAGACCTCTTTAGTCATGTCCTTTCATTTACGTGTGTGCACAGTTTAAAGCACAATACAGACCTACACCAAAACTTGTTATAGGCAGTGATAAAGTCATTTAATGAGGGGTTTCCTCCATAAGAATGTACCCTGAACAAACTGAGATATTGACTAATATTCATTGGATTCAGGACTTTAATATGACAGATTTCATCTTCTAAAGGGACAAATACATCACAGTTATACAATGAGCCTCATTTAGTCTGTGAACTGCACTTTTGTCCATTATAAACATCGTCCAGCTTATTAGCATTGTTTATTTGCCATCAAACCAAGGCCATCATTCAACTAGCACGAGTCTTGTTAGTTGATTGGGGACTCTGATTTGAAACAAACGGAGCTCAAAAATTATAAAAAAAAAAAAAAAGGAGAGGAAAATACACCCCTATAAAAAAGAAAGAAAGAGCTCAAATATCCTTATTTAAAAAAAAATATGTGACTTTCAGGACAGTCTAGTCTTCATTATTAAACATGTGCATGGAAACCGTCTCTTTGCCCCTTAAACACCGTCTGTGTCTGCTGCATTTCCTGCTCCAAACTCACAACCCTCTTTATAAATGGGTTCTGAAAATCCCGCAGACTGATTGTCAGAGCCTGGAAGTCATATATTTATCAGAACACATACCATGGCTTGGCTCTTCTTTTGGGAGGTAAGACAAAGTAAGTCACATTACACAATGAAATCACTACACCCATCAGCAGCAATGGCAACAATCAGAGCTTCTTAGTCTTAGTGTTTCACAGACAGGATTTAGCTCAGCAGTCAGAAGTAGGCACAACAGGAAGATTTTCACAGATGGGATTTATTTGTTTTTTGTTTACAGGTCAGTTACACTAGGCAAATAAATACCTTTTTACGGGTGCAACCCAGGAGAGTAAAGAGGTAGCGAACAATCAAATACAAAGGACAGTAAAAGTCAATGGACCTGGCAGCAATGCAACATAAAAACAGGAGACACAGAGCATATTTAAGCAATAAGCCATGAGGGGGTGTGGGTTATCGGGGGATTTACCACGGCTGGAGTAGTTTGCCCACGAGGCGCAGCCGAATGGGTAAATCCGTGGCAGCCGTGGTAAATCCCCCGATAACCCAGATCCCCCGAGTGGCTTATTGCGATTATGCCAAGTACTGTTTTTTTTATTATTTAAAAAAACAGCACTTGCTATAATGCTTAAATAAGTGACTCAGTTGTAGAGCAATCAGTGTTTTTGTTTACTTTCCCCTGATGTACGGAGCTGCTGTTTTACACTCTCCGCTTAGCGGGGAAACAAGATGGTGGACGGAGTTCCGTGACTTTTGCCATCGGACTGCTTTTTTTTGAACATGCAGCTGGCCGGCACCTTTTGCTGTGATTATCGGTAGATAATCAATGTAGGTAAGGTGCCAGCCTGCCTATCTGATTGGTCGGTGTCCGAGGTACAGGGTATAGTACCTATTACATTGCCATTACAAGATGGTGCAGGGCTTGCATCAGAAAACATATGAGGACAAATTAAAAAACCTCAATATGTATACACTTAAAGAGAGGAGAGAATGAGGGGATATGATAGAGACCTGCAAGTATCTTAAAGGATTGAATAAAGTGTAGGTGGGTGACATCTTTCAGTACAAGAGTTGTACAAGGGGAAGGGGCACAATACAAGACTGGAGGGGGCAGGATAAGGGGAAATGTGAGAAAGTTCTTCTTCACTGAAAGGGTGGTAGATGCTTAGAATAGCTTACCCCAGGAAGTGGTGGCAGATAACACAGTAGAGGAATTCAAACATGCATGGGATAGGCATAAGGAACCCTAGATATGGGGAAGAGAGGCAAAAGTCAATGACCAAGTAGGGTCAGCAGCCACTGATAGAGGCAGGGAATATGAGCAGACTGGGTGGGCCTAGCGGTCCTTATCTGCTATCATCTACTATGTTACCATGTTACTATGTTACAGGATGCAGAGGGTAAGACTCTCACTGAAGCATGATATTTAACTCAACAATCAGGATGCGTAGCAACAGGAGAATCCTCTCAGTACTTCACAGGTGGGATTTAGCTCAGCAATGAGCCTGAGTGGCAACACCAAGAAGATGAAGTATTTTCTCTTGTAGCAGAATACACTACAGCCTCTATAACAAATAAAGACTTCTCTTTCATGCTTAAACATACCTGGATGTCATAATATCTTGCCTTCTTTCCCAGCTAATATCCCATTTTATAAGTGCAATAATATATGCCAGGGTTTGTGGCTTGTGTTTCAAATAAACCACAGTTGCAGGCATTTGAAGCCACTCAGCTTAGCCTTTGTGGCTCCATCTCCTATAACCGTGGTTTATTAGAGCACAACCCACACAGACACTGTTGTGTGTTGCTGCTTACTTGTAACATCAGAATCATTCTCGTGGTTGGTCTGCTAGGAAAATAAACACTAAACCCTCCTTCCCCACCTCCCCCTATCCTCATATGAGGGAATGTTGCCAACCTATAAATGTATCTTTGGTTGCCAAAAGAACTAGGTACAGATATGCGAGGCGAGAGCTGGGCTGGTCCCACTGAGGGTTATTAGCTAGTATACCAGTTGTATAGAATAACCAGCTTACAGGGCACATTATGTAAGTAACCTAGTAACAAGAACGTTTCTATGCCTGCAATGTTTTCTATTTATTACCCTGACATTCTCCCTGTAAAAGATCTGCCTAATATGAACAGTAAAGCAGGTATTATAAATCGCATGCCTCAATAGAAAGGAAAACTATAAAAAAAAGAATAATATTCATGGTAACTGATTGTGATGTCATAAACAGAGGATTATGAGTTCAAGGTAGCAATAATTAACAGGAAAAGGTAAGGTCTTAGGGAAAGAGATCCAGTGCCAGTGAAATGATGGGAAACAATCAAACAGACATGAAATTGCTAGCCCTTATGTTGGAAGAGGTTTCTCTACCGCTTACAAAAATATTCAACAAATCTCTGTGCTCTGGAGTCTTCCCTAACATATGGAAGTCAGCACTCATGACCACAGTATTTAAAAATGGTGAAAGGACTAACCTATCTAACTAAAGGCTGATATCTATCCTACCACCCCTCTTGAAAGCACTAGAGCAGATAGTCTGAGACCAGTTAACTATCTCGATAAGTACAATCTTCTTTGTCCACAAAAGCACAGCTTTCAGAAGAAGCATAGTACACTAAGCGCACTAGTCAACGATACCACCCTACTCTGTGATACAATGGACACAGGAACGGCTGTGGGATCTATCTTTATAGATCTCACCAAAGCAATTGACACTGTCAATCATGGCCTCCTCCTCTAAAACTTGCTCTCAAATAGGCATATCCCCAGACACGGTGGTTTGGTTTGCAAGCTATCTCTCAGGCAGTCCTCAGTGCATCAGGACATGCAGTCAGCTATCGGAACCAAGGGAAGTTACCCTGGGCATATGCCCGGGATCCATACTAGGCTCACTACTGTTTAGCCGGTTTATAAACTCCCTTCCCTCCACTTGCTCGGCTTGCATGGTACTTCATGCTAACGACATCATTATCTTGGTCCCTGGCAAGGAATTGTCAAAAATCACCTCCGATCTCCAAATTAATTTCCAATTGCTGGAATCATGGTTTAAGCAGAACAGGCACCTGCTAAATTATATAAAAAAAAACTAAAGACATGCTTTTCACTCTTCCTGTCAATAAAAAAAGATGTGGGCCTTTAATAATTAAGCACCAAAAATGAGAAACAATTGAGCAGGTCTCCACCTTTAGGTATCTAGGAATAGATATTGATGGCACCCTGACCTTCAACTCGCTTATTGAGCATGTCATAAAATCAGCTAACACCAAACTAGGAGTTCTATAGCGACACAGACAGGTGATGACATCGGAAGCTCTGAAACTGGTCTTCTGTAACTCCATACTGTCACCAATAGACTATGGGCTGGTTCTTCATGGGGCAGACAGTGAAACTGCTTGAAGAGGATAAAAACCCTCCTCAGCAAGGCCTGCAGATTGACTCTTGGGGCTGACTATATGACCCACATCTGGTCGCTTTACACAGATACCGGCTGGCTCCCACTCCAAAAAAGACTGAAATACCAGACCTGTCTATTAGGGGACAAATCACTGCTGGGCCATATGCCTGATTCCACCAGCAAACTCTTTAAACCTGCCACGACCACTACGAACACCAGGAGTATGGCTAATGGATTGCAACAGGTGCCTCGGGATGTGCACCACTTTTGCCCAAAGATCTTTAGCGTACCGTGTTCCAAAATGGCTAAATGACCTCCCGGCTACCCTCCTTGATAGTAGCAGAATAGGTCCATTCAAAAAGGCTCTCCGCTCCTGGCTTGCATCAGTTAATGACTGTGACTGCCCACTGCTACCCTAGGTCACTTCTGCAATAGGGCCATGGCCCCCCATATCTAGGAACTCTACCTGCTCCTAATTCGTCACTCCCACACCTCATCACTACCGCAGCTCACCCATGCCAGCTGTCCCCACAGGTGTTAAACTGACAATGCTTCCTCTGGCTGCGTATAGTCCACTGCCCAACCCTAATTTAACATCTCCATCCTCTTTAACTTAACTCATTTGCACTTATGTTCTAGCCTATACTATGAACCTCACTAACCTTGGGCCTCTTCTATTCTATTCTCTGGCCACTTCTATTCTGCTCTGCACTTAGTAGCCATAACCTGAAATGTTATACTCAGCAGTAGTACTACCTGTTTACTGTTTGCTCATTGTTAATTCTGTGTCCTTGTATGTGTCTGAGCACTGTTTTTTTTAATGTAACCAGTTGTTACAATTGGACCTTTTCATGTCCTAATGTTTGGCTTGCAGCCTATGAAAAAGAGTCATTTTTGGTTCAAAGGTTGTAATCCGTAACTTTCAATAAATAAAGAAGGAAAGAAATTTGCATCAGCTATAAATCAAAGTACCATTTCTATTGAAAGGCATCAAATTGTCATAATAGAGGCTGGACCCCACTGGAAATGAGATGAAGTCTTTTGGTTATACTATTTTGTGTAAGAAGCAGGACCTTGGCAGTGGAAATGGGAAGAGGCATCTCAGCTTTGCTGTCCTGTCTAAATAAATTGCCTGTACAGCACTTTGGGATGCAGTGCATGAACAGTACTACATAAATGTAAATTCTACACTATTTTTCAGTCCAGACACTACCAATAATTAATCAAAGTACCTATCATACTGAGATGTGCCCAAGACCATGTCACTATGCAGAAAGCACCATGCACATTAAAACATGGCACTGAATCATAGACAGTGACAGCAGAAAAAGATCATTGGTCCATTCAGTCTATCCATAAAACCATAAGATACCCAGGAACTATTGTCCATACAAGGTTCTAATCCACATTATCCACCCCATGTTCCTCATCCTACCACTATCACCCTGAGCAACAAGAAAGCTCTTCACTCTGTCCCAGACGCTGTTTGAAACCATTGATGGTTTTGGTGCCCACACAGTCAGCTGGCAGACTATTCCACGGCTCCACCACCCTTTCTGTAAAACAAAACTTTTATTACATCCCTCTTGAATTCCCCCCCAATCATGTTCTTGATCTGCTACTTATGCTAAATAGTTCCTTGCAGTTTACCTTATTTATTCCTTTCAGGAACATGAAGGTCTCTGTCATATCTCCCCCTTTGTCTTGCCTCCAGCGAGTACATGATCAGGGCCTTGAGACGAACCTTGTAAGATCTGCCTTGCGAGCCCCGAATCATTTCAATTACCCTACACTGCACTTTCTCCAGCCTGTCCTTATCTTCCCTCAGGTGACGATTCCAGAACTAGGCACAGGATTCCAGGTGGGGCCTCACCAGGCTCTATAGAGAGGTAGCAATACTTCTTTCTTCTGCTGTCAGTACCCCTTATTACACACCCCAGCATCCTGGTAGCCTTTCTGTAGGCCTTGTTACACCGGCTTGATTGTTGAAGGGAGTCTCTGATGATGACCCTTAGGTCACTTTTCTGAGGTTGTATCCAGCTTTACCTCCCCCCATACAGTACTTTCTTCTGGGTTCTTGTCCCCTATCTGCATCACCTGGCACTTTTTGGCACTGAATTTCAACTGCCAAACATTTGACCATCTCTCTAGCCATCACATGTCTCCCTGCATCTCCTGAACCGCCTCCTCACTATCTGCCTTGCCACAGGGCTTAGTGTCATCTGCAAAGAGAAACATCTTGCCCTGGATTCCTTCTCCCATGTCGCTAATGAACATGTTGAAAAGGACTGGAGCTAGGATCGATCATTGTGCACCCCACTGGTGACCTACCACTCTTCTGACTTCATTCTGTTAACTACAGCTCTCTTCTGTCTCCCTTCCAACCAGTTTCAAGCCCCAGGAAATAGTATGGTCTCACCATAGGACTGCCCCAGAGCTTAAATCTTGAGCTGAAAGCTGGAGGAGGGGAGGGTGGCCCTACAGGGGGACCTGGAGGCTCTGGAAAGGTGGTCTAGAAAGTGGAAGCTGAGGTTCAATGCAGGGAAGTGCAAGGTACTGCACCTGGGAGCCAGAAACCCAGGCCAAGTGCACACCCTGGGGATGCTACAAGTCTCAATGGCTGAGAAGGAACTGGGGGTGGTGGTGGATGTCAAGATGAACAACTCTGAGACTTGTAAGAGGGCAGCGGCCAAGGCCAACAGGATGCTGGGATGCATCACTAGGGGGATCACCTCCAGAAGGAGGGAAGCGATACTCCCTCTGTATAACTGCTTGGTGAGGCCACACCTCGAGTACTGCATGCTGTTTTGGAGGCCACACTTAAAGAGGGACACTGAACTCCTGGAGAGGGTCCAGAGGAGTGCAACCAAAATGATCTGGGGCTTGGGGGACAGGACCTATGGGGAGAGATTCAAAGAGCTAAATATGTACACATTGGAAGAGAGAAAGGACCGGGGGGACATGATAGAGGTCTTCAGGTACATGAAGGGGGTAAATAGGGGAGGAGCAGTCAGGGTGCTCCGAAGGAAGGGGTGGCAACTAGAGGGCATGGGTGGAAGCTGGAGGGGGGAGATTCAGGGGAGAAAGGAGGAGGTGCTACTTCACTGAGAGGGTGGTGGAGCCATGGAATGCGCTGCCCAGGGGGCTGGTGGAGGCAGAGATGGTGGAGGGGTTCAAGAGGGGGTGGGACAGGTACAGGGGAAGGGTTCTGGAAGCAAAGTCCTGTGCAGCGAGAATATCCGGGACTGGGAAGAGAGAAGCCAGAAAGAGTGAGGGGGGCAGTAAGGTCAGCTCCCAGGGTTGGGCTGACCAAATGAGCAGACAAGAAAGACCATTAGGCCTATTCTGCTGGCATTTTAGTATGTTAGTATGAAATGGTTAATAGAATCTATGCTAATAGTGGAATGTTAAGCTCGAGCTCAGTTTTCAAACCACTGTCCCTGGTTGCACTTCCTGCAGCCGTCAGATTGTTTACTCCGCTTGCCTCAGTAAGATGTCTCCGGAGAGCTCTCCTTCACTTACTTGAAGAAGTTTATTTTCTCGGTTTTGTCAAAGTCTGTTTAGTGTTTTCGATTTTTGAAGCACTGTCCTTGGTTCACAGGTAGACTTAGTCTAGTTTAGTGTTAATCGGGTAAGTTTTCGGTTCCTTTTTGGTTTTTCTCAACCAAGAAGGAACCAGCGATTTTCTCTTTAATTTCTGAAGTAACTCTCAGTATATTGTTTCTGTTCCAACTTTAAGGTAAGTCGGTTCTTAATACTAAATTTTTTACGAGGGTAAATCACCGTTGTCCAGTTTTTAACCGACCAAAAAATAAATAAAAAAGATTTAAGTGTTTGGGCTAAATGTCACAAGCCAAGAAACGAATGGGCCCTACAGGTTCCAATATTGTACTAAGTGTAGGGAACTGTTTGCTAAAGCAGATCCTCATCTTCTTTGTGTCTGTTGTCGGGGGATTGACTACCTCAAAGAGGACTATGATAGCTGTAAAAACTTCCCTCAGTTGACGCTTGATGGGTGACTTAAACGACTGCAGGAGAAGATGTCTGAAAAGGCTGCTGACCCAGCTGCAGACAAACAGGCTACCACCCATAAAGAACCAGAGAAACAGTCCTCTGACAAGCGCAACGGTTCCTCAGTTAAAAAACATCCTGCAGATACTGCCGCTGAGCCAGAAACCACAGGAAAAAGAAAGAAAGAAGAGAAACACGAACCGCAACCTAAAAAGACACTGGTTCCTACCGCTGAAGAGATAGAGAATGCTATCAGGATTATTCAATTGCTTAACCATGTACCCCAGTTCTGGTTGAAAAGTGGTTACAACCTCCAGTTCTCCTTTGGTTCCCAGTTCATTTGAACAAGGGGCAGAACCTTTTCGAGAAGATGAAGATGAGGAAGAGGATGAAGATTATGGGGAGCCAATTGAGCTTGATATCTCCCCTGATTCCCACCATCCTGATTTACCTGATAAGGAATCTGAGGACCAAACAGCCAACTTTGCTTTTATAAAGCAAGTGGCTCAAACACTGAACCTTCCTACCCAAGATTCCACCGATGAGGAGGAAGAACAGAACTATATGGAGATGATTGATGTCCCAGTCTCCAAAAGACTGCTACTGCCCATCCAGAAGTCCTTGAAGAAACAAGTAAATAAAGTGTTGCAGACCCCCACTTCTGTGCCACCTGTGGATAAGAAGATGGATCAAAAGTATTGGGTGGCCAAAGGTGGGGCTGAATTCCTTTTTGGGCACCCAACCCATGAGGGGGTGGTGCAGGCTGCAGCTTGAGATAAAGCTGGCATACCTCTGGCATCACTCCCACCTGACAAGGATTACAGGAAGATGGATTCCATAGCCAAGAAGGTTTATCTGAGATCCTCTGTATCAGGCAACCCTCTTATATGTCCTATGTTGCTAGATATCAGAGGACACTGTGGAATATAGTGATGGAAATAACAAAATCTGTCCCAGCCCCTATGGCAGCTGATTTGAAGGAGGCCACAAAGAGGGGAATAGAAGCATCTAAAGTCCAATTCAGGATGGCTGTAGACAGTAATGACACTACTGCCAGACAGATGGCTGCTTCTGTGTCCCTCAGAAGATTTGCTTGGCTCAGAACAACCAACTTGACCCAAGCATACAATCCAAGGCTTTGGACTTCCCATGTGAGCCTACATCTCTGTTCGAAGAGCAGACTGAGGCCTACATGAAGAAAATGGATAATTATAAAACAGCATACAAAAGTGCTGTTGCCAATGAAAAGGCATCTACACCCCAGAAGCACCATGCCAGAGGGGGTAGAGGTAGGGAACATTATAGGCCATTCTTTCAGCCTCAAGCTTTTCCCTAGTACCAGCCTCAGAGGGGTTACTTCAGGAGCAGGGGCAGGAGAGGCAGCAACCATACCAGCTAGGGTTGCCACCCATCCAGGGTTTGCCAGGATTGTCCCATTTTTAATGCCCTGTCCCTGGAAGTATGAAAACCAGACCAGGACATTCAAAGTTCCTTGTTTTAGATTCATCAAATATATTTTCAGTTCAAAAATCCCTGTTTCACAGTAGAAAAGTAATTGTTTACTGTAATTCAGAGTAAACAATGACTTTTCTACAAAATTAACCCTTTTTATTTGCCATTTTTGGCCCCAAAACGCACCCCTGTGGACCAGTGGCCACTCAGCAGCCAGTCATTGACTCAGAAGTGTAGTGTATTGTTGCTAGGGAGCGGGGGTGTCTGTCATCATGCTGCAATGCCTACTAGCTGCTTCACCAAATCACCGTCCATGAATGTCACTGACTGACATGACCTCCTGGCATCTCTGACCTCCAGAATCTCCTCCTCCTAGTGCTGAGCTGTGTGACTCTCTCACTGGAGTTAGTCAGTGTGTGCACAGCCAGCATGTGTTTGTGGCGTCTGATCCTCTATTTTATTTATCGGAGATGGAGAGACATTTTGACTTCTTGGAGTGCAGGAGTGGTGCTGCTGTGACCAAATTTTGCCCCCTTCCCTTGGCTTGCCAGTTGCTTCAGCCTGCCCATCACCTGAACTTAGCCTGGTGACCGAGTGGTGCCGAGTTCCCTTCTGTCCCATCCTGTCTCTTCCACCAGACTGTGGGCTGCTGCAGCCTGCCTGCCCTGCCACTCGAGGCTCACTCCCCTGACCCGTTGCGTCCTCTTCTTGGTTCAGTGAAGACAAGTCTGTGCAGAGTGCACTGTACAGCAGAGAGACATCACTACCTTTTAGGCAAGTTTAAACTAAAGTTTCTAATGAATTAATTTTTCTGAATGAATGGGGGTGGTGGTTGGGGGGGGAGCTGAATGTTGGCACATTTTAAATCCTTTGCACCTTGTTTACAAAAAACCAAAAATAACTGGTCCCAGTCCCTCCCAGACAGTATAGAACCTTGAGGGACTCCCATGGGTCAATCAAGTCAGCAACTGAAGACACAGTCAGAGGCACCAATTTTAACTCTTTGCATTCTGTTACTCAAATAACACAACTTGTTAGTTATTTTAATAACAGAATGTAAAGAGGAAACAACTGTTTCAAGAACCCTGTGGCAAAGACTATGTGGTGAATGGTAATGTGCTACTCTGAAGAGGAATTGCACAGGATATGGGGAGCAGAAAGGGTGAACTGGGATATTATCCAAGAGGATTTTACACCCAAAAGGACTAAAAAATACTGAAACAGAGGAAGTATGAAGAACTTCAGCTGAATATCTAGGCTTCTTTAAAGATTTTCAGTCATGATCATTTCAATTTGTTTCCCAAAGCCCCCACTGGTAGCTTACCTGCACTACGAGAGGAGCACCACCAGACTGAGGAGGAAAGAAGGAATTGGTTATGGAAATCTTCGGGGGGAGTCAGTATTCAATTGTTATCGTCACTGAAAGAGTGGTGGTGGTTGCCTGAAACAGTATTCCAGACTTGTGGAGGTGGCTCTTCAGTCACTGAAATGCAACCAGACTGCACTGTATGACGTGCACAGCCGACACTGCATTGTGCCATATGTACAGCAGTCAGCAGGCACTGAACTGTGTCACATGTCAGCAGTAAAAGCACTACAGCAGCAGTTCTCTGCATCAGGATGAATCTTCCACTATCCAGCCCACTTAGTTACTACATATCATCGCTGGGGAGCACAAACCAGTCCCTCCTTCGGTGCCTCAAGTACACTTGTAACTGTGGGGGCAACGGCGGCATGGGTGGACAACAAAGGGGCATTGCAGTTGAAGGGAAAGTAGTTGGTTAGGGAGTGGCTGGTGGCTCTTGGCTGGGCAAGAAGGGTTGGGTATAGCTGATGGCAGCATGGTTGACAGGTGGATAAAGGTATTTTGACTGTTTAGAGGTCTCTCACCCAGGCTACTGAGGCCTTCACAGTATCTGCAAGAGCTTCTTCACCCCTACTGCTCCCCCCGACCACTCCGCTCCACCGACGAGGGACTGCTAGAGATTCCCAGGGTTTGTTTGAGGTCATCAGTCTGGGGCCCTAGCATTTGAATTTGTGGCCCCTTCTTTGTGGAACTCTCTACCTTGTTGGATAAGACAGTGCCTAATGGTGGAGTTTTAAATCTGCATTTAAGACATACAGTATTTGTTCAATCTTGCTTTCCCTGATATTATATAAGTTAATTCTGGATGCTTATTATGTTTATGGAGTTTAAGCTGGGATTTTATTATTTATTGTACTAGCGCTATGATCCTTTGGGGAATAGTGCTATTTTATAAATTAAGTTGATTTGATTTGATTTGATGGTGCCATGGTGCCACAGAAACATAGTCTTCAACCGCAGATAAGGACCACTCAGCCCACCCAGTCTGCCCATTTTCCTACCAATTGGATAAGCTGCAGATCCTAGTTATCCAACAGCCTACTTCTTACTACCTCCCACCAGAATTGCCTTATGTCTGTCCTATGCATTCTTGAATTCCCCCACTGTTTCTGACCCCTGACCTCCTCAGGAAGGCCATTCCATCCATCCACCACCCTCTCCGTGAGAAAATACTTCCTCACATTGCTCTTAAGCCGTCCTCCCCTCTATCTTTAAATTGTGCCCCCCTTGTTCTTGAACATCTCTTTTTCTGAAAGATGCTACCCTCTTCGACTTTGTTGATTTCTTGAGGTACTTGAAAGTTTCTATCATGCCCCCCTGTTTCCCTCGAGGGTATACATATTAAGATATTTTAGTCTCTTCATATGGCTTCTGGTGCAGATCCTGCACCATCTTAGTTACCCTCTTCTGGACTGCCTCCATCCTGTCTATGTTCTTGCGGAGATGGTGTCTCCATGCTCCTGTGCTCACAATCTACTCTAGCTCCCTTACCCCCTCAGTCTCCTGAGCCTTCCCTCCAGACAAAGCAGCATGTTTCCTAGCACACTCTAGTGCATAATAATCCTGGTGGCATGCTCCCACGCCCCACAGACATGGATTCAGGTTCCATCCCATGCCAGTATGACTGCAGTAGTCCAATGGCACCCATACCAGCACGTTCTCTGATGTCTTGTGGCATTCACCTTCCTCACTTCATGCCATGCCAACACGATATCTGTTGTCTAGTGAGACACCTTCTAAATGATGATGTCCCTGGACAGCCCCCCTGCTTCCTCAGTTTAACCAATGTCAGCATGACACCTGGTGTCCGATGTTACCCCCTCCCAAAAGCTAATGACCAGCAAAGTACCACTTCTCCCTCAATCTATGGTTGACCTTCTGAACTGTATTGTAACCATAAAGTTCAGACACTAGAGGTACAGAGAAGGGCAGTGTCTGTTGTCATGTTGTGTGTGCGGGGTCCCACTGCATACCATGGCTTGTGATTGCATGGGGCGAGGTACACAGATACCACTGGACAGCAGAGATCATGCACCACATGATGGGGAGTGGGGTATGCAAGGCATAAATTAGTGTCGGAGAGTTGATTAGCAGCCTTCGCTAATCAAAATGAAAAATGATTAGCAATCAGCCAATTCTGACTAGCAGTTTTATAAAATGGGTATTTTTATTTTAAACCCTGTAATTATTACTTATTATTGCATATATTAATAAAATAGACATTATATAAATAGTTCTGAAACTGAATTTGCCATTTTGACCAAATTGTCTGTGTAGCCTTTCTTATTACCCCACCTCATGTACCTAGTGCAGAAAGATTTCCAATCCCTGCCAAATCGTAATTCTGCACAACTGCAACGCATTTCCCCGCCACAGGTGCAAAAACACATTTTGGTCAGGATTTGAAAAATGACAGCTGTGACATACATGAGGTGGGGTAATAAGAAGGCTATGTTGAAAATCTGGGGGCAAAATATTTAAAAATTCCAAAGTTACAAGGGTGTGTAGCGAAATTGCAACAAATGGTCATAACTCTGTCATTGTTTCATATTTTGACTCCAAATTTTCAACATAGTTTTCTAGGACCTCAGCTCAAGAACAATATGACTGTTATTACACAAATCCTGCTCAAAAGGTGAATTTGCCAAGTGATTGTGAAATCATCTTTCAGGCAGGAGTTGCTTAATGACAGTTATATTGTTCATGAGGTGGAGTCCCAAAAGGCTATGTTGAAAATTTGGGGTCAATATCTCAAAAAAATGACAAAAGTTATGCACCAACGTTGAAACCCCCATTGAATACATATGACTGCATTTACCTTAGTTCTTCATACTGCAATCGCCGGTTCCAGCAGCAAGACATGTCTTCAGTCGGAGCATGAATCTTGAACCTGGGACCTGTTCAAGTAGTGACAGTCTGTGGGGTGTTAAGGGGGAAGTGGTGCACAGGTGGGTAGTCAGGTGTGGGTACGGGAGTGATCAGCGATGGGCCGTTTTTTTTTTGCAGGTTTAAATGAAAAAAAATCAATGGGACAAAAATGGAAAGTGATGGGATGGTGGGGGGTGCCACTAGACACCAGGGAACTTCACAATAGTGGGGACAGCGATCGGATTGGGGGATGCCACTAGACACCAGGGAACGTCAGAAATTACGGGGACAGCTATTGGATTGGGGGGGTCCACTAGACACCAGGGATAAAACTCATTACAGGGGATGGCAATCAGTGGAAGGATGGGGCACTAGATGTCACCAGGGAAACAAAGGGCTGGCAACTGGAGGGTGGGGGTTGCCACTATGCACCGGGGAAATAAAAAAAAAATATATGAGGGACAGCCAGAACTATGATTAGCAACCACTGTTAATCAAGCTGGAGATTGACTTGTGCTTCCCAGTTCTTGGGTTGCAAATTGCGATGTGAACCTGCTTATTTTATGCCTTGGTGTACCACTGGGTGCCTGCAATGGCAGTGCACATAACACAGTGCAATTACAACAATGCATGTGGCACAACAAAGTGGAGACTGGATGGGTGCCCTTTTATTTTGGACAGATTTGACTCATTCTGCCCATATTAAAAGGGCACCCAGTTTCTGCTCTGCTAATACCTGAATGACCTAAGAATCATGCTGCATAAACTGCAGAGTACCAAAGTAACAGTTAAATAAAAGCCCCAAAACTCACCACAGAACATCTAAAGCCCTATAGGTTCTGGGGCCCTAACTGCACCCAGACTCCCAGCCTTTAAATGGCAATGGGTGGGTGATTCATCATAGGAACACAGAGGTCAATGACAGATATTGAGACCATGTAGGATCTGCACCTTCATATTAGGCAAGGAAAAATGAGATGACTGGATGGGCCAGGTGGTCCACAAAAAGGACATATTTCCCTGTCTAATATAAAACTGCAGATCCTATATGGTCTCCTCCTCCTACCCTCCTGCCCCCTACCCATGGTGTCTCCAGCTCATGTTCAGACTCCTCCTCATGACATGTGGCAGCACAGTCAGACAGTTGTCCTTGTCCGCCTTACCCCAACCCCCCCTTTGGCCATTGGGCAGTCACATTCTCCCACACTCATGACTTCAGGGGAAAAACTATTTTTCCCCCTGGAGTAAGGAGTAGGTAGGAAAGACATAAAAAAAGTTTGTTTTGTGTTTCATAAAAGCCCCAAACCTCACTACAGAACATAAACAACCCTAGAGCTTATGGGGGCCTAGCAGCCCCCAGACCCCCAGCCTTTACCTTGCAATGGGTAGGTTGGTTCATCACAACATTGTTGGTCAGACCAGACACGTACTTGGCCCACGACCCCCCATTTGGCCAGTCAGATTCTCCCACACTAATGACTTCAGGGGAAAAAAAATGTCCCCCTGGAACAGGGATAGGGAAGCCCTACCCAAAGTGTGTTTTTTCTTCAAGAAAAGCCCCAAAACTCACCACAGAGCATCAAAAAACCCCAGAGCTTCTGGGGGCCTTGTGGCCTCCAGACTCCTGGATTATATTGTCAGATGTCCAGGTTTTTTGTAACTGGGAGGTGGCAACATTAGTACCAGCCACAGCACCCAAACAGTATCCCAGGCCAAGCAGACACCCTGAGGTGTCTGCTCAGTTCACCTCCCCAACCCCAGTAGGGGGCAGGCTGGTCAACTACCTCCAGGATTGGTATTCCATCACCACAGACAAGTGCGTAATGGAGATAATGGGCCAGGGCCTGACCCTCATCTTCAAGTTCATGCCAAAGCTGAGGGCAAGGATTTTCAGACCCTCTTCCCCATCAGAAACATTTCTGTTAGAGGTGGAAGTATCAAACCTTCTGTATCAAAAGTAGGGCTGCAAGTTCGGTTTGACCTAGCCGCTATAAAGGTAGAACCAATGGTGTTCGCATGAAATTGCACACTGCCAAACATTTAATGAAAAGTAGCGAACTTTGGTTCACCGATATGAAGACTGACTGTCTGAAAAACATGTGACTCTGCTCTGTCCTTCTTACCCATCAAATATAAATGATCCAATGTTAGAAAGAGTCAGTGAAAGAAGAGAGAGAGAGAGAGAGATGGTACGTGCACAAATTATATACTACACACTGATAGGATGAGGATGAGTACATTACTTTGTCAGTGATTGGCTTTAGCTGCTGTACACGTCAATATAAAGTTAATTGATTGGCAGGTTCACCTAAGAACTCATGTGATACGCTAGCTGTATCGTCTTTTTCACTCAGCATTCAGTCTCTGGGCCAGCATGGTTGAGCGTGTTTCTGTCTCTGCAGTCTGACTGCTGCAGTTATTCAGAAACTGAGTTTCTAGTTCAGTTGATTCATTATGCAAAGAAGAAAAAACCTCAGCAACAGTACAGAGAGTTTTTTGTATGGGAGGGTAGTTATTTATATCAGATTTTGACTTGGGCATCCAAGACATCTCCTTGCCATGTGGCGCAACGCCCTTTTTTTTCTTTTCTTAAGCAACCCTTGATTTATTGTTCAAATGAGCCAGCATTTCTCTTCTGGTGTTGCAGTAGCAACACATAATTTTAAACAATTTGCCTGCTAGCCAGCCTCCCTCTGAAAATTGTAAAATAAATCCTTCAAAAAAAATCTTATTCTGAACTAATCACTAGTGCTGATCTGCATCAGCATTCTGCACTCTCTCTGCTACATCTTGAGAAGTACAGTTTATTTTGGCAGATCAAAAAGACTCATAGAGCTTGCTCACATTTTTTTTGTGCGCTGTCCTAGACTAGTTAAACTGGGTTTCAGGTATCAAAATAAATAAATACCACAGCTTGTAAGCTTAGCTAAGAACAGACCAAAGGCAGGTGGAGGAAAGTGCAAACAGTAATGTTAGTGTCTGTAAAATTTGCATTTGTTTGTAGATCTACTGGACTACTATTACATAAAGTATGGCACACGTAGTCCTGCCTGTAATTAGGAACTACAGTACGTTTAAATAAATTGATGGTTTGCATTACAGAATTCTCCTGTTTACAGCTCCCCTTCTGTTGTGTACTTATTACCTTGTTGCTTTGCTTCGCTTCTAGTATTTACACACAATATTCTGCTGACTGGAGGAAGCAAGGACCAAGGCCATGGGGGTGGTGAGAGATGCCCCATATCCATGGAGAGGGCACAAGGGCTGAGGCAGGGTGGATGAGGGCCAGGGAGTTGGACAAGGCCCAGAGGGCTTTTAAAAATGTGGCAACACGTTACTGCTTTGTTCCCTTTTCTCTACTTGGTCATACCAGGAAGATCGCCTAAATCCCGATGTGCCCCATTATTTGGGGGGAGCAGTGTTCAGTGCAGGACCCTGGTTTCTATATACCATCCCTGTTCATAAGTGATAACAAGGCAGTTTGGGGCAGGACTTGCGCCAGGGTGTCCTTTGCGATGGGACACCCTGATGCATATCCTGCCTCAGCCTGCACTGTTGTCACTCACTCAACATGGCATAATGAAACCGCAGTCTCATTTTGGACAATACGCTTCTACTCCCCACCCACATGACAGGCAGCATCGGGCTAGCTTAGTTCGGACATTTATGGCAGAGGGAGCACAGGATGGGTGCACACAGCTATTTCTTCTAAGGACTTGGCCAATGTATTTTTCTAATAGTCCAGTAGCCCCTTGGGGAACCAAAAGGAAGTTATGGGAGGACACTCGATGAAAGCTGAGTCCCCCTTCCAGGATGCAGAGAGTAGGTGTACTGTACACAGTTCTGCGGTGTTGTGCCTACAAAGATTTCATTCTGGTAAGGGAAGGGGTTCGTTTGGGTAGGATAAGGGTTTGTGATGTGTTGTGTGGCTTGGATCAGGTACAACCTGGTTCTACCTGGTAGAACCAGGAAGAACAAGGTTGAACTTTTGTATCTTGCACTGTTTGGCATGAATCAGGTAGAACCTAGTTCTACCAGTTCTACCCATACAGTTCACAAGGTAGAACTTTTAGAGGTTTGCACAGCCCTAATCAAAAGGTGATAGAGCCAGTTCCTCAGGCACAAAGAGAAAAGGGCCTTTATTCAAGATACTTTCTTAAAACAAATAAAACAGGGAAGTGGCAACCCATATTGGATCTCAGGCACCTAAACAGACATCTGGTAAAACCGAAGTTCAAAATGGTGACTTTGGCAACAACCTACCCAACTTTGAGACAAGGGGATTGGCTGGCATCTCTGGATTTAAAGGATGCTAATTTTCACATCCCCATCAGGCAGTCCCACAAAAAAATCCTCAGATTCAGACTACCAACAGGCCATTACCAGTTCAGAGTAATGCCTTTCGGAGTAACTTCTGCTCCAAGGGTGTTCACAAAATGCTTAGCTGTAGTGATGGCACACTTAAGGAGACAAGGGTTGGCAGTGTTCCCTTACCTGGATGACTGGCTAGTCATAGGTCAATCACCTCAACAGGTAAGGGACTCCTTGTCAATCACATAGGATGTCCTGCAGTCACTAGGATTCCTAGTCAACCTGAGAAAATCCGTATTGGAGCCAGTACAGCTCCTGGAATTCATAGGAGCCAAACTGGACACTGTGAGAGGAAAGGCTTTTATTCCACAGGCAAGAGTGGACAGCCTGGTGCAGCTGGCAAGTACCTTCAAACTGCACAGCCTAAGGCCGGCAAGGCACTTTTTGCAGTTGCTAGGTCACATGGCAGCTTCCACAGCAACTGTGCTGGTTCAAGATTCCAAATGAGGGACATTCAGTTCCATCTCAAAATGCATTGGCATCAAAAGAGAGAGACTCTGTCAAAATTAGTGCCAGTCTCAGGAACACTGCTTCAGGCACTTCAATGGTGGCTGGAAAAAGACAGTCTCAGACAAGGCATGCCATTCCTACAAGAAAACCCCTCAGTGCTAACCACAGATGATTCCTCTTGGGATAGGGAGTACATCTGGAGAAGCACAGTGCTCATGGCACATGGCTCAAGTAGGAATCACTGTTGCACATTAACCTGTTAGAGCTCAAAGCAGTCTTTCTGGGACTCCAGTCCTTCGCCAGCGTACTGCAGGGAAAAGTGGTACAGGTCAGGACAGACAACACAATCACTATGTACTACATAAACAAGCAGGGAAGCACAAGGTCAACACCTCTGTGCACAGAGGCCATGAACATTTGGAGTCTGGCATACTCCCTGGGATTTTCCCTCTTAGCAGTTCACCTACCAAGGAAGGACAATGTCCTGGCACATGCTCTCAACAGAATCAACCAAAACCACCAGGAGTGGTCTCTAAACAAGCAGGTGCTGCAGGTTGTGTTCAAAAGGTGCCAGTCTTTTTCACTGATCATTCCACTTCAGGGGAATGTTGACTGCAAAACCTAGATGTTAAGAGGGCAATCAGCTACTACCTGGACCGTACAAAGGGCCATAGAGGAGACAGTACCCAACTCTGCTTAACCTATGGGGAAGTAGGAAAAGGTAAACCAGCCACAAAAAGAGCCGTCACAAGGTGGATTGTGGCCTGTATTCAGTTCTGTTATGGCAAAGTGGGCAGGCAGCCTCCACAGGGTCTCAGGGCCCACTCCACTAGGGGAACAGCTGCTTCCATAGCAGCTTTGAGGGACATCCCTCTGCTAGAAATCTGTAAAGCAACTACCTGGAAAACTGTTTACACATTTACAAAGCACTATTGCCTGGATACTCAGGCTAGGAGTGATGCCAGGTTTGGCACAGCTGTGCTGCAGAGCTTGTTTCCTAAATAGGTTCTCTGCCCACCTCCAAAGGTACTGCTTGGGTAGTCTGCATTTGTCAGAATACAGTAAGATTTCCTGGGGCTTGAAGAAAAATTACTTACCATAGTAATCTTGTTTCTTCCAAGGGAATCTTACTATATTCTGAGCTCCCACCCATCCTCCCCTACTAGAACCTAGGGGGCACTGCATATCAGCTGTCCGTATCCTATGGCAAACCTGTTGGCATAACTGTTCTTTCTTAGGCATCTGTGACTTGAGTCTTAGTGATGCCCATGATGACAAGAGGGTGGTTGATTTAAAAGAGGGGAGTTCATTTGTTATTATTAGAATAGTTTAGTTAGTTTGTTTTTAAGTATGTATGCTTTATAAGAATCTGATGGTTGCAGGAAGTGCAACCAGGGACAGTGGTTTGAAAACCAAGCTTGAGCCTAACATTCCGCTATTAGCATAGGTTCTATTAACCATTTCGGCTCCAGGGCAGTCCTATGGTGAGACCATACTGCATTTGTCAGAATACAGTAAGATTCCCTTGGAAGAAACAAGATTACTATGGTAAGTAATTTTTTTCTTCTCACCCATCTAACTGTGTTCTTCACTGCACCCAGATCCTCTAGCTTCTTCAGCAACCTTCTGTGAGGCACAGTGTCAAAAGCCCTGCTGACATCAAAGTAGAGTAAATGCACAGCATGGCCCTTGTCCACTGCCCTCGTTACCCTGTCAAAATATGCTATCAGGTTGGTCTGACAAGACCTCTCTCTCAAAAACAAACACTGTTTACAGTCCTGGAGTCCACTGCTGTCCAGGTAGTCCATGAGGTCCTCTTTGACTAGTGTCTCCATCATTTTCAATCAATCAATCAATCAATCAATCAAAAAAACTGTATTTAGCCAGGCAAAATCATCATTGAGCAAGTTCATTTGTAAGATGGTCCTACAATACAAACTTAAACAAGAAATTGTGCAGACTTTAATGTTCACAGAGAATAACAGGTGCAAGTTGCACATAAAGAGAGCAGAAGCAATTATTAATCAAACTGGTGGGTATAGAAATGAGCATATTTCCAGTAATAAAAGGAACAAGTACAGTGAAAACGGTGGCACAACAGTATTCATATAACACTTACACACCAGGAAGTCGTACGTACCTGGTGAGTCAGATCGGTAAGAACTAGAAGAGGAAACAAAAAGGAGGAGAAAAAAGGAACAGCAGCATGAAGTGCTAAGATTGGAAACAGCAGTGCTGGGGGTAAGAGGCCCCAAGGGGGTGGACTGATGGACTTATCACCTGAAACAGGGACAGGTATCCCTTAGGTATTGAGCAAGCAATAGTTTGAAGGCATAAGATTTGGGCAGGGAGGAGATCTTAAGTGTCTTTTGCACAGTGTTCCAAAGGGAGAGGAGGGAAAAAATAGCAGCAGCCAGACCATGCCATGTCTTTATTCTAGGCACCTAGAATGAAATGAGTGAGGAGCTCCTAAGACCATATGTTCCCTTGGCCCGCTCAAATAGGTTTGTGAAATAGGTTGGAAGCTTATCGGTTAGTGCCCTAAAAAAACACAAGAGAGAGTTTCTTTGTCTGCTCAGTAGGAGAGAGGGCAAGCCCATCACTTTATAGAGCAGACAGTGATGGGTTTGAGGGGGCAGGTTCAGAATGAACCTCAAGGAGCGATGGTAGAGGGTCTCAAGTTTACATAACACCTTGTTAGGACAATGGCTGTAGAGGAAGTCTGAGTAGTGGAGCAATGGTAAAAAAGTTGTTTGTACTAGTCTCTTCCTGGCTTCAAATGTGAGGCGGTGTCTTATGCGATAGAATATGCCTAGGCATTGTCTTAGTTTTTTAGATAGCTCAGTGAGATGAACCAAGAAGATAAGCTCGCTGTCCAGACATATGCTCAGATATTTGAACTTGTCCACAATTTCCAGTGGTTCACCGTGTAAGGTGTAGACCTGAAGGCTCGCTGGAGACCCTGACGTATAGGAGGCATGTGGTGAAACAATCATAGCTTTGGTCTTTTTAGCATTGAACAAGAGCTTAAGTTTGAGCAGTTATACTGAAGGATGTCAAAGTCATGCTGGAGCTTCTCGAGCACAAGCTCTAGTGAAGAGCTGATGATGTACAGAACCATATCATCAGCAAACAGATGTATGTTACCTAAGCAAGTGCAAGTGTCAATGTGGTTTATGTAAATTGTGAACAGTATGGAGTCCAGAATAGAGATTTGCAGAAACTCCGGGGAAGGTTTTTAGCAGAGACAGTTCCCCTAGATCCTTAACTTGCTGCATTCAGTTGGTAAGATAACATTCAAACCACTTTAGAGCAGAGTAGTCTAAACCGACGCTCCTCAGGCCATTAAGCAGAAGGTCATGATCCACTGTATCGAAGGCCTTGCTAAGGTCTAGGAAGAGGGCGTAAACATGTTTTCTTGTATCCAGAGCGGTTTGCCAGTCACTAGTCATTTTAGCAAGGACAGATATAGTGCTGTGCTTGGGTCTGAACCCAGATTGGGCTGGGTTTAAGAGATTTTCAGATTCAAGATACTCTCTGAGCTGAGCGTTAACTATTTTCTTCAAGAGTTTTGAGAGGGTTGAGAGAAGGGACATTTCCTGGTAATTGTTCAGGTGTGTTGGGTCACCGGACTTCAAAAGAGGAATAATGTGCGCTGTTTTCCAGAGTGGTGGAAGCTTGCCTAAGGTCAAGAAACAGTTGAATAGATGGGTGATTGGAGCTGTCAGGTGATAGTTGCCTGTTTTCAAGAAGAACAGTTCTAGGAGATCCGCACCAGTACTCTTCTTCATGTCCAGGGTTAATAGGAGATCCTTCACCTGTTTAAAAGTTACTGGCCGAAAGCTGAAGGTGGGGTATCTCGGGTTAGGTGCAATATTAGAGATTGGGCCGATACTGTCACCACTGTGGTCACTAAGGTTACAGTCTGGCGAGGCATTGAAAGTGAGACCAGCCATAGCGAAGTGATTGTTAAGTTGTTCAAGGACGTCCACTCTGTCGGTGTACGGGATGTCCCCCGTCACTATCTTGGTAGGCAGAGAGTAGGCTGGTGAGTGACCTTTGACCTCTCTGAGGATATTACAAAATTTGGCAGATCAGTTTTTATTTTCTTCAAGGCGGTCTGAAAATAGCGTGCTTTCTCTAACCTTGTTAATTTGGTACAGGAGTTCCCAGCTGCCCGAAAGACAAGCCAGTCAGCGTCTGATTTAGATTTCCTTGCCCTTTTCCACAATACATCCCTGTCCCAGAGGGCTTTTTTTAAGGTAGGTGTAAACCAGTCAGGGAATATTTTCCTGGTTTTGATCTTCCTAGCATGTTTGCTTATCAGCCCCAGTAACAGGTTTTGGAAAATATTGTAAGCCTCAGTAACAGAGGGGGGATAAGTAGATGTCCTGCCAACATTTTGGCTACCTTTTACCTACAATAGAGATAAGACTGAAAGGTCTGCAGTTAACCAAGTTGCTCCTTGCCTCCCCCACACTTATGGGGTGGGACTACATATGCTGGCCTCCAGTCTTTTGTAACTACTGCTGTCTGAATTGAGCTACTTGAAGAGCTCTACTAGGGGTTCAGTTAGTTTCATTGCCAGTTCCTTGAGCACCTTTGGATGCCTCTCGTCTGGGCCTGGAGCCTTACCTAGCTTTAGGGCTGCTAGCCTTTTCTAACCCCTTTCACTGGTAAATGCTTACTGCCTCATCTCCAGACTCCTCCTTTACAGCTACCTTAATATCACTCTCTGGCAGAGGCCCTCTGTCTTCTCTTATGAGTACAGAGCAGAAGTAGTCATTAAGAGTGGATGCTTTCTGTCCATCCTCGTCAATTACCCTGCCTCCCTCAGTTAGCCTAAGAATTCCTCCTCCTTTCTTTTTTTCCCTAATGTATCTTAAGAGCTGTTTTTCCTCTCCTTTGACCCCTTTCATAATACACAGTTCTGTGTCTGCAGTCAACCTCTGCTTCTCTCACCACCATTTTGGTTTCCCTTGTTCTCATTTGGTACTCTTCCCTTTCCTCCTCCATTGTTTTTCCCTGTAGCTGGTGAAGGCCTTCTTCTTGGCTCTCACTGCTTCCTTGACCTTTCCGGAGAACCACACTGGTCTTTTGTACCTGTTTCTTTTGAGTACAGTTCTGTTGTCTTTTTTATTTTGTATTAATTTTATAGAAATATACATAACCACAAAAATTCCTTCTCATGACCATTCAGTCATATTTTAAATATTAAACCTCTTCGTGGAGGATATAGAAATATTCAGATTATGTATAGTCCAACTGCTTGTGTCCACAATGGGTGAGAGAGACTGTAACAATATAAAACTCCACTAAACTAAGTTAGGACTAAACACATCAGAAAAAAATACAGCTGATTCATCACATTAACATTAACATTAGTTTATTATACCTAAAGCACAAAAGATATATGTGTGTGTGTGTGTGTGTGTGTGTGTGTATATATTTATATATATATATATATATATATATATATATATTGAAAAAAACTTTGTTAATGCATCAGTTAGGGTTAAACTGACAAAAGTAGGAAAATGAGGCATTAGGGTTTCCAACCCTAACACCCCATTCCACACCCCACACAGACAAACAGGTGGGGGGGGGTCTGTCTTGGAGCCGTCAACCCTAACCCTTACCCCATTCCATTACAAAATTAGCAGACATGGCTACAGCATAGGAGAATGGGGTGAGTGTTAGGGCTGATGACTCCAAGATAGAACCCCCCGACTATGGTTCTCTGCAGGGTGGGGAGTGGGGTGTTAAGTGCTGGAAACCTGATGCCACATTTCCTACTTTTGTCAGTTTAACCCTAGCTGATGCATTAATGGACGTTTTTTGCAATTTATTTCTTTGCTTTTTGAGATAGTAAAATAGTATCCTTATTTTACTGTGGGAGTGCAGGATCCTTCAGACCTTGCACTCCCATCCCTCCATAGATGCATATATGTATTTAGCTGTGGAGGCACAGGGACCTCCGGCCCCTGCATCTCCAGTTATAGGACAACAGTCACAAAATTATCACCATAGCCATGTTATTACCCCATCCCATGTACCCGGTGCAGAAAATTTTTCAGTCCCCACCAAAACGTTGAGATGTAGCAGAGCGGATAGCTAGGGGGAGTGAACTCCATAGTTGGGGGAAACAGTAGGAGAAAGCAGCCTGGCCAGCTGAGTATTTCCTTGAAGGGAGAGTGAGGGGGTGAGGAAGTGATAACCAGAGCTGCAAAGGGTGTAAGAAGAAGGAGGGGGGAGAAAGGAGAGAGATAAGGTATGGGGGAGCAAGCCAAGCCAGTATTTGGAAATAAAGGAGGCCCAATGAGTAAGACGTCTGTCTTCAAGGGAGGAGAGGGAGAGGGAAGACTATAGGGAGCAGTAGTGGGTTTGGGGCAGACAGTCCAGAGCAAAGTGACAGAAAGCGTGAAAGAGGGAATCCAGTCTGGCTAGGGTGGTCTTAGGAGTCACACTGTAGACGATGTCACCAAAATTGAAGACGAGAAGGATCATTATCAGGACAATTGGGAAAAGGAATACAACCTCTATTCCTGTATAATGCTCCAAGTCTGGGGTGAAGTTTATTGTGTATAGAACCCACATGCCTAGAAAAGTCAAAGTGCCGGTTGTGCCAGACTCCAAGGTACTTACATGATGTAACATCATCAGTAGTGGCCCCTTCTAGCGTGTGGAAGGAATGGTGGATGGTAAGCCTAGTGAGCTTCTTCCTAACACCACAGGCCATTGAAACCATTTTCTTGGCATTGAGGGATTTCTTGGCATTGAGGGATCTGCTCAGTCTTTACTGAGGAAGAGAAGGGTAATGGGCCTGAAGGGAGTACAAGGGGTGGGAAAGGTGCAGAAATGGACACAAGTCCCTTACATGGGAAAGGGTCCTAAAGGAATTGGAAGGAATAAGAGTCAATAAAGCAATGGAGCCAGATGAGATGCACCCCAGGGTCCTAAAGAAACTAAGAGAGGTGGTGTTTGAACCTCTGGCAATCCTGTTTAGTCGATCTCTGGAAACAGGAGAGGTACCCAAAGACTGGAGGGAAGCAGATGTAGTCCCCTTATACAAAAGTGGGGAACTACAGACCAGTCAGCCTGACCTCAGTAGTGGGGAAGATCATGGAAGCACTACTGAAGGAGAGATTGGTGGAACATCTGGTTGCCAACAGACTACAGGACCCAAGGCAACATGGTTTCACCGGGGAAGGTCATGTCAGACTTGAATTTTTCAACTGGGTGACAAGGGAGGTGGATCAGGGGAGGGCAGTGGATGAGGCCTATCTGGACTTCAGCAAGGCCTTTGACACTGTGCCACATAGAAGGCTATTAAACAAGCTGGGGAATATGGTAGTGGGCAGGACAGTAGTGCAGTGGGTAGGTAATTGACTGGATGACAGGACACAGAGGGTGGTGGTAAATGGCTGTCATTCCACAGAGGGAAGAGTGACCAGTGAGGTACCACAGGGATCAGTGTTGGGACCGGTCCTATTCAACGTATTCATCAGTGACAGTGTGCAGGACCTAACAGACAGAATTTCCCTGTTCACTGATGACACAAAACTCTGTAACAGAGTGGACACGACAGAGGGTGTAGACAGAATGAGGAGGGACCTGCAGAAGCTTGAAGAGTGGTCAAGGATTTGGCAGTTGAAATTCAATGCAAAGAAGTGCAAGATAATGCATATGGGCACAAACACCCTGGAACAACATATCAGCTAGGGGTGAGGATATAGCATGCACCAAGCAGGAAAGGGACCCTGGGGTTATCATCTCTGATGACCTCAAGGTAGGGAAACAGTGCGACAAGGCAGCAGGTAAAGCGAATAGGATGCTGGGATGCATAGGAAGAGGCATCACCAGCAGAAAAAGGGAGGTCATAATTCTACTATACTGTATAAGACACTAGCGAGGCTCCACCTGGAGTACAGTGTATATTTCTGGAGACCTTACCTACATAAGGACATAGACAGGTTAGAGAAGGTTCAGAGGAGGGCAACCAAGGTGGTACAAGGGTTGCATCACAAGTCCTATGAGGACAGGCTGGAGGACTTGAATATGTACTCCTTGGAGGAGAGAAGGGAGAGAGGGAGAGAGGGGATATGATAGAGACATACAAGTATCTTACAGGGAGGAACAGAGTGCAGGAACACACTATTTTCCAGTGAAAAAATGTTCCAGGACTAGAGGGCATGGGATGAAGTTGGCAGGAGGGCGATTCAGAGGAAATGTAAGGAAGAATTTCTTCACAGAAAGGGTGGTGGACAAGTGGAACACCCTGCCAGAGGAAGTGGTGGGGGCTGAAACAATCACGGGATTTAAGAATACATGGGATAGACATAAGGGAATTCTGGAGGTCAGGGGTAAGGAGAAACAGACTTCGAGAAAAACATAAAGTGAACTTACAAGCTCAAATGGGCAGACTGGGTGGTGGCATAGGCCCTTATCTGCCAACAGTGTCTATGTATCTATGATTTGAATGGAACCAGTGCCGAATGTTGTTGAAGTCCAGCTAAAGCCTGGCTGTGAGATCAGAGAGGGAGGAACCACAGGCAAACAGGACAGTGTCATCCACAATAAAAATAAAGTTCTTTAAAAACAAGCATTTGTCAATGCTGAATGTTGCTTGCTTGTATGTGCTGTTTAGGTATTTGGAAGTCACTGGAGTGCAAATATTGAAAATTCGCAAACTTACGAGCGTGCGTAGGAACTGCGCAACGACACTCATAAAGCAGTAATTTTGTGAATTTTTTCATCAAATTTTCAACATAGCCATTTTAAGACCTCTGCTCATGAACAGTGTCACTGTGATTTTCTTAATGTGTCCCAAAATTGATTTCATTATAATCGACTGCACCATTGTGCGCTTACATGGGCGGAAACACGCTTGGGCAAGATGAAACCGACAGCTGTACTGCTCATAAGGAGGTGTGGTAAAATGGCAATGTTGAAAATCTGGAGTGAAAATATTGAAAATTCGCGAACTTACGAGCGTGCGTAGGAACTGCGCAACGCACATTCGAAAAACAGTCATTTTTAGGAATTTTTTCACCAAATTTTCAACATAGGCTTTTTGAGAGCCCACCTTATGAACACTGGCAGTGTCGTTTTGTTAATGGGTCCCGAAAGGTGATTTCGTGCAGTGACCGCAAAATCACCCTTCAGGCCCGATTAACGCCATGACAGTGCAAGAATTCATGAGGAGGGGTCCCAAAAAACCCATGTTGAAAATTTGGGCCCAAAATTCTAAAATGCCTGAGATATGCAACAAAGTTGAAAACCCTATTTATTCCATTATACAGCTATCGGCATTTCTCAGTTCATGGTCGGCTTTGAAGAGTGCAGACGGTTCCCGTCCACCGATGATCATCGCGCCGAGCTCTGGAGGTAAGTATGGGGTGAGGGGTGTGGGAGGCAGGCGTGCAATGGGTGGGTGCGGGTTGTGGGGGGGGGAGACGCGAGGGAACGCTTTTACAGGTTTTTTTGTTTTTAATAAGACGACAGGGACGCTTGCTATGCTGGGGTGGCTCTCAGCATGGCAGCTAGAAAGGCTGTTTGGGGGGCTGAGCCGACGGGGATTGGGCACTCTATAGGCCATAACAAGCTTTTGCCATGCTGGGTGGGCTCCAGCGTGGCAGCTGGAAAGGCTGTTTGGGGGCTGGAGCTGACGGGGATTGGGCACGCCTGCCGGGCTATGAATAAGCTTTGCCATGTTGGGGTGGGCCCAGTGCGGCACCTGGAAAGCTTTGTTGGGGGCGCAGCCATGGAGCTGGGGGGGATTGGGCACCTCATTGGCTATGACAGTTTTGCCATGCTGAGGTGGGCTCAGCGGGCACCTGGACAGCTGTTGTGGGGGAGGCGTGGAGCTGATCGGGGATTGAGCACCTACCAGCCACACAGTGTGCGTGGGGAGGAGGCATCAGCACGCACATGCGCGGCTTGGTGTGTGGGGAGAGCTCCTGCTCACCGAAGTGGAGCCTCCTTTCAACTGTATGCCACTGCATTTTCAACTGCTGCCATAGACAGCTGCCGCAGTGATTGGGGAACTGGGGCCACGCCTGCAAACACACTGACTGAATTGGAAGACGGGTGCCACACCTCCAAAAACGGATGATGGCACTATGTTTCTTGCACATGCGTGCAAGCAGCATAAAAAGGACAGTGTCATCCGCATACATGTGGATGGACACGGAGGAGCAGGCAGCAGGAAGGTCATTTAGGAGGACCGAAAAGAATATTGGACCAAGGACAGAGTCTTGTGGGACACCAGTGTTGATAGGAAGTGGAGGGGATATGGAATTGCCATTTCACACAGATTGAGACCTACCCTTCAGGTAGGAGTAGAACCAATTGGTAGAGGAGTCGGAGAGCCCCACTTCTCTAAGCTTGTCAAGGAGAAGGGGGTTAGATACAGTGTTGAAGACTTTGGCTAAATCAACAAAGATGGCGGAGGTGATGAGGCCCTGATCCATGCTTGATAGAATGGAGCCAGTAAGCCAGAGGAGGAGATGGAGTGGAATTTATGAAAGCCGGACTGGAATGGGGTGAAGAAAGAGGAAGAGTTTTATCATAAGGTGCATCCCTTAAGGACAGGCAGCTGCTGTTTTTTCTGCTGCCTGAGAGCAGATATATTTGATTCCTCTTTTTATTGCCATAGTGAGTGGATAGAGGTGAAGTAATTTAAATGGCAATAAGAAAGTAGAAAAATGCAGGAATGATGCAAGAAAGCAGATACTTTCCAATTTGTTTAGTTTCTGTAAACACACACACAGTACAATCAAAAGCCACACAGCACAAAGCATCATGGGTATGCACTTCAGTGTGTACTGGGGGATAAGCTGACTTGAAAATAATTCAACTTGTGTTATAGAATATTCTGTTTGCTGTGTTGCTACTCAGACCTTATCACAGCCAACTTACATATACAAATGTAGCCATAATCTTTAAAACTGCACAAGAGTACACATGACGACAACAGGCAGAAGCTATCATTTGCCGCCTAAAAATGGAAGGTACAGAATTTCAAATTTTGGGTGAATTTTGCATAACTGAGTTTTGCTGATGCCAGCTGTGAATTATTTTTAGAAAATCACTTTAAGACCTTTGGTTGATGCAGGTGAGCAGACATGGAAAGCTGTGCATTTCTCCACTACATTTGTCAATAGAGTGCCCTGATTTGCATGGTTGCAGCACTTTCATATGTAAACCAAGCTGCATCTGTGAGATTGAATCAAGCAGCTCGAGTTTAAAAAACTCCGGAAAAGGCACTCATCAGACAGAATAAAAACGTAATTTTCCTGCAATTGTAATATCTGTCAGGTTCATTACTAATAAATAGGATAGAACTGATCAGAAATTTGTTGAATTGTAAATAGCCCATTTCCATACTCTCACTGCATCCTAGTGTACTGTGTATTATTATAGATTGTGAGAGTGTCATGGGACCTTCCCGACCAATCACAGCACTACCTTCAGTTGCGCGTGAGGTACTAGTTCCATAAGAGTGTCTCACATGCTGGTCCTACTTAATGGGCTTCTGGCCAGTTGTGCTCATGCCGCACAGAAAGGAACCATAAGAAAGGTGTTTTTAAAAATAAATTATGGCACGTTCTTTAATAAGTTAATAGGGGCTCAAGGAGGGGCTCTTATGGATGTAAGTGTCAACTCTTGGGTCCTTAGAGTACCAGAATGACAACTTCAGTTTATAGTTCAATGTGCTTACACAACTTGGTATGCTGTATGCTTATGTGACTTAGATACGTTGTGGCTATTCACCTCTCTGTCTGTGGGATATACCACCTTGCAGAGGTAGACTTTGAGGAACCCTAGAGAAGGGTTCCACCCATATAGGAACCATGGAATGATTCCCTTGGCTAATGGTAGCTTAGGAAGAAGCCCACAAAAAAGAGAGATGAGCCACTCAAGGAGGAGAGGAGGATGGTGGGGCAATGAGAAATTATCCTGGACTAGCCAGGAGGAGTGGCTTTTTAAGGCCTTATAGGAGTCATAGTGTTGCTCCACTCATGGAACTACAGGTGTAGTCTTGCAATTCCATGTGCTTATGCAGCTTGGTATGATGTATGCTTATACGACTTAGGTACGTTGTGGCTATTCACCTCTCTAGCCATGGAATATACCACCCTATGGGGTAGATGGCAAGGAACCCTAGAGAAGGGTTCCACCCCTATAGGTGCCATGGGAATGATTCCCTTGGCTAAAGGTAGCTTAGGAAGAAGCCCAGAAAGAGTGCCCAAAAGAATTTCGAGCGGCAAAGGAGGCGAGGAGTCAGAATTATATCGAGGATGGAACCAAAGGTCAATAGATGTAGATGGATAAGACAGGAGAAGAACGGGAGACGATGAGGAATGTGCAGTAGATTGGAAACTGACATGAACAGGGAGGCAGGACTTCCTATGGAGAGAGGGAATAGCCAGGGCCACCATCCGACTCCATCCAACAGCGGAACCTAATTACGGAACCTTTGAAAGCACTAACCCCATCTAAATATTATGACCATCGGCATGGAGGAGAGGAAAAAAACCCTTTGAGGAGGAAACCTCTGGGGATCCAAGGCCTAGGTCACCTTCCCTCCAGGCTGAAGGATGTTTGGTTAGTGACAGTTTAGCTACTGCTATTTAGAGTCGAGATCGAGAGAAGAGGAAAAATTTCAAATTTAGATGAAGATCACGCTCTGTCCTTCTAACAGGAATACTGCTGAGGGTTGCAACTAGACACCCAAAAGCAAAAGAGGAGAGACCTGACCACAGAGGCATTCAGCAAGCCTACATGAGCCTATGAAACAGACCAGGTGAGCCAGAGGTGGTCAGATGGAGGATAACGTAAAAGGTACCCCTGAACACACTCAGGCAGCCAAAAGGGCCCTGCTGATGAGAGCCCCATCCCTCACAGCTTGAAGTCATAAATTCTATATCCAGAGGTGTCACCGAAACGATGGATGACTGAAGGTCCACCTGGAGTAAAGACATTCTTATTATGGGCCAGGGAGAAGGGCCCCACTCCGAGCTTTCCATGCTCTAGATACAGACTTCGGGGGTGCAGAGTAAGACCTTCTGCCACAGGCTAGCCCCAAGCCATGGAGCAATGGACATGGAAGGCACGTCTCTGGATGTAGAGCATATCGAGTCGAGGTAGCATAGTACCCACATGAGGGGTATGCTTGATTAGTCGATGTGAATGAGTAGACCTACATAGAAGTTGGACTGATGAAAGGAGACCCTAACATGGGTCTTGAGGAGGCTAATTGTGATTAGTAAGCACAGGGGTGCATGCCAAGCAGGTCCATTGAGAAGCCAAATTAGGAGTAGGTCGAACTGCATGAAGGTAGAAAAGAGAACAGCCAGGTGAAGCCCGCAGCCGACAGGTGAGGTACAAAGTGCCAGGAGTAGTGATGTAGGAGCTACAAAGCTGAAATGTATGAGTGGAGGATCAAGAATGAATAGCCAGATATGCTGACAGAGGGAAGCCTTGAAGGCTGGCATGGAACAGCAGAATGGGAATGAATGGTACGAGGGGAGGGACAATGATAACTGGGCGAAGCCCGCATCCCGCGATGAGTTGAGAAATTGATATGAAAGACAGGAAGGTCGAGAATGAATGAACAATATATGATAATGGAATGAAAACCTTAAAGGCTGGAACTGTTGAAGTTAGGTATGACATGGATGATGTATGATTTATTTATTTATTTATTTAAGAGTTTTACCAGGAAGGCATGTTGAGTAGAGTACCACTCGATTCCAGATGCATCCTGGGGCAGTACACGAGAATAAGGAGGACAACAATAAAGATATAATAGTACAAAAATGGCAAAAACATGGTGACAATAATACAGTAAGGCAGTGTAAATTAGGCAGTATTATACAAGCAAATAGCTTAGAATTTACAGTGATGCGCTGGCATAGGGGGGTGAGACATGCAACAGCACTTGGCACCATAAGATTAGTAAAAGGTTGGTATGAAGACTGGCACAGAGCAGAACAGGGTGAGTCAGGGGGGTAGTTGACCTAGCTCAGGGTGAGATTATGAGCATGAGCAGGTGGATAAGAAATGCGCTGAGAGAAGGCTATTGAGGTGCTGGGATGGAGAGGTTAGCCATACGTCTGGAGGGAGTGAGTGCCATAGTTTGAGCATACGATAATGGAGTGAAGCCTTGAAGGCCGGTACAGTGAAGGTGAGGTATGAAATGGGCGATGGATGAAAATGGAGTGAAGGCCTTGAAGTCCGGTACAGTTAAGGATAGGTAAGATGGCAAATAGGGTATAGGAAGGATGAGGTTCGGTAATGATGGAGGCTGACATGGAGTGGAGGATATACGAGTTGAGTAGTCCAGAATGTAGGACTAGGGGAAAAGGAGGATATGAATAGGTATGGTGATGGCAGGATAGGAAAAAAACTCAAAAGAAAGCACAGGATGAGGAAGGGGAAGAGGCGGTCGATCCTTGCTGACATCGTCTGGAAGTCCTTGGAGAGGGGGTTTTTTCCTAATCCCCTTAAGGAGGCAGTTGTTCATCCACTCCTTAAAAAATCCTCCTTGGATCCAGACTGTCTAGCTAACTACCAGCCGATCTCTAACCTGCCATTTGTTGGTAAGGTTATTGAAAAGGCAGTTGCACTGCAATTGGATGAATATCTCACCTCATAATGTCTATGATACTCTCCAATCTGGCTTCAGAAAAGGCATAGAACTGAGACTGCCCTTGTTCGGGTCTTGAGTGACCTCCTAATGGCCAGAGATCGAAATATACCATTCTGGTCCTTCTGATCTTTCTGCTGCATTCGACACTGTAGACCATGAGGTGCTATTGAGCGGTTGCGAGTTTTTTGTGGACTGTCTGGTACAGTCCATTTAATGGTTCCGCTTCTACCTCACTGGTAGGTTTCAGAGAGTTGTCACTGAATTTATTCCTCTGACACCTTCTCCCTTCCATGGGTACCGTAGGGTTCCATTTTAGCTCCCATGTTGTTTGCAGTGTACATGCTGCCATTAGAGAAATCATCAGGAGATACAGTTTGAGTTTTCACTGCTATGCGGATGATACTCAACTGTATTTATCCTTTTCTCCCGATCAGAGTGATGCACTCTGTACTTAACAACTGTCTGGATGAAATCAGAATTTGGATGAGTTCGAGCTGGTTGAAGCTTAATCCGGATAAGACCGAGGTATTGGTTGTGGGCCCAGATCATCCTGGGAGGGCTTGGGCGCACATCCATCAGGCTTATCACTTGGTGGGTGCCGCCTCTAGCTCTCTACAGGTGTGAAATGCGCGTATCTTTGACGATGGTCTGACCCTGAAATCTCAGGTCTCAGCTGTTGTCAAAACCTCTTTTTATCATCTGAGGAATATCGCCCGGGTGAAACACCTGATTCCCCAGGAGGATCTTCCGACTTTGGTTCACGCCTTTGTTACAACCCGTTTGGACTACTGTAATTCCCTATACCTAGGGCTTCCAGGGATTGATATCCGCCGCCTGCAGCTAGTGCAGAACGCTGCAGCCAGGCTTTTGACTGGGACCTCGAGAACCAATCATATTACGCCTGTGCTTCGTGAACTGCATTGGCTGCCTGTGTGGTGGCGTATCATCTTTAAGGTTGGTTTACTAACCTTTAAAGCCCTACACGATCAGGGACCCGGTTACCTGAAAGATCTTCTGATTCCCTATAGCCCCCTCCGCCCCCTCTGCTCCGCCAATGAGGGATTGCTAGAGATTCCCAGGGTTCGCTTTGAAGTTAATCAGATCTCGTGCTTTTGCTTACTCAGCTCCTACCCTGTGGAATTCTCTACCTCATTGGTTGAGAGAATGCTCGACCGTCGATAGTTTTAAAACTGCTTTAAAAACTTATCTTTTTAACTTGGCTTTTTCTTTATAGTTTATTTGTTTTTGTTGATCTTGATTTTATTGTCTTGATTTTATTGTCATGTACAGCGCCTTGATTCTGAAAGGCGCTTTATAAATAAACACGAATTGAAATTGAATTGAATTGAGGGAGCAGTGGTAGCTGGGGCGAGCCAGCAGAGAAGAAAATAATGGATGAAAAGCTGCTCCAAAGCCTGGAGTCATGAGGCTGTGAAGTAAAACAGCAAGATAGAATAAGGGGAAGTGCACGAGTAGGAGACGAGACTGGCTGGGCAAAAGCCCGCAGTCGACTGGCAGGGAATGAAGTACCAAGAGAAGAACAAGGAAGGATGGGAGCAGGATGAATGACGAGATTGGTACAGGAACGATGAGGCCAGCAGGGAAATATACTAAGCAAATGAGGTGCTACAGCTACTTGAAGCCACGGTACCAGCTGGGGCGACATAGTCCCCGCCGTGGGATAAACAGAGAAGCCATGAATCAGACATCGGGACAACGAATAGCTAGGGAAACAGGAAAGAGAATATAGATTGGTGGAATTAAACGAGTAGATGAAATGAAGGAAGGAAACACCAGAGGCTGCAGCTGAGTGAGGTAGGAGACAGTCAAAGAGCTGAGGGAACATACGACCAGAGAACTGCGGTGAAAAGAGGTGGCGGGCTGAGATAGAAGCCCAAAAATAAAGGGTGGCTGCAGCAAGCAGTAAGAGGCAGAGTGAAAGCCAGGAGAGAAATATGGAAGAAAGAATGCAGATAGGATGGAATAAAGCTAGGTAGAATGGCAGCCGAGATGGAGAACGGAGATCCCCAAGATGGAAGGTGCTAGCAGGCCAAGACTATGAAGAGCAAGACAAGCTGTAATGGTGCCTAACTGAGTAGTAGTGGTGGAGATCAAAGACGAGCAGATGAGACCGATAGGCAGGACATGGATGGCAGAAATGTGGGAGTACAGAGGGTCCAATGGTAGGCAGAGGAATGGTAAGCAAGCATGAAGGACTGCTGGAGGAAAGTAGTAGCATAGGAGCAAGTCACTTCACTACCAGTCCAGCACCACTTGAAAGGCACCTTGGAACATGCTAAGCATGAAAAGCGCTATAAACACTGAATCCACAATCACTGTATGGGCAAAATAATATGCCTACCCTAGACTGTGTAATACGGCATACCTACTATGTACGCAGGGTCTACCTGGCCCTAGATTTATTGACTAGTTTGTTCTCATCCATTACTTGTTAATGTTTTCTTCTCTGTTGTATAAATATGTTGTTGTGTATCTCACCCACTGCTATGTCCTCCTCACCTCTGTAATACTGACGTGGAGCCTTTGCAAAGGTGTCTATGATTCAAAGGTTGTAATTCCAATTATGTATTAAATAAATAAAATAGGAGAAATACAGGGAGACGAACGATGCTGATGAAGGCAGGGGCCCTCGAAACCCAAGGAGCTGGGAGGAAGGCATTAAATGAGGCAAACTCTGAAGTGCGAGGTTGTGGTCACAAGGCTGAATAGGGAGCAGGGGGACCCAGAGGCAGTAGACATAGAGCAGGGGAATCAGGAGGTCAAAGAAAAGATTCACCTGGATAAAGGCATAGAGAGGGGAACACACAAGGCAGATGAAAGGTTCTCTGGACCTACCATTGAGGCAAACACTGAAGCGGTATGCAGCAGTAGCGATGCAGGCAGCAGAAGGCCGAGTGCAGTGAGAGATGAACACCCGGAAGTGCTGGCCGCGAGATGGAGCGGTGTCTGGTGGGCGGAGGGAGCCTAAAGGAACTGAAAGAGACAGAAGAGGAAAGAAGAGAAATGAACAAGGTATGGAGCACCAGCCTGGAAGGAGACGGGGAGGGGAACAAATGGGGAAGGGAGCAACAAAAGGGGAGAATGGGGGAGAAGATAATGAGAGCAAGGAAAGAATGAGTAGAAAACAGGATACCCTCACAAGGGTAGATGGAAAGGAGAGGGGAGGTGAGAGCCAGCTGACGTACCCTCCAGCTACAACGAGAAATGATCCTAGACTAGCCAGGAGTAGTGGCCTTTTAAGGCCTGATTGGGGGAATGGTGTTGCTCCACCCATTGACCTACATTTTTTATTTATTTATGACCTTGATAACCGGATAAGTGCACTGATCCCGGGGACCATTTTCAGGCACGACATGGGCCATGTCACATGGCACAGGATGGCAGTGAATACAAGGTGAACAACTATACACATGTAAGAGATTAGCTTCAGATACAGCAATTGAAGCACAATACATTGGCATGGTACAGGTCCAGTGAGTGACAGTAAATACTATTTACAATATGATGCATGGTACACAAACAGCAGTTGTAGACCAAGCAGAGGTAGATACATAAGTCAAGTGGGCATGTTGTACATAGCATATACAGTGGGTATATATATATATATATATATATATATGAAGGCATAGAGAGGGAATATGTCATCTGTTAGCACCCTTTGCAAACTGTGTGAGAGGCCTTTTGGCACCATGCAATTCTGCTTAAAGTTGAACCAGCATAATATTCTGTGGTGATTTGCATATGCAGCTCATGATGCTTTGCATTGTGTGGGCATGTGTGATTTTGATTTTCTTGAAACTTGGCTTCCCAGCCATATGCCCTTTGGGGTAACCCTCGCCTCAGTGTTTGCACACAGAGGTTCTTTGTCATATATATACATGTGTATATATATATATATATATATATATATATATATACTGTATATATACAGTGTGTGATACATAGAAAAATATATATACAGTATATACAAGGTTGTGAGGTCACACTTCAGTAACATATGCAATAAAACAAGTAGGAGGTCACAGTTGTAGTCTGGGGACTAGTGTGGCTAGGTGGGTAACTCCTGGGAGTTATTTGACTAGTGTGGCTAGGTGGGTAACCCCTGGGAGCAGCGGCAGGAGGAGTTCACCAGGAGCCATGTTTTCAGGCAGGACTTGAAGCTGGGGTGAGTGTTGATGGCACAGAGTTTTGCTGGCAGGCTGTTCCACTGCAAGGGGGCGGCTGCAGACCAGGCCCTGCTGCCCATGTTGGTAGATACCCTGGGAACAGCTAGAGGGTGGATACCAGTTGAGCAGAGGCTGCAGTGTAGAGTATGGGTTTTCAGGAGGGAGGTAAGGGGTACAGGCGTAGCCTTGCAATTCTCTTTCCCTAAGAATGCATTAAGGAGACACTCACATCTATAACAGGCCCTCCTAGCTCCCCTGTAAACATATACTACAGCACCCAGAGACACTCTCGGTGAAATAAGAGTGGTTTCACATCAGTTCTTAGAGTGAGAGAACAGCAAAGCTGTGCTGTTTTGTCACTCTAAGAATACAAGTTAAACCATTCTTATTTCATCAAGAGTGTCTCTAGACTCTGTAATAAAGCATAACAGATCTATTGAGCCCATTTTCTTTCTTTATTAAACTCACTCATTGGCTATGCTGGTACACAATTACAGAACAACTGTTGAATGGTGCCCCGATTCAGGCAATTAATTGGGTTATTGTTACCACACCACTTTAGCACTGTAGCTCGAGCAATTGTCATAGAAACCCTCAGCTGTCTGGAGCTGTAATGTGCTGAAGAATTATTTTATAATTAACGTTTTTCACAATATCTAAAAACGCCGCTATTCAGAGACACTGAAACTGGTTGACAAGACAAAGGGACGTTTAGAATGAGACATTCTTTACAATATAAGAGTGTTTCTCATGCCAAGCAATGCTGTTTCCTGATTGGCTAATCTTTACCTCTTGTGTACAAAACAATAGCTAGATGCCAGAAGTGTAGTGACCACATTTAAATGATGGGGACAGCCACTTTGCATCTAGCAAAAGCAGATGTCGTGGCCCTCAAGGAGAAGTGCATTAGAAACCGTCTTTATTAAAGAGGCTCAGTTAACACCAAGGGCCCCACACTCAAATGTGGGTCTGGTTCCAATAAGTACTTTGTGTGTGTAACCCCACTACAAATGGGGATTCCCAAAAAGTCTTCCTTGAGCTTGCCTAAATGCTCACTGCCAGGCTGGTGTTCTGCGTTTTAGCAGTTAAAATGTCTTGCCAGAGAGTGCCTGTATAGCCTCTGTGTACTGTCTCTTTAAGAGCTGCCTGGATTGCAGTCATAATTAATCTGAGACGGAGCTCTGTTAGAAGATGTACTTGTTTATTGATCATTTGTTAGAGTAGTAATAATATTGCAGTTTATTCTAACCTGCCTTCTTTGCAGCATGGACAGTTCTGTTTGTTTCCATCATCTTGGTGCTGGACTGTCAGAATGGGCCAATCAGTACATTTGGGACTCTGAAATGGAGCCTGCCTACAGGGGCTTGGTGGGGCCAAAACTTGTAGGAATTGTAGTTTTGGGCTTTTGGCACCTAAAATAACCTGGAGGAGGAGCCCTTGTTGTGACTGACAGACAGATCAGCCAACCAAACCTTTTGGATCTTGGGGAAAGTCCCACACTGCTTGCAGTTTAAGTTAGAGCTCAGTTGGGAAGTGAAGAAGTAACAGCTCGAGATAGTTCGAGCAGCAATCCATAGTGGATTCGCGTGGGAGAACTGTGGAAAGGCCTGTGTTTGGCCTGCATGCCTGCCTGCTGTTCCTGAGAGGGAACTTGTACTTTTTCTGGATTGAATCCGAACTTAGAGAGCGGATTAAGCCACTGAATTGTGACCAGGTTTTAACCTGAAGAAGACCGAAGATTTGCTGAATGCAGTCAGCCTGTCAGGACTTCCAACTACCTCTGAACTCCCGGATTGTGCAGAGACTGTAATTGCGACCGGAGAGCCATTTGCCTTGTACAGTGGAATTTCCTTACATGTAAATGTTCTGTATGCTTATAGTGGGTCGTGATTTGGTTCCCCACTGTGTGTCTGAACTGTGTTTTGCTTGCTGGAGGCTGTATCCAGCTCCATGGACTGATTCTGTATCCATTTCCATTTGCCAGAATACCTGCTACGCAGAGAAAGTCATCAATGAGAGACCAGCCTGGGGATCAGCCCCCTGCTCAATGCCTTGAACAGAAACAATGACTCAGTGATTCGTGTGGGTCCTGCTTCTCCGAGCACTCCAGCTCAACAGCCTGCAGTCTCGATTTCATCCGGCCTGTGTCCAGTATTGGGTATCGTGAGTAAACAGCAGGGTAACTCCCTGCAACAACAGCTAAATCTAAAAGTGTTGTCATCTGATTGTCTTGTTGCCTTTTCTTTCACAAACTGAGCCCTCTGGCTCCGGATTACAAATAGTGTGTTGTGCATGTTGCTTTCTTCCATCACAGGGCCCCAACCAGCTGCAACGTTCCTGGCTACCCCACTGTTTTCCTATCTGGGTACCCAGAGTGTGTGACTGTGTAGGGATTCTGAACTGCATGCATAACATAGCGGATAATAGATGGCGTTCAGACAGTATTCATGCTGTTATCACTTCATCAGGTTTCCATGACAACATGGTAAACCTCGAGAGCCGAGTCTCGAGAGGTTTACTGTCAGATGGAAACCCGAGATGGGGGATAACAGTGTGGTTCCTGTCAGATCGCCATCCATTATATTTTATGGTGTATGGCACAGCGCTTAAAAAGGATGTGTCCTTACTTTGTTTGTTATCTTGCTTTCTTAAGTTTCCATTTCTTTCTTCGCCTGCTTTGGTCTGAGAAACACGCATGGCTGAGTGGCCTGCAAACCGTGCTTCTCCTCAACAGCCGAATGGTGTACCGAGGAGATCACTGCCATTAAACTTCGAGTTCTGTGTCGCTACCTATATGGACAGATCCACCATAAGTAGGAGGAGAAACAAAGATTTTAGCCAGGAAAAAAAATCTGGAAAAGGGAACACATGCACAAAGGACTTAAGCTAGCTATGGTATCGTTGCATGATCACAAGAGGGGATTAACTACTTCGACATCACAACATACCATAACAAGGTTATAAACTTGCCGATTTCAGACAACAATTACGCTCTCCCATACATTATTGTCTGATTAATATAGCTTTTAAGCTAATCAACCTGATTACGCCCCTCCCTTGTTCAAGTCCCCTGAATAAATCAGATTTAACTTTGTTTGCATTTAACCTGACTGTGGTTCCAGTTTGTGCCAAAAGTATTGCACTGTTGCTATTTGCTGTGCTTAACCTTGTTTTACTGGGGATTCCCAGGGTCAAGCTAGAGGAACCAGCCCTGGTGGTAAGCGCAAACAGTGGGGGTAATTGCCTGGTGAATAAAGGTCATTGTGAAAGTAATTATTGTATATTGTTCAGGCCACTAGAAGGGAAAGAGGGGGGTTACAGTGTCCCGGAGGGCTGTGCCCAGCTTAGCTTGACCACTACCAACCCTGACCTCCAGGTGGAGGCACCCGTTTCATTACCCAGGCCCATTAACCTGCTACTAGCCAAGCAGGCAGAGGTAGTAGGCCTTGGGATAGCACCACCTAGGGGTTACATCTTGGAGGCTCACCACTGGGATTTTGTGCCTTCTAGTGGCAAAAAATTACGAATTATTGTTAAAGATTAATGGCTACCCCAGTAGAAATGGCTGTACACCAGTTAGTGGGGCGGTGTACTGGGCAGGAGAATGACCCCCAAAATACTCTGCTTATACTGGATATTCCCCTGGGTACCAGTAAGGACACTGTAGAAGGAGCTCTCTCCAAAGTTGAATGTTTAAAAAACCCTGTGGTGGTGGGTCGACAGGCTGATTTGATCGCCCAAACTTTCATAGCCTTGGTAGAGTGTAGTGACCTCATGGACAGCTCTAAAGTGCCACAGACTATTGCCTCAGAAGGGGTCCTAGCCGCTTGGAGAATGATACCAAAAGACAGTAAAGACCATGGGGAGGATGAGCTCTCACCATTATCTGAGACTTTTGAGGAGAAATTTGCTAAATTGTTGCTGAAGGCAGAGAAAACTGTAGAGGACTTTAAGAAACTATTCCTGCCACCTGTGGGTGTTCCTTCCCCAACACCCACTCCCACTCCAGCACTTGTTACTGCCCCACCTTCTGTGCCCATGCCAATGCTGGCCCCTATATCTGTACCTGCCATTAGTCACGACTCCTACCGAAGGCTGAGAACCTTCTCGGGCACCCTTCCCACCCCCCAAGGGGAGGATGACTGGGGGACCTGGATCGACAATGTTGCCCCCTTGGTACCCGAGTGGCAGTGTGCAGAGGCTGAGAAGCGGAAAAGAATCATAAAAGTTTGAGGGGCCCCGCCTTTTAAGTCATTAAATTTTTGAGGTCCAACCGGCCTGCCAGTGCAGCAGTTGGATTTCGCTTGCATCGCCCGGTGAACGGGTTAGGAACAAGCCGGTTCACTGGAGAGCTTTCAACCCGGGGAAGGATGGAGCCATCCATTAGACAGGTCTCCTTCTTTGGGGGAGGGGGTGCTTGCGTCCGGGCAGGAAGCGACACCTAGTGGAAGCTGGGTGCATCGCCCGGCGCACTGACACAGTCGAGGAATTTCTGGGGCGGGACAGACACAGGTGTCATTGCACGTCTCCGCCCCAGGCTATTGGGATAAAATCCTTCCATGCCAGGCCATCTCTATGATGTCCTGCCCCTGGGCTTCAATTAGCCGCCTGGCCAAGGGCTCTCCCATCTAGATACAGATACATGGCACGATACCTGCCGCGGCGCCCTGCTCTGCCTCCTGGGGGGTAAGCCAGGAGTAACCTGGACAGTGACGGGCTCAACAGGAGGTGGAAGTCATGGGGGAGCACTGTGACCAGGGTGGAGCTCTGATGGCTAGGCAGAAGGACATAAAGTAAGCTAAATATAAAAAAAAATAATAATTTTGAGGTCCACAAACACTGATGCATCTGCTCAGAAGTACCTATCTGTACTTGAAGACAATTTTGGGAGCATTGAGTGAGGGGAGATTTTGATGTGGAAATTCCAAGGTACCAAACAATGGAAGGGAGAAAGTTTGTCTGTGTATGTTACTCGCCTAGAAAGAGCTCTGCAGAAAGCTTAACGGAAAGGTGAGGTAGCCGCCAGTGATTTGAACTGTGTGAGATTGGGGCACATACTGCAACATGCCAAGCATTCTTAACTGCAGATCATCCAGTTAAGGCTCCAGGATAGGAGAGGCAACCCACCCGACTACTGTGACTTGATAAAAGAACTCCGGGAGGTAGAAGGTGAAGAGGGAGATTGTAATTATGGGGTGAGTGCAGCTCAAGTGATCATGGCACCGGAAGGCCCTTCTGAAATGGAGACCACTACGAGTGTCCTGCCGTAGGCTAAACGATGGGGGAAGGAGTTGCTGAAGGAAGTCAGAAAAGTACAACCAGGTGCGTTTGCTGAGGTATCTCCTGCTGACAGAGATCCTGGCCTCTGTCAGGACGTGACTGTTATGGGGGTTGGGGTGCACCCTCAGGCATCCGCTACTGAGGGTGGCTTCTCAGCTGAACTCAAGGAATTGACTGCCACCCTAAAGGAACTTTTGAGACATGGTACACTACCAGCAGAAGTCAGATCACAATCTCCCGTCAACGCTCCAGCATCCCCTGCTATGTTTTCCCCAAGGATGCCCCGAGAGCCTGTCATTTGTCACAATTGCGGCAAGGATGGCCATATGAAGAGGGAGTGCTGGTCTCAGAAGGACTTAGAGAAAGTGGTGAACTGGCTTCAAGGAGAGCTTCAGAAAATGAGTCAGTGGTCAAGGGGTGCACGAAATGACCATAGTAAAAGCTTCGGCCATCCTAGCTCAAACCACTCTGTGGCTAAATCGTCTGTCCAGACCCCTGCTGTTGTCCCTCCAGACTGGTCCAAAAGAGTGGACCCTTCAATGAAGACTACTGCGGCTGTGAATGGTATTCCTACTTGGGCTGAGCTTGACAGTGGGTCGTAAGTGACCATTGTATTTCAGGACTGGTATGACAAACACTTATCTGATGTGCCATTACAGTCCCTGGAAGGCCTACATGTGTGGGTGCTGAGTGACAAGTCTTATCCCTACCTACGATATGTCTGCCTCTGGTTGTCTTTTACTATAACTGGTGTAGAGCAGCAAGTAGAGACACTGGCCCTAGTGTGTCCACCCACTGGACTGTATGATGGGGTTCCCCTGTTAATTGGAACAAACACCCACATGTTTGGGAGACTAGCACAACTCTGCCATGAGAAACAAGGGCAAGTGACTAGACGGGCCGTAAGAATTCCAGCCTTAGTAAAAAGGGCATATGACTTACAACAGAAACCCAATGAAGAGGACCCAGATGAGCCAACGGGGATAGTGTGGAAAAAGGAACCTGACTCCTTGGTATTGGCCCCCAACGCCCAGTGCACAATCCATGGAGAAGTCCACCTAAAGAGAAACATAAAGAACAAAATATTAATGTTGGATGCACCAGGTGATGGAAAGTTGCCAAAAGGATTATTGGTTAAACCCAGCATCTTGCCTGCCCGTGTCCATGCCTATGCATGACGAGTGATGGTTCAGATTTGAAATGTGCCAGCTTGGGAGGTCCGAGTGAACAGAGGATGCACTCTAGCTACAGTACACTGCACAGACACTGCACCATTACCCAATAATAAGTACTGTGGCCAAAAGGAGAGAGTGACCCCGGACTTATTTGACTTTGGTGATTCCCCACTGCCAGCTGAATGGAAGGCTAGGATTAGCAAGAAACTCGCTCAGAGATACCTAGTGTTTTTGTTAAAAGAATGGGACGTGGGGTGTGTCCAGGGTGCAGAGCATCATATACATCTGCATGATGATCGGCCATTTCGAGAGAGATCCCAACACCTTGCCACAGTGGACATAGATGATGTAAGGAGACACCTGCAGGAAATGCTTGCTGCTGGTGTGATACATGAATCAAGGACCCCATATTTATTTATTTGCTTTTGTTAACCGGGTAAGCACACTAGACAGCCAAGTGCTTATTTTCAGGGGCGACCCAGGAGGGTTATAAGTTGGATGCGTACAAGAACAGTAAAGGAGTCACATTAAACATACAGAAAATAACAGGCATAACAGGGATTGAATAGCTAGCTAACAGCATTTGAGACAATTTGGCACATGATCAATACAGAATAGTACATGCAGGATGGATTAGGAGGCGAACAGCAGAATACATAACAGGTTCGATCAGTGTAAACAGGACTAAAAATAAGTGCCAGCAGGAGGAGGGTGCACTAGGCAGGTAGTCAAGTACTAGTTACTCGACCAATTACAGGAGGATAAGTGTAATTAGCGCTGAAGCCCCCACCCTACCAGCCTGGGGGGAGAAAGTGGGGCTCCGCTAGTATGCTACGAGTTGCAGGGACATGTGGAGGATGATTTCAAAAAGTTCCAAAGGGAGGCTTTAAAGTTGGGATGGGAGGAGGAGGACCAAGTTAGGGCAGGGAGCAAGTTCCACATTTTTGGAGCATAGGTGGTGAAGGCCCGATCACCCGCAAGGGTGCGGGTTCTAGGAACCAAGCAATCCAGCAATGCCCTAGATCTTAGGTGGTAAGATGGGGTGCCGAGTTTGAGGGGAAGGGCGAGGGTAGAAGGGGTGGCCGATCTGATAATGTTGTCGATGAAGTTTACGAGTACAAAGGTGCAATGCTTCTCTGGAGGAAGCCACTCCAGATGTGTGTAGAGATCACAGTGGTGCGTGAGGGGACGGGCGGAGAGCGCAAAGCGGCAGATATTGTTGTAGGCCGTGTTCCATTTGAAAGGCTGGATTTAGGTACTGGGGCAAAGGTTACAAGCCCGTAGCAGAGTGTAGGGAGGAGGACCCCCCTGGCTAGGGCCATATGAGCAGCCGGGGTCAGGCAGTTTTTGGCTTGATATTCTAGGCCAAGCTTACCATTAGTTGCCTTACAAACATTCTGAATGTGTAGGGTAAGGTCCAACTGCGGGTCCAGGGTGATGCCCAGATACTTGACAGCAGCTACCGTCTGCAGGGGAGAGCCATCGGCCCCATAGATTTGTAAGGGAGCAGGGCAGGATTTCATTTTGTTCGAGGAACCAAAAAGCATGGCTTGGGTTTTCTTGAGATTGAGGGTAAGCCTGTGGTCCCCTAGCCAGGTTTGGATATGCTTGAAGTCAGAATTTAGTTGAGAGATTATTGTGGAGATGTCCTGGGAACTGGCCAGGATGACGAGGTCATCCGCATACAGGGTGGTATGTCCATGGGCAGTGACGGACAGTAGTTCGTTAATGAAAAGTGAGAATAGGGTAGAACCAAGTACGGATCCCTGAGAGACCACGCAAAGGACTGATGAGGGGTTGGAGAGGGTCCAATTGAAGTTAGTATACTGCTGCCTGCTAGAGAGGTAGTTTAGGAACCAAGCATGGGCAGGGGGGAGAACCCAAGGGATAGGAGCGTGGAGCTGAGGAGGGAGTGATCAACCCTATCAAAGGCTTTGGAGAGATCCACAAAGATAGCTCCGGTAAGATTGCCTTTGTCAGCAGCAGTCCTGATAAGCGAGGTGACTACAGCAAGGGCGGTAGATGTGCTGTGCCCTTTTCTGAAGCCGTGTTGTGTGGAAGAGAGGAGGTTGTAGTTCTGGATATATTGGGATAGCTGAGAGGTGACAACTTTCTCTAGAAGTTTGCAGGTAGCGGACAGAATGGCAATGGGTTGGTAGTTAAGGGGATCTTTGGGGTTACCCTGTTTTAAGACAGGGACGACCTTGGCCACTTTCCATAAGTCTGGGATGAGCCCAGTATTAAGGGAGGTATTGAAGATGTGCGTGACTGGCCTGGCAAAGAGGTGGGCCCCTAGCCTGAGCAGTTTCAGTTCGAGGCTATCATGCCCTGCCCTGCTATGAGGGGAGAGGCCAGCGAGCAGCTTCTGGGTCTCTTTTGCTGAAACCTGTTGTAGGTAGAAGAGGGGCCGGGAGGTGAGTCCATATGGGGGGTGCCGGGGGACTTGGGGGTGGAGGACTGAGAAGGGGGGGCAGACAATTCAGAAAACATGCAGTTAAAGGCGTTTGCAATGGTATGTGGGTTATTGCAGCTGACCCCACCAACGAGCAGGTCAGTGACCTGTACTCTGACGGACCCTCCAACCGCATTTTTGATATTTTGCCAGAAGCTCCTCGGGTTGCTGGCAGAGAAAAGCAGGGCAGATTGGCAGAACTCGCTTTTTGCTGAGCGGATGGCTCTTTTACAGGAGTTTCTGAGGTGCCTGTATGCTAAGAGGTCATTATTGTGTAACCCCCTTGTTACCCGGGGTTACTAGAATCCCAGTAAGACCTAGTAGTAGGCAGGGAAGGCAGCTTGTGAAACTCCAGTTAAATGGGTTTCACACTGTCTCACTCTGTTCTCAGTCTCAGCTGAGACTGAGGGATGACATCACCAATAGAACTATCGCAGCTGCATGACCCTCATTGGAATCTGCAGCAAGGGAGTTGGTTAGAACGTTGGGAGGTTTTGAAGTAAGTCTTCAGTTGAGTGTGAGTCAGTGAAGTGTGAAGTTGGGAGCTTGCTGAGAAAGCAGCTCAGTGAAGGCTCTAGGAGCCTCAGCCCTGACAGAGGGCTACTTTTAGTTTAAAAGGTTGTGTGTCTCCACCTTAAAGAGAGACACAGAAGATAATTGAAGTGGTGGAGACCGCTGTTTTCGGGTCTCAGTGCCCCCTCCCTTCGGGGGGGGCAGGAAAGGGTTCCCTGCAGATTCCTGGGACAACCCCCTAGTTCTGCTTGTGAAGGAAAAGCTGCCTATGTGTTCCAGAGTTTATTTGGGAGAACAAGAAGATTTGTGAGTCGCCTGTGGGGCACCTGCAACGTGAGGGTGAGTGTCTGCTCTTGCTAAAAGGGCCTATGTTTTTCACCCTGGGACTTGTGTGACAATATGGGGATTGAACTACTAAATATTGGGAAGCCTAGAGTAATGGGTTAAGCAAATTAAAAGTAGGTTCAAGTCCAGAGTTTGTTGGGATGCAAATGATATGTAGAGGAGATGTGACAGACACCTACCCAGAATCTACATTTGAAAGTTCAGTAAAGGAATAGTTCAGTTTCCAGAGAAATGGCCGGGTATGGGCTGTGGGAGCTGGAGGTGGGTGGCCCCCCATCTTTAGTGACCAGGTCCACCTCTACGGATTTCTTCTGTGGATTTCTACTTTACCTCTGGCACTTGGCCAGTGATGAGGGAAGTACCCAGACAAGGGATTGTAAGGAAAATTCTCTCTAGGAGTCGAGACTCTAGTGTGGTTTAGGGAGCCACAACAGGATAATTGGTTCATTCCTCATATGGACCGTGGATCAAGTGACCAGCAGGGGAGCCGTTCCAGTGGGGAAAACTCAAGTAGTGTACAAGTCGGGCTGTGTACCCAAAGCTGTGTGCAAGTCCGGGCTGTGTGCCTGGTGGGTTTAGAGCGTGAGGGCTGGAAACAGTGATAAAGTGTTCTGTTGTCTCTAATCTGCATTACCAGGAAATGTTGCCCCTTGGGGGTCCGTCTATGCTTTGTTTGTTCAGCTTGGATGTAAATAAAAGCCACACTGAAGAATCCCATCCCTGGTTCTGGACATTACAGTTATTGTTTCCTGTGTTTGAATTTACTTGGGTGCCCCTGTGCAGAGTAACCAAACCTAGGTCCCCTGTGCTGAGTAACCTCATCCTCCCCGAACCCAGTCCCCACCAGGTACTGCTGTCAGCTTCAACAGCATGCCACCTGTCGCTTTGCTAAAAGGCAGGGGTGAGGGGTTACAAAAATGGAGGCACCGCTTTGAATTTTGTTCTGGGAGGAAGGTGCTCGGGCAAGGGGGCTAGCGTTTTGGCTATCTGGCATGGGGTAGCCCAAAAAGCTGAAGCAATTTCCCTAGTGTTGCTGTGTGCTGTGGATCTTATACTGCTGTTTAAAATTGCCAACTGTTTACCAAGGAGCAGTAAAGTCAAAGAGTATGCCCTTGTCCTGCATCAAATTGTTTGCAGCGTTTTTGCCTGCTTTAAAATGAACTGTTGTAGAGAAAAGTGTGGAAGACTAGGAGTAGCAACAGGAAAATTGTGCCCTGGACGTTGGAAATGCTTTTTGAAAGTATGAGAGACTTGCAGGTGTAATGGCTATGTTAAATGGCTGAAATGGGCTCCCGCTGTGGAGTCAGTTGGTAAAGAAAAAAAGTTTCATTCTGCAGTTTAAATTTGCCTGCTCGACGATCGCCGTGAGGAGAAGAGCCCTCGCGAAGAAGAAGAGGCTCATTTGCATGGCGTTGTGTGATTGGTCAGGCTGAGATCAGTCCCGCCCCTGAGCCAGCTCTACAGTGACTGCCCCAGCATTCGAGAGGGAGTGTGAGTGGAGTGCATGTACTGGCTTATGGAGGAGCATCGCGGAGTGTTAAAATCGCTGTAAACCTTGTAAAAATAGACTATCTTGTTTAAAAATCGGGCTCAACCCGCTAGTTGATCGTTGAAATTGCAAGTGTGGTGGTTGAAAAGACGATCGGCAGGACTGCCCACCCGTTTCTGCCCTGAGGCCTCCAAGAACTGGCTGCAGGCCGGTTTTCCCCATCGCAGCAAACTGCTACTGATAACAGTAAGTAACAACCTAGAAACTGCTCAAACAGTGATTTTCTGCCCTATGCGATATAAATGTGTGTGCAGCAGTGTAGTCGCTTTGCAAGTAACGACTGTGTCAAGTCCTGCCAGCAAGTGCAAGTCTGTTAAGCCATTGACTGTGTGCATAGTAATGAATTCAGCCTCAGTTTAAAGTTTGAAGCCAGAGAGAGACTGTGGGTTGTAGCCAATGTGCAGCTCTAGTTATACAGGCAATCCTGTGCTAAAAACCTGAAGCTTTAAGGGACTGTGAATCAAATAAATGTTACCAGCATGTAAAAAAGTCTGTGGGAAATCCTGTAAATGTGTTTAAAGCAAGAACAGAGCAAGTTGTGCAGTTTGAACAAAAGTTATCAGTAGTTTGCGTAAATCGGGTGTGCAGTGGCTTGACCCAGATTCTGAATGTTGATGCACAGGAGTGCTGCCGCCGCCATTACAGGGTGGGGTAGTAAAGTAAACACAGCAGCAGAGAAGCCATTTTACAACTACAGAGTGTGTTCAGTAAAGTGGAACTTTCAGTTACAGTGAACTTTTGTTTGTTTTTCTGCAGTTATGGCCTCACGACCAGCTCGTTACCCGGATCATACCGGGTTGCAGTAACAGCAGCAGTAAATAGACTGAGGGATATTGAAAAGTGGTGCTATGAAGGGCAACTGCCTCCTCGTGTGGCGGTTCCTGGATATCCAGTGCATGTATGTCAAATATGCTTGAGAGCTGGAAGGGACGTCTTCATGATTCCTCACTGTGCTGGATGCCTAGAAAAATATGGCTTGTATAAAGCGCCTCAAATTCGGTTGGCTCCCACATGGACAAAGGTTCAGGAATCTGCAGTTGGCAGCACACAGCACCAGGTGGAGCCTGTGGGGGAAGGCTCCTCGGGGGAGTGTGGCACAAAGCTAGAGGATGCAGAGTTAGAGACAGAACCAGAAGTTGAAGTTTCGGATGCTGGATCCCAGAAGGAAAGTTCGGATAAAGCATCAATAGTCCCCTGGAGGGGGGGCCTAGCCCAAGTCTCTTAGGCGAAGATTAGATGCGGGAGGCCTTTGAGTGGGAGGTGTCGACCTCCACGCCTAGTGATGACTGGATAGACTCAGGAGTGAGAACAACTGCTCACTGCTGGGCTCAGATCCTCAGTAAAGAGAAAGATGAAGGGGAACCTATGTGGCCTTGTGAGAAATGAACGGGTACACAGCCTCAAGATCTTGCCTCAGAGGAATGTATGGAAGAAAGTGGTGATGCCACTGCCCTGGCTTCGCAAGAGGAAGAAGTCAGGGATCCATTTCTAATTTCTTTAAGGATGCGTAGCTGGTAGAACTAGGACTGGCCACCCCAAGCCAGGCCAGCGGTCTCAGATTGACCAAAGCAAGTAAAGAGGAGAGACTGGTTCGTAGGAAGGCAAATGAAATCTATGGTATGACCTTTCCTACCTTTCCTTGGAGAGTCTGGGAGGAGATTGAGAACCGCAGGAAAACCTGGATCTGGGATGAAGCAATGAAAAGTGTGCATCCTGGGGCCAACAAGCATGTGAAGAACAGACTGTTTCACGAGAAGTATACCCAGTGGAAGAGAGGCAGGACACTGTTTATAGACAGAGTGAGAATAGTGGATGGAGAGGGATGTGAAATCTCCCACTGTGTGTATTATGTGTGCCCAGATGGGGTAATAATTCAAACTCCTGACCCCCGGTACGATTGGCCTCAGTGCAAGGACCTCCCAGCAAATGTGCCCGTGCCTACTAAATGGAAAGCCGAGCAGTGGTAGTAAATACTGTCACACCAGACTGTGAAGTACCTTTATTGATTCGTCAATATGGACATCCAGGACTCAGGTGCCCCACATTCATCAGTCTACAGTGTACTGGCCTCTCCAGAATCCATTGACTGGCCCACCAGATGACTTCAGATCCAGAGAGAACACCAGCCCAGCTGTATCCTGTTCATTACCTGGTAATCGGATGACGTCGGACCAACTGTTTTCTTTTTGCTCCTGTTTTAAGGTTCCATCTCCAGAGATGACATCAGCCCAGCTGTTCCCAGATGTGCCCTTCTGTGGTTCCCGGAAGATGTCCGCCCAGCTGTATCGGAAGAAATGCTGCCAGGGAGAGTCTTTGTCAGAGGTGCAGGTCGGTCCCAAAATTTCCATTCTACAAGTGGCTGGCAAGTCCGAACTTTTCTATCTTTATGACATTGCAGTACACACCCTACACTAGAAGAATTCAAAATGTGTGAACTGCCCGCAAAGACTCTCCCCTTCGGGACTTTGGCCTGTTAGAACTGTGCTTCACCGGGCTCCGGCCCAGGAGAAACTCTTTATTGGATTAGCCTTCGGGCATTGTGGTCACTAGTTGGGACTTTTAAGGCACTCCATCCCCCCAAATGTGTACTGTAAATAATGTCATTGTTTTCTAATGTAAATACTGTTTTTTTACCTTTTCCTAAAAAAATATTTTTGGTTTTTCAGTGTTTTAATGGTAGGGGTCTAGGTAGACTGTGTATGCAGATTAGGAGAATATGTGTTGTCTTTCTTTTTCTTACAGGTGTTCCTGGGAAGACAGAAGAGAAGACAAGAAGAGGAGGGGGCTCATCGGAGTTCCTCATCAGTGCTTTAATGTTTAGAAATTTAAAGTACTGTGGTGTTATTGTTGTTGTTATTACTGTATTAACCCTTTCCGTCCACAGGTATGGTTGTGGGGGTAGGGAGGAGACAGTAAAAAGGTATAAAATGTGGTATTTGAATGGTGTGTGGTTGCAGGTTGCCCAAGGTCGGGGAGGTCCCCGGGTTGTTTTTGTTTTTGGGGTATTAGGTTAAAGGCAGATAGGTTTTCCCTAGAGGGTTAGGGGGGATAGACAGGCTGTAGCCCTGACCAGCAGGAGGGACCGCAGTGCTGATCTATCAGGGCTATGCTCTGGATGGTTCTACCAGAGCCACTAGGTGTCCATAGTAAGTGGATAGTGTAGAGGCTGATATGTCAACTAAAGGCCTCTAGGCCCTTAGTGTTGCCTGCCTGTGCTTGCACATGGTAGGAGGGGGCCTGATCACCCCCCTCCGCAGGTAGCACATAGGGTGGGATGGCCTAAGGCCAGGTAAACAATGATTGCGGACAGTCATTTTCCTGGTCAAGGGCAAGTGTAACCCCCTTGTTACCCGGGGTTACTAGAATCCCAGTAAGACCTAGTGGTAGGCAGGCAAGGCAGCTTGTGAAACTCCAGTTAAATGGGTTTCACACTGTCTCACTCTGTTCTCAGTCTCAGCTGAGACTGAGGGATGACATCACCAATAGAACTATCGCAGCTGCATGAGCCACATTGGAATCTGCAGCAAGGGAGTTGGTTAGAACGTTGGGAGGTTTTGAAGTAAGTCTTCAGTTGAGTGTGAGTCAGTGAAGTGTGAAGTTGGGAGCTTGCTGAGAAATCAGTGTCAGTGGCTCAGTAGGTAGCACACTCGCCTCTGAGGCCGGGAGATCAGAGGGCTGTGGGTTCAGTTCCCACATCTGGCACTTGGGTTAATATCCCAGTACTGACACTGTAGTGCAGCATGAGAGGGGTGATGCAGTTCTGAGGTGCCGTCTTTCGGATGAGACGTTAAAACCGAGGTCCCATCTGCCTGGATTGGTGATAGTTCAGGTGGATGTTAAAGATCCCATGACACTTATCGGAAAGAGTAGGGGAATTTCCCCGGTGTCCTGGCCAAATTTCCCTCATTCACTAAAATACCAGCAACAGCAATCTGGTTCAAGGTCAGTTGGCATTCATCTGTATCCCCCTCCCCCCGGGTCGTGCCTGAAAATAGGCAGGATTTGTCTAGTGCACTTACCCGGTCAACAAAAAATAAATAAAAAATAAATAAAGCAGCTCAGTGAAGGCTCTAGGAGCCTCAGCCCTGACAGAGGGCTACTTTTAGTTTAAAAGGGTGTGTGTCTCCACCTTAAAGAGAGACACAGAAGATACTTGAAGTGGTGGAGACCGCTGTTTTCGGGTCTCAGTGCCCCCTCCCTTCGGGGGGGGGCAGGAAAGGGTTCCCTGCAGATTCCTGGGACAACCCCCTAGTTCTGCTTGTGAAGGAAAAGCTGCCTATGTGTTCCAGAGTTTATTTGGGAGAACAGGAAGATTTGTGAGTCATCTGTGGGGCACCTGCAACGTGAGGGTGAGTGTCTGCTCTTGCTAAAAGGGCCTATGTTTTCACCCTGGGACTTGTGTGTCAATATGGGGATTGAACTACTAAATATTGGGAAGCCTAGAGTAATGGGCTAAGCAAATTAAAAGTAGGTTCAAGTCCAGAGCTTGTTGGGATGCAAATGATATGTAGAGGAGATGTGACAGACGTCTACCCAGAATCTACATTTGAAAGTTCAGTAAAGAAATAGTTCAGTTTCCAGAGAAATGGCCGGGAATGGGCTGTGGGAGCTGGAGGTGGGTGGCCCCCATCTTTAGTGACCAGGTCCACCTCTACGGATTTCTTCTGTGGATTTCTACTTTACCTCTGGCACTTGGCCAGTGATGAGGGAAGTACCCAGAAGTGGGATTGTAAGGAAAATTCTCTCTAGGAGTCGAAGACTCTAGTGTGGTTTGGGGAGCCACAACAGGATAATTGGTTCATTCCTCAAATGGACCACGGATCAAGTGGCCGGCAGAGGAGCCGGGCCAGTGAGGAAAACCCAAGTAGTGTACAAGTTGGGCTGTGTACCCAAAGCTGCGTGCAAGTCCAGGCTGTGTGCCTGGTGGGTTTAGAGCCTGAGGGCTGGAAATAGTGATAACGTGTTCTGTTGTCTCTAATCTGCATTACCAGGAAATGTTGCCCCATGGGGGTCCGTCTATGCTTTGTTTGTTCAGCTTGGATGTAAATAAAAGCCACACTGAAGAATCCCATCCCTGGTTCTGGACATTACAGTTATTGCTTCCTGTGTTCGGATTTACTTGGGTGCCCCTGTGCAGAGTAGCCAAACCTAGGTCCCCTGTGCTGAGTAACCTCATCCTCCCCGAACCCAGTCCCCACCAGGTACTGCTGTCAGCTTCAACAGCATGCCACCTGTCGCTTTGCTAAAAAGGCAGGGGTGAGGGGTTACAATTGTTTTGGGAGGCCTTGTAGGTCTCCCAGCATTTGTCCCTGACCTTCATAAGGGAGAATAAGCCCCCATGAAGCCATTTGGTGATGGTGCCCCTCACCCTCCTCCTAGTGAGGGGGGCATGTTTATTCTGCAGGGGGACAAACTGGGCTAAGAATAAGTCCAGAGCTTGTGCAGGGTCATTAGTGGCAGTGACCCCTGACCAGTCAACTAATAGGAGGTCAGAAAGGAAGTCATGTATGTTAAATTTAAAGTAATCCCTCAACTCGATCACTTTACTGGGGATTTTAGGCTGTGAGATGCCCCATATGCAATAGATAGGTGAGTGGTCGGAGATGACATCTGGGAGAATTCCTGAGGATGTGATTCTGTCAGGTCTGTTGGACAAGATCCAGTCGATAAGGGATCCTTTAACCCCCCGTAAAGACAGCCTTGTGGGTTCAGTTATAATTTGGCTTAGGGCAAGGCCCGAGAGCAGAGGCTCATATTGTTTGCAATTGGAACCCATCTAGTTAAGGTTGAAGTCACCTATAACTAGGATTTAGTTGGGGCCCGCTTTATCACTAATGCAGTCGAGCAGTGAGGAGAGTCCTAGCAGACCACCCTTGGGGGGTTGCAGGTACAGATCAGGTGTATTTTCTTTGTGTGACCTAGCAGAAGAAGGGCGTGCAAGAACTCACAGGCTGGGGGGGTAGTTGAGAGATTGATGGGAGATACGTTTAGGTGCGCCTTATAATAGAGGAGCACCCTGCCACCCCGCTTCTTCCCCACCCTATCTCGTCTGATGTGGTTGTAGCCCGGGAGGGTGCACATAGCATCAAGAATGTGAGGCTTCAGCCAAGTTTCTGAGAGACCCATGATGGGCGACATGTCTCTCCCATTGTGGTTGTGCATAAGAAGAATGGGTTGGTGAGGATGTGTGTTGATTATCAAACCCTGAACCGGCGGACCATCCCAGATCAATACACCATGCCCCGTATACAAGATGCCCTGGATTGCATGAATGGGAGCAAATGGTTCTCAGTATTGGATCTTCACAGCGGATATTACCAGATTCCGATGGCCACGGAGGACCGTGAGAAAACTGCCTTCATCTGTCCTTTGGGGTTCTATGAATTCCTGAGAATGCCACAGGGGATTTTAGGTGCCCCGGCCACATTTCAACGACTGATGGAACGTACGGTGGGAGATATGAACTTGCTGGAATGCCTAGTGTACCTAGATGATGTCACTGTGTTCGGATGCACATTAGAGCAGCATGAGACCTGACTGTTTAAAGTCCTAGACTGTTTGGAAGACTTCGGCCTCAAGCTGTTCACTGACAAGTGCCAGTTTTTTAAAACCTCTGTGAAGAATTTGGGGCACATAGTATCTGCAGAAAGGATAGAGATCGATCCCAGTAAGGTTGAATCACTGACTACTTTGCCCCATCCCCATAACTTGAAAGAACTACAGTGTTTCCTGGGGTTCTGTGGCTACTGCCACAGGTTCTTAAAAGACTATTCCAAGGTGATTCACCCGCTCATGAATCTCACCCAGGGTTATCCCCCTACCAACCATAAATACAAGAAAGGGGCTGTCAAGGAACCCGAGAAAGTATACTTCCGAACAGGTGAACCTTTTGGGCCCCGCTGGACACCCAAATGTGAAGCAGCCTTTTACAAAGTCATATACCAGCTCACCCATGCCCCCATCCTTGTCTATGCTGACCCTAACAAGCCCTGTGTGCTGCATACGGATGCTAGTCTGCAGGGCCTAGGAGCTGTGCTGTATCAAGACCATGAGGATGGTTTGAGACCAGTGGCTTTTGCCAGCAGGAGCTTGACCCCGTCAGAACGAAACTATCCTGTGCACAAGCTGGAGTTCCTTGCCCTAAAATGGGCCATCATTGACCAGTTTCGTGAGTACCTCTATGGGGCAAAGATATTGGTGAAGACTGACAATAACCTGTTAACCTATGTACAGACTTCGGCGAAGTTGGACACCACTGGGCACCGGTGGCTCTCTGCTTTTTCAACCTATGATTATGGTGTCGAGTACAGGCCAGGAGTGAACCATATTGATGCTGTTGCCCTATCACGAAGGCCAGTCTCCAAGAGTGATTGGGTCAGGTTGTCTGAACCTGACATCTGAGCATTGTGCCAAATGTTTGATAGAGATGAAAAGATGTCTATGGGCACAGTGGACTGTTTAACAGATTGCCTGGGCCCTCCTGATACCTGCATACCAGCTGCCTATTGCCATTTCTCTGCTATAGATATTAGTGCACTACCTCAGTTTGACAATGACAGCATCCAGTGGGCTCAATCCCAAGATCCTATGATTTAGCCAGCACTTGATGCCCTGCGTGCGGGGAAAGATGTGTCCCAGTTGAGTTCCCCTGACTTGCAAACTGTCCTATTGTTTAAAGAAGGCCCCAGGTTGAAGTTACACAATCAGTTGTTATACAGAGAGACAGTTGATCAGTGGTCGAGTAGACAAGCAGCAATTGGTCCTGCCCATGGCCTTTAAAGATTTGGTACTGAGGTCCCTCTACAATCACATGGGGCACCTCGGTATTGACAGAACTCTCGACTTGGTACGATCTCGATTCTACTGGCCCAAGATGGGGGCCAATGTTGAGCCCCATGTAAAGACCTGCAGTCGTTGCCTGCAAAGGAAAGCACTGCCTTAGAGGGCTGTCCCCCTTGTCAATATTACTACCAGCACCTAGATAGAACTGGTCTGCATAGACTTTTTGTGTTTAGAACCTGATCAGCGGAATATTGGCAATGTGTTAGTGATTATGGATCATTTCACGCGGGTATGCACAAGTTTTTCCAACTAAAGATCAAAAGGCCTCTACTGTGGCCAAGGTGCTAGTGGAAAATGTCTTTGTCCACTACGGTGCCCTCCAGCGGATCCACTCTGACCAAGGTAGAGACTTTGAAAGTCAGCTAATCAAAGAAATGCTCTCTCTGTGGGGGGTGCAGAAGTCAAGAACCACCCCCTATCACCCGCAGGGGACCATCAACCAGAACGTTTTAACCACACCCTTCTAGACATGCTGGGCACCCTCCACCCAAAAGACAAGCATAAGTGGAGCCAGCAGGTTAGCACCTTGGTACATGTGTACAATTGCACGAAAAATGATGCTACAGGGTTCTCCCCCTACCACCTCATGTTCGGGAGGGAGGCCTGACTGCCCCGTTGATGTCTGCTTTGGGGTCTCTCCAGATGGGGTCCGAGCTGAAAACTACCTGCAGTATGTACAGAAACTGAAAGCTCAATTGAACCATGCATATCAACTGGTCCAGACCATGGCTGCTAAAAGAAATCTTGCCAACAAAGAGAGGCACCACAAGAAAGTAAAGGCTGAAGAGCTACAGCCCAGAGACCATGTGTGGTTACACAATTTGGGACTACATGGCAAGCACAAAATTGCTGATAGGTGGCACCATCTTCCTCATGTAGTAGTTGGAAGGTTGGATGATCTACCAGTTTACAAGGTACGCCCAAAGAATAATTCCAAAGCTGTCAAGACCATGCACCGTAACCACTTGCTGCCTATTGGCCAAGTTATTATTGAAGCTCAGCCAACATACATTGCCTCCCCTGGGCTGGTGACTCATGCTGCTGCAAAAAAGAGACACAGTCAACCTACCCCAGTAGTTACAGATTTAAGGTTTCCCCCGCAGCAGGCCCAGAATGATAGTGACTGTCAGTCCACCTCTGATGAAAGTGACTATGGTAATGCCTATTATCCCTCCTATGAACTGAGTCAGTTGTTTCGTGGAAATCCTATGCAGAATCATGGGGATGAAGCTGGGCCTTCTGGACTGCCTAACTCCCCAGCTTCGTCCTTGGGGCCAATGCTCCCTGAAAGTGAAGTGCAAAGTATCATGTCTGAGGCTGCAGACTCCCTGTGTTTAGTGGAACTATGTGACTTGCCTGAAAAAGGGGCTGATGGTCTGAGTCTCTCTGGTGACACACCAGAACTTGAACAACAATATGAGAGTGCTGACAGCCCTCCTGCAGTGCCACAAAGCCTAATTGTGCCAGAACCTTCTCTAAATGAGCCAAGTGTTGTGGAAACAGAGCCTACAGAGCAAAAAGCTGATTGTGCTCCCAGTTTGAAAATTCCCATCCATGCAGAAGCACCCCTCATGAATGACGAAAGCTCCAAGGTTAGTGCTGAAAGTAAAGAGACTGTGGCTGTTCCCCCAGAAAGACTGGCCGAGCTGTCAAGCCAGTATTGTGCTTCAGTTATGATTCTTCCGGGAGGCCAGTGGATTTGCCTCTCAATGTGGTTCATAAAGGTGTTTATATTTCTCAGAGCTCACTACCCAAACTGAGCTTAATGGCCAATTCCAGGTTGATTGTTCTTCCTTCTCAGTATGGTTCCCCTGTCCCATCCAGCCCCAAGTTAGCTGATAGGGAAGGGCCCCCTCCTACATTGTTTAATGTACAGGAAGTTATAACATGAATCAGTGATGTCACAAGTATGTTAATCATAGTGAAATCAGTATTACCTGATTGAAACATGCATAAGTATTGCCCTTATGGATACAGTATCATGAAGTGTAGTGAATATCTGTAGTAAAGTAATAAGTTTATGTTAACTGATGTATGATGGTACAGACTTGACGTGGATGCCAAGTTTTCTCCAGGCAGGGAAGGGTGTAACTCCCCCCTACAAATGGGGGTTCCCGAAAAGTCTTCCTTGAGCTTGCCTAAATGCTCACTGCCAGGCTGGGGTTCTGCATTTTAGCAGTTTAAATGCATTGCCAGAGAGTGCCTGTATAGCCTCTGTGTACTGTCTCTTTATGAGCTGCCTGGATTGCAGTCATAATTAATCTTAGAGTGAGAGAAGAGCAAAGCTGTGCCTGTTTTGTCACTCTAAGAACACAAGTTAAACCATTCTTATTTCATCAAGAGTGTCTCTAGACTCTGTTATAAAGCATAACAGATCTATTGAGCCCATTTTCCTTCTTTATTAAACTCACTCATTGGATATGCTGGTACACAATTACAGAACAACTGTTGAATGGTGCCCTGATTCAGACAATTAATTGGGTTATTACCACACCACTTTAGCACTGTAGCTCGAGCAGTTGTCATAGAAACCCTCACCTGTTTGGAGCTGTAATGTGCTGAAGAATTAATTTTATAATTTAAGTTTTTCACAATATCTAAAAACATCGCTATTCAGAGACACTGAAACTGGTTGGCAAGACAAAGGGACGTTTAGAATGAGACATTCTTCACAATATAAGAGTGTTTCTCATGCCAAGCAATGCTGTTTCCTGATTGACTAATCTCTACCTCTTGTGTACAAAACGATGGCTAGATGCCAGTAGTGTAGTGACTACATTTAAATGATGGGGACAGCCACTTTGCATCTAGAAAAAGCAGATGTCGTGGCCCTCATGGAAAAGTGCATTAGAAACCATCTTTATTAAAGAGGCGCAGTTAACACCAAGGGCCCCACACTCAAATGTGGGTCTGGTTCCAATGAGCACTTTGTGTGTGTAACCCCCCTACAAATGGGGGTTCCCAAAAAGTCTTCCTTGAGCTTGCCTAAATGCTCACTGCCAGGTTGGTGTTCTGCGTTTTAGCAGTTTAAATGTATTGCCAGAGAGTGCCTGTATAGCCTCTGTGTACTGTCTCTTTAAGTGCTGCCTGGATTGCAGTCATAATTAATCTGAGAGGGAGCTCTGTTAGAAGATGTACTTGTTTGCTGATCATTTGTTAAGAGTAGTAATAATATTGCAGTTTGTTCTAACCTGCCTGCTTTGCAGCATGGACAGTTCTGTTTATTTCCATCATCTTGGTCCTGGACTGCAGAAATGGGCCAATCAGTACATTTGGGACTCTAAATGGACTCTAAAATGGCCTGCCTAGGGCTTGGTGGGGCCAAAACTTGTAGGAATTGTAGTTTTGGGGCTTTGGCACCTAAAATAACCTGGAGGGGGAGCCCTTGTTGTGACTGACAGACTGATCAGCCAACCAAACCTTTTGAATCTTGGGGAAAGTCCCACACCGCTTGCAGTTTCAGTTAGATCTCAGTTGGGAAGTGAAGAAGTAACAGCTCGAGATAGTTCAAGCAGCAATCTATAGTGGATTCGCGTAGGAGAACTGTGGAAAGGCCTGAGTTTGGCCTGCATGCCTGCCTGCTGTTCCTGAGAGGGCATTTGTGCTTTTTTCGGACTGAATCCGAACTTAGAGAGCGGATTAAGCCACTGAATTGTGACCAGGTTTTAACCTGAAGAAGACCGAAGATTTGCTGAATGCAGTCAGCCTGTCAGGACTTCCAACTACCTCTGAACTCCCGGATTGTGCAGAGACTGTAATTGCGACCGGAGAGCCATTTGCCTGGTACAGTGGAATTTCCTTACATGTGAATGTGCTGTGTGCTTATAACGAGTCATGATTTGGTTCCCCACTGTGTGTCTGAACTGTGTTTTGCTTGCTGGAGGTTGTATCCAGCTCCATGGACTGATTCCGTATCCATTTCCATTTGCCTGGGCCCTACTATACTAGCCCAGCCAGAATACCTGCTATGCAGAGAAAGTCATCGACAAGAGATCGACCTGGGGATCAGCCCCCTGCTCAACGCCTTGAACAGGAACGACGCCTCGGTGATTCGTGTGGGCCCTGCTTCTCCAGGCACTCCAGCTCAACAGCCTGCAGTCTCGATTCGTCTGGCCTGTGTCCAGTATTGGGTATCGTGAGTAAACATCAGGGTAGCTCCCTGCAACAACAGCTAAATCTAAAAGTGTTGTCATCTGATTGTCTTGTTGCCTTTTCTTTCATGAACTGAGCCCTCCGGCCCCGGATTACAAATAGTTTGTGTTGTGCATGTTGCTTTCTTCCATCACAGGGCCCCAACCAGTTGCAACTTTCCTGGCTAGCCCACCGTTTTCCTACCTGGGTACCCAGAGTGTGTGACTGTGTAAGGACTCTGAACTGCATGCATAACTGTCTGATTAATATAGCTTTTAAACAAATCAACCTGATTATGTCCCTCCCTTGTTCAAGTCCCCTGAATAAACAGATTTAACTTTGTTTGCATTTAACTTGACAGTGGATCCAGTTTGTGCCAAAAGTATTGTACTGTTGCTATTTGCTCTGCTTAACCTTGTTTTACAGGGGGTCCCCAGGGTCAAGCTAGAGGAACCAGCCCTGGTGGTAAGTGCAAACAGTGGGGGTAATTGCCTGGTGAATAAGGGTCATTGTGAAAGTAATTATTGTATATTGTTCAGGCCACTAGAAGGGAAAGAGGGGGGTTACAGTGTCCCAGAGGGCTGTACCCAGGTTAGCTTGACCACTACCAACCCTGACCCTCCGGGTGGAGGCACCCGTTTCATTACCCAGGCACCTTAACCTGATACTAGCCAAGCAGGCAGGGGTAGTAGCCCTTGGGATAGCGCCACCTAGGGGTTACATGTGCAAAACATTTTTGGTTGGGTTCCTGTTTACTGTAGTAGAGTAGATTGTATCATAATAATTTTTCTTACTTCTAGGCTGACATAATCTGTTACAAATCCCAGGATCCCCTGCAGCTGACATCAGAGCAGTAAGCAGCAGTGAGAGATACAATAGCTTAAACTGCATGTTAGAGTTTATATTTGCTCTGATCTACCATGCACTGCAGGCTACTGAATCTCCCACTGCCGCCTGCTGCGCTGATGTCAGCTGCAAGGAATTCTGGGATTTGTAGTAACAGAAGATATCAGCCTAGAACTAAACAAAATGTTTTACACACAAAGTGCCTATTGGGACTAGCCCCAGACCTGAGTGTGTGGGCTCTTTGTGCTGGCTGTTCCCCTTTAGTAGAGGGAATGCTGGCCAGAAAACAAGGGTTAACCCTATGCTGTTGTGAAATGCGCCAAGGGGATCTACTCCATCCACCTGAATAACCACCAGATATGGAAACAAAGGATCTCAGTTTCAACGTTTCATTAGTAGAAATGACACGTCCAACAGGGCATCACCCCCTGTATGGCACTGAAGTGTTGGCACTGGGTAGGAGTACAGGTACTCTGTATGTGGGGTTTGAACCAAGAACATCCTGGTCCGGAGATGCATGTGTATTTTGACTGAGCCATACTAATGATGCTGTTGTTCTCCTGATTAGGTCCCTCGTTCTGTCTGCAGTGAAAGCTGCTCTCCTGGGTACAGAAAGGCCCCATGAAGAGGACAGCCAATCTGCTGCTTTGACTGTGTTCCATGTTCGAAAGGGGAGATCTCAAACAAAACAGGTGTGTATAGCACTGATAACACTGACATTTGTGATATAGGCCTTTGGTCAGTACCTCCACCTAATGTATTGGGGGCAGTGTGGAAAACCATGCTACAAACAGAGATACAACAGAACTGGAAAAACAGAGATATAGCAGGACTGGAAAAAGTTGTGGTGAAGAGCTAGAAACTAATTTATCAAATGGATTTGGAAATAAAACATATGAGGAAAAACTCAAGGGTTAGAGGCTCTTTTTATTGGAAAAGAGAGGACAAAGAAGGAACCTTACTTGAACACTACACTCTGTAATGTATATTTTATCAGTTTATTTGCCACAAGTGTCCTCCATTTCTACAGCTGTTTGAGATAAATACTGTTGCTTTAATTTACTTTTACCAGTAGTAATAGTAGTCACCTGTAACTATCCCAGGTAACTCCATATTCAGATTGCTGAAATCTCATTTGCTCCCCAGATCTGCACAGGTAGTGAGAAGGGAACATGATGTCAGAGCATCCATTTACACCATGTATCTCTGTGCTGCAAGTACTGTACAAATAACCTGAGAAACTTTCTGTAAACATGCAAACTGAATGCATTATAAAAGAGGGAAAACACTGCACTACAACTCTTCAGCAATTTTCAGTGATTCTGCGAACTTCAAAATAAAACGCATTACTTAGTTACATGAAACTAAAGTTCATGCTGGTGATAGCCCCTTTCTGTAAATCTGGATCAAGTTTGTTGCTCTGTTATTTAAAAGGAAGGGATCAGCTGGCCTGCTGGTGCAGCGGTAGGATTTCCACTTGCAACACCGGCGACCTGGGTTCAGGAACGGACCCGGATCGTCGGAGGGCTGGCCAGGGGAGAAGGATGGAATGTCCTATGGACTGCTCTCCTTCTTCGGGGGGAGGGCGGGGGAAGTGATCGGCGCACTGAGGACTCCTGGCGGAGGCCGGGGGATCTCAAGCGTCCGACATGTACAATTCTGGGAGGCGGGGCAGACACTGGCGTCATTGCACATCCCCACCTCCGTAACAAAAATGGCGGAAAAGCGAGGTGGGCAAGGACCACCGTGCACATGAAGCCCTCCCCGGAGGACCTCACTGCACCACCATCGCTGCGGGTCCCTGACCAGAAATTGGTTCCGTGGTCACCAAGAAGGTGGCTGCGGCCCTGCCCTCCAAGGGGGTAAGCCGGGGGTGACTGAGGGACCTCGGCAGCCATAGACGGTGGTAGAGGTCTCCGGGGGCCGTGACCAGAGCTGATAGGAAAAACGGGTCCTGCCGAGGAAAAAGATAAAAAATAAATAAATAAATAAATAAATAAATAAATAAATAAATAAAAGGAAGGGATCATAGTTTGGCCCTGACAATGTGTCAACCAATCTCTTTCACTTCCTGTCCATTTCACTTCCCCACTCAGGCACATTATGATGTGCAGCAAGAGAGGGCGTGGGGGCGTGTTAGTCGAACAGTGGCCTTCATTAATCTCCAACTCTCCATCATATTGTATAAAATAGTAATAAAAAAAAAATACTCCCTTTCATTCAAATGGGGCATGCCTCCATGCTCTCCCTTGCTGCACATCATAATGTGCCTGAGTGCGGGGGCGTTGAAATGAATAGGGAAGTGGAAGGGATTGACTGGCCAAGTTGTCAGGGTCAAACTACGTTACCATCCCGTTAAATAATTGAGCAAGAAACATGATCCAGATTTACAGAAGGGGACTATCACCAGCATGAACTATACTTTCATGTAAGTTATAACCCTAAGTTCCAAAATCATTTTAAGGTTAGTGGGGTATTACACACCTTGCTGCAATGTATTTTATTGAACTCTAAATAAGCAGACAGGCATACAGTAGAGTCTAAAGGGTGCTGACACATTATGTTCTCATATGCTAATACAGCTCTCAGGGCCCATGAGATTTCAGGAACTAGAAAATGAAGTCCCCAAGGATTCTTAGAGGAGACAAGTATTAACAGTGAAAATAAAAGCAACACAAGCCTGTATATCCCCAACAGCTACAGGAGAAGAGTTGACTGTTGCCAAAAAATAAACTAACATTTACAGATCATGAGGGTCTGGTACTCCTGTAATTTCCAGGGGCAGTGGGACTGATGACCAACTGATCAGAGTTCCAAATAGCCCAAGATGATATGTGTGCTAATTGAATCTCCTACAGCTGATCCCTGGTGATGATATCAGCTGCGGGGTAAGGGATGGGATTGAACATCACGTATAATATCAAGGTGGGGAAATAGCAGGATCAACTACATAACTGCAAAAAGATGTTTACTGTAAGAATAAATGTTATTTATGATCAAACACAAAGTGCAAATTGGGGGCAGCACCACATTTAGGTGTGGGGCTTTGTAACACGGTTCTCTTTAACCCCCAACATGAAAAAGTTCTTATTTCCACTTAAGCAAATCTAGCAGTGCATATCATGAGACTATGCACCTCCTGTTTGTTTTTTAAAATATTCTCTATTCTCTCCCCTTCTCGCCAACGGTCTGGCTCCCTCTTGTTTCTGATGTATCTACCAACAGAAATAATCTGTCTGCATTTACTCTCAGGTAACCCCTTCACTTCACACCCTCCTTCCTTTATTCTAAAGGGTGCAGTTCCCCCAACTCCTGGACTAGATGGCGAGCAATCCACGGAGCCCCCTCAGCTCTTCCTGCTGCTATGTGCTTTGTACTTTGCTGAGGGATAACACCATATGTTAACCCTCTCTTACAGTCACTTGAGCATGCTTGCCATGGCCCCAGGTGTAATTACTACATCTAGAGGTAGATGGCAAATTATCACCATAGGCAACCCCTTGACTGATCAATAATCTCTCAGTTACTATCTATTTACCTAGTTATGCAGCCCTGTGCTGCTTGTACTGTTCTGCAGAACATCCTTGAGGCAATGTGCTTTCCACTACAGGGCTCCACTCTGGCTAAATTATCTGCCCCCGATACCTCATCTGTCCAGAACCTTGCTCATTTCAAGTTTCAAACTCAAACTCAGAGAGCAACTATTCACTGCCAATACCTGTGACTGCCCCTGAGCTGTCCACTCGCATAGTCGCCCTTCTTTCACTGGTGTGCCAAGCCAAACCTTGGTGCCTTCTGCCCCCCTCCCTCCTCTCTCCTCTCCCTCTACTCTGATTCTTCTGATGTGTTGTGCCTTTATCTTAAGGATCTGTTTTATTGGCTTAGGAAACCTTGTATCATCCTTGAAATTTGAATGTAAGCAATAGCTTAATTTGCTTAATATCTTTGTACCATATTTGACTCTGGGTTGTTTTACCCTCCGCATTCAGATGAAATAATTTTCAATGTATTGCTCGATACCTTTGTGCCATACTTGACTCTAGGTTGTTTTACCCTCCGCATTCATTTGTAATACCTTTCATTGTATTGTCCATTTCTCTTGTTTTGTACTTCCATGACGTGGAGCCTTTGCAAAGGAGTCTCTGACTCAAAGGTTTGTAATTCCGGTATCTCAATAAATAAATAAAATTAAATTTACAACGTCCCTTCCACCATTTCCCATTCATGTCTTGGTGAGCTTCACTTAGCACCCATTCTGTCTGAAGAGAAATAAATCACTCTGCTACGTGGTTGGTTGTCATGTTAACTAACATATTTACAGTTGCACATGTGGGCACATAGTCCAGGAAACGCTCTCCTTGACAATACTGTGAAAGACAGGTTAGAGCCTGACACTGGACGTAGTCAGAACCTCAGGGTCCCTTCAAGCAGCACATTTTTTAAGTTTGCAAAAATACCATCATATAGTTTTTATTAGCAAAAAATTTATTTCTGACATCCTTAGATTCATACTCAGTCTATTTTTAGTTTTCTCAGATATTTTAAAAACATCTTTCATAGCTAATTTTGTCATTAATTCCTCACATCATTAAAGATGGCTGCCACTCAACAATGTTTTAAAATCTTTCCACTGCAGTTATCTGTTAAATGTATATACTAGATTCACTCTGTGGATGTACTAGGGTTGTGTTACTATGTTTCTGATGGTAAACAGTACAGCACCACACCAAGATATTTCATTGTTTCATGGCGGGTATGGCAAGGGAGTGTGGATTTTTAAACAATTCAGAATCCCATTATCTTGGTTCATGTATGAAAACACAAACACAAAAACTGGGATATTGATGTTTTTGCCAGAAAAAAACATTATTGCTGAAAACAACTATACAGTGACTAACGAATACTACTGCTTTAAGAATGGCTGTACCCTTTACTCATTTTCCCCGTGGAGCCCATGACTTTTCTTATTCCTTGCCATTCACCAGTGGGTGAGGTAAGACATCAGAACAGCACCTTTTGTACTCTGCCGTCTGTATTTATCAGCTCTCCCATCTTGTTAAACATCTTGGGGTCAGTGATTTTCTTACATACGGATTGACACCATGGCATCAGTTCAGCCGGTGTGCGGGAGGCAACGTTGCAGTAAGGACATGCACTCTGGTACCTCCGGCTAATGGCCACCAGGCTGTAGATATCTTGCATTAACCCAGTCCTTACTCTCACCAGACAGTGTGCCTGGCACTAATGTGGCTACATACTCAGGCTTCCCTCTGGCAGCAGCTGGTAATCTCCCTGGCCCTCTGCCAGAGACAGCATATCCGATATACATCCCAACTAATTGCACCGCTACCTCTTGCCAGCCCAGCTGAGACTCTGGATTTGAAAACTGATTTGTGTCTCTCACAGGTGAGTGGAAGCTCAACTGCTGAACTGGTAGGCTGGTGCCATTTGTCAAACTTATAGTGCGGTTAGGCCCTTCAGCACAGTTTTTATATTGCTACTGTGCCCTTCCTACAATTGGGAAGGGGCACCCATTAAGTAGCTTTAGGTTCTAAAAAGGCTGTAATAAACCATGAACAGTTCTGATTGTCATGTGAGCTTTATCAAAATTTTCAGAACCCTTTAGTTTAAATTTCAAAAGTTGTTTCAACCACCATTTTATCTATATAATGCAGGGACAGGAATCTAAACACAACTAAAGGTGGTGCTAAAGTACAGTAAATATTATTATGAAATAAATGGTCAAAATCCTCAAATCTGATTTGCTGAGACAACCTTCAGCAGGGGTATATCTCAGTACATAGTTACAGTCAGAAAGTATGTTGTGCCGTTAGTCAGCAAAATCAAAATGGATCCATTTCACAATCACAATAATACACTCCAAGGTGTGCAATATCATGGGATGTCATTCTTTCTCAGGTGGTTGAGTAAGGATTAACCCATGACAGAGCATGGGTTACTGGAGAATGAATCCATGCGGTGGGGTTGGGCACAAGGCCACAAGCCAAGTGCTTCCCAACCACCCAAGCGTAGAGTAATTTCCCAGTTAACCCAAGTTCTAGACTGGGTTCATTCATTTGTAACATGGCTCTCACTCTGTGGTTGTGGACAGCCTCTGTCTCTCAGAGGGACTCATTTTGTATCCATAGTATGCTCACCTATAGGTCGTGTTGCGCTTGCTGTCAGGCTGTGTCTCTCACAGGCACTCAAATCACATGACTGTTGTGCCACTCTTGCTCTTTGAGATGGCCTTCATTCCTCAGACTCACGCATTTGCTGTTCCCAGCACAAGCCATACCCCTACAATTCAGATCGAAGGTTCACAAAAGGTAAAACGGACGGTGCCCTTTACATGTCCAGACACAGGAATTTCACACAGCATGGCAGTGTTCAGTACAAGGAAGGCAGCTGGCATGTGTTCATTGAGCAACTGTTCTGACCGGGAGTACCTGGCAATACAGGGGTGCTGACTGTGGGGTAGGGTGCTTGTGAGCTGCTGTGCTGAAACTTGTAAGCGTGGTACCAATAGGAGCCATGGATTTATTCCCACACAAGGACATGTATGGGGTCACTCTTGAGAGGAACCATGGATTACTTGGGAATTAATCCATGGTCAGATGAGCTGTTTCAACCAATTAGAACACTGGATTGTCCATAGCCATGTTATAAAGTTACTTGGCCTAGGGTCTCATGCCTCACAATGCACCTAAGGCAGGATGATATCCCATGATATTACAAACCTTGTTGTGTTTTATTGCTTAATTAGCATCTTACAGCTAGTTAGCCCCTTTGTGTAACATATGAACATATGACAATGCCAGCAGAATTATTCTCAAGATCTATCTCATCGCTCAAAAGCACAAGTCACAGTTCAGACAACAGCTGCTGCCCCCCCCCCCTTTCCATCCCTCCTACCAAATTTTCCCTCACTGAGTTTGCCACCCTGGTCAGTTCTCGCCCTGTTTGTACCTTGCTCACGAACCTATCCCATCCCTTCTTAAAACTCCCCACTGAATCCAGTAAGATCACCTCCTCAGGCAGCATGTTCCAAGCCACCACCACCCTTTCCATGAAGTAATGTTTCCTCAGCTCCCTCCTGAACCTTCTCCCCCACCACCAGTTTTCATCTATGTCCCCTTGTGGTCCCTTTCCCCTTCAATCTAAATATTCCCTCAGTACTAACTTTGTTTATGCCCTTCAAGTACTTAAAGGTCTTGATCATATCTCCTCTGTCTCTTCTATTCTCCAGGGAGTACGTTGAGCTCTCTTAGTGTCTCCCCATATGAGTTCTCCCCACTTCCTGAATCATCTTGGACGCCCTCCTCTGGACTCCCTCCAGGAGTCTGACGTCCCTCTTTAAGTATGGGCACCAGAACTGCACACAGTACTCCAAGTGCAGCCTCACCAATGATCTGTACAGTGGCAGAATAACCTCTTCCATCCTTGACGTTATCCCCCTAGCAATGCACCCAGCATTGTTTGCCTTTGCTGCTGTTTTTTTTACATTGTACTGAGTGAGTCATATTCACCGTGATCACTAACCCAGATCCTTTTCCTCCTCAGATAAGGATATCTGCCCCCCCCCCCAACAAAGTGGTAACTTTATCTTGGGTTCCTGGCCCTGAAATGCAGTACAGTACACTTCCTAGTATTGAACCCCAGCTGCCATGTGTTTAACCACTGTCCAAGTCTTTCCAGATCCTCCTAGAGTACCTTCCTCACTGTCCACCACCGCACCTAATATGGAGTCATCGGCAAACAGACTCATCTTGCTCTTAACTCCCTCTGCTATGTCCTCTATGAAAGCATTAAATAGCAGTGGACCCAAAACTGATCCTTGCAGGACCCCACTAGTAACCTTCCTAGGTACTGAGAATTCCCCCCCAACTACCACCACCCTCTGCTGTCTGTTGCTCAGCCAGTTCCCTATCCACGGTACCAGCTTCATCCCTACTCCCAGGTTCCTCAGTTTGCCCATCAGTTCCCATGTGGCACAGAGTCAAATGCCTTGTGGCAGTCCAGATACAGGACATCAACCGGCCAGCCTCCATCTAGAGCTTTTGTCCTCTAGTCAAAAAATTCAACCAGGTTAGTGTGTCAAGATCCCCCCTGGATAAACCCATGTTGCCGGATGTCCTGAAGGTTGTTTACTTCCAGGAATGCCACCAACCTCTCTTTAAGATGGTCTCAATTAATTTCTCCACTATGGACGTAAGGCTGATTGGTCTGTAGTTTCCTGGCTCATCCCTGGGTCTTCTCTTATGGAGGGGCACCACATGCACCATTCTCCAGTCCAGTGACAAATATCCTAATTGAACGGAGGTGTTGAACAACTCCAACACCACCGTAAGTATTGGCACTTATTACGGATCGGGTTCACTGGGGCCATTCTCCACCTTAAGCCTTCTTTATGGTGTCTTCACCATCATCACCAGTCTTCTTTCTAAATAAAAATCTGCTGGGGAATATATTAGACTCCAAAATCAAAGTTTTAAAAATTATCAGCAAGTTCTTTTACAAAACATGGCACAGATTCAGTAAGGTTTTGGACTTATCCAAACTAGTTCTCCAACACCTATTTTATTCCCCAGTTAGTGAGCAGTCCTAAAATGTATTTTTTTTTTATTTTCAGATTCCAGCATCTGTATGACATGTCCAGAGGAACTGTGGTCCAATGACAATCGAGACAGGTGTGTTCTCAAGATCAAAGAGTTCCTGTCCTATGAAGAACCTTTGGGTGCAGCTCTAACGTCCATCACCATTTTCTTCTCCATTCTTAGTGTATCAATCCTTTGTATCTTCATTGCCAATAAAGACACCCCGATTGTCCGAGCCAATAACAGGAACCTCAGCTACTTGCTCCTTCTTGCTCTAATGTTCTGCTTCCTCTCATCCTTGACATTTATTGGCCGGCCCATGACTGTCAGTTGCATGCTGCGTCAAGTCACATTTGGTACAACTTTCTCCCTGTGCACCTCTTGCATACTGGCAAAAACCATCACGGTGGTCATTGCCTTCAGTGCCACAAATCCAACCAGCAAGCTAAAGAAGTGGGTGGGATCCAGGACACCAAATTTCATACTCCTTTTTTGTTCATTAGTTCAAGTTAGTATATGCACTGCTTGGCTCTCTAGTTTCCCTCCATTTCCGGAGCTCAATACCAAATTTCACAATGAGAAGATAATAATTCAGTGTAATGAAGGTTCAATGACTGCATTCTGTTGCATGCTGGGCTACCTGGCCCTCTTGGCAATCGTAACTTTTGTAGTTGCGTTCCTAGCAAGAAAATTGCCTGACAGTTTCAATGAAGCCAAATTCATTACTTTCAGCATGGTGGTATTTGTGAGCGTTTGGCTCTCCTTCATACCGGCTTACCTGAGCACCAAGGGCAAGTACATGGTGGCAGTGGAGATATTTGCTATCTTGTCATCGGGTGCCGGTATGCTTTGTTGTATTTTTTTCCCAAAGTGTTATATTATTCTCCTGAGACCTGATCTGAACACACGAGAGAGCCTTATAGGAAAGGCAAAGTTTAAAGAGGACAGGAAATGATTTCTAAGGGGCAGTGGCCTGTAATGTTCGTATTTTAAAAATTTACGTTCATACCCCAACTGATCTATATTTAGCTGTACCTCAATAAATGTGTAGTAAAAAATAAAATAAAAAATGCATCTTGTTTTGTTTATATGAGCAATATTTTTACAAGTCTTTTCATGGAACTGGTAATTTCGAGATTGACTATGTCACAGATTGTCACAGATAACTCTGAGAGCTATTCTGACAGGTCAACAGCTTAAGATTTATTTATTTATGTATTTAGTTATCGATTGATTGATTGATTGATTGAATTTTTATTGACCTGGTAAGAACACTAGACAAATACATGCCTATTTTCAAGAGCGACCCCAGGAGATTACAAAGTAGAGAAAGTTAGGCAAACATCGCCCAATATTGTATGATAGACCCCCACATTCCCTGCCCCTGAACAAACACACACTACAACAACCGTGTGGCAGAAATGGCTACAGCTGAATAATATCACAGACTTGGGGTGGCATGCACAGCTCAGAAATCTCACTCAGTAGACCTCCAAGCCTCTGCTCCCCTTCGCTAAAGGGCTGAGTGAACCAAAGAAAAGAGGTTCCTCCCATCAGCTGAACCTCAAATCCCTAGCGAGTATGGTGGTCCTATGGCTGGGTATCGAGTGCTCACACCCATCTGGTAGTGCTGTACCCATGGGCAAGCTCAATGAGGTTGACCATAGCTTCCTGAACTGGGAACTGGCTCACATGTCCCTTGCCTCATGCCAACTGGGGAATAGAGTCTTTTGGAAGAATGCAACTCCGTTCCCTTTTCTCTTATGTACCATCGTCTTGTGACAGTCCCAAGCCGTTACCTTTATAATGACTGTGACAAAATTACTTACGCTTACTAAATTTTAAATCCCCTTGGAGGAGGGAAAAAAACCCTCTTGGGGAAAAACTGGGAAAATTCCTCCCCAAACACTAATCATGATCCCTCAGTAGAGACAAGAGGTTCCCTACCTAGCCTGGCCCTATAACCCTGCATTTACAAGGACAGGTGGGTGAGTAATCTTCCTGCTGGAGGGTAAAACTTGAGGGGGAGCCCCAGGCCCAGCTCTTTTTAACACCTCACTCTCCTTCCTAAGAGGGAGGAGAGTGAGGGGTTAAAGTCCCACCAGCCTGAAGTCCCCGCCCTGTGGGCAGCCTTAATGATCCTTCCCTGGAGGTGCAGCTCCCTAGCCAGTCCCTGCCTCCAGGTGGGGGGGGGGGCTATACGTACTTGTTTGTCAGGGAGCTGGGGGAGGGGATCCAGATGAAAGGACATCTGCTGTTACTTCAGACAGACTTAAGTGGCTGCAGCCATGTGTTTACTGAATAATATTACAGACTTGGGAGTGGCATGCACAAGTTGGAAATCTCACTAAGTGGACCTCCATGTCTCTGCTCCCCTTTGTTGAAGGACCAAGCAGACTTTTCCCCCCAATTGTTTAACCAGGTGAGACACACTAAGCTGAAAGCTTGTTTACAGGTGCAACCTGGGAGCACAGGGAAGTTAAGTGACTTGCTCAGGGTCACATAATATGCAAGTGGGGGCTGTGGGATTCAAACCCAGGTCACCAGATTTGCAGCTCAGAGCCTTAAACCACTGCACTGGAAAGGATGTACCTCCCAGGGGTTGAACCTCGAACTCCCAGTGTGTAGGGTGGTCCTCCAGCTGGGTATCAAGCATGCTCCCCATCTGGTGGCACCATACCAGTAGGTAAGCCTGATGAAGTTGGCCACGGCCTCCCGAACCTGGGACTGGATCATGTATCCCCCCACCTCATGCCAATCAGTGAATGGAGCTTTTCTGAAGAATGCAACTACATTCCCTTTTTTTCCCTTGTACCATCATCTTTCAAGAGTCCCAAGCCACCACAGGAGGACCTTCTCTGACTCCATAAGCTGCTCACTCTGTGAAATGTTCAATCAAGGTCTGTTGTATCAAGTCCAAGAACATGTCCCAGCCCTCGTCAGTTAGATGGACTCCATCTCTTGCATATAAACCTGGGGCTGTAGTAATGATATTATTGTGCCGAATTACGTTATCCCTTATGGAATTGATAAAGGCTCACATTTCCCTGTTAATGGGAATATGCACTTTGTCCATGGCCTGGTAGTCCTTTGCATATCTCCATTTCTCCATTGACACCTTTGGATGTTGTGGGACCAAAAAAATTGATTCCCAGCCAACGAGCCTGTATGGACCACATGTCTTTCATCTGCAGGAGGACATCTACCAACTCCTGTTGACCCAAGTCAGTACCACCCAAATGCAACACAGTCACATCTGGAGCCTTTACCCAGTGTGCTGCTGCCTCCAAGCCAGTGAGAAAGCTGTCCTCTGCTGCCCCAGCCACCAGAGCTGCACCTTGCTGTATGGAATTGACAGGTTCCTCCCCCCCAGCACAGTGTCCTCTCCTCTCTGCTGCCCAATGGATGAAGGACTGACCACACTTCTAGACCAGTTTGAATCCATTGGGGGAACCTGAAATAAAAAGAAAGAATGCTAGAATAAATGAGGCCTCACATAATGCAAAAATATCTGGGACTTCCATCTTCCCAGAGCTTGTATCTCCTCATCCGACCATCCTTGGGTGCTAGTAGATTATGCCACCCCAATCCAGAAGAAATGGATATTATATTCTGATGGCTGCAGGCCTGCTCCATGTACTGCTTTTTTGAGTACATATTGGAACTGATACGCTGTCACTGGGGACCCTTCAGTGTGGTGCAAGAAAGCCACTCCCTCAGTGGGGTGCCATGTTCTGACACCACATGACCACATCCCACCCACTCTGGGGGGAGGGGGCACTTTCATTGCATGCCATCTCCCCACTCCCTCTTGTCTTGGTCTGTCTTGCTCCTTGTAAGTTTTACCCATTACCAGCTGTGATTTGTATGTCCTGGTTGCTTAGGGTGGGTTGCCCACTGTTCTGACTTGGCTGGACCATTTCTGAAACCCAAAAGCCCCTGCAAAAGGCCAGCACACTTGCACCTCAAAGGGGAAGTGGCAGACTCTTTCCAATACCTCCGACATTCACTTCAGTATTTTCAGAGCTGAGCGGCTTCCTGAGATCCACTGACTTAAGATTCCTCCTTCTTCAACCTTCCAGCAAGTTGCACACTGTAATGGTTTTGGTAAAATCCTTGAACCCAAACATCTTGGAGAACCAGGACAGCCTGGCTAGATGTTGACTAACCATCCCTGGGTGTAACCCCCTCTTAATTGGTTCATTAGGTATTTTTACAGGAGATCAACCCGGACAGGCCAGCTATTTGGTAATCCCAACTCAATCCTGACACTGTGGAAATGTTCCAATCTCCTTTGATAAGCTGCCCATGTCCTGGGCATGATGGCTTTACTTATCCATTCTCAGGTGTCGTTGTCACCACCTCCCATAGGAAGGCTGGCACTGGCTGTGCCTCTGCTTCCGCTGCTGGTGCCAATGTTCTGAACTGTTACTACTGTAAATGAGGCAAAGTGTCAGTAGTACCCTTATTAATTCCAGGCACATGTCTGGCCTTCAAGACAAAACTACTGAAAGGCAACACTCCAGATATAGAGACACGCAGAGCCAATAGTTCTGCAAATAATGTGAACGTTTATTCCAGGATGGAAAAATGATGAGGTCTGGTAAGAACTCCAAACCAGTTGCACATGCGCTTCGACTGTTAGGTCTTCCTCAGGGCCTTCAACTGGATGTTCATCAACAAAAACCTGAGGACAAATATGTAAATGCGCATTCAATTCCTCCTCCTATCTCCCGTCTCATTTCTGGAAGGTGGCAAATCGCTTCTATGCCTGCCTTCACAACCACCAACCCCATCTCTGCAGGTTGGTGGTCACACCATCACTGACCCCTCAACAGTTGCCGCCTTGTTTAACACTGTCTTCATTACCAGCCATGCTACTCCCAGGGCCACCCCGCACCAGGCTCAGCATGCCTCCACTGACACCACATCTTGTGGCGCTGCAGTTCAGTCTTTTTCATTCCTGCAAGTCACCCCTGATGAGATATACAATGCACTGGTTGCCCTTAACCCTGAAAAGGGAAAATGTCCCATGGGGTTGGACTCCAAAATGCTCCACCTGTCGGCCCCTGCCATAGCTCAACCCCTAGCCTCCCTTTTTAACTTATCATTCATCCTAGCAGCAGTCCCCACTGAGTGGAAACATGCCGCCATAATCCCACTTCCAAAGGGAGGTGATGCCTCAAACCCAAGCAACTACCAGCCCATCTCCTTCCTACCGACCCTTGCCAAGATACAAGAACGCCTGGTTCTCTCTCGCCTATCCACCTATCTGGACTCCTCTTCCTTCTTTTCCCCCTACTAGTCTGGCTTTAGGAAATCCCACTCCACTACCACCTTCCTTCTTAGGATTACCAGCTCCATCCTCTCAGGGATGGATGCTGGCCACATCACTGCCACCATCTTTATCGACCTGGCAAAGGCTTTCGATACGGTGACTCACCCTCTTCTCCTGACAAAACTTGCTAAGGCTGGCCTATCTGGCTGGGCCACATCTTGCTTCCACTTCTACCTCACTGGTAGATCCCAAGCTGTCCATATCAGAGCATCCATGTCGGACCCCCTCCCAATCATGTCAGAAGTGTCTCAAGGATCTGTCCAAGAGGCCCCCTCCTATTCTCGGTCTTTCTAAATGATCTGCCCTCCACCTGCACACACTCCGCCATCCATATCTATGCAGACGACACGGTGCTATACGCATCCGGCCCTTCGCCCTCTGAAGTTGCATCCAGACTTCAGCACAACTTCATCACAGTCCAGCACTGGCTCCGCTCTTTTAATCTCCTAAATGCTAGCAAAACAGTCTCCTTAACCTTTGGGATGAGGCAGAAAATTTCTAGGCTCCCTTCACCATTAGTTTTTCACACCCTGGAAGGGTCCCCACTGGAGTCCTGCACCACCTTCAGATACCTTGGTGCCTGGCTTGACCAGCACCTCAACTTTTCCGCACATATTGACTCCTTACTTAAGGAGCTGCACCCAAGGCTTGGTGCACTTTACCTGAATCGTGACAACATACCCCTTCCAGCCAGGAAGGACATTGTAAATAAAATGATCCTCCCAGTCCTCAACTATGGGGACATAGTCTACAGTGCCGACCCAAAGACCACATTAACTAGGCTGGACCCTCTCTTCCACTCTTTTTGCCACTTTGCCCTAAATAGCCGCTACTCCACACACCACTGTACCCTATATCAAGCAATAAACCTCACCTCACTTGACTATCGCAGGCTAACTCACTGCGCAAAAATTACGGACAAGCATTGGTCTCAGCGGCTCCCTTCCTACCTCTCCGACATCTTAACAAACCCTAGCGCACAATCATACACACTCAGAAACTCAGACTCCAGGTCCCTAGCTGTCCCATACCGGTCTACCTCCACAGGGCAATCAGGGTTCAGCTACCGCATTCCCTCACTATGGAACTCCCTCCCAGCTAACATTCGTCGCTTCACCTCCCTGTCGCACCTAAACTCCATGCTCCAAGATCATTTCGTCCCTACCTGTGCTTGTGTCTAGGAGCCTACCAACTACTAGGCAACTCTCTGGGAATGTTGGCACTTAGCAAATTTGTAATTCATCAGTATCTAACTATTGTCCACTCGCCTTATACTGTCTGTTGTATGGCTCAAAACTTAATTTTGTTATACACTTGCTGCATGTAACTGTGCTACCAACTGCCTCACACAATCCTGTATGTATTGGTTTCTGAACCAAATGTTAGTGATCTTCCACAATGTATTCACTTGTCAATCCTGACTTCAAGTGTTTTCTCATACCGTATGTACTGTGGTTACCAATTTGTCTCTCTCAAGCTACTACTGACGTAACCAGATCCTAATGTTAATATTTCTCCCACTATGTATTTTCTTGTCTATACTGTGTAAACTGTTTTCCTATGTTCTCCCCTTCCCCAGGATGCATTTGTAATCGAGCAATACTCCGCTCAGTATGCCTTCCTGGTAAAACGCTTAAATAAATAAATAGATCCCATAACAGTCCATTAGTGCCCAGCTGCTTGTTGACAGTATGCACCACACCTGTGTTATCTGACCTAAAAATCACCTTCTGATCTTGTAACTTGTGACCCCGAATTACCAAAGCCACCACTATGGGAAAAAATTCCAATAAGGTGATCTGTTTGGTAAAGCCTGCGATGACCCATGAAGTGGCCACCTTCCCGTGCACCATGCCCCTTGAAAATATGCTCTGAAACCCAGGCTGCCTGAGGCATCTGTGAATAGCTCAAGCTTATCATTCTGCACCGTTTTTGGCCACATGGCTGACCCACTGAAGTGGATCAAATAAGTATGTCAAATCACTACATCTTCCCAAAAGGCCCATGTCACCCAAATTCTGTGACAGAGTTTTCAGGCCTCCACCCCTAATTTTGCCATCCACTGAAGGTGCGGCCCATGGGTATGATCCTACGTGCGAAATTAAGGTGGCTCATGAGCTACTATAGCTCTTTCAATGTGACTTTCTTGGCTACCCTAACTTTGCCCAACAGTTCCCTCAAGGCTGCTACTTTATCCTGAGGTAACTGGCATTATTGGGCCATTGTATATAATTCAATGCCAAGAAAGAACATTGCCATGCTTGGTGGTTCCACTTTCCCTAGAGCCATTGGGATGCCAAATTTCCAACACACTCCTAGGAATGTGTCCAGGCAGTCCTGGCATTGAGGGTATCTTCCGTCCCTACTAACAGGAAGTCATCCAGACAGTGCACTACCCCTGTCCCATGTGCCCTTTTGCTGTCACCTAATGTAAAAACATGCTAAATTTCTCAAAAACAGCACAGACCACAGCGCAACCCATGGGCATGCAATTGTTCATGTAATACTGACCCTTGAACTTCATCCCCAAGAGATCCCAATCCCCCGGGGTGTACTAGCAGCAGGCAAAAGGTCGACTCTATGTCTGCCTTTGCCATGAGTGCCCCTGATCTCACCTGCCATACAATCTCCATCACTCTGGCAAAGGACGTGTATTGTACTGTGGTAAATCGTGGGTCAATGTAATCATTTACCGAATCACCCTCTGGATATGAAAAATGATTAACCATTCGGTATTCCCATGAAGCTTTTTTGAGTATTAACCCAATGGGAGAGATCCACAACCACGACATTGGCCACTAATCCTACCTAAATCTATTTCTTTCTGCAGTCTTGTCTGTACTATATCTGGGCAGTCTCTGGCTGACTTAAGGTTCTCAGCTTTGTATCCCCTACATGGGCCATCATAAGGGATCCTAAAGCCCACTGAGAATCCCTCTTCAAGCAGTGCCACCTGCCAATCTGGGTACTGGGCAATCCAAGGTCCTAGCTGCTTCACCCCTACTGGTGTGGGAAGCCCATCCTTCACCTGGGCAACCTTGCTTCCCTTGAAAAGAGCACTGCCTGTTGTACCCCTCCAGGGCCCCCAACCCTGTTTCCCGGTCTTACAATTCTGAGAGTGGTGCCCTTGCCCACAGGCCAAACACTCATGCGTGTGGCAGCACGAGGACCATGAACAAGTTCCCCAATTAAAGCCAAAACATATTTAGCCTGCAACTCCCCCAGTCTCCCACGGCCAGCTTTTGCTGCTGCTGTGCTAGCTGCCGGGATGGGTATGCCACTGGCAGTATGAAGTACCCATCCCCCATGCATGACCTCGACCATTAAGGGCATGTCCAAGTAACCTTAATCCTTCCCGAGGTCTTGTTGCATTTGTCAACTAAACTCTTTGTTGTACTCCAGCCATCCTATGCCACCCTTCCGCCTGTATGTGCACATTATTCTGTGCAAATAATTAAAAAGGCCAATGCTCTTCTCAGGATTCTGCTTACAAATGATGCTGGCCCAGACTATAAAACCTACTAATCAATTCTCAAAGGAACGCTTGACCTTGCCCTTTTTGTCCTGACCCTGACTCTCGGCCTTTTTCTCTTTTGGCTCATCAGGCTCACTGGGCCAATTGAGAAGGGGGAAATTATCCACATACTCCCTATCCCAGATCTGCTGCCAGACTTTGAACATTAAGTGCGTGCCCACTGGTTCAGCCATGCTGGAGTAAGTATTTGGGGGCTTTCCTGGCATATCCCCCACCTTGGTGTACTGGATCTGTCACCCACTGGCACTGCTGCCCCTTTCAGGGGCTACCCTTGCATGGCTGTTGCCAGCCCATTATAACCTCCAGCAGTTTATCCAGCTTTTGTTCAGTCAGTGTTCCCCCTTGAGACCCTGGTTCTGCCCTGCCTGAGCCTGCCGGTTGAGACTGCAGCTTATCTGGTACCACCGCCTTGGGTTCTGGGGTCTGGTGTTGTCGGAGCAACTGGTGTTTCCAGGCTGGGCTCATGGGTGGGAACTGGGGGGCCTTTTTCCTAAAGACCCTCATCACCATCTCCTGAAAGTCCTTCTCTGATACTACGTTAACCTTAACTGTACCTGATTTGCTTGTGGTAGTCTTGGTCTTGGCCAGAGGCTCTGCTGTGTCTGTTGTCTGCTTTCATTTTCACGTTGGCTGGGTTGGCTCAGGGACAGGTATCTCCTTTAACAAGCATACAACCATGCATGTCCTTTCTTCTCATACACTGCCTGGTTCTGAGAGCTGGAAGCCTCCTCAGTGGGCGTTGCTGATGCTTCTGGGTCTGCATAACACTGCTTTTGCAAGAGACAATCATTAATCCTACCTCATATCATTGTGACCCCTACTAACCATGACTCTTCTGTGTGCTTGGCTCATGTTTATTTATTTTTATTTATTTCTTCTAGGATTACAAATACCTTTGAGCCGAGGCTCTTTTACAAAGGTTCCACATCAGAGACAGTACAATACAATGATACATAATCAGGCATAGTGCAATAGACTACAAGACAGGTGATAAAGCAAAACAAAGCATCAGATTTAACATACAGTTGCAAAACTAAATTATAGGTAGAGCTTGCCAAGGGCAGTTGTCAATCAGGATATAGGAGAGGAAGAGTAACAGGGAGGGGTGAATAGAGGGGGGTTGGTAGTGAAAAGGGAGTGGAACAGCGTGAGGCAAGGAGGCGTGGTCTGCTTAGCTGAGATGGGAGATCCTGCTAGGTACGACAGTCGCAGGTGCTAGAGGCAGTGAGGTGCCCTTCTCTCTTTTTTTTTTTTTTTTTTTGTAAATACACATATAGCCCTATGCCAAATGTGCTGGTGTGCTGGGCAGCCAGACCATTTTGCCTTTGTTTGCCCCTTTGGTTTGTTTTACATACCCCCTTTTTCTTTTGCTGATCTTTTGGTGCTTACTTGAGCATGCAGAGCATGCATTTCTACCTTTTACCACAAGGTGGCACCAGCACCCCATGAAAACCAACCTACTCCACCTCACTTTGAGCCTTGTTCTAGCACCACTAATTTAATCCAGTCCCTAACACCTGTGTTGAAATAAATGTGTGTGTGTGTGTGTGTGTGTGTGTGTGTGTGTGTGTGTGTGTGACCTCAGACAAGAAAAAAAAGGATTTTACCCCTAAAGCCACATTCCCACTAGTTCAGAACTGAACAAATGTTTTAACTAGGTTGCCAGAGTAGAACCCTTATCCCCCAGCTGAAGCCCCTCTGATTTCACTGCCTTGTTCTATCCTCTAAATCATGCAGCCAGGCCTCTGGGGGCTGTGTCCTGCTCGGTTTCATCATGGCAATGCCCAGGACCTGTACAGTTCATGTTTAATTAAATTCTTTTGTTTTTGGTTTGTGATTTAAACCAGAGGTCTGGGTGCCCCAGCAGTGTATAACCCCTTTGATACATCACATGAACCTCCCCATGTGTCCCTGCCTCTCCCCACATTGCTCATCAACAATCAACCCAATGATTTAACCTGTCCGAGTTTTTTATTTTTTTATTTTATTCATGCTGGCCACTGCTCCTTGGAAGTCCCTCTATCCTACTTGCAGCTAGAAAGTTTACCCTACTGGGCAAGGGAGTTGGGGGGCCATGTGGCATTGGCATTCCAGCCTTCCAACTCCCTTCTTCCTGACCACGTGGCGGCTGGAGTCCCCAAGACCTTTTTTTCTATCTTTCATATTATACTGGCTTCGGGCACGCAAAGCTGTTCCCTTCACCCCTCTCCTACACAGCCTGCTGCAGAAGCCCCTCCACATCTGCTGTGTACAGTCTGCGATCTGGGCTGTTCCAGTCCGACCCTGTCCGTCTGAGATGGGAATTTGTAGAGCAACCTCACTAGGTTTATCTGCTCTGTCTCTCTTTTTCCTTTCCAAACAGAACAACACTCCCACGCTTGCTATGCTTCATCTCCCTCCTCCGGCTGCCCACTGCAGCATGTTGGAGGGTCAGGTCTGGGAAATTGCTGTGACTGAAGTTATCTCTCACTTCCTCTGGTAATTGCCAGGAGGTTACAGCTATTGCATGAATGTTCAAAGGCCCCATTACCTGTGTGTGGTTCTTTTTCCCTTGCAGTCACTTTGCTCTCAGTGTACCCCTCTCCCCGCAGCCAGTCATGCGGCCATAAAGCCAGTCAATGAAAAGAGATTTACTCAGCACTGCTCAACCCTGAGCTGCATTCCCTGTAGTCGGCTAACCATTCTGACTTCCACTCCAGCTGCCACTTTGGCTCATTCCTTGCCAATCCTGCTCCCTGCACCATGTGGCCAGCGCAAGACTCTCCCTCACCTCCATGGGGCTGGTACTGGGATGAACGGGCACTCAAAGTCCCCAGCATGGCTCAGTAGCCCCTTTGTTGTTGGTTTTTTTTTTAAAGAAAACAGCCTCATCAGCATTATTTATTTATTTTATTAAATTTTGGTGACTAGATAGGCCCACTGAGCCCCGAAGGTCCCTTTTTCAGGGGCGACCCGGGATTACATGATAAAGTGGGACATACAGTGAGAGTACAAATAAATTTGTCAGAGCAGCTGACACAAAACATGTTACAGGTACAAAGTGTAACAGAGTTAAGATTTACAGACATTTAAATGCAGGCAATGCTCAGACTTTGAGCGAAACAAGCTAGCATAGGGCATGCGGCAATTAGAGAACCTTGGTGAGCATTAAAAAGGTGCATTAAGTAGGTGAGACCAGCTTATTGTAGGATGAGGCATATCCTTGTATAGGAGAGAACTGGGGAGGTTTCAGGTACCATAGCAGTGGCAGGTGGAGGCAGCGAGCAAATGGGCCTTGAGCCTAGTGTGGAAGGTTTTGATTGAGGGGCCATCCTGCACCCAAGGTGGAAGTTTGTTCCACAGGGATGGGGTGGTATAGGAGAAAGACTTGTCCCCCACCTTGGTCCTAACGCTGGGAACCTCAAGAAGAGTTTTGCCTGAGGTCCGGAGGTTATGGGGGTTTTGCTTGGTAGTAATGAGTCCAGAGAGACTAGGTGGGGTGGTGGAGCCAATTAGCTTGTATGCTAGGCAAAGTAGGGGGTACTGGAGGCGAACTTCAAAAGAAGGCCAATTGATAAGTGCAAGAGTGTCGCAGTGGTGTCTTCTGGACTGGGACTGTGTGGCAAAGCGAACCACCTTGTTATATAAGACCTGTAGTTTGTTGAACTCAAGCTTTGCCATGCCCTGAATGACAGGGGCTGCGTAGGTCAGTGTGGGGAGGAGGACACTGGAGGCAATGGCAATCCTAGCTTGGGGAATCAACTGGTCTTTGAGGCGGTAGAGGGTGCCGAGTTTTCCATGTATGGTTTTGGTAACTTGGTTGACATGGTCCTTTAGAGTGAACCCTTGGACCAGGATGAGGCCTAAGTATTTTAGGGAGGCTACCACCTCTATGTGGTACCCGGCACTACAGGTGAGTTGTAGGTGTTGTGTTCTATCTTTGCCAAGCGATCTTGGTCCGAACAGCATGGCCTTGGTTTTAGCGGTATTCAGAACCATTCTGTTCTCTGTTAGAAAGTTCTCCAGTGACAGGAGGTCTTCTTGGAGGAGGGGGCAGAGGGCCGACAAGTTGTCCGAGGATCAGTAGATGATGGCGTCATCAGCGTACTGAACTCCAGCGCTGCCCCGCAGTGGCTGTTCAAGTCATTTTTGAACAGGGAGAAGAGGAGGAGACCAAGGATGGACCCTTGCGGTACTCCCTCATGTAGCTGAAGTGGATCAGATATTGCATCCTTCAATTTAACCCTCTGGGTACAACCAGTTAGGTAGCTTTCAAACCACTTGAGAGCATGGGGGTCAAGGCCTATGTTGCATAGCTTGTGTAACAGGAGGTTGTGGTCGACGAGGTCGATGAAGACCACCCCAGTATGGATCCCTTTATCAGTATCTCTAAGCACATCCGCCAAGAACTTGGCCAGGGCAGTGTTGGTTCCGTGTTTTGCCCTGAAGCCATGCTGGGACAGGGCAATAAGCTGGTGCGCCTCTAAATAGTCACAAAGCTGCCCGTAGATGAACTTTTCCTGGATTTTTGCCAGGATACAGAGCAAGGAGATTAGCCTATAGTTGCAGATGGGTTCCTGATGGTCCCCCTTGTGAATAGGGACCACATTGGCCTGTTTCCACTGGTTTGGGATGGTACCCGCCTATAAGGACCGGTTTATGAGCAGGTCAGAGGTCTTGAAAGGGCTGGTGCTCCATCCTTCAGCATCCTGGGGAGGATCCTGTCAGGCCCTCCAGAGCCCGTAGTTTGCAGGGACTTTAGGAGAGTGAGGACCTCTTTTACCCTAACCAGTCTCAGATGAAAATTTGGACAGTCAAGGTTGGGGGACACTTGTGTACTGGACCCGATATTTGGAGCAGGGAGTCCAGCCTTGATGAAATCTAGGTTAGTGAAGTGGTGGTTGAGGGCCTAGGCAATAAGGGGTCCATCGTTCAGTAGCTGTCCATTGACCTCTATTGGACCATGTACGGACTTGCTTTTTCCCTTTAGCAGCTCACTAGTATGAGACCAGAATAGCTTTGGGTTGCCCAGATTGGTTTTCTGGAGGTGGGTGACGTATGCCCTTTTTGTGAGTTTGATGGCATGCTTGCATTGGTTTCTAAGGGCTTTAAACATCACTTGGTCAGCAGGGAGAGAGGAGCACTTGAACTTTTTCCAAGCTTTGTCTCAGCTGATCATCATGGCCTTTAGGGGAGGAGTGATCCCCTTGTAGCAACTGCCTTTTGTTCGAAATGTCTTCGTTGGAGCAAAGAGGTTTGCCGCCTTCATCAGAGATTTCTGGAAGAAGGCAACAGCATCATCCAGAGTAGGGAGATGCCTTAACGGACTCCAGTCAATGTTACTAAGGAAGGTATTATATTGATCAGCTGAGAAGTTTGAATAATCACGCGTTGTGATGATTCTGGGTTGGATCCTGGGTGCCCTGTTCTTCCATACGAGGTAGATTGGTGAGTGGTCACTCAGGGCACCAGCCATGGTCCCTGCTAACTGAATGTTAAGAGGGATTTCACACCAGAACCCAGTCTAGTAGGCTTGGCAGAGGACACCAGAAGGAAGGAGTGCTGTGTGACTGGACTTCTCTACTGGGACTAAAGAAGTAGAACTCTTCTACTGGGACCTTTAATTTAGGGTAAAAAAAAAAAAATCAGTGTTTGTGTCTCAGTTAGCTAAAGTGGTTATTTGAACAGTTATCTAGGTGCAAATCTCAGGTGGCTGAAGTGGCTTGTTTGCTGTGCAGTTTAAATTACTTGTAGAAAGATCTAGTAAATAAGGGGAGTGGCTTAGCTAAAAGGAAAATACAGGTTACTCACCTCTAACAGGAGTTCTAGGAATGGTATATGTTGTTCATCCACACTATCTGGCAGGTTCCTTGCCGCTTTAAATCTTGCCGGAAGGTCTGCAAGCTGGCTCCTCCCACCCACCTGGGTGGTAAAACTCTGCTCCGCCCCATGATGCCAGATCTAGCCGGCTGGAAGCCAGGTGTGCATCAAGCCGGGAGGTCGGGTAATATGGGATGAACAACATATACCATTCCTAGAATTCCTGTTACAGGTGAGTAACCTGTATTCTAGGACATGGATATGTTGTTCATCCACACTATCTGGCAGACTCCTAGCAGTTCTCTGGGAGGAGGGAGGGAGGCAGCACACCCCCTACTTAGGGAATAAAGACTGAAGAACCGAGGCCCCAAAACCAGCATCCCGGCGTGACTCAAGGTCGATGTGGTAATGGGTGATGAAGGTATGTGCTGACTTCCAGGTAGCAGCCCTGCAGATTTCCTGGATAGGGACGTCCCTGGAAGCAGCTACCGATGCAGCGGTATGGCAGATAGAATGAGCTCTTATCCCTCTGGGAGGCTCCATGCCCGCCAACCTATAGCAGAGATCTATGCAGGAGGTGACCCACCTGCCTATCGTCCGCTTGGCTGTAGGTCTGCCAGGTGCAGCTTCAGCATAGGTGACAAACAGCTGGTGAACCTCTCCCCGAACTTCAGCCGTCCGCTCCTTATAAGTGAGCGCGCTTCTAGGGTCCAAAGTATGGAGCTTATATTCGGCCTCCGAGGTGTGATTGGGGTAGAACACCGGCAGAGTCAACACCTGGTAAAGGTGAAACTCCAACACCACCTTCGGAAGGAATTTCGGGTGGGGGCGCAGGACAACCTTGTCCCTGTGGAAGACCAGATAAGGAGACTTGATGGAAAGCGCCTGGAGCTCTCCCATCCTTCTGGCTGACGTGATAGCCACCAAGAAGGCGGTCTTCCACGACAGGTGAGAGATGTCACACCTGTGCATCGGTTTGAATGGCATGCCCATGAGCATAGCCAATACCAGCAGTAGATCCCACGGAGGTGGAGGTTCTCGCACCGGAGAGAATATGTGATTAAGGCCTTATAAAAGCACCCGACCACCTTCTCCTGTGCCACCGACTGCTTCCCAGCTCGCGCCCGGTAAGCAGAGATGGCTGCCAGGTGCACCTTAAGGGTCGTCGACCGAAGCTCTAGCTGAGAAAGGGACCACAGGTAGTCCAGTATGCTTGCCAAGGAACAGGAGGAAGGGTCCGTGCCCTTGCCCTGACACCAAATGGAGAATCCCTTCCATTTGAAGGCATAGCATTTTCTGGTCGACTCCTTACAGGACGCCTCAACAACATTGAGGACCTCGTCCGAAAGACCCAAGGCCTGGAACTCTAGCCGCTCAGGAACCAGGCCGTCAGGTGCAGGGATTGAAGGTCCAGATGGAATACCTTCCCCTGATTGACTGAGATCAGGTCCAGGTGGGCTGGAAGTCGCCTCGGGAGCCTGGAGCTGAGACTGAGGAGATCTGGATACCAGAACTGGCGGGGCCAGTCTGGGGCTACCAGAATCACCTGCACCTTGTCCCTCCTCACCTTGAGAAGCACCTTGTGGATCAAGGGAAATGGGGGAAAGGTGTAGAAGAGGCCTGGGGTCCACAGCCTCGAGAAGGCATCCCCCTGCAGCCAGCCCTGCTGAGGGGGGCAGGCATGAAACAGCCTCAGCTTCGCATTCTCCCTGGAGGCAAACAGGTCCGCCTGAGGCATGCCCCAGTGGAAGAAGAGATCTTGTACTACCTCCGGCAGGAGAGACCACTCGTGAGGCGCAGCCCCTATCTGGCTTAGGGCATTGGCCAGGGAGTTGGAGGCTCCTGCCACGTGAATGGTGAGGAGATCCACCTCCAGGCTGTGCACAAGATACCAAATGTGGAGAGCTTCCCTGCACAGAGGCATGGAGTGCGTCCCACCCTGGCGGTTTAGGTAGTACATGGTCGTGGTATTGTCTGTCTGGACCTGAACCACTTGACCCCATAGAAACGGAGCGAAGGCAGTGAGGGCTAGTGAACCGCTCGAAGCTCCAGCAGGTTGATGTGGCATCGGGACTCCCCAAGGAACCAGAGGCTGTGCGCACTGTGCTCCCCCAGATGGGCACCCTAACCCATCAGAGAGGCATCGGTCGATAGAGAGAACGTCGGCTCCGGGCGGACAAACAGGATGCCCTCCTGCAGATGTGCTGGAACTGTTCACCACTGGAGAGTGTTCCACATCCCCTGGGTCACTGTCACTAGCTGATCCAACGGATCGAAGTGCTGTGACCACTGGCTGGCTAGTCCCCATTGAAGGGGACGCATGAACCAGCGGGCCCAATGGACCATGCCGGTACAGGCCATCATGAGGCCCAGGAGGCACAGGAAGTCCCGGGCAGGGCGCGATTGCCCAACCTGAAATGACTGGGCAAAGGAGGAAAGAACCTTGGCCCTGTCCACCAGGAGCCATGCTCTGGCTCTAAGAGAGTCAAGCTCTGCCCCGATGAAATGTATCACCTGCTTTGGCATGAGTTCTGACTTGGCCTCGTTGATGAGGAGGCCAATCTGAGGGCAAACCTGGAGGGCCAGATCTCTGGACCACTCCACCTCTGCTCTGGAGTGGGCTGCAATCAGCCAGTCATCCAGGTAGGGGTACACCAGGACCCTTCGGCACCGCAGGAATGCTGTCACCACTGCCATGCATTTGGTGAAGACCCTGGGAGCTAGGGAGAGGCTGAAGGGCATGGCCCGGAACTCATAAAGGGATCCCTCCACTCTGAAGTGGAGGAATCTCTGATGAGACGAACGGATTGGGACACGAAAGAACATGTCCTGGAGGTCCAGAGAACAGAACCACATGCCTCATTCCAAGGATGGGATTATCTGAGCCAGAGTAACCATCCTGAAGGTCCGAGACCTTAGGAACCTGTTCAGGTTGTGCAGGTCGAGAATGGGGCACCAGCCCCCCATCTGTTTTGGTACCAGAAAATACCTGGACACAAACCCCGGGTCTGGAGGAGGATCCGCCACCTTCCTGATCACCTCTTTTTCGAGGAGCAGGGCAATATTGGCTCGGCGAGCCAACAGCGAGGCTGTGGACCCCGTGGCCCCCCAAGGGGCGATGGCTCAAAAGGGTAGAGCCTGCTCGAACTCCAGAGGCAGGCCCATTCCTACCACCTCCAACACCCAGCAGTCCGTGGTGATAGCGGACCAGGCAGAAAGGAAGTGGCGGAGCCGTCCGTCCACGGGGGAACCCACGGGGGAGTGACAAGGCTGGGGGCGACACCCCTCAACCCATCACTGGGCAGACTTGGAGAAGGGACTGGCCAAGGGACCTCCTGGGCCTTTACCTCCCTGCTTCCTGTTGGAGGAAGCCGCGGGCTTGGGTTTGGGATGCCATGCGCAAGCCTGCTGGCCCTGGTGCTGGTGCTGTTGGGCCGGACGTGCCGCAGGCGCAGAAGGATGAAAGGGCTTGTGCTGCTGCTGACGGCGGCCTTTGTCCTTCTGGTCACAGGTGACTGAGTCCAGAGTGGCATTGGACTTTTCGATCTGCTGGAGGTGACCTTCCACTCTAGGGCCGAAGAGGTCGGTCCCCAAGAAGGGGACATCCACCAACTTGTGCTGGGTATCCGCCGTGAAGGTGGATATCCTCAGCCATGCTCTGTGGCGCATGGCCACCGCGGCCACAACCGATCTGGCACAGGAGTCCCCTATGTCCAGAGCTGTTTGGAGCTGCTGCTTCACCACCGCCCTATCCTGGTCCTGAATAGCCGGACCGTGGTCTGCAGGTCGGCCGGGAGATGAGGGATCACCTCATGCAAGGAGCCCATGAGGGCGTGGGAGAAGTGTGCCATCAGCATGGCCGAGCTGGCCTAGCGGAGGCCAAGGGAGGACACAGCGTACACCTTGCGCCTGGTGTAGTCCAGCTTTTTGGACTCCTTGTCGGGGGGGGCTTGTCCACGTCCCTAGTGTTCCCGGAATGCTGGAAAACACTGTCGGTGACCAACCCCTCGGCAGAGGGGTGCTCCGAAAACCCGGGCAAAGAGCCAGTAGGGACCGCATACTTCCTGGCCATCCTGGCCAAGGGTGCAGGACAGGAAGCGGGCAGCTGCCAAAGCTCCAAGGCTGGGCCAATAATGGCCTCAGCCACCGGAAAGGCCTCCGTGGGTGAATCCCCTCGGTCCAGTATCTCTGTCAGGGGATACTTGGCCCATTTGGATACGGGCTCGAGCTGCATCCCGGTGGACTCCAAGATGAGCCAAAGCAGACCCATAAAGGACGATGGGCTTTCGTTCAGTGACTGGCCCCCAGATGACTCCAGGTCAACCGGCCTGGAGAACAGGGAGGAGTCATCGTCGGACTCCGAGGAGTCCGAGAAGAGCTGCCTAGGGCCTGAGCCACCCTCCACCTGCAGAGGACGGTCGGGAGTGAGGGTGACCGACAACCTGTAGGGCAGGCCTGACCCGACCGAGAGTCTTTGGTCGGCGCCCCGGATTTTGGTTGTGGAGGCGAAGGTTCCACCACAATCGGTGGGGCAGCAGGTTTCAGCCAAACAACCGGCCCAGGCTTGGGCATCTCGACTGCAGCAAGAGGCTGTTTCGGCCATTCGGGTGACAGCCACTTGATGGCCGGGGAAGGCGTCGGTGTCGACTTGTTCCCGGACAAAAGTAATTGCTGCCACATCAGTTCCTCATAGCGTTGACGCAATTTGCGCCAAAGCCTCTCCTCTTCTGAGGAGGAAGACGAGGACGAGCAGCGTCGCTGCTTACCTCAGTGCTGAGACTGCCGATGTCGGCGGGATCAGCTGGACCAAGAAGAGGTCCGAGACCGAGACTGAGATCCTCGGTGTGTCCGAGGACGGGCCAGGGAAGGAGCAGGGGACACCCGCTCTTCCCTCAGCTCGGACACCTTAACGGGGACTGCTGCACCGAGGGCGCAGGAAACCTTCTGTTTCACCGGGGAACCAGCGAAGAAGGTTGTCGGCTTCGCCAGTCGACAATCTCGTCCGATGGGTCGAGAAAAATCTCGACCGCGTCGACGGGTGTCTCGGCCGGCTGACTTGACGGGGACACCATGAAACCAGCGGCCTTAGCCGCAACATCGACTGAAGTCGACGGTCGACTGTCCGGGGAAGGGGACCTCTCCCGCTCCCACGAACCCCAACGATGGGACTTACCCTTGGAATCCTTCTTTCAGGACCGAGAGGAATGTCCTGATGGCCCCTCTCCCTTCGTGGAAAGGGAATGACAAAGCTCCTTGAACGAAGCAGAATACGAGGTACCCAAAGAGAGCGGGATAAATGCCGCGACCGAGGAGGAGGATGATGCGGCCTGGGCCGCCTCCTCCTCGAGGGCAATCATCTGCTTGAGCTGCTCAGCTGAGCCAGCCGCCGCGGTATCCGTTCAACAGGCCTCTTCGACTTTACCGCGGATAGCGCTCGGGTGCCCAAGTTTCAACCGGGCAGCGCAGTCCTCCAAGACATTGGCCAAGAACGAACAGCATGACTTGCAGGCCTGCGGGTCGTGTTCTAGGCCGAGGCAGTAGATGCATGTGGAGTGTAGATCCATCCTGGACATCTTCTGCCCACAAGAGCACCGCCGAAAACCGGGAGTCGATTTGTCCATCGCAGCTGCTAGGGAAAAGGAAGACCGAAGTCTTGAAAATTTTAAAACGAGTTTCGGACGAACCAAATGGTTAGGATCCAGTCTATCACGCAGATCGTTAAGGAGGGAACCTGAGCTTCCAAGCGGTAAGGAAGATCTGGCGTCATGGGGCGGAGCCGTGAGTTTTACCACCCGGGTTGGTGGGAGGAGCCAGCTTGAAGACCTTCCGGCAAGATTTAAAGTGGCAAGGAACCTGCCAGATAGTGTGGATAAACAACATATCCATGTCCCTAGAACTAGATGTAAAAATTGCCTTAGAAAGATTCTGTCAGAGCTTGGCAGAGGACACCAGAAGGAAGGAGTACTGTGTGACTGGACTTCTCTACTGGGACTAAAGAAGTAGAACTCTTCAAAAAAAAAAACTACATTGCCCACCTTCCCTACTCTCCACACCAAAGCTAGTTCTACTTTTATAGGCACAGGATTTGACTGACAACAGGAACTTCCTGTTTGGGAGCAGGAAGTGAGTGATCACAGACCCACCAAAGACGCACCATCCTAGAAGGGCAAGAGTAGCTCTCCGGCCCCCTCTAGCTGCTGGAGGTCTGCCTCTAAGCAAGTAAGGAGTCTACTGAGAAATACAGGATGTTCTTGTCTCAGAAAAGGACAATCAGGAGCTTAAAGGGCACAGAGGCAGTAAGTAAGTAGAGAGAGAAGGAAAAAAAAAAACTGAGGAAAGAGTAAGGATTACAAACAATAGTGAAGGGGCCAGAAATAAGACATGATGGGAGTGGTGGAGTGCAGTGGCTGTGGAGCAGCAGTCTTCCGGGAGACGATCGGGAGGATGCGTTGTTGTCCCATCTGCAGGCACCTCTCTGGGCTGAGGGGGGAGGTTGCTCATCTCCAGGCTGAGTTGGCCAGGATTTGTGGGACCTCCTCTTCCATCCAGGGACCACCAGGGCCACTGCCGTTGCCTCAGAGTTTGCCAAGAAAGAGAAGCCGTTGGACCACAGTGGGCTCAGGGAGAGTGAGGGTAGTGGAACAGAGGCACATCCCTCCAATTGTACCTCTCCACAATTCCTATGCCATTCTGGCAAAGTGTGGTTCCTCTATGGAGGCACCCACAGTGGAGACCAAGGAGGATGGTGGGAACCTCCACAAAGGAGACCCCACAGGAGGGTGGCATGAGACCCCACAGGGGAAGGAAACAACCCTGGAGGGGACTCCATTGTTAGAAGGTAGAACTGGGGAGGAATGGGAGAGGGAGGTAAGGTGCCTGCCTGGTGCCATGGCTTGAGAGGACAGGAGCAAATCCTCAGGATTGCGGAGCAGCTGCACAGGGGAGGCTGGATGTCATTGTCCACCTAGGGACAAATGACCTGGCTAGAAAGGATCAGAGCAGTGCAGGAAGAGTTTGTGGGAATTGGGAGGGCCTTGAAAGTAGCATGCACGGTAACCTTCTTGGAGGTGCTGCCTGTCTATGGCGCATTTAGAGGTTAGTGCTCCACACCATGGGATTCAATCAGTGGTTGAAAAACTGGTGCAGAGCTCAGGGATTTGGCTTCATGGGGACTGGGGGTCCACCTGGCGTGATGCAAGCCTATACTGGCATGATGGGCTGCATCTGTCCAGGAGGGGAACCTGGATCCTAGGTGATAGGTTTAAATGCTTCATTGGCAAGTATTTAAACTAGCCAAGGGGGGAGACACTGGAAAGGAGCAGGGAAATCCTAGCCCCCCCAAAAAAGTCAAGGTAGTAAGTGCAGTAAACACCAACATAGGGATGTCGACAGGGAGAAGGGCAGGGGTAAATGGAGAAAGTGACAAAGGCAAGAAGGACAGGGATGGGGCAAAAAGGAGTAAGGCCATCAGGAAATGGAGGATAATGAGTACCAATGCCCGTAGCCTGGGCAACAAGCTCCCTGAACTGGTGGCCTTGATGGAAGAGGGATGCCTGTATATCGTAGTAGTCACAGAAACATGGTACACAGAGAACCATGACTGGGATGTTAACATACCAGGGTAGGTAACCTACAGGAGAGACAGGAAAGGGAGAAGAGGGGGCGGAGTAGCTCTCTATGTAAAGGAAGGGATAAAAGCAACTGAACAAAACAGTAAACAGGGTGGAGAGGAGGCACTGTGGGTCACCTTGGAGACTGGAAGTGGCACCACAATCCGCACAGGGGTTGTATACCGACCCCCAGGTCAAGGGGGAGGGAATGGACAAGGATATGATAGAAGGCATTTTTAGGATGGTAGAGAAAGGGGAGATACTGTTGATGGGAGACCTGAATATGCCAGATGTTAACTGGAGCACACTTGCTGCAGCCACATCTAAGAGAAGGGCCATTCTTGGTGCCCTACAGGTGGCAGGCCTTAGACAGCTAGTTTTGGAACCCACTCGTGAGGGAGCAATCTTAGACCTCATACTCTCAAATGGGGACAGAGAGAGGATCTCAGATCTAGAAGTGGGTTGCCATCTGGGAACAAGTGACCATCAAACAGTGTGGTTCACATTAAACTCAGCTACAGAGTCAAGCCATACAAAGGTGAGGGTACTGGACTTCAGGAGGGCTGACTTTAGCAAGATGAGAGAGTGCCTCAGAAAAGCACTAGCAAACAGGCTAGAAGGAGGGGTGGAGCAACAGTGGGGAATCATCAAAACTGCCATCACAGAGGCAACCAGCCATTGTGTGAAGCAAATAAACAAATCAAAATGAAAGAAAAACCACTATGGTTCTCAAAAGAGGTATGGGAAAGCAAGAGAAAAGATAGCATTCGGAAGTATAAGGGAACACAGAAGGAGCAGGACAGAGAGCTGTACCAGTTAAGGCAGAAGGAAGCAGGGAGGGAAGTCAGAATAGCAAAGGCCCAAACTGAGGAAAGGATAGCCAACTCGGTTAAAAAGGGATAAAACCTTTTATAGGTACATCAGGGAGCGTAGAAAGACAAAGGGAGGGATAGTGAGGCTGAATAGAATGAACGGTGGGTGAGCAGAGGGGGATAGTGAAAAAGCAGGGATACTGAATGAATATTTCTGCTCAGTATTCACAAAAGAGGAGGGGGAGGTGCCTAATCCAATTAACAGAAGCACTCTGGATAGGGGGTCGATCCCAGTCCTTTCACAGAAGAAAGGGTTCTGAAAGAACTCCTAAAACTGAAGGTGGACAAAGCAATGGGGCCTGATGGAATTCACCCCAGAATTCTAAAAGAATTAAGGGGAGAACTAGTGAAACCACTGACTACCCTTTTTAACAAATCATGGGAGGATGGTGTGGTACCCGAGTACTGGAGGAAGGTGGATGTGATTCCCCTTCACGAAAGTAGGACCAAGACAGAGGCAGGAAACTACAGACCTGTCAGTTTGACCTCTGTGGTAGGGAAAGTGATGGAATCACTTCTGAAGGAAAGAATTGTTGAGTACCTAGAGGCCAGTGGGGCACAGGGCCAAAGGCAGCATGGGTTCACAGCGGGAAGGTCATGTCAGATGAATCTAATTGATTTCTTTGACTGGGTGACCAAAGTAGTAGACCACGGAGGGGCTGTGGACATGGCCTACTTAGACTTTAGTAAGGCATTTGACACAGTCCCACACAAAAGATTAATAGTCAAATTAACCAGCCTGGGAGTGGGTCCCAGAGTGGTAGCCTGGGTAAAACATTGGCTGGATAACAGGACACAGAAGGTAATTGTAAATGGAGTCCACTCTGAAGAAAGAGGGGTTACTAGTGGTGTACCGCAGGGTTCAGTACTGGGTCCAGTCCTTTTCAATGTCTTTATAAGTGACATTGCAGAGGGACTGGAAGGAAAAGTATGCCTCTTTGCAGATGACACAAAGATCTGCAACAGGGTTGATACACAAGGAGGCGTGGAAAAGATGAGAAGGGACTTGGCAAGGTTGGAGGAATGGTCGGAAGTATGGCAGCTAGGATTCAATGCGAAGAAGTGCAAAATAATGCACCTGGGAAACAATAACCCGGGGGAAAATTACACAATGGGGTAACAAAATAAAAGGAAAGGGACCTGGGGTAATCATATCAGATGACCTTAAGGTTAGCAAGCAGTGTGAGAAGGCAGTAGGGAGAGCTGGGGGTATACTGGGATGCATAGGGAGAGGCATCGCCAGTAGAAAACAGGAAGTTGTTATCCCTCTGTACAGACAGTTGGTGAGACCTCATCTATAGTACTGTGTCCAGTTCTGGAGACCCCATCTCCGCAAGGACATAGACAGGATAGAGGCAGTCCAGAGGAGGGCAACTAGAATGGTGCAGGGTCTGCAAGAGAAGCCATATGAGGAGAGACTAAAAGAGCTTTATATGTGTACCCTTGAGGAAAGGAGGGAGAGGTGGGACATGATAGAAACTTTGAGTACGCCAGTGGACTCAACAAAGTCCAAGAGGGTAGCATCTTTTCAGAAAAGAGACATGCAAGAACAAGAGGACACAATTTAAAGATTGGGGGGGGGGTGCGGTTCAGGGGCAATGTGAGGAAGTATTTTTTTCACAGCGAGGGTAGTGGATGCATGGAACAGCCTTCCTGAGGAGGTTGTGGTTCTGTGGGAGAATTCAAGAATACATGGGACAGACATAAGGCAATTCTTGTGGGGGGTAGGAAGAAATAGGCTGTTGGTTAACTAGGATCTGCGGCTTATCCTGTAGGTAGGGAAATGGGCAGACTAGGTGGACCAAGCGGTCCTTATCTGCCATCAGAGTCTATGTTTCTATGCTTCTATAGTATGGTGTGAGTTCCCGGTTTGTGATTCATTCTAGTAGGTTTGCTGATAACATGAACAAGATTGGCTTCTTGTACCAGGACTTTAAGGGCCATGCTTGAGTCCTGGGTCCAGTTAAGGTTAAAGTCCCCTAGGATGAGGAGTTCAGTCGAAACATCCTCCAGAGATTGGACAGCATTCTTAGGGGGGGTTGTATACACACCCAATGGTGAGGTGCTTAGCATTACGAAGGGTGAGACATATAAAGATAGATTCATTCTCAGAGCTAGTGCTATTCTGCTTGCAGATCTGTGAGGAACTTAGTGTGTCCTTCACATAAATGAGCACCCCACCCCCTCTTTTGGTTACCCGGTCTTTGCAATAGTAGTCATACCCTGAGGCAGCTTCCTCGTGTCCAAGGACATGGAGTTTAAGCCAGGTCTCAGAGACAGCAAGGACATCAGGTTTGTAGAGGGCTAGTCATGCTTGTACTTCATGGATCTTAGGTCGAAGACTGCAAATATTCATATGGGTAATCCTCAGCCCCTTCAAGGACAACCGGGAAGGGTCCTGCGGTGAGGATATTGAGAGATTTGCAGCTGGAGGGCCCGGGTTAAGTTGAATATCTCCTGATAGGAGCAATAAGGCAGTTACCAGGCAGAGTATGGTAAGGTTTAGGGAAGGGAGTAGATCTTTTCTTAGTGGCCTTCTGGTATAGCTAAGTGTTCTGTAACACAAGCCTCTCTTTGTGAATTCATAGGCAGTATGAAGGGAGTTGATCCTAAGGGGGGGGTGGGGCAGTAGTAGTGATGGGTGGTATGGGTGCCAGGTCCCCGTGGTCCTTTAGAGTCAGGGGCTTGTTGACAAGAGAGCCAGTCCACCCAGAGGAGGGACAAAATATAAATACTAGCAAGGAGGAAACCTCTATTCGGATTGTAAAGGTAAGGTTTACCTGGTCTGGTGGACAGCTGGATTAGGGGGCATTGGACAGGGTGCTGACCTTGTGATGACGTGATGGAGGCAACCTCAAGAGGTGAGGGCCAATGAGCCAGTCAGGGCAGGGAAAATGTTCGGCCCAAGAGGACTAGTTGATATAGGCTGGAAAATAGCTGAGGGCTACCTAGTACCCAATTGGCCCAGGCCGGCCCTAGCTACAAGTTCCATTGACAGAACAGAACATCAGGAGAAGCAAACAAGTAAATCTATCATTTCTGCCAGTGAAGCATTCAGATAGATAGGTTGTTCCTAACTAGAGGCAGCTGCCAGTATTAGGCTTCCTTCTGGTCCAACAGTACAAATTAGACTTTCTGCTAAGGTTTAACTTAACTAGAGGCAGCTGCCAGCATCAGGCTTCTATCTGACCTTTCAGTACAAGAATGTCACTGTCTGCAAGGTATCACACAAATAATCGGAGTAAGCAAGAAAACCTTGTGGCAGGCAGCATCTAAGTAGAGCAGACAATGCATTTGGCGTCTTTCTAGACCAACAGTTTGTTGATGGCGCTTGCTACAAAGGTGTAACACAGAGTAGCAAACTGTGTATAAAGACCTTATAACAGACTAGCATCTAAGTATAACAGTATAATGTTAGTCAGCTCTGTGGCAAGCTGCAAGGTAGGAGACAGTAAATTAGCTCCGAAAATCAATGCATGTATACATTACATAGCAAGAATAAGTTACTGTAAGGGACAGCTCAGCAGACTATAGTTCGCTGTACACAGATTGTGGGGGTAGTCTGTTTCAAGCAGGGTAGACCCTTGATTGGCAGTTAAGCTGCTATCCACCCAGGGCCCCTCACGATTGGTTCCTATGTGGTAGTGGGAGGGAGAAGCTGGCATTTAACGGGAGGAGGGTATGGGGTGGTGGAGGGATTTTTTTTTTTTTTTTTACCGTAGTAAACCAAGTTCAGTCAGCTCTTTCATCAAAGGAGGTCTGCCCGGCATGGAGCAACTAGCCGGCGCCTCACCCAGAGGTACAATCCACTTTTTGTGTGGAAAGGGGGGGGGCCCACTTCAGGAGGTCACCCTCGCCGCCCTGGACGATCCAAAAGTATCCAAATGGGAGCACCCCTCTGGTTCTCGGTGCAGCCTTATGTTTAAGGCTAACCTGTGTCACTTCTTTTCTGGACCAATAAGGCACTTCTGCCTTATTTGAAATTTTGCGCCCAAAGAAACAGCAAAATGCACCGGCACAAGGACTGCATGCACAGCCCGAGAGTTTAAGTGGCCATAGAGGAAGTTCCAGGTAGCACTGAGCACCAGCTCTAGTGCAGAGTGCGGTAAGCAGCTGTGCCCCACATTTCAATCTTTTTTTTCCCCGTAGTAACCAAGTTCATTCCCGCAATCGGCTCTTTCATTGGGGGAGGTCCGCCCAGCACGGAGCAGCTAGCCTGTGCCTCACCCCAAGGTACGATCTGCTTTTCGCGTGGGCAGTAATGTGGAGCAAGTAGCGGAGAGATGCGAGGAGCAATGAACAAGGAGCAGAGAGACCGCCTGGAGAGATAAGAGATATCTGCACCAGGATGACACTGACAACAGACCAGATAATAGTGTGTTTTAGTTATATCGCGCTCAAACCGCAGTCGAAAAGGAAATCATTTTACTGCAATTTCAGTTTTTTCGGGGTGTTCTGTGGACCTTCTGGTGGGTGCTCGCAGACCCTCTGTGGGCCTCAGACCCCCGGTTGAAAACCACTGAGCTAAAGAATGTTTTATCCCCATTTTTTACTGACTTGGCAATACTCTTCTCTGTTTGCACCTTTGCGCTCCTAACTGTTTTCCTTACTTCCCTTTGTTTCTCTTGATATCTCTCCCTATCCTCCTTCTTCTGTGTCATCTTGTACCTTCTAAATGCTAGCTTCTTTGCCCTTACTTTCTCCGCTACTTCTTTAGAGAACCATTGCAGCCTCTTTTTTTCTCTTGCCCTTGTTAACCTGCCTGACACAGAGGTTTGTTGCTTTCTCAATGCCCTCCCTTAGTTTTGCCCACTGTTCCTAGCCCACACCCAGTTTTTCTATCCCTGCTAGGGTGACCCTGAGGCATTTACCTGTTTTTTTTTTTGTTTTTTTTTTTTTTTTTTTTAAATCGGCCCTCCTGAAGTCCAGGACCCTTGTTTTAGTGTGGTTTGATTCTGGCCCAGTTCTTATGTTGTCACAAGTGCTGCAAAGTCTAACAGTCTTGTCACAAGTGCTGCAAGTGCATCCAAAACATGCTACAACTATCACAATATCACAACTATCACAATATCACGATACGGCAATAGTTCTTACATTCATAAGTGACATTCAGATTACATAAAGATGTTTCTCCTGACTGTTACAAGTTATACACGTCACAAATAGAAAATAGGGAAACCTTCAACCAAAGCATGAAACTATCCAGTCTTTAACATGTCTCTGTCCCCCATAACATGTTTTAAATAAACAAAGGGCTGAAGATTTCCAACGGCGCTCATGTAGTTTTTGTACTTTAATAAACCCCTTGTACTCAGCATTTACATATTTGGTTTGGACTCTTCATATTTGCACACCTTGTGTTACTTATTATTTTAAATAAATTACCCTGTGACTGACATGGATATATCCTCATGTCATTTATTGGCCCCATTTTGAAGTTTACTGTATCTAGCATCCAGTAGTCTTGCAAAACTTACAGACTAAAATAACTCTTACTCTGCATCATTCTAAGGTGTACATCTTTAGTTATGGTAGACTTTACTCACAATCCATGTATTTTAAGTTATTAATCATTGTTGTTGACTTCCTTTGAATCCTTTCCAATTTTAATAATTTAATTTTTATGGCATGGCACCCAAAATTGTGTTCATATCAGTGAACGATATAGCGGTGCAAGTACTTCCCTTTAGATGAACTGGAAGAGGAGAAACTTCTGCCTTCCTCAAGTTTCTCTCAATATTGGAAAAAAGAAGCATCCATCACAGAAATTAAGCCTCAAATGGTTTTGCAAACAATATTACTATTTATTTATACCCAAAAAAAAAGACAGTTAACATCTCTCTACACAGCAGCAGAAAAACCGCAGGCCACATACAAGAACACGTTAACAAACTGATGTTTCACTCAAAGGAATTCCAAGCTTCTTCAGAGTAAACAATGTGTGCCTAGACTTTAATTATATATAAACATCAAAAGTACACACATTATTAAAAATAAGTCATACAATTCAATTAAAAACAGCCTTGATAACCAACATTATAGCATCAATTAGCCATTCCTGGGAATCAAATAGTTGGTCAACAGGCACATCACTTTATAATACAAGATCTTTTTAGGAGTGAATGTCAATTAATTAGCATATCCAACATATGCACATAAAATATGTTTGGAAGTGTCAGAAAGCACATTACTGCACTTAAATAACACATTGCACGCGCTTAGAAATTAAATTAAATTAAATTGGTCATTTTACAGTTTCTTCAGCAAAGCTGCAAGATTTATGTTCACATTTAGGCCCCGATCACTTCTTTCCCCAAAAGTGTATATCCAATTACTCTCTCATTGTCCTATTGTTTTTTTCTATGCCTCCACCCCTTAAACACACAGAAACCTGCTCTATGCCTATGAACTCCAAATGATGTACCTCTTAAGGGAATTTCTGAATTTCTCTCAGTATTGAAGAAGGCAGTGGCTTTAAATTCAAGTTATTTTTAGAATGAGGTACAGGTGAGTTCAGTTGATGCCAACTGTGTTTTTTTTTTTCATTCTAGTGGCCACATCCCCCTTTTTGAAGAGCTGGGCATGGATTTTCAAAGGTCTGGGGACACAGCACTTGTGGCAGTTGTACTGTCACAACTGCATCCCTGTCGACATGCCAAAGATTTGTGGGTGATTTTCCAACATTCTGATGCATTTACAACACTTTGCTCAATTTATGGATGAAAAATGATGTATGTGTCAAATATCTGATGCGAGTGCTGTTTTCACTACACAACCCCATGGCACTAACAATAAGAAGATAGATGACGTTTTCTGCAGTCTAACAGTCTTGTCACAAATGTTGCAAGTGCATCCAAATCATGCCACAACTGCCTGAAAATCTAGCCTCAGGTATCTACTGAAATAAAAGACTATAAATTTATGATATTTACTACAATATAGAGAACAAGGCATGGGAAGCCATGAAGAGCCTTGCTGGCATTGCTTCCATCAGGGGGTTCTGATGACATCATAGGGACCTTGAGACCAAAACTTGAGAGGTTCTTGACATCATCAGAGGCCTAAGACAGAAACACAGCTGAGTTGTGCATGGTTACCCATGTCTTATTTTGTATAGTATATGGTTGGAAACATAAAATTAATCAAGTGGCAGTGGTACTAAAGGTACCAAATAAGGTATGTAAAATAATTATGTATCAAAACACAATATACTGTGTGCTTACCTGCATTAATAATTTGCCTGCCTAGAGAACACAGACGCAGTGTGCGACTGAGCTACAGGTATAGGAATTACAATTCCGTGGAACAGAGGTCACAACCTGGAATACTGGTGACTGGGGATCTAATCCCAGCAGGCCACTTACCTTCACAAACTGTTCTTCTTAGTTTATTTATTAGGTCTAGGATTACAATACCTTTGAGCCAGGACTCTTTTACAAAGGTTCCACATCAGGTTACAATTCAAAACACAAGACATGTAAATTGAATTTGCTTCTCATATAATTTACTATTCCAACTCCACACCACCACGAATTGCCACCAAAGTGACTTTCCATTGTACAAAACAATTTGAAAAGAATGTTTAAGTCCCTGATGGGATTCAAACTGCGTTTAACTGGGTATGCATTGCTGATTCTTTGCCTACTAAGCAAACACACATTCAGTGTGCCACTGAGCTGCAGGTGAGTAAGTTGCAGTGCCTCTGGTGTAGAGGTATGTCACAACCTGCAAAACAGGTGACTTGGGATTACAGCAGGTGATATACCATACCTTCACAAACTGTAGTTCTTAGCTAAATGAGCTTCTCATATAATTTATTATTCCAACTCCACATCACCACAAATCACCATTCAAGTGATTTTCCATCTTACAAAAAAATTGAAACAAATGTTTAAGTCACTGCAATGATTTGAAACACCGATCCTTTGCCTGCTAAATGAAAATACATGCAGTGTTCCACTGAGCTGCAGGCAAGTGAACTGCAGCTCCTATGGAGTACAGGCTTTGTCACAACTTGTGAAACAGGCAACTAGGGATCTAATCCCATCTGATGATTTACCTTAAAAAACTGTTGTTCTTAGCTAAATTTACTTATCATATAATGTACTAGTCAAACTCCACACCACCATAAATCACCACTCAAGTAAGTTTCCATCTTTAAAAAAAAGTTGATGTTCCTACCAGGATTTGAAATAATAGTCATTTGCCTGCTACGCAAACACATATTCAGTATGCCACTCAACCGCTAGTAAGTGAGCTGCAGTTCCTATGATGTAGAGGTTATGTCATAACCTGTAAGACAGGTGACAGGATTCTAAGCCCAGCAGGTGATTTACCTTCGCAAATTGTTCTTAGCTGAATGTACTTATATAATTTACTATTCCAACACTGCACCACCATGAATCACATAAGTGTATTTCCATCTTACTAAAGAAATGCTTACGTCCCTGCTCAGATTTTGGCCACTGACCCTTTGCCTGCTAAGTAAACACACACTCAGTATGCTACTGTACTGCAGGTAGGTGAGCTGCAGTTCCTATGATGTAGAGGTTATGGCATACCTACAAAACAGGTAACTGGGGAATGGGATCTAATCCCAGCAGGCAATTTACCTTCACAAACATAGGTGTGCACAGGAAGGAAATGATGCTGGTCCCAGCCCTCCCCCCTTGTTAAAACAGTAACCATCTAAAAACTGTTAAATGCTGTCAGTGTTGATGCAGACCTTCCCCTCATTTACTTCTTAGATAAATATTGACCCTCTCACAAAATCAAGAGTCAGTAGTTGAGATGGGAGTTGATTCGTTGGGAAGTGGGGTGAGACAGCATGGTATGGGCATAGCAATGTATGTGTGGAGACAAGAGAGAGCAATTAAAAAAGCATATGGGCAAGGTTAACACTGGCAGGCTGGGTGAAACAGATGAGTACAGTGACGATCAGAAGACGACCCTTGAAGTTTGATTGGAACTTGACTCCTTCTTCCTACAAGGCAGATCAGTGTGTGGTTGGTGGTGGTGGTCTGTAGACAGGTATGTGTACTGTGTACAGTGCAGCAGCAGATCATGGAGATGGCAGATGAGGAGTGGGGGGATGAATAAAGGCTATTGGGCCTGCAAACAGGTACTAAATTGATGTCCCACCACCTGGACTGATAACAGTTTCTGTCATACTTCTCAACCATTTTTTACTGAAATGTGTGACAAATGAGCAAAACATGTGACACATCATCAAACATGGCACTGCAAGCTCAGAACACTATAGCCATCAGTGCATTAGTGTTCATAACGTCTGCTAATAACTGAGCACACTGGATTATAATGAATTCCTCCTTTAAAGTCTCAATGAGAAATGTGTAATATCACCTTCCCCATGTGGAACAAAGGATTTCTGAGAGGCCGAATTAAGGGACGTACCTCATAACTTGTGACAGTTGAGAGATATGGTTTCTGCTGCAAGATGAACAAGTAGGCACTAAGGCACAGTGTGGAGTTTAGCATGCTTACTTGGATGCTGATCTTGGAGCAATGCCCCATCAGACTTAGAATCTGGCCTGTCAACTTTAATATAAAATAACATTAGAAACACAACAGCCTCTTTGCTATGGCTATTAGTGACATCCCAAGATGCTGCCAATAACTTCAGAGACCCTCTGTCAAGACTTCCTGCCAAGCTTTCTTTTTGTTGCTTGTTGTGCAGTCAGAGCCACAAATTGTACCTCTGTAGTCACCACAGCACCATATATCTGGTAAGGCTGCTGCAAATTACTACTGTTGTTTGGAGAGTAACAGGAAGAGCAGTATGCTTGTAAGCTTTCTTTTTAGGGTGGGGGAGAATATATTGTAAATGGGAGTGTATCAGGGACAGCAGCCCAATTCTGAGGTTTTCTCCCCCATGGCAGAGGAGTATACTGTATTCACAAGGAAGAACAGCCCAATTGTGATTCTTTGTGGGGGGGGGGACTGGAAAGAAGTGATGTGGAGAAGAGTCTGTGTGTGTTTTGGGGAATGTCTGGGTTGGTGACGAGACTGTGTGTTGAAGGAGGGCAACAAACAAAAGTTCTCAGCCCTGCAATTGTGTGTGGGGAAGGGGAATAATTATCAAGGGATCTTTGATCCTGTGTGTGTGTGTGCGTGTTTGTTTCAGGGGGACAAACTGTATGGAACTCAACTTTAAATGCAGGAAAATACATCCATTTACACTGCTTTTTTATTTCCAGGTGGGCATACCTAATTTAGTGGAGATTTTAATCGCCCCCCCTTTTTTTAACTCTGTGCACCCCACTGTTCACAAATTGTTTTTAGCTAAATTTACTTCTCACATAATTTACTATTCCAACTCCACAACACCATGAATCACCACTCAAGTAAGTTTCCATCTTACTAAGAAAATATTGAATTGCCTGCCAGGATCTGAACCACTTATCCTTTGCCTGATAAGCAAACTCACATGCAGTGTGCCACTGGGCTACAGGTAAGTGAGTTGCAGTTCCTAGGGTGGAGTGGTTATGCCACAACCTGAAAAATAGACGACTCGAATAGTATTCACACCTAGACAAGCCTCTGTCGGTACTAATTTAGTTGACTACCACATACTGACTTCCTTGCCTGTACATATTGTCTATACATATTTTTTACTGAGTATTCTGTATATTATTTGCTCACTGGACGATGCAGTCACACATTGTACACTGTGCCTACGATTTGTTTGTTTTGTACCAAATCTCCTCATGTCTGATATTGAAACCTTGTATTCTCTGTTCTCAAATGGACCTATGCATCAAACCTGTATATTGTGCTTACTATTGTTTCTTGTATCAGATCTGTTTCATGTGTATTACTGTTACCTTGTACTCCACTGTCACCATGTGCCATGTGTTATGGCCAGGGTCGTGCCTGAAAACGGTCCCTGGGATCAGTGCACTCACCCGGTTATCAAAGTCATAAATAAATAAATAAAAAATAAATACTGTAGAACTATTTTCAGTTATCTGACAGTCAGCCATTCAGCTTCAAAATATCTGCTATGATATCTAACAATGTCTCCCACGCAACAGAAATTGTAGTGAGAAAAAAAAAATGTGCAATACAGGGATCAAACCCAGGCTTGTGTAGGTCTGAAACCCTACAACAAGATCTAAAACCATATCACTGACATCATGCAGTCGAATCACTCACAATGAATGTAACCTTAAACATGACTGAAATGTAGAAAAAAGTATGCATGACCACAACAGATGCTAACAGTATGCTGTTGGCCCCTAAACAATTATGCTATTTTTCACCAAGAAACCTTCGGTTTAATTTTTTATTATTTAAAAAAAAAAAGAAAAAAACAGAAACCCACCCTTCCCCTGCTGCTGAAACCCCATCTCAGTGAGGGGTAGGCTTCTGTGTTTTTTAAAATAATGAAACAACAGAAGATTTTATGTTAAGGAATGGTCTGGGTGCTGTGAGTAGCATGAGTTTCCATTTGAATTTGAAAAGCTTTTGTATCACATAAAGACACAACCATAGAGATCGTATAAAATAAAAATTATAGGGGTCATCACATGACTGCTCCACTCATTTGCATACTATTCCCCATAGGCCTAGTACAGGCCACTTGCATATGGCAGCACAAAATACCCTAGTATTCCATGTGATGTCCTCTCTAATTTTTACATATAGGATCTCTATGGGTACAGTGGCATTTTATGACCTTTGAACTGTGGTACAACAGCTTTAAAGTTAAGACTGAAATCCACGTACAACACATAGTAACCATGTACTGTTATGTATTACGTCAGTGTTTTCTAGTTTGTTTTTTACTTTCTTCCTAGTATTGCTGTAATAAATATTTCAGACAATGTAGTACTTATCTCGCTGTGTCATTTTAAAAGACAGTCAGTGGACAAACCAGGGTTGGGCTTGCTATGTACTTTTCTCAATAAACTTTTATTGAATTTAAATACATTAAAACAGAATACATTCATTAAACATCAAATAACACAAATCAATGTACACTGAATAAGGCATTAATCTATTACTAAATAGATGTATTAATTTGTACAGAAAAAAACATAAAAACTTAACTTATGCAAACTAGGGCAAAGACTCCTCTTTGTCATACCATTCTTCTGTAATAATAAGTCTGTATGAGATCAGTAGTAAGAAGAAAGAGAAAGAAAAGCCCAAGAGAGGGAACAGATTGCTGTGTACTTAATTATCACATTTTATTTTTTTATTTTTTTATTTATTCATTACTAGGATTACAATTACCTTTGAACCAGGGGTTCATTTACAAAGGTTCCACATCATGAAGGATAACAGTAAGGTAAAGTACAGAGTAAGATGTGGCATGAGGAGATACAGAAGTATAAACTAGAAACAGGAGGTAAAACTTACAATGGTTGAGCAGCACATAATACAAGCGATACATAGGTAAAACAATTGGTAAAAGCAGCAATATAACAATTGGTACAGTAAAGCAGCATTTTAAACAATAAGCAACAGCAACAACAGACATATTCAGGTGAATTGCAGTCTGATACATCAGACATTGTCAACATAACAGCAAATCAAGGAACAAGGTCAGCATGTCACAATTCGGCGGGGGGGGGGCGAGGGATTAAAAAGAATGGTAGGACATTCACTTAACTATTTGAGTGCAATCAGCATGACATCAGATCAGGATTGCAGTCCAGAAGAGTGGGCCAAGCCAAAACAATAGCAATCCTGGAGTGACGTCAACAAGGAGGGGATCCTGGAGATAAAGAGGAGGAGGGGTGTGTGGAAAAAACGGGGGGCACAGGAGAGTGGCAGAGGGTGGAATCAGATGGGAGAGTGGACAGAGGAGAGAGTGCCGGCAGCTAACAGGCCAGGTATCAAAGGGGGTAGCAGAAAATAAGAGCAGGTGAGATGGGGTTACAGTAATATAGTGAGAGAAAGTAGTGGCTAGCGGGTGCCATCGCAGTTACAGAGTGTACTCAGGTGACCATGCAGTTTTGATATGAAAGTGCTAATTCTGGACTCAGAGAGGATTTCAGAGGGAAGGTCATTTAACCAAGTAGGAGCTTTGTATCTGAAGGTGCACTGGGCTTGAGAAGTCTGCCACTGGGGGATGAGAAAAATCTGCCTAGATGCACTCCATGTGTTATGTTGATTAGCCATTGAAGAAAGCAGGGACCGGGTTCGCAAAGAGACAGGTTTGGTATTTTATTCGACCCTGTAAGTGAAACAAATCAATTTGGGAATACAGTTTATTTATTTATTTAGTTTTTGTTGACTGGGTAAGTGCATTAGGCAGATTCTGCCTATTTTCAGGCATGACCTGGGGGAGGGGGATACAGATGAATGCCAACTGACCTTGAACCAGATTAAGCTGTTGGCGGTATTTTTAGTGAATGGGGAACATTTCACCAGGGCACCGGGGAAATTCCCTTACTCATTTCGAGAAGTGCCATGGGATCTTTAACATCCACCTGAACTACCACCAGAACAGGCAGATGGGACCTCGGTTTAACGTCTCATCCAAAAGACTGCACCTCAGGAGTGCAGCACCCCCTCATGCTGCACTACAGTGTCAGCATTGGGATATTAACCCAAGTGCCTGGTGTGGGGATAGAAACCACAGCCTTCTGCTCTCCCAGCCTCAGAGGTGAGTGTGCTACCTGCTGAGCCACTGACACTGACAGCCCCCCCTCCCACCAAGTTCGCAGGTATGAATGCGTCTATCAGCACCAGTTATCAGCCTGCAGGCCTTGTTTAGTGCAATTGTTGGCCGTTTGAGAGAGGTATCAGCAGCAGCACAGTAAATAATTAGGCTATAATCTATGATCGACAAGATTGGGCTGGTGACAGCTAATTTTAGGACTACCTGTGTGAGACAGTGCCTGTGTCTATATGGGACACCTAGCCTACTGTTAACCAGCTTGGCAATATGATTAATGTGAGGTATATGTTAGAGAGCTGTCTAGAGTGATACCTAGGTACTTACATTCGTGAACCAAATCCAACGATTGGTTAAGGCTGTTGCAGATTGTAAAACTAGCAGTCTTGTATTTATTGTGTGGACTTGAGAAGAGCATTGTTTTAGTTTTTTTATAATTTATAAGTAGTTTGTAGTAGGCAAACCAGGATTTGACTTTTGTGAAATTTAGTTGGAGATCTTTGGCAAGAGGGAGGAGGTCAGTGTGACTAGAGAAAAAGACGGCATCATCAGCGTAGAGAACTAAGTTGCTATCACAGGCTTTAGGTAGGGACTTTAGGAACAGGTTGAAAAGTAAGGGTCCAAGGATGAACCATTGTGGGACACTAGAGCAGACTTGGTAGGCAACTTGAGAAGGACTTGTTTATTTTAACCTGCTGTGTTCTGGAGTTGAGGTAGCTTTTGAACCAGTTAGCAATGTTGCAGGAGAAGCCGAAGGAGGGAAGAGAGTCTAGGAGAAAGGAGTGATTAACCATATCAAAAGCCTTGGTTAGATCAATGTAGATGAACCCAACCGAGTGCCCACGGTCCAAGGCTTTGTGAAGATAATCTGTGTATTCTAATAGAGCTGTGGTGGTACTATGTGCCGAGTGGAAACCATGCTGTTGGGGGCACTGAATATTGTGACTGGTAAGGAACTCGGTCAGTTGGTCAGCAACTATCTTCTCTAGGACTTGGATAGCGGTGGGAGGATCGAAAAGGGGCAGTAGTTCAAGACTAGTGATCTATCACCACTTTTGTTCACTGGCATGACAACTGCGGCCTTCCATTGTTTGGGGAACTGCTTCAATGACAGAGATAGGTTCAGTATGGTGGTAAGGGGCTTAAGCATGACATACAGCATAAGATGTAGTAATTTCATATCCAGGGTGTCACTACTGTACCTGGTTTATCCTAACAACCTGAGAAGATATTTTTTGGCCTCAGCAAGTGAGATTCTCCTGAAGTAGAAGGTGGGGGATGTGAGGGGGAGGGTCGGCAGTGTGTAGGGGGTCACGTGTGTTAGATTCGACAAAGACGTTAGGTGGGAGAACCTGGCTGAGATCAGTAAAAGCAACATTGAAAGCATCAGTGATTGAGCTTGGATCTTGTACGGGGCATCATTAACAATTACCACGGAGGATGATGCCTTACTAGGCTTACCAGTGAGGTCCTTGATTTTGTGCCAGACATTCTGTCCGTTTCCCCAGGAGCTGGTGAGCTCAGATTTAAAGTGCGCAATTTTAGCCCTGCGGATTTCCTGTGTGTATGCATTTCTGGCAGTTTTGTAGCTTGGATTAAATGCCTAGGAGCAAGAGCTCTTTTACATAGGTCCCACGTCAGAGGGAATTACCAAGTTAGTAACATGAGACAAAGGATGTACAATAAATTATGGTATTACAACAAATACAAATGAGCAACATTATCTGGCATTGTACACTGTATGCCAGGAAGCAGGTTAAGGTGTTAAAATTATAAGCACACACAGAAGAAGACGAAGTATAAGAAGAAAACAAAGTAAAGCAGGCAGCAGACCTTGTCAAGTGGTAACAGGAAAAATTGATAGGTGATAGGGCAGGGAAGGGTGGACGTGAGGTGCGTAGCTGGGGGAGAGAGGGAGGGAGGGTAAGGATGTGCCTATAGGGGGAGGGATAGTGAATGTGAGAGGAGAGGGATAGGGGGAGAGGTAGAAAAAGAGTGAGTGGGGATAGTATAACAAGTGCTAATGAGGTAGGGCAGGAGAGTAAGTGTGATGCATATTGGAAGCGGTGAAGATATGAAGTGTACGGTGTTGATAGGCTAGAATGATGAAAACACAATCATGTTATCTGGCTAACATGTATGCGGAACAGAATGATTAATTGGCATTCATTTATACAGTCTGTCAGCAGTTTTGTATCAGTGTGTGAAAGACAATGTTTTTGTTTTAAAACTGTTGCCAGACTTTTATGCCTGGGATCCACTTGGGTCATCTTGCTCTGCGCAGGAGTCTAATTTTTTAATATTTGATGGGTATTTTAGTTTCTTCAGTTTGTGATGTCTCAGCATTCGAGTTTCTTTCCTAGATCTTCCTTCCCTTTCCTGGGATATTTTTCCTAGTGCCTTCTCATTTATTTCCGTCTTGGTTGGGTCTAATGAAAAAATATACAGTATAACAAAAAAAGTAAATATGATTAATTAAAATGCTACTGGTACTGTATTGGTGATATGGTTTCCTGAAATATTGGCCTGTCACATTCTGTTCATGATGTATTATACAACAATGGCGAGTAACAGAGCACTATGATTGGCTGACTGCATTCTAAATAGTTACGTTAATGACTGGCTGTAACACCTCATGTACAATAAAAGTATTATAATGTATCTAGAACACCACTTTGTTTTTCAGTTTATTTCACCCAGGATAGCATAGCAGAGGTGCAATGTCTCATTTTCACTGGGGTCCAGACCTCTTCTTCTCTGTTAGGTGGACTGAAACACTGAGAAAAGTATTTCCTTTTAATAATAGCACTGAAGGGCCAACCAGATGGCCCAGTGGTAATGCACTGCTCTACAGGTGACTCACGTTTGGGAGAAAGCTTGGCACACCGTGTTGGTAGACCAGCCAGGCTGCAGCAACTGCTATTCAGCAGTGCAGTGTGGTTAGGAGGGATTGCACTGGAAAACTGGTGTCACAGTGACCCCTGCGGTGGGGTAACGGGAGCATGCTCCTTCTGCAGGACACCACTGTGTGTAGCTGAGGCACTGCGGATCTCCACCAATGCCAAGGAGACGAGGGAGGAAAGGACAAAAAACAGAGTAAAACCCTTGCACTGGCTACATTATGGTCGGGCTCCTGCATGACAGCCAGTCCTCATGCTGACCTCCACCGGATCCTGTCTACATAAGTGGACTGCTTTAGGGGGAGAGGACAGCCCCCCCTCCCAAGTCCCTATCATGGAGGGAAAAGCTGTGGGAGATGCTGGACCCATACAGGGGTGAAACGTAGGGGGAATTAAATAAACAAGACATTTGAAGTGACTAGAAGTCTTTTTGGCTTTATTTCAAGGGCCCCCCACCCCCATTTTTGTGCAGATGCTGGCTAGAGCAGATTCTGGCCAGAGTAGCGGGGGGAGGGGGGGGTTCAGCTTGAAGTAGGATAGATTCCTGGGACCAAGGTATTCCCCTGCAAGGGAGTGTGGCTGGGATAAACTACTCTATAGAGAAATAAACAAAAATAGCATTATGGCTCCCTGACAGTTGGGTTACATTCATTTACCTAACCCTAAGGGGGTGGACATAAAGCACTAAGCTTCAACTGGTACTTCATAAACTCATAAAGGTTAGATCTGCTGTATTATGTGTTAATACATCTCCAGAGCCGACTTGGCTGCTGAAATTAGTGAGCTTACGCGTCAGCTGAGCAAGAACAGCTAAGTCAACTGTTCTGGCTTAAGCTGAAGGCACAGAAACCACTAATTTTCAGCAAAGAGTGGCGACGGGACGATAATATATTATTGATCGAGAGTGATCAATAATATATTTAAAAAAAAAAAAACTTCCCAGAACGTGCCCATTTCCAGGGCATCTGTGAATGAGACGCTCTTCACAGAATAAGAGTGCCTCACGCGCAGGGGAAAGGAGCGTTCCCTTGCTCTATAATATTTTACTAAGGATGAATAAACATTTCCTGATTCCAAATGGACGTTGCCCCAAATTCTTCTGGTTCTATCTAGAACCCACCACTTCGGTCTGGAAGTCCAGAAGGTTCTAAAAGTTCTTTTTGGAACCATTTTTTAAATCTGCAAACTTGCATGCATTTTCATATAAATTATATGCTAATGATATCTGAAATGTCAGTCCTACTCACCATAATCAAATTGCATGTAGGTTACTAGGGGAAGCTGCCCACCAAAAGTAAGACCAGGACCTTAAAGAACAGGTGTTTATTTCTAATAAATAGACAACTGATGATTTTATTTATTGTAATTTAATGTTTTTGTAATTTTTTTTTTTGTGAACTTTATTTGTGCTCCACTACCTGGGGAACTCTTTCTGGCATCCCTGGGACTCCCGGTCTCTACCTCCTACCGTGACCTCTAGATCCTCTCCCCTCATGCCACCCTGCACAATCTCCAGATCTGAACCCCCAGGAAGAATGGCCACCCTATCTGCCCAGGGCACTCTATCTTGTAGTGCAGAGTACCAGGCTACACGAGTCAGCCCATGGAAAGAAAGTCAGTCCGGTGCAGGGAGTGTGGACTCGGAGGCCGAGGTGCCATCATGTATCCCCAGGAGTGGGGATTTTACATCTAATTCTGTGCTTCCTGACCTCGCGGAGTGTGGCGGTACAAGGCAATGCTGTGCCACAACTCTGTCCCCTGCATATGCAGCATCATAACTTTGGGTGCCCCCGACCACCGCCAGAGGCCGCTCCAGAGTGATCGCTCCCTTGGAACCTTCCCTGGGAAGAGAGAGCAGTCCTCTAGTCTCTCAATCTCTTCCCTCCCCTGCCGACCCCCGACGGCCCAGGCTAGTTCCTGAACCTGGGTCATGGGCATGGCGCAAGGTGTGGCATCCAGCACCTCAACCCTCAGTGCCACCGGGCCGGCTTAATGTTTTAGTAATTACGTTCTACTTTTCTGAATAAAATATTTGTTAGCGCAGTGAAGCAAGTGTGTTTTCACCTTTGCTTTTTCACGCAGCTAGTAAAAACAATTCAGCAGAATTCTGGTACTGTATTGTGATTTTAGAAACTGCCAGTTACTTCTTAGTCCAGTGCATCTCAGTGAGAAACAAAATATATCTCTGTATCTTTTTCAAAAGACACAGATACTGCTTTCAGCAACAAACCTTGTCTTTGTGTGTTTGCACTTTTGTGTTCCATCTGTATGATTTTATAATTTTTTTAAACAGTAATTGACTTCTCTTTTCTTCTTCTTCTTCTTCCCAAGTAAAATCTGGTTATGATGAAAATGCCATCTACTAAATTATAACAAAAGACCAAAGGTTTTCAAAAATTGTATATTTCTAGTAACTATTCTTTGCAAAAACCTTCATTAATGCATCAGTTAGGGTAACTTAACGCCACAAAAGTAGAGAACTGTGGCATTAGTGTTTCCAACCCAAACCCCTCCCTACCCACCCCCACCCCCAAGCAGCAGAAGGGAAAACTCATTATGGTTTTGGCTGTCCTGAGTCTTGGTGAATCAGGGGTTGGTCTTCAACCCTAATGCTCAACCCATTTTGATACAGTGTTTACACGTGCAGAACTGTGTCTCCTCACATGTTGCCAACAACCTGCGGGCCCTGTCTGAAGAAAACAGATCACATCTGACATTAATTGCTCATGGAAAGGGGTGACCGTTAGGGTTGAAAATGACAAGGAAGACCCCACACATGATTCACCAAGACTCAGGACAGCCAAAATCGTAATGATTTTTTCCTTTTGCTATATGGGTGGGGTGGGAGTTAGGTTGAAACCCAATCTAACATTTCCCTAGTTTTGTGGCCTTTTAGATACCCTAACTGGTGCATTAACAAAGCTTTTTTTTTTTTGAAAAGAATTTCCTTTCTTTTTAAGATAGTGGAGTCATATCCTCATTCATGCAGGTCCCTTTGGGACCTATATGAACAGATGAAAATGTGCAGGGCCCTTTTGTCCCTGCACCATGGAAAGAATCCATCTGCCTACAGAAGTGCCGGCAAACCCAGAACTCAAGCACCACTCACCGCCAAATCACCACTGCTGAACACCAAAATAGTGTTAAACAAATGCTTGTTTATTCAAAAAGTGTGCAAGAGGCCTCTTATCATAAATCAGTAGGATACCGGCAGGACTCCAAAAACTCTGACTGGTTTCACCTACAGCATCATCAGGGAGTGCCCGTCACACAGAAACACTATCACTCTAAATGCTACCCTTAAAGTGATACACACTATTACTGGCATAAATATGCATACATATTGTGAAAAACAAAAAGTGCTAAAAAAATATTAATACAAAAGACTGAGAACTCAAGCCCCATAATACCGTGATGATAAGACCCACTGCACTATCTAAATAATTATCTAAAGATAAGCATCACATGCATAAATAAATGTAATTGCAGCAGACAGACCAAGCCATAAGTAACCACGTATAGTGACATTTTATCATAATCAGTGTTGAATCAGTCATATAAAAATAATACTAAACAATACCTATCAGCAATGGCAAATGCTTATTTCAGAAACTTATGCCTTTAAAAAAGGCTGCTAACTCAAAGCCATTGTTGAGACCCGGTGCTATCATAGCACCTAATATATCCAAAAAGCCTCCCTTTTGTTTAGCAAAGTCTCAACATCACAACATCTTGACTCTTTCAATGCCACAGAAAGACAACTGATGTCTCCATATCCCCCTACCTGAATTTAAATGACAAAACAGTGAATATGACTGTCTTGAGTTCTGATGGAGCTTAAATGCTCCCCCACCCAAACTTTAAAGGATTGTTTAGTTTTGCCACTGTAGAAGGCGTCACAGACACAAATTGCCAGATGTATTACTTTAGAAGTACTACAGTTAACAGACTGATCAATAACGTGCTATTGACAGACGTAACAATTTTAGATTTTGAAATCACATTACAATATGTGTATCTGCCACAACAGCAGCAACCCTTGGGTGCAACCAGTAACCAATCCTGTGTCTGCACCTTCTCTGTTGACAAAAACTGTGTACCAACATGTCCCTCAAATTTAGTCCCCTCTTGTACATAACTGTGGGGGGATTCTGAGTTACCCTGTCAGTGTTGGCTCAGTAGCAAGTATATGCCAATATTTTTCAAGGCACATCCTAACTATGCCGCTGTTCACACAATACTGTGTGATGAAAGTCACATCACTCAGGGGGTTGGTATCTTTCTGTTTATACCGCAGAAGATCCTGCCTTGGCTGGCCCACTGGTGCTGGAGGTTGAGGCACTGGAGGCCACACCTCGCACCACGCTGGTGACCCAGTTTTGGGAATGAGCCCAGGCCGTCGGTGGTCAGCAGGGGTGAGAGAATACTGAGTGTCCAGAGGACTGCTCTCCTCTCTCAGAGAGGAAGGGATTGTCATCTCACCTGTCTGCTGGCCTCTGGTGGAGGCTGGGGGGTAGTGCAGATAGGGAGGGCATAGCAGCCATTGATCATGGCGTTCGCATGTCCCCACACGCATGTGGCCATGTGCTGGCAGGGAGAGGGGGTCCAGAAAAAGGAACAATGGCAGCTGGGGGGCTTCATTAAGCCCTTCCTCATCCTGCTGCTCCACTGCCACCTCCCTGGATTTGGATTGTGCTCCAGAGAGGTGGGGCTCCTTTCCTGGCTCTCGGCCATGGGGGGCAAGCTGTGGGGGGGGGGTCTTGGGGATGGTTGCCAGTGGGCAGACTTGTGGGCGGATGATACGGTGCCGATTCCTCATCCCCCAGTGCACAGGGAGTAAAAAGTACTAATTAAAAATAAAAGATCCTGTCTGGTCATGCTTTGCACCATATCCTGAACTTTACTACTAAGAGGATGATTATAGCTACATGATAAAAATCTCTGCTATAATTCATTACTCCTCCTCCTCCTGTAAGTCTCTCCCTCTGTGCAATTTCTCTTAACTCACATAAATTATGACTTAATAAAAATAATAATTTTATTTATAAAGTACCTTTCCAATTCCAAGGCGCCTAACAATTTAAAACAGTTAATATAAAATCCAATAACAAAACAATACGACTGAGAATCATGAACAATTCGATAAAAACTTTAATTATCCATAAAAGCTTTTTGCCATAGAAAGGTTTTTAAGCCCTTCTTAAATACCTTCACAGATGTGCACTCCTGTAACTGACGGGATAGAGAATTCCAAAGGGTGGGAGCTGCATAAGCAAAGCTCTTGAACCAGATGATTTCAGATTCACCCTTGGAATCTCTAATAACCCCTCATCGGCTGAGCGGCATGATCGACCAGGGCAGTACGGAACCAGAAACTCTTTCAGACAGTCCAGGCCCTGTCCATGCAGGGCTTTAAAAGTCAGTAAACTGACTTCAAAAGTGATCTGCCACCATATTGGCAGCCAGTGCAGTTCGCACAGCACCGGGGTAATTTGGCAGGAACGACTAGAACACGTCAAAAGCCAGGATGCTGCATTCTGCACCAACTGCAGGCGACAGATTTCAACCCCAGAAAGCCCTAGATAAAGGGAGTTGCAGCAATCCAAGCACGAGAACACAATGGCATGGACCAAGGTTGGAAGGTCATCAGATGGAACCAGATGCTTAACCCTGGCGATATTCCTAAGATGGTAAAATGAAGTCTTGACGACAGCCAACACCTGGGAATGTAGGTTCAGTCCATCATCAAAAACTATCCCCAGGTTACGCACCCATTTAGAGGTCGGGAGAGAGCCACTGCCAAGATTAATTCCGGAGGGTGCACCAACACCCGACCCCCTATCTGACAACCCGGGTCCACAACCAGTACCTCAGTCTTTTCCGAGTTCAACTTCAGCCAGTTCGAATCCATCCACTCCTGGATTTCTTTCAGACAGTTGTTAAAGACAGAGAGCTCCATCCTGGTCGGGTGCAAAAGAGAGGTAGAGCTGGGTATCATCTATGTAACTGTGAAACCTCAGCCCATACCTTCTTACAGTGTCTCCGTGGTGTAGCATATACACCGCAAATAACAAGGGTGACATCACAGAACCCTGACGCACTCCACATGACAAAGCAGTTGGGCCTGAAGAAAAAAAACTCAGATACAACTCTGTGTTCTCCCTGTGAGAAACGATGTAAACCATCTGAGGACCGTCCCTGACATTCCACAGATATGCCTCAGGCATCCTATCAACACCATGTGATCCACGGTATCAAAAACTGATAAAAGATCCAGAAAAACCAAGATGGAATGGCTCTTCCGATCTCACGCCATCAGGAGATCATGGAGTACCTGAACCAGCACCGTCTCGGTACTACGTCTCTTACGAAAACCAGACTGGAGGGGTTCTTAGATGTCATGGATGGTCAAATGGTCCTCCAGCTGTGCTACCTCTACTTTCTCATACACCTTCCCAACAAAGGGAATGTTAGAGATAGGTCTGTAGTTTGCGAAACAGTCTGGGTCCAAGGTAGCTATCTTCAAATGTGGTGTCACCACCGTCTCTTTCAGGGAGCTAGGAAACTCTCCCAATTCCAAGGAGCACCAGACTATCTGCACCAGGACTGGACCAATGATGTCACTACAACCCAAAATTAGGGAGGTCGGTCCAGGGTCCAAACTACAGCATGTAGGGCACACACTCTGGATAATCCTCATGACATCCATGAACTCCAGTCGACCGAAGGTACTCCAGGAAAACTGAGGTACAGTGACCCCATACTGATCAGCAGCAACCCCCCTAGAATGTGCTGGCTGCAGTACCGCCCTGATGTCAGCCATCTTATTTGCAAAGAATTGAGCAAGCTCGTCGCACTCTAATTGCGAAAAGGCTTTCCGAACATGCAGGCGGGCTGGGTTGCAGAGTCTGTCCACAGTTCAAAATAACTGAGCTGGTCGACTCTGAGCAGCTGCAATTTCCCCAGACAGGAATTCTGCCTTCTTACGGGTGATTGCAGATTGATAAACTGAATAATGGTCCATCAATCTAAGGCGGTCGGCATCAAGGGCAGACTTTTGCCAGCAACACTCTAACCTTCGTCCCTGTCTCCGTATCTCCCTCAAAGTCCCATCAAACCAAGGGGACTTGGGGCAAAAGGAGAGAGGGCAAACACAGACTGGAGCAATGGAATCCACAGCCACTGCAACAGCTGTGCTATAAGCCGACACGAGGGTCTCTAGATCATTGCTTGCCAACGTGGGGGATGAGAGGTCAAGGACTGCTGCAAGGCCATGGGAATTAATATCCCGTAAAGGGCAGTACCTAACCATCTCTACAGGGTAGGCCTTCTGGGGGGGCACTAAACTAAAACCTACGGCATAGTGATCGGACCACCCAACTGGCTCCACACCCACGTCAGATGTTTCGATCCCTAGGAGGAAGATTAAGTCCAAAGAGTGTCCATGTTTATGAGTAGCAGTGGAAACCACCTGTGTAAGGCCCAGAGGTATCATTAACTGGAGGCAGTGTTGCACAAATTGCGAGAGTTCATCATTGACCCAGGCATTGAACTCGCCCAGAACCATCAATCTGGGTGACTCAAATGCCATGTTGACAACAAAGTCCACCACATCCTGAAGGAATCGCTTCTCATCACCGGGTGGTCAGTAGATGAGAGCGAGTCAATAACCTACACCTGCTGCTACTATACACTTGAAGGACTCAACCTCCTCAACTAATACCCCCGTGATGCCTAGTTCGGTCTTGAACCCCCCACGATCCAGTCTCGGGCAGTGTATCACCAAGTACCCAGCTGGAGTCGTAGCCTCCACAATGGGGCCACAATTTTCATCCAGCCAGGTCTCAGTGATGCAGTACAGGTCCACTGTACTAATAAGATCTGCAATAATTGCAGTCTTATTCTTAATGAACCTGGCATTGCACAACACTGCACGAGTTAGACGAAGCTTGCGGGCCGCCTGGGCCATCTGCCTACCACATTCAGTAGTGCCCTTGGGTATGGGCACCAGACACGGTGGACCATTCCATTTCACCCCAGGGTGTCTTTTGGATCCAACCACCCCAATTCGGTGACCCCCCTTGTACATCCTCCACTATTCATGACCCCCCCCCCGCCCTCCTCCCTCTCTTACGCATAATGCCCAGAGCTCTACAGCGCTGATAGGTCTCAGACTGGAGAGGGGAGAATAAAAAGGGTGAAGGGCACGAAGGGTAGAGGATGAGTAGCGCACAACTGTGGGGGTTGGTATCCAACACATTCTGCGGCGACAAAAACAAATTATAAATATAAACCCAATTGTATTTACACCCAACCCCACCCAAAACAATAATATCCCAAAATTCACAGTAATAAAACAAATTAAAATAAAACAAACCCCACAATTACTCAACTAACCTACCCTATATATAATAAAATACAATTTAAAACACCACCCTATCCCCTATTAACTAAGAGAGTCACTCCTCTACTTAAATCTGGAGCCACTATAATCCCCCTCACACATATATAATATACAAAAATTAAATAATAAAGCTTACCCCTTACTTAGGGATGTCGATGGTGTGGCATGGGTGGTAATTGCTGGAATGTAAAAGGCTATTTATATCTACCAGCTTTCAATATAAATCAGTAATGACAGTACCATCAGCAGTCCTGGAGATGTCCAAATCCAATAACTGAACATTGTCATAACTATAGTGAACAGAGACGTTTAAATTTGGGCTGGACATCTCCAGGTACTCACAAATTCCAACAGTTCAGACCCCCGCCATGCCATGCCACACCCCAACACATCATCTATGTACCTGCATCAAAGAACCAGTGGGTCATAATATGGATTTCTGTCCCTATCATATATAGCCTCTCTTTCTCATAGGCCAGGATAAAGGTTTGCATATGTAGGGATGAAAGTCACACCCATCACCATGCCTTTCACCTGTAAAAAGTACTGGCCCTGGAACAGAAAGATATTCTTTGTTAATACAAAGTCTGACAAGGTAAACAGGAAATGCACAAAGGGAGGCTCGTAAGTAGTGTCATTGTCAAGCCAAAAGTGTAGGGCTGCCTGACAACCATTGTGTGGGACATTAGTGTACAAAGCATCTATGTTCATGTTCACTAACATCCAATGTGGTTCCAGTTGGAGATCCCCCACAATACCCTAAATTTGAGTCATATCCCTAATATATGATGGCAGTTTGGGAATGAGAAAATCGATATGCTGATCTACATACTTGGGCAGTGGCTCAGTAAATAAGCTGATGCCAGAGACAATGAAGTGTCCTGGGGGATCTACCAAAGTTTTGTGAACGTTTGGCAGGAAATAGTTTGTCTGACGGAATGGTTCTCTTTCTGTGGCACTGAAAGGGTCAAGATTGGAGGGACCCAGGTGGGTGATGTTGACACTTTGCTAAACAAAAGGGAGGCTTTTTGGATATCTACATTAGGTGCTATGAGTGCACCGGGCCTCAATGATGGTTTTGAGTCAGCAGCCTTTTTAACTAAATAGGCTTCTGAAATAACAAGTGTTTGTCATTGCTGATGGGCACTGTTTAGCTTTATTTGTATTTGACTGATTCAACACCGATTATGATAAAATGTCTCTATACGTGGTTACTTATGGCTTGGTCTGTCTGCTGCAATTACATTTATTTATGCATGTAATGCATATCTTTAGATAATTATTTAGATAGTGCAGTGGATTTTATCGTCACTGTATTATGGGGCTTGAGTTTTCACAGTCTCTCATATTAATATATGTAGCACTTTTTTCACAATATGTATGCATATTTATGCCAGTAATAGTGTGTATCACTTTAAAGGTAGCATTTAGAGTGATGGTGTTTCTGTGTGATGGGCACTCCCTGATGATGCTGTAGGCGAAACCAGTCAGAGTTTTTGGGGTCCTGCCGGTATCCTACTGATTTATGGTAATAGGCCTCTTGCACACTTTTTGAATAAACAAGCATTTGTTTAACACTATGTTGGTGTTCAGCAGTGGTGATTTGGTGATGGGTAGTGCTGGAGTTCTCAGTTTGGCTTTATTGTTTTCTCTGCAGCACACCCAGCCGTGGGGCGGTCTTGGTTGCTCTTTGGTTACAAAAGTGCAGGGCCTGGCACATTCACTCTTTACATATTCACTCTACACATTCACTTTTAACACATTCACACTTTATTTTTTTGTGTAATTTTGACCCCAAATGTTCAAGACAGTTCATTTTATGACTGCCTTTATAAACTTGACATATAGCATTTATAGTATATTGGCCGAAATATCATTTTGCACCAGATGTGCAGAAAGATGTCTCATCCAGAATTTTAAAAATAACATATGTCACGTTTATGAGGTGGTGTGGAAAATGTGCATGTTGAAATTTTGGATTCAAAATATTGAAAATTACCAAAGTTTTCAATGAATGCTGAAATGCTGCAACGTTCTGTCACAACTTGAGTATTTTACCAAATTTGTATACCAAAATTTCAGCATAGCCTTTTTGTTACCCCAGTCTCATGAACCCGGTAGGTGAAAATTTTCAAATCCCTGCCAAAATGTGATTCCGCACCACCGAAATGCCATTCCGTGCCACAGGTGTGAAACACTTTTTGGCCAGGATTTGAAAAATTACAGCTTTCACGTTCATGAGGTGGTATGAAGAAATGGCTATTTTTTTATAACAAGGTTTTATTATTTTCTAGGTTGCATACAAATATTCCAATCAAAATCAGACAGTCATATTTAGTACTAACATTATAGATAGTCCCTTTATCACATATATAAACCACTTTAAGCAGTTATATGCAATACATTTTCCATCACATATTTATCTAACTGTATTGCTTGTTGAAAATCAAACCCCCTTCCACCTCACCCCCACCATGTAGACCTACCAAAACTGATGTTAAAAAGTTTGTAAAGGGGCCAACGTTTCTTCTAGCTCTCTCCAGGAGATATCATCTATTTCAAATCCATTATTTATTTCTTCCCATAACTTTTCACACTAGAGGGCCTCTCTTACCTAATACCACCCTTTTTACTTTACAAACTGCCCTATTTCTGGGGCATTCCAGTTTTGTAACATGAACTTTTGGTACACATAGTTCCTACGCACAAAATTTTTCTTTGCTTTTTGTCCAAGTTCAGCTGTTCGGTATTATTTAGTACCGATACTGGAAATGTAGTCAGAATTTGAAACCCTAACATTATGGTTAAAAGATTACTTGTTTGACTCCATCAAGGACCAAGCTTGGGGGAATGCCCATAAAGAATGGAATAGGTTCCATTTTTTTCCCACATATATGCCAGCAACTTTGGTCTCCATTATTAATAAAATTGGCCAGAACTTCAGGAGTATAATAAGCCCTATCAATATTTTGTTTCTGGATTGCTTTATTTTTGGAGAACATGTAATCTCGATTAATACTTATCAGCATATTCCTCCAGTACTGATGATCAGTGTACAACAACTTGGTTTCTTTACTCCATTTATTGCTGTCTTTACACCAAGGATCTTTATTTTTTGTTATACGTCTAAAATATATTCGTTGGAGTAATTTATTAGGTTAAAGTTCAATTGTAGCTTCTTGGTCGATTAATTCTTTTACTAGATTTTTATTGGAGTCCCATCAATCTTATTCAAAAAATAAGTTACATTTATGTTTAACCATTAAACAGTTCATAACGTTAACCCCAGTGACCTCTGAAAACACATTTTTAAACTTCTCACAAGTACAAAATTCACCATTCTTAAATAAATGGGACCACATCTGAATTATAGTTTTCCTGAATTTCTGGGCAGCAACTTTTCCCTCCTTTTGCCAAATATGCGGAATCTTCCAGATATTTATGTGCAGCCACGGAAAATATTTATGACCCCGAAGTGTTTTGACAGCTTGTCTTATGGTATGGGAAGTCTCTCATATCTCCCAAATTAATGTTTCCTTATAAACTCCCAACATGTTTCCCAATAAAGCATTTGCCATGGATATTCTTCTTTATTATGGAATGCCCATTCCCACCAGATTTTTGTCTGGAGAGCTGTTGCATAGGTTGCAGGATCAGGACAGCTGTACTCACCAAATTTTTGGAGGCAAGCTGCACCCATGGTATCCTTGGTTTCCCTTCCCGCCACAGAAATTTGGAAAAATTTCTCCTTATGGAATCATACCATGTCTGTGCTGGTATCCAATTACTGCTTGTATTGTATTGTATTGTATTGTATTGTATTGTATTATAAATATGTGTGGCAATGTCATCATTTTTATTGTTTCTAAATTACCCCAAAGGGACAACGACAACTTCTGCCAGTTTTCCAACAACATCTTTATTTTCTCACCTGCTGCAGTGTAATTTGATTTGATTATTTCCCTTTGGTTATTCAAAAGTACTATACTCAGATATTTAAAGCTATTACTAATAATGAAATTCTGCATTATATTTTGATACAAGGGGTAATTTTCTAGGCTAATGGACGTGCTCCCCGATTTTTGTTTATTCAATTTTCATCCAGTTAAGGAAGCATATGCCTCTACCTCCCCGAAAAAATCTGACGTAGTTGAATTTATATATTTTTCATAATCAGCAGTACATCATCTGCAAACACATTTAATTTTACCTGTTATTTCATTATCCTTATTCTATATATAAATATATATATTTTTCTAATATAATTAAGAAAAGGTTCCAAGCACATTATGTACATTACTGGAGACAGGGGACAGGGGTCATCCTTGTGGAACCACATTTAACATATCCAAAGGTTCTGTAAAAGTTTGGGCCACAGTGCCTTCTGCTGGTTTGGAGAAAAAAATATTAATCCATTCTAGAGTTATGAGTATTTGAGATTTTGGTTTTGAGCACACTCAGTACGGTCTTTTGGATAGCTGTTTCATTCAAAACAAGAATTTGACCCATATGAAAAAAGGTTCCATTTCATATTGGGGGGGGGAAGATTCATAGATCTGTGATGGCAGAAAAGGACCCATCAAATCTGCCCATTCCTCCCCTCCCCTCCCAACTTGCCCCCTCACCCAGAGATCCCCCCACTCCCTGGACAATCCCTTGTGAATGCCCTCTTGAATACCTCCATCATTTCAGCCCCCCCACCTCCTCCAGCAGGCTGTTCCAGGATGCCACCACCCTCTCAGTGGGGTAACACCCCCTCACATTTCCCCTAAACCTTCCCCCTCCACCCTCAAACCATGATCACTAGTTCTAGTATTTACCCTTCTTGTGAATAAGCTCCCCCTACTTTATTAATCCCCTTCATGTACTAGAACATTTCTAACATGTCCCCCCTCTCATTTCTGGTCTCCAGCTGGTACAAATCCAATACCCTCAACCTCTCTTCATAGGGCATCCCAGTCAATCCCTGCACCATCTTTGGGGCACTACTCTGAACCCTTTCAATCCCATCTATGTCCTTGCATAGGTGAGGTCTCCAGAACTGAACCCCGTACTCCAGGTGAGGCCTCACCATAAATTTGTAAAGTGACATCAGCACCTCCCTCTTCCTGCTTGTTATACCTCTCCCTATGCACGCCAGCATTCCATTCGCTTTGCCCATCGCCTTGCTACATCGGGTCCATACCATAACGTTATCTGAAATTATGATCCTCCGATCCTTCTCCTGCTAAGTTGCTTTCATTTCCTCCCCCCAGTGTGTATTTGGCTTGCGGGTTGTTCCGCCCACATGCATCACTGTGCATTTTTTGGCATTCTGAATTTCAGTTTCCACATTTCCAGCCACCCTTCCAGCAACCTTAGATCTTCCCTCATAGCCTCCACTCCCTCTCAGGTGTCCACCCTATTGCAGATCTTCGTTCCATCTGCAAAAAGGCAGACAATCCCCTGCAGCCCCTCCACTATGTCACTGACATACTGTAGCTGTTAAACAGGATGAGCTCCAACACTGACCCCTGGGAGACACCGCTCATCACCCCTACCTCCCTGGACTGTACCCCATTTACCACCACCCTCTGGCTTCTAACCATCAGCCAGTTCTCCACCCACCTTGTTATTTTCTGTCCCACCCTCAAAGTCTCCAATTTATTTACTAGTCTTCTGACAAACCTTCCTTTTAATATTGCCTCCCACCTTACCCACCACCAAGGTGAGGCTGATTGGGCGATAATTGCCCGCCTCCTTTCTGCTGCCACTTTTGTGAAGTAGCACCACATCTGCCCTCAGTCTTTTGGCACCCACCCTGTATCCAGGGACAAGTTAAACAACCTTGCTAGTGGTGCCACCAGCTCCTCCCTTAGTTCCCAGAGTACCCTAGGATGCAGGGCATCTGGTCTCATAGGCTTGTCTACCCTCAGCTTACCTAATTCCTCTCTGACCTTGTCCTCACTTATCAGGCTAGGATCCACCCTTATGTCAGTCAGTCAGAATAGCAAAGGCCCAAACCAAGAAAAGGATAGCCAGCTCTGTTAAGAAGTGGGATAAGACCTTTTATAGGTACATCATGGAGTGAAGAAAGACCAAGGGAGGGATACTGAAGCTGAATAAAGGGGAGGGAATGTGGGCAGAGGATGACAGTGAAAACGCAGGGATACTGAATGAATATTTCTGTTCAGTATTTACAAAGGAAGAGGAGGGGGAGGTACCTAAACCAAACAAGAGAAACACTCTGGAGATGGGGGTCGAAACAAGTCCATTTACAGAAGAAAGGGTTCTGAGAGAACTAGTAAAATTGAAGGTGGACAAAGCAATGGGGCCTGATGGGATTCACCCAAGAATTCTAAAAGAACTAAGAGTAGAACTAGGGACACCACTGACTACTCTGTTTAACAAATCATAGGAGGATGGGGTGGTACCTGAGTACTGGAGGAGAGTGGATGTGACTCCTCTTCACAAAAGTGGGAGCAGGGCAGAAGCAGGAAACTACAGACCAGTTAGTTTGACCTCAGTGGTAGGGAAAATTATGGAATCACTTCTGAAGGAAAGAACTTTTGAGTACCTAGAGGCCAGTGAGGCACAGGACCCAAGGCAGCATGGATTCACAGTGGGAAGGTCATGTCAGATGAATCTAATAGATTTCTTTGACTGGGTGACCAAAGTAGTAGACCAGGGAGGGGCTGTGGACATGGCCTACCTAGATTTTAGCAAGGCATTTGATACAGTCCCAAACAAAAGATTCATAAACAAGTTAGCCAGCCTTGGAGTGGGCCCCAAGGTGGTAGCCTGGATAAAAAATTGGCTGGACAACAGGACGCAAAGGGTAGTAGTAAACGGAGTCCACAGTGAAGAAAGGAGGGTTACTAGTGGGGTACTGCAGGGTTCAGTACTGGAACCAGTCCTTTTAATGTCTTTATAAGTGATGTTGCAGAGGAACTGGAAGGAAAAGTATGTCCCTTTGCAGACGACACAAAGATCTGCAACAGGGTTGACACACAAGATGGAGTGGAAAGGATGAGAAGGGACTTGGCAAGGTTGGAGGAATGGTCTAATGTATGGCAGCTTAGATTCAATGCAAAGAAGTGCAAGGCAATGCACCTGGGAAACAAAAACCCAGGGGAAGAGTACACAATGGGGGGGGGAGATACTGACACATTAAAAATGGAAAGGGTCCTCGGGATAATTATATCAGATGACCTAAAGGTGAGCAAGCAATGTGAGAAGGCAGAAAGGAAGGCTGGGGGGATACTGGGATGCATAGGGAGAGGCATCAACAGTAGAAAACAAGAAGTTGTTATCCCTCTGTACAGACAGTTAGCGAGACCCCATCTGGAGTGCTGTGTGCAGTTCTGGAGACCCCATCTTCGCAAAGACATAGACAGAGTGGAAGCTGTCTAGAGGAGGGCAGCCAAAATGGTGCAGGGTCTGCACTAGAAGACATACGAAGAGAGACTAAAGGAGCTTAATATGTATACCCCTGAGGAAAGAGGGGTGGGGACATGACAGGAACGTTCAAGTACCTCAAGGGAATCAACAAAGTCCAAGAGGGTAGTATCTTTCAGAAAAAGAGATGTGCAAGAACAAGGGGCACAATTTGAAGATGGGAGGGTGGCTCAGAGGCAATGTGAGGAAGTATTTTTTCACGGAGAGGGTTGTGGATGCATGTAACAGCCTTCCTGAGGAGGTCGTGGAGTCAAGAACAGTGGGGGAATTTAAGAATGCATGGGACAGACATTAGGCAGTCCTAGTGGGGGGAAGGAGGAAGTAGGCTGTTGGTTAACTAGGATCTGCAGCTTATCCGTTAGGTAGGAAAATGGGCAGACTAGGGGGGCCAAGTGGTCCTTATCTGCCGTCAAATTCTATGTTTCTATGTCATCCTTTCCTCTGTCCCTTAACACCGAATCCCTTCCTTCCCTTCCCACTGTGAAGACCGATCAGAAGTACCTATTTAGTACCTCCGCCTTCTCAAAGTCCCCTTCCACTTGTACTCTCCCCTCTCCCTTCACCCTTACTATCCTCTGCCTTGCTTTCCTCTTCTCTATACCTTAAAAAGTTTTATCACCCCTTTTGGCCTGCCTAGCAACTCTCTCCTCAGTTTCTGCTTTTGCCTTCTTAATCCTCTGCCCTGTCACCCTCAGCTTCTCCCTGTATATTTCCCTGTCTTCCTTCCCCTGCATCCTCTTTTATTCTCTGAACGCCCTTTTTCTCTCCCCCTTTTGCCACCCCCTTACTTCCCTGATGAACCAAAGCGGCCTCTTTCTTCTTCTGCTTTTCCTCACCTTCCTTATGCAGATTTCTGAGGCTTTTAGTAACCCTCCCCTTAATTGTATTCCATAGTTGCTCCACTTCTCCTATTCTCCTTCCCCTCCATTTCATTCCTGAATATTTTTTTTTTTGTTAGTTGTTTAACCAGGACTAGCACATTAAGCTGAAAGCTTTTTTACAGGTGTGACCTGGGAGCACAGGGAAGTTAAGTGACTTGCTCAGAGGCAAACAGTCTCCAAGTGGAAGCTGTGGGATTCAAACCCTGGTATAGTCTGCTGGATGTCACCAGATTTGCAGCTCAGAGCCTTAAACCACTGCACTATACTGCCTCCTTAATCTCCCTCATCCTGGGGAAAATCTATCTGCCTGAAGTCCAGGACCTCAGCGATTGTTTGACTCACTTCGTACCCCATCCTAACCCTGAAGCTCACTGTGTTAACGTTGCTTACACCTAGGCTGACCCCCACTCCAACCCCTTCCACACTATCCCCATTGATAAACACCACGTTGGATATGCTGCCACCCCTAGTGGGCTACCTGGCCAGCTGCTACAGGAAAGTTCCCTGGAGGGGCTCGAGGATCTCTTTGCTCCTGGCTGACCTAGCTGATGGAATATCCCAGTCCACATCTGGAAGGTTAAGGTCACCCACCAGCAGAATCTCCCCCTTGAGTGCCATCCATTGAACTTCCTGCAACATTTGCATGTCCACTTCCTCCCTCCCTCAGCATTGGAGGTCTGTAAACCACCCCCAGCCTTACTGATGCCCCAGACCTTTTTTCTAGCATGACCCACAAGATTTCTGCCTCCCATTGCTCTTCTGTAGCCTTAATGTCCTCCCTGATGTACAGTGCTATTCCCCCCTTTCTGCCAGCCCTGTCCTTCCAGAAAAGCCTGTTCCCCAGGACATCTACAGTACTTCCCAGGTCTGATGCTCATACCACCAGGTCTCCATCATGGCTACAATATCCAGGCCCTTCCCCACCATTATGGCCTCTAAGTCTACCATTTTGTTCCCCAAGCTTCTTGCATTTGCAGAAAGTCCTTTCCACCATATACACCCCCATCATCCCTCCCTTCCATACCTGTTCTCTTCCCTGCTCCCTTTTGTGGGGGAGTGCCAGCTAGTTCATTCTCTCTTCCTGTTAAGCCAGCACCCATCCTAGCCTTGTACTCCCCCTTACCAGTTTAAACCCCCTTAAAACTTTATCATTATATCCTTGTTGACCCCCTCAGCACTCTTGCCACCCTCTCACTCAAATGCAGTCTATTCTTCCAATGCAAGTCCTCATCCCCCCAACTGTCCCCCACTCTCCTATACAGGCATACTCTTCCTTTTTGCACCATATCTGGAGCCATTCATTGAACTCACTAATTATTTTCTGCCTAGCAGAGCTGGCACAGGGGACTGGCAAGACTTCTGAGAATGCCAAGGATTTTGCTTCTTATATGCATCCCTTTGCAAGTGCCTTGAACCTCCTCTGGACCTCTTCCACTTCATTGCTCACCAGATCATTTGTCCTCAAATTAATGAAAAGGTGTGGTTTCCTCACCAACCTATCACACACCCTGATTTTTTGCATTGCCCTCCCTGCCTCCATCCCTGGTTCACAAAAGACTGACTTCTGCCTGTATGCAGGCCACCTCCTGATCCAATGGATCCCTTTAGTGATGGTGTCCTCAAATACCATGGCATTCTCCACCTCCACAGCTAACGGATCTGATCTTGTTCCTGATGGACCCTCCCCCCAGTCCCTGTCTTCCTAATTGCACCCCCCTGTCCAGAACTGCCTACTTGAACCCCCTGGTTCCCTCCCAGTTCCCTACCTGTTCACCCCCTGGTGAACAATTCTGGCCTCTTATCTGCCAAGCCTCCCTCTTCCCCCTCTATTTCTGCCTCCCTGACCTCCCCTGTTTACGTGTTTCCCTTGATTGCCTCCTGTCTTTCCCTCTGCTATTTCCTCTCCCTTTTCCTCCCTTTACTCCCCTTCCTGCTCCCCCTGAGCCTTCTGTGCCCCTTCCTTGTTCATCCTCCCCACTCCTCTTCCTCAACTGTTTTTTTTTTTTTTTTTTTATCCCCTCCTCCTATACCTCCCCCTTCCAACCCCTTCCCACTGGCTGCCATCCTAACCATGCCACTCTCCCTCCTCCCTCCGTCTTCCCATCCCCATTCCCTGGCCCATAATTACTTTTCTCTCCAGCCCTTCTACAATGCCCTCTCCATTCTATCTGACAAAGGTATGAACCTGTTGGACACCATAATACCCTCCCCAAATGGATGCTCCCCTTCCCCCTGATGTCGAGGTATGTGCCCTTCCCTGAGCCCCTGGAGTCCCCTTCCCCATTCTCTTCACCTCTTGCCAGCCGGAGTAATCTCTTTTTGTGAGACAAAATGATTTTTGCATATGGCTGCTATCTTGTTCCTGTTTTTTTTTTCCAAAATTATTTCTTGAAAAGCCATAAAACTAATGTCCTGCAGAGACACCAACACATGTATCTTGCTAATCAGGACCCCCTCAGGAAGATTCTGCAATTCATTTTGGGAAAACTCACCCAGAAATATCTTTTTAACACATTTTAAAATATTTTTGTAACCCAAATTTATTTTTTCATATGGCCATACAAAAAAGAACAGGACCATATGAAAAAAAAAATATTCCTTTCATATGAAAAAAGATTTTGGACTTAGTATTTTATCACATTCTTTTTCATATTTATTTCTTTATTTCAAAATGTTTCACCAGGAAAAGACATACTGAGCTGAAATCAGGTTCTTTTCAGATGCGTCGGGGAGGAGGGTAACAGAAGATACATACTAAATACGAACAGTCAAACAGAGAATTATAGAAAGAAATGGTAAATCATATCATAAATACAAAGAAATAGGCAGTGCAACAACAGCTGTATTGCTGTATTCAGACAGGTGCAGTATATACAACCACCAACTAACAGGCAGAGGCCATGCTCAGACAAGCCTTGGGGGAGGGGAATGGTCAGCAACTGAGGTTGAAATTTCATGGGGGTGCCAGGTGACAGAAGGAGAGTAAAAGGAGATAGAGAGGAGGGAAGAGGGAGTAGGTAGAAAGGGGGGAGAGAGGGTGGGTAGACAGGGAAGGAGAGAGAGAGAGAAGGGGGTAGGTAGAGTGGAGAAAAAGAGTAGAGAACACAGGGCAGGTACAGGAGGGGGAGAAACAGAGGATACAGGGGAGGGAGTGGAGGAGGAAGGGAGTAGGTAAAAAGGATAGGAATAGGTGGGAGAAAGGGAAAGGGGAGTAGGGAGGGGGATGCGGAATAGAGAGAGGGTCAGGGGCAGGTGCAAGAGGGAGCAATGAATTCATGGAGAAGACTATAGAGGGAGCGATTGGAGGTGGCAGTGCATATTGGGTGGGGGAGGGAATTTCAGAGGTTAGAGAGGCAGAAGGAGAACGCAGTTTGGCCGGAAGAAGACAACCTAGATAGGAGTGCAAGAGTCCTGTGGCCAGTGTTATGAAGGGAGTAGGAGGAGTGAGGAGGAGGGGGGAATAGAGATGTGAGGTAGGAGTGGAGGGAGCTCAGCCAGTACTTGGCTGTAAGGGAAGGGCCATGTGCAAGACATCTGGCTCTGAGAGAGGGAAACAGAGTGAGGAATAGAGGGACAAGTGGTGAGTTAGAGGCAAACAGTTGAGAGCAAACCTGCAGAAGAAGTAACAGAGGATATCCAGTCTAACCAGGGTGGACTTCCATAGATGGTGTCTCCATAGTCAAAAATAGGGACGATCATTCTCTGTACAATGGATCTGCATACCCAAAGGTGGATGCAACCTCGGTTACGATACAAGACTTTTTGTGGATAGAGTCAACATGAGCTGAAAAGTCCAGGTGACAATCAAGCCACACCCCAAGGTACTTAAAGGAATGGATGTCATCAAGTAGGGGCCCATCCAGGATGTGGAAGGAGGGGAGTGCGGCTAGTCTCGAGAGCTTTTGCCTGGTTTCCGAAGGTCATGGAGACCATTTTTTTTTTTTTTTCATTGAAAGACAGCTGATTAGCACAGAGCCAGAGCTGGATATTATCAAGGTCCATCTGTAGACCAGCCATCAGGAAGGTGGGGGAGGAGCCAGAGACAAATAAGATAGTATCTGCCTACATATGAATGGATGCAGACGTACAGGCAGTGGGGAGGCTATTTAGAAAAATGGAGACGAGAATGGGGCCAAGCACCAATCCTTGGGGGGACACCAGTGCTGATAGGGAGAGGGGGGGGACAGGGAGTGAGAGATTTTAACTGATTGAGTTCTGCCCTGTAGGTAAGAGCAGAATCAATCAGTGACTTGGGAGATCAGTTCTGCAGCAGACAGCTTAGCAAGGAGGAGTGGGTGTGCTACAGTGTTGAAGGCCTTGGCCAGGTCAACAAAAATTGCAGAGACAATCAGGCCCTGATCCATGCCGGATAGAATGGAGTCAGTCAGCCTGAGCAGGGAGGTGGAGGTTGAGTGTAATTTGTCAAATCAGACTGGAAACAGGTGACGAAGCAGGATGAGTCAAGAAAAGGAGTAAGTTGAGAAAGAAACACAAGTTCTTGGAGTTTAGTGAGGGTAGGAAGAAGACAGATAGGGTGGTAGTTCCCAGGATGAGAGGAGGCACCACCTTTAGAGAGGGGAATGACAGGGGCATGCTTCCACGAGGCAGGGATGGAAGCTAGGGAGAAGGAGAGGTTGAGAAGGGATGCAAGAGGGAGGCTGATGGCAGGGACAGAGAGTTGAAGGAGTTTTAGGTCCAACCCATCTGGAGTCTGGCCCTTTAGCGGGTTTAGAGCTAAGAGGGCCTTGAGAGTGTCACCTGGGGAGAATGGGGAGAAGAAGAAAGGAGAGGAATGGCAGGGCTTGGGGGGGTCAGTGGGTGGGGGTCAGTGGTAAGGAGGAGAGGAATGCAGAGTCACAGGAGGTGAAGAAGATATTAAATTCAGAGGAGACAGTAGCAATGTCAGAGACAGCTGTACTTCTCATCTTGAGGACTGGGACTGGGGACTGGGTAGAGGGTGAGGAGAGGGAGTGAATGACCTTCCAAAACTTAGAGAAGTGGTTATTATTGTTTTGGAGGGTGGAGGAAAGCATGTTTGGTAGCCCCAGTGCAGGCATTATGCAAGATATGATATTTCTGGCAGTCGGCAGGGGAGCCAGAGGTTTTGTGGACTTTCTAAGACAGATCACATGCTTGTAGGTAGGCTAGCAGTTCAGCGGAGACCCAGGAGAGATGAGAACCTCAAACCCTAGTTTTCCTAAGTGGGGTGTGACAATCCTGGGAATGCAGGAAGTGTGAAGAGAAGAAATTTAGGGTCGAGTCAATGGAGCAGGTAGTGGAGATTGGAAACCAATCAGTAGTAGCAAGGTCCTCATGAAGGGGGACAGGTCCAAGGACTGGAATGATTGAATTAGAATGATTTGGGGCAGGACTTCAGGGTGATGGACCTTGCGTACACAATAGACCATGTGGTGGTCAATGAGGGTATCTGGTAGGGTGCCTGATGCAATCATTCTGTGTGGGTGTGAAGCAAGGGCCCAGTCCAACAGGGAGTGATTTAGTGATTTGGAATTGAGGCGGGTGGGACCAGAGATAACTTTGAGTAGGGTTCAGTGATTAAATGTTATCACAGAAAACGGTTTGTGAGGGTGAGAGCCAATTTCTGTTACAATCACTGAGGATGAAAAGTTCACCAGTGGAAGCATGGGAAACGATAGTGGAAAGGAGTTCAGTAATAATGGAGGAAGGCAGGCCAGGAAGGCAATAGACCGCAGCAACAAAGATGGGGAGGGAGAGAGAGAGTTTGAAGAGCAGAATATCATAGGCAGATGGGGTGCAGATAGACAGTATAGGGACATATTGGATGGCGGAGGTGATGTAGATGGCCACCCCGCTGTCCCTCAATTCACGATCCTGGCGGGTAAGTTAGTAGCTGGGGACAGCAACTGCCAAGTCAGGAATCTTGTGGGAAAGCCAGGACTGTGAGATAACCAGTAGGTCAGGACTAAGGCTAATCATGAGTGGTTGCAGTAGGTCAATTTTAGGGAATAGGCTGTGGATATTGACCTGTGCCACACTCAATCCTCTGGGGAGTTTGGTGGGGGACAGGGCCAGGATTGTGATCACTGTCCCCAGCAAGCAGTAGTAAAAGTAAGGTAAGGAGCTTAGCGGGGTTAAAGAAGCATTTCCATGGCATTTGGGAGAGTGAGCAGGGGCAGGGAGAAAGGCAGGGGGCAGAGAATAGTAGGGAGTGTAGAGTTGGGAGAGGGAGGCAGAGAGATGGGAGAATGGAGCAATGAGGAGGCCATGAACAGTGGTAGAGAGAGAGAGAGAGAGAGACAGAGAGGGAACTGGGGTTGGGAAGGGTAGGGGAGGTGGAGGGGGGATAGAGCTGAAGGGGGAAGAGAGGGAGAGTTTGTGGGGGGGAAGTGAGGGTAAGCAAGAAAGTAAATGAAGAGTTAGAGGAGGGGGAGTACACTGAGAGGTACTAGATGCAGGAGCATACAAAAGGGCAAGGGGCAGGAGGGACAACTAGGGTAGCAGAATGGAGAATAGACACAGTACTAAGATAGTAATATCACTGAAGCACATAGTATTAAACCATTGCAGATTAAACTTGCTATACAGTACTACTATAAATAATGCAGCTTTAAGTTAGATGGCTAACTTATGTGTAACTCAAATGAAGGAATATTTTAAGAATTTGGAATTCTTTTTTTTCACATTCTTTTTTTCATATAAAGGAGTCTTTTTTCATATGAACTACACAACCTCACAAAAAAAGATCCCTTCATGCCAAAAAAGAATTTGGACTTAGTGTTTTTTCCCACATTTCAACTTTAACAAGCCGTAACTTTGTCAATATATGCAGTTATCAGACAATCTATATACAAAAATACAGGTCTTAATGTGTACTACAGCACTAATACATAATACCCCCAGCAAAGTTTAGGGGCCATATAGAAAGCCATAAAAATAAAAAAATACAATTCCCATATAATAATGTTACAACTTTAAGAAGCTGCAACTCTGTCAGTCTTTAGAGTTAACATACAATGTATCTATAAATAGAAAGGTCTTAATGACTAGTACAACACTCAACCCCTAAGAAACAAGAACTGAAAATGGTACATCCCAGTGGGCCCTGTGCTTCTGTAATCAAGTGGATATGTTCATGCAGGTCCTGGGACTTGCATGAATGATGATACGATTCTACTATCTCAAAAAGTAGGACAGTCATTGCAAAAAAACTTTTGTTAATGCATCAGTTAGGGTTAAACCGACAAAGTAGCAAGCAGCAAAAATAAATTATTTTATGGTTTTGGCTGTCCTGAATCTTGGCAAAAAAAAAGGCCCAGGGTCTTCCTGAGGGTTATCAACCCTAATGCTCACCCTATTCTCATGTAGTCTGCATAGCTGAGTTGATTTAATGATAGACTAGGATGAGCGTTAAGGTTGATAACCCCATGGAAGACCGCAGGTGTAATTTGCCAACACTCAGGACAGCTAAAACCATAAGGCTTTTCTTTTTGCTGCTTGCAGGGTGGGAATGGGTTGCTAGTGTTGGAAACCCTAACACCAGATTTCCCTACTTTTGTTAGTTTAACCCTAACTGGTGCATTAACAAAGTTTTTTTTTTTTTTTTGCAATGAATATACATAAGGGGGTGGGAATGCCACTATATACTAGGGAAATGGTGGCCAACGACTCACACAGCAGCCTGCAGCATGGGTTCAAGCTGCAGAAGTCAAAAGTCCCTCTGTTCTCATACAGAGAACGCGGTCAATGGCCCTCCATTAAGACAACACCAGTGTTAAGAGTTATTTTTCTATTACTTTGGAAACTTGTTTCAGAAAGCTCTGTGCAGCACTTAGCAAGGATGGAGAAGTACTGAAAAGTAACACACCTTACCGCTACAATTATTTATGTCTTTTTATACAAAAGTAATACGCAACTGTAACTGATTACATTTATTTGAAAGTAACTAGTAACTGACCTATTACTTTCAAATAAATGTCATCTGTTATAGTTATTTATTATCTTTTATTGTTTTTGTATAAAAATAAATAAATGTAACTGTCAGGTGTATTACTTTTTCTAGTACTACTCCATCCTTGCTAGTGACTGCAAAGAGCTTCCTGGATCAAGTTTCTAAAAGAAATAGAAAGTAATAGAAAAAGTAACTTACCCAACACTGAATGACACCTAGGATTTGGAGGTGCCTAGAAGGTATTTCTGCCCATTAATTTAAGAAACAAACATCAGAATCTAGCTAAATGGGTCCCATATAGCTAAATGCTGGTGTTTTGTTTTTAATAATGACATTTTTATGTAGTTTCAATGCTTATTAGTTTGAGGAAGAAAAAAACAAGATGGCGGCTCTCACAGCACAAAAAAATGTTTTTCTGTGAAAAGCAAGTGGTAAGAAACCAAAAATGGTCTTGCTACACAGACGTTTTGGTGTTGCATCAGAACATTATCCCAATAACCCTACTACGCATGCTCAAAACAGAAAAAAACACAACTTTAAAGCCTTATAACACTGGAACCATTTAATGTTTTTTTCATGAAACCTTTCAAAGGCACTACCTTAGGACATCACACTTTTACCCTGAAAGTTTGTGGAAACAATTCCATTACATGTAAGCTGTATGTGAGAGCAAAAAAAAAAAAAATACTTGTTAAGTAGAGGAAAAAATTAGACATCTACAGAAAAATGACATATGCAGATCTTTGAAACCGCACATGCTGCTATCACAAAACTTTCCACAGATTTAGATCTTGCCTCCTAGACAGCACATGCAAAATTTCAGCTGATTTTGTTGAATGCTGCCAAAGCCAGTAAGGTGCAAAGTTAGGGGTTTAACATTGAACACCTACTCAACTCTAACTATAGTGGTGCTGCCATGCTTCTATAACATTTTTGTGGTAGAAAAAGTGTATTTTCTCTATAAAAATCTGAAAACAGTTTTGCAGTTTCCTATTGAAATACACTGTCAGTCTTGCCAGCAAACTTTTCCTGACATCATACTACAAGAATTCCATTGAGTTCTTTTTTTTACTAGTAGTTGGCAAGATACAGATAAAATGATGAAAAGATAACTATAGAAACAAAAGCAAATAAAACAACTATAGAGGCATCAAAAAGCCTCAAACCTTCATTCTTAAAGATACAAATCCTTAGTAAGCACTTGCTCTTTAAACTTCAGGAGAGCTACTGTTGATAAGCTGAAAGAGATTGTTGTGGCTAAACTGCTGAATACCCACTGGAGAGGGAGTGCTAATTCCTAGTGGAAGGCCCTGAAGTGGCATATAATTGAGCCAGCGAGTAGACACATCACTAAGTGCAACAAGGGAAAGCTGGCAAGGTATGGGCCTCCATAAATATCCATGGAACTCCAGAGGAAGCCAAGGGAGAAAATAAAAGACGATAAGGGCCCACATATTCAAAGGAGATGCACTGCCCAAAATGGAGATGCGCGATGCTTCTCAGAAATTGCACTGAAGCATGATATTTGAAAGGGAGAAATGTGTTGTGCATTTCTGAATGCGCGATCATGCAGAAATAATGTATGTGGCACAAAAAATGGGGGTGAGTACATGAATATGCTGTGTACCTGTATATTCAGCCAAAATGTGTGGTGCATCTGCTGCGCATTCCAGAAGTGTGCCGTGCAAAGTTAGGCAGACAAAAGGATGACCTAAATCAGCCAGCCAACCACAGGAAGGCCACAGAACTGCAGACAGGCCATCCTGAGACAGCCCTTGGATGTGCACCAGGATGTGCTCCAGGCACCCATACACAGCAGTTATGCCAGGATAGAAGTACACAAAGCCGCAGGTGCCGGCACATTATGGGCACTGCCCAGAAAACCATCCCCCACACTGCACCAAGGATGTAGACACCCAGCTGCCATATGCTGGTGCTGTCAGAAGTCCCCCCCCAGCACACCAGCAAAGCAGATGGCCACACTGCAGCACATGTACCAGGTCCCATGGCCTGCACCCATGTGGTCTGCAGGGTGCCAGCTGGTGGTGGCATGCACCCAGGGTGCTGTCTGAGGCAATGGTGCCCAGGTAGCCTGGTGGTACTAGTCACAGCCTGGCACAGGCAAGAGACTGATCTGTAGCACACAACCTACACCACAGGTGCACACAGGTGGGACCTACCCACTTGGCTACCTAGTCACCTTCTGCACACTGCCATTCCTTGCAGTTATCACCATGTTCCTCTCTTATGGGGTGTGTGGGGCACTGCAGGTGACTGTATGCTGCATACGGATCTAGCATATCACATGCATGTGGTATACCGATCAGACTCTGTTGTCACCCTGTAACCTCCCCTGTTGCTTGTCCAGGTGGGCCCCTGTGGCCACTTTCCAGATGGGCCCTCTGTACCCCAGTCCAACCATGTACATGGCTATGGATAATAGCACTGTACCCAGGCCAATGCAGTCCACCCACCCACACAAAAACATTTCATCCACCCACCTGCTAGGCTGCAGTACCTCCTGTTCACCTCTGTGGAGTGGTTGGGCAGCCCTGCAAAGCTGTTACTGTGCATGCCTGGGATATGCAAATGGTCTGAATACATTCCAGTGCTGAGGTGTGCATGTGGGGAATGGGCTCGGAATGTGCAATGAGGCCATTTGCATATCCTGGCTGATTATTGCAATTTTGTGCACTGCATATGTGACTACCTATAGTGCATTTTACTATGCTCTGCATACGGCTCAGGTCACCTGCCATGCCTGCACCTCACACTGCACGATCGCGCATGTTTGAGATATTCAGCTGGCTTTGCACGATCACATCTCATGGTGCATCTTCTAAATTTACCATTATTTTGTGCCAGAGCATCTCAGTTGCACGGCAGAGACACTTGCATGATGCAGCCTGGGACTTTTGAATATGGGGCCCAAGAGGTGGAAAGACTCTGGGGACAGAAGAAGAGAAGTCGAGTATAGAGCATTATAGAATGAATGCAAGGCCATGACTGCACAGACCAAGAGAAGTCTGGAAGCAGGACTGCACAGGGGATCAAGGGTAATATAAAGCTTTTCATCAATACATAGGGAATAAGCATTTGTCAATGCCGAATGTTTGCTTGCTGATATTAGCATTGGACGTGCAGGAGTTAGACAGATGCAAAATAGGAATGGCAGTGAAGTACTGAACTCACACCAACCCCACCTACACCCTGCAGAGATGGACAGGCATTGGGGTGTGCCTTTGGGTCATCGCCCATAACGTTCATGGCATTTCACCTCACCCTATCATGCAGACACTGACAAGTGTTGACGTGTGCCTTGGGGGTGTTCAGATTCACAGTCACCCCATTATAAGGACAGACACTGAAATGGGTGCAGTATAGGAGAATGGGGTGAACTCTGGGGCCGAAGATTCCAAGGCACACTTCGATGTCTGTCACTGGCTTCAGGGTGGGAGGTGGGGGTTGAATGGTGTAAGTATTACAGCCGGCAATCCAAAGGCACACCCCGATGCCTGTCAGTCTGTACAGGGTGGGACATTATGGTTAGAAACCTTAACGCCCCGGGCGTTTGTTGGAATGTGCACTACAACCTTTTAACTCAACATAGGCACACCCCACCCCCACACCCCTCTCTCCCCACCCCCACCCCTTCTAAAGCTCCTCCCTATTCTTCTATCATTCCTCTGGTCCTTTCCATCAAACCTCAAACATATATGCCCACCCATGTACCATTATCCAAGCCTTATCCCTACCAGACTGTTTGTTTCTCACCTTAATAGGTTTTGGTTTACTGTCCTTTGCCTTGTATATGTAAATAATTGTACATCTATCTCACTCATAAATGTTTGTATTTGTGCTATTTCAATATCATGTTTTGTATACACTCTGTAACCTTTTTTGTTATGACCACTCAGGTCCATCTTGTAAATGAGCTATGCTCAATGATGTTCGCCTGAATAAATAAAGATTTTGATTGATTGATTGATTGATTTTGTGACCTCTGCTCATGAACAGTATCACTGTGATTTTCTTAATCTGTCCTGAACACTGATTTCCCACAGTGACCACGCTATTCTGCGCTGGAAGTGCAAAAACACATTTCGGCAAGGATGAGAAAAATGACACCTGTACTGTTCATAAGGAGGTGTGAAAAAATGCCAATGTTGAAAATCTGGAGTGAAAATACTACAAATTCGTGAAATTACGAGTGGGCGTGGAAACTGTGCAATGTACACTTATAACCCAGTCATTTTTTTGAATTTTTTCTCCAAATTTGCAACATAGGCTTTTTGGGAGCCCACCTCATGAACAGTGACACTGTTTGTTTTGTTAATCGGTCCCAAAAGGTGATTCCACGCAGTGACCATGAAGTCACATTTCAGAACTGAATAACCAGATGACAGTCACTGAATTCATGAGATGGGGTCCCAAGAATCCCATGTTGAAAATGTGGTGCCAAAATTCACAAAAATGGCTGAGATATCCACATAAGTTGAAAAAAAACCATTTATGCTATTATACAGCTTACTGGCATTTCTTCAGTTCGCAGTCGGCTTTGAAGAGTGCAGACGTGTTCCCAGTCCACCGAAGATCATTGCACCGGGCTCCAGAGGTGAGTATGGGGTGAGGGTGTGTGTGTGTGTGTGTGGGGAAGTGGGGTACACAGAGGGTGGGTGCGGGTTGGAGATGGGGAGCACCGCAGACAGCGAGGGATTGTTTTCTTTTTACAGGTTGTAAAAAAAGGAAAAACAACGCGGGAAGGTTCTCTTTTTTAACAGGTACTTTGGCATGCTGGGGTGGGCTCCCAGCATGCCACCTGGTTGTTTGTTGAGGGGGTTGTAACTGACGGGGACTGGGCACCTAGTCGGCACATACAAAGTGTTTGGGAGGAGCGCATGAGCCGAGGGGGATTGGGCACCCCCTCACCACACAACAAACGAGGGGGTGACATTATGCCAACAGGGATTGGGCTCCCCATTGGCAAATGAACCTGGGAGGGGCATGCCGACAGGGGAATTGGGCACCCCCATCGGCTTTCATGGGGACTGTGAGAGGCGGATGGCAATAGCTGCCATGTTAATTTAAAACAAATGCAGGAACATTATGCTGACAGGGATTGGACTACCCCATCAGCAAATGAACTGGGGAGGGGGCATGCCGATGGGGGGAAGGGCTGGGCACCCACTGTTGGCTTCCATGGAGACTGAGAGAGGTGGATGGCGATAGCCGCCGCTACGTTTATTGAAATGGGACATCAGACAAGGCAAACTGTAATTCACTGCTGTAATCAGGGGCTGCCCCAGCAACAAAAACAGCTGATTGTTAATGATGGGGCACTCCCGGATTGTAGCGGCGAGTTTCTTTCAAGTTGGTGGCACACTACAATACTGCTGTCACCAACAGCATGCTCCACTATTGGCGCCACAGAGACCAGCCCCAAAATGGACTGCTGGCATTGGCTACAACACTGCCGCATCTCCACAACTCGCTACTACAGCAAGCTGCCGCAATATGTTTCTTGCGCATGCACACAAGCAAACATAACAAAAGGAGAACTAGAAATAAGTTAGAAACACAGAAACATAGAAGTTGACAGCAGATAAGGACCCCCAAGGCCCATCTAGTCTGCCCATTTCTTTTTCTGCCTTATGAATCTGCCATAGGCCTTTGCTCTGTCAATGGCCTATCTATTCATATTCACCTGTATTGCTCCCTTATGCCTATCCCATGCCTGTTTGAAGCCCTGCACTGTACTCATATCCACCACTTCCTGAGGCAGGCCATTCCATGCATCCACCACCCTTTCTGTGAAAAATAACTTCCTCTCTTTACCCCTTAATCGGCCTCCCTCTAATCACATGCTGTGTCCTCTTGACCTGCTATTTTTCTTACATTGAAACATGTTAGACTATTTCGCCTTGTCAATGCCCTTAAGGTGTTTGAATGTTTCAATCGTATCACCTCTCTCTCTCTTTTGCTCTAGGGTATACATATTGAGCTCCATTAATCTGTCCTCATTTGTTTTCTGATGCAGTCCCTGCACCATTTTGGTTGCCCTTCTCTGGACTGCCTCAATTTGGTTAATGTCCTTGTGAAGGTGTGGCCTCCAGTACTGCACATAGTACTCCAGATGGGGCCTAACCAGTGTCTTGTAAAGAGGGATTATTACCTTCCTCTTCTGACTTGCGATATCCCTACTAATACACCCAAACATCCATCTAGCCTTACCTACTGCTTTAGTGGTCTGCTTGGATGATTTCAGGTCATCGATGATGATGACACCCAAGTCTCTTTCTTCCCTTGTGACTGCCAGCAACTCCCCTCCCAACCTATAGGTGGCTTCAGGGTTTCTCTTCCCTATCTGCTGATCTTGCACTTCTTTGCGTTAAACCCCAGTTGCCACTCTTCCGACCATTTTGCTAGTTTATCCAGATCTCTTCTCATTCTGCCCACCCCATCTGGATCATCTACTCTGTTGCAGATCTTCGTGTCATCTGCAAACAGTCAAACCTTACCCTCCAGTCCATCTGCAATGTCACTGATAAAGATATTGAAGAGGACTGTCCCCAGGACTGATCCTTGAGGTACCCCACTTGTGACTTGCATCTCTTCTGACTGTATACCATTTACCACCACTCTCTGTTTTCTGCCCATCAACCAGTTTGCCACCCAATTGACCAATGTCTGACCCACCCCGAGCCTACCCAGCTTATTAATCAATCTTCTATGTGGAACAGTATCGAAAGCTTTTCTGAAGTTAAGGTAGGCAACATCAACTGCTCCCCCTTGGTCCACCACTCTGGTTACCCAGTCAAAGAAATCTATGAGAATAGTTTGACAGGATCTTCCGTTTGTAAACCCATGCTGTCTTGGATCCTGTGCTCCTATGGATTCCAGGTGTTGCACTATTCTTTCCTTAAGGATTGTCTCCATAATCTTGCCCACTACTGAGGTAATACTGACTGGTCTATAGTTCCCTGCCTCCTCCCTGCTACCACTCTTGTGGAGCGGGATCACATGAGCCCTTCTCCAGTCTTCTGGGACCTCTCCTGTGCTCAGAGACTCACTAAACAGTTCTAATAATGGCTCTGCTAGTTCTACCCTTAGCTCCTTTAGTACCCTGGGATGTATGTCATCAGGTCCCATTGCCTTGTCCACCCTGAGCTTATCGAGCTCTTGTAGGACCCTTTCTTTTGTGAAGGGACTAGTGCACACCTCCCTCCCCCGTGTGTCCATGGTGAAGAGTTGTGGGCCCTGCCCTACCTTCTCTTCAGTATATACTGAGCAGAAGTATCTATTTAGGATAGATGCTTTTACATGATCCTCCTCCTCCTCACATGCCCCCTTATCCCCTTTGATCTTAGCAATACCCCCTCTGGACTTTCTCCTTTCACTAATGCATCTATAGAAAGTCTTGTCACCTTCTTTTATTGTTCATGGTATTGTTTCCTTGGTTTGGGCCTTTGACTGCCTTAATGCATTCCCTGCTTCCCTTAGGGAAGTTTGGTATGCCTTCCTATCTCCGTCCTGATGTGTTCCCTTATATTTCCTGAAGGCCAGCCTTTTGGCTCTAATTTTTTCTGCTACTGTGTTTGAGAACCAAAGTGGCTTCCTTTTGCATTTGCACTTCCTTTTCTCACTAACACAATAGGATGTCAGTGGCTCAGTAGGTAGCACACTCGCCTCTGAGGCCGTGAGATCAGAGGGCTGTGGGTTCAGTTCCCACATATGGCACTTGGGTTAATATCCCAGTACTGACACTGTAGTGCAGCATGAGAGGGGTGCTGCACTTCTGAGGTGCCGTCTTTCGGATGAGACGTTAAACCGAGGTCCCATCTGCCTGGATTGGTGGTAGTTCAGGTGGATGTTAAAGATCCCATGGCACTTATCGAAAAGAGTAGGGGAATTTCCCCGGTGTCCTGGCCAAATTTCCCTCATTCACTAAAAATACCATCAACAGCTTAATCTGGTTCAAGATCAGTTGGCATTCATCTGTATCCCCCTCCCCCGGGTCGTGCCTGAAAATAGGCAGGATTTGTCTAGTGCACTTACCCGGTCAACAAAAGCTAAATAAAAATAAATAAATAAATGTTGCTTCAAGTATTGCATCTTTAATGCTTGCCCACTTTACCTGTACCCCCTCACCTGTATTTCTTTTTGCCAGGGCTAGCTTAAATCTGTAGGCCATCTTATCAAAGTCAGCTACTCTGAAGTCCCATATTTTTGCCTTGGAATGGGATGATTTTGTTCTAGTGGCCAAACTGAACCATACCATGTGATGGTCACTGGATCCCAGGTGACCTTCTACCTGGAGATCTGTGATCCTTTCTCTGTTAGTCAGTACTAGATCTAGGATAGCCCTGTCTCTTATGGGTTGTTGTACCAGTTGTTTGAGGCCCTCCCCCTGCAGGGAATCCACCATGTGTCTAGTTCTGGCAGATGTCCCTGCTGGTATTGACCAATCTGTATCTGGCATGTTGAAGTCTCCCATTATCAGAACCTCCCCTTTAGCTGTCATGTTTTGTATACCTTCTAACAGTAACGTGTCTATGTCCTCCCCCTGGTCTGAGCCACTGATCATCAAGGAAGTACTATTCAGCCAGGCAGGGGAACAGAATAGCAGATGCACTGAATGACTACTTTGCATTAGTATTCTGTCAGGAAGTAAAGGAACATGTCCAGCTGGAATGGGGGAGGAAGTTAACTGCTCAGTTCTCTGCTTGTGTCCACAGTTTCTATAGTGTCCCTTGCCAAGATGCAGGTTGTACTTGCCCATATTATCGGAACCTTGGGTTGCCTAAAGAAATTGAAAGAGACTTAAAGCTGATGTTAGAGAAGTGCATTCTGGCCTTGGCTTTGTTTAGTTTGGCACAATTCCCAGAATGCATTGTGGGTAGGGATGTCACACTTCCTAAAGTACTAAGCAGTGTATGCACATAATTATTGGAGGATACCCCACATTTAGCTACCTACTTTTAAGAAGCTCAGATCATAACATTTCTGAGGTGCTGGTGGTGGATCAGGGTCGCTGGATAAAGAGGTCAGTAGCAGGGTTCCCCTCAAGTCTTTGGCTTGGGGGTGCCCAGCTGCCCTCCTCTGAACAGGTGCATGACCTAGGGGTGGTTCTTGATGATGGGCTGACACTGCATTCACAGGTATTGGCAGCCATTAAGTCGTCCTTTTACCATCTTAGGAACATCGCCAGGATCAGGCACCTTGTTCCGTCTGGTGACCTGCCTACATTGATCCATGCCTTTGTGACCTCGTGCTAAGACTACTGCAACTCTCTGTACCTGGGGCTGTCAGGGGTTGATATCAGTTACTTGCAGCTGTGCAGAACGCTGCAGTACGGCTGTTGACGGGGATTCCCCGTTAGTGTCACATCACTCCTGAGCTGCATGAAATGCACTGGCTGCCTGTACAGTGGTGGATCACCTTCAAGGTCGGAATTTTGACCTATAAGACCTTGTACGGACTGGGTCCGAGCTATCTGCAAGAGCTCCTGACTCCCTACAGCCCTGGCCGTCCTCTCTGCTCAACTGATGAGGGGTTGTTTCAGGTTCCCAGGGTTCGTCTGAAAATGTCTGGGACCTGGGCTTTTATGCACAGGGAACCCACCCTGTGGAACTCTCTACCTTGTCAGATTTGAGAGTGCAGGACCATAGAGAGCTTCAAGGCAGCCCTGAAAAACTATTTATTTAAGTGAGCTTTCAATGACTGTTTTATCTGATTCAATTTGTACTCTGTATTATCAGCTTTTTTAATTGTTTATTCTGTCATTTATATGTATTTTAATTTTGTAAAGCACTTTGGTTCTAGAATTGCTCTATAAAAATAAAGTATTGTTATTATTATTATGAAATAGCTAGGTATCCAACCAAGGACCCTGAGAACCAAAAACAGCAGTTTTAACAAGCTAATGGAAAATCTCTACTAGCTGCGGCATTAAGAGTGCTCCACTGAACTTTTACAAACCACTACTAGAGGACACTAGTGATGTCACAATTACTCAGCACAGCTCCTGAGGTTTGACCTATTCACAAAACATTGCATGTATGCATTTATGCTAAAAGTTTGACCAGGAAAGACATGCTGAGCTTGTAACAGCTCATTTCCAGATGTGTCATGGGGTGATGAGGGAAGGGGAGTATACAGTACACACTGTGCAAGTGAAAATACATCATGTAAGGTGCAGTAGCTAAACAGATAAGTAGAGAATAATGTGCATAATACAGTAGAGTAAAAATCAATAACAGTGCGCAGTCACAGTTCACAGGCGGAATATGTAGAGTTACAAAACTAAAGATGAGATATCATGCAAATTAAGATACAAGTGCTACACAGTACAGGGAGCACCGCCAGAGAGTAGCAGGATTAGCACCACCCACATCGCTAAGGTGCGAGCTAACAAACCAGTGCAGCCGGTGGGCTCAGGAGCACAATATTGCCAGATGGATTAAATGATTAAGGTACAGTTAGCCTTATTGGGAGGGGAAGTTGCTCACAGCTGGGGAGAGGGTCAAGGGGGGGTGTCAGTTACACAGGAGAAGGGTATACAAGGGTTAGGAATGAGTAACAGTTGCAGGAGGGGGTGGCAAGGTCTAAAGGATGGGTTTGGAGGGAGAAGAGCAACAAGGCTGAGATGACAGACGGGGTAGGACCAGAGTTTGGGAAAATGATACAAGAAGGCAGGTTGGCCCATAGAGGTTTTCCAGGGGGAGAGGAAAAGGGAATGGGAAGCAGTGTTGAGCATGGGGTAGGAGGAAGGGTGGGAGGAAAGGAGGGCAGAGAGGGAGACGGGGAGAGAAAGAGAGGGAGAGGGAGAGGGAAAGAGAGAGAGAGAAAAACCAGAATTTGGAGGTGAAGATGGCGCAGTGTGTGAGGTGACTGGCATTGAGGAAAGGGAGGAAGAGGGAGGAGTAGATAGAACTGTGGTGTGTACAGTGGGGGGCAGTAAAGCAAAATGGCAGAAAGAGTGAAAGAGGGGGGCCAGTCTGGAAAGGGCGGGCTTGGGAGTGGAGCTGTAGATATTGCCACTGTAGTATTTAATGGAAGGATCATCTTAATGGCTAGTTCCCTGCAGGTGGGGAGGGGGAGATACTGACTTTATTTTGCTACATCGCACCCAGTTTGGCAAGGAGCTTGAGGTGGATCACACTGAGAAATTAAAGTACTGGTCCAGCTAGACCACAAGGTACTTAAAGTAGTGGACATAAGCATACATAGTACCATCAAGGGTGTGGAAGGATGGGACGGGAGGGAGTCCGGCAAGCCTCTGCCAGGAGACAAAGGTTATGGAGACAGTTTCTTAGCTTTAAGGAACAGAAAGTCTAAAAGGAACCAATGCTGAACACGGTCAACATCCTGCTGGAGATGGACAACAAGGTCAGCAGCAGAGGAGCCAGAGGCAAACAGCACACTATCTTCTGCGTACATGTGGGTGGACTCAGAGAAACAGCCAGAGGGGAGATCATTTAGGAATGTGGAGACAAGTACGAGGCCTAGCACAGACTCTTGAGAGATGCCTGTGAAAATAGGGATTGGGGGAGTCTCCAATATGGACAGCTTGTGACCTGCCCTCTAGGTAGCGGCAGAACCAGCTGATTGAAGAGGCAGAGAACCCCGCTGCCTTAAGCTAGTCCAGGAGAAGAGGGTGTGAAACAGTGTTGAACAGTTTGGCCAAGTCGACAAAGATAATGCAAGTGATTCGACCCTGGTCCATACTTGACATAATGGAGTAGGTAAACCAGAGGAGGGAGGTATCTGTAGAGTTGGACTCCCTGAAACCAAATTAGAGAGAAGCAGAAAATGTGCTGGGGTCAAGGAACTGGGTGAGTTGTGAGAGTACAAGATGCTCCTCGTTCCTGGCCAGTTTGGGGAGGAGGGAAATGGGATGCAAGTTTCCAGGAGTGAAAGGATCACCCCCTTTTTGAGAGGGGGGATGACAGCTGCCCACTTTCAGGCAAAGGGGATTGAGGCAGATATGAAGAAGAGGTTAAGGAGGAGAGGAATATGAAAGACTATGGCTGATGCGGAGAGATACAGAAGCTTGGGGTTAAGGCCATCTGGACTGATACACGTGTGTGGGTCAAGAGCCAGAAGGGTCTTAAGGGAGGCTGAGAGAGTGGTAGGAGAGAAGAAGAAGGAGAAGGAGTGTAAGGGAAGAGGGGAAGTATGGGGAGAAGGAGGGAGAGTGGTGGGGGGGAGAAGTGAAAGTGAGCAGGTGGTGGAAAATGAGTTGAAGAAAGCCAACAGCAGCAGGGTCAGTTATGTGGGGGTTGCAAACTTTGAGAATGGGCAGGGAGGACTGGGGGGGACAGAAAAGTGGTGAATAACTTTCCAGAACTTGGAGGGATGACTAAGGTTGCTCTGGAGTGTAGATGCGAAGTAATCAGATTTCATGAACCTGCTGACTTCCATGCAAGCATTACAGTACAAAGGATCCGATAATGTTACAGGGTGGCAGGAGCACCAGTGGTCTTACAGGACTGCCAGGCCAGATCACCAGCTTGAAGGCAGGTCAGCAACTCAGCAGAGATACAGCTAAGGTGAGAACCTCAGACCTTGGCTTTCCTTACAGTGATGTGGTGGTCCCAGACAATCAAAAATTAGTTATGGAAGGAGCTGAAGGTCAAGTTGATACTGGAGGCTGTAGAGATGTGAGACCAGACAGAGGTGGACAGGTCTCCTAGGAGGGACGATAAATACAGCAAATTGTAGGACCACAGGAGGATGATTTTTGGGGGGCTGTGGGGCAACAGATCTTAAGGACACAGTACACCATATGATAGTCACTGAGTGCACCTGGGAGGATACCTGCATCCACAATACGGTGGGGATGACAGCAGTGTACCCAGTCCAGTAAAGTGTGGTCTAAGAACTTCTGATTAAGATGGGGGGGCCAAATTAGTAGGGACAGCTGGAGGGATTTGATGTTCTGACAAAGCCTGTGCACTGATGGGGAGAGCCACTTAGTGTTAAGATCCCAAGTATTAGCAACTCACCAGTGGAGGAGTGGAAACATATGGCAGACAGGAGTTCTGTGACTAAAGCAGGGGCTAGGTCAGGGCAGCAGTATACTCCTGCAATGAAAAGTGTGACTGTGTAGGAGAGGGGGAGTTAAAGGAGAAGTAACTCACAGGCGGGGAGAGACTGTAAGAGGAGGTCGTGCAAACTGGATGCCAGAAGAAAGGTAGATTAAAACACTTCTGCCTCTCTTGGGCTGATCCTGTCTTGCTATGGATTAACCAGGTATGCACACTGCAGAGTCTTGGAGCTCATGGGAGAGCTACGACTCCTAGATAATGAGAACATCTGGCTAGAAGTTGACCATGAGTGGCTGCAACTGATCTAGCTTCAGGAAAGTAGACTATGGATGATGTGGGCGACTTGCAGTCCTTCGGGAAGCTACTTAACTGGTAAACCTCAATTATGACTGGAAATCAAGTCACATAAAACCTGTGCATTACGACTTATGCACTACAGAGCTTCATCTTGTACTCAAACACAGCTGTTACACAGCTCTCTCACCCAGATTTTAAAAGCATTTCTTTATACATCGAAGCAATTAAACATGCATCTCACCACCCAACTGACACAAAACCCACAAAGTTTAATGAAATACCTTATCTGATTGATCCTGACATGCTTTGTTCATTTGGGATACTAAACTCAAAAGTTCAGTCAGACTGAGTTGTTCTTCCAGTTGTCCAGTGAATCCAGAAGAGCGGAACGGTGCAACTCAGCTTTTCACTTTGCTATCACAAATGCATAAAACATGGCAGGATCAACCAGGTAAGTTATTTGACTGAAGTATTGTGGGTTTTGTGCCTATTGGGTAGCAGAGGGTTACGTATTTGTTGGGGGAATGAAAATGAACTGTTCTGTAAAGGGGAACAGGCAACAGACAAATGGAAGGAAATCCCTTATTTTTAAGCTAGCAGTTATTACATTCTGTATGGAGAGGTGTTTTTCATTCACTTGTTTTACATACCCTCCATATGTATGCTCTAATAAACACTTAAACTTTGCTTTCTTGACTTCTGTGGGGATCACACACCCTGGGTGTGTAAACACACTTATAACACACCTCTGTGTACATTGGCTATTTACCATATAACACTATTTTCTCTTTTGGGGGTAAAGCATCGCATATCCTCATCACCACTGTAATCTCCCTCCCCTCACTATTTGGGCAAATTCACTTGCTGCCCTTGCTGAGACTCAAACCTCTGACCCTTTGTGCCAAAGTCAGCACTTCTAATCGTTCAGCTAAAGGAAAACGTCCCCCTAGATGAATATTCAAAGTTGCTGCTTCAGGGGATTGGTGTCCCCAGTTTCATTCCTAGGCAGTGCTGGACAAATATAGTTCCTTCCTTCACACTGATTTTCAGTGCCATTCATCCTAAGGTATTTTGATCAAAGTATTTATGATTGGTGCCTCTTCTTGGTGACAGTGAAGAGTTATGCTTTTCGAGTTTCAGGCCAGGATGTTTCCATTTCTCCTGTTTAGGGGTCTGGATTCAGCCCACAAATCCAGAGCAGTACCAGTTAGTTCTGGGTGGGTGTCTACCAGATTCCCACAATCCCTACAACAATGATAACACTTAAGTGAAGCCAAAGTGAGTACAGCAGGTCCACTGCGTGGCCCGTGTCCGTCTCCTTTGTCATCCAATCAAAGAAAACTATCTGGATGGTCTGACAAGACCTTCCTGCCACAAAACCATATTGCTTCCTGTCTTGGAGTCCATTGCTGTCTAGGTAGTCTACGAGGTCCTCTTTGATTAGAGCTTCCATCAGCTTCCCCATGATAGAGGTCATACTGACAGGCCTGTAATTCCCTGGTTTCTCCTTATCCCCCACCACCCATGTAGTGACACAACATCTGCCATCTTCCAATCCCCTGGAACGTTCCCAGACCTAGGTGAGCTGTTGAACAGCCCAGTCAGTGGCTCAGCCAGCTCCATTGTTAATTCCCTACGTGTCCTCAGACACAACCCATCTGAACCTAGGGCCTTATTTATCTTAAGGGCTGCCAGCCCTTTCAGGACCCTTTCACCAGTAAACCATGACTGATTCATTTCCAAGACTCCCTTTGCGGCCACTTTGATGCCGCTCTCTGGCATGGACCCACATTCCTCCTTAGTGAATATTTACCAAAAGTAGTAATTTAGGACAGCAGCATTTTACCCAGCCTCCTCTATCACCCTATCCCCCAACTAGCCAAGTGAGTCCGCCTTTTCCTTTTTTCACTAATGTATCTAAAAAAACTGTTTTGCTGTTATTGACCCCCTCCATGATGCGCAGCTCTGTGTCTGCTTTCGCCTGACAGCCCTCTTTGCCCCCCTATTTTTCTGAAGATATTCCTCCCAGTCTGCTTCTCCCCGCTTTCCTTTATATTCATAAAAGGTCCTCTTTTTGGCCCTGACCGCTTCCATAACCTTAGTTGAGAACAACAGAATTTATAGTACAGTACCTCATTATCTCGTAACAGTTAGATCAACAGACTTTGCTCTCATTCTCAAGCAATGTATTATTTAACTAAGGATAGATAAACATTTCCTGATTCTAAGTGGATATTGCCCCAAGCTCTTCTGGTTCTGTTTAGAATTCACCACTTCCGGTTGGAATTCCAGAAGTTCTAATGGTTCTTTTTGAAAGCATTTTTTTAAACCTGCAAACCTGCATGCATTTTTGAATTAATTATATGCTAACGATATCTGAAATTTCAATCCTCCTAACCATAATCAAATTGCATTTAAGTTGCTGGGGGAAGCTATTCCACCAGAAATAAGACCAGGACCTTAAACTTCAGAAGAGTTGATGTTGATAAGCTAACAGAGATGTTTGTGGCTAAACTGCTGAATACCCAACCTGAGAAGGAGTGCCAATTACAAGTGGGAGGCTCTGAAGTGGCATATGTTATATATTATATGGTTATATATGTCATTGCCTTGTTGTGTTGCCTGTCATCTACTGCTTACACTGCCTGTAACTCCTAATTGTGATGCACCGCTGGCCATGCTGTGTGGAGCTGTGCTTACATGTAACTGTGTTACCAAACTGCTACCATCTATTGTCTGTAACTCTCCCGGGTTGTGCCTGAATATAGGAAATGCCTTTATCTAGTGCACCTACCAGGTTAACAAAAACAAAATAAATATAATTGAGTCAGAGACTAGATATCTCCCTATAGTCCAGGAGCTAATGTTAGGTTAAAAAATGACCACATAGCACACCCAGTATTCAGAAGGTCTGTCACTTGGTCCAGCTAGGGGAGTACTAAAGAAACATTTCTAGACCTGCTGCACTATGGATTTGTGGTATCACTAATTAGCTACGCTGGTGTGAATAGGATGGTGTGCATAGCGGTCTCAAAAATCAATTGCAGTAGGATCACCACATTTGCTGTATACATTCATCTTGACATACTATGGCTGTATTATACATCTGGGGTCAAAAGGTCAAAGTGAATGAGGCAATATAATGCTGTGGTTTAAGGCTCTCAGCTGCAAACCTGAAGACCTGGGTTTGAATCCCACAGCCCCCACTTGCATACTGTGTGACCCTAAGCAAGTCACTTAACTTCCTTGTGCTCCCAGGTTGCACCTGTAAACAAGCTTTCAGCTTAGTGTGACTCTCCTGGTAACAAAACAAAACAAAAAAAAAAAGCCAGATACGTATCATAGGGTTATTATGATAACTCAAGAACTGATAATAATAGGATCACGAAATTTGATATGCATGTTCATCCTGATATTTCCTAGACAAACTGTATATTTGGGGCCAAAACATTACAAAAGGCAAGGGTCAAGGTCGAGCAGATATTGTAGAATGCGCACACGTTTTAGATCTGAACCTTAATGAGTGCCATCTATGTATGTGTGCACATTTTAATAAGACAATTTACACTGTCTTCAAAACACAAGAGGATGAAATGTAGTGCTATTTGTTATAATGGCAATTACACATTTTCATAACATACAAGGTTTTAACAAACTTTTTTTTCTGTTTTCAGATTAACTAAAGATGGACAATGATAATAGCTGTGACAATGATGTAGTTCTTCATCTTCTGCCTTCAAAGCGCATCAAGAGGACTGATTGGAGCAAATGCATTATATGCCAGGCAGATAGCAGAGAAACTGTTAAAAATACGACAGAAACTGGCATCTCGAAATTCATAGAGGCCATACAATGTAGTAAAGATGAAGTCCACGAAAGACTCAAGTCTGACTTTGGCAAGCTCACTGAACTCAGTATTGTATGGCACAGAAACTGTTATGCCAAATATATCAGTGCACGTAATCTTAAATCGGCAAAGAAGACATCTTTAACTCTTACTTCTGTTCTTTGTATAAAAAGACAAAACAAAAGGGGAAGAACTGCCTACCACTGCTAGATCAGCAAGGCCCCAATCATATGGGATGGACTGGTCAATGAGTATGTTCTGTCAAAAGAAAACCCACAAGAAAGTCGAGAAATTATTTTTAGTTGCTACATCTTCTGCATGCAAGACTATACAGCAAGCTGCAGAGGAGAAGGGAGATGCTGAAATGCTCACCAAAATTCGGGATGTTGACATAACTGCTGCAGAGAGAGAGTGGTACCAGTGTGACAGGTCTCTCCAAGACGATTCCTTAAACATGGATATTTCATGGGCTATCGTTCGAATGTGCCCCACAGAGTTATTTGAGGTAGATTTCAACCCCATTTCAAACCCAGAGAGGCAGACCGTACTCAGCTGGCATGCTTTTGATACACTTGTATCCGAGGCTAACCCACCTCTTACACAAAATGGCTACTGTCCTATGACTTCGGGATCTCCAGCTGAATTCAGCACTGTGTACACAGTCATGAAGCAAGTTCAGACAATGATGAAGGCACTGGGACAGAATGATTCAGTCATTACATTTGACTTAGCCATTTATGAGAAAGCAAAGGAGATACAGTGGCAGTATGCAGAAGATTTCAAGGACACTGTGATAAGAATGGGAGACTTTCACATCACCCTAAACTACTTAGCACTTATAGAGAAGTAGTTTGAAGACTCGGGCTTAGAAGATCTCCTCATAGAGTCCAACACATATGGCAGAAGCACAGCTTCTGCTCTGCTTGAAGGAAAGGCATATAATTGAGGGGTGAGAGCCCACAAATTGGTAATGAAAGCAGTGTTGCACTTACAATGGCAGTCATTTTCAAAATGGGTTCAAGGCAAGGGGGAGCATCAGGACAGCCTGAATGCCACTGAAGTAGAAAATCTCAACAGCAAACTCAAGGTGTGCAGAAACAGCACTGAAAGGGGTGAAATGCTGTGTGGGAACTTCAGGGAGTTGTGCAGAGACCTGAATGAGCTTCAGCAGCTGTTCACGTCTTTCAAAGCTGAAGTTAGCTCTAAATCACATCTCTTTACTTTCTGGAATTCATATATTCAGATGGTACAACTTTTACTCATGTTCATTCGAGCTGAGAGAAATGGGAACTGGCAGCTGAACTTCTCTTCTACTGCTGGAATGGTGTGATACTTCTCCATGGACAGAACCAATTATGCAAGCTGGCTGCCCATATATCTTGTAGGCATGAACCAACTCCCAAGTACATCCCCCCAGGTGCATGAAGAGTTCATTAAAGGAAATCAGTCAGTCGCTCGAGTCAACCATTCACTCAGGTATAGACAGAGCAGTCTGTTAACCTTGATTCCAAGAAATGAGGGGGGGCATCATCAGAATCATTCAACAGCCAGGAGCTCTAGAGAGATGATTTCTCACCAGCCATGAGAGGGCAGTCAGAACAAGTGCCATAATGCCCATGTGTGGCTTGCAGGAGAGTGAAACAGTTGGCACTTACAAGGAATTAGGGACCCGACAACTGAAGAGGGATGAAGTTGATGTGCAGAGGCTTCTGTCAGTGTTCACAATAAAACTAATGCCAAACTCATTCACTCTTCCAGATAATTATGACAGTGAGTGTCTCCCACTTGTGAACATTGCAACTGGAGTTGTAGTACCAGCTGGAATGACATGCAGTATTGTGTGCGCTGAATATATTAATAGAGAGCATATGGAGAGATTTATCCAAGAACGAATGAATACTCACACAAAGAGCTTTTGGGACACCTTGCCAGGCCTGAAATTGAAAACATTTGCAAATCTAGCATAGAAAAAAATTGTCAAAGTTAGAGATGAGAAAGTACAAATTATTAATGCTGACTGAGAACTTTTCAGAAGACTGATCGTTGCAGCTAAGTCCAGAGATGTCGATCTAAAAGAAGTTTTGACCTATGAACTCTCTGCTGTTCCCTTCGCCTTGGCACATTCAGATACAACTCTCAGAAAGAACATTAAGAGTACTTTTTTGCCTGAACTTGAGAAGGAATTTGAAGTTCACCCAAGGTTCCCCCATTCAGATGGGCTGGTGCCTACAACCTATATTCTGGATGGAATGGCCACTGTGCAAATGGTCGAAACTGGAAGTGCAACTACATTTGGAGACTTAGCTGATAAGTACTGAGAGATCCTAACAGCGCCACTGAGTCAGGAGGACTGCAACAGGGTCAACATAGTTTTTGACCAATATGACAGAAACGTGTCTGTAAAAGCAGAGGAGCGTACCAACAGGGGATCATCGGTTACACTTGAAGTAAAGATTGCCGGAGTGAACACTCCTGTCAGGAAGCTCCATATGTCAGTGGCAGAAATTCCGTCAATGTCCCCCACAGCAACAATGGGATAACGCTGCACAGAATCCTGATGCAAACCAGACCAACGAACAGTACAGTGATGCAGCACCCAGCACAGTCCCCACATCGGGCACTATCATGACCGGCCACTGAACACTGTACCACCGACGGACACCACTGTGAGTGACCCAACATCAGGAACACTCCCACGGCACAGTAGCTACCAACAGGCAGCAGGTCGATACATCGGGCAGCAGACAGACAGAATCTGGAGACACAGCGGCAAGCAGGGCATGGTCTGTGGCATACAGGACAGGCACATGCACACTAAGGTCAACAGCCACCAGCAGACCGCAGCCCAACAATGCAGAAGGATGCACAGCATGGCTGAATGGCAGGCAAGCACACGTAGACAATCAGAACACTACAGAGACACCAGACAAAGCACAAAGACACATGCCAGGCATGAGCACACTGGCCATCTGAACACAGCAGGGACCCCTGGCTCCAAGAGATGAACAGGGTACAAAGCGGTGGTACAAGCATGGAACCAGTGGCAGCTATGGGAGGATACACAGTGGGCTGATGACAGTGCCCCCCCATGCAGCCTGGAGTTCACACCTGGAGGCTGATGTTCAATGCCAGCCCCATCAGGTAGTCCCTGCAGCTGCGTGATGTGTACTGGGCAACAAGATCGGAGATCCACCGGGCACTCTCCCTCTACCACTTACGGGAGTGCCTAACAGCCTGACTGGACAGGGTCTGTTGCAGCTTGTCCTCCGTCAGCTGCTGCTCCCCCACAGGATATCAAAGAACCGCCACAGGGTGGAGTGTGCCATGCCCAGCAGGGCATTGAAGGCCCTATGCCAGCTCTTGATGGCATTGTTAGTGCATGGCATCCCCTTCCTAATGGATGCATGGCAGTTCCACACAGGGATGGGGAACAGTGGCTTGCAGTGGTACCCGCTGTAGACAGACCTACCCAGCCAGGTGTCCTCAAAGTAATCGAGGACCAGGCAAGTGTCTCCTCATGCTCTGTGAAGTATGGCTAACTTCCGAGCTCCTCGTAGGAGGTGCACACATCCTCAGAGGGCACAAAACAAGGGCTGGCAGCATGCAGAGATGCATTGCGCACACATCATCACTGATGTACAGGCACATAAGATCCACATGTTGCTGTATCTGCCACCACACCCACTGGCACAGGTGAAAGAAACACTCATGCACGTCCACCTGTGGAAAGACATTCCACAGTGCCCTGAAGGAGGCTATCTCGAATTCTATCAGCATGCAGTGTGGGCCACTTACAGGGCACAGCTGTGCCACCTTAGTAAATACCTCTATGTATGCTGCCACCATCCTTTTAGTCATGAGGATGTACACATCAGGCAGTATCATGGCACCACTGACACCATGTAGGGTGTACAGCTGTTTAAATAGACAGGGACAACACCTGAAGGTGCCATCCCCTAGCCAGGAGGGGCTGCAAGCAAGGAATTTGAGATTCCTTTTGGTGCTGAATAGCAGGAACATGTGGTCACTGGAACCCTCAGAGTCATGGAACAGAAACAGCTTACCGTCCAATGTCCTGCGGTATTCCTCCAGGATGGATAGCTCGATGATGTGCTGTGGGTCCACTGGCACCCTCCAGACACTGCATCGCACATGTTGAGCTGCTCGCTTCAGAAGGGGTACTGCTGGCATGATACCTCCCATGGCCTCGCTCACACCCAAGTCGCAGGCCACCACGATCTGCTGGCTTGTCTCATTTGTGTCCCTGGCCCACTGCTCCAAGGTGGCCCACACCCTCCAGACACCTACTGCTGCAGCGTCAGGCACATGGTTATGGGTGTCCAATTCAGTAAGTGGTCCACCCGTGACAGTGCACGGCCCTTACACCTGGCAGCTGCATACTCACAGCATTTCCAATATGTACGGTCTCCACGAGTCCTTTCTCACTGGTAGGTGTATCCGACCACCACCACCAGGAGTTTGTGACCCTTGGCGCTATTGATGTACTCTTCCAACATTTCCCCCAAGGCTGAACTGAACGGGTGAGGAGCAGGTGTGGCGGATGCACCTTTGTAGTCACCACCGGTGCACCTGCTGACACTGTGGAGGACGTGTCACTCTGTTTCTGTTGTGGCTGCTGTAGCTGTTGGGCTTTTGTGCATCAGGATTGTGGTGTCGCTGTGGGGGTGTTGCTCTGACACCATGCTTCCCTCCTGTCACAAGGCAGAGAGGAAGTATAACAGCAGTTCAGTCAATAATGCTAATCTGGCCACATTCCCCAGTGAAAGGTGGTATAACACTGGTCACGAGATATTGCCTGTTGGCAAGAGCATCATTCTTGCTGGTGGATTCAAGGATGGCATGAATGCTGTCTCGATTTCTCTAACTCAGTTACAGCCTCTGGATGAGCTCAGATCTGATCATGAGGAAGCAGACACATGCATGATGCTACATGCATGCCATGCCTCTGAAAACCACACAAGAGTAGTAATACAACCCCCTGATATAGATGTTGCTGTACTACAGTAAGTGCGTATGCATATAGTTCACGTCACTGTCCTGAGCTGTGGTTTCACATGGGAATAAAAGACAAGCTACGCTATATACAAACTGTATCATGTTGCAGAAAGGCTAGGTCCAACACTGTGCTCTGCCCTCGCAGGGTTTCATTTGCTGACAGGTTGTGATAGCACTAGTGCTTTCTCTGGACTAAGCAAGAAAAACCTTTTTAACTGCTAAAGGAGTCTGAATGTTATCAATAGAGTTTGGCACAGCTTGGGGAAAGTGTGGAACTGTCCATGGATAAAGTGAGGTCCTGTGAGAAGTTAGCATGTGCCATGTATGCCACAAAGAATGTTGGTAATGCAGCTGATGACACCCGCTACTGGCTTTTCAGTCAAAAGCGACAAAGAAATGAAAATCTGCCACTTACATCCAACAGCCTTAAACACCATATAGAAAGGGCCAACTTCCAGGCACTTGTGTGGAAACTTTCATTGCATGCAGTTCCAAACCTCCCATCTCCAAACAGACATGGCTGGCACCTCTTGGATAGTCAACTCAGCCCTGTTCTCATGACAAAAGAACCTGCTCCCAGTGGACTGCTGGAACCTACACCATGTAGATGTCAGAAATCTGCATGCCCAAGGATTGATCTGTGCTAGTGCAAAGCAAACAATCTAGTCTGCACTGAAGCTTGTTTTTGCATGGCAGGCAATTGTGTGAAAATGTCTATAGAACCATTGCTTATGAAGATGACTCAGATGAAGATGATTAAGATGATGTGAAACAAATGTTACAGTTTTGGAATTTTCAACCACATACAGAATACTTTTGTGCATCAATTTTTCAACTGTATTCCAAAATAGTGCTTTAGAATAGCTAGACATACAACTCTGAGTCATCTGTGGAGTCTCATTGTATTCATTTTGTGTTTTGGGAAGTAAAAATTTGTAAATTCAGTACCTTGTTTAAATGTTCTTCTTCTTTCATTGTAAGAATTCAAGGTTTGGGGGCTTCACATCACACACACATATATGTCACGTAGACATTCACAGTGTAATTGTGTAGTAATATACTTTGGCCAAACACGCCATAATTACATTTTTCAAAAAATAAGTGTTTTGCCCCAAAATCACTCAACCATGAACACATTTCCCATTTTTTAACCCAAGAAGGTCGTTACCGCCTAGATACATATTATGAGCTTGTTTGAAGAGAGTATTTTTACACAGCTCTGGCAAAACAGTCAATCTCAGTGTTTTTGCTGACAAAAAAATATACACAGTCAAAGCCTGTTCTCAAAAAAACGTAATTGTTACGGAAATCAGACTTATTCAGCCAAAGTTATATTGCTGACATATATATATCTGGTCATGCTGGTACTATGTTTCAAATTTGGGAAAGATCTAAAGAATAGTTCATGAACTAGAAGTTTCCAAAGACACATACACAGAATTTTACACTGTAAAAGTATGCAGAAAGGCGCTTGGAAAAGGCAATGAAAATTTGGACTGTCACGCATTAGTAATACCACAATTCTGTTGTACGACTAGTCTCAGGATATGCCCAAAACATCCAACTAACTGAATATAAAGTCAAACCTTCTGAATACCGAGTGTGTTATGTGACCCTTTATCTAGGCCCTTTTCAAAAATTGGTTCCTGGACTACTAAGAGCAACAAGGGAGAGAAGGCTAGGTAAAGATCTCCATAAATGTCCATGAAACTCCAGAGGAAGCCATGGGAGAAAATAAGAGAAGATAAGAAATGGAACAATTGAGGACAGAGCAAGAGATGTCAAGTATAGAGCATTACAGAATGAATGCAAGGCCATGATTGCACAGGCCAAGACAAATCTGGAAGACAGGACTGCACAGGGGATCAAGGGAAAAATAAACCTTTTCATCAATACATCAGGAACAAAAGGAGAACTACTATAGAGATTAGTTGGGCCACTGATAATCAAGGAGGTACTATTCAGCAAGGCAGGGGGAGAGAACAGTAGATGCACTGAATAACTACTTTGCATTAGTATTCTGTCAGGAAGTCAAGGAGCACATCCTGCCGGAATGAGAGAGGAAGTTACCTGCTTGGTTCTCCGCTTGTGTCCGCAGTTTCTATAGCGCCCCTTGCCAAGATACAGGTTGTACTTGCCCATATTATCAGAGCCTTGGGTTGCCTAAAGGAGTTAAAAGAGAATCAAAGCTGATGTTAGACAGGTGCATTTGAGCCTTGGCTTTGTTTAGTTTGGCACAACTCCCAGCATGCATTGTGGGTAGGGGTGTCACACTTCCTAAAGTACTAAGCAGTGAATGCATATAATTAGTGGAGAATATCCCACATTTAGATACCTACATTTAAGAAACTTTTTATCATAACATCTCATTATGAAATAGTTGGGAATCAAACCAAGGTAACTAAATACCAAAGACAGCAGTTTTAACCAATCAGTTAATGTGAAATTCCCACTAGCTAGGATGTAAGAAGTAGGGCTATGTGAGTTGGCAAATTTGGCCTGATGGACCAATTTCAAACCTGGCTGGACAAAATTTGAATTTGCCCAATTTGGCCTGAAATTAAATGCCAAATTTGCACGGCCCTAGTCTCCCCACATTGGCGATATCCCAACCCCCATCTGCACACTGGGAGCTGGAGTGGTGATATGCAGTGTAAAAACTGCTCTGGATTATTTTTTTACTTAAACTAATGTGCTGCTGCTTTCAGAAGTTTCGGGTTTCCGTTTCGGGTTTGACAGTGTGAAACCCGATTCGAACCATTAATTCTGAACACTGCCAAACCAGAACGACCTGAATCTGTGACCTGACCCAATAACCAGCCCTAGTTAAGTGTTCCATTGAACTTGCACAGACCACCTCTAGAGGTCACTATTACCATAACAACTACTCAGCACAGCTCCGGAGGTCTGACCCACTCACAAAACTTTGTATGTATGTATATATGTATCTATGCATATGTGTATGTATTTATTTATTTAAAAAGTCTCACCAGAAAAGACATACAGTACTGAGCTTGTAACAGCTCATTTCCAGATGTGTCATGGGGTGATGAGAGAAGGGGAGTATACAGTACACACTGTGCAAGTGAAAATACATCATGTAAGGTGCAGTAGCTAAACAGATAAGTAGAGAGCAATGTGCACAATACAGTAGAGTAAAAATCAATAACGGTGCGCAGTCACAGTTCACAGGCGGAATATGTAGAGTTACAAAACTAAAGATGAGATATCATACAAATTAAGATACAAGTGCTACACAGTACAGGGGAGAACCGCCAGAGAGTAGCAGGATTAGCACCACCCACATCGCTAAGGTGTGAGCTAACAAACCAGTGCAGCAGGTGGGCTCAGGGGAACAATATTACCAGATGGATTAAATGATTAAGGCACAGTTAGCCTTATTGGGAGGGGAAGTTGCTCACAGCTGGGGAGAGGGGTCAAGGGGGATGTCAATTACACAGACGGGTATATAAGGGTCAGGGATCAATAATAGTTGCAGGAGGGGGTGGCAAGGTCTCAAAAATGGGCTTTGAGGAAGGAGAAGGACAAGGCTGAGAGGACAGATGAGGGGGTAGGACCAGAGTTTAGGAAAATGATACGAGAAGGCAGCTTGGCCCATACAATTTTTTTTTTGGGGGGGAATGGGAAGTAGTGTTCCAGAATGGGTAGGAGGAAGGGGTGGCAGGAAAGGAGGGCAGAGAGAGAGAGAGAGAGAGAGAGAGAGACAAACCAGAATTTGGAAGTGAAGGTGGCAGAGCGTGTGATGTGACTGGCATTGAGGAAAGGAGGAAACAGGAGGAGTAGATAGAACTGTGGTGTGTACAGTGAGGGGCAGTAATGCAAAGTGGCAGAAAGAGTGGAAGACAGAGGCCAGTCTGGAAAGGGTGGACTTGGGAGTGGAGATGTAGATATTGTCACCAGAGTCTAAGATGAGAAGGATCATCTTAATGGCTAGCTCCCTGTAGGTGGGGTGGGGGGGGGTATTGGCTTTATTTTGATACATTGCACCCATTTTGGGTCGGAGCTTGAGGTGGACTGCATTAATGCGTACTGAGAAATTAAGGTGCCGGTCCAGCCAGACCACCAGATGCTTAAAGTAGTGGACACAAGCATGCACAGTGCCATCAAGGGTGTGGAAGGAGGGGACGGGAGACAGTCCAGCAAGCCTCTACCAGGAGCCAAAGGTCATGGAGACAGTTTTCTTGATTTTAAGGGACAGAAGGATTGAACAGAACCAATGCTGAACACTGTTAAAATCCTGTTAGAGACGGACAGTAAGGTCAGCAGCAGTACATGTGGATGGATGCAGAGGAACAGCCTGAAGGGAGGTCATTTAGGAATGTGGAGATGAGTATGAGGCCCAGGACAGACCCTTGAGGGATACTTCAACAATTAGGGATTGGGGAAGAATGTGTCCAATATGGACAACTTGTGACCTGCCGTCCAGGTTGGGGCAGAACCAGCTGATTGTAGAGACAGAGAGCCCCACTGCCTTAAGCTAGTCCAGGATAAGAGGGTGTGAAACAGTTCTGAACACTTTGGCCAAGTCAATAAAGATCTTGGCAGTAATTCGATCCTGGTTCATACTTGACAAGATGGAGTCGGTAAACCAGAGGAGGCTGGTGGCTGTAGAGTTGGACTCCTTGTAGTGTAACATTTTGTAGTGTAACATTTTATTTCAGTATAACCTTTTATAAACTTACTCAATTGTCTTGTGATAACCTTATAATTTCAAAACACTTTATATTTCACAACATTTAATATTAAATGTCCTATAATAAACTTAATCAGGATTGTGTGCCCTTATTAGGATGTATACACCAGTTTTAGAGAGGTGTGCAACAGAGAAAGTTGTGCAAGAAATGTAGTAAACATCTATGATGTTGTGCAAGAAATGAGCTAATACCTATGTCTTGAGTGATATTCACCACACTTTAAGATTAATAGGTTATTTTGTTATATAATTGGCTTATAATGGGGTATTGGTAGTTTTTAAGATAACAATTCTTTATATAAACCTTGTATAAAATTGTATAAGCAGCACCAAAGAAGAAAAGAATATACATGTATATGAATTGATGAACTCGCAAGAAAATAAACAAAAGGGAAACAATCACTCTGTGTGGCTTGACTTATTTGAAGATAGAAAACACAACGCAAACCTTACAATTGGTGCCATGACTCGGATGTCTGATGACAGTCTATACGATTGCTGATGACATCAAACAAATTGAGAAGGAAGCCGCTGCCAGGAACGCCTTACCAAACCTGGTCTGATCAATCAAGTATGGAAGGGAGTCGAAAGAGGGACTCGAGGAAACAGACTGGTGTGAAGTCAGATGTGATTTGCCAGCTAGATAACTGACATAAGTATGGATACCATATTACGTAAATTTTAGAGACGAACCTTAAAGAAGGTGCGTAACGCTTTCCTGAAGAAAAGGAAGATGCGTACTTATGTTATCCACTCAATGCCTAGAAAGAAATGACAAAGTAAAGGCAGATAAAAGCAAATTAGCCAATATTTGTCAAATGTATGTACAGTATCAGTGTGAGATAGCAACTAGAACCTGTCTATTGAAGCAATTATTTGACAGTGAAGAAAAGTATTTTCTAGGTGTCGCTAAGTATGTTACTGAAGCTAAAGATGGTGAATATAAGCTAAATATCTCTCAGGAAAAGGAATGTGGGCTAAAGATTAAGAACAACCAGCTGGAAGAAAATATTAAATTTATTAATAAACAAAGTCAAACCCAGGTTAATGAACTATCTCAGCAGTTACAACAAGCCATAAAGAGATTAGACCATGTTAATCAAGAGCATGCCCAAGAATTATCATACAAAGAACAGTCCTTATTTACCTTACAGGCAGAAACCCAGGTACAGTGTTAGATCTCATTAGAACTTAGACATCAAGCACAAAAGTATAAGCAGGCCCCTGTACAGCAGCATCACACGCCATTCCTGTGTGGCTGTTATGGAAGAAGACCAGATTTGTCAGAATCTGAGGTTACTGCCTCAGAAGATGAAGAAGGATCTATGCAGCTGTGTAAAAAGGAAATGGCTCCTTTTGTTACAAAAACTAAAGGAGAAGGAAAAAAGGTACAACAAGCTAGAGGAAGTAAGCTATTAAAGAAATTATCGTGGAAAAAGAGAGAGATTAGAAAAGACAGATGAGAGGATGCATAAGGAAATAAAAGAAATGGAGGAAAGGTTACAAGAAGAAAAATAATTATCTGAGAGAGATAGACAGTATTTAATAGATCAGGTACACTTGAAACGAGATGCCTTAGCAAATAACAAAACGTTATATGATGAAGATGAGGAAGCTAGGACTCAAACAAAGAAGTTTGAGAAAGCCATGGAAGAAGTAGAGGTACATATGGATCTATCTCAACAAGATCTTTCCATACAGGAGTCAATGCAGTTAGTGGATCAGTTGGGGAAGTGGGAACCGGGTCAAAATCTGGTAACATATTGTGCTAACCTGAAAGCATAAGTTGTAAATTTTAATTTGACCAACAAAGATACCTGTAAAATAGTAACTCTGTCACTTCCTGCAGTGTTGTTACAAAGTTTACCTGCTAAGATGACAGGAAATCAGGCACGACCAGAGATTGATACAAATTGGGCTAATGTAGGTGAGATACAAACAGCACTGCAATCAATGCACAGTGTATCTCATACGGACTGGAGTACAATCTATAAGATCACTCTACAGCCTGGGGAGTCCCCAGTTATGTTCATCAATCGTCTGTATGCTGCTGACACAACATATGGAGGCGTAGCAGACCCAAGTAAAGATACACAGCCATTCCTGAGTTTGATTGATTGGCAGGCTACTATTGTGCCTGCGTCCATATGCATGATGTGTAAACAAGCTGACCGAGCAGCAGAAAAAGAGGAATTGCTCACCGATTGGTGGCGTATGCAGCAGGATGATACTCCAGAGAAAGAAAAGGATAAAAGGAAAGTAGCCGCTATTGTCAAAACAGAAGGCAAGGGTAGGTTAACTTGCAGCAATTGCAATAAAGAAGGACACTTTAAAAGCGATTGGTGGGCTAAAGGTGGAGATATGGAAGGAAAACAGAAGCAAATCTTAGAGGGGAGGAGAAGAGCTCAAAATCCAGGTAATAATGCTAAATCTGGTGGTAAGGCAGACTTACAGAAATGTATTGAAGTGCTTAGTAACTTGATTAATACTAAGGCAATTGCAGCGGTTTGACAGGAACCTACTGCCCCTAGTGACAGTGAAGAAGAGGATGAGGAAGAGCTTGCCAAAAATGAGAAAAAAAAGAAATGACGGGATGAAGCCCCCACCTTCGAAATCCTTGGTCAATTACAAGAGGATCGGGAAGGGTGTCCAACAATATCAGCAATGGTCAGAGGCTGCCAGACTGTGATATTAGTTGATACTGGTGTTAGTATAACAGATAGTGATATGCCTTTAACAACTCACGGAAGACAACAAATTAAAATTGCAAGATTTCTCAGGGGGTGTGTTAACAGCATATTTGACTAAACCAGTTTTGATTCAGATAGGTGAATAACAATTGAAATGTATGTTTTGGAATTGTAATACACATGAAGGTACCATCATGGGTATGGACATTCTAGCAAAACATGGTTTAGTAGTGGATCTTAGTAATATGATTCTATGGCAAGTAAGCACTATTAACCTAAGACTAAATGTGGATGACTCACATAGTGTGTACACAATAAAGTCATTAAAGATTTATCATTTGAGTGATTTATGGAAATAAGTGCCAAAATGAATAAAATCTGTTGTACAAGAGCATGAATCAATTTGGGCTAAAAATGCTACAGAGTGTGGACGAGTGTCTAATATGGAGGTCCAGATAAAGGGATCAGACCCACCGCCACAAAAGCAAAATGCATTTCCAAAGGAAGCACAGGAAGAGGTAGGAATTATTTTGAAACAGTTACAATTACAAAAGGTAATTCGCCCGATATGTTCAACTGTTAATTCCCCTCTCTGGCCGGTTTGTAAATCCAACGGTACTTGGAGATTGACTATAGACTACAGGGTCTTGAATAAAGTAATGCCTTTAGTCACCCCAGTTGTATCTAGACTACCGGACTTAATATCTCGGTTCTCTCCCACTACTACAATCTATACTGTACTAGATGTGTCGAATGGATTTTGGTCCATCCTGGTACATCCAGATAGTCAGTATAAGTTTGCTTTTACCTTTCAGGATAAGCAATAAACATTCCAATGTTTGCCACAAGGCTTTCACTCATCGCCCACTTTATTTCATCAATGTTTAGCTGAAATATTATTGGGTTTTTCCATTCCAGAAGCAATAATACAATATGTTGATGATATTTTATTGCAGACTGATACATACCAAGAGCATGTTAGTTTATTGAATGAGTTGCTAACAGTCTTAAGTAAAGAAGGGTTAAAAATTAACCCTAGCAAAGCACAAATTGGACAGTCACAGTCACAAGTTACCTTTTTGGGTATATGTATTAACAAAGAAGGACAAACTGTAGATTCTGATAAAAATCAGGTGATACAACAACTACCAAGACCTAAGACAGAAACTGCATTACGACACTTCTTGGGCATGGTAGGATTTTGCAGAGATTTTATTGAAGCCTTTTCCAGTATCGCAAAACCACTGTATAATCTACTAAAGGGAGGAAAAGAGACTGATATCCTCAGATGGGAACCAGAACATCAGATAGCTTTACTAGCTGTAAAGCAAGCACTGATGACAGCTCCGGTTCTCATTAGTCCTTCTGAATCCTCTGATTTTGTAATACAGGTACATGCAACAGATCAGGTGATCAATGCAGTACTGTTACAAAAGACAGCAGGGACTTTACGTCCTGTGGGATATTTTTCTTGTGCATTAACACCTGTGGAAGAGACATATGAGGAATGTGTAAAACATTTGTTAGCTGTATATTTGGCTATACAAGCTACCGAAGAAATTGTGGGGTTTAATAGAATTATCTTGCAAACGTCTCACACTCCAGTGAAATTTCCATTGGAAAGGGTTGTGAGAGGTGTGTCTTCACAGTGATTGGTTAAATGGGCTTTAGCTCTACAAGGAAAAAATATCACTGTAGAAAAATGTACCTCACCTATGTTAGCTGAATTTATGACATAGGAGGGAGAGACACATGAATGTGGAACTGTAATGGGAATTGATTTTAAACCCATATTTGCTGCAGAACCAAATACTGAAGCAAGAGGTGTTTATGTAGATGGCTCTCATTTTTTGGGAGGATGAACATTTCCACACAGAATATGCCATATGGACACCGAGCACTAATCAAGAAATATTAGTGTGATGCCTATCATAATTTTCTGCCCCTGCAGCAGAATTGGAGGCAGTCCGCAGAGCTATTATGGCTTACCCTCAGGAGGCTATTAATATCTTCTCAGGCTGTGCCTTTGTAGTGAATTCCTTATTGGACTTTTTGCCAATATGGACTAAACGAGGAATGCGGACAACACCTGGAGAACCCATCACATTTGCTCCCATATTACAACATATATGGGATATAGGAGCTCAGACACCTTTGAGAATAGCAATTTGTAAAGTCAGAGCTCACCCAAAGAATCCAAAGGATATCCATGAGTTAAATAATAACTTAGTGGACAACCTGGCTCAAGTTGCAGCCAAACAAACAAACTTATGGGTAGACCCTCTAGGAGGTGATGCTACACAATTGTGGGAGATGGACAAATTTGACAAATACCATATTAAATAGATAGCTGCCATCTAACAAGTCCCAAGTTTGGGGCGTATCCAAGATACTGATGCTTGGATAGCGGGTTGTCAGAACCAATGGAAAGACACTGGACAGTGTGCAACCAAACAAGTTACCATATGGGAAGATATGGTAGTATGGGAACGACAACTTGAGTTTAGGAAGTTGATACCACCCGCTTCATTTAGGAAAGATATTGTCATGGATAATCATTGAATTGGAGGTCATTGTGGACTCCACAAAACATGTAAAATGTTGGCACAGAAATATTGGTGGCCAAAAATGGGAAAAGCTGTCAAGCAATGCCTGGAGGCATGTCTTATCTGTGCACAGATGAATCCTCCAGTACTTGGTAAGAGGGTTCCGTTAGGGCATATACCCTTAGCCTTGGTCCAGTTTACAAATTGATTATGTGGGGCCCTTACCTACTGCAAAGGGGGGGTTCTGATATTTATTAGTCATTGTTGACATATTTTCCAAATGGGTAGAAGCATTACCCATACAAAATTATAGTGCTATAGTTACTGCAGAGGCACTATGGGAACAGGTGTTCTCGCGATGGGATTTTCCCAGAATACTTGAAAGTGACAGAGGAATAATAATAATAATAATATTCTTTATTTTTAATGCGCCTTTCAAATTTCAAGGCGCAGTACAAGTTAAAACAGTTTAAAACAATGCTGCACCACAGTAATAAATATACAATACTATACAATTAAAAACTATTTTCCAACTCACTTTACAGCGAACATAATGACAGCCTTGTGAGATATTTTGGGTATCACTCAACGTTTGCGTTTACCCTATCATCCACAAATCATCCGGGATGGTGGAAAAGTTAAATCGCACTCTGAAAAAATGCACTGAAAAAGGCAGTGTTGGATACTGGTAAAGGGTGGGTGACGCACTTACCAGGAATCCTAATGGGTATTAGAGGTACAGAAAAAAAGAGTACTGGCTATAGCCCATATCAATTGATGACTGGACGGGATATGTGGCTGTATTATCCATCGGATCCAGATTTGTCTACCCCTGTGTTAGATCGCATCAAAACTGATGTACTTCTACAACAAATGCAGAAACAGTTAGCTGTGTATTTGCCCCATGCTGCCAGAAATATGGCACAGACTCACTGGAAAAACAAACAGAGATATGATGAAAAAGTGATACCGTCCATTGAAAGGTGTCATCACATCATGGCGAAATATTTTGGTCAAAAGGAACCATGGGATGCTAATTGGATGGGGTCCTATACTGCCATTGATGTTTTGGGGCCATGGGTCATTCAGGTCCATCGAATCCGACAAGGGTCTACAGAGACCAAATGGGTCCATGTGGACCAATATAAGTTGTATCAGCCTTTAAATGATGACGACAACTGATACTGTTCTGTTTCTCCCAATAGCTGAAATACAATGATGTATCCTGTACTTATACTGTGTAGTACCTTACTGATATTGGCAACTTCCGACAGACACAATGGATGCCCAGAGCACATATGGAACAGTTTATACAACAAGAACTATGCTAATCATACAGTGTGGGTCTCCCAGTGATATTGGAAGAACAACATGAACACACTGGATATCTTCTTATCAAATGGTACTTTATTTGTTATGGACAATGTCAAAATGCGACATGGGGATGTTCGCCAGAAGCCTGGTCTGGCATGGCAATGTATGTGGTGAACACAACAGCCCAGAAAGGAATCTATATATGTTCTACTTTGGGGGATACTATGAATCTGACAAGAGAGGAACAAGATTTATTTCGAACAGAACTGAAGGACATGTTACATTATCCACTTAATATTACGTTGTTAAATGCATCTTATACTGGTTCAAGACATAATATGTGGCATTTTTTATATAATACATCTATTACAGCAAATTATACAGTAGGATTAAAGCAATTTTCCACAGTATTGCCATTAACAAACAAATATCCTTTGTTAACATATACTGCCTAGGCACGATGGCTAGGTATGGCATGTAATGTTAATCAAACAATATGGTACAATTTTGCAGCATGGAATGCAATGTATCTTTAACTAGTAAATATGCTATACGAGATTTACAATACCAAAAACAAGGTACATCAGGGCAAAAATTCTTGCGCCCATCAGATGGTATTATCTTGATGCAAAATGTATACCCTTTGTATTATCCATGTAAGTTAGAGTATTATAATATTTTGCTACATTTGCCTTTTCCGCAGTTACTGCTTCAATGTAAGGATCGGGCGTCGGTATTATTGTGGCAACAGTATTATAATTAAGCAATAATGCACGACAGGGTGTGGTATATCATGGGATATTGTCACCCCTCAGGTGGTTAGGCACGAGGCCGCAGGCTGAGTGCATCCAATGACCCGAGAAGTGATAATATCCCATGATATTCCACATCCCGGAGTGCATTATTGCTATTATGAAGTGGTTTAAATATTTTTTAAAGTAAAAAAAAAAAAAAAGAAACATTTTAAAACATTTTCAGAATGTGTTTTCAGGGTGTTGGAGGAATACCTTTAAATAAAATAGTTCCTGGAGGACTCTAGGCAGCAGGTGGCACTGTTGGCCGTGATAGAGGAAGTGGAGCTCTTGCGACTGGGTGACCCGCTCCTTACCATTGCAGTTTTCTTTTTTTACAGTGTTCTCCATTGACAGTGTACTTTATTTTTATTATTTTTGTTCTGGTCAAATGTACGCTGAATTGGATGCTGAGGACTGGTAAGCTGAGAGAGAAGTTGGAGAGCTGAGCCAATGATGTGTGGCACAGTCAGGCCCGTTTAATGGAACAGCCCTACCGAACGACAAAAAGGTAGAGTCTTGGTGCAGTTAATTCGGGACTGTTACTGTAAGGGCTACTATTAGAATGGATAGGAATGTCTGGGACAAGACTGGCAGTTTTTTCTATGTGGCTGGGACGCGACTTTCTTTTTGTGGGGGAGCCGCGGTTTGTGTGAGAATGACTACAATGCGCAGGTCTGTCATTTGTCCTTTTCAGAGAAAAAAAAATTATTCGTCCGTTGCTCCCACTTGCATGCTGTTGCCATGCTGCTGGACATGCTGCTTTTGGGAAAGTATCGCTCCCAGCGGCTTGTGTTGTGCTGAATTCTGTTGTGTGCGATAGCATCCAACTGGAAGTCCAACTCGCTGCGGAGTGCCGGAGATGAAGAAGACTGCATGGTCAGTGAGGAGGCTGGTGACCGGAGGTTTTTTGAAGCTGTGATGATGTAGCCCGATATCATCATGGCTTCAAAAACCTCTCAGCCAATCAGCTTCCGGTATTTATGATCCCCAGTTCATAATAATACTTTAAATCAATACCATGTTAGACATAAAGCGTGGTCATTTAAAATTCCTGCAGAAGCATCACCAGGCTTATTTCGTCGAAAAACAGACACGTGGGGCTGGTTAGGCTCAGGATTAGGAACTGGTAATGGTATTGATTCTATGGTTTTAAAGGGTCATATTCATTCTTTGGAAACAACTTTAAAAGATATGGCTACTGGACCATTATCAACTACTGTGAAATTACCAGCTGATAATGAAGAAATTGATTGGTTTGCATTTAGAGAAACTTTACAGAATTTTAAAATTATTGTTCAGACAGCAGTCCGTTTTTATAACTCACTTCCTAATACGTCTAGAGACAGCTATATAGAATTTTCTTGCTCTCAGCTAGCTGCTGAAGCATACGCTTATCTAGTTAATGAATTAAATAGAATTGAAACAAATAAGTTACCTTTGGGAATAGGTAAGACTAATGTGACTAGATTATTAGATCATCCCACTGTAGTTTTGCCATCCTTAGATATGATAAAAGTATGGAACTCACCAAATCAATATGCACAAGTGCTGCGACATGTGGTTCCCATACTAGTGATAATACCTGCATGTTCTGAACCACCGAACATATAGTGGCAAATCAGTAATTTGGTAGTATTAATACATGACCAGATCATGAGACTCCAAATACCAGGTGATACTATTATCCCAGTACACAATGAATATGTTGTCTTACCGAAACAACAGTGGGTGGGATATTCAGACTGCACCAGGCAGGGGTGCAAGCCTGGGTGTAGCACAACTGGGATGTGCCAGGGCAAGGTCCAGGCGATATTCAACGGTGCTGCGCCATGGCTCAGCACCATTGAATGTGGCACTGGGGCCACCCGCACTGCACATGGCGCAGTGGCACTGCACCAGTGCACATGGCAAGTGAGGAGCAGGGGGATGCGCCAGCGCAAGTGCGGGTGCACTAGATGCATCGACCGCGATATTCAACACTGGGCATGCAAGTGAGGCCATTATGCATGCAAGGTGCAAATGGGGCCATCTGTATGTCATTATGGCCCCGTTTGCATGCGGTGCACTGATCCCCAGTGACTTGCACCTGGCGCCCTGCCAGGCTGCAGCCGTCAGGGACAGACGCCCCCCTGCCCCTCGGTGGGCAATGCGCCCTAATGCCCAAGCACAGGCATATTATAAATAAATCCCTGGTGGTCCAGTGGACCCGATCCCCTGCCCGATCGCGGGCAAATTTAGAAATTAAATTCCTTGGTGATCCAGTGGACCTGCACCCCTGCCCGATTGCTGACATATACTGAAAATAAAGTCCCTGGTGGTCCAGCGGTACCCCCCTCCCCACCCACCACTGTGGCCCACCACCCTGCACCCCCCTATCAGCAGCGGATGGCAACTCCCCACCCGCAAGCCACCCGCCGACTGACAGCGTACAGTACGGCTGTATGCCTATTGGTCCACTGCATAGGACAATGGGCATGCAGACCGTACTGTATTACACAGTCCCAAAATGTGAATGAACCATTCACATTTCAGGACTGTGTAGTACAGTATGGTCTGCATACCCATTGGCCCATGCAGTGGACCAATAGTGTACATCCATACTGTACACTGTCAGTCCGGCGGGCAGCTGGGAACTGCTACCCACCATTGGCTGGGAGGGTGCAGGTGGCAGGCTGCAGTGGGGGGTACCGACTGGACCACCAGGGACTTTATTTCAATATATGCCCGCAATCTGGCAGGGGTGCAGGTCCACTGGACCACCAGGGATTTTTACACTATGCTCATGATTGGGTGATGGAGTAGGGTCCACTGGACCACCAGAGATAATATATTTATATGCCCACGATCAGGCGAGGGGGGGACGACATCCGGCCTGTGTCTGGGGGGGGTCGGGTGGCCACCCACAGCAGCCCACCTGTGGATGTCCCCCAACATGCTCCTGCTTTTAACAGGCATATCTTTGCGCCCTCCCTGTGCAGTGCAAGGTGGGTTTGTGCCTGTATATGTGACACACATCCCGGGCTGAATACTGGATGTGCAGCTTATCATGGAGCACGCCTCTGCATAGCCACATACATTACTGGTGCATGCCGGCACATCAGATTGGCGCAGCACAACATCCCCTTGAATATTGTGCTACAAGATCAGTGGGTTAAAAAGATGAGCAACACTGCTGCGCCACGCACAACCCTTTGAATATTCCACCCAGTGTGTACAAGAACATGAGACCTTAATTTGTGGGGAAGAGACATCAACCACCCCATGGTTTCCTGAACAATGTAAATTTACCCTAATGTCTGCAAACGAATACCACCAAGCTATGAGATGGAACCAATCATGGCGTATAATCGCAGGTCAACCTTGGAATGTGAGGGGGTGTAGTGACAAAACCTGGTGGGTTGCAAACTGGACCCTCTGGGAACATCCTGCCTATAGCTAAACAAATGTAACCCATATCGATGGTTCCAGTATGGCCCTGGATTTACTCACTGATTTGGTAACTCCACCTCATTTCGAATTACCCAAAATTAATAAAATGACACTTGGTGCCTTGTTGTATTGTAAACAAACTGAAGGACTTATTTTCTCACAAAAGGCCTCTGCTTATGAGGTAGAGAAGCAGTCATCTTATATCCCTATAATATCCTGGTGGGATTGGGGCTCGGCTGTTTTGGGTACTAGTACAACCCTAGTAGTGGTGGGATGCAGTACTGCAATAATCTGTGTTCTTATTATTGTACAAGTGTTATTGTACCGTAAGATGAAACACATAATGAGACAAATACAAATGTTACAGTAGCAACATCATATTGTGTGATCTCCAGTTGTAGAGAGTCACAAAGGAGGGTTGTAGAGTAACATTTTATTTCATTGTAACCTTTTATAAACTTACTCAATTGTCTTGTGATAACCTTATAATTTCACAACACTTTATATTTCACAACATTTAACATTAAATGTCCTATAATAAACTTATCAGGATGGTGTGCCCTTATTAGGATGGTATACACCTGTTTTAGAGATGTGTGCAACAGAGAAAGTTGTGCAAGAAATGTAGTAAACATCTATGATGTTGTGCAAGAAATGAGCTAATACCTATGTTCTGAGTGATATTCACCATACCCCAAGATTAATAGGTTATTGTGTTATATGATTGGCTTATAATGTGGTGTTGGTAGTTTTTAAGATAAAAATTCTTTATATAAACCCTGTATAAAATTGTATAAGCAGCGCCAAAGAAGAAAAGACTATTCATGTATACGAACTGACAAACTCGCAAGAAAATAAACAAAAGAGAAACAACCACTCTGTGTGGCTTGACTTATCTGAAGATAGAACACACAATGCAAATTTTACACTCCCTGAAACCAAACTGGAGAGAAGTAGAAAAGCAGATGGAGTCAAGGAACTGGGTGAGTTGCAAGAGTAAAAGATGTTCCTGGAACCTGGCCAGCGTGGGGAGGAGGGAAATGGGATGAAAGTTTTGAGGAGTGGAAGGATCATCCACCCTCTTTTGAGAGGGGGGGATGGCAGTTGCCTACTTTCATGAAATAGAACGAGAAGGAGAGGTTAAGAAGGAGGAGGGGAATATGAAAGTCTATGGCTGGTGCAGAGAGGCACAGAAACTTGGGCTTAAGGCCATCTGAGCTGATGCTCTTGCATGGGTCAAGAGCTAGAATGGTCTTAAGGGAGGCTGAGCAAGTGGTAAGAGAGAATGAGAAGAAGTGTAAGGGAAGAGGGGAAGTATGGGGAGAAGGAGGATGAGTGGCGGGGGGGGAGAAGTGAAAGTGAGCAGGTGGTAAAAAATGAGTTGAAGGAAGCAGTACCAGCAGCAGGGTCAGTTATGTGGGAGTTGCAAACCTTGAGAATGGGCAGGGAGGACAGGGTGGGGGGAAGGGTGGAAAACTTTGCAGAGCTTGAAGGGGTGACTGAGGTTGTTCTGGAGTGTGGATGCAAAGTAATCAGATTTCACAAGCCTGCTGGCTTCTGTGCATGCAGTGTGAAGGATCAGATAATGTTAAAGGAAAGCTGTCAACAATCCACAAGCCTGCGACCCGGAAGTATGGCAGACATTATGTACTGAAGCGAGCAGTGCAGCACCGCAGTTTTACAGATAATGAAGCCCCCTCCCCCAGTGTCCACCATAATTTAAGGTCATGGACTTTTCTTTATTAAAATAAAGTATGTCGCGGAATGAGAAAAATGCCGCAACATACCTAAAAAGCATAACCAGAGGGTAAGCCCGAACTGGGTCATAATGTCGTACGCTTAATAATGCGTGTACCCCGGACCTGTGCACTATCTGTGTTGGATCCCCCAGAGTTAGAATCCTATGTGGGGGGGTCCGGGGTGTGCAGCCCCCATAACGGGGGGTGTGGGGGATGGAGCCCCCCACAGAACAAATAAAAACAAGGAGTCACGCAACGCAATTAAGTCGCATGGCAGACATTTTGACCCCATGCCAGGTAAGCCTTGCTGGGACAGAAGGTTATATTGTGGACAGCTTTCCTTTAAAAAAGTGACCTAGGCACCAGTGGTCTCATAGGACTGCCAGGCCAAATCACCAACCTGAAGGCAGGCCAGCAGCTCAGCAGAGATCAAGCAAAAGTGAGAACCTCAAACCATGGTTTTCCTTAGGGTGATTTTGTTATAAATTTGTTATGGAAGGAGCCAAAGATCAAGCTGACATTACTGGCTGCAGAGATGTGGGATCAGACAGAGGCTAACAGGTCTGCTTGGAGGGATGATAAATCCAGCAAACTGTAGGACCACAGGAGGAGGATTTGGGGAGGGGGCTGTGGGGCAACAGCTCTTAGGGACACAGTAGACCATATGATGATCACTGAGTGCATCTGGGAGAATACCTGCATCTACAATATGGTGGGCAGTGACAGGAGTGTACCCAGTCCAGTAAAGTGTGGTTTGACAACTTCTGGTTAAGATGGGGGGTCTGAAATTAGTAGGGTTTAGCTGAAGAGATTTAATGTTCTGACAAAGCCTGTGCACTGATAGGGAGAACCACTTAGTGTTAAGATCCCAAAGTATAGGCAACTCACCAGAAGAGGAGTGGAAGCAGATGGCAGAGAGGAGTTCTGTGTCTGAAGCAGGGACTAGGCTAGGGCAGCAGTATACTCCTAAAATGAAACGTGAGACTGTGTAGGAGAGGGGACGTTAGAAGAGAAGCAGCTCACAGGTGGGGGGGGTTGGTACAGACTGTAAGAGGAGGTGGTGCAAACTGGATGCCAGAAGAAAGGTAGATTACAACACCTCTGCCTCTCTTGGGGTGATCCTGTCTTGCTATGGATTATCCAGGTATGCACACTGCAGAGTCTTGGAGCTCATGGGAGTGCTAAGACTCCTAGATAATGAGAACATTTGGCTAGAAGTTGACCATGAGCTGTTGCTACTGATCCAGCTTCGAAAGGAGGCTACGGATGATATGGAGACTTGCAGTCTTTTGAGAAGCTACACAACTGGTAAACCTCAATTATGATTGGAAATCAAGTCACATAAAACCTGTGCATTATGACTAATGCATTACAGAGCTTCAGCTTGTGCTCAAACACAGCTATTGTATAGTTCCCTCCTCCAGATTTTAACAGCATTTGTTTATACATCCCAGCAATTATATATACAGCTCTCTCACAACCCAACTAACACAAAACCCACCAAGTTTAATGAAATACCTTATCTGATTGATCCTAACATGCTTTGTCCATTGGGGATACTAAACTCAAAAGTTCAGTCAGACTGAGTTGCTCTTCCAATTGTCCAGTGAATCCAGAAGAGCGGCATGGTGCAACTCAACTTTTCACTTTGCTATCACAAATGCATAAAACATGGCAGGATCAACCAGGTTAGTTACTGGATGTAAGTATTGTGGGTGTTGTGCCTGTTGGGTAACAGAGGGTTAAGTATTTGTTGGGGGAATGAAAATGAACTGTACTGTAAGGGGGGAGGTAGGCAGCAGTAAAAATGAAAGGAAACCCTTTATTTTTAAGCTAGCAATTATAAAATACTGTATGGAGAGGTGTTTTTCATTCATTTTACACACTCTCCATATGTGATGCTGTAATAAACACTTGAGCGATGCTTTTTTGATTTCTGTGGACATCACACACCTTGGGTGTGTAAACACACTTGTAACACACCTCTGTGTACATTGGATATTTACCATACAACACTATTTTCTCTTTCAGGGGTAAAGCATCTCATATCCTCATCACCACTGCAATGTCCCTCTTCTCACTATTTGGGCAAATTCACCTGCTGCCCTTGCTGAGAATCAAACCTCTGACCCTTTGTAACAAAGGCAGCAGTTCTAACCATTCAGCTAAAGGACAACTTCCCCCAGATGAATATTCAGAGATGCTGCTTCAGGGTCTTGGGGTCCCTAGTTTCAATCCTAGCCAGGGCTGGACAAATACAGTATGTGTGTTGGGGGGTATAACAAATATTTTTCCTTCCTTCACACTGGTTTTCAGTGCCATTCATCCTTGGGTATTTTGATCAAAGTATTTATGATCACTGCATCTTCTTGGTGACAGTGAAGAGTCATACATTTCGAGTTTCAGGCCAGGATGTTTCCATTTCTCCTGTTTATGGGTCTGGATTCAGTCCACAAATCCACAGCAGTACCAGTTAGTTCTGGGTGGGTGTCTACCTGATTCCCATAATCCCTGCAACAACGATAACCCTTAACTCATGAGACATGAGAGGTGGGCCTTTGACCATGGTATATAGGTCAATCCCACAGTCTCAAGTACTTGGGATCATACTTAGGATGTGTGGAAGCATAAAGGCGTTTGCCCATTTTACTCAATACTATTAAAAAATAATGTAGTAATCCTCCTTCATTAATAAATTTGCCAAATTTATTTTTAAATTCAGTTTTTTTTTTTTACTAATGATAATTTCAATAGTTAAACAGTTCCAGGGATTCACAACCCTTTGAGGGAAGAAATCATTTATTTTTGCATATTGAATCTGTGCCCTACCACTTGTAAAAGGGGAACTCAATGTGTTATGCTTATTTGAATTGAAAATTCATTTTATGTATCAGATATGGATCCGTTATTATATCGTACACCATAAACAGATCACCCCGGTCCACTGCAGTTTGATCAAATTTAACTCCAAGATCCTGTTATTCTATGGGAGATCTTTCAACTCTGTTATTATTTTTGTGTCTTTTCTTTGCACTTTTTCCAAGTTTTCAATATCCTTTTTATAGGTACCCCAAAATTGGGAAGCATAATCAAGGTGAGGGCAGACATAGGCCCTGTATAGTGGAAATATCACTTCTCTAGTTCTTGACTTAATGTTCCTCTTTATGGACCAAAAACCTTTGTTTGCTTTTCCTATTATTTCATAACTTGCCTTCAGTGTTCAAAGTCATTTGAGGATATAGACATAGTCAAAACAGTACAAAGAAGGGCAACCAGCGCTATAAATAACATGAAGGGCAAACCAAATGAAACCAGATTTGCTCCTCTAAAATGAATACCATTAGAACAAAGATGTTTAAGAGGTCAACTACTAGCATTATATAATATAATGCAAGATGCATATCTTATGACAGAACCAAACCTCAATTTTAAACAAAACAATCAAAACACAAGAGGACATCCCCTACAGCTGACTGGACAAAATTTCAAAACAATAAAAAGAAAACTTTTTTTTATACAGCGTGTCATATTTAACCCATGGAACTCATTACCAATACACCTAATCAGTAAAAAGGCGAACTAAATTCAAAAACAAACTAGACAGACTCTTAATGAATGGTGATATACTGAATTATTACAATTAATGCAGGAGCAACATGGGACCAAAGCCTTATCATTCCTATCAATCCTTAGTATGATCCTAAGTATAATCCTTAGGTTATTCCTGGAGCAACATAGGACCAAAGCCTTATCATTCCTAGCAATCCTTAGTATGATCCTTAGATTATTACTGGAGATCTCTTTCTGATGATATTTTTGTTAAGAGATTTCCACATGGTTTGTATTGGTGATTTATGTTATTTCGACCAAGATGCATTGCCTTGTGTTTGTCTCGGTTACATTTAATTTTCCCATGTTGTTGAACATCTTGTCATATTATTTGGGTTTTTTTGTATTTCCACCCTTTTTTGTAATGTTGCACGAGGGGCCCTTCAAGTTTAGTATGGAGGGTGGAATGCTTCCTGAGAAAGTGGTCTCACTGGAGACAGTGGAAGGCTTCAAAAGAAGGTAGGATAGGGCAAAGGGGAAGCTCAGGATCAAGGGGCGAACAGGTAGTAATGGGGTACAGCAGTTGGGCGGGGGGGGGTGGTGCCCTTAGTTGCCTCTATGGACTCCCTAAAACAAGCAGACTTAATAGACCAGTAGGCCTTCTCCTGCTGGCAAATTGTGTATATCCATATATTCTGATGATCAATTTATTAGGTTATTTCTTAAATCGGAAATGAATATATGAAAGATCATTGGGTCAAGAAGTAATCTTTGAGGGACTCCACTGGTAACTTTACCTATACTTGATTTGTGGCCATTGATTATTACCTTTTGGGATTGATTTGCTAAACAGCTCAATGTCCAGTTAATTATTATGTTATTTATCTTTAACTTTTTCATTTTTTTCCAGTAATAACCCTCTGAGAAACCAAATCAAGGGCCTCAATGAAATCTAAAAACATGTTGTTGCAAGGAATGTTTTTGACTATGGTATTACTGATATTTTCGAAAAAAACATATTTGCAGTGCAAGATCTACCTTTTGTGAAGCCGCGTTGATTTGTACATTTGTGACTCCTGAAAAACATTCACATGTGACCTAAACCCCATTACATTTTATTTTATTAAATTTTTAAGGCACTGAAATAACATGTTTTAGAATCTAGTAGACCAGGGAGGGGCTGTGGACATAGCCTACCTAGACTTTAGCAAGGCATTTGACACAGTCCCGCACAAATGATTAATAAACAAATTAGCCAACCTGGGAGTGGGTACCAGGGTGGTAGCCTGGGTAAAACATTGGCTGGACAACAGGACACAGAGGGTAATAGTAAATGGAGTCCACAATGAAGAAAGGGGGTAAGTAGTGGGGTACCACAGGGTTCAGTATTGGGTCCAGTCTTTTTTAATGTCTTTATAAGTGATATTTCAGAGGGAGTGGAAGGAAAAGTATGTCTCTTTGCAGACGACACAAAGATCTGCAACAGGGTTGATGCACAAGGTCGGGTAGAAAAAATGAGAAGGGACTTGGCAAGGTTGAAGGAATGGTCAAATGTAAGGCAGCTTAGATTCAATGCAAAGAAGTGCAAAGTAATGCACCTGGGAAACAAAACCAGGGGAAGAGTACACAATGGGGGTGAGATACTGACAACAACAAAAATGGAAAGGGACCTGGGGGTAGTTATATCAGATGACCTAAAGGTGAGCAAACAATGTGAGAAGGCAGTAAGGAGGGCTGGGAGGATATTGGGATGCATAGGGAGAGGCATCAGCAGTAGAAAACTGGAAGTTGTTATCCCTCTGTACAGACAGTTGGTAAGACCACATCTAGAGTATTGCATGCAGTTCTGCAGACCCCATCTCTGCAAAGACATAGACAGGGTAGAGGCTGTCCAGAGGAAGACAACCAAAATGGTGCAGGGTCTGCACCAGAAGACATATGAAGAGAGACCAAAGGAGCTTAATATGTATAGCCTCGAGGAAAGGAGGGAGAGGGGGGACATGATAGAAACTTTCAAGTACCTCAAGGGAATCAACAAAGTCCAAGAGGGTAGCATCTTTCAGAAAAAGAGATGTGCAAGAACAAGGGGACACAATTTAAAGATAGAGGGGGAAGGCTCAGAGGTAATGTGAGGAAGTATTTTTTCACGGAGAGGGTTGCAGATGCATGGAACAGCCTTCCAGGGGAAGTTGGAGGAATTCAAGAATGCATGGGCTAGACATAAGGCAATTCTAGTGGGGGTAGGAGGAAGTAAGCTGTTGGTTAACTAGGATCTGCAGCTTATCGATTAGGTAGGAAAATGGGCAAACTAGGTGGGCCAAGCTGTCCTTATCTGCCATCAAATTCTATGTTTCTTTGTATTGGTGCAAGAAAGAGCTCTCTTAAAGATCAAATGAAAAACATTTACAGATTGTCAATAAAAACTTGAGGTCAAGTCCCTGTGTCATGACTAGCATTTCCTGAAAACATCATGCTGTTTGGTTTTGTGGTTTTCTTTAAATCAGCATCTGTTAATGTGCTCTGCAGTGACTGAAAACAGTGAAGAAACAGTGAAGATGTTTCTGTCCCTGTCAGTGAGCAATGACGTCATACTTGTTCAGCCTGTTGCTGCTGCAGTTAAGTCCCCAATTGCCTGAAGAAGCAGTTGCACTTCCCAGTCAAGGCAATCTGTAGTGCAGCAGCCCCAGCTGTGGAGGCAAAGGTCCAGAGACACTAGGGCTTAGCAGAGCACAGCAGTTCTGTCTGTGGAGACTGGAACAGGGGGCTTTGGCTGTGCCTGGAGGGAGCAGAAGGAAGCAGGGTGCAGCAGCCTCAACTGATGGGCAGGAGACAGGGGCATCAGGATGACATAGTGGCCTGCATATTCAAAGGGGTTACACCTGGCTCAACGGAGTTGCACCGGCGCAACCCCACATTGCTCCCTGGTGGGATATTGAGAAGGCTGCCTGGCACAGCGCAAATCGCAATCCGCCGGGCGCAATGATAATGTATGCGGCGCAGATGCAGGGGGCGTGACCATGCATATGCGGCACATCCCAATATTCAGCCCAGGATGTGCGGCACATATGCCAGTGCACCCCTGCACTGCACCGCATGGGGGGCTCAAAGTTGAGCCCATGCTGAGTAGAAACAAATCCCAGTCACCCACAGGTGGGCTGCTATAGTGCAGGTCGCAACACAGCAGCCCAGCCATGGGTGACCACCCGCCTGTCCAGAACACCACCTGCAAGCACTCACAACCCTGGTGGTCTAGTGGAACCCCCCCCCCGCCCGTAGCCACGATCGCAGAGTATATGTTTATAAAGAAATCCCTGGTAGTCGAGTGCCCCCAGTCCCGATTCCCCTATAAGTATGAAACATGACCATCCCTGGTGGTCTAGGAGTCCCCCTCCTACCCAAGTCTCTGAGTCCCACAGTAAATGTCAATATGATGTTCCTCGGTGCTCTGAGTGGGACCCCCGGCCCGTCACCAGGATCACGGTTAATATCCCGTGATGAATTTCCCCGGTGATCCAGTGGCGCCCCCACCCACCCACACAAAACCCCTTGCCCACCCGGCTCCCCTCCCCTCATCGGCGGGTGGCTGCATCGCCCGCACCACCCAGCCACCCGCCGAATGACAGGTACAGTGTGGGCTGTAAGCCCATTGGTCCCCAATGTGGACCAAAGACTGCAGGGCATACTGTACTAGACAGTTCCAAATATATGAAAGACTTCACATATTTGGGACTGTCTAGTACAGTATGCCCTGTAAGCCCATTGCTCTGCACTGGGGACCAGTGGGCTTACGGCCCATACTGTACCTGTCATTCGGCTGGCAGCCAGGTGGTGGGTGAGTGGGATGCAGCTGTCCACCAATGACGGGGGGGGCAGGGGAGCAAGGGGTTCTGTGTGGGTTGGTGGGGTTGGGTGGTGCCACTGGATCACCAGGGCAATTCATCACGAGATTTAACCGTAATCGCGGCGACAGGCAGGGGGTTCTGGTAGACACCAGGGACGTCATATTGACATTTATCATGGGAATCAGGGACTTGGGTGGGAAGGGGGACCACTAGGATACCAGGGATGATCATGTTTCATACCTATCGGGGAATTGGGGACTGGGGGGCCACTAGACTACCAGCGATTTAGTTACAAACATATACCGCATGATCATTGCTAGGGGGCGGGGGATGCCCCAGGATCCCCACAGCACATGTCACACTGTGCAGGGTGCCAAGAGCAAGTCGCCAGCCTGCCCTGTGCAAGGCAAGCAAATGGGGCCATAATGACATACAAATGGCCGCATTTGTGCCTTGCATATATTACAGTCTCATTTGCATGCCTCCTGCTGAATATCGCGGATGATGCACCTAGTGCAACTGCACTTGTGCTGGTGCAGCCGCATGCTCCCTATCTGTGGCTTGCACCAGTACAGTGTCACTGCTCCATGCGCAGTTTATGCGCTGACCCTGCCATATTCAACAGTGCTGCACCCCGTTGAATATCACCTGGGCCTAGCCCCAGTGCATCACAGTTGCGCTGCACCCAGGCTTGCACCACTGCCTGGCGCAGTCTGAATATCCTGGCCAGTATTTCTAGTTACACACATACATGATATTTTTACACAGAATCCCTCAGAAAACTGAATTTTGTGAGTTCATATAGTAAATGTTCCTGAAATAGCAGAGTGTGGCAGACACCTGTTTATCAGACATATCAACAATATTGTTCTCACACGAACATACTGATGGAGGCTACATCAAAGACACACTACTTCTATGACTTTACAAATTTGCAGAGTTTTGATGTGATACTACTGACTGCTGTGATACAGACAGGTGATTTCTCACACACAGTCATTTATATCACTTCAGAGCACCACTGAAACACAAATGACCAACTCTTTATGAGAACAGAATGATAGATTCTAAACTAATCGATTTTTATTTACCACGCAGCTCATATCAGCTTAACTGGATTTTTTCCTTTTTGAATTTGACAAATATATCTGGATTTCCCCCTTTGACGTATCAAAAAGAACGGGACGGGAGGCTTATGTATAATAAGAGGAGTGGCGACCTCATCGATTGTATTATGAAATGTAATGTCCTGATCTTGCCTCAAACCTTATGTTGTTTTATACAAAACAATAAACTTAAAGTTTAAAAAAAATAAATAAATAAAGAGGACCGGTTCCAGTACTGAAACCTGTGGCACCCTGCTAATAATCCCCCTTTCTTCAGAGTGGACTCTGTTTACTATTACCCTCTGCGTCCTATTGTCCAGCCAATTTTATACCCAGGCTACCACCCTGGGATCCTCTCCAAGGCTGGCTAACTTGTATATTACATTGACGACAAGGGTGCATGTGTACAAGCACCAACTGATGTCTGCCCACCCTAGCACAGCCGCCTGCTGCACCACCTGCTGGCATCCAGATGGTGCTCACATGGAGGCTGTTGTCACTCACCCAGAGGAGCAGAGCCTCTCCTGAGATGCTTGGTCCTCTCTCCCCCCACCCACCAACTGGCCCCCAGTGACCCAGGCTTATTCCCAGCCATCAGCATTATGAGCAATAACGCTACTGTTATGCCGACTGGTCATCTACCTAAAATGGGCATATAATACACCCTGAAGGGACACTGTACACTACAGTATAAGCCACTTACATGATTTTAGTCAATCAGTGCAAATAATGTAAAGACTCTTATCCTGTGTACAGATGTTGTCTTGGGATGGAATGTTAAACTGGAACATACCACTTCACAAGTGGGGAGTATGAAAACTTATTTTTAAAAATAAAAAAGTAAAACCTTGTTATAAGACACTCTAGCTAAATTGAGTGATTTATAATATGTTAATATGTGTACTGAGGGGTGTCTCTTATTGAATTCCCTCATGCTGCTTGAATCTGACACAACTACTGAGCTTCATGGTCCTCTTGTCCAAACATAATGAGAGAACATTCTGGTTAAAAAAGAGACACCACTTAGTACACATATTAATAAATACAAAAACACATGCCTACTGCAATAGGCACCATACTTGATTGGCATGGACACTGCACAAATACTGAAATGGACACAACAAGCATGCTAAATACATGTTGCATATGCAGTGAAACAACACTGCTTGCACCCTGAAAGCCACTCTGAAATGGAGAATGCGCTAACACTGAAAGGACACTGCACACATATGTATACACTAAAGTGGAACTGGCGCCATACGCTGAAAGGACACTGCACACACGTACATACACTAAGCTGGAACTGGGAACATACACTGAAAGGACACTGAACACACATACATACACTAAACTGGAACTGGGAACGTACACTGAAAGGACACTGCACACACGTACATACACTAAACTAGAACGGAGTACATACACTGAATGGACACTGCACACGTACACACACACTAAGCTGGAACTGGGAACATACACTGAATGGACACTGCATATACGTACATACACTAAACTGGAACTGGGAACATACACTGAACGGACACTGCAAACACGTACATACACTAAACTGGAACTAGGAACATACACTGAAAGGACACTGCACACACGTACATACACTAAACTGGAACTGAGATCATACACAGAAAGGACACTGCACACACGTACACACACTAAACTGGAACTGGGAACATATACTGAAAGGACACTGCACACACATTCATACACTAAACTGGAACTGGGAACATACACTGAAAGGACACTGCACACATGTACATACACTAAACTGGAGTTAGGACCATACACTGAGATGAACACTGCATACCTTTGACTGAACTGACTGCATGCACAGATACACAAAACAAAATGGATATTGCTTGAACACGGACGGTCTCTTCAGAAGCATATAATATGAGTGTAATGCAAAGGACAGTATCTCTATACCGTGCCCATACCACTGAAATGGCACTAATTTATCACTCTTTACCGAACCAGTACCTTCTGGGCTCTCTGCTTGTGGCCAGTGTTTCTATAGCCCTTGTTGTGAAGTTGCATGCGATACTTGCCACTTTTACCTGAGCGTTGGGTTACCTAAAGGAACAGAAATGGAGTCAATGCTGATGTTAGAGAGGTGCTTCCTATTCCTGATTTACCGTATTTTTTGCCACAACTCCCAGCATGCATTGCTGTGTAAGCAGGCTCGTCAGGCTTCCTATGTGGTGCTCAGTGCATGCATATAGTCAAAGAAAGAATACTGCACAGTCCCTGCAACAATGACCCATAACTCATGAGAAGCGGTGCTTTGAGTGTATTATGACCGTCAGTGCCTCTCAAATGCACTTGGGACTCCTGAACAATCCCCATATATGACTTAAACCACATTTCACATTCTACTTCTATGACAGGTTGACTGATATTATGGTTTAAAAGTTTGGCAAAAATGTATATATTTTAAGACACTTCAGTAAACGGTTTTTAAATTAATGTACATGTACACAATGTGTCTGTCTTATAGATGTGCTGAATCAAAATTAAGAAATCACAAATAAATATAAATAAATAATAAATAAATACAATGAATCTTTTTACAAAATGTTTACACTGCTAAAGGCCCCTGATTCAGTATGATACGAGAGTCCTGTTTTCTGTGGCAGGGCTACTAAACCTCTGCAGCACAGCTGATTTACTTATGTAGTGGTTTCTAGTCAACCTTTCAGTAGGATGCTGTACAATGACATTCTTATTTTGAGCACACATGCACTGAAATGACACTGCGTGCACGCTGAATGGACACTGCACATAAGTGGAACAGACCTTATACACATACAATGGGCATTGCATATACACTGAATGGACACTACATGCACATTGTATGGAAACTGCACATAAGTGGAATTGACCTTATACACACACAATGGGCATTGCATACACACTGAATGGACACTGCATGCACATTGAATGGACTACTACACACACACACACACACACACACACACACACACACACACACACACACACACAGAATGGCCACTGCATGCACACTGTATAGAAACTGCATAACACTACAGGGATCTCATACAAACTAAATTAGTGCTGCATATACACTGAATGGACACTGCACATGCACAGAATGGACATTATACATACTTAAAAGGCACTGCATGCACACTGTATGGACACTGTACGCACACTGAATGAGACTGCAGGCAAACTCGGTGTTGTTTGCACATTCAGCTGACAAAGCACACCCACTGATTGGGCACTGCATGAACATTGAAATGGAGATCACCAACACATTGACTAGTTGTTGCTTGTACACTAAATGGACAATGCCACACACCAAACTGACAGCACATGAACACTGCATGCATACTGAACAGGCAGACACTGCATGCTTACTGAATGGGCACTGCACATGCACTTTGTACACTCAGTGAATGTTTATTTATTTATTTAGCTTTTGTTGACCCGGTAAGTACACCAGACAAGACATTTGCCTATTTTCAGGTACGACCCGGGAGAGTAAAATGAAATACAAGTTCATACGTTCATACAACATGATACAAGTTAGGCATTACACAGAATCAGGAAGAACCAAATGAACATAACATAACACAAGCAGTCAATAAACATAGCTGGAACAGGAACAAAACAGATACATAGAGTCACCAAGGCTATGAACAGTGCATTATACAATTCAATACAGCTCATGTTGCAAGTGAATACGGTGGATGCTGAATGGGTACTCCAAGATCATCACATATAATGTGAATGCAAAGGAGTATACATTGCATAAACAGTGCAACTGGACTATGTTTAATGTTTTACCACTCTATTACCTTCAGGACTTTGTTCTTGGGACTACCATTTCCGACACTGTGACGACACAGGCTGTACTGATCAGTGCCAGTTGAACTTTGGTCTGCCTAAAGAAGTAAAATAATACTGATGATAAGAGAGCTACCTCCTGTTCTTGACGTTTTTGTTCTGGTTTCATTTCAAAGTATGGATGACAGATTCTTTTACGTTTATTTATTTAAAGAAACTCACCAGGATAACTCAGTGAGCCCTTGCACCATAGCCATCGGTGCCTTGCCACCACAGGATCACAATAAAGTGAAAATTTCTTAAAAGTTTTAAATAACTAAATAGCTCAATCGCTCATAAAAAGATGAAAACCAGGTCCCAAGGACTTCCTGTTTTTTTCTGCTGCCCACGCTCCGCCCCCGCGTTCACCAGCATGATCCATCGCTCATAAAATGTAAAAAACGGGTCACAAAGACTTCCTGGTTGTTTGCTGCCGCCCCAGCTCTGCCCCCGTGCTCACTAGCATGCTGACGAGATGCCAGTGAGAGCAAGGGGCACTCTCCATTATATGCAATGGGCAGCAGCTTTTCTATCTTTTTAAATGATATAGTGATCACTTGGCAATGAAACCTGGGCATCGCTCAACTAGCAAGGGCCTTGTTAGTTGACCGGTGCCCACGTTTCACTGCTAAGTGGCCACTATACCATTTAAAATTGATAGAAAAGCTGCCACCCATTGAATATAATGAAGTGCACACGCTCTCACTGGCATTTTCTCAGCATGCGAGTGAGCATGGGACGGAGCTGGGGTGGCAGCAAACAGCCGGGAAGTCCTTGGGACCCGGTCTTTACATTTTATGAGTGATGGATCCAATTAATTATTTAAAGCTTTGAGGAAATCTTCACTTTATTGTGATCCTGTGATGGCAAGACATCGATGGCTATGGTGCAGTCGTATATCTTGGTGAGTCTCTAAGAAAAAAATTACAATAATTATAAAAATTTTAATAATATTGCATCACTTACAGAGGTACATAGAACAATGAAACAAGCTGTAGGGAAGACATGCTGGCTTTGAATAAAGGTAATCATGAGTATTCCCAGAATTAGAATTAGATAATCAATAGTATATAACAAAAGGATTATTGAATGCTCACACCATTTATAAAGTTAATATGAAAATGGTCACTTTCTGAGGCCATGAATAAGGTACAAAAAGGAGGAATGATCCAATTAACAGCAGGGACTGAGGGAGGGAATTTAAAGTGAACGTAAAGACAGTTATTAAAATCTTTTTAATATAATTGTAAATTTGAGCATATGTGAAGTCTACTTCATGATGCCAGAAAATCGTTTTGTGAATTTGTTTTGAAATAGTCCTGTTTTTCTCTTGTTTAGGGCCCCTTTTTATGCAGCCTTTTTCCCCCACACAATATTCACTTCTAGACAGCGGTGACATCACAACCCGGCCGGGGGTAGTACACATGTGCAGACCAGATGGTCCAAATAGACCCCATCTGCCAACACATTCTATGTTTCAATGTTTACCAATTGTAGTCTAGGTTAGTGACTTACGAATACTGTACCACTCTGTGGACCCAATGCAGGGAGGGACTGCAAAATGTCATACTGGATGGCATGGAAGCGAGTCGCTAACTTGTTTGTGATAGGCCCTAAAATATGCCCGTGTGCCTATGCATAGCAGCTGTTAGTGCCTCGCATATAGGCACACAAGTATATTGGTAGGCTTGGAAAGGCAGTAAATAACCATTAGTGCCACAGTATTTACCGCATCCCCAAACCAGGTCATCACGGCTGAAGCCCCCTAACCGCCACCCGCCCCAGCCCCAATTACATACCTGTAGTACATAATGAATTTCCTTGATGTTTAGTGATCACCTCCCCCAAACACCCTGGTGGTATTAGTATCTTCATCTCCCTGGTATCCAGTGGTCCCCCTGCCCTCCTGAACACCCCAGCAGTATCAGTATCTTAATCTGTCTGGTGAAGAGTAGTTCCTCACCCCCCCCATACACCCAATGCCCCCCATCCCCTAACTACCACTATCCCCCTGTCCCTGACCACAGTAAACATCCCCCCCCAGGCTGGCGACTGACACAGGTGCTCCACTCACCTCCATGGTTGGCCACTGCCTGAATGACTGTTCACTATCGTAAACACTGTAGAAACAGCTGTGGGCCCTAATCTGGGCTTAAGAATATTAGGACTGCTAAGCATTTTCCACACTTCACATTGCCAGAACACATTTTTGAGGCCAGCGTCACCGGCAAAGGATGATACATTATAAATGAACTTGGCTCCCAGCCATGGAGTCATCATGGAGCAGCAGGGATGACCACAACTATAGTTTCAAAGGAGATGAGCCCCTATGATTTTTGCATCTCCTAAGCCACACCACAGCAGACACAAACTTGCTCCCAAGAGGGGACCCATACTAGAGAGTGTCTAAAAGCAATGACAGCCCCTCTACCTGGCCCCTCCCCCATGTGCTCACTGACCTGGTCTCCTCAAAAAGAAAACTTTTGTGTGCTCTCCCACCAGTTCCCTCCCACTGCATTCACTCCTTCTTACCAACCCCTTCCCACAACACTGCCAGAACTACCTGCGGCATCTAAATGGCCTCAATGGGTCCACTCCATGGCCATCAGTGGCAGCATCAAATTGCTTCAATTGGGAGTCCTCTATTTACACCACTAGTGGGGACATCCTCACAGCCACAATTGGTCACCTGCAGGGTTGCTGCTGGCAAATGCCCCCTCACCGCCACTGCCAATAAACCAGCCACCCACTGTGTCACTCCCATGTGCGCAAGTGTTCTAGTCAAACCAGCAGCAAAAATGGGTAAAAGGAAGACCCCTCAGGAAACAAGATGTTGCAACTCAACTGGGCTATCCTTGGTAAATAAACTTAGAGAAATAAAAGGGATCTGGACGAGACAGATGCTATGATCTGGAAGGGCATTAAAGGTAAGAATAAATTTGTATGTTTACATTTCTGTGATCTGTGTGTCTGCCAGTTTGACTGTCTGTCTGGCTGTCTGGAGTGCTGCATGTGTGCATCTGATTGTATGACTGTGTGTATCTGTATATACCACTGCGCGTGGGCATATGTATGTACTGCTGCACGTGTGGGTCTGTTTGTGTTATGCTGTGTATTCGTGTGTATGTAATGCCTATGTAATGCTGTGTGTGTTTGTATGCAGTGGTGTGTACATTTTAGAAGTCCAGTATATGCAGTACAGTATGCACTAGTGAATGTGTGTCTGTATGTAATGCTGTGTGTGCCTGTCTGTATATAGTTTTATGTGTGCAAGCCTACGTATGCAGTGCTGTGTGGGCACATTAGTGTAAGCAGTGCTGTGTGGGCACGTCTGTGTATTTAATGCTGAGTGCATGGCTATATGTAGTACTGTGTACATTTGCATATGCAATGCTGTGTGTATGTCTATGTACCAGTAGCGCTGTGTGTGTGTGTGTGTGTGTGTGTGTGTGTGTGTGTGTGTGTGTGTGTGTGTGTAGCACTCTGTCTGTATAGGGTTGTATGTGCATCTGAAAGAAGTGTATACTTGTGTGCACTTGTATGTGTCTGTATGTAGTATCCATCCACACCTCCACTCAACGGCAGGTCAGTCCGCTTTCTCCTATCGCCTTCCCCTACTCTGGAATAAACTTCCCTCTGACCTTTTATCCCCCTCACTCTTTTCTGTCAAAAGACTCCTCAGACTTCTCCCCTCTACCCTGTGTTCGCACCTCTCCTCTTCCACCGCTAGTATTTTAACCCCCCACCTCCCTGCTAACAAATTACTCTCCCACTCATGAACTTTCACAGCAAACACAAAATCCACTACTGCCTCCTCCTTGCTTAGGAGCTATTTGTATCTCACCTGCTATTATTTTAATTACTTACATATTTTAGAGTTTCCTGTCCTTATTTCGTTGTCTCATCAGTATTCTTGTTTGATGTTTATTTACATAGAAACAGATGGCAGATGAGGACCGCATGGCCCACCCAGTCTGCCCATTTTCCTACCTAATGGATAAGCTGCAAATCCTAGTTAACCAACAGCCTACTTCCTCCTAACACCCACTAGAATTGCCTTATGTCTGTCCCATGCATTCTTGAATTCCCCCACTGTTTTTGATTCCACGACCTCCTCAGGATGGCCATTCCATGTATCCAGGACCCTCTCCATGAAAAAATACTTCCTCACATTACCTCTGAGCTGTCCCCACTCTATCTTCAAATTGTACCCCCTTGTTCTTGCATAGAAACATAGAAGTTGACGGCAGATAAGGACCGCAAGGCCCATCCAGTCTGCCCATTTCTTTTTCTACCTTATAAATGTGCCATCGGCCTTTGCTCTGTCAGTGGCCTATCTATTCACAGTCATTTGTATTGCTCCCTTATGCTCTATCCCATGCCTGTTTGAAGCCCTGCATGTATTCAAAGCCACCACTTCTTGTGGTAAGCCATTCCATGCATCCACCACCTCTCTGTGAAAAGAATTTCTCACATTCCCCTTAATCGGCCTCTCTCTAATCTCATGCTGTGTCCTCTTGTCCTGCTATTTTTCTTATATTTAGACATGTTAGACTCTTTCACCTTGTTAATGCCCTTAAGGTGTTTGAATGCCTGATCATATCACCTCTCTCCCTCCTTTGCTCAAGGGTATACATATTGAGCTCTGTTAATCTGTCCTCATATGTTTCTGATGCAGTCCCTGCACCATTTTAGTTGCCCTTCTCTGGACTGCCTCAATTTGGTTATGTCCTTGTGAAGGTGTGGCCTCCAATACTGCCGCAGGTACTCAGATGGGGCCTAACCAGTGTCTTGTAAAGAGGATTATTACCTCCCTCTTACGACTTGTGATACCCCTACTAATACACCCTAACACCCCCCTAGCCTTACCTACTGCTTTAGAGGTCTGCTTGGATGATTTCAGGTCATCAGTGATGATGATGCCCAAGTCTCTTTCTTCCTTTGACTGCTAGCAACTCCCCTCCAGCCTATAGGTGGCTTCAGGGTTTCTCTTCCCTATGTGCATGATTTTGCACTTCTTTGCATTAAATCCCAGTTGCCACTCTTCTGACCATTTTGCTAGTTTATCCAGATCTCTTCTCATTCTGCCCACCCCATCTGGATCATCTACTCTGTTGCAGATCTTGGTGTCATCTGCAAACAGACAAGCCTTACCCTCTAGTCCATCTGCAAGGTCACTAATGAAGATGTTGAAGAGGACTGGCCCCAGGACTGATCCCTGAGGTACCCTACTTGTGACTTGCATCTCTTCTGACTGTATACCATTTACCATCACTCTCTGTTTTCTGCTCGTCAACAGTTTGCCACCCAGTTGACCAACTTCTGACCCACCCGAGCCTACCCAGCTTATTTATCAATCTTCTATGGGAACAGTGTCAAAGCTTTGCTGAAGTCAAGGTGGCGACATCAACTGCTCCACCTTGGTCCACCACTCTGGTTACCCAGTCAAAGAAATCTATGAGATTAGTTTGACAGGACCTTCCTTTGTAAACCCATGCTGTCTTGGATCCTGTGCCCTATGGATTCCAGGTGTTGCACTATCCTTTCCATAAGGAGTGCCTCCATAATCTTGCCCACTACTGAGGTAAGACTGACTGGTCTGTAGTTCCCGCCTCCTCCCTGCTACCACTCTTGTGGAGCGGGATCACGTGAACCCTTCTCCAGTCTTCTGGGACCTCTCCTGTGCTCAGAGATTCACTAAACAGTTCTGCTAATGGCTCTGTAGTTCCACCTATAGCTCCTTAAGTACCCTGGGATGTATGCCATCAGGTCCCATTGCCTTATCCACCCTGAGCTTAAGGCTCTTGTAGGACCCTTTCTTTTGTGTAGGGAGTAGTGCTCACCTCCCTTCCCCCTGTGTCCATGATGCTGAGCTGTGGGCCCTGCCCTACCTTCTCTTCAGTAAATACTGAGCAAAAGTATCTATTTAGGATAGATGCCTTTACAGGGTCCTCCTCCTCACATGCTCCCTCTTCTACATTAAGCTTAGCAATACCCCCTCTGGACTTTCTCCTTTCACTAATGTATCTATAGAAAGTCTTGTCACCTTCTTTTACTGTTCATGCTAGTGTTTCCTCAGTTTGGGACTTTGCCTGCCTTACTGCCTTCCCTGCTTCCCTTAGGGCAGTTTGGTATGCCTCCCTATCTTCATCCTGCTGTGTTCCCTTATATTTCCTGAAGGCCAGCCTTTTGGCTTTGACCTTTTCTGCTACTGCATTTGAGAACCAAAGTGGTTTCCTTCTTCTTTTGCCCTTCCTTTTCTGTCTAACACAATGGGATGTTGCTTCAAGTATTGCATCCTTAATGCTTGCCCACTTTGCCTGTACCCCCTCACCTGTGTTACTTTTTGCCAGGGCTAGCTTAACTCTGTTGGCCATCTTATCAAAGTCAGCTCCTCTGAAGTCCCATATTTTTGCCTTGGAATGAGATGATTTAGATGTAGTAGCCAAATTGAACCATACCATGTGATGATCACTGGCCCCCAGGTGACCTTCTACCTGGAGATCTGTGATCCCTTCCTTGTTAGTCAGTACTAGATCTAGGATAGCCCTGTCTCTTGTGGGTTGCTGTACCAGCTGTTTGAGGCCCTCCCCCTGCAGGGATATCTCTTTTTATGAACGATGCTATCTTCTTGGACTTTGCTGATTCCCTTGAGGCACTTGAAAGTTTCTATCATGTCCCCCCCCTTTCCTCGAGGGTATACATATTAAGCTCCTTTAGTCTCTCCTCGTATGGCTTCTCTTGCAGACCCTGCACCATTTTGGTTGCCCTCCTCTAGACAGCCTCCATCCTGTCTATGTTCTTGTGGAGATGGGGTCTCCAGAACTGCATGCAGTACTCCAGATGGGGTCTCACCAACTGTCTGTACAGAAGGATAACAACTTCCTGTTTTCTACTGGTGATGCCTCTCCCTATGCATCCCAGTATCCCCCCAGCCCTCCTTACTGCCTTCTCACACTGCTTGCCCACCTTTAGGTAATCTGATATGACTACCACCAGGTTCCATTTTTGTTGTTGTCAGTATCTCACCCCCCCCCATTGTGTACTCTTCCCCAGGGTTTTTGTTTCCCAGGTGCATTACTTTGCATTGAATCTAAGCTGCTGAACATTTGAATATTCCTCCAACCTTGCCAAGTCCTTTCTCATTCTTTCCGCCCCACCTTGTGCATCAACCCTGTTGCAGATCTTTGTGTCGTTTGCAAAGAGACATAATTTTCTTCCAGTCCTCTGTAATGTCACTTATAAAGACATTAAAGAGGACCAGTTCTGAGGCGGGGGCACACTGTGAGTCTGAGCAAAATGGCTGCTAAACTTAAGAGCTCAACGTAACTCTGGAGATTATTAACTTTGGAAAGTTAGCTACACAAAACCAAATGAAATAAAAATCAGATTTGCTAATACTGGAACCTGCCTACAGTAAGATGGGAAATCCTCGTAAGTATCAAACACATGGGTCAGGAGCAAAAAGCAAAACAACTCCTGCGGCTCCCACCATGCGCTCAGCTCAAGGCCACGAAAAAGAAGTGACATCAGAGCCTGGTGAAGAAGCCCTGCAAACACTCAGACTGAAAATTGACAGACCTATTTCTACTGTGGCAGGACTAGCAGAGAGGTTTGATAGTTTAACAAACCAAGTGGTGACTCTCGAAACCAACTTGGATGCGGTCCAGACAACGGCTGTGGAATCTGTTCGTAGAGCCGATGCAGCAATGGAAGCTGTCTCATCAATGGTAAAGGAAACAAACCACTTTAAGTCCAGGCTTGAAACCCTGGAGAATCAGATACGAGCAGCGAACATTCGTTTAATCAGGATTCCCGAAGGTGCTGAGGGAGTCCATCTATTACTTTTCCTTCAGGAATGGCTCACACAACAATTAGGGGAAGAAGTGGCTCCTAAAATTCAAAATGCCCAAAAGGCTTACCGTACTGCTCCAAGAGTGCGTCCAATGAACCTAGATTCACCTCGTACCATGGTCTTGGTCACTGATGGCATAGGCATTCAAGATTATCTGCTAGTGATGTGTAGACAGAGGAAGCCTCTTCTCTGTGAGGGTCAAATTGTACAGATTTTCTCAGACATTAGCTACACAATGCACCAAAAAAGAAAGAACTTTGCTGGGGTGCATGCCGCGTTGTGAGAGGCTAAAATACCTCATGGAATGATATTTCCTGCATGGCTGAGACTTGTACATGATGGCAAAATCTTTATTTTCTCTGACCCGAATGAGGCCCTAAAATGGAATCAGAAACATGTGCAGCATGACTGCAGCAGGCATAGGCAGGAGTTAGATTCATCGGAAGGAGTGGAAGATGATAACTGAAGGGTAGTAACATATCAAAATCTGAATTACAGAACCTTTTGAACTGTGATTACTCTGCTAAATCATTGTTGAGTCCAACATTGTTCACCTATTTAAAAATTGAACAAAGTTTATATTATACCTTTCTGTGTTGTGAATATTGGACTCTAGGTTTCTTTTTTTTTTCCCTCTTTCTAATGAAGATGTTGGAGGTAATCCTGATCATTTCATTATAGCTGCTGGGGAAGTTTCCTTAGATATCTCAATATATTCTGGAAATAGTAATAAATATAACCGTTTAGTGGAGCTATACTTACTTTAGGGGAAGTAGTTATCAGTACTGATGAGTTGTTATTATTATAAATGATACAGAATTTACTAAGAAATAACTACAAAGTTGGTTTAACAGCATTTAGTAGTGGAAAGCACCTAAGGTGCATAACTAGGAAATAGCATGGAGTACTAAAGTTGCACCTGTAGATTATGTGACCTATTTAAGAGGAAGCCATTATGTTATAAGGGAGGTGTTTCTGCCAGAGAACAGACAAAACACCAGGAGGAAGGAGCTACTGGTATAACTAAAACTTCTCTACTGGGACTAAGAACTAGAAATCTTGTACTGGGACCTTCAATTTAGGGTAAAAAAGAGTTAGTGTGTTTGTCAGAGGTAGTTGAAGTAAATTGTTATCTGTTATCTATATTATCTGTGTACTTATCTAAGTGCTTGTCACAGGTGTCAGAAGGGAACAGTTATCTGTGAAATTAACTAAGTGTAGAAAGATTTGCAAAGTAGGGGGAGTGGCTTAGCTAGAAGGAGCCAGGTTAAAACCAGATTTAAGCACTGCCCTAGATAGATTCTGCCAGAGAACAGACAGAATACCAGGAGGAAGGAGCTACTGGTATAACTAAAACTTCTCTACTAGGACTGTATTGCCCTCCTTCCCTCCCCTCCACTCCACCTCCCCACCCTAAACCAGTTCTACTTTTATAGGCACCGGATTTAACTGACAACAGGAACTTCCTGTTTGGGAGCAGGAAGTGAGTGATCACAGAGCCATCAAAGACTCACCATCCTAGCTGCTGGAGGTCTGACTCTGAGTAAGTAAAGAGACTACTGAGAAATATAGTAACTTCTTGTCTTAGAACAGGAAGATCACAAGCTAAAAGGGCACAGAGGCAGTAAATAAGTAGGGGAAGAAAAAAGGAAAAAGAAAATAAACAAACAGAAGAAAGAGAAAGTATTCCAAACAACAGTTAGTGGGTCAGAAAAAAAGACATGATGGGAGTGGTGCAGTGCAGTGCAGTGGAGTAGCAGACTTCTGGGAGACGTTCTGGAGGATGCAGTGTTGTCCCATCTGCAGGCACCTCTCTGGGCTGAGGGAGGAGGTTGCTCATCTCCAGGCTGAGTTGGCCAGGATTTGTGGGACCTCCTCTTCCACCCAGGAACCACCAGGGTCACTGCCATTGCCTCAGAGGTTGCCAAGAAAGAGGAGCAGTTGGACCACAGTGGGTTCAGGGAGGGTGAGGGTGGTGGAACAGAGGCGCATCCCTCCAGCTGTACCGCTCCACAATTTCTATGCCATTCTGGAAAAGTGTGGTTCCTCTATGGAGGCACCCACAGTGGAGACTAAGGAGGATGCTGGGAACCTCCACAAAGGAGACCCACAGGAGGGTGGCATGGGACCCCAAAGGGGAAGGAAACAACTCCTGGTGAGGGACTCCATTGTTAGGAAGATAGAACTGGGGGAGGAATGGGAGAGGGAGGTAAGGTGCCTGCCTGGCGCCATGGCTTGGAGGGACAGAAAGCGAATCCTCAGGATCACAGGAGCAGCTGCACAGGGGAAGGAGCTGAATGTCACTGTCCACCTAGGGACAAATGACCTGGCTAAGAAAGGGATCAGAGCAGTGCAAGAAGCATTTGTGGAGATGGGGAGGGGTCTTAGACAAATAGCACACACGGTGACCTTCTCAGAGATGCTGCCTGTCTATGGCACGGATGAGGCTAGGGTGCTCCACACCATGGGATTCAATCAGTTGTTGAAAAACTGGTGCAGAGCTCAGGGATTTGGCTTCACTGGGGACTGAGGGTCCACCTGGATGGATGCAGGCCTATACTGGCATGATGTTCTGCATCTGTCCAGGAGAGGAACCAGGATCCTAGGTGATAGGTTTAAATACTTCATTGGCAAGCATTTAAACTAGCCAAGGGGGGGGGCACTGGAAAGGAGCAGGGAAATCCTAGCTCCCCCCCAAAAAATCAGGGTACTAAGTGAGGTAGACACCAACATAGAGATGTCAATAGGGAAAAGCGCAGGGGTAAATGGAGAAAGTGACAAATGCAATAAGGACAGGGATGGGGCAAAAAGAGGTAAGGCCATCAAGAAATGGAGGGTAATGAGTACCAACGCCTGTAGTCTGGGCAACAAGCTCCCCGAACTGGTGGCCTTGAGGGAAGAGGGATGTCTGTATATTGTAGCAGTCACAGAAACATGGTACGCAGAGAACCATGACTGGGATGTGAACACACTAGGGTACACAACCTACAGGAGAGACAGGAAGGGCAGAAGGGGGGGAGTAGCTCTCTATGTAAGGGAAGGGATAAAAGCAACTGAACAAAAGAGTAAACAGGGAGGAGAGAAGGCACTGTGGGTCACCTTAGAGACTGGAAATGGCACCACAATCCACACAGGGGTTGTATACAGACCCCCATGTCATGGGGAGGGAATGGACAAGGATATGACAGAAGGCATACTTAGGATGGCAGAGAAAGGGGAGATACTGTTGATGGAGGACCTTAATATGCCAGATGTTAACTGGTGCACCTTTGCTGCAGCCACATTCTTGATGCCTTTCAGGTGGCATACCTCAGACAGCTAGTTTTGGAACCTACTCGTGAGGGAGCAATCTTAGACCTTGTACTCTCAAATGGGGACAGTGAGAGGATCTCAGATCTAAAAGTGGGTAGCCATTTGGGAACAAGTGACCACCAAACAGTGTGGTTCCCAATAAACTCAGCTACAGAGTCAAGCCATACAAAAGTGAGGGTTCTAGACTTCAGGAGGGCTGACTTTGGCAAGATGAGAGAGTGCCTTAGAAAAGCACTAGCAAACAGGCTAGAAGGAAGGGTGGAGCAACAATGGGGAAATATCAAAACTGCCATCACAGAGGCAACAAGCCTTTGTGTGAAGCAAATAAACAAATCAAAATGAAAGAAAAAGCCACTATGGTTCTCAAAAGAAGTGGCGGTGAAGGTTAGGGAGAAAAAAATAGTATTTAGGAAGTATAAGGAAACACAGAAGGAGCAGGACAGAGAACTTTACCAGTTAAGGCAGAAGGAAGCAGAGAGGGTAGCCAGAATGGCAAAGGCACAAACTGAGGAAAAGATAGCCAACTCAGTTAAGAAGGGGAATAAAACCTTTTATAGGTATATCAGGGAGCGTAGAAAGACAAAGGGAGGGATAGTGAGGCTGAACAGAATGAATGGTGGGTGGGCAGAGAGTGACAGTGAAAAAGCAGGGATACTGAATGAATACTTCTGTTCAGTATTCACAAAAGAGGAAGTGGGGGAGGTGCCTAATCCAATTAACAGAAGCACCCTGGAGGGGGGGGTCAATCCCAGTCCTTTCACAGAAGAAAGGGTTCTGAAAGAACTCCTAAAACTGAAGGTGGACAAAGCAATGGGGCCAGATGGAATTCACCCCCGAATTCTAAATGAAATAAGCAGAGAACTAGTGACATCACTGACTACCCTTTAAAAAAAATTATGGGAGGATGGTGTGGTACCTGAGGACTGGAAGAAGGCTGATGTGATTCCCCTTCACAAAGTGGGAGCAAGACAGAGGCAGGAAACTACAGACCTGTCAGTTTGACCTCTGTGGTAGGGAAAATGATGGAATCACTTCTGAAGGAAAGAACTGTTGAGTATCTACAGGCCAGTGGGGCACAGGACCCAAGGCAGCATGGGTTCACAGTGGGAAGGTCATGTCAGATAAATCTAATTGATTTCTTTGACTGGGTGACCAAAGTAGTAGACCAGGGAGGGGCTGTGGACATGGCCTACCTAGACTTTAGCAAGGCATTTGACACAGTCCTACACAAAAGATTAGTAGTCAAATTAACCTGCCTTGGAGTGGGTCCCAGGGTTGTAGCCTGGGTAAAACATTGGCTGAACAACAGGACACAGAAGGTAATTGTAAATGGAGTCCACTCTGAAGAAAGAGGGGTTACTAGTGAGGTACCGCAGGGTTCAGTACTGGGTCCAGTCCTTTTTAATGTCTTTATAAGTGACATTGCAGAGGGACTGGAAGGAAAAGTATGCCTCTTTGCAGATGACACAAAGATCTGCAACAGGGTTGATACACAAGGAGGCATGGAAAGGATGAGAAGGGACTTGGCAAGGTTGGAGGAATGTTCAGAAGTATGGCAGCTTGGATTCAGTGCAAAGAAGTGCAAAGTAATGCACCTGGGAAACAAAAACCCAGAGGAAGATTACACAATGGGGGGCAGGAGGTAGTAACAACAACAAAAATGGAAAGGGACCTTGGGTAATCATATCAGATGACCTTAAGGTTGGCAAGCAATGTGAGAAGGCGGTAGGGAGGGCTGGGGGGATACTGGGATGTATAGGGAGAGGCATCACCAGCAGAAAACAGGAAGTTGTTATCCCCCTGTACAGACAGTTGGTGAGACCCCATCTGGAGTACTGCATCCAGTTCTGGAGACCCCATCTCTGCAAGGACATAGACAGGATGGAGGCAGTTCAGTGGAGGGCAACTAAAATGGTACAGGGTCTGCAAGAGAAGCCATACGAGGAGAGGCTAAAGGAGCTTAATATGTATACCCTTGAGGAAAGGAGGGAGGGGGGGGACATGATAGAAACGTTTAAGTACCTCAGTGGAATCAACAAAGTCCAAGAGGGTAGCATCTTTCAGAAAAAGAGATGTGCAAGAACAAGGGGACACAATTTGAAGATAGAGGGGGGACGGCTCAGGGGCAATGTGAGGAAGTATTTTTTCACAGAGAGGGTGGTGGATGCATGGAACAGCCTTCCTGAGGAGGTTGTGGGGTCTAAAACTGTGGGAAAATTCAAGAATGCGTGGGACAGACATAAGGCAATTTTTGTGGGGGGTAGGAAGAAAAAGACTGTTGGTTAAATAGGATCTGCAGCTTATCCTCTAGGTAGGGAAATGAGCAGACTAGGTGGGCCAAGCGGTCAAAGTCTATGTTTCTATCTTTTATTTTCCATGCAGCTCATGGGCTTTATATCAGCTTAAGTGGAATTTTTCAATTTTGAATTTGACAAATATATCTGGATTCCCCCTTTGATGTATCAAAAAGAACAGGACGGGAGGTTTGTGTATAATAAAAGGAGTGGTGACCTCATCGATTGCATTCTGTAATGTAATGTCCTGATCTTGCCTCAAACTGTATGTTGTTTTATACAAAACAATAAACATTGGCCCAGATATTCAAAAGGGTTGCATATGGGCGCCAACAGTGTTCATGCATCTTTCTTTCCACTGAGGCAGTGATATTGAAAAGGGAAAAGTCGCTGCACAAATCCCGATGCGCTGGAGTGCATCAGTAATGTATGCAGGCACAGGTGGGGGGTGCCCATGCATAACCTGCACAACCTGATATTCAGCCTGGGATGTGCAGAGCCATGCATGCGCAACCCCTACTTATGCCAGCACAAAGTTAAGCCAAAAAAAAGGAACAACTGATGGCCACTCACAGGTGAGCTGCTGCATTGCAGGGTGCAACACGGCAGCTGCCACCTGTGGGTGGCCACCCGAGTTCCGGCTGCATCTGGTGGCGCCCCCCATGCCCAATCGTGGGCATTTGTAAAAATAAAGAATGCTGTCCAATTCCCCTGGTGGTCCAGTGGACCGCTATCTGCCCGATCGCGGGCATCTGTAAAAAAATAATAATCCGTCCTATATCCCTGGTGGTCCAGTGGACCGCTATCTGCACGATCGCGGGCATCTGTATAAAAAAAGGAGTTCAATATCCCTGGTGGTCCAGTGGACCGCTATTCACCCGATAGCGGGCATTTGTATAAATAAAAAATCCCTATATCCCTGGTGGTCCAGTGGACCAGCTATCTGCCCGATCACGGGCATTTGTTTCAAAGAAAGATCCCCTCCCAATATCCCTGGTGGTCCAGTGGACCAGCTATCTGCCCGATTGTGGGCATTTGTAAAAAAACAACTAATTCCAATATCCCTGGTGGTCTAGTAGCCCCACCCTCCCACTGAGCCCCACTGCCCCGCTCTCCCCCCGGTCAGCGGGCGGGCGGCAGCACCCCACCTGCCTGCCACCCCACCGCCCGCCGACTGACACCTCGGTAGGGCTGCATGCCCATTGGTTCACAGCGTGAGCAAGTAGGGGTTGCGCATGCATGGCTCTGCACATCCCAGGCTGAATATCAGGTTGTGCAGGTTATGCATGGGCACGCCCCCCTCTACCGGTGCCTGCATACATTACTGATGCGCTTTGATGCATCGGGATTTGTCAAATGAATTCACATATCTGGAATGGCGTAGTACGATGGGCTGCGGCCCATTGGCTCACGCTGTGGGTCAATGAAGTGCAGCTACCAGTGTATCAGTCGGTAGGGCGGGCTGGTGGGTGCTGCCACCTGCCGTTGACTGGGGCGGGGCTCAGTGGGAGGCTGGGGGGGACCACTAGACCACCAGGGATATTGAAATTAGTTATTTTTTACAAATGCCCATGATCGGGCAGATAGCTAGTCCACTGGACCACCAGGGATATTGAACTTCTTTTTTTATATAGATGCCCGCGATCGGGCGGATAGCGGTCCACTGGACCACCAGGGATATAGGACAGATTATTATTTTTTTACAGATGCCCACGATCGGTCAGACAGCGGTCCACTGGACCACCAGGGATATAGGAAGCGATCTTTTATTTTAAACAAATGCCTGCAATCGGGCTGCAGGGGGCGTCGGTCCCTGACAGCTGCTGCCTTGCAGGGTGCCAGGTGCAAGTCATCGGGGATCGGCGCACCTGCATGCAAACAGGATGCAAATGGAGCCATAATCACATGCAAATGGCCCCATGTGCGCCTTGCATAAATTATGGCCCATTTGCATGTCACCTTTTGAATATCGCGGGTGCTGTGAATGGCGCAATGGCACCTGTGATAGCGCATCTCCATGCTCCACTCTGACCACTTGTGCTGGCGCAGTGCCACTGCACCATGCACACTGGGGGTGGCCAGGCTACGATATTCAAAGCTGCTGAGCCATGGCGCAGCTCCGTTGAATATCGCCCAGGCCACACCCCTGCGCAGCCAAGTTGAACTGCGCCCAAGCTTGCGCCACAGCCTGGTGCAGTTTGAATATCCGGGCCATAAAGTTTAAAAAAAAAATAAATAAATAAAAAAGAGGACTGATTCCAGTACTGAACCATGCAGTGCCGTGCTAGCAACCCCCCCTTTCTTCAGAGTGGACTCTGTTTACTATTACCCTCTGCGTCCTATTGTCCAGCCAATTTTTTACCCAGACTACCACCTTGGGACCCACTCCAAGGCTGGCTAACTTGTATATTACATTGGCGACAAGGGTGCATGTGTACAAGCACCAACTGATGTCCGCCCACCCTAGCACAGCCGCCTGCTGCACCACCTGTTGGCATCCAGACGGTGCTCACATGGAGGCCGTTATCACCCACCCAGAGGAGCAGAGCCTCTGCTGAGATGCTTGGTCCTCTCTCCCCCCACCCACCAGCTGGTTTCCAATGACCCAGGTTCATTCCCAGCCATCAGCATCATGAATGATAACACTACTATTGTGCCGACTGCTCAGCTAACTAAAATGGGCATATAATACCACCTTGAAGGGACACAGTACACTACAGTTTAAGCCACTTACATGATTTTAGTCAATCAGTACACAGAAATGTAAAGACTCTTATCCTGTGTACAGATGTTGTCTTGGGATGGAATGTTAAACTGGAACATACCACTTCACAGGTGGGGAGTATGAAAACTTATTTTTAAAAATAAAAAAGTAAAACCTTGTTATGAGACACGCTAGCCAAATTGAGTGATTTATAATATGTTAATATGTGTACTGAGGGGTGTCTCTTATTGAATTCCCTCATGCTGCTTGAATCTGACACAACCACTGAGCTTCATGGTCCTCTTGTCCAAACACAATGAGAGAACATTCTGGTTAAAAAAGAGACACCCCTTAGTACACATATTAATAAATACAAACACACATGCTTACTGCAATAGGCACTGCACAAATACTGAAATGGACACAACAAGCATGCTAAATACATGTTGTATATGCACTGAAACAACACTGCTTGCACCCTGAAAGCCACCCCGAAATGGAGAATGTGCTAACTCTGAAAGGAACCTGCACACACATACATACACTAAACTGGAACTGGGAACATACACTGAAAGTACACTGCACATACGTGCATACACTAAAGTGGAACTGGGGACGTACACTAAAAGGACACTGCACACATGTACATACACTAAACTGGAAATGGGAACATACACTGAAAGGACACTGCACGCACGTACATACACTAATCTGGAACTGGTAACATGCACTGAAAGGACACTGCACACACGTACATACACTAAAGTGGAACTGGGGACATACACTGAAAGGACACTGCACACACATACATGCATACACTAAACTGGAACTGGGAATACACACTGAAAGGACATTGCACACATGTACATACACTAAATTGGGGTTAGGAACATACACTGTGATGGACACTGCACACCTTTGACTGAACTGACCGCATACACAGATGCACAAAACAAAATGGATATTGCTTGAATACTGATAGTCTCTTCAGAAGCATCAAATATGAGTGAAATGCAAAGGACAGTATCTCTATTCTGTGCCCATACCACTGAAATGGCACTAATTTATCACTCTTTACTGCACCATTACCTTCTGGGCTCTCTGCTTGTGGCCAGTGTTTCTATAGCCCTTGTTGCGAAGTTGCATGCGATACTTGCCACTTTTACCTGAGCGTTGGGTTACCTAAAGGAACAGAAACAGAGTCAATGCTGATGTTAGAGAGGTGCTTCCTATTCCTGATTTATTTACCGTATTTTTTGCCACAACTCGCAGCATGTATTGCTGTGTAAGCAGGCTCGTCAGGCTTCCTACGTGGTGCTCAGTGCATGCATATAGTCAAAGAAAGGATACTGCACAGTCCCTGCAACAATGACCCATAACTCATGAGAAGCGGTGCTTTGAGTGTGTTATGACTGTCAGTGCCTCTCAAATGCACTTGGGACTCCTGAACAATCCCCATATATGACTTAAACCACATTTCACATTCTACTTCTATGACAGGTTGACTGATATTATGGTTTAAAAGTTTGGCAAAAATGTATATATTTTAAGACACTTCAGTAAACGGTTTTTAAATTAATGTACATGTACACAATGTGTCTTATAGATGTGCTGAATCAAAATTAAGAAATCAGGTCGCGCGCTGGCGCTAGATGGCGACAGTCACAAGAGAGTGAGCTCCATCCCGATCCTTCCGTTTTTTAATAATTTATAGCCCAATCTCATTTTAAAGTTTATAAAACAGACCTTCCGATCTTCAATTCTTCACTCAGGCAAGTGATTTTCGTTAAATTGATGGTTTAAGTACATTTTTTTGTGATTTTCAGTCTAAACTAAGGAAAATGCCTTCAGGGAAGCCCCGCTGCCCCCGTTCACCTGGACGCACAGCTTACTCAGATACTCCCTATAAGGACTGTTCTGACAGTTCCAAACAATTTGCCACAAAATATGACATTGGTCAGTTAAAGGAAATATTATCTGAAATACGAACGGGCCAAATTGAAGTTAAAAATTCTACAGCTACCCTTTCTAAGCAGCATGAGGAAATGTGTAGTATAGTGAGTAAAAATGATAAATTACAGAGCTGATCTCAGCAATTACATATCTAGAACAGTTGACATTTAAACAATCTGAACAGACTGATCAATTATCACAAAAGGTAGATGACCTCGAAAACAGAGGTCGACGTAATAACATCAGAATACCGGGTGTACCAGAAGGGGCTGAGGGAGACAATACGCTGGCTTTTCTTAAATCCTTTCTACCAGAAATTCTTGGATATCAATGGTGTAGACCTTTAGAGATTGAATGAGCCCACAGAGCATTGGCTCCTAAACCAGTTAACCAAAACCCCAGACCTATAATTGCTTATTTGTTGAGTTTTTCTGTTAAAGAAGAAATAATGCGATTATCAAGAGAAAGAAGGTCACTTAAGTGGAAAGGGGAAAATATTTTAATTTTTCAAGATTTCTCCAGTGAAGTGGTGGCCAGAAGGAAAGAGTTTATAGAAGTCAAACAATGCTTAAGAGACTTTGGTCTAAAATATTATTTCAAATACCCTGCTACTCTCATTATTCAGCAGCAAGGGGGAAAAACCATCAAATGTGATTCTCCAAACAGTGCATGGCAGTTCGTTCAGTCTTTTAAGGAAATTTACTTCAGAAATCCATCAACTAGCAAGACTAGCTACCATTTTTCAAAATCAGCGCGAGCTCCCTCAGAAACAGCACATCTAGATTCTGAATCTTGTGCTAGACACACACCACCACGATCTTGCAAACTTTTGCAGAGGAATACTCTTCTCACCCTCCTCCAATCATCCACTCCGCGTCTTTTTGCTGAAGTTGCCAATTCTGATCTAGAGCATACCTGGAGTACCGACATTCAGAGAAGAGCTAGACAACGTTCTCAAGTACTCCAGCATTCCGACACTTTCAACCTCTGTTGGTAACCCCAAGAAGAGAGAGCGAAGTGAAGAAAACAGCTACATATCCTCACCGAGATCTTCACCAGATCTGACGCACGAAGAGGAAATGGATGCCTCTGAACCAGTCCAAATTAAATCAGTCCCCTGCAACAACAACCACCACTATATAGAACCAGTGTCTGGGTAAAAGTATATACATAGTACTTCAACCGGACCACTTCCTGTAGCTCCTACTATTTAAGATGGATGCGATCAACAAAGTGGTTAGGATCTGTGTACAGTGGTAGGATTTTGTTATATATCTTGTCAAAGGGATTCATAAAAATTCCTGGTTTACGCAGCAGTCTATTTTGAAGAAATAAGGTCCTTAGGTATTTGATTAAAAACAAACTGGCCATTAATGTATTGATAAACGATATTGTGTGTTTGCACATTTTTACAGTTTAGACACTGATATCTAGAAGCCTGTTACTTGGTGTGCTCTTCTCCTTCTCTAAACTTTTCAGAAAACTCTTTCTGCTGTCACTGTAATTCATTTATAATAGTTTCTCTGGTTATGCCCTAGTCAGAGTCTCTGCCTTAATATATAACTCAAATACCTAGAATTATTCTGTGTTTACAATGCCTAATTTCCACTAAATAAAATTAACATTTAGAGCACAGAGCAAATAAGCATCAAGAATTGAGCTGATGAAGGGATGAATATGCTGCAAAATAGTGGATGTTTCTTACACAGATAGGACAGCTTTTTAATATTGGTATTTGCTGAGGCAGTGAGCTACAATAATTGAACTGGGCTATTTCTTTTCACCCTTTTAAAACTTTTTATTATGCTTTTTGAGCTTATGTTTTGTGATTACTTTTGTAGCTTGGTATCTTGCCTATTTTCTTTCTCCTGTTTATTTTGGCTACATGACTCTTTGCATTTAATCAAATACTGTAGGCCTAGGATGTTGTTGTTTTTTTTTTTTGGGGGGCATTTCATGCTGCAACTGGAAGGACTGATGCCCTCTCTTGTATTAGCTGCCGTGGAGTGTGACTGGTCAGTTAAACCTTGGAAAGTAGTCCGGTGGACAATATCTGACTGCGCAGTAGCTAACAACCTACTGCTCTATTTCCTCTTAAAGGTTTAATCTTTTTAAAATCATTTCTAGAACTTGGACTCCAGACACTTAAGTACTGAAAATTTATGTAAGAACAGATGATATTTTCACCTTGCGTTATATTATTGTGAGTAAAGAGTACTCTCAGGTTAAGGAATAGTTGTTTCACTCCTTTTAACTGTTTTACACTATTTTTTAGTTGTTTTATACCGAAGAAACTATTGTTATAGATGATGCTTCCTTATAGAATTGTCTCAAGGAATGTGAATGGTTTGGGAACCCCTATTAAAAGTAAAAAATATTGAAATACCTTAACAAAAAGAAGGCAGATATCGCCTTCATACAAGAAACACATTTGAATGATACTGAATCGGTAAAATTATACAGATCCTGGGTAGCTATGGTGGAATACAGTACCTTCAATTGTAAGAAAAGGGGTACTGCTATTTTGATTAGAAAAAGTATTAATTTTGTGAAATCTGAACATTTCTCAGACTGAAATGGTAGATTCCAATTTCTTCTTGGTACACTCAATGGGTTTAAGGTTGCTTTAGTCAACATTTATGCTCCTAATTCAGGACAATTTTTTTTTTTTTTTTAGAATATTTCATCAGCTTTAACTAAGTATTCAGAGTACAAAATCATTATGGGAGGGGATTTTAATGAAGTCATGGACCCAATATTAGATAGTAAGAAAAGGAAAACCATATTGACACATTGACCAGATCTCGTTTGGCCTTGCATAAACTGGTTCAGAATCTTTCTTTATCAGACGCATGGAGAATAGTGAACCCTTGGGCTAAAGATTTACTTTTTTTTCCTAACAGACATATATCATGCAGTAGAATTGACCACTTATTCATTTCTTCTGAGCTCCTAGACTCAATAGCTGATGTTAATATAGATTCCATTACAGTTTCTGACCATGCATTAATTGACATGACTATGATCATAGGGGACAGCACACCAAAAGAATACAGATGGAGACTGACTACATCCCTTTTAAAGGACACAAAATTCATAGATTGGATAACAAAGGAAAGTGAGGAATACTTTAGAAATGATGACAATGCTGAAGTATCTAAGGCCTGTTTATGGGAAGCCTCCAAAGCTTTTATCAGGGGCAGAATAATTAGTTTTTCAGCATGTAAGAAAAGGGACAAAGCTAAAACCTTAAGAGAAAAACAACTGGAATCAACTGATTTGGAATCAGAACTCAAAAAATGTAATATCCCCCAACTGTCATTAGTATACAAAATAGAACTGGTTAAATCTGAAATTAACAGCATACTCTCAGCCCAAGCTCAATATGCTTTATTTCGTTTAAAGCAAAGCTACTGGGAATCTGGGGAAAAAGCTGGGAAACTGTTAACCCATAGACTTAAAAAACTTAACAACCAGAATATTATACCAGGGATTAGAGATGATTTGGGTAAAATATGTAATAATAATAAGAATATCAATAGATTATTTCAGGAATTTTATGTCAAGATATATGCTCATAAGACCATTAATACTTCTGATGCAGATTCTTTTCTAAACTTAATTCAAGATTCTGGAGTATCTCAAAAACATTTTGATCTCCTAAACAGAGAAATTTCATTGGAAGAAATATCTTCAACAATTACTATCATACCTAGTAACAAAACCCCAGGTTTAGATGGCCTTCCAAGTGAATTCTACAAGATTTTGAATTCTAAGACAGCCCCTCATTTACTTAATATGTAGGAGGAATCTTGGGATACAAATACTCTCCCCTCCACTCTCACACAATCCCTGGTTACTTTGATTCTTAAGAAGAACAAAGACCCTCTATCCTATTCCGGCTATCATCCTATTTCACGGATGAATACAGACTATAAAATATTAGCAATGCATATTCAGAAAGTTATAGGTCTAATTATTGGTAAGGAACAGGTGGGTTTTATGCAGGGTAGGTCGGGAGCAGACAATGTTAGAAGGTTGCTACATACGATCTGCTATGCTAATAAATTTAAGGAATCTTATATAATTTCAGTACCAGGGTCTCTTTGTTGTATAAAAATTCAATGGCTCAAATCATTACTAATGGTCTAGTAACTAAGCCCATTTCACTGGCGTGTAGAACCAGGCAAGAATGCCCTCTTTCTCCCTTCATTTTTATATTGGCCATAGAGCCTCTGATTAGAACAACAGACAATCACGCAAGCATATTTGGGATTAACATCAAGTCACGTATCCAGAAAACCTATGTTTTTGCTGATGATTTACTTTTAACCCTCACAAAACCAGTTCAATCTTATAATGCACTTAAGAAATTAATTTTACATTTTGGGAATCTTTCAGGACTACAAGTTAACTGGGATAAATCCCAAATATTATGTCCTAATCCCTCATCTTTTTTTTTAAGAATTTATCTGAAATCTTCAACAATGGCTGGGTCAAGGATCAAATAACTCACTTGGGCCTATGTATCTCCAACAACCTGGGTTCCTTGATTAAGATTAATTACTTACCCTTACTAAAAGCTATTGAATCAGATTTAGCAAATTGGAGTAATCTGCACCTTTCCCTATCGGGTAAAGTAAACTATCAAAATGATTATTGCCCCAAAGCTATTTTACCTATTTCAGAATATCCCTATTTTACTAGATAACAAATTAATACAAAAATTAGAAGTAATGATAAGAAAATTCCTTTGGGATAATAAACCCCAAGACTAAGTCTGAATAAATTAAGAGCTTCCTATAATCTAGGTGGTTTGGTGCTTCCTCACTGGGAATGGTATCAGTGGGCTTTTCTTCTTAAACAAATCTCTAGTCATTTGAGTTGTGACTCTGTTACTGACATACCAAGGCCTCTATGGCTACAACTAGAAAATTCCCTATTTGGTACCAGTATGATTACAGACTATTTGTTTATACATACTCCTATAGATATTATAGATAATCCCTGCTTAGATAACTCTATTAGAGTACTAAAAGAGATTTGTCAATCCATTAGTCCCTCCAGTTTTCCACTAAGACAAATGCCTTTATGGTCTAACTCACTAATCATTAAAGATAAACCCTTAAAACCTAATAAAATATGGTCCCAAGTATGTATCAACAGGATTTGTGACATATTATCCAAGGATACTTTTATTCTGATGTCATTTAAGGAAATAAGAGACTTTTATAGGTTACCAAGTTTCCATTTTCATTTTTACCTACTACTCAGAAGTAAGCACAAGGAAAACATACTTTCAGATGACTATTCATTTCCTGAGAATAAAGAATGGGACTAACTGTGTAGAATAGCACCCTTAAAAAAAGGAGCAAGTTTTATTTGCAAGATTCTTAATAAATGTCTCCTAACCCCATCTCTAACCTATTCAGCCAAAGGAAAATGGGAGAATGAACTAAATATGACCATCTCTGACTCGGATTGGGATGAGGCCTGGGATATTGCTCACAGAGGTACTGTTGATTCAGAAGGTAAGCTGATCCAATTTAAGACATTGCATCATTTTTACCTATCACCTCTTAAACTAGTAGGGATGGGTTTAAGTCATAATAATAAATGTTGGAAATGTCAATCCCCTAATGCTAACCTATTACACATGTTATGTAGTTGTCCTATGATAACACCATTGTGGAAAGAAGTTATCAAAATATGTGAGAGGTTTCTAAATATTACCTTGACTTCATCTCCTTTAATTTTCATACTTGGCATTATTCCTGAAGATTACACTATCACTCACCAACAAAAGTGTTGGCTAACAGTGGCATCTATCTACACTAAAAGGCTGATTTTAAAATATTGGAAAGACCCCAAACCCCCTACTATGGTGGAATGGATTAATTTGATGGGATACACTGCCAACAATGAAAGAATTACTTATACCTTGAAGAATAAACTAGATTTGTTTCTAAATATTTGGGAGCCCTTTTTTTCTTAAGATTTAAACAACATAAATTCTAAATATAGTGTTGTAAAAGAAACTTTATTGAATTATTTTTTACAGGTTTTACTATGTTGTTTATTATCTTTTAAAGACATTAATTTACTCTGAATTGCATTTAGTTTAACCTGTACTATTTAAACTTAACTCAAACTCAAGCTTATATATGCTTTATGATGTTCATTTGTTATAATGTGAGAAATATTGATTGTTTTCATTCTTCATTGCATATACAATTATTTATAATTTATTGACAAAAGAAAAACTGTTTTTAATCTGTTTCTGTAATTTTGGTATACTTATTAAGTCTAATAAAATTATATTATGGAAAGAAAATTAAGAAATCACAAATAAATATAAATAAATAACAAATAAAGACAATGAATCTTTTTACAAAATGTTTACACTGATAAATGATCATGGCCCCTGATTCAGGATGATACGAGAGTCCTGTTTTCCGTGGCAGGGCTACTAGACCTCTGTAGCAGAGCTGATTTACTTATGTAATTGTTTCTAGTCAACCTTTCAGTAGGATGCTGTACAATGGCATTCTTATTTTGAGGACACATGCACTGAAATGACACTGCGTGCACGCTGAATGGACACTGCACTTAAGTGGAACAGACCTTATACACACACAATGGGCATTGCATATACACTGAATGGACACTGCATGCACACTGTATGGAAACTGCACATAAGTGGAATTGACCTTATACACACACAATGGACACTGCACACACACACAATGGCCACTGCTTGCACACTGTATGAAAACTGCATAGACACTACAGTGATCTCATATAAACTAAATGGATGCTGCATATATACTGAATGGACACTGCACATGCATAGAATGGACCTTATACATACTTAAAATGCACTGCATGCACACTGTACGGACACTGTATGCACACTGAATGGAACTGAAGGCAAACTCGGTGTTGTTTGCACATTCAGCTGACAAAGCACACCCACTGATTGGGCACTGCATGAACACTGAAATGGAGATCACCAACACATTGACTAGTTCTTGCTTGTACACTAAATGGACAATGCCACACACCAAACTGATACCACATGAACATTGCATGCACACTGAACAGGCAGACACTGCATGCTTACTGAATGGGCACTGCACACACACTATTTGTACACTCAGTGGATGTTGCATGTTACAAGTGGATACGGTGGATGCTGAATGGGGTACTCCAAGATCATCACATATAATGTGAATGCAAATGCTTGTACATTGCATAAACAACAGTGCAACTGGACTATGTTTAATGTTTTACCACTCTATTACCTTCAGGACTTTGTTCTTGGGGCCACCATTTCCGACACTACGACGACGCAGAATATACTGATCAGTGCCAGCTGAACTTTGATCTGCCTAAAGAAATAAAATAATACTGGTGATAAGAGAGCTACTTCATGTTCTTGACGTTTTTGTTGTTGTTGTTTCATTTCAAAGTATGGATGACAGATTCTTTTATGTTTATTTAAGAAAAAAAATGATAATTTTAAAATTGCATCACTTGCAGAGGTATATAGAGCAATTAAAGAAGCTGTAGGCAAGACATACTGGCTTTGAATAAAGGTAATCATGAGTATTCCCAGAATTAGAATTAGATAATCAACAGTATATAACAAAAGGATTATTGAATGCTCACACCATTTATAAAGTTAACATGAAAATGGTCACTTTCTTAGGCCATGAATACGGTACAAAAGAGGGGGAATGATCCAATTAACAGCATGGACCAAGGGAGGGAATTTAAAGTGACCGTAAAGACAGTTATTAAAATCTTTTTAATATAACTGTAAATGTGGGCATGTGTGAAGTCTACTTCATGATGCCAGAAAATTGTTTTGCGAATTTGTTCTAAAATAGTCCTGTTTTTCTCTTGTTTAGGATCCCTTTTTATGCAGCCTTTTCCCCACACAATATTCACTTCTAGACAGTGGTGACATCACAGCCCGGCCAGGGGTTGTATACATGGGCAGACCAGATGGTCCACATGGACCCCATCTGCCAACACATTCTATGTTTCTATGTTTAGCAATTGCAGTCTAGGTTAGTGACTTACTAATACCACTTTGTGGACCCAATGCAGGGAGGGACTGCAAAATGTCATATTGGATGGCATGGAAGCGAGTCGCTAACCTGTTTGTGATAGGCCCTAAAATATGCCCGTGTGCCTATGCATAGCAGCTGCTAGTGCCTTGCATATAGGCACACAAGTATATTGGTAGGCTTGGAAAGGCAGTAAATAACCATTAGTGCCACAGTATTTACCGCATCCCCAAACCAGGTCATAACGGCTGCAGCCCCTAACCACCACCCACCCCAGCCCCAATTACACACCTGTAGTATATAATGAATTTCCTTGATGTTTAGTAGTCATCCCCCCCAATCACCCTGGTGGTATCAATATCTTAGTCTCCTGGTGTCCAGCGGTCCCTCTGCCCCCTCAGATCACCCCAGCAGTATCAATATCTTAATCTGCCTGGTGTCCAGTAGTTTCCACCCCCCCATACACCCAATGCCCCCATCCCCTAACTACCACTATCCCCTGTCCCTGACCACAGTAAACATCCCCCCTGGTGCGGACACAGATGCTCCACTTACCTCCATGGTTGGCCACTGCCTGAATGACTGTTCACTATCATAAACACTGTAGAAACAGCTGTGGGCCCTAATCTCAGCCTAAGAATATTAGGACTGCTAAGCATTTTCCACACTTCACATTGCCAGAACACATTTTTGAGGCCAGCGTCACCGGCAAAGGATGACACATTATAAATGAACTTGGCTCCCTGCCATGGAGTCGTCATGGAGCAGCAGGGATGGCCACAAACTGTAGTTTCAAAGGAGATGAGCCCTATGATTTTTGCATCTCCTAAGCCACACCACAGCAGACACAAACTTGCTCCCAAGAGGGGGCCCATACTAGAGAGTGTCTAAAAGCAACCATGACATCTCTACCTGGCCCCTCCCCCCGTGCTCACTGACCTGGTCTCCTCAAGAAGAAAACCTTTGTGTGCTTTCCCACCAGTTCCCTCCCACTGCATTCACTCCTTCTTACTAATCCCTTCCCACAACACTGACAGAACTACCTGCGGCATCCAAATGGCCTCAATGGGTCCACTCCATGGCTGTCAGTGGCAGCATCAAAGTTGCTTCAATTGGGAGTCCTCTATTTACAGCACTAGTAGGGACATCCTCACAGCCACAATTGGTCACCTGCATGGTTGCTGCTGGCAAATGCCCTCTCACCACCACTGCCAAAAACCCAGCCACCCACTGTGTCACTCCCATGTGCGCAAGTGTTCTAGTAAAACCAGCTGCAAAAATGGGTAAAAGCAGGACCCCTCAGGAAACAAGATGTTGCATCTCAACAGGGCTATTCTTGGCAAATAAACTTAGAGAAATAAAAGGGATCTGGACAAGACAGATGCCATTATCTGGAAGGGCATTAAAGGTAAAAATAAATTTGTATATTTACATCTCTGTGATCTGTGTGTCTGTCAGTTTTACTGTGTCTGAAGTGCTGCATGTGTGCATCTGATTGCATGACTGTGTGTATCTGTATGCACCGCTGCGCGTGGGCAGATGTATGTACTGCTGCACGTGTGGGTCTGTTTGTGTCATGCTGTGTATTCGTGTCTGTAGTGTGTGTAATGCCCATGTAATGCTGTGTGTGTTTGTATGCAGTGGTGTGTACATTTTAAAAGTACAGTATATGCAGTACAGTATGCATTAGTGAATGTGTGTCTGTATGTAATGCTGTGTGTGCGCTCGTCTGTATATAGTGTTATGTGTGCAAGCTTGTGTATGCAGTGCTGTGTGGGCATGTCTGTGTATGCAGTACTGTGTGGGCACATCTGTGAATGTAATGCTGTGTGCATGGCTATATGTAGTACTGTGTATATATGCATATGCAATGCTGTGTGTATGTCTATGCACCAGTAGCGCTGTGTGTGTGTGTGTGTGTGTGTGTGTGTGTGTAGCACTCTGTCTGTATAGGGTTGTGTGTGCATCTGAAAGAAGCATATACTTGTGTGCACTTGTATGTGTCTGTATGTAGTATCCATCCACACCTCCACTCAACAGCAGATCAGTCTGTTTTCTCCATCGCCTTCCCCTACTCTGAAATAAACTCCCCTCTGACTTTTGCCTATCCCCCTCACTCTCTTCTTTCAAAATACTCCTCAGACTTCTCCCCTCTACCCTGTGTTCGCACCTCTCCTCCTCCGCCACCACTACCATTTTAACCCCCTACCTTCCTGCTAACAAATTACCCTCCCACTATTGAACTTTCACAGCAAACACAAAATCCATTACTGACTCCTCCTTGCTTAGGAGCTATTTGTATCTCACCTGCTATTATTTTTATTACTTACATATTTTAGAGTTTCCTGTCCTTATTTCGTTGTCTCATCAGTATTCTTGTTTGATGTTTATTTACATAGAAACAGATGGCAGATGAGGACCGCATGGCCCACCCAGTCTGCCCATTTCCCTACCTAATGGATAAGCTGCAGATCCTAGTTAACCAACAGCCTACTTCCTCCTAACACCCACTAGAATTACCTTATGTCTGTCCCATGCATTCTTGAATTCCCCCACTGTTTTTGATTCCACAACCTCCTCAGGATGGCCATTTCATGTATCCAGAACTCTCTCCATGAAAAAATACTTCCTCACATTACCTCTGAGCTGTCCCCACTCTATCTTCAAATTGTGCCTCCTTGTTCTTATACATCTCTTTTTATGAACGATGCGATCCTCTTGGGCTTTGTTGATTCCCTTGAGGTACTTGAAAGTTTCTATCGTGTCCCACCTCTCCCTCCTTTCCTTGAGGGTATACATATTAGGGTCCTTTACTCTCTCTTTCTATGTCTTCTGGTGCAGACCCTGCCCCATTTTGGTTGCCCTCCTCTGGACAGCCTCCATCCTGTCTATGTCCTTGTGGAGATGGGGTCTCCAGAACTGCATGCAGTACTCCAGATGGGGTCTCGCCAACTGTCTGTACAGAGGGATAACAACTTCCTGTTTTCTACTGGTAATGCCTCTCTCTATGCAACCCAGTATCCCACCAGCCCTCCTTACTGCCTTCTCACATTGCTTGCCCACTTTTAGGTAATCTGATATGACTACCACCAGGTTCCATTTTTGTTGTTGTTAGTATTTCACCCCCCCCCCCATGTGTACTCTTCCCCTGGGTTTTTGTTTCCCAGGTGCATTACTTTGCATTTCTTTGCATTGAATCTAAGCTGCCGAACATTTGACCATTCCTCCAACCTTGCCAAGTCCTTTCTCATTCTTTCCGCCCCACCTTGTGTATCAACCCTGTTGCAGATCTTTGTGTCATCTGCAAAGAGACATACTTTTCCTTCCAGTCCCTCTGCAATGTCACTTATAAAGACATTAAAGAGGACTTTTCTGTGGCTGGGGGGGGGGGCACAGTGGAGCCTGAGCAAAATGGCTGCTAAACTTTAGAATTCAACGTAACTCTGGAGATTATTAATTTTGGAAAGTTAGCTACACAAAACCAAATGAAATAAAAATCAGATTTGCTAATACTGGAACCTGCCTACAGTAAGATGGGAAATCCTCGTAAGTATCAAACACATGGGTCGGGAGCAAAAAGCAAAACAACTTCTGCGGCTCCCACCATGTGCTCAGCTCAAGGCCACAGAGAAGAAGTGACATCAGAGCCTGGTGAAGAAACCCTGCAAACACTCAGACTGAAAATTGACAGACTTATTTCTACTGTGGCAGGGCTAGCAGAGAGGTTTGATAGTTTAACAAACCAGGTGGTGGCTCTCGAAACCAACTTGGACGCGGTCCAGACAATGGCCATGGAATCTGTTCATAGAGCCGATGCAGCAACGGGAGCTGTCTCGGCAATGGAAAAGGAAACAAACCACTTTAAGTCCAGGCTTGAAACCCTGGAGAATCAGATACGAGCAGCGAACATTCGTTTAATCAGGATTCCCGAAGGTGCTGAGGGAGTCTATCTATTACTTTTCCTTCAGGAACGGCTCGCACAACAATTAAGGAAAGAAGTGGCTCCTAAAATTCAAAATGCCCAAAAGGCTTACCGTATTGCTCCAAGAGTGCGTCCGATGAACCCAGATTCACCTCGTACCATGGGCTTGGTCACTGGTGGCATAGGCACTCAGGTTTATCTGGTAGTGATGTGTAGACAGAGGAAGCCTCTTCTCTGTGAGGGTCAAACTGTACAGATTTTCTCAGACATTAGCTACACAATGCACCAAAAGAGAAAGAACTTTGCTGGGGTGCATGCCATGTTGAGAGAGGCTAAAATACCTCATGGAATGATATTTCCTGCATGGCTGAGACTTGTACATGATGGCAAAATCTTTATTTTCTCTGACCCAAATGAGGCCCTAAAATGGAATCAGAAACATGTGCAGCATGACTGCAGCAGGCATAGGCAGGAGTTGGATTCATCGGAAGGAGTGGAAGATGATACCTGAAGGGTAGTAACATATCCAAATCTGAATTACAGAACCTTTTGAAATGTGGTTACTCTGCTAAATCATTGTTGAGTCCAACATTGTTCACCAGTTTAAAAATTGGACAAAGTTTATATTATACCTTTCTGTGTTGTGAATATTGGACTCTAGGTTTCTTTTTTTTTTTTCCTCTTTCTAATGAAGATGTTGGAGGTAATCCTGATCATTTCATTATAGCTGCTGGGGAAGTTTCCTTAGATATCTCAATATATTCTGGTAATAGTAATAAATATAACCGTTTAGTGGAGCTATACTTACTTTAGGGGAATCAGTTATCAGTACTGATGGTTTGTTATTATTATAAATGATACAGAATTTACTAAGAAATAACTACAAAGTTGGTTTAACAGCATATAGTAGTGGAAAGCACCTAAGGTGCACAACTAGGAAATAGTATGGTGTACTAAGGTTGCACTTATAGATTAGGTGACCTATTTAAGAGGAAGCAATTATGTTATATGGGAGGTGTTTTATTTACCATGCAGCTCATGGGCTTTATATCAGCTTAAGTGGAATTTTTCAATTCTGAATCTGACAAACATATCTGGATTCCCCCTTTGATGTATCAAAAAGAACGGGATGGGAGGTCTGTGTATAATAAAAAGAGTGGCGACCTCAACGATTGCATTCTGAAATGTAATGTCCTGATCTTGCCTCAAACTGTATGTTGTTTTATACAAAACAATAAACATAAAGTAAAAAAAAAAGAAAGAAATGAAAAACAGGACTGATTCCAGTACTGAACCATGTGGTGCCGTGCTAGCAACCCCCGTTCTTCAGAGTGGACTCTGTTTACTATTACCCTCTGCGTCCTATTGTCCAGCCAATTATTTACCCAGGCTACCACCTTGGGACCCACTCCAAGGCTGGCTAACATATATTACACTGCCGACAAGGGTGCATGTGTACAAGCACCAACTGATGTCCGCCCACCCTAGCACAGCCGCCTGCTGCACCACCTGCTGGCATCCAGATGGTGCTCACATGGAGGCTGTTGTCACTCACCCAGAGGAGCAGAGCCTCTCCTAAGATGCTTGGTCCTCTCTCCCCCCACCCACCAGCTGGCCCCCAGTGACCCAGGCTCATTCCCAGCCATCAGCATCATGAGCAATAACGCTACTACTGTGCCGACTGGTCATCTACCTAAAATGGGCATATAATACACCTTGAAGGGACACAGTATGCTACAGTTTAAGCCACTTACATGATTTTAGTCAATCAGTGCACAGAAATGTAAAGACTCTTATCCTGTGTACAGATGTTGTCTTGGGATGGAATGTTAAACTGGAACATACCACTTCACAAGTGGGGAGTATGAAAACTTATTTTTAAAAATAAAAAAGTAAAACCTTGTTATAAGACACTCTAGCTAAATTGAGTGATTTATAATATGTTAATATGTGTATTGAGGGGTGTCTCTTATTGAAGTCCCTTGTGCTGCTTGAATCTGATACAACCACTGAGCTTCATGGTCCTCTTGTCCAAACATAATGAGAGCACATTCTGGTTAAAAAAGAGACACCCCTTAGTACACATATTAATAAATACAAAAACGCAAGCCTACTGCAATAGGCACTGCACAAATCCTGAAATGGACACAACAAGCATGCTAAATACATGTTGCATATGCACTGAAACAACACTGCTTGCACCCCGAAAGCCACCCCGAAATGGAGAACGTGCTAACACTGAAAGGAACCTGCACATACATACATACACTAAAATGGAACTGGGGACATACACTGAAAGGACACTGCACACACGTACATACACTAAACTGGAACTGGGGACATACACTGAAAGGACACTGCACACACGTACATACACTAAACTGGAATTGGGGACATACACTGAAAGGACACTGCACACACGTACATACACTAAAGTGGAACTGGGGACATACACTGAAAGGGCACTGCACACACGTACATACACTAAAGTGGAACTGGGAACATACATTGAAAGGACACTGCCCACACGTACATACACTAAAGTGGAACTGGGGACATACACTGAAAGGACACTGCACACACGTACATACACTAAAGTGGAACTGGGGACATACACTGAACGGACACTGCACACACATACATACACTAAACTGGTACTGGGAACATGCACTGAAAGGACACTGCACACACGTACATACACTAAACTGGAGTTAGGACCATACACTGCGATGGACACTGCACACCTTTGACTGAACTGACTGCATGCACAGATGCACAAAACAAAATGGATATTGCTTGAATACTGATAGTCTTTTCAGAAGCATTAAATATGAGTGAAATGCAAAGGACGGTATCTCTATATTGTACAAATACCACTGAAATGGCACTAATGTATCACTCTTTACCGCACCATTACCTTCTGGGTTCTCTGCTTATGGCCAGTGTTTCTATAGCCCTTGTTGCGAAGATGTATGTGGTACTTGTCACTTTTACCTGAGCGTTGGGTTACCTAAAGGAATAGAAACTGAGTCAATGCTGATGTTAGAGAGGTGCTTCCTATTCCTGATTTCTTTACCGTATGTTTTGCCACAACTCCCAGCATGCATTGCTGTGTAAGCAGGCTCGTCAGGCTTCCTACGTGGTGCTCAGTGCATGCATACAGTCAAAGAAAGAATACTGCACAGTCCCTGCAACGATGACCCATAACTCATGAGAAGCTGTGCTTTGACTGTGTTATGACTGTCAGTGCCTCTCAAATGCACTTGGGACTCCTGAACAATCCCCATATATGACTTAAACCACATTTCACATTCTACTTCTATGACAGGTTGACTGATATTATGGTTTAAAAGTTTGGCAAAAATTTATGTATTTTAAGACACTTCAGTAAACTGTTTTTTAAATTAATGTACATGTACACAATGTGTTTGTCTTACGGATGTGCTGAATCAAAATTAAGAAATCAGGTCGCACGCTGGCACTAGATGGCGACAGTCACAAGAGAGTGAGCTTCATCCCGATCCTTCCGTTTTTTAATAATTTATAGCCCAGTCTAATCTTAATGTTTATAAAACAGACCTTTCGCTCTTCAATTCTTCACTCAGGCAAGCGGTTTACGTTAAATTGATGGTTTAAGTGCATTTTTTTGTGATTTTCAGTCAGTCTAAACTAAGGAAAATGCCTTCAGGGAAGCCCCGCTCCCCCCGTTCACCTATACGCACAGCTTACTCAGGTTCTGCCTATATGGACTGTTCTGACAGTTCCAAACAATTTGCCACATAATATGACATTGGTCAGTTAAAGGAGATATTATCTGAAATACGAACGGGCCAAATTGAAGTTAAAAATTCTACAGCTACCCTTTCTAAGCAGCATGAGGAAATGTGTAATATCGTGAGTAAAAATAATAAATTACAGAGTTGATCTCAGCAATTACATATCTAGAACAGCTGACATTTAAACAATCTGAACAGATTTATTAATTATCACAAAAGGTAGATGACCTCGAAAACAGAGGTAGATGTAATAACATCAGAATACTGGGTGTACCAGAAGGGGCTGAGGGAGATAATACGCTGGCTTTTCTTAAATCCTTTCTACCAGAAATTCTTGGATATCAATGGTGTAGACCTTTAGAGATTGAATGAGCCCACACAGCGTTGGGTCTTAAACCAGTTAGCCAAAAGCCCAGATCTATAATTGCCTATTTGTTGCGTTTTTCTGTTAAAGAAGAAATAATGTGATTATCAAGGGAAAGAAGGTCGCTTAAGTGGTAAAGGGAAAATATTTTAATTTGTCATGATTTCTCCAGTGAAGTGGTGGCCAGAAGGAAAGAGTTTGTAGAAGTCGAACAATGCTTAAGAGACTTTGGTCTAAAATATTATTTCAAATACCCTGCTACTCTCATTATTCAGCAGCAAGGGGGAAAAACCACCAAATGTGATTCTCCAAACAATGCATGGCAGTTCGTTCAGTCTTTAAAGAAATTTACTTCAGAAATCCACCAACTAGCAAGACTAACTACCATTTTTCAAAATCAGTGCAAGCTCCCTCAGAAACAGCACATCTAGATTCTGAATCTCACACTAGACGCACACCATCACGATCTTGCGAACTTTTGCAGAGGAATACTCTTGTCACCCTCCCCAATCATCCACTCCGCATCTTTTTGCTGAAGTTGCCAATTCTGACCTAGAGCATACCTGGAGTACAGACATTCAGAGAAGAGCTAGACAACGTTTCAAGTACTCCAGCATTCCGACACTTTCAACCTCTGTTGGTAACCCCAAGAAGAGAGAGCGAAGTGAAGAAAACAGCTACATATCCTCACGAGATCTTCACTAGATCTGGCCTACGAAGAGAAATGGATGCCTCTGAACCAGTCCAAATTAAATCAGTCCCCTGCAACAACAACCACCACTATATAGAACCAGTGTCTGGGTAAAAGTATATACATAGTACTTCAACCGGACCACTTCCTGTAGCTCCTACTTTTTAAGATGGATGCGGTCAACAACGTGGTTAGGATCTCTGTACAGTGGTAGGATTTTGTTATATATCTTGTCAAAGGGATTCATAAAAATTCCTGGTTTACACAGCAGTCTATTTTAAAGAAATAAAGTCCTAAGGTATTTGATTAAAAACAAACTGGCCATTAATGTATTGATAAACGATATTGTGTGTTTGCACATTTTTATAGTTTAGACACTGATATCTAGAAGCCTGTTACTTGTGGTGTGCTCTTCTTCTTCTCTAAACTTTTCTGAAAACTCTTTCTGCTGTCACTGTAATTCATTTATAATAGTTTCTCTGGTTATATCCAAGTCAGAGTCTCTGCCTTAATATAGCTGTCAAATACCTAGAATTATTCTGTGTTTACAATGCTTAATTTCCACTAAATAAAACTAGTACTTAGAGCACAGAGCAAATAAGCATCAGAATTGATGAGCTGATGAAGGCCTGTATATGCTCCAAAATAGTGGATGTTTTTTACACTGATAGGACAGCTTTTTAATATTGTATTTGCTTAGGCAGCAAGTTACAATAATTGAACTGGGCTAACTATTTCTTTTCACCTTTTAAAGCTTTTTATTATACTTTTTGCACTTATGTTTTGTGATTACTTTTGTAGCTTGATATCTTGCCTATTTTCTTTCTCCCGTTTATTTTGTCTATATGCCTCAGCATTTAATCAAATACTGTAGGCCTAGGATGTTTTTTTTTTTTGGGGGGCATTTCATGCTGCAACTGGAAGGATTGATGCCCTCTCTTGTATTAGCTGTTGTGGAGTGTGACTGGTCAGCTAAACCTTGGACAGTAGTCCGGTGGACGATATCTAACTTTGCAGTAGCTAACAACCTACTGCTCTATTTCCTCTTAAAGGTTTAATCTTTTTAAAATAATTTCTAGAACTTGGACTCTAGACACTTAAGTACAGAAAATTTATGTGAGAACAGATGATATTTTCACCATGCGTTATATTATTGTGAGTAAAGAGTACTCTCAGGTTAAGGAATAGTTGTTTCACTCCTTTTAACTGTTTTACACTATTTTTTAGTTTTATACCGAAGAAACTATTGTTATAGATAATGCTTCCTTATAGAATTGTCTCACAGAATGTGAATGGTTTGAATGGTTTGAGAACCCCTATTAAAAGGAAAAAATATTGACATACCTTAACAAAAAGAAGGAAAATATTGCCTTTATACAAGAAATACATTTGAATGATACTAAATCTGTCAAATTATACAGATCCTGGCTAGCTAGCTATGGTGGAATATATTACCTTCAATTGTAAGAAAAGGGGTACTGCTATTTTGATTAGAAAAGGTATTAATTTTGTGAAATTTGAACATTTCTCAGACCCAGATGGTAGATTGCAATTTCTTCTTGGTACACTCAGTGGGTTTAAGGTTGCCTTAGTCAACATTTATGCTCCTAATTCAGGACACAATGTTTTTTTTTTTTTTTTTTTTTAGAATATTTCATCAGCTTTGACTAAGCATTCAGAGTACAAAATCATTATGGGAGGGGATTTTAATGAAGTCATGGACCCAATATTAGATAGTAAGAAAAGGAAAACCATATTGACATTGACCAGATCTCGTTTGGCCTTGCATAAACTGGTTCAGAATCTTTCTTTATCAGACGCATGGAGAATAGTGAACCCTCGGGCTAAAGATTTTACTTTTTTTCCTAACAGACATATATCATGCAGTAGAACTGACCACTTATTCATTTCTTCTGAGCTCCTAGACTCAATAGCTGATGTTAATATAGATTCCATTACAGTTTCTGACCGTGCATTAATTGACATGGCTATGATCATAGAGGAGGGCAAACCAAAAGAATACAGATGGAGACTGAATACATCTCTTTTAAAGGACAAAAAATTCATAGATTGGATAACAAAGGAAAGTGAGGAATACTTTAGAAATAATGACAATGCTGAAGTATCTAAGGCCTGTTTATGGGAAGCCTACAAAGCTTTTATCAGGGGCAGAATATTTAGTTTTTTCAGCATGTAAGAAAAGGGACAAAGCTAAAAGCTTAAGAGAAAAACAACTGGAATCAACTGATTTGGAATCAGAACTCAAAAAATGTAATATCCCTCAACTGTCATTAGTACACAAAATAGAACTGGTTAAATCTGAAATTAACAGCATACTCTCAGCCCAAGCTCAATATGCTTTATTTCGTTTAAAGCAAAGCTACTGGGAATCTGGGGAAAAAGCTGGGAAACTGTTAACCCATAGACTTAAAAAACTTAACAACCAGAATATTATACCAGGGATTAGAAATGATTTGGGTAAAATATGTAATAATAATAAGGATATTAATAGATTATTTCAGGAGTTTTACACCAAGATATATGCTCATAAGACCATTAATACTTCTGATGCAGATTCTTTTCTAAACTCAATTCAAGATTCTGGATCATCTCAAAAACATTTTGATCTCCTAAACAGAGAAATTTCATTGGAAGAAATATCTTCAACAATTACTATCAAACCTAGTAACAAAACCCCAGGTTTAGATGGCCTTCCAAGTGAATTCTACAAGATTTTGAATTCTAAGACGCCCCTTATTTACTTAATATGTAGGAGGAATCTTGGGATACAAACACTCTCCCCCCCACTCTCACACAATCCCTGGTTACTTTGATTCTTAAGAAGAACAAAGACCCTCTATCCTGTTCCAGCTATCTTCCGATTTCACTGATGAATACAGACTATAAAATATTAGCTAAAATATTAGCATTACGTATTCAGAAAGTTATAGATCTAATTATTGGTAAGGAACAGGTGGGTTTTATGCAGGGTAGGTCGGGAGCAGACAATGTTAGAAGGTTGCTACATATGATCTGGTATGCTAACAAATTTAAGGAATCTTATAGAGTGTTATTTTCAGATTTATTCAAAGAATTTGACTCCTTGTCCTGGGATTATATATTTAAAGTTCTTAAACACTATAAATGTGGAGATAATTTCAGTACCCGGGTCTCTTTGTTGTATAAAAACTCAATGGCTCAAATCATTACTAATAGTTCAGTAACTAAGCCCATTTCACTGGCGTGTGGAACCAGGCAAGAATGCCTTCTTTCTCCCTTCCTTTTTATATTGGCCATAGAGCCTCTGGTTGGAACAACAGACAATCACTCAAGCATATTTGGGATTGACATCAAGTCACATCTCCAGAAAACCTATGCTTTTGCCGATGATTTACTTTTAACCCTCACAAAACCAATTCAATCTTATAATGTACTTAAGAAATTACTTTTACATTTTGGGAATCTTTCAGGACCACAGGTTAATTGGGATAAATCCCAAATATTACGTCTTAATCCCTCACCTTTTTTTTTTTTTTTAAGAATTTATCTGAAATCTTCAACAATGGCTGGGTCAAGGATCAAATAACTTACTTGGGCTTATGTATCTCCAACAACCTGGGTTCCTTGATTAAGATTAATTACTTACCCTTATTAAAAGATATTGAATCAGATTTAGCAAGTTGGAGTAATCTGCATCTTTCCCTATCGGATAAAGTAAACTCTATCAAATGATTATTGCCCCAAATCTATTTTACCTATTTCAGAATATCCCTATTTTACTAGATAAAAAATTAATACAAAAATTAGAAGTAATGATAAGAAAATTCCTTTGGGATAATAAACCCCAAGACTTAGTCTGAATAAATTAAGAGTTTCCTATAATCTAGGTAGTTTGGTGCTTCCTCACTTGGAATGGTATCAGTGGGCTTTTCTTCTTAAACAAATCTCTAGTCATTTGAGTTGTGACTCTGTTACTGACATACCAAGGCCTCTATGGCTACAACTAGAAAATTCCCTATTTGGTACCAGTATGATTATAGACTATTTGTTTATACATACTCCTATAGATATTATAGATAATCCTTGCTTAGTTAACTCTATCAGAGTACTAAAAGAGATTTGTTAATCCATTAGTCCCTCCAGTTTTCCACTAAGACAAATGCCTTTATGGTCTAACTCACTAATCACTAAAGATAAACCCTTAAAACCTAATAAAATATGGTCCCAAGTAGGTAACAGGATTTGCGACATATTATCCAAGGATACTTTTATTCTGATGTCATTTAAAGAAATAAGAGACTTTTATAGGTTACCAAGTTTCTATTTTCATTTTTACCTACAACTCAGAAGCAAGCTCAAGGAAAACGTACTTTTAGATGACTGTTCAGTTCTTGAGAATAAAGAATGGGACCAACTGTATAGAATAGCACCCTTAAAAAAGGAGCAAGTTTTATTTACAAGATACTTAATAAATGTCTCCTAACCCCATCTCTAACCTATTCAGCCAAAGGAAAATGGGAGAATGAACTAAATATGACCATCTCTGACTCGGACTGGGATGAGGCCTGGGATATTGCTCACAGAGATAATGTTGATTCAGAAGATAAGCTGATCCAATTTAAGACATTATATCATTTTTACCTATCACCTCTTAAACTAGTAGAGATGGGTTTAAGTCATAATAATAAATGTTGGAAATGTCAATCCCCTAATGCAAACTTATTACACATGTTATGGAGTTGTCCTATGATAACACCACTGTGGAAAGAAGTTATCAAAATATGTGAGAGGTTTCTAAATATTACCTGGACTTCATCTCCTTTAATTTTCATACTTGGCATTATTCCTGAAGATTACACTATCACTCACCAACAAAAGCGCTGGCTAACAGTGGCATCTATCTGCACTAAAAGGCTGATTTTAAAATATTGGAAATACCCCAAACCCCCTACTTTGGTGGAATGGATTAATTTGATGGGATACACTGCCAACAATTAAATAATTACTTATACCTTGAAGAATAAACTAGATTTTTTTCTAAATATTTGGGACTCCTTTTTTTCTTAAGATTTAAACAACATAAATTCTAAATATAGTGTTGTAAAAGAAACTTTATTGAATTATTTTTACAGATTTTACTATGTTGTTTATCTTTTAATGTCATAAATTTACTCCGAATTGCATTTAGTTTAACCTGTACTATTTAAACTTAACTCAAACTCTAGGTTATATATGCTTTATGATGTTCATTTGTTATAATGTGAGAAATATCGATTGTTTTCATTTTTCATTGCATATACAATCATTTATAATTTCTCGACAAAAGAAAAACTGTTTTTAATCGGTTTCTGTTAAATTGGTAAACTTATTAAGTCTAATAAAATTCTATTATGGAAAGAAAATTAAGAAATCACAAATAAATATAAATAAATAACAAATAAATACAATGAATCTTTTTACAAAATGTTTACACTAATAAGTAATCAAGGCCCCTGATTCAGTATGATACGAGAGTCCTGTTTTCTGTGGCAGGGCTACTAGACCTCTGTAGCAGAGCTGATTTACTTATGTAGTGGTTTCTAGTCAACCTTTCAGTAGGATGCTGTACAATGACATTCTTATTTTGAGCACACATGTACTGAAATGACACTGCATGCATGCTGAATGGACACTGCACTTAAGTGGAACAGACCTTATACACACACACAATGGACATTGCATATACACTGAATGAACACTGTATGGAAAGTGCACATAAGTGGAATTGACTTTATATACAAACAATGGACATTGCATACACACTGAATGGACACTGCATGCACATCAAATGGACACTGCACACACACACACACACACACACACACACACACACACACACACAAAATGGCCACTGCATGCACACTGTATGGAAACTGCATAGACACTACAGGGATCTCATACAAACTAAATGGATGCTGCATATACACTGAATGGACACTGCACGTGCACAGAATGGACCTTATACATACTTAAAAGGCACTGCATGTACACTGTATGGACACTGTATGCATACTGAATGGAACTGCAGGCAAACTCAGTCTTGTTTGCACATTCAGCTGACAAAGCACACCCGCTGATTGGGCACTTCATGAACACTGAAATGGAGATCACCAACACATTGACTAGTTCTTGCTTGTACACTAAATGGACAATGCCACACACCAAACTGATACCACATGAACACTGCATGCACACTGAACAGGCAGACACTGCATGCTTACTGAATGGGCACTGCACACATACTATTTGTACACTTAGTGGATGTTGCATGTTACAAGTGGATACGGTGGATGCTGAATGGGTACTCCAAGATCACCACATATAATGTGAATGCAAATGAGTGTACATTGCATAAACAACAGTGCAACTGGACTATGTTTAATGTTTTACCACTCTATTACCTTCAGGACTTTGTTCTTGGGGCCACCATTTCCGACACTGCGACGACGCAGAATATACTGATCAGTGCCAGCTGAACTTTGATCTGCCTAAAGAAATAAAATAATACTGATGATAAGAGAGCTACTTCCTGTTCTTGACATTTTTGTTGTTATTGTTTCATTTCAAAGTATGAATGACAGATTCTTTTATGTTTATTTAAGAAAAAATTATAACAATTTTAATATTGCATCACTTACAGAGGTACATAGAACAATGAAACAAGCTGTAGGCAAGACATGCTGGCTTTGAATAAAGGTAATCATGAGTATTCCCAGAATTAGAATTAGAAAATCAACAGTATATAACATAAGGATTATTGAATGCTCACACCATTTATAAAGATAACATGAAAATGGTCACTTTCTGAGGCCATGAATACGGTACAAAAGAGGTGGAATGATCCAATTAACAGCAGGGACTGAGGGAGGGAATTTAAAGTGAACGTAAAGACAGTTATTTAATTATTTTTTTAATATAATTGCAAATTTGGGCATGTGTGAAGTCTACTTCATGATGCCAGAAAATTGTTTTGTGAATTTGATTTGAAATAGTTCTATTTTTCTCTTGTTTAGGATCCCTTTTTATGCAGCTTTTTTCCCCCACACAATATTCACTTCTAGACAGTGGTGTCATCACAACCCAGCCGGGGGTAGTATACCTGGACAGATCAGATGGTCCACAAGGACCCCATCTGCCAACACATTCTATGTTTCTATGTTTAGCAATTGCAATCTAGGTTAGCGACTTACGAATACTGTACCACTTTGTGGACCCAATGCAGGGAGGGACTGCAAAATGTCATATTGGATGGCATGGAAGCGAGTCACTAACCTGTTTGTGATAGGCCTTAAAATATGCCTGTGTGCCTATGCATACCAGCTGCTAGTGCCGCGCACATAGGCATACAAGTATATTGGTAGGCTTGGAAAGGCAGTAAATAACCATTAGTGCCACACTATTTACAGCTTCCCCAAACCAGGTCATAACGGCTGAAGCCCCTAACCGCCCACTGCTCCAGCCCCAATTACACACCTGTAGTATATAATGAATTTCCTTGATGTTTAGTGGTCACACACACCCCCTGATCACCCTGGCGGTATTAGTATCTTAGTCTCCCTGGTGATCAGTGGTCCCTCTGCCCCCCACCCCAATCACCCCAGCAGCATCAGTATTTTAATCTGCCTGGTGTCCAGTAATTCCCCCACCTCCCCATACACCCCATGCCCCCATCCCCTAACTACCACTATCCCCCTGTTTCCGACCACAGTAAACACTCCCCCCACTGGTGACTGACACAGATGCTCCACTCACCTCCATGGCTGGCCACTGCCTGAATAACTGTTCACTATCGTAAGCACTGTAGAAACAGATGTGGGCCCTAAGCTGGGCCTAAGAATATGAGGACTGCTAAGCATCTTCCACACTTCACATTGCCAGAACACATTTTTGAGGCCAGTGTCATCGGCAAAGGATGATACATTAAAAATGAACTTGGCTCCCTGCCATGGAGTCATCATGGAGCAGCAGGGATGGCCACAACTGTAGTTTCAAAGGAGATGAGCCCTATGATTTTTGCATCTCCTAAGCCACACCACAGCAGACACAAACATGCTCCCAGGAGGGGGCCGGCCCACACTAGAGAATGCCTGAAAGCAACCATGACACCTATACCTGGCCCCTCCCCCATGTGCTCACTGACCTGGTCTCCTCAAAAAAAAAAAAAAAAAAAAAAAAAAAAAATTGTGAGCTCGCTCACCAGATCCCTCCCACTGCATTCACTCCTTCTCACCAAGCCTTTCCCACAACACTTCCAGCACAACCTGCGGCACCTAAATGGCCTCAATGGGTCCACTCCATGGCTATCTGTGGCAGCATCAAAGTTGCTTCAATTGGGAGTCCTCTATTTACACCACTAGTGGGGACATCCTCACAGCCACAATTGGTCACCTGCATGGTTGCTGCTAGCAAATGCCCTCTCACTGCCACTGCCAATAAACCAGCCACCCACTGTGTCACTCCCATGTGCTCAAGTGTTCTAGTAAAACCAGCTGCAAAAATGGGTAAAAGCAGGACCCCTCAGGAAACAAGATGTTGCATCTCAGCAGGGCTATCCTTGGTAAATAAACTTAAAGAAATAAAAGGGATTTGGACAAGACAGATGCCATTATCTGGAAGGGCGTTAGAGGTAAGAATAAATTTGTATGTTTACATCTGTGTGATCTGTGTGTCTGCCAGTTTGACTGTCTGTCTGGCTGTCTGGAGTGCTGCACATGTGTATCTGATTGTATGACTGTGTGTGGGCAGATGTATGTACTACTGCATGTGTGGGTCTGTTTGTGTCATGCTGTGTATTCGCATCTGTAGTGTGTGTAATGCCTATGTAATGCTGTGTGTGTTTGTATGCAGTGGTGTGTACATTTTAGAAGTGCAGTATATGCAGTACAGTATGCATTAGTGAATGTGTGTCTGTATGTAATGCTGTGTGTGCCCGTCTGTATATAGTGTTATGTGTGCAAGCTTGTGTAAGCAGTGCTGTGTGGGCATGTCTGTGTATGCAGTGCTGTGTGGGCACATCTGTGAATGTAATGCTGAGTGCATGGCTATATGTAATACTATGTATATTTGCATATGCAATGCTGTGTGTATGTCTATGCACCAGTAGCGCTCTGTGTGTGTGTGTGTGTGTGTGTGTGTGTGTGTGTGTGTGTGGCCGCGCGCAGCACTCTGTCTGTATAGGGTTGTGTGCACATCTGAAAGAAGCGTATACTTGTGTGCACTTGTATGTGTCTGTTTGTAGTATCCATCCACACCTCCACTCAACGGCAGGTCAGTCCGCTTTCTCCTGTCGCCTTCCCCTATTCTGAAATAAACTCCCCTCTGACCTTCATCTATCCCCCTCACTCTCTTCTTTCAAAAGATTCCTCAGACTTCTCCCCTCTACCCAGTGTTCCCACCTCTCCTCCTCCACCACTACCATTTTAACCCCCTACCTCCCTGCTAACAAATTACCCTCCCACTCATGAACTTTCACAGCAAACACAAATTCCACTACTGATTTCTCCATGTTTTGGAGCTATTTGTATCCCACCTGGTATTATTTTTATTACTTATATATTTTGTAGTTTTCAGTCCTTATTTCATTGTCTCATCAGTATTCTTGTTTGATGTATATTTACATAGAAACAGAAACATGGAATTTGACAGCAGATAAGGACCGCTTTGCCCACCTAGTCTGCCCATTTCCCTACCTAATGGATAAGCTGCAGATCCTAATTAACCAACAGCCTACTTCCTCCTGCCCCCCACTAGAATTGCCTTAGGTCTGTCCCATGTATTCTTGAATTCCCCCACTGTTTTTGACTCCATGACCTCCTCAGGAAGGCCGTTCCATGTATCCACAACCCTCTCTGTGAAAAAATGCTTCCTCACGTTATCTCTGAGCAGTCCCCCTCTATCTTCAAATTGCCCCTTGTTCTTGCACATCTCTTTTATGAAAGATGCTACCCTCTTGGACATTGTTGATTCCCTTGAGGTACTTGAAAGTTTCTATCCTGTCGCCCCCCTCCTTTCTTTGAGGGTATACATATTAAGGTCCTTTAGTCTCTCTTTGTATGTCTTCTCGTACAAACCCTGCACCATTTTGGTTGCCCTCCTCTGGACTGCCTCCATCCTGTCTATGTCCTTGTTGAGATGGGGTCTCCCAAACTGCACACAGTACTACAGATGGGGTCTCACCAACTGTCTGTACAGAGGGATAACAACTTCTTGTTTTCTACAGGTGATGCCCCTCCCTATGCATCCCAGTATCTCCCAGCCCTCCTTACTGCCTTCTCACATTGCTTGCCCACCTTTAAGTCATCTGATATGACTACCCCCAGGTCCCTTTCCATTTGTGTTGCTGTTAGTATATCACCTTCCACTGTGTACTCTTCCCCTGGGTTTTGTTTCCCAGGTGGATTACTCTGCATTTCTTTGCACTGAATCTAAGCTGCCATACATTTGACCATTCCTCCAACCTTGACAAGTCCCTTCTCATTCTTTCCGTCCCACCTTGTGTATCAACCCTGTTGCGGATCTTTTTGTGGTCTGCAAAGAGACATACTTTTCCTTCCAGTCCCTCTGCAATGTCACTTATAAAGACATTAAAGAGGACCGGTTCCAGTACTGAACCCTGTGGTACCCTGCTAGTAGCCCCCCTTTCTTCAGAGTGGACTCCATTTACTATTACACTCTGCATCCTGTTGTCCAGCCAATTTTTTACCCAGGCTACCACCTTGGGACCCACTCCAAGGCTGGCCAACTTCACGCCAGAAGCTTTGAAGGCTGCAGCCCTGAGCTCTGTGATCTCTGTAATGGACTATGGTCTCACCATTTATGGTTCGGCCCCAACCACAACCCTTAGACGCCTCTCAACTGCCTTAAATAAGGCATGTCGGCTCATCACTGGTGCTCACCGTCTCACCCACACCTGTGACCTGTACACTCAGACCGGCTGGCTCCAACTATCAAACGGCATAAAGTTTCTCACTTGCTCCATGCTGAAAAAAAAATCTACCTTGGCCTTGCACCTTCTGGGGTCTCAACTCTGTTACAACACCGAATTAACAAATGGTGCCTTCAGAGATCCATGCTACAGCTACTGAAAGTCCCCCACTGTCACACTTCACAGGGACAACGCTCTTTTGCTTATCAAGCACCACTCTGGTTCAATGGCCTCAGCCCCATCATCTCCTCTGCCCCAACAATTGGTATGTTTAAACCAGACTCCAGGACTATCTCACTACCAACAGCTCCTGTGACTGCCCAACTTAACCTTGTTTCTCCACTTCCCTGCCTGCTGTAGTGGTCCCCCTCCTCCCCTCCTCACTGGATTCTACCCTCACATCTTGGTATACCCAATGCTGCACTTTTCACCCTCTCGCCACCCTTCCTACATTCCTTCTCCCCCCTTCCCTCTCCCTATGACTCTGGCACTTCTTATCTGTTGTCTATTTTCTCTGACAAATGCCGCTGGCTGCCTTGTTTACAATGCTACCCTTGAATTGTATTAATCTGTACTCTGTTTACAATGTCCACATTGTTGTAATGTCTGTCTTGATGTTCCCCATAGTTTGTATTTCTCTGACGTGGAACCTCTGTAAAAGAACCAAGGCTCAAAGGTATTTGTAATCCTAGACATGATAAATAAATAAATAAAAATATATAGTAATCTTTTGTGTGGGACTGTGTCAAATGCCTTGCTAAAGTCTAGGTAGGCCATGTCCACAGCCCCTCCCTGGTCTACTACTTTGGTCACCCAGTCAAAGAAATCTATTGGATTTGTCTGACACGACCTTCCCACTGTAAGTCCATGCTGCATTGGGTCCTGTGCCCCTCTGGCCTCTATGTACTCAACAGTTCTTTCCTTCAGAGGTGATTCCATCATTTTCCCTACCACCGAGGTCAAACTAACTGGTCTGCAGTTTCCTACCTCTGCCCTGCTCCCACTTTTGTGAAGTGGAATCACATCTGCTCTCCTCCAGTCCTCAGGTACCATCCCATTCTCCCATGATTTGTTAAGGAGGGTAGTCAGTGGTGTCACTAGTTCTACCCTTAGTTCTTTTAAAATTCTTGGGTGAATCCCATCAGGGCCCCATTGCTTTGTCCACCATCAGTTTTAAGAGTTCTTTCAGAACCTTTTCTTCTGTGAATGGACTGGTATCGACCCCCTCTCCACAGTGTTTCTCTTGTTTGGTTTAGGTACCTCCCCCTCCTCTTCTCCTGTGAATACTGAGCAGAAGTATTCGTTCAGTATCCCCGCTTTTTCACTGTCACCCTCTGCCCACATTCCCTCCCCTTTATTAAGCCTCAGTATCCCTCCCTTAGTCTTTCTTTGTTCCCTTATGTACCTATAAAAGGTTTTATCCCCCTTCTTAACAGAGTTGGCTATCTTTTCCTCCGTTTGGGCCTTTGCTATTCTGACTGCCTTCCGTGCCTCCTTCTGCTTTAACTAGTACAGTTCTCGGTCCTGCTCTTTCTGTGTTTTCATATAGTTCCCCGAATGCCGCCTTTTCTCCTTAATCTTCCCTGTCACCTCTTTTAAGAATCATAGTGTTTTTTTCTTTCACTTTAATTTGTTTATTTGCTTCACACAAAGACTTGCTGCCTCTGTGATGGCAGTTTTGATTTTTCCTCCTTGTTCCTTCACCCTTCCTTCTTACCTACTTGCTAGTGCTTTCCTGAGGCACGCTCCCATTTTGCCAAAGTCAGCCCCTCCTAAAGTCCAACACTCTTGCTTTTGTATGGCGTGACTGTACAGCTGTGTTTATTGTGAACCACACTGTTTGGTAGTCGCCTGTTCCCAGATAGCTAACCATTTCTAAATCTGAGATCCTCTCTCCATCCCCATTTGAGAGTACCCAGTCTAAGATTTATTTATTTTAAATGATTCGTATACATTCTTCTCAAACAATGTATAACTGTATTATAATAATTGGGGAGTGTTTTCTCCCATAGAGAAACCTGGTTATAATTTGCCCTTATAACAGTGAATACACACCAGGTTTCCCTTGCTCCACGCATGCGTAAGCCTCTTCTCTTCCCTTTCTCAGCGCTCACTGCCTTGCTGCCAGCAGCACTCAGTGGTAAGTAAATGAATAAAAACAACGCTTCTCATCTTTAAAGTTCACCAACCCTCATTCCTTAAACATGTGCTCCTTTGAGTAAACCTTTTTTTTTAAAAGCAAAATAAAACAGAATGTATTCAGCAGCTGCTGGTGTTGGACGGCACTTTATGCCAACCACAGACCAGGGCTGAACACCAATATATTTTATTTTATATAACTGCTGTGGTGAGAAAATGCTCACCATCAATTATATAAGATAAAGGATGGGGTTGTGTGTAAAACTCGATTTTACACACACCCTCAGTGTGGGATGCTTATAAACCCATCGGGCTTCACCCTTAGGGTTTATGTAGCATCCCAGACCTCGAGCATATGTAAAACTCACACACACACCCCATCCTTATTCTATATCATGTTTTCCTCTTACCCAGGGTTGCACCTAGAAACGAGCCTTGGCTCAGTGTGCCTTTCCAGGTTACCAAATTTTAAATAAGTAAATGTGTGTTTCTGTGTCTATGCATGTCTTTATGTATGTGTGTATCTGTGTTTTTAATGCTCTGTGTGTGTGTTTTTGTCTTTATGTAGTGCTGTGTGTATGTAAATCTGTGAATGTAGTACTGTGTGCGAGTGTGGGTCTGTGTACACGTTGCTGTGTGTATGACTATGTACTGCTGTATTTGCATCTAAATGTAGGACTAGTGTGGGCGCACTTATTTGTATGTAATACAGTGTGTGCAAATATCTATGTACTGTACACTGCATTTACACTGTTATTGCTACATGTCTGCCTATATGGTGCACTGAGCCCTTGAGACAGGAAGCCTTATAAATAAACTTTAGCTTGCCTCTGTGTGTGTGTGTGTGTGTGTGTGTGTGTGTGTGTGGCGCTTACATAGTACTGTATATTTGTGCCCTTGATCTGTGGTGCAGTGTGTATAGCTGCATACAGTCCTGTTTGTGTCTAGGTATGTAGTGTTATGAGTCTGTATGTCTGTATGTTGTGGTGTGTTTCTGTGTATCAACCACCACTTACCCACTGAGATATTATTAGGGGGGATGAACAAGTATTTGGTTAGTTTATTCTAGTGGTTCTGTGAACCTGGAGACCCCTACCCCTCCCAGTGGCACCAATGGGTGGTGCACTACACTGCCACGTGAGAGACCATAGATCACACCTCGGCCGGCCGTGGGGTCTGGAGTGCGATGCAGAGGCATAGCGCACCAACACCAGGGACAGGAGCTGAGCTTCCCACTGTGTGAGCACCTTCTATGGTGGTGTCTGAGGTGGTACTGACATCGTGGGTAACCATGTGGTGACGGCCAACACCACACACACACACACACACACACACACACACACACATGAGAGAGTGCTGTAGGAGCTCATTGGTGGATGTCAGGGGAAGAGAGATTTCTGAAACTGGGAAAAATACAGTGCCACTCCCCACATTCGCAATGGCATCTCTGCCCACCAACCTGAACATCGCCAAACTCATCATCATCCCCCAAGCTCATTTTCTTCTGACTAAGGCTGATCCACGGCAGTCTGCAGCAACTGGGCTGGCCACAGGGGTCTACCATGAGGTACAAGTGATAAAGAAATCGGGACTGAAAGATGAAGTGGTTCAATGCAAGAAAGTTGGAGCATGAGGGCCAGCTGAAGTGGAGCACCTGAGAGTAGCAGCAGCCATGTGAGTGAGTGAGTGGAAAAAAATAAACTGAAAAAACATAAAAATCTGGAGACCCAGGTTCAAGTCCCAAAGCCAACACTTACTGTGTAACCCTGTAGGAGGGGCAAAAGTACAAGGAGGTTGCTAAACTATTGTGTAGGACTCCCTTTCACTTGTACCCTTTCATTCTGCACATCCTCCCAACTGGTTTATACCCTTTGTTCTCTTGAAACAATCCATTTCTTCTGCTTTTATTGTATTATCATTGGCAAAGCAGACCGTTGGCTCTAGCCAAATCTTGTTTATTTTATTTTATTTATTTATTTATTTATTTATGAGTTCTAGGATTACAATACCTTTGAGCCAAGGTTCTTTTACAAAGGTTCCACGTCAAAGAACAACATTTCTTGACAGAGGCAAGTAAAGTCTAACACAACAGTGGTTACAACATAAGAAACAACAAATAGCAACAGCCAGTGAAGGGGGAGGAGGAGGGGTGGGTGTACAGGTACACAGGCAAAGGCATTTGTTGTACAGTAGCTAGTAGGTAGCAAGCAAGTGCATGTAGTTGAGGAAGTGAGAAGGTGGGAGAAAAAGGTTCTGAGGGGTATGCTATTGGGGTAAGGAAGAAGAGCCAGAAACCGAAAGAGTACAGAAAGGAGTAGGGGAGAGTGGGGGAAAGTAGGGGGTGGAGGGCAAGAGGAAAAGACAGTGGACTAATGAAGAAACTTGTAGGAGGGGAAGGGAAGATGTGAAAGGATGACAAATCATAGCAGAGATGGGGAGATTAGTTGTAGCAGTCGCAAAAGCTAGTGAGACTAGCTTTGAACGTACCAAGTGTGTTTACTGAGGAGATGGTGGGGTCAAGGTCATTCAGTCAAAGTGGTGCTCTGTATGCAAAGGATCATTGTGCCTGGGAGGTGCTACAATGGGGGATTTTAAGGAGCTGTTGGTTCAAACTCCTAGTACTCCGACTGTTTGGTCTTACCTGCAGAAGGGGAGAGACACTTGAGGGCGCATTCCCCAGACAGATTTGTTTTGCAAAGGTACAGGTGAGATACTTTCTTTGATTTGATAGGTGACGCCATCCAGACTGTGCATATAAGTCGCAGGTGTGGGTGAGCCGGTGAGCACCTGTAAGAAGTCGACAGGCCTTGTTTAAGGTAGTTTGCACCGTTCAAAGGACTGTCGTAGTGGCAGAGCTGTAGATGATACCATAGTCTATGATCGAGACCACGGAACTCTGCACGACAATCTTTAGAGCTTCAGAAATAAGACTTTGCCTGCGTTTGTATAGTAGACAGAGTCTAATGTTAGCAGTTTTTGCAATATAGTCAGTGTGCGCCCCGAAGGAGAGGCTAGGATCAAGCAGAATCCCAAGATATTTGAAAGATTGCACCCACTCCAGGGTGATTCCCTGTGCAGTGGTGATCGACAGGGGATGTTGCTTGTGTGGATTTTGAGTGCTACAAAATAGCATTGTTTTTGTTTTTTTGTGGTTTAGTACTAGCTTGTGATTGTGGAACCAAGACTCAGTGGTGCTGAAACCACGCTGGAGGTTATCCTGTAGAGCCATGGGGTCTTTGTGGGAGGAGAAAACCACTGCATCGTCAGTGTACAGAATGATGTTGTTTTCAGGGCAATATTGCGGGATGGAGTTTAGAAAAAGACTAAACAGGAGTGAACCCAGTATGGAGCCTTGGGGTACGCCTGAGTGGACCGGCAAGATGTCAGAGAGAGTGTTTGCGATTTTTACTCATTGCATCTGGTTTTCGAGGTAGCTACTAAACCACAGAACAGAGTCAGGTGACAGCTCGGAGATTAGGAGCTGGTCAATAAGCAGCCTATGGTGGACTGTGTCGAAGCTTTCGAGAGATCAATAAAGACCGCACCTGTTAGTTTGCCGTGGTCCAGAGAATTGTGGACAGCCCCGGTGAGCTCTCGGAGAGCGGTGGTGGTGCTGTGGCCCTTCCAGAAACCATGTTGCTTGTTACATAGAATGTTGTATTTGTCCAGGTGATTAGTGAGTTGATCTGCTACAATACGTTCAAGTGCCTTAGAGAGCAGGGGCAGTACTGATATTGGGCGGTAGTTTGAGTGGATGGTCTGGTCACCGCCTTTGTGGACAGGGTCACTAAAGCGGATTTCCATTTGTCAGGGAAGATCCCTCTGCTAAGAGAGAGGTTCAGTATTTTTGTAAGGGGATGAAGAACCTAATCTAGGGTAAGTGACAGGAGTTTGAGATCCAGTGTGTCACCACTAGTTCTAGTTTTAGAGATGGCGGTGGCAATATAGCGCATCCTTTAGGTTGACCTCCCTAAAGTGAAAAAGGGGGTGATCTGATTTGGGCTGAGGAGGTCCCGCGGTGGTGGCTCTATCTTCGAAGTAGTCAGAGGGAAGGACAGCACTAAGGTCTGTAAAGGCCACGTTAAAGGAGTTAGCTATGACAGCATGGTCAAGGTTTTATTTACTTAGCAGTTCTGAAATTAGAACATCAGTTGAGTGGAAGCCCTGCACAGAAAGCTTCCTGGTAGACTTTAGCTCACCTAATGTAATTGGGTTCCAAAACTGAGAAGTAATTAAAAAAATGAATACTGGGTGGGAAACAAGTCCCTTTCAAGCGCACTTCACTGGCCCAAAAATCCATTACTTTTAAGGGCCCCAAATGGTTTAATGAGCTGCCCAAAATGCTGACAGGAAACACAAAGCTGAGTCTGTTCAAAAGGGGGTTACAGTCCCACCTTAAGAATGTAACCACCTGTAACTGTGAAAGAAAACAATTCAACATATTCCTCCTGCCTTATCCCCCGCCTCCTCACCTCTTCCTCTCCCCATTCCCCCTCCTTCTTCGACTTACAACCCTCCTACACCACCTTTCCTTTACTCCTGTCCCACACCACCTCTAGCTACTCTGACAACGCAATCTGGTTGTACCTTCCCCCCATCATCCCCAAAGCTTAACACTGACCTATTATTGACATGTCTCACTATTCCCAGAGTACTCTTACCCTGCAACAACTTGATGTAATGTAATTTACTCTACTTTTAAGATGTACCTGAAACTAGCAAGTCTTGTACCTCATGTGCCATTTTAGTGATGTTCATGATGCCTACCATGTTTTTCTTTTTCACTGTTATCTTAATTTGTACTTATTGTATTGTACTGTATTTGTATTTCTCTGTTTTGTGCCTAACTTGGAACCTTTGAAAATGAGTCTGACTCAAAGGTATTAATCCCAATCAAAATAAATAAATAAATAAAATAAAAGGCAGCAATAACAAGGGACCCAAAATAAGGGGGAAAATGGGACTATTTCAAAACAAACACACAAAACACTACATTGCAGTTATTAAACAGACTTCGCTGTATAATCCACATGATCTACTTGCTAGTCTATGTATGGTTCTGTCTGGTTGTATTTGAGGAAAATTTTAATAAAAAGTTTAACTGCAAAAAAAAAAAAAACAACAGACTTGACACATACCCAGATTAACAACTATATTACAAAACGTAAGCAGTAGAGTTTACTGTGTTCCCTTAAAATTTCAGAAAGAGTCCAAAAAGAATTCTGATTTACCAGTAATCAAGTACTCAGCCAGAGGGGAGGTCATTTAGGAATATGGAGAAGAGTATGAGGCCCAGGACAGACCGTTGAGGGATGCTTCAACAAATAGGGATTGGGGGAGGATGTCTCAAATATGGGCAGCTTGTGACCTGCCTCTAGGTAGGGGAAGAACCAGCTGATTGAAGAGGCAAAGAGCCCCACTGCCTTAAGCTAGTCCAGGAGAAGAGGGTGTGAAACAGTGCTGAACACTTTGGCCAAGTCGATAAAGTCCTTGGAAGTAATTTGATCCTGGTCCATACTTGACAAGATGGAGTCAGTAAACCAGAGGAGGGAGGTGGCTGTAGAGTTGGACTCCCTGAAACCAAACTGGAGAGAAGTAGAAAAGGAGATGGAGTCCAGGAACTGGGTGAGTTGTAAGAGTAAAAGATGTTCCTGGAACTGGCCAGTGCGGGGAGGAGATGAATGGGATGAAAGTTTCAAGGAGTGGAAGGATCACCTCCCTTTTGAGAGGGGGATGGCAGTTGCCTACTTTCAGGCAATGGGAATGGAGGCAGATGAGAAGGAGAGGTTAAGAAGGAGGGGAATATGAATGGCTATGGCTGGTGCAGAGAGGCACAGAAACTTGGGGTTAAGGCCATCTGGGCTGATACTCTAGCATGGGTCAAGAGCTAGAAGGGTCTTAAGGGAGGCTGAGAGAGTGGTAAGAGAGGAGAAGAAGTGTAAGGGAAGAGGGGAAGTATGGAGAAAAGGAGGGTGAATGACAGGGGAGACTTGAAAGTGAGTAGGCGGTAAAAAATGAGTTGATAGAAGCAGTACCAGAGGCAGGGTCAGTTATGTGGGAGTTGCAGACCTTGAGAATGGACAGAGAGGACAGGATGGGGGGGGGCTTTTCAGAGCTTGGAGGGGTGACTAAGGTTATTCTGGAGTATGGATGTGAAGTAATCAGATTTCACAAGCCTGCTGGCTTCTGAGCAAGCAGTGTTAAGGTTCAGCTAATGTTAAAATAAAGCTGTCAACAATCCACAAGTCCACAACCTGGAAGTATGGCAGACATTATGTACTGAAGCGAGCAGTGCGGCGATGCACCTTTACAGATAATGGAGCCCCCCCCCCCCGCGTCCACCATACTTCCAGGTAATGGACTTTTCTTTATTAAAATAAAGTATGTTGCAGAACGAAGAAAATGCCACAACATACCTAAAAAACATAACCAGAGGGTAAGGCTTGTGGGGAAAGGAGGCTTTATTGTTGACAGCTTTCCTTTTAAAGGTGACAGGGGCACCAGTGGTCTCATAGGACTGCCAGGCCAAATCACCAGTTTGAAGGCAGGCCAGCAGCTCAGCAGAGATCCAGCAAAAGTGAGAACCTCAAACCATGGCTTTCCTTAGGGTGATTTTGTCATAAATTTGTTATGGAAGGAGCTGAAGATCAAGTTGACATTGGTGGCTGTAGAGATGTGGGACCAGACAGAGGCTAACAGGTCTGCTTCAAGGGACGATGAATACAGCAAACTGTAGGACCACAGGAGGATGATTTTGGGGGGGCTGTGGGGCAACAGATCCTAAGGACACAGTAGACCATATGATGATCACTGAGTGCATCTGGGAGAATACCTGCATCCACAGAACGGTGGGGGGGTGACAGGAGTGTACCCAGTCCAGTAGAGTGTGGTTTGAGAACTTCTGATTAAAATGGGGGTCTGAAATTAGTAGGGACAGCTGGAGGGATTTAATGTTCTGACAAAGCCTGTGCACTGATTGAGAGAACCACTTAGTTTTAAGATCCCCAAGTATAAGCAACTCAACCTTTGTCAATTATTTTCAATAAATCCTTGCAAGAAAACTCTGTACCAGATGACTGGTGAGCAGCAACAGTCACTCCAATATTTAAAAAAGGTAACAGAAGCAGCGTGCAGAATTATCATCCCATCAGTCTGACCTCAGTGGCTGGCAAATTAATGGAACGGGTAATGAAGACCTGGATTGAACAGGAATGTAATAAATTGAGTATTTATGATTCCCTCCAGCACGGGTTCACTCCCAAGTACTCATGCACTACTAACTTGATATCTTTCTATAACAATATAAGTGCTTTACTAAATGCAGGTAATTCTTCTGATGTTATACTACTGGACTTTAGTAGAGCTTTCGACAAAGTTTCACATGGAAAATTAATCACAAAAATGTATAATCTAGGCTTGTCATCTGATATTGTTAACTGGACATCTGATTGGCTGACAGAACCCAGACAGTTAGAATTAATGACACCCTATCTGACCTGGGTAAAGTAACTAGTGGCATCCCACAAGGGTCAGTTCTGGGACCAACACTATTTAATTTCTTTATTAGTAATCTACAACCTGGGCCTGATAATTATATGGTCAAATTCGCAGACAACACTAAATTAGGGGGGGCAAGGTAAATAACCATGACAATATTTCTTCGCTGAAGGAAGATTTGGAAAACTTAACACTTTGGGCTAACCAAAATCATATGCATTTTATTCAGAATAAATGTATGGTACTACATTTTGGCAAAAACAACCCAAATACGGTATACCACATAAATGGTCTCCCACTTCAGTCATCACACTGTGAGAAAGATCTAGGTATCTACAGTATATTAATAACAAACTAACGCCAAGGGACCACTGTATTAAAACTGCTTGTACCACTAACAGACTTTTGAGGTAAATAAAGTGAGCTTTCATTAACCATACTGAACAACGTCTTATTCCACTCCTTAGGGCCTACATTAGACCATACCTGGATTACGGTTCCCCCTTTTGGAACCCAGGCCAAAAAAAAGATATTGCCATACTGGAGCAGGTTCAAAGGAGAGCAACGAAAATGGTTCCTAGACTGGCACAAATGGATTATCAGGCCAGACTACAAGCTACCGGTCTCTCCTCTCTTGAAAACAGAAGACTAAGAGGCAATATGCTCTTAGTATTTAATTTACTACAATCACCAGATCTTATGGAACAATGTAGTTTAACATTTTCCAAAAGGAAATTAGTTCCAAGATTACACAATAAACAGCTTGAGGTTAAAAGCTATATTTTTTTTCAGTAAGGGCTCCCAGTGTATGGAACTCCGTGCCTCAAGATTTAGTTGAGGCTCCTAGTATTATTGGTTTCAAAAACAAACTAGATGTTTGGATTCAGGAAAACTATTAAACAATGTCCCATACTGTGTGATGAACAGTCTCGATGGGCCTCGGCCTTCTTCTGTTCTATTGAACCAAGTAATACCAGAAGATGGCGGAGAGGAGTTCTGTGTCTGAAGCAGGGGCTAGGCCAGGACAGCAGTATACTCCTGCAATGAAACATGAGACTGTGTAGGGGAGGGGAAGTTAGAGGAGAAGCAGCTCATAGGTGGGGGGGCAGCTACAGACTGTAAGAGGAGGTGGTGCAAACTGGATGCCAGAAGAGAGGTAGATTACAACACCTCTGCCTCTCTTGGGGTGATCCTGTCTTGCTATGGATTAAGCAGGTATGCACACTGCAGAGTCTTGGAGCTTGTGGGAGAGCTAAGACTCCTACATAATGAGAGCATCCGGCTGGAAGTTGACCATGAGGGGCTGCAACTGATCCAGCTTCGGGAGGAGGCTACAGATGATGTGAAGACTTGCAGTCTTTTGGGAAGCTACAAAACTGGTAAACCTCAATTATGATTGGAAATCAAGTCACATAAAACCAGTGCATTATGACTTATGCATTACAGAGCTTCAGCTTGTGCTCAAACACAGCTGTTGTATAGCTCCCTCCCCCAGATTTTAAAAGCATTTGTTTATACATCTCAGCAATTATATGTACAGTTCTCTCACAACCCAACTGACACAAAATCCACCAAGTTTAATGAGATACCTTATCTGATTGATCCTAACATGCTGCGTCCATTTGGGATACTAAACTCAAAAGTTCAGTCGGACTGAGTTGCTCTTCCAACTGTCCAGTGAATCCAGAAGAGTGTAACTCAACTTTTCACTTCGCTATCACAAAAGCATAAAACATGGCAGGATCAACCAGGTTAGTTATTTGATTTAAGTATTGTGATTGTTGTGCCTGTTGGGTAACAGAGGGTTAAGTATTTGTTGGGGGAATGAAAATGAACTGTACTGCAATGGGGGGAGGCAGGCAGCAGTAAAAATGGAAGGAAACCCTTTATTTTTAAGCTAGCAATTATAAAATGCTGTATGGAGAGGTGTTTTTCATTCATTTGTTTTACACACTCTCCATATGTGATGCTCTAATAAACACTTGAGCGTTGCTTTCTCGATTTCTGTGGACATCACACACCTTGGGTGTGTAAACACACTTGTAACACACCTCCGTATACATTGGATATTTACCATACAACATTATTTTCTCTTTTGGGGGTAAAGCATCTCATAACCTCATCACCACTGCAATGTCCCTCCCTTTGCTATTTGAGCAAATTCACCCGCTGCCCTTGCTGAGAATCAAACCTCTGACTCTTTGTCCCAAATGCAGCAGTTCTAACCATTCAGCTAAAGAAAAACTTCCCTCAGATGAATTTTCAGAGTTGCTGCTTCAGGGTCTTGGGGTCGCCAGTTTCATTCCTAAGCAGGGCTGGACAAATATAGTGTGTGTGTGTGTGTGGGGGGGCATAAATATTTTTCCTTCCTTCACATTCATTTTCAGTGCCATTCATCCTTAGGTATTTTGATCAAAGTATTTATGATCGCTGCATCTTCTTGGTGACAGTGAAGAGTCATACATTTCGAGTTTCAGGCCAGGATGTTTCCATTTCTCCTGTTTATGGGTCTGGATTCAGTCCACAAATCCAGAGCAGTACCAGTTACTTCTGGGTGGGGTTCTACCTGATTCCCATAATCCCTACAATAACGATAACCCTTAACTCATGGGACATGAGAGGTGGGCCTTTGACAGTAGTATATAGGTCAATCCCACAGTCTCAAGTACTTGGGATCATACTTAGGATGTGGGGAAGCATAAAGGCGTTTGCCCATTTTACTCAATACTTTTAAAAAATAATGTAGTAATCCTCCTTCATTAATAAATTTGTCAAATTTATTTTTAAATTCAGTCTTTTTTACTAATGATAATTTCAACAGGTAAACAGTTCCAGGGATTCACAACCCTTTGAGGGAAGAAATAATATATTTTTGCATATTGAATATGTGCCCTACCACTTGTAAAAGGGGAACTCAATGTGGTGTGCTTATTTGAATTGAAAATTCATTTTACGTATCAGATATGGGTCCATTATTATATCGTACACCATAAACATATCATCCCGATCCACTGCAATTCGATCAAATTTAACTCCAAGATCTTGTTATTGTATGGGAGATCTTTCAACACTGCTATTATTTTTGTAGCTTTTCTTTGCACTTTTCCCAAGTTTTCAATATCCTTTTTATATGTACCCCAAAACTGTGAGCATAAATCAAGGTGAGGGCAGACATAGGCCCTGTATAGTGAAAATACCACTGCTCTAGTTCTTGACTTGATGTTCCTCTTTATGGACCAAAAACCTTTGTTTGCTTTTCCTATTGTTTCACCACTTGCCTTCTGTGTTCAAAGTCATTTGAGGATATAGACAGAGTCAAAACAGTACAAAGAAGGGCAACCAGTGCTATAAATAACATGAAGGACAAACCAAATGAAACCAGATTTGCTCCTCTAAAAAGAATAACATTAGAACAGAGAGGTTTAAGAGGTCAACTACTAGCATTATATAATATAAGGCAAGATCCAGATCTTATGACAGAACCAAACCTCAATTTTAAACCAAACAATCAAAACACAAGAGGACATCCCCTACAGCTGACCGGACAAAATTTCAAAACAATAAAAAGAAAACTTTTTTTTTTATACAGCGTGTCATATTTTACCCATGGAACTCATTACCGGTACACCTAATAAGTAAAAAGCCAAACTAAATTCAAAAACAAACTAGACAGAATCTTAATGAATGGTGATATATTGAATTATTACAATTAATGCAGAAGTAACATGGGACCGAAGCCTTATCATTCTTATCAATCCTTAGTATGATCCTTAGATTATTACTGGAGTAACATGGGACCAAAGCCTTATCATTCCTATCAATCCTTAGTATGATCCTCAGTGTGATCCTTAGATTATTACTGGAGATATCTTTTTGATGATATTTTTGTTAAGAGATTTCCACATGGTTTGTATTGGTGATTTATGTTATTTTGACCAAGATGCATTGCCTTGTGTTTGTTTTGGTTACATTCCATTCCCCATGCTGTTGAACATCTTGTGATATTATTTGTGTTCTTTTGTATTTCTACCCTTTTTTGTCATGTCGTGTGAGGGGCCCTTCAAGTTTAGTATGCAGGGCTGAATGCTTCCTGAGAAAGTGGTCTCATGGGAGACAGTGGAAGGCTTCATAAGAAGGTGGTATAGGGCAAAGGGGAAGCTCAGGGCCAAGGGGTGAATAGGTAGTAATGGGGTACAGCAGTTGGGCAGGGGGGATTGGTGCCCCTAGTTGCATCCAAGGACTCCCCAAAACAAGCAGACTTAACAAACCACTAGGCCTTCTTCTGCTGGCAAATTTTGTACGTTTATATACTCTGATGATCAATTTATTAGGTTATTTCTTAAATCGGAACTGCATATATGAAAGATCACTGGGTCAAGAAGTGATCTTTGAGGGACTCCACTGGTAACTTTACCTATACTTGATTTGTGGGCATTGATTTTTACCTTTTGGGATCGATTTGCTAAACAGCTCAATGTCCAGTTAATTATTGTGTTATTTATCTTTAACTTTTTCATTTTTTTTCAGTAATAGCCCTCTGAGGGACCAAATCCAGGGCCTCACTGAAACCTAAAAACATGATGTTGCAGAGAATGTTTTTGACTATGATATTGCTGATATTTTCAAAAGAACACATTTGCAGTGCAAGCTCTACCTTTTGTGAAGCCGTGTTGATTTGTACAAATGTACATTTGAGACTCCTGAAAAACATTCACGTGACCTAAACCACTCTGCGTTTTATTTTGTTACATTTTTAAGGCACTGAAATAACATGTTTTAGAATCTAGTAGACCAGGGAGGGGCTGTGGACATGGCCTACCTAGACTTTAGCAAGGCATTTGACACAGTCTCGCACAAAAGACAAATAAACAAATTAGCCAGCCTTGCAGTGGGTTTCCAGGGTGGTAGCCTGGGTAAAATATTGGACAGACAACAGGACATAGAGGGTAATAGTAAACAGAGTCCACAGTGAAGAATGGGGGTTTACTAGTGGGGTACCGCAGGGTTCAGTACTGGGTCCGGTCACTTTTAATGTCCTTATAAGTGACATTGCAGAGGGACTGGAAGGAAAAGTATGTCTCTTTGCAGATGACACAAAGATCTGCAACAGGGTTGATACACAAGGTGGGGTGGAAAGGATGAGAAGGGACTTGCAAGGTTGGAGGAATGGTCTAATGTATGGCAGCTTAGATTCAATGCAAAGAAGTGAAAAGTAATGCACCTGGGGAACAAAAACCCAGAGGAAGAGTACGCAATGGGGGGTGAGATACTAACAACAACAAAAAATGGAAAGGGACCTGGGGGTAGTTATATCAGATAACCTAAAGGTGGACAAGCAATGTGAAAAGTCAGTAAGAAGGGCTGGGGGGGGGATACTGGGATGCAAAGGGAGAGGCCTCACCAGTAGAAAACAGGAAGTTGTTATCCCTCTGTACAGACAGTTGGCGAGACCACATCTGGAGTACTGCATGCAATTCTGGAGACCCCATCTCCGAAAAGACAGACAGGGTGGAGGCTATCCAGAGGAGGGCAACCAAAATGGTGCAGGGTCTGCACCAGAAGACATATGAAGAAAGACTAAAGGAGCTTAATATGTATAGCCTCGAGGAAAGGAGGGAGTGGGGGACATGATTGAAACTCTTAAGAACCTCAAGTGAATCAACAAAGTCCAAGAGGGTAGCGTCTTTCAGAAAAAGAGATGTGCAAGAACAAGGGGACACAATTTGAAGATAGAGAGGGGAAGACTCAGAGGTAATGTGAGGAAATATTTTTTCACAGAGAGGGTTGTAGATGCATAGAACAGCCTTCCTGCGGAGGTTGTGGAGTCAAAAACAGTGGGGGAATTCAAGAATGCATGGGATAGGCATAAGGCAATTCTAATGGAGGGTAGGAGGAAGAAGGCTGTTGGTTAACTAGGATCTGCAGCTTATCCATTAGGTAGGAAAATGGGCAAACTAGGTGGGCCAAGCGGTCCTTATCTGCCATCAAATTCCATGTTTCTATGTTTCTATATATTGGTGCAAAAAACAGCTCTCTTACAGATCAAATGAAAAACATTTACAGATTGTCAATAAAAACTTGAGGTCAAGTCCCTGTGTCATGACTAGCGTTTCCTGAAAATATGCTGTTTGGTTTTGTTAATTAATTTATTTATTTATTCAAGTCTAGGATTACAAAGTACCTTTGAGCTGAGGCTCTTTTACAAAGGTTCCACGTCAGGGTGTACAGTCTTGGAGTTACAATATCAGCATAAAGCAATCACTAACAAAGGAGGTTTTGACATGTTAATACAAGGTTTCTTACAAGTGAACAAATGAAAAAAGGGTACATACAGGTCAAGAGAGGCGTGGAAGAAGGAAACATTGAAAGGTGGAGGGACACAAGAGGAGGGATGAGGATTGGGGGAGGTGAAATGGGGGCTAGTATGTGGCAGCCAGAGGCAGCTTTGTCAAGAGGAGGATAGGATAAGAGCATAAGTTGGGCAGTGGAGGCGTAAGTGCTGGGAGCTTGGGTAATGGGCAGTCTGTTTGAGGAAGGCATTGGTCAATAGCAGTCGCAGGAGTTTGAGGCCAGAAGAGCTTGGCGGAGTTTGATCTTGAAGGCACCCATAGTTGAAAGGGCAGTGATGTCACTACTGAGATTATTTATCCAGCTAGGTGCCCTGTATGCAAAGGACCTTTGGCCTTGGAATGTGCGACCGTGTGGGATTTGCAGCAGGTGAGGTTTGGATTTCCTGGTGTTCCAGTTGTTGGTCTTGAGAATGATAAGAGAGCAGACTCCGGGGGGGCATTGCCCAACATTATTCTTTTCGTTGAGGTGCAGGTTTGATATTAAAGGCGATTATTTAGTGGTAGCCACCCAGATAGAGAGTAGAGGTCACAGGTATGGGTGAGACGGTGTGATCCGGTGGCAAGACGGCAGGCCTTATTGAGGTTGGTAGAAATCCACTTGAAGGAGGAGGCGGTGGCAGAGCCGTAGATAATTAATCCATAATCGATGATGCTAATGATGGAGCTCTGGATGGCAACTGTTAAAGCTTCAGGGGTTAAGTGTTTCCTGTGTAGGAACAGCAGGCCCATCCTAATGTTAGCTGCTTTAGCCACAGTATTTATGTGGGCAGTGTAGGAGAGGTGGAAGTCAAGGGTGATGCCAAGATATTTTAAAGGATTGTACTTGTTCAACTGTGACTCCTTGCTTAGTTTTGATGGTGAGGTGGAACTGTTTCAGTTTGTGATGAGAACTGCTGAAAAGCATGGATTTAGTTTTTTTTTCTGGTTTAGGATCAGTTTGTGTTTTAGGAACCAGCTTTCAAATGAAGTGAAACCATGCTGAAGGTTATTTTGCAGTTGTTGAGGATCCTGGTGGGAGGCAAGGATGACTGCATCATCCGCAGAGAATGATTTGCTGAGGACAGGACTCAGGAGGCGAGTTTAGGAACAAACTGAAAAGGAGGGGACCTAAGATGGAGCCCTGTGGGACACCTGAGTGGACTGGTTTGGGATTAGAAAGGGTGTTGGAAATTCTCTTTGGGACCGGTTGTCTAGGTAGCTTTTGAACCAGGTTACTGAGTTACGAGAGAGACCCATGTTCCGGAGCTGGGCAAGCAGGAGGCCGTGGTGGACAGTGTCGAAGGCCTTTTGTGGTTTTCTTTAAATCAGCATCTGTTAATGTGCTCTGCAGTAACTAGAAACAGTGAAGATGTTTCTGTCCCTGTCAGTGTGTAATGACATCATACTTGTTCAGCCTGTTGCTGCTGCAGTTAAGTCCCCAATTGCCTGAAGAAGCTGTTGCATTTCCCAGTGAAAGCAATCTGTAGTGGAGCAGCCCCAACTGTGGAGGCAGAGGCCCTGGGACACTAGGGCTTAGCAGAGCACAGCAGTTCTGTCTGTGGAGACTGGAACAGGGGACTTTGGCCGTGCCTGGGGGAGCAGTCTCAACTGATGGGCAGGAGACAGGAGCATCAGGATGACATAGTATTTCTAGTTACACACATACATGATAGAATCACTCAGAGAACTGAATTTTGTGAGTTCATATAGTACATGTTCCTGAAATAGCAGTATGTGGTAGACATCTGTTTATCAATCCGACATATCAACAATATTGTTCTCACATGAACATATTCATGGAAGCTACATCAAAGACACACTACTTCTATGACTAAACAAACCTGCAGAGTTTTGATGTGATACTACTGACTGCTGTGATACAGATGGGTGATTTCTCACACACAGTCATTTATACCACTTCAGTGCACCACTGAAACACAAATGACCAACTATGTGAACAGAAAATATAGGTTGTAAACTAATCGACTTAAACACAAACCAGATGAGTTAGTAACACACTTGGAGTTAACACAATTAGTCCTACAGATTGCTTTGACTGGGAAGTGCAACAGCTTCTTCAGGCAATTAGGAACTTAATTGCAGTAGCAACAGGCTGGACAAGTATGATGTCATTGCTCACTGACATTGACAGAAACATCTTCACTGTTTCTTCACCATTTTCAGTTACTGGAGACCACATTAACCGATGCTGATTTAAAGAAAACCACAAAACCAAACAGCATGATATTTTCGGGAAACGCTAGTCATGACACAGGGACTTGACCTCAAGTTTTTATTGACAGTCTGTAAAACTTTTTCATTTGATCTTTAAGAATCTGCTGCACAAAAAATAAAGCTAACCTAGTTGCAGAAATCTAACTACATTAGTAAAACAAACCTGCTCACAAAATGTAAAACACTGACAAATAATCAGGGCTATGCAGCTCAACCACACTTTAGCCCTACATTCTGTGGCAGGGACTCTAAATGTCTGCTGCAGAACTGGTTTTGAAAATCACACTAATTAGTCATTGAAATGACACTGTGTGCACAGTCTGGACACTACACACACCAAATGACCACTGCTTGTACTGAATACTAAACAGGGACTGATGTTCTATTAAAATAGAAACATCATACCCTAAAATTAGCCCTTTTTTAATTTACTCTTTTTGCCTCCTGATTCAATAAGTGGCCCCCTTTGCAGCAATCCTCCCCAACCCCATCACCCAAAGCCCCCAGGCTTAACCCACTCATTCGATTCTCCAGGGGTAGCACTCCCTGGTTGTACTGTGGGGGAAAGGGAGACAGCACCCCCTCCCCCCGGAAATTGAATTCAGGTTTCAAAAAGTGCCAAGTGGCCGGAGTGTGGCCCACGAGGGATTACCATCCATACTACATGGTCAGAGCATTTCTGGATTTTCAGTCACACTCCCACAGGACATTAGAAACAAAGAAACATAGAATTTGATGGCAGAAAAGGACCGCTTGGCCCACCTAGTTTGCCCATTTCCCTACCTAATGGATAAGCTGCAGATACTAGTTAACCAACAGCTTACTGCCTCCTACCCTACACTAGAATTGCCTTATGTCTATCCCATGCATTCTTGAATTCCCCCACTGTTTCTGACTCCACGACCTCCTCAGGAAGGCCATTCCATGCATCCACAACCCTCTCTGTGAAAAAATACTTCCTCACATTACCGCTGAGCTGTCCCCCCTTTATCTTCAAATTGTGCTCCCTTGTTCTTGCACATTTCTTTTTATGAAATATACTGTCCTCTTGGACTTTGTTGATTCCCTTGAGGTACTTGGAAGTTTCTATCATGTCCCACCTCTCCCTCCTTTCCTCAAGGGTATACATATTAAGCTCCTTTGGTCTCTCTTCATATGGCTTCTGATGCAGACCCTGCACCATTTTCTTGCCCTCTTCTGGACAGCCTCCATCCTGTCTATGTCCTTGCAGAGATCGGGTCTCCAGAACTGCATGCAGTATTCCAGATGGGGTCTCACCAACTGTCTGTACAGACAGACAATGACTTCCTGTTTTCTACTGGTGATGCCGCTCCCTATGCATCCCAGTATCCCCCCAGCCTTCCTTACTGCCTTCTCACATTGCTTGCCCACTTTTAGGTCATCTGATATGACTACCACCAGGTTCCATTTTTGTTGTTGTTACTATCCCAACCCCACCCCACCCACCCACTATATACTCTTCCCCTGGGTTTTGTTTCCCAGGTGCATTAGTTTGCACTGAATAAAGCTGCCATACATTTGACCATTCCTCCAACCTTGCCAAGTCCCTTCTCATTCTTTCTGCCCCACCTTGTGTATCAACCCTGTTGCAGATCTTTGTGTTGTCTTCAAAGAGACATACTTTTCCTTCCAGTCCCTCTGCAATGTCACTTATAAAGACATTAAAGAGGACCTGTTCCAGTATTGAACCCTGCAGTACCCTGCTAGTAACTCCCCCTTCTTCAGAGTGGACTCTGTTTACTACTACCCTCTGGATCCTAGTGTCCAGCCAATTTTATACCCAGGCTACCACCTTGGGACTCACTCCAAGGCTGGCTAACTTGTATATTACATTGGCGACAAGGGTGCATGTGTACAAGCACCAACTGATGTCCGCCCACCCTAGCACAGCCGCCTGCTGCACCACCTGCTGGCATCCAGATGGTGCTCACATGGAGGCTGTTGTCACTCACCCAGAGGAGCAGAGCCTCTGCTGAGATGCTTGGTCCTCTCTCTCTCCCCCCACCCACCAACTGGCCCCGAATGACCCAGGCTCATTTCCAGTAATCAGCATCATGAGCAATAACGCTACTATTGTGCCGACTGGTCAGCTACCCAAAATGGGCATATAATACACCCTGAAGGGACACAGTACGCTACAGTATAAGCCACTTACATGATTTTAGTCAATCAGTGCACAGAAATGTAAAGACTCTTATCCTGTGTACAGATGTTGACTTGGGATGGAATGTTAAACTGGAACGTACCACTTCACAAGTGAGGAGTTTGAAAACTTACTTTTAAAAATAAAAAAGTAAAACCTTGCTATAAGACACTCTAGCCAAATTGAGTGATTTATAATATGTTAATATGTGTACTGAGAGGTGTCTCTTATTGAATTCCCTCACGCTGCTTGAATCTGACACAACCACTGAGCTTCATGGTCCTCTTGTCCAAACATAATGAGAGAACATTCTGGTTAAAAACGAGACACCCCTTAGTACACATATTAATAAATACAAAAACACATGCCTACTGCAATAGGCACCGTACTTGATTGGCATGGACACTGCACAAATACTGAAATGGACACAACAAGCATGCTAAATACATGTTGCATATGCACTGAAACAACACTGCTTGCACCCTGAAAGCCACTCTGAAATGGAGAATGTGCTAACACTGAAAGGACACTGCACACACGTACATACACTAAGCTGGAACTGGGAACATACACTGAAAGGACACTGCACGTACGTACATACATTAAAGTGGAACTGGGGACATACACTGAAAGGACACTGCACACGCATACATACACTAAGCTGGAACTAGGAATATACACTGAAAGGACACTGCACACACGTACATACACTAAACTGGAGTGAGGAACACACACTGAGATGGACATTGCACTCCTTTGACTGAACTGTCACAGCATGCACAGATACACAAAACAAAATGGATATTGCTTGAACACTGACAGTCTCTTCAGAAGCATATAATATGAGTGTAATGCAAAGGACAGTATCTCTATACTGTGCCAATACCACTGAAATGGCACTAATTTATCACTCTTTACCGCACCATTACCTTCTTGGTTCTCTGCTTGTGGCCAGTGTTTCTATAGCCCTTGTTGCGAAGATGCATGTGGCACTTGCCACTTTTACCTGAGCGTTGGGTTACCTAAAGGAACAGAAATGGAGTCAATAGTGATGTTAAGAGAGGTGCTTCCTATTCCTGATTTCTTTACCGTATGTTTTGCCACAACTCCCAGCATGCATTGCTGTGTAAGCAGGCTCGTCAGGCTTCCTACGTGGTGCTCAGTGCATGCATACAGTCAAAGAAAGGATACTGCACAGTCCCTGCAACAATGACCCATAACTCATGTGAAGCGGTGCTTTGAGTGTGTTATGACTGTCAGTGCCTCTCAAATGCACTTGGGACTCCTGAACAATTCCCATATATGACTTAAGCCACATTTCACATTCTACTTCTATGACAGGTTGACCAATATTATGGGTTAAAAGTTTGGCAAAAACTTTTATATTTTAAGACACTTCAGTAAACTGTTTTTGAATTAATGTACAGGTACACAATGTGTCTGTCTTATGGATGTGCTGAATCAAAATTAAGAAAACACAAATAAATATAAATAAATAATAAATATATACAATGAATCTTTTTACAAAATGTTTACACTGATAAATAATCAAGGTCCCTGATTCAGTATGATACGAAAGTCCTGTTTTCTGTGGCAGGGCTACTAAATCTCTGTAGCAGAGCTGATTTACTTATCTAGTGGTTTCTAGTCAACCTTTCAGTAGGATGCTGTACAATGACATTCTTATTTTGAGCACACATGCACTGAAATGACACTGCGTGCACGCTGAATGGACACTGCTCTTAAGTGGAACAGACCTAATATACACACACAATGGGCATTGCATATACACTGAAATGACACTGCCTGCACACTGTATGGAAACTGCACAAAAGTGGAACTGACCTTATACACGCACAATGGGCATTGCATGCACATCAAATGGACACTGCACACACACACACACACACACACACACACACACACACAGAATGGCCACTGCATGCACACTGTATGGAAACTGCATAAACACTACAGAGATCTCATACAAACTAAATTGGTGCTGCATATACACTGAACGGACACTGCACATGCACAGAATGGACCTCATACATTCTTAAAAGGCACTGCATGCACACTGTACAGACACTGTATGCACACTGAATGGAACTGCAGGAAAACTCAGTGTTGTTTGCACATTTAGCTGACAAAGCACACCCACTGAATGGGCACTGCACGAACACTGAAATGAAGATCACCCACACATTGACTAGTTCTTGCTTGTACACTAAATGGACAATGCCACACACCAAACTGTCACCACATAAACACTGCATGCACACTGAACAGGCAGACACTGCATGCTTACTGAATGGGCACTGCACACACACTATTTGTACACTCAGTAGATGTTGCATGTTACAAGTGAATATGGTGGATGCTGAATGGGGACTCCAAGATCATCACATATAATGTGAATGCAAAGGAGTGTACATTGCATAAACAACAGTGCAACTGGACTATGTTTAATGTTTTACCACTCTATTACCTTCAGGACTTTGTTCTTGGGGCTACCATTTCCGACACTGCGACGACGCAGGCTGTACTGATCAGTGCCAGTTGAACTTTGATCTGCCTAAAGAAGTAAAATAATATTGATAAGAGAGCTGCTTCATGTTCTTGACTTTTTTGTTGTTGTTTCATTTCAAAGTATGGATGACAGATTCTTTTATGTTTATTTAAGAAAAAATAAGAAAAATTTAAATAATATTGCATCACTTGCAGAGGTACATAGAACAATGAAACAAGCAGTAGGCAAGACATGATGACTTTGAACAAAAGTAATCATGAGTATTCCCAGAATTAGAATTAGATAATCAACAGTATATAAAAGAAGGATTATTGAATGCTCACATCATTTATATAGTTAACATGAAAATGGTCACTTTCTTAAGCCATGAATAAGGTACAAAAGAGGGGGAATGATCCAATTAACAGCAGGGACTGAGTGAGGGAATGTAAAGTGAACGTAAAGACAGTTATTTAAATTTTTTTTAATATACTGTAGTTGTAAATTTGGGCATGTGTGAAGTCTACTTCATGATGCCAGCAAATTGTTTTGTGAATTTGTTTTGAAATAGTCCTGTTTTTCTCTTGTTTAGGATCCCTTTTTATGAGGCCTTTTTCCCCACACAATATTCACTTCTAGACAGTGGTGACATCACAGCCCGGCCAGGAGTAGTATACATGGGCAGACCAGATGGTCCACATGGACCCCATCTGCCCACACATTCTATGTTTCAATGTTTACGACCACCCTCCACCCTTCCTTCTTACATGTTTGCTAGTGCTTTTCTGAGGCACACTCCCATTTTGCCAAAGTCAGCCCTCCTAAAGTCCAACACTCTTGCTTTTGTATGGCGTGACTGTACAGCTGTGTTTATTGTGAACCACACTGTTTGGTAGTCGCCTGTTCCCAGATAGCTAACCATTTCTAAATCTGAGATCCTCTCTCCATCCCCATTTGAGAGTACCCAGTCTAAGATTTATTTATTTTAAATGATTCGTATACATTCTTCTCAAACAATGTATAACTGTATTATAATAACTGGGGAGTGTTTTCTCCCATAGAGAAACCTGGTTATAATTTGCCCTTATAACAGCGAATACACACCAGGTTTCCCTTGCTCCACGCATGCGCAAGCCTCTTCTCTTCCCTTTCTCAGCGCTCACTGCCTTGCTGCCAGCAGCACTTGGTGGTAAGTAAATGAATAAAAACAACGCTTCTCAACTTTAAAGTTCACCAACCCTTATTCTTTAAATATGTGCTCCTTGAGTAAACCTTTTTTTTTTTAAAAGCAAAAATTAAAACAGAATGTATTCAGCAGCTGCTGGTGTTGGACGGCACTTTATGCCAACCACAGACCAGGGCTGAACACCAATATATTTTTATTTTATATAACTGCTGTGGTGAGAAAACGTACACCAGCAATTATATAAAATAAAGGATGGGGCTGTGTGTAAAACTCAATTTTACACACACCCTCAGTGTGGGATGCTTTTTATAAACCCCTCGGGCTTCACCCTCAGGGTTTATGTAGCGTCCCAGACCTCGAGTATATGTAAAATCCCGTTACATACACCACCCCATCCTTTATTCTCTATATCATGTTTTCCTCTTACCCAGGGTTGCACCTAGAAACGAGCCTTGGCTCAGTGTGCCTTTCCAGGTTACCAAATTTTAAATAAGTAAATGTGTGTTTCTGTGTCTATGCATGTCTTTATGTATATGTGTATCTGTGTTTTTAATGCTCTGTGTGTGTGTTTTTGTCTTTATGTAGTGCTGTGTGTATGTAAATCTGTGAATGTAGTACTGTGTGTGAGTGTGGGTCTGTGTACACGTTGCTGTGTGTATGACTATGTACTGCTGTATTTGCATCTAAATGTAGGACTAGTGTGGGCACACTTATTAGTGTGTGCCCATGTCTGTGTACTGTACACCGTGTTTGCACTGTTATTGCTACATGTCTGCCTATATGGTGTACTGAGCCCTCGAGATAGGAACCCTTATAAAGAAACTTTAGCTTGCCTCTGTGTGTGTGTGTGTGTGTGTGTGTGTGTGTGTGTGTGTGTGTGTGTGTGTGTGTGTGCGCTTACGTAGTACTGTATGTTTGTGCCCTTGATCTGTGGTGCAGTGTGTATAGCTGCATACCGTCCTGTTTGTGTCTAGGTATGTAGTGTTATGAGTCTGTATGTCTGTATGTTGTGGTGTGTTTCTGTGTATCAACCACCACTTACCCACTGAGATATTATTAGGGGGGGATGAGCAAGCATTTGGTTAGTTTATTCTAGTGGTTCTGTGAACCTGGAGACCCCTACCCCTCCCAGTGGCACCAATGGGTGGTGCACTACACTGCCACGTGAGAGACCATAGATCACACCTCAGCTGGACGTGGGGTCTGGAGTGTGATGCAGAGGCATAGCGCACCAACACCAGGGACAGGAGCTGAGCTTCCCACTATGTGAGCACCTCCTATGGTGGAGTCTGAGGTGGTACTGACATCGTGGGTAACCATGTGGTGACGGCCAACACCACACACACACACACACGCACATGCATGCGCACACACACACACACACACACACGCACACACACACATGAGAGAGTGCTGTAGGAGCTCATTGGTGGATGTCAGGGGAAGAGAGATTTCTGAAACTGGGAAAAATACAACGCCACTCCCCACATTCACAATGGTATCTCTGCCCACCAACCTGAACATCGCCAAACTCATCATCATCCCCCAAGCTCATTTTCCTCTGACTAAGGCTGATCCACAGCAGTCTGCAGCAGCTGGGCTGGCCGTAGGGGTCTGCCATGAGGTACAAGTCATGAAGAAATTGGGATGACAATCAAGAGTCTGAAAGATGAAGTGGGTCAATGCAAGCAAGTTGGAGCATGAGGGCCAACTGAAGTGGAGCACCTAAGAGTAGCAGCAGCCAGGTGAGTGAGTGAGTGATAGACAAGTGGAAAAAAATAAACTGAAAAAACATAAAAACCTGGAGACCCAGGTTTAAGTCCCAAAGCCAACACTTACTGTGTAACCCTGTAGGTGGGGCAAAAGTACAAGGATGTTGCTAAACTATTGTGTAGGATTCCCTTTCACTTGTACCCTTTCATTCTGTAAATCCTCCCAACTATTTTATACCCTTTGTTCTCTTGAAACAATCCATTTCTTCTGCTTTTATTGTATTATCATTGGCAAAGCAGCCCGTTGGCTCTTGCCAAATCTTGTTTATTTACTTAGCAGTTCTGAAACCAGAACATCAGTTGAGCAGAAGCCCTGCACAGAAAGCTTCCTGGTAGAGTTTAGCTCACCTAATGTAATTGGGTTCCAAAACTGTGAAGTAATTAAAAAAATGAATACTGGGTGGGAAAAAGGCAGCAATCACAAGGGACCCAAAATAAGGGGGAAAAAATGGGACTATTTCAAAACAAACACACAAAACAATACATTGCAGTTATTAAACAGACTTCGCTGTAGAATTCACATGATCTACTTGCTATTCCCAGTATGGTTCTGTCTGGTTG